>CM033326.1:68811771-70083109 GCA_019359835.1 Pharus latifolius | reverse complement strand
AGGTGTTCTTACACATATTCTATCGGCAGCTCATGTGTTTACCAATAGAAATATTTCTGCACAAGTAGTAAAACTTAATTTGGATCTGGAAGGACATGAGACATGCAATGTACTAGTTTGGTTGGGAATTTTTACTCACTTCGTATGAATATATGGAAATGTGGATGGGTCTTCGATGTATATGTTTCAAATGCCTATACATGACTTTTCCCAACCTAATAGATGTGAAGTCCTGATGACTCACATACAAGCTAGGCTAAAGATTATGCACAGTGGCACTTAGATGCTTGTGTGCATATTTACGTGTGAAATAATAATGCTGGCCCATGAATATTAGTATAGCAAATCATCGAGAATGTTATGTGATGACAGTGAATGGTGGCTTGTCAACAAAATTCCAAATGTAGAGAACATTGTTATGTTCTATCGGTAGCTCATGTGTTTACCGATAGAAAATATTTCTGAAGAGTTCAGGAAGTAATTTATGCATGTCTTTCTTTTTGTATTATTTTCCCTTTTGCCGCCCTAGTTAGTCTCCAGTCCTGGGCTGAGTTATGGAACTCCAAGGCAAATTAATTGCCATATATATGGTTTGTTGAAGGTTTTGTAGGGGAAGACATGTCGTCGTCTTCATCGGATGGTACTAGTGGTTCGACTAGGGCCAACCCCATCGTAACTACTGAAGATGCAGCTGTTACATCCCAGCGCAAGAGGGTGGGGCGAGGCGCGACGACGTTGGGGCGTTTGGACAAACGCACGGATCTTTCTTGTGAGTTCAACTAATTTGGGAGGCCGATTGGAAAGAATGCTGGGAGGTACGCGGCCTACGTTGGGCTGTTGGCGAAGGAAAGGGTGAAGATCACTGTCCAGAGCTGGAAGGACGTGACGGCGGACGAGAGGGATAGGTTGTGGGCGGAAGTGAAGGTTAAATGAACTGAAATCGCTGAACTCTTTCGTAATCACGTTCTCTTGGCTTATACTAAAGTTTAACTAACTCGTGATTAATTGTATGCATTTTTCGAAAATAGGTTAAGTGGAACATCCCCGACGATACACCTAGGACTGCCTGCTTGAAGGACATGAACGGAACATGAAAAACCTTTAAGAGCTGGCTCGTCAGTAACTTCCTCGCTGCGGGGAAATCTCCTTGCGAGAAGTACCCCTTCATATCGGAGGAGGTATGGGAGGAATTCACCAAGCAGAAGGGGACTGAGGAGTTCAAGGCCCTTAGCGAGAAGAATAGGGTGATCCAGAAGAGGAACGACCACCCGCATCGGCTCGGATCCCGGGGCTATGCGGGGAAGGAGGAGCAGTGGAAGAAGGAAGACGAGCAAAATCCTGTCATCGACACCCCTGAGTTGCCGCTCTCCGAGATCCGGGATGAGAGGTGCAAGCGATGGTGGAGGGGGAGGGGGTCCGTGTCGTCCACAGGGTCTGTGCAGTTCGCAACCCCTGGGGACGCCGACGTTGTGAGGCGAATGGTAAGTTGGCTAACCTCGTAAACTGTGTGCGCACAAGTGTATATAAGGCAATTTGTCTCACAAGGTACCTTTAAATGTAACAGATCTCTTTTGAGAAGGAGGCAGCGGAGGGATTGTTTACCCCGCAGAGGGAGAACGACATCCTCACCCGGGCTCTAGGAAATAAGGAGCATCCCGGGCGGACACGGGCCGTGGGAGCCATTGTGTCGTGGAAGGCCGGTTTCATAGATCCGGCTCCACCGAGGAAGAAGGCCCGCTCCTGGAAGGAAAAGGAAGCTGACCTCTCCGATAAGATACGGGCTGAGGTACGGGAGGAGATACGGGCGGAGATGCGGGCTGAGATACGGGCTGAGGTACAGTCTGAGGTGCAGTCCGAGGTCGCACAAATGAGGGAAGAGTTTGCACGGTTGAGAGAAGCATTGCTGGCCAAGAGTGCAGATGCGGATCCCCAGGACGACGGTACCCCGCGGGGTCGGATAAGCAGTTGCGCTTTGAAGGTACTCGCGGATCCAGTGGATCTACTTGAGGTACTGCAAGCCTTCATCTGTGCACTTAAGTTGACGCCACTCCCATTCTGTTAGAGTTGTTTCGCTAACCTATTTTAATTGTTACAAATTTGCAGGGGGCGGAGGGCTGCATCCTACAGAATCACGTAGGCGCCGGGCAGGAAGTGGTTGGACACGGCTTCGTATATACGTCTGGGCCGGATGTCCGGGTCCACTGTGTACCTCTGCGGTTGGGTTTCGCAAAGGTACAGGTGGACATGGCCATGCCGGGCTACAACGATTCTCCGTTGCCAGTCCCAACAGAGGAACTGCAGACACTTGCTGAGGCAGTGGGCTCCTACGTACAGTGGCCCAAGAAGTGTCTTGTAATACAACCGGTAAATCCTACACATTTTAGATTACATCCTACTCAGTACACTCAACTTGCATAATCTAACATACGTGCTCATTAATTGAAGTGGCCTGCCGCTGGGCTACCAGGGGACTGCGCCCCCAGCTCAGGGCATGAGGCCCGATCTCGTGCGACCCTGGACACATCAAAGACGGCCTCCACCCCACCCAGCGCATCTACGCCTTCACCTCGGAAGAAAGTTGCCATCACCTCGCCCTTGCCTTCGAAAGTACGCGCTCAGTCCCCGACAAAAGGCAAGAGCAAAGGCAAGGGAAAAGGGCGACAGGGACAGCCGGAGAGGTTCACGAATGGGTTCCCACTCATGTCGGAGGCAGCTTTGTGCAAATTGGATCGATCAACCAGAGACCTCCACGCGTGGTACCTACACCGAGCTCGGCGCAATCTGAACTTCTTAGTTCCCTACAGGCCTGGGCAGTTCCACCGTGAGCCCGGGAGTATATCCGTGGCACACGAGGATCTGTTCGACCTCTACAACTGGCGGGAGCTCGATATGTCCATCATACGGACTGGAGTCCTGTGAGTTTGCTGATGCTATGTATTGCTGTTTTCTAACTCTGTTTGCTAACTCTGCATTGTTGTAGTTCATTTGAAATGTAGTAACTTTCTGTGCAATACTAATGTCGTCCTTTGCATGCAGGTGCATGTACAGGCTAGCATCGGAGGCTGCGTGTGACAAGGTGGATTTCCTCGACCCAGAGAAAATAAGCCTCACGATGCTAGAGCACGACGTCGCGCACGCTGAGCAGTATATATCCAAGGCGCTGATGACGCAGCAGGACAGGGAGTTCATTCTGGTGCCGTATCACCAAAGGTTAATGCATTTCGTACTAATTTAACTCGATCTTGTATGTTACACCTGAGATATACTTTGAGCACGCGGTCCTCTTTTACGTACAATGCAGGGGCCACTGGATCCTCATCGTGATCTGTCCGCCGAGGAACGAGGTGTACTACCTCGATTCGATGCGTGACAAATTATCGATGGAATATGTGGTCAAGGGGAATATGGAGGCGTAAGTAACTTATATGTTTGATTTAAATTTTCACCTCACTAGCTAATGATAATACATTAACGGGCAATACTAACTGAAATGCAGGGCTTTTGATAAATATGCGTCCGCTGGAGGGAGGCATGCCGCACCGCAGGGCTCCCTACTAGCTTGGAAAGAATATGAGGTACTCACGAGACTTTTTGTTTATGCTTAATTAGTTTATGGAAACAATAGCTAACATGTCTTCGCATATGCAATTATCTCAGTGCCATCAGCAGCCGCAATCGTGGGAATGCGGGTTTTATGTGTTGTGCTACATGTACGACCCAGTGCAGACAAACTTTGCCCAATTCCCCCAGGTAAGCATCGATAGCTAACTCAAATTTGAAAATTGGGTGTCACGTTTGTCGACGATTCGGACTCGGAGTCCTCAGCCGAACTTATGCAGAATTTGTAATTGTGAGACCTTTCAAGATGACCCTTCGGGAAGGTATGCTGAACAATAGTGAACAGGAGCACAGAGAGTTTAGACAGGTTCAGACCCTCGATGGTGGGAGTAAAAGCCCTACGTCCTGTTGAGATTTCACTAAGTGTGGTAAAAGGTTTACAAATAGAGGGAAAAGTCCTCACAGGCGAGGATTTTCCCTGTAAGAGTGTACAAGGATAAGCCAAAGAAGGCTTACTAAAATGCTACATGAGGTGTGCCGTAGACTTGGCTAACTTGGATGATTTTTGGTTTCTTGATCTTCCGATCTCTCGGTTGATGTTTCGGATGATCCCCCTTTTTTTTTCTTTGATTGATGCTCCATGCCATCCTTTTGTACTGTTTGAAAGGGTGTCATGTAGAGGAAACTGCATCAAACGGTTGCACGGACGGTTGGATGCGGTTTTTTGGAACTGCTCTTAACCTCCACGCAGGTTAAACACGTGTTATTCACGGATAACTGTATGTGTTAACCTTCTGACGGTTGATTCTCCACGTGTAGGAATCTTCGGGATACTTAGAATATCCTGTTGTACGGGCAACCAAAATAGATAGATCCCAAGTATCCTGATCGGCAGATGTTCTGACCGCGGGATATTGGCTGACCGCGCAATACCCCGAATGTGTAGTTCGCGTATAGCCTACGAACTTCTGACCGCGCAAGGCTTATGGTCTGACCGCGTAAAGCTGCGACCTGATCGCGTAAAGCTTGCGACCTCATGATGATGCCCCTCAGAATAGCTTGAGTTCGCATCACCAGATACATGTCTGGTTCGAACTTGTCTTGAACCAAAAGTTTATTAGAAATGACCCGGGTGTCAATCCTCGTCAGCTAGCCCCCAAATTCGAAGAAAACGAAGGGACGTGTTTATTTCGAATTTAAAAACCGTGCATTGGATTTTTAACCCGGCCCTTTAACTTCTCCACTTAGTGGCGCACTAAGTGAAAACGGTTGGTTTTTCAAGACGAGTTCTGACATTACGTGACGGGCAATGATAGCACCGTAGAATTGTTTTTATCTCGAGGTAAAATTGTAAATGTTTTAACAAAACCCGAGGCGTCTGGAATGCAAACCGTCACCCAGGCGGCTATAAATACCAGACTCCTGGATTTGTAAAATTTCACAATTTCCCTCCACGCCTAAGTCCTTTTCTTGTTATCCTGCCTTCTTCCTTTTCACATACCCCTCCCAATGGCAGATCATGAAATCATCGAGATTGAGAGCGATGAAGGGGAAATTGTCGAACAAGGGTCTCAAACGAATGAAGTCCTGTCTCCCTTAAGGAAGAAACCCAAGGTTGACGAAGGATCTTCCAGTGGAACAAAGGTGAAGAACGTAGCGAGTTTCTTTCTTCCTTCAGTTCCTTTGACCCTCCCCGTTCATGCCTCTCGGCAAGTTAGGCCTTTATCCTTAGAGAAAGATCCCATCACATTCAATTCTCCCATCCTTTTGGGTGATCAACATCCTGGTCGACAAGCGGTGACTATCCCTCGACCAGATGATTGCCATATTGGGTTGGCAAAGCAATCTTCTGATGGGAAGGTTGCTCTTCCACCATATGATGATCTTCCTCCCAAGATGGGTGTATCAACGGGTTATGCACCGGGACAGGTAACAATTCTTCTCCCTTTTTGCTGATAATTTTAGTTAGTATGACTAACTTTTGCAAAATGCAGGAGGTAGGAGGCCCCAGCGATCAGCCTTCTGCTGCTCCATCTCTTCCTTCCGGACAGACCCTTCTGGAAGAGAAGAATGCCCTGGAGAAGAAGACCGAGGAGATGGCCTTGAAGATTCTGCGTTTAGCAGAATGTTTTGATCGATCCCGAGAAGAGGCGCACCATTTCTGTCGAGAGAGGGACTTCGCTCAGCAACAGCGAGAACTCTCTGACTTGATTAGGGACAATAGTGCGTCTGTTGTTAGGGACGATATAGATAGACTTAGGGTAGTTGCTAGTTCCCTGGGGGTTGTCAGTGTAGATCCTACTGACAGCAACATGTCCCTTGGGGAACTTTGTAAACTTCTTTCGGAGCAAGTTGATGTTTTGATCGACTGCATCCCTTTTGTATGTAAAGAATGTAAGAAATAAAAGTTCTTTATTTCTCATGAAATGTTCTCCACATCTTCTGTGCGAAAATATAGCCATGAACTTTACGTTCGCGACCATTCATACACAGGAAATTTTAGTTCTGCGATCAAAATCACTTTTAAGAAAAAAGCACCGCGACCTGCCCTGATTCCGCGATCAGTTTCAAAGCCGCGGTCAGAACTAAGGTTCGACCAGAGTTGGGACTCGGTCAGGATGTCACTTCGATTAGAATCGAAGTTTTAGCCTAAAACACGATTTCGATAAAACCATAACCCAATTAGAAACACTCCAGTACGTTAAAGATTGGGTTACATGATTTTTTCGAATAAAATGTTCAAAGTATAAAAAGGAAAAACGTCCTCTGAAAAGTACTGAAAATTTTTCAGTCCTTTTACGCTTTCAGTTTCCAAAACAAAGAAGTCTTTTTGTTTCAGATCCGACGCCTGAGTACTTTATCGGGTCCATCAAAGACAGTATCCATTATGGGAAATGAATAAAGCATTCAATGGAACGTTTGAAATGAGCCGTTTACTCATTAATGCGTCGCCTTGGGTCTATAAAAAGAGCAGATGTCTTCTCAAAGAAGCCACACAGCTAAAAACCCTCATTATTCCCGCCGCTCAAAACCCTCATTTTCTTCAGCCTTCATCTTCCCCAAATCGCCAGCATCCCCTTTGATTCTACACCAAAGATGGCGTCCTGGAGCAGATCCATTCACCATTCTGAGGAGAGCCTGATGGCGTTAGAGAAGGAGGAGATCCTTTCTCCGCGGCTGCTCATTAACTGGCGACCTGCGGAGAAGGACCAAGAAACCCCAACTGTCCAAGAAGGCGAGTTGGTGGTTTTTGAGGAGTATTTGCGTTGCGGGTTCCGATTCCCTGAGAGTCGGTTCCTTAAGGATGTCCTTGAACATTACGGGTGGGAACTGATCAACCTCCACCCCAACGCGATGCTGATCCTTGCAGTATTCCAGCACCTTTGTGAAGCCTTCGTCGGAATATATCCCAGCGTGGATCTTTTCCGGCGATTTTACTTTTCGGTGTGGTCGAAGAGCACCAACGCCGCCGGATGCATCTACTTCCGGCTGAGGGATAAAAAGGAGTATCCCTCCCCACCCCTGCGAGATTCTGTGCATGGGTGGCACCAAAGGTGGTTTTACTGCTCTCCACCATCCGAAAGCAGTTTATGGTTTGAAAACTCGCGACCGGAGAAGTCGAGCGAGTTAGACATTCCCCCGGCGATGAACTCGGAGCTTTCGAAGCATGCCGAGGTGATTCTTCACTTGGTCAATGAAGGATTGACGGCTCGAGATATCATTCGAGACTTCATGAAGAACCGGGTGAGTCCTCTGCGTGAAAGGGCTCATCCGGCGTGGGAGATTAAGTCCATGGCTGATAGCACCCTGGACTACAGTCAAGGTATTTATTTCTTTGGTGCTGAACTTTCTCTTTTTTGAATTGTACAAATTCTGATTTGAGTTTGGGAACAGTTCTGCCTTCATCCGAGATTGAAAGGCGGACCAACTCCCTCCTTAGGACCTACAACTCCGATGTAGAGGGCCCTAAGGGATCACCTCGCCCGCAGAGCTTGATTCATGCCGGTGATGACCTCAGACAGGAGCGCCGAAAGGTAATTTCCTTGTCCAGCTTTGGCTCTGCAGGTCTTGTGTGTGTCCAGTGCTAATCCATTGTAATGGACTGCGAACCAGCTCCTAGGGAAGTTTGCGGATGCGACGTTCCCAAGTGACAATGTCGGCTCTCTGAAGAAGTCGACGGCGAAGAATGTGAAGAAGGTCTCTCAGAGACCCAGGACAAAGAGTCCTGCCCCTAAGAAGACCAAGCTAAACCCTGGGGAGGGGTCTTCACGAAGCATTCCTCGTCCCGCAAGAAAGACTGCGGTAAGATATCGCATTCCTGCTACTTTTTCAGGCGCGACATGGAATCACTTCTTCGTCGTACAGGGAGAGGGGAGCGAGGAGGAAGAGGATGACGTTCCTCTGATCCTTCGAAGGAGGAAGATCGCGGATCTTCCATCCAGCGATGCCCCAAGCTGCCCCGCAGAGACCACTACTACCGAAGAGGTGGTCGTGGAAGATCCTGCGACCACCGAAAATCTTGTGGTCGCGGATGACCCTCCAATTCCTGAAGCCCCCGAGGTTTCAGGGTCAATTATCTCTGCTTCCCTGGTCGAAGGGACGGCGAAGGTAAGGAATCTTTTCGACCGTTCCTTCTATGACTCTTTCTGCACATTTGACAAGTTAATGTACATACAGGGAAGAGAGCTTCCCCCTGGGACCACTGAGGGTTCCAGGGAGGAAAATCCTCCTCCTCTGCGGACAGAGGAGGAGGTAGATGAGCAAAGGCCGGCTGTGACGGTTCCAGCAACTCAGGAATCGCCAAGGCCTTTGGATGCAGCCCCACCAGTTAGTCCGGTGGTCCAGGTAAAAACCTTTCTATGTGTTTTTACCTGTTTCCTAAGAATATGCTTATAACAGAACATTTCCAGGGAGGTGCTGCCTTGTTTACAATAAGGAAGGCGAGAACCGGAGATGGCTCTCCTTCGCAAGGGGAATTTTCCCAGAAGTCCCAGGAACAAATGGGATTTCAAATAAGGTAAGAACTCTTACTTGACAATAACCTTAGATAAAAGCTGCCTGACCCATTCTTCCTGTTAGGCAAAAGAAGACAACGCCTAACCTTTCAACCGCCACTGGGGAGGTTGAAATTAGGGCTGATGAGGGAGCCTCTAATGAAGAGCGCTCTGCTCCCGTGGTTCAGGAAGTCGTCCGGACCGCGGGAGGTGAAACAAGTACAGGGACCAGGTCACCACCAGTGGCCTCTGGGGGTGGCGTCCAGCCGGCACTCCCACCTACTGTCCCTGTAGTGAGCACGTCGGAGGCTCTAGCGAGGATTCCCTCTGAACTGAATGATGCTGTTTTACAAAAGTTTATGAAGGTACAATAAAACTCTGCTTTCGTGCCTGAATTGTACTTAGGACACCTTTGACTTTCTTCTTTGGCACCACAGGGATTGTCCTGGCTAACAAGCCATTCGCGTGTTGTGATGGCTAGTACAGAAGCCATTCAAAAAGAACGCGATAGCTTGCGCAGGTGAGTACCATTACCCTCTGGTTAACATGGGTACATCTTGGTTGTGACTGCCTTGATTTTGTTGCAGAGAGGTTGCATTCTTGAAGAAGGAAGTGGCCGGTTCAGTCTCAATGCTTAAGAAACAAGAAACTGAACTCAACAGACTTCGATCAGAGAATGTTGGTAAGCCGATTCCTGACTAGGAAGACTTGAATCCATAATATGCGAATAATCTTCTCTCTCTGTACAGCGCAAGCAGGTCGAATTACGCAGCTCAGTCGAGACAAGGAGATTCTTGAATCCTCGACTCGCCACACCGATCGGGCAATCAAAGAACTGAGCCTCCGGATCTTCGAAAAACTAAAGGCCGTGGCTGATCTTTTGAAGACCGATGTGGTAGAACTGAGGCAAGACAACCTTAGTATAAATGACTGGACATCGCTGCTTACTGCCCAGGCGGATTCACTGCTTGAGTATCTCCTTGGAGATACACGGCGACGCGAAGAGGCGATCAGAACCAGGGTTCGATCAGCCGCAGCAGCCGTACTCAGCCGGGTTCGACTTCACCATGGCCCAGATGCAGATCTGAACGCATTGGTGGGTCCGGTTGAGGTCGAGAGTGAAGAGCTGCTCGATGCAGTCATAGAGGAAGTCCAGCCCCTAGTAGATAGACTCCTGACTGAGCTGGGGATCGAATGATCCTTATTTTTGTAACCAAACAATTGTAATTACAATGCAATGTATGTAAAACTATTTTTTTTTTCTTTTCAAAAGAAAGTGCATATTCACATCATAAGTTTCATACTATAAGTATATTCCTCTAGCCCCCGCCTCTGTTTTGTGAATACTGGAGCCTTAGTATTTTAAGCAGAGGGGAAAACATAAGTATGATGACCAGGGATATGCGCTTCAAGCCGATGGTCAAGATTAAAGTAACATTTTAACCTTATTGCAAACTGGTAGCCACCCAGATGACCGAAGACTAGCCAGGTAGTCCCGTGTGCGTTGAGAAACGGCTTATTTAGGAACGACTTATCTGGAAGTGATCATGAGATCGACCAGCGAATCCGGTTAAATAATGCTGTAGTAACCTAACCGCCGGCGATCAGCCCCAGGTCGAATTTGTATAATTTGGGCTTAAAGAAAACACTCATTGTATGAAAACAAGACATGCTTTTTATGAAAAGATGCTAATTGAACAGGGAAAAAGTGATTGGAATACTTACACGTAAAACTTGCGAAGTTGATTGATGTTCCAAGTATTGGACAAAATCCGACCATCCTCCATGGCTAACCGCGCAGATCCTGGCCGCGGCACTGAGACGACAGTGTATGGCCCTTCTCACTTTGGGGAGAATTTATTGCGGTTAGACTGGTCTTGAATTTTTCGTAAAACCAAGTCGCCCACGTTGAGATCACGTGGTCGCACCTTTTTACTGTGATACTTGCGTAGAGCCTGCAAGTATACCGCGGACTTGATCAGGGCGCGATCACGCCGTTCTTCCAGGAGGATGAGATCTTGCGATCGCTGTTCGGATTGATTGACCTGTTCGAATTGATTCGTGTGAACAGATCCAATACTAACTTCCATAGGCAACACAGCCTCGGCCCCATAGACCAAATGGAAGGGTGTCTCACCGGTGGCTCGACTAGAGGTAGTCCGTAGTGCCCATAGAACAGTATAAAGCTCGTCTGCCCAAGCCCCCGAGCGGGTCTTGAGGCGATCAAAAACACGTTTTTTGATGCCTTGCAATACTTGCCCATTGGCCCGTTCTACGGCACCATTGCTTTGTGGATGTGCCACAGAAGCAAAGCACACCTTGGTCCCAATCTGATCGCAGTAGTCTAGGAAGAGACCGCTAGCGAACTGAGAACCGTTGTCTGTGATGAGACGGTTTGGAACACCAAATCGTGCCACAATGTTCTTGTGAAAGAACTTTTGTGCGGCTGATGCAGTAATATTTCGTACTGGTTCGGCCTCAATCCACTTTGTGAACGTGTCAATGGCTACGAACAGAAACTTGTACCCATTGACCGCTTGTGGCATAGGACCGACGATGTCCATTCCCCAGATCGCGAAGGGCCATGCGAGAGGAATAGTTTGCAATGCATAAGCAGGTTGATGAACCTGTCTTGCATGAAACTGACACTGTGGACACATCTTGACCATAAACTTGGCATCATCGAGTGCCGAAGGCCAGTAGAATCCCTGTCGAAAAACTTTTCCGACCAGTGTTCGGTATGACGCGTGTGCACCGCATACACCGTCATGTATTTCTTTCAAGAGGGATTTTCCTTCCTCCTGAGATATGCAGTGCATGAATACTCCTTGAGTACCCTTTCTGTACATAACCCCATCTATGAGTTTGTACAGACGCGCCTTTCGAATTAATCGATCGCTTTTGGTTTCGTCCTCGGGTAGGGTCCCATGTTCAAGATAGACCCTCAATGGATGAGTCCAATCTTGTTCCTGACCGAGGTTGGCAACGAAGGCTATTGCCGGATCATCCTCGACCGAAGTCATGATCGAAGGATGGTCCAAGTGTTCAATGAACACTCCTGCCGGAGCGGATGAGCGTGAGGATCCAATTTTGGATAATTGGTCTGCGAGAATATTGTCCTTTCGCGGGACGTATTGGACTTCGAAATGACTGAAGTGTTTTTCCAATCTCCTCACTTCCCCCAGGTAATGAGCCATTGTCTCATCGGAGGTGCTGTACTCCTTGTTTACCTGGTTTACGACTAGCTGTGAGTCCCCCCTCACCACTAATCGATGGACCCCGAGGAATTTTGCTGCCCGGAGCCCTGCAAGAAGACCTTCATACTCTGCTGCATTGTTGGTGGCAACAAAGTGTAGTTGAATGACATACTTAAGCTGTTCACCCTGAGGCGTAACTAAGACCACTCCAGCCCCCGAGTGTTGAAAACTACGGGAGCCGTCAAAGTACATTGTCCAATAATCGGGGCATTCCAATTCCTTCGCCAACTGCACGGGTGGCTCAGGGTTGGTCCATTCGACCACAAAGTCGGCCAAAACCTGAGACTTAACCGCCGTGCGAGGAGTGAAATGGATCTCGAAGGCACCGAACTCGACCGCCCATTTGGCGATTCGACCAGATTTTTCTGGATTTCGGACAATATCCCCTAATGGAAAAGAGGAGGGTACTGTGATCTTGTGTGCTTGAAAGTAATGTTGTAGCTTACGGGAAGCCATCAGTAGCGCGTAAAGTATCTTCTGGACCTCAGGGTAGCGCTCCTTAGGACCATGAAGTACTTCTCTCACATAGTAGACGGGTCTGTATACTCCTTCCCTTTCCGCGATCAGAACTGCGCTGACCGCGTGTGGGGTGGCCGCCAAATACAGAAGTAATGGTTCTTCCTTTTCAGGAGACACCAACACTGGCGGACTGGACATATATATTTTTACCTCCTGAAACGCTTTTTCGGCCTCGTCGGACCACGTGAAGTTATGATGTTTCCGCAAGGCTTTAAAGAAAGGTAGTCCCCTTTCGCCTAATCGCGATATAAAGCGACTTAAAGCCGCCATGCGACCAGCCAGGCGTTGAACATCCTTCATGGTCGAGGGCGACCTCATTTGTTCGATAGCTCTGATTTTCTCAGGATTAACCTCAATGCCCCTGGAACACACAAGGAAACCAAGAAGCTTCCCTGAAGAAACCCCGAAAGAACATTTCTCCGGGTTCAATTTTATTCCAAAGCGATTCAAGTTACAGAAGGTTTCAGCAATATCGTCTAAATGAGATAATCTTTTGGTGCTCTTTACAACCAAGTCGTCTACATATGCTTCGAGATTACGCCCTATCTGGGAAAGAAAGGTCTTTTGCATCAAGCGCTGGTACGTGGAACCAGCGTTCTTGAGACCGAACGGCATTCTGACGTAGTAGTATGTGCCGAACGGGGTGATGAAGGCAGTTTTCTCTTCATCGTCTTCTGCCATGCTAATTTGATGATATCCTAAGTAGGCATCCAGAAAACTCATCAGTTCGCAACCCGCAGTGGAGTCAACCAGCTGGTCGATGCGGGGAAGGGGAAAGTCATCCTTCGGACAGGCACTGTTGAGGCTAGTATAGTCGACGCACATGCGCCACTTGCCATTTGACTTGCGGACCATGACCGGATTGGCGAGCCAGTCCGGGTGATTCACTTCGCGGATAAACCCGGCTTGTAAGAGTTTGTCTAACTCTTCTCGGATGGCTTCCTGTCGGTCGGTGGCAAAACGCCTGAGCTTTTGCTTTATTGGTCGTTGTCCAGGTCGAATTGCTAACCTGTGCTCAATTACTTCCCTTGGGACACCGGGCATGTCGGACGGTTTCCACGCAAACACGTCTGCGTTAGCCCGGAGGAAAGCAACGAGGTCGAGTTCCTATTTGTCATCCAGGACTGACCCAACCCGAATTGTCTTGGATGGGTCATCTGGGTACAAAGGAACTTGTTTGAGTTTCTCATCTGGTCGAGGAGCAGCCCTGATCGCATCGGTGGCGACGGTGGCGACCTGAGCGTCTCGGAGGGGAAGTTGATCGACCATCTCCAAAGATAGCCGGTCGCACGTGAGCGCCACGTTGCGACTTCCTCGGACCGAAATGACACCTTTGGGGCCAGGCAATTTCCTGCACTGATAAGCATAGTGCGTTGCCATCATGAACTTAGCAAGAGTCGGCCTGCTAAAGATTGCATTATAAGCTGAATCACAATCGATTACATCGAAAGTAACCAATTCTGTTCGGAAGTTATCTGGTTCTCCCAGAGTGACCGGGAGGACCACTTGTCCTAATGGCATCATGGAGGGGCCTGGGATTATCCCATAAAACGGATGGATTATGGGCTTGATCTTTGAACGAGGAATTTGCATCTCGTCGAGTGTCTTGACCAATAAAAGATCAAGGGAACTTCCCCCATCGATCAGGACCCTTTCGACTCTCGCGTTACTGATGATTGGGGTAATAACCAGAGGTAGCCTCAATGGTCGAGTTAGCCCCACAGGACAGTCAGCGCGATCGAATGTCAAAGGCATATCCGACCAACGGGGATATTGAGGTTCGCCAAGGGATGTCTCCGTTTGGTTAACCTCTCGGCAAAAAGTTTTAAACTGCCTTTTGGAAACGAAAGAGGAGGAACCTCCGAAAATGACATTAACATGATTTTGAGGTACCTGGTAAGCCATTTCTTCGTCTCCGTTGACGTCTCTAACCCCACACGCCTGCTCTTTAGGCGGTAAGGTTGGCATTGGCCCAGCTCCTTGGTAGAAATCATCCAGCTGTTTCAACCAACTCCTGCAGTTTTTGAGGTCGTGGCCTGCGGAGTTGTGGAGTGGACACCACCTCTTGCCCTCCTGCGGATTAGTTGATTTTTCTGGCTGGTCGGAATCCCGGCCACCAGAAGCAGTTTTACTTTTAAAAGAAGACTTATTACCTTTGGTCGAAGGTGGTTTCTCCGCGACTGCGACCTCACGGTACTGTCCAGAGCGGTTCCTCTTCGACTTTTTTGCCTTCCCACCCGGTGAAGACTCCGGCTTTTTGCTTGAATCTTCTTTCCTGGCATCCTTGAAGCCTGGTTGGGGCGGTAGGTCCCCCTTGTCAACCATTCGGTTCCATTCGACTGCCTCGGCTGCATCGGAGTATCGATCAGCCATATCGAACAGATCGGCCACTGATCGAGGAGGGTGGATAAGCAAATCTTCAGTGAATCTCCGGTATCGAACGGCATGCTTAAATGCCCCGATTACGGAGCCATCAGATATGTTCGGGATGGTATTTCTTACCCCGACAAACCTCTTGACAAACTGCCGAAGCGTTTCAGTCGAAGTTTGCCGCAGTCTATGCAAGTCGTCCTCCTTACCCGACTTTTGGTAACAGTTTTGGAAATTGCTGAGGATGGCATCGCATAGCATTTCCCAATTATAGATAGAACCCTCAGACTGATTGAACAACCAGGTTCTAGCCGGTCCTGCGAGGACTGTTGGCAGGTAGTTGGCCATGACCTTGTCATCGCCTCCTGCTGCTTGGATGGCAGTAATATAGATCTGAAGGAACTCAGATGGGTTTTGAGTTCCATCAAACCTCTCAATGGCCCCTGGTCGAAACTTATCGGGCCAAACGACTGCTCGTAGACCAGGCGAGAAAGCTTTGCAACCAACGTAAGGACCGTGAACCGTCCTGCGACTTTCGGTCGGGTTTCGAGCAAACTCACTTAATGGCGAGGTTACTCGGGGTCCCAAACGAGAGTGAACGGGAACTCGATCCCTACTACGAGAGTCCTGCATTCGCCGATATTTGTCCTGTCGGGACGGTAGAGGTGGCGGGTAACTCCGTCGGCCAGAGCCAAAATGAGGACCATCTCGTTTACGGGGATGTGCCACTGAGAGGGAAGAGGCTGTTGGGGTCGCCTCGGATGCGACCTCGTCCAGTCTTTCCGCCAGGATCCTGAAAAAGGCCGGTCTCTGCGCATCCGTGACCGTAGGAGGAAAATTACGCATGACCTCCGCGATAGATCGCTGTCGACCATGGGTACTTCTCCTAGGGGCACCAGGTGTTACTGTTTCTTCGTCCACTGGGAAATGCTCCGATGGTAAGGAAGGAGTCCGGTCACGTCTACGACCACGCGACCGTCGAGAAGAACTCGGGGCAGCATCGTAACGAGCCTGCGCATCTTGAAGAGCCTCTAGGGCAGTTCTGCGTAGTTCGTTGTTCTGTTGCTCGAGATCTTGCTCCTCCTCCTGTTTGCGATCTTGTTCTTCCCTGGCAGCCTGTTGATCGGGAGTTTCCTCCGACAACGCAGCAAACTGCCTAGGGAGAGAGGTCGCCGATGGGGAGAACATCTCGGTTTGTTCCGAGTCAGACTCGAAATCAAAGAGACAGTGGAGGTTATCAGGGTCGAACCTTCCTGGGCTAACTTCAGGGTCACCATCATATTTTCCCTCAGCGGGATCGTATGACGGGCCGGATTCATCACCTAGCACATTAAGAACCTCTGCGGGTTCTGACCTTGTGCCAGTTACCTCCTGGTCGATTAACATGACTTGGGGAGATGATTCAACCTGTGGAAGATTCTGGCCTTCGACCTCTTCCATCGGAACAGGATCGCTTGGAGAAGGCATGGGTATATGGGCATAATCCTCGAGATCGAAATCGTTCTCGGAATCATATGCTCCAGCCATGTTTCGGCGAACCTCCGAATTTCAATTAGGACGCCTTGAGAAAGGCCCCAAGGTGGGCGCCAGCTGTCGACGATTCGGACTCGGAGTCCTCAGCCGAACTTATGCAGAATTTGTAATTGTGAGACCTTTCAAGATGACCCTTCGGGAAGGTATGCTGAACAATAGTGAACAGGAGCACAGAGAGTTTAGACAGGTTCGGGCCCTCGATGGTGGGAGTAAAAGCCCTACGTCCTGTTGAGATTTCACTAAGTGTGGTAAAAGGTTTACAAATAGAGGGAAAAGTCCTCACAGGCGAGGATTTTCCCTGTAAGAGTGTACAAGGATAAGCCAAAGAAGGCTTACTAAAATGCTATATGAGGTGTGCCGTAGACTTGGCTAACTTGGATGATTTTGGGTTTCTTGATCTTCCGATCTCTCGGTTGATGTTTCGGATGATCCCCCTTTTTTTTTTCTTTGATTGATGCTCCATGCCATCCTTTTGTACTGTTTGAAAGGGTGTCATGTAGAGGAAACTGCATCAAACGGTTGCACGGACGGTTGGATGCGGTTTTTTGGAACTGCTCTTAACCTCCACGCAGGTTAAACACGTGTTATTCACGGATAACTGTATGTGTTAACCTTCTGACGGTTGATTCTCCACGTGTAGGAATCTTCGGGATACTTAGAATATCTTGTTGTACGGGCAACCGAAATAGATAGATCCCAAGTATCCTGATCGGCAGATGTTCTGACCGCGGGATATTGGCTGACCGCGCAATACCCCGAATGTGTAGTTCGCGTATAGCCTACGAACTTCTGACCGCGCAAGGCTTACGGTCTGACCGCGTAAAGCTGCGACCTGATCGCGTAAAGCTTGCGACCTCATGATGATGCCCCTCAGAATAGCTTGAGTTCGCATCACCAGATACATGTCTGGTTCGAACTTGTCTTGAACCAAAAGTTTATTAGAAATGACCCGGGTGTCAATCCTCGTCAACGTCCTAAATTAGGAAGTTAGTTACTAAGTATTCACACATGCTTGCAGATCGCCATGTCGAAAGACTCATACGAAAATGCAAAGATTAGAGATATTCGACAAATCTGGGCTCAATATGTCATGGAGGAAGTTGCGCCCAACCATCCGCCATGATAATTTTCTCTTTTTCGTGTACTCTGTGCATAGACTGTTTATATACATGTGAATAAATATATATGTCAATAAATGTCCACATTGGATTGCAATTTGTATTTGTCCATATATATGTGAATAAATGTGAATAACTGTCTAATGTGCCAATCTGTTCTGTGAATTTACCCTTCTTTGCATCTGTACTGTATTGTGTATCCAATCTATAATGTATTGCATCTGTACTGTATATGTGAATGTTCTATCGGCAAATTCATTCACAGCCGACAGACCACTACAAATTTTCTATCGGTAAACTCATCCACAATCGAGAGACTACTGTAGTTTTTT
Source organism: Pharus latifolius (assembly GCA_019359835.1). NCBI lineage: Eukaryota > Viridiplantae > Streptophyta > Magnoliopsida > Poales > Poaceae > Pharus > Pharus latifolius. The sequence goes on along the minus strand of CM033326.1, from coordinate 70,065,428 downwards.
CTATCGGTAAACTTGAAATTAACCGTCAGAATAGTGTGACTTTTCCTGCCGGTGAACTCATCCACAACCGAGAGACTACTGTGGTTTTTTCTATCGGTAAACGTATAATTAACCGTTAGAAGAGTGTGATTTTTCCTGCCGGTGAACTCATACACAACCGAGAGAGTACTAAGATTTTTTCTATCGATAATGTCATTTCCAACCGAGAGAGTGCTACACTTTTTTCTGTCGGTAAACTTATAATTAACCATTAGAATATGGGTATTTTTCCCAACGCTAAACGTCAGACGACGACGGGTTTTCTATCGGTACAATCATAAGGTGCCGATAGAATAGTAATATTTTCCTGTCGGTAATCATGTAATTAACCGTTAGAATAGTGGTACTTTTCCCACCGTTAATCGTCAGACTACGACGGGTTTGCTATCGGTACACTCCTAAGATGCCGATAGAATTGTTAATTTCTTCTGTCGGTTATTTACCGATAGAAAATGTTCTGTCTTAATTGTTCTATCGTGTCTATCTCTATTGGTACGAAAATCGATAGTAGAAGGGTTTTTTTTACGATAGAAGTTTTTCTGTACTAGTGAGAGAAAGGAAAGAGACGTAGTAGTAGCACATCTAGCGAAACTCCATTAATTTTAAAAGTATCACAATGTTCAAGAAAAATATGGAGATGCAGCGAAGGATCTTCAGTGGCAAAACCGCTGAATTGGTTTTGTTGTATCATATTCAATAGTGTAGGGTTAATTTCAAAATTATTTGTTTCGATTGCTAGTCTAAGAATACCTAACTGAAACCCCATGCTGAATGGGATTCCATAATCCTTCAATTTCTTTTGTTCACCCATCCTTGCTGATTCGGCTTCCTTTGGTGTTTGATTGTCCAATGTGGCTCGTTCTTGATTGTATCAAATGCACTTCCAACCTACAGGGACAGTCGTGCACAAAAAGAAGAAAAAGAAAAAAATAGAAGCAAGATTGAGAAGTGAGATTGACTTATATCAGCAAAAATTAATCCAAAATATGAATTGTCGTTGTTCCCTGGCAACAACGCCAAAAACTTGATCGCACATAAAACCGTGTGATTGTGTAATTACCGAAGTGGATGGTTGAACGTTGAGCACTTGAGGGTCGAATTCCACGAGAAACAAGCGTATTCGTCTTTTAGATTAATGGATCACTGATTTAGTCTAAACGAGTTGAGGGTTTGTTTGTCTACAACTAAATCTACTACTAAATCTATCAATATAGGGTTTAAAGCAGTAAACAACAAGTATGAAATCTAGGGTTTATAAAGCAAGAAAGAATACCTAGGTTTTTGGGAGTTCCATATGTTGGATCTAGGTAGATCTTAGTATCTAGGTTTTGATGATTAATGATGTTTTGGATAAATCCATGATGATTAAAGTTAATATGAAGATATCAGATTTGATGATTAAATGACAATTTAGATAAATCCTGATTTAGCACAAGTAAATTGAATTGATTATCGGTAAACCCTGAATTGGATGTTTTTCTCGATTGCGGGTTTGATATTGATGCATATGTAGAGGATGAGCTCGGTGGTTGCATCAAGCTTGTGCTAATTGATTGATCAAGATGTTATATGTTAAATCTTGAGGTTGATGACTTCAGTTGTGGATTTGATATCGATGCACATGTTGAAGGAGAGCTTAGGATGATTAGTTATCCATGTTTGTGCAAAGGGTTGATGACTCCGTGTTCTGGATTTGATATCTCTATGTATGATTGAGAGAGAGCTCATGATGTTAGTCATCCATATTGATTGATATCATAACTTGAGTAGTATGGATCGTGTGCGCATTTCTTGTATCATATATGGATCTATATGATTGTGAGATTCATCCATTACTCATTTGTTGTTCAATTGAATATAGTTTGTCATGTCATTTGAAAGAGAAACCGTTGAGCTAACTCCTGTGTGGAGTAGCTTCTCTGGAGGTGATTAATGATGACTTATATATGAGACTAATGTTGTGCATTGAGTGTACGTATTGTAGTCTCAGTTTGATTGCAGGATAAAAGCGAGCAAGGGTGTGAAGAGGATGAAGTCGATATGAGACATCTCGAGCGAGGTCGATTAGCAAGGTCGAGCTTTGCGAGGATGAGTGTCAAGTAGTCGAGCTTCGTGAGGTCAAGCTTAGCGAGGTCGAGCCTTGCGGGGACAAGCGTCGAGCGGTCGAACTTCACGAGGTCGAACTTCACCTAAGGTAAAATCCAAGATTAAGGATTGTTTTCTTAGAGTTTTACCGGTCTCGGTGTTTGGAGACAGACCGGGTTGATAGGTTTCTTTTTACTAGTTTGACCGTACTATTAAGAGGGGTCGGAAACTAGTAGCTTGAATCTATCTAGTGCGGAAGCTCAGATGCATTCATATCATCTTACACTAGTGTCTTGCATTGCTAGTGAGTCTAAGTGTAGTTCATGTGCATTAGATTAAATGTTTTGAAAACTGCACTTAGTCGTGATCGCCAGCTGTTTAAATTGGTTTATTTATCTAGAGCTGGTCGTGGTCGTATTTGCATATTCTGATCGTATCAGTGTTGATACGTGGTCGTGGTCGTGTCGCTTGTTTGGCGGCTTTCTGTTTAGGGTTTGGGCGTGGTCGTAGGAGTTCGAACTGGTCGTACCAATCTTCGACTCGCTTGCGTACGCTCGACCAAACCCTATCGACCACTTGTTTTCGATCGGATGTCAAGACCTGTGTGGTCGTGGTCGTTGCTAAGTGACACAAATCACATCTGCGAGAAAACGGCAAATCCGTATGTGCAAATACTCTAAAATTGCATTTGAGATGATTTTTGGATTGAACATTCTGACAGCAGGAAAGTTTCTGAGTTTTCTAGAAGTTTGTAGACCTTTCTAGGTCTTGCTCTTGTTGACAAAATTGTAGAGCTCTGAGTTATCTTTCTAACAAGCCAAAAATCACCTCAATCGGATCTCTGGATCAAAAGTTATACATGTTTTACTGTCAGTGTGCAGTGGTCGGACAAATGCATCCATCCGGAGCTGTTTGTCCGAAGTGGCCGGATTTTGTCCGAAATGGCCGGACATTGTCCGGCCTGTACAAATTTTTTGAGCCGAAAAATGAAACAGAGACAAATGCATCCTTCCGAGGCATTTGTCCGTTATGGGCGGACTTTGTCCGAAATGGCCGAACATTGTCCGGCCTGTATAAGTTTTTTGAGCCGAGAGTTAACAGAGACATATCCATTTGTCCGGACGTTTTGTCCGGACAAATGGTATCCGTCCGGCCTTCACAAATTTCGCCCAACGGTCACTGACACATTTGCAACGGCTGAAATTTTTGTACTGGCCGGACAGTGTCTGAAGTGGCCGGACAATGTCCGGCCTGTACAACTTTTGGCCCGGTTTCTTGCAAACGGCTAGTTTTTCATTGAGGCTATAAATACTTCATGTTTGGCTTCATTTTTGGGTGCTCAAAGAGTTCATTCTTCAGCTGAAAACCTAGCCAATTGATTTGTATTTGAGTTATTGCATTTAGAGGCTAGAATTGAGCCCAAATCTTGAGTAGATTTGAGAGAGAGCTTGAGGGAGATTGTGTGAGTGTTTAGTGCACTTCATCTCCATTAGATTGCTAGTGCTAGAGTGTTGAGCATATCATTTGCATCATTGAGCTTCTAGCACGTGGTTGATTCAAGTGAAAGCGCATCCGGCTTGTTACTCTTGGCGATTGCCTTCGCCTAGACGGTGCCGGAGGAGACCCGAGATCTCTCCCATTGAAGTTTGTCGGAGAGGCCGGCAAAAGATTGTGAAAGGTGTGGTGCTCGCCTATCCGGTGTGGAGAAGGAGCAACCCTAGTGAGATATCCTTCGTGGATATAGAAGCGAGGCTCCGAGCGAGCGCTTCAACGAGGAGTAGGGGAGACCGGGCGAGTCTCCGATACCTCAGTAAAAATATTGTGTCAATTGCATAATTCTTATTTGCTTTATATTCATCTTGGTACAATTGTTTATATCACTATTGTTGCATGTATTGTTAAATATTTCATATGGTTGAATGCAACTAGTTGATTGAATTGTTTTAAGCCTCATTGTATAATTTAGGTCTCTCAATTATTCTTTAAAATTGCTTAATTGGAAAGAAATTTTAAAAGCCTCCTAATCACCCCCCCTCTAGTCGGGATCCTTGATCCTACAATTGGTATCAGAGCAAGGTCTCTCATTTATCGGCTTAACCGCTAGAGAGAAAGGATGAATTCGCTAGAGAAATTTGGATTGATTGCTCCTAAATTTGATGGCTCAAATTATACACGTTGGAAAATTATGATGAGTACTCATCTTGAGGCATTAAACTTGAAATTATGGAGATTAGTGCAAAAGGGTATGGATAACTCATTATCTTCGGATAAGCATACTCTTATTTTATATACAAAGGCAAAAGATATGCTTCTCGAATCACTTAGCCAAGATGTGCTCAAATTAGTAAGTGATTGTTCGACCGCTCACGATGTTTAGATCACCCTTGAGTCCTTATTTGTGGGCACATCTAGCTATGAGCATGCTAAGATGCGTATGTTATTGCGGGACTATGAGGCATTTGTGATGTTGGAGCATGACACAATCTCCACCACATATGGTCGATTGATCAACGTCACAAATGAGCTCAAAGCCCTTGGTGCTAATATTTCCGATCTAGAGATTTGCAGAAAATTGCTCCAAGTGTTGCCGGAGGGTTGCTATAGAGACTTCATCACCGATCTTGAAAATGGTGACCTTTCCAACACTACACCGAGCGAGCTCATTGACATGCTTATGTCAAATGAGGCAATGTCCAAAGAAAAGGACATGTGTTCCATCTCCGAGCATATTGAGGACAATGATTTAAATGCGGAGGATCAAGAATCTTCGAGCAAGCTCAAGGACGTAAATGATGAGGTTTGCCCTAGCAAGACTAAGGCGAAACCAAGCAAGAAGAGCTCAAGAAAAGGTAGAAAGAAAGGGTCAAAGTCGGAATCTTCATCTCAAGACAATTCTATATGCCATTCGGCATCCGACTCGATGGTATCAAATTCTAACCTCTCTAATAATGAGCTCGTGGATATAATTATAGAGTTAAAAGGCTTGCTTGGCAATATGACTAAAAATCTTAGCACTTTAAGGAATGATTACTCATCTTTGAAAGTGAAGCATCAAGAATTGAAAATTTCTTATGACTCCTTGCTTGCCAAGAATTCCATTAGCTCAACATGTGTATTAGATGTTAGAGTTTCTTGTGACTCCCCTATTGATCCATCTCTAGAGTCACACACTTCTACTTCACATGCTAGCAATAATTCATTGGTTAATTCATGGTTAAATTCAAATGCTAGTTTTGTGAACACTAGTACTTCATGTGATAAGTTGTCAAATGATTCATTTATAGATTCACATGCTTGTACGGACGATACTAGTAACTCATACCATGATTCATCTAGTGATACATCTTTATGCCATAGTGATAGTACTAGTGGTTCTACTTTTGATATGCCTAGCTCATCTAGTGATTTTTGTGCTATACCTTCTAGTTCATCAACTAGTGATGAGATGCCATCATGTTCCTATCATAAGTCATGTATTAACACGGAATCATCTCAAGAACGTAAAATTGAAAATGATGAACTAAAGACTATAGTATATAGACTGGGCAATAACCTTACTAGATGTCATATGAGGAGTGCCATGCTTACTAAACCCCCTTTAGATCATACAAAATCATTTAGAAAGGGAAAATTAAATCAGGCATACTCAACTAGTAAGAGGCATTATATACTTTATCACACTCATACAAATTCATTCAAAAAGCCCTCTCATACTTCATGTTTATCATATCACTTAAAAGGGCAACATTCGCATAAGTGTGCATCTAATGTTTTTGAAATTGGTTCTTTTGGGTCTTATTTGATTTCTTGCTCTAAAAAGGGTTTAATTGCAAAACCTATTCATTGTCACTTTCAAAAACCTAAAGATAAAGCAATTTGGGTACCAAAAGACCTATGCGACAAGGCTAGAGAGCCTCGTATGGTTTGGGTACCAAAAAGAGCTTAAATCTTTTTGATGTGTTTAATAAAAACATTTGCATTGCATATTCTCCCTTTATTCTTTGTTGTTTTAATCCATATGGCAAATTTTGCAAAAGAATGAAAATTTAAATCTTACATTGTTGCATCTCTAAGGGTTGTAATTTAAAATGCTTCCGTTGCTCATCACAACCCTTTATGTGAAATAACTCAAAATTACAATTATAAGTTTTAAAATGAGCTCATTTGGTCAAAACGGCAAATTTCCATTCAAAAGGCTCAAAATCGTCATTTTCTATCTAAATGGTCTTCAAAACGTATTTAAAAGGTTTTTAGAGGATTTGGATGAAGAAATGATGTTAAAAAGTATTTCTATTGAAAATTAGCCCCAAAAGGATCTTCGGGTATCTTGTTTTTCAACAAAATCGTTTTCAAACGCAAATCACAATATATTTGGAATTTACAAAAACTTGCTTTACAAAACTCCTAGATACTCTTAATCCGAATAAATATGATATTGAAAACTTTCTCAAAAGAGTTCTCATTTGAAAGGTATGGGTATTTGAATCTCACCGAAAAACTTGTTTTGACCCGAAATACCCTAAACATGCAAAACATGGGTTTGACCATTTCTATGGTCTTTATTTGTGAATTTCGGCTCAAAAAGACTTGAACAACTCATGTAAGCCCTTTCATGTCAAAAATCCAATAAAAATCAAATTTGAACTCAATTTGCAAAAGTTTATCGATTTTCAACCTTTTTGTTTAACACAAGGTTCATTTGACCATAACTCTCAATTGAAAAATCCTTTTTAGAAAATTATTTTTGGAAAATGTATTTGACGCATTGAAATTCATTCCTGCAAATTTTCATCTCATTTGGACTTGATTTGAGCAAAATTGACTCTTTTCACAAATTGAAAATGAAATCTGCAAAATTCAGTTTGCTCGTGGTTTTGGGCTGATTTGTCATTTTCATATCTCTTTATTGGTTGACTATTTGAAGAAAGTTTCTATATGAAATTTTATCCTCTATGATTGATATTTCTTGATTATTTATTTCAAAATTATTAGAATTCATATGCATAGATTTCCAGGTGCGTTTAAAAGTGTAAAATAAATTTCTGAAACCTGAAATCTGAATCTTTAATCTGATCAAAATTTGTCTTTTTCATATCTCTTTGTTGGATCAGAATTTGGCTTCACTATAAAAGGTAATATTGTTCGTCATTGCATTATCTATCTCCAAAATTTATTTTGGTATTTTTGGAACTTGTTTGCATATGTTTTGATGATTATAAAGAAGCCAACATGTTTAAGAAAATTTCAGTCTATTTGGATGTCAATCTCTCATTTCTTTCAAATGACTAAAATATTTGAATCTTGAATCTTCTTGGAAAGTTCTTGTGTTGATGTGTTCTACTTCTACGAAACTTTCCATGAGTTTTGATGTTTATTTGGATGTTTTCCCAATTTGAGTTCATTCGGATTTTGTTAAGCTTTCGATTTTCAAATGGATCATTTTCATATCTTGCATATTTTTCATGACAAAACTTGGATGACACATTTAGGGGGAGCAACTTCAAAGTCATTGAAGTCCTGTATACCCTAATTGTAGACATATATCACATTTTGCATACATTTCGGTAAGAAGGGTCTTTTTCGAGCAAAAATGTAAAAAGAGCTCAAAACTTTTAAAATGTTCAAAATTACTTCAAAACCTTCATAAATACGTTTCAAATATGATTTCAAAGGTTTTGAAAGTGAAACAAAAGAGTTTCGAGCTAAAATGCAAAATTTGGACAAAATTGAAGTCTTCGGGATCTTATTTTGGCCTAAAAAGATTTATTTCCATAAAACAAGATGTGTTGAGATTTGATAAAAGCTTTCTACATGAAACATTTAGAACTCACTCACCCGAAGATAGTTCATATTGAACTTATTCTCAAAAGGCCTATGGTTTTCAAATTATCACATATTCTAGGTCGCCCGAAAATGGCTATCGACCCAAAAATACCCAAAAGTGCATTTTTGTGTTTTTGACTATTTGGACTAAACTTTCTTCCATGTCTTGGTTTGAAATGGTATTTCAAACTCATCTAAGTCCAAAACTTCAGAAAAATCCGAGTTTCTTCAAGAATTGAAGCTTTTCATGAAAATCATTTTTGTTTTACTCTTTTACCCAAAACTCACTTTTCGAAAATTGATTTCATGATCTCCTTCAAATAAAATTCATTCAATTGGTATTCAACTAAGTTCATGTCATGATATTCAAACCTCTTATGGAACTTGAACCAATGGTTGAAGCAAAATTGCAAAAATCAAAAATTTCAGAAGTTTCAGCTGGTTTTTCTCCTTTCCTGTTTTGGTTACATCTTTGCTCCCATTTTTCCTATATTTGCAACTCGGCATTGTTCCTATGATGGCGTTTTGGAAAGGCCTTGTGATTGTGTTTTTGCATATCCAAAACAAATATGGTTCTTATGAATTTGAAGCATGATTCGCATGAATTTGAGATTTGAGTGTTTTTGTGAAAATTTGAACTTTCACTAGGTTATATGCATTTATCTCACCTTGTGACCTAAAAATGTTTCGACAAACCTTAGTTTGGCATATCCTTCATTTGTATGTTCTTTTTGAGTTAAATGCCAAAAGAAGTGAATTTTTGAGGATTGAATCTATTGTTTCCAATTGAGTTGTTTTAAAAGCTCAAAATCCTTTCTTATATCAAATGATTTTCAAAATGAGAAAGTTTGACACAATCATCATCAAACATTCAATCGAAACATTATATTCTTGTGTGTCAAAAACATATTGACCATTACCACTAATGAATCCCTCTGTCAAGAACTTGTTTCAAAGAGGATACTTAGGGAAAGCAAGATGATCCAAGAGCAAAGTCACTTCCATGCACGACAAATCAAGCAACTCGAGAACGCGATGTTCAAGAGTAAATTCAAGCATATGAAGCAATCGCTCAAAAGCCTAGAAATGGAAGATGATCAAGCCATTACAACTCTCAAGCCTACTAATGAACATTTCGACATGGACGAACACGAAAAGGCGGTCAATTCTAAACTCTATTGATTCTTGATTGATAGTTTTGCTTTCTTTTACCGCATTTAGACTCGTCATCATATTTAGTGATTGCAAATATACTAGAATTCGATTATCTCCTAAGGAATGTCATATGATTGCCATGAAATGCATTCTTAGGTAATTGAAATGCAATCCTAGATAGATCTTTGATATCCAAAAATACAAATTTTGAATTACTTGATTATTTGGATTTGGATCTTATGACTTGAAGGATAAATCGAAAGAATACATCCGATGGTTGTTGTACTTAAATTCTTATGGATGAAAACAAAACATTTGGATTATCTAATTGCTTTCGAATAGATGCCACTCTTATGATATATTGAAAGTGTCATAAAAATGTTGAGTAATTTAATTCAAAATTGTCGGTTAAAGTATATTGATATACAACACCATTATATACAAGAGTTTATGGCATGAAGAGGTTTCGAGTTGGACCTTGATATGGCACACATGCATCTAGTGGACATCCTCACATCAAACAATTAGATGCATCAAGACTTTGAATGATTGAAAATGGATCAAATGCCATTGATATAAATGTCATCGATATATTCACTATATGTTAATTGTTTTGATATCATCTCCATATTTTGAATGTGTTTTTCAAAATCCCTTGAAACAAACCTTCTTAAAATCATACTTTTGCATAAAAACCATTTCATATAAAATCTCATGCCCTAGAAAATATCGTTTCTCCAACTTTAAGTTCTCAATACTTCCTTTTTGTGCTTGATGACAAAGGGGGAGAGATAGTATTTGAGAGAGAATGATAGTATTTGAGAGAGAATGTTTTAGAGATAAGTTTTAGAGAAAGTCTTATGGGAAGAGATTTAGAGAGAATTTGGGAGACATTAGAGTCAGTTGAGTTAATTGACAAAGGGGGAGAGATAGATATCAAATTGGTACAGTTGGTATTTGATAGATTGGTTTTTTGATAGAATTGATATTGATATCTGAGAAAGATGATAGAAGTAAATTGAGATTGGTAAATGATATTTAAGGATGATAAATGATATTTGGGGAGAGATATTATTTGATATCATTAACATCAATCTTTGGAAGAGATATTTGAGTTAGAGAAAATTGAGATAGTTGATATTTTGGAAAATGACTTGATTGAACTTGTGCTCAATTGTCATTTATATCTCTAAACTCATATAATTATATATTGTGTTCAGTTCTGATATACTGTTGCATATATTGAGGGGGAGCTGAATAATTTGTTTTGGATTTATTAAGATTATAAAAGGTGTTGTCATCAATCATCAAAAAGGGGAGATTATTGGATCTAGGTAGATCTTAGTATCTAGGTTTTGATGATTAATTATGTTTTGGATAAATCCATGATGATTAAAGTTAATATGAAGATATCAGATTTGATGATTAAATGACAATTTAGATAAATCCTGATTTAGTACAAGTAAATTGAATTGATTATCGGTAAACTCTGAATTGGATGTTTTTCTCGATTGCGGGTTTGATATTGATGCATATGTAGAGGATGAGCTCGGTGGTTGCATCAAGCTTGTGCTAATTGATTGATCAAGATGTTATATGTTAAATCTTGAGGTTGATGACTTCAGTTGTGGATTTGATATCGATGCACATGTTGAGGGAGAGCTTACGATGATTAGTTATCCATGTTTGTGCAAAAGGTTGATGACTCCGTGTTCTAGATTTGATATCTCTATGTATGATTGAGAGAGAGCTCATGATGTTAGTCATCCATATTGATTGATATCATAACTTGAGTAGTATGGATCGTGTGCGCATTTCTTGTATCATATATGGATCTATATGATTGTGAGATTCATCCATTACTCATTTGTTGTTCAATTGAATATAGTTTGTCATGTCATTTGAAAGAGAAACCGTTGAGCTAACTCCTGTGTGGAGTAGCTTCTCTGGAGGTGATTAATGACGACTTATATATGAGACTAATGTTGTGCATTGAGTGTACGTATTGTAGTCTCAGTTTGATTGCAGGATAAAAGCGAGCAAGGGTGTGAAGAGGATGAAGTCGATATGAGACATCTCGAGCGAGGTCGAGCTTAGCAAGGTCGAGCTTTGCGAGGACGAGTGTCAAGTAGTCGAGCTTCGCGAGGTCAAGCTTAGCGAGGTCGAGCCTTGCGGGGACAAGCGTCGAGCGGTCGAACTTCACCTAAGGTAAAATCCAAGATTAAGGATTGTTTTCTTAGAGTTTTACCGGTCTCGGTGTTTGGAGATAGACCGGGTTGATAGGTTTCTTTTTACTAGTTTGACCGTACTATTAAGAGGGGTCGGAAACTAGTAGCTTGAATCTATCTAGTGCGGAAGCTCAGATGCATTCATATCATCTTGCACTAGTGTCTTGCATTGCTAGTGAGTCTAAGTGTAGTTCATGTGCATTAGATTAAATGTTTTGAAAACCGCACTTAGTCGTGATCGCCAGCTGTTTAAATTGGTTTATTTATCTAGAGCTGGTCGTGGTTGTATTTGCATATTCTGATCGTATCAGTGTTGATACGTGGTCGTGGTCGTGTCGCTTGTTTGGCGGCTTTCTGTTTAGGGTTTGGGCGTGGTCGTAGGAGTTCGAACTGGTCGTACCAGTCTTCGACTCGCTTGCGTATGCTCGACCAAACCCTATCGACCACTTTTTTTCGATCGGATGTCAAGACCTGTGTGGTCGTGGTCGTTGCTAAGTGACACAAATCACATCCGCGAGAAAACGGCAAATCCGTATGTGCAAATACTCTAAAATTGCATTTGAGATGATTTTTGGATTGAACATTTTGACAGCAGGAAAGTTTCTGAGTTTTCTAGAAGTTTCTAGACCTTTCTAGGTCTTTCTCCTGTTGACAAAATTGTAGAGCTCTAAGTTATCTTTCTAACAAGCCAAAAATCACCTCAATCGGATCTCTGGATCAAAAGTTATGCATATTTTACTGTTAGTGTGCAGTGGCCGGACAAATGCATCCGTCCGGAGCTATTTGTCCGAAGTGGCCGGACATTGTCCGGCCTGTACAAATTTTTTGAGCCGAAAAATGAAACAGAGACAAATGCATCCGTCTGGGGCATTTGTCCGTTATGGGCGGACTTTGTCCGAAATGGCCGGACATTGTCCGGCCTGTACAAGTTTTTTGAGCCGAGAGTTAACAGAGACATATCCATTTGTCCGGACGTTTTGTCCGGACAAATGGTATCCGTCCGGCCTTCACAAATTTCGCCCAACGGTCACTGACACATTTGCAACGGCTGAAATTTTTGTACTGGCCGGACAGTGTCTGAAGTGGCCGGACAATGTCCGGCCTATACAACTTTTGGCCCGGTTTCTTGCAGACGGCTAGTTTTTCATTGAGGCTATAAATACTTCATGTTTGGCTTCATTTTTGGGTGCTCAAAGAGTTCATTCTTCAGCTGAAAACCTAGCCAATTGATTTACATTTGAGTTATTGCATTTAGAGGCTAGAATTGAGCCCAAATCTTGAGTAGATTTGAGAGAGAGCTTGAGGGAGATTGTGTGAGTGTTTAGTGCACTTCATCTCCATTAGATTGCTAGTGCTAGAGTGTTGAGCATATCATTTGCATCATTGAGCTTCTAGCACGTGGTTGATTCAAGTGAAAGCGCATCCGGCTTGTTACTCTTGGCGATCGCCTTCGCCTAGACAGTGCCGGAGGAGAGCTGAGATCTCTCCGATTGAAGTTTGTCGGAGAGGCCGGCAAAAGATTGTGAAAGGTGTGGTGCTCGCCTATCCGGTGTGGAGAAGGAGCAACCCTAGTGAGATATCCTTCGTGGATATAGAAGCGAGGCTCCGAGCGAGCGCTTCAACGAGGAGTAGGGGAGACCGGGCGAGTCTCCGAGACCTCGGTAAAAATATTGTGTCAATTGCATAATTCTTATTTGCTTTATATTCATCTTGACACAATTGCTTATATCACTATTGTTGCATGTATTGTTAAATATTTCATATGGTTGAATGTAACTAGTTGATTGAATTGTTTTAAGCCTCATTGTATAATTTAGGTCTCTCAATTATTCTTTAAAATTGCTTAATTGGAAAGAAATTTTAAAAGCCTCCTAATCACCCCCCCTCTAGTCGGCATCCTTGATCCTACACCATAACCATCTGGCGTAATTCTATCCAAGGTTCGAGGATTGCAAGTTAATTTCAATCGTTTTTCAAGATAGATTAAGTTGCTAGTACGGTCGCTGGCACAACGATCAGAGGATCGCTTCCACTGTTACGTTTGGCGAGAGGCCAAGAGCCTCTCTCCTGTTCAGGATCCCGCATCAAAACATTAAGGACTCTAGAACTTCCCTAAATTCTTGCTAAGACTCAACTGTTACGTCTCTTACCGAAACAAGAATTTAGAGTTTAGAGAAAGAAAACATCAGGAAATAACTCCAAAACTTGAGATCAAGACCGAGAAAGAATCACGCCTTTCGGATTAGACCATCCCTAACCTTGGAAGGGATCTATTCGCAAAAAGCCATTAAAATACTAGAATAATAAGATTTAAATAAAAACTTGATTGCTGAAAAATTGAAGCTGCCATCCTTGCCGACTTACAAATGCAAAAAAATAGAGAAGAAGGCTCTTTTAAGGAAGCAATCTAAAAACTAAGCCCTAAGGGCATCTAAAGCCTACCTAAAAAGCATACTAATCGAGCCAAAAGCTTCTCTATTATGATACAGGGATAAACATGACAAAACATAACTCCTTGATGTGCAGGAGATGAAGTTTGGCTTCAAACGGCATGAGAACAGACGAATCTGAGTCAAAATCAACCAGATTCGACCAGTTCTGATCAAATCTGACCAAAACCGACCAAATCCAACCAATCCTGGTCAAACTCGACTAAAACCGACCAAATTCGACCAGTTAGAAACTAAAATGAACACGACCAGGGACACGTGGCGTGGTCCTAGCCAAACACGTGTGATGCCTGAAATCGATCAGGACTCTTTTTTCGACCAAGTGCTCACATTTGATCAGGAGTCCTTTAGATCATGGCTTGTGTTTAATCAGGTCTCTTTTTTTTTGTCCAGTCGTGTTCAATCAGGTCTCTTTCTTGCATAGTTGTGTTCGACCAAGTGTTTTATCCGAAGAATATTCGACCAAGGCCCTTTTGCAGTCCAGTTTAGGTTTGTTAGTCGAATTTGGCCCAAATGAAGTCAAAATATTTTCAAATTTGGTAGTTTTGGTCCCCGAAACATGACAAACACAGTTGTGAAAGCAATTTGTAAAATAATTTAAAATTATACATAAAATGTTGTATCAAAGGATTTTTTAGCATAATTTTGCACATTTTTAGTGGCAAACTTAGGGTAAAAATGTTACCAATTTAACACTTATTAGTTCACTTCTAGGGCTAGGGATGACCTAATCTGGAAGGTATGATTCTTCCTTGGTTTTGATCTCAAGTTTTGAAGTTATTTCCTGATGTTTTCTTCCTCCAAACTCTAAATTCTCGTTTCGGCAACAAACGTAACAGTTGAGCCTTAGAAAGAATTTAGGGGAGTTCTTGAGTCCTTAGCATTTTGACACGGGACCTGGACAGGAGAGAGGCTCTCGCCAAATGTAACAGTGGAAGCAATCCTTTGATCGTTATATCAGCGACCGTACTGGTAAATTAATCAGTCTTGGAAAACGATTGAAATTAATTGCAATTCTCAAACCTTCAATAGAATTATGCTTGATGGTTATGGAATTCCCGAAACCCTAGGCTTTTCTTTACTGCTTTAAACCCTAGATTGATAGATTTAGTTTTATACAAATAAACCCCCAACTCGTTCAGACTTAATTAGTGATCCATTAACATAAAAGATGAACACGCTTGTTTCTCAAGGAATTTGACTCTCAAGTGCTCAACATTCAATCGTTCACTTGCGGTTATTACACAAATCGCGCTCGCCTCTTTGGGTGCGATCACAATCGCAATCGCGCAAGCAGTTCGACCACTTGACCGCTCGACCAGTTTCCATTGCAGATTGGGTGAGGAAAAGGTTTCTATCACGCCTGTGACTCGCGATAAGTGCCCAATTCGTCCTCTCACGGTTCTAGACTGACTTATCGCACCCAAAAAAGTCATTTTTGCAATTTCGATAAACTGTGGGTCATTTTTCAAATTATTTTTTTATTTTGGGTTATTTATAAATATTAATTTTTTATTCCATGGCCAACTTTATATGAAGTCCGCCAGAAACACTAACAAATTTTTTAATGTCATTATTAACATATGTTTTACAAAATTTTCGCAAAATATTTTGATCATTCGTATCCTCTACTATGCAATTCAAATAACAAGCATGATACTCTAACATGACATTATTATCGAAAATAATAATGAAGATGAACAGAACACAAGAAAAGAAAATTGTTGCAAAATAGTCTACCTATATCAATTTCAAAAAAGTGTCGTATATGTTTGGTTGGTGGCCAAGTTTTACCTAGATAAATCCTGGCATTGCCTTTCATTTGCTTCATAGCAAAGGTTTAGTAAGACAAAGGAATAAGTTCATGATTTGACCACTTTTCTACACCATCGGTAGAAAAACATAGCTCCATAGTCTATTTTTTGGTCACTCCACACAATTGACTATAACCACAAATTGACTCAATAATTTTTTTTGAAGCTACCTAAGATCCCCCTATATATTGCCCATAATCCACAATATTTTCTTGAAAGAATTTTTTTAGAAAATTAGCCTTTTGCATTTTGCTTTGAGTATACATCAAACTCTTCCGTTAGTTTTCTTATTATCAAGGTTAAAAACATGTCAGTGACATGGAGGACCACATACTTTTCTTTTTTCTTACTTTCTCTTCTTCTCTCTCCATTGGTTGTCTTTGTGAAGAGCTTGTTTTTTTTACCACAGAGGAATATAAAATTCGCATATCTTATATTATCACCATTTTCAATCCATAGAAATTTTTTTTTTTATCAAAATTCAATTGATCAACAGATGGAGAGAGTCCCAATAGAAAGAGAGATAAGAGATTGACGAGGGAAAAAAATGTCATTCACATGTGACCCCATAATATATGCTACTAACAAAAAAACTAATAGAGCTAATGGAGCGGACTGATGTAGTCTCAGAGCATAATGCAAAATTTTTTGAACGGATAACGTACATATAAAAAAAAGTCAAAAATAATGCAGAACAGAAAGTATATGCAGAATCGACTAATATCGCCAACCCAACTGGCGACTTTGAGGCAATTCGACCAATCGCCAATTGGTCTAGCGACTCAAGCCACCTCACCAGTCGCCACGACTAGTCGCCAGCTGTGATGGTGACTGGTCGATTTTGCTGCCGATTGGTCGAATTTCCTGAGAAATTATGAAAACAGCTGGAAAATGTGGTTTTTTATTTCTAAAATAACCCCCAAAAAAATTGAACATCAAAAATAGCATGAAAGTATTTTTTTTGTATGAATAACCCAAAAATGAAGAAGAATTCCAGATGAAACCGAGAAAGGGATATCGAAACACAACCGCCCAGCCAGCCAAGGAGAAAAAGAGTTGTGATTGGTTGGTTTGATTGATTCGTACATTTAGTGATTGATTTAATTTGTCGGGTTACTAAAAAGAAAAATGAACATAAAAAAGGTACTGAAAATGTAAGAGAAATAGCAAAAATGAGTTTTCTTTCTGGGTTATAACATGTTAGGGTTATAAAAGAAATAATGCAATCAAAAAGCAACCGAAAACATTAAAAACCCTAACATGTTATTACTAGTGTAGATAAAGTAGACAATTACATGCGTTTGTGACAATTGCAAAAACAAATGGAGCTAGATTTACAGCAACAAAAGGTGATCAAACTTTGATGCGCCACTTGATCCGAGTAGAGAGTGTCCAGCTAGCCTAGAAGAGTATTTATAGTATTTTTCTCTACCTCATTCCACTCCGGATCGAGCCACAACATGTAATTGCATTTATCCCCCACCTCTTTGTGGCCTCAATGTATGTAGTGTCTACCCGCACTGTCGTAGGACCAAGACATACTAACTGTAACATCACCTCGACATCTACACATGAAGTCATCTGTGTTAGAGGAATCATGGAGCCAGTTGAACTCCTCTGCAGGACGCGGTTGGGTACATGCCTCCACAGCAAGAGCAATAACAAGGACGCCTGCAGCAACACATGTGTTGAACATCGTGCATGTTGATCGACAAATCCTCCATGAAGTTGAGCTCCTCACGGAGTCTCTTCCTCCTATAGAGAAGATAGAGATCGTACGTGCAGCCTTTGTGCTCTACTCGGGGTCGAGCCAAAGCAGGAAAGTACACTTACGAGCATCTTCACTTGAACACTCTAAAAATCTTCTCCCGTAGTCACCCTTAACGGAGGATGTAGCAATCTTCGGCAACAAACCGCAGCTACAACGGCAAGGCCCTAATGTTTGTCCTTCATCCTAGGAACGAAAAAGAATAGCCAAGAAAGTAACGCATAAAGAGCCACTTATTTTAGGCGAGTTGATTATGTATTCACCTTGGTGCGTCTTCTTCTTCGGCCACGACTATTCTCGCCCACCATATTCAGATGGGCTAGTGAGGAAAGTGTGAGTTATGTGTTTAGAACTGAAAAAGCTAATTTATAGAAGCGAAAGTTTTGAACAGTTAAAACATTTTTGTACTTAGTGTAGGATCGAGGATGCCAACTAGAGGGGGGTAAATAGGAGGCTTTAAAACTTTTCGACTAAAAAAAATTTTTGCAAGGAAAAGACTAAGAGCAAATAAACTGAAACAATTTAATAATATTTTGCACTAAGAAAGAGTAAGAAAATCAAACACGCTGATTTTTCCCGAGGTCTCGGAGACTCGCCCGGTCTCCCCTACTTCTCGTTGAAGCATTTAAATGACTGAGTCTTGCTTCAATATCCACGAAGGATATTTTTGACTAAGATTTCTCCTTCTCCACTCCGAATAGGCGAGCACCGATGCCTTTCACAAAATATGCCGAGCCTCTCCGACAACCTCTGTTAATGGAGAGGTCAACGGCCACGCTTCCAAACAGTCTAAGTGAGGGCGTTCACCAAGAATAACAAGTTGTAAGATCTTCTCTTGACCCCTAACAAATATAGAGAAACTTCTATGGATACAAATAATGCAAATGAATGCTCTCAGAAGTTCTCTCTCAATCACAATGAATGATACTTGATCAAAAGATTAAGATTTTAGCACTTGGGCTCAAGTGTATATCAAAAATATATCTCTTGGTTCTTTAGAAAAACTGCTCAAAAATGTTTATAAATACTGATCAAAGTCTGTCCAAAAGTGTTTGTAAAACTAATAAAAAATGTGAACAGAAGCTTCTCAAAAATCTACTCAAACATTGCTCAAATATCTGCTCAAAAGTGTTTGTAAAATTGATCAAAAATCAGTTCCAAAATTATTTATAAAATTGATCAAAAATCTGCTTGAAAAGTGTTTATAAAACTGATAAAAAAATTGCTCAAAAAGTGTTTATAAACTGATCAAAATAGTAGAGAAATCTGCTCAAAAAATTGTTTAAAAACTGCTCAAAAACGATTTATAAAACTGCTCGAAAATGTGAACGAAAACTGCTAAAAATGGTTTTAAAAACTGCTCAAAAACAGTAGAGAAAATCTGCTCAAAAGTGTTTTAAAAACTGATCAAAAACAATAGAGAAAATCTGCTCAAGAGTGTTTTAAAAACTACTCAAAAACAGTAGTGAAAATATACTCAAAAGTGCTCAAAACTTCTTCTAAAAACTGCTCAAAAGAGTAGAGAGATGATGCTTGAAGGTGTATATGAGAATATGGTTTGAGATGGATGAGAATACTGCTCAAAACACCTATATTTATAGCCTACCCTCTTAGCTAGTCGTTGTGGTCGAAAAGGAAAGAAATCAGTACAGCTAACAGCCAGCTACGGCCTCTAATGGCTAGTAAATAGTCGTTGGAAAGTCTAGTCTAATGAACAGTGTTACTGGTCGAATGAACAATATCTGGTCAAATGAATAGTGTTCATGTGACCTCTAGTCGAATGAACAGTGTTACTGGTTGAATGAACAATGTCTGGTCAAATAAACAATACTCAAAAGACCAGTTTCGTCAGTCCCTCTTTGAAATCTATATATTTATCAGATTTTGACCAAGAATATGAATGAATTTGAATGTAACAAATGACCTAAGAGTTTCTCAGTTTTTGCCGGAACTAAAACAGATTGTGCAACCTCTCTTAATAATATGGTTAAACTAAAAAAAATTATTATAAAACCCAGTCAAACTCCAAACTCCGAGACCGGTACAATAAACAAGCACTTACCTTAGGTATTTGCTGTTCCTTTTTGGCGACCTTGTGCTCGCGACCTTGGTTCGCGACCTGCAGATCCGGGCAACACTGCGACCTTGCGCTTGCAACTCCTATTTGACATTTCTTCTTTTCACCTAATCTTATTGATTATACTCAAAGCAAATAGATTAGTCCAAGACACTTGTTGTCATTTATCATCAAAATCAAGATTAAAGGCCTAGAAGCAACACTTAGTTGTACAAAAGCTGAAAAGTTGAAAAGCTCGAAAGCTGACAAGCTAAAAAGCTGGAAAGTAGAAAGGCTGAAAAGTAGAAAGGTTGAATCTTAGAAAAGCAGAAAAGTACAAAAGGGTTTTCTACAAACCATGCTAAAATGTAACGCAGTTGCATAACTTCAAAAAGACCAAAGTAATACATACATGAAAACACATTTGCTTAAAAAAACTAATGTCGCCCCCTCTTTGGACGATGCCTCTGGTCTCGCTGAAACGGCGACGCTGAGAAGGTGCTGCACGG
This sequence comes from Pharus latifolius, assembly GCA_019359835.1. Classification (NCBI taxonomy): domain Eukaryota; kingdom Viridiplantae; phylum Streptophyta; class Magnoliopsida; order Poales; family Poaceae; genus Pharus; species Pharus latifolius. The sequence continues at coordinate 70,045,501 of CM033326.1, read as the reverse complement.
ATTCACCTTCCTCTATGATGGCTGTCGATGGGGGGGGGGGCTGTGCACTCGCCCGGTCGAGGCCTATATCAGGAGCATCTGTATGTGGGATATGCTCTACAGGGCCCTGCGATGATGGAGGCGCCCCACCAAGCTATGCAGAAAACAACTGATGTTGGCTTTGGTCGGTGTCGTCTCTCCACCGCAACATGTCAACGTAGTCTACATACGTAGGGTCGAGGACCACCTCCGGGTCAGCACAGATCGATTGAGGAGGAATGTACGGTGGGTGCCTACTGGGAGGTGCAAACGGATCAGCCGAGGACATAGCCAGATGCTCATCCACCGTCCGCTGTGACATGGCAACGAACTCGTCGTTCGAGTCGAACGTGATATCAAGCCCAAGCTAGAATCAGACATGGAGGCAGAGGGAGGCACACAGGGACCCTCAGAGATCCATACACCACCACGCGACGGCAGCTCCACATGAGGTGCAACACCTTTACGGTAAGAGTGGGGAGAGGGCACACCGAGATAAATCAGGGCGTCGATGGCCATACCTGAGGGCCCAGATGTGTCGAGTCGATGAGCGACCGACTATGATGGTGTATGACTGGGCGGGGCCCGTGGCAGTGGAGGTGCAACAAATGTCGATGTAGTAGCGGCACTCTCCAGGGTCAGCTAGGAGGCGAGTCAGTAAATGAAGGCGATGGCCTTCTCGTACTCCTCAGGCGTGATAGGTAGATGTGCTTGCCTATGCAGGACTAGCGGCCGTGTCACGGAGGTGATCATACGGAGGCCGTCAGCCTGCAAGACCACAAGACAATGGGAGGCGAAAATAATAATAACAAGCAGGAAATGGACTATCGGTGTGTACCTGGCGGTATACCTAGGATGCGTGATGTCGGTCGTATGTTTGATGCACGCTCGGAACAGGCACTTCTGCAGGCACCAGAGATGGTGGGGCAATGTGAGCACTGATGCGATGGATGTACTATCAGAGGTAGTCGTCGTATGTCGTCGAATCGTATGGCCTCTCCTTACGCACTACATCTATCGCCGCTGCCTGCTCCCGGTGACGAGTGTAAGGAGCCTGTCTGTCCTCCCAACTGACAGCCTTCTTGCCCTTACAGCCCTACTTACAGAAAAAACAAAGGTGTTCGGTATTTTCATGGAGGCAAACCATTCTGGTGGAGATGATCATGAACTTACTCATGTTGGTCGTGCATTAACCAATGTGCAGCGTTTGAAGGGGGGATCAGTTGGAATAGGCCAAATTGGCGCATCACCCTCCATAGAGCGTACACCTCCAACATATGACTAAAGACAAGAACACATCGGGTGAGCCATAAGTCATGGTCTTCTGTACATACCAACGAGATCCCGCCTACAGCTGTGCTCTCGATGTAGGTTGCCATCCAGGCCCTCCATATAACATGCAACGGATGGAGCAGCTCCAGCTCGCCACTGTACACATTGTGATGAGCGGTCGGGTACCTCTCCGGCAGAGCCACTGGCACATCGGTGATGAGCGGTCGTCCAACAAGTAGGTGCCCATACAACCATAGTAGAACAAGTAGAGGCACACCTGGCCATATTTGCCTGTTAAGCACACCGAAAGCAGGCATCGCACAATCCTCGATATGTTTCACAAAGAACCGCCGACCCCCAGCTGATGCGTGGGATCTGCTTGATCGGCATGTCAGTGAGCATCCGCTCCAATGGAACAAGCCAATGATCCACCGTGTCTCCGTGCATACCTGCAGAGAAGCACAAAGATAATAATTAGATGTAATAAGTGAAAGAGCTGTAGCTATATCATGTCTAAGCATACCAGTGAACATGAAGCTACCTAACAGGTGTAGCAGATACGCCTCGAAGTGTCGGCTGACTGTCTACTCATCAGCATTAGCTGGGCACGTCCTAAAGTGAGCGAGCCAAACCGCAGGAACTCCGATTTCATGGTGGAAGAGCTCCTGCCCCAGAGGCAGTGGATGAAATCTCTATGTGAACGTGACATCCCATCCGACAAGAGTGGGTGGTGGTACCCAGACTTATCCGCGAATTGGCAGACCGAATAACATCACCACATCCTTGAGGGTAATGGTCATCTCCCCCCACCAGAAGTGAAATGTGTGTGTCTCAGGCCTCCATCTGTCCGTTAAAGCAGAGAGTAGTGATCAGTCATGCCTAAAGGACTCCACTCTGGTGATCATCCTGGCGAAAGGAAGCAGTCACACTGCTCTCAGTCGTATGATGTACCTCCCATCGAGAGGCCAAGCCGTGCCGGGCGATTGTAGGCGGAAGGGTTGAAGCTCCTCTCCAGACCTCAGCGCTCAAGATCGATGATGATTGTCGTAGTACTAGTTGAGTAACTCAGGAAGCTGTTGACACGTGAGCCATGTCTGCAAACAGGAGCATTAAGTTAGTACATCATCTAAAATGAATTGTCACCAGGCGATTGGTATGGCGACTGGTCGCCTTTTCGGGTAAGTCCCACCGAGCCTAACGACTAAGGTCACTTCATTAATTTAGATCTACTATGTGCTATTTCGCTATTTTTCATTTCTTTATGTGTTATTCGTACAAAAAATTCCATAATGCAAGTGACTAATTTTTCAAAAAATTCTTCTAGGAAGATATTTTGAATTATGGCCAAAATGCACTGGGTGTTAAGTAATTCCCACATTTTTTAGTCAATGAAACACACCCATCTACTTTTGAAGAATTTTTCGTACGGATAACATACATATAAAAAAAAGTCGAAAATAACATAACAGAAAGTTTATGCAGAATCGACCAATGTCGCCAACCCGACTGGCGACTTTGAGGCAATTCGACGAGTCACCAACTGGTCTGGTGACTCAAGCCACCTCATCAATCGCCATGACCAGTCGCCAGCCGGGATGGTGACTGATCGATTTTCCCGTCGCTTTTCTAGCTCGTATGCCTCCAGTCGTCAAGAGGCGTATTCGACTGTTACAGTCATCAGCCCATCTGGCAACCAGTTGGTCTTTCCGCAGTTGTCAGCCCGTCTGGCGACTAAAACCTATGGTCAACAATTGGCATGGCAACTGATCGCCTTTTTGCGTAAATCACCATCGGGCCTGGCGACTGAGGACATTTCTATAAGTTAGGTCTACTGTCTGCTATTTCGCTATTTTTCTTTTTTTTTTTATGTATTATCCGTACGAAAAATTCTACTTATGCACTATCTTAACCACTTGGGTGAGAAATTAGACGAACCGGATTAATGCATGCAACAGATTGAGATATACCACTTCACACAATATAATGGTTGAATATCGTACCCCAATATCTTGGTTATTGATTTTTCTAATTTTAAAATTTTAAAAACTAAATTTTCCAATAATAGATCCTGACAATACGACACCGTACATTCTCAATTAGTTTAGAAGAAAGATTAGATTATGTTAGTAATTAACATACTCTTTATACGTTTCTTTGCCACCACGGCGCAAAGCACGGGATTCCCATCCAAAATGGCTGTTCTCACACAATGATTGGTTCTAAAACAACAAAAAATATTTCCTATTTCTTTTTCTAAAAGAATTTAGGGATAAATATGCAGCCTAATCCGAAATATTTTTCACCAGAAAATTTTGAAATTTTTTTAAGCACATAAAAATTTAATAAATCACAACTACTGAGGTTTGCAAACAGAAATTGTATAAAGAATAAATAATATGACGCAGAAAAAAAAGGGAAATAAAATCCCTAGTTGTAACAAAACATGCATAAAACAATAAGCACAGATCGTTTGGGATTTTTTTCCCTCAAAATTTTTGTGAAAGAAATACCACTATACAAAATATCTTTGCATACGTACTAACTTAAATCCTACCATGATTGATCTATACCACACACAACTTTAAATCAAATCAAATCAAATCAAATCTCTATCTTTCACATCCTAGTACGTATATATTTTACGTAAAAATAGCATCACTCATCACTATATCTGCCTCCACAGAACTATCAACAAAAAATACGACAGATAAGTGCACCGAAACTGGAAAAAATCTTTTAAATCGTAAAATCGTTTAAAAGATTCAAACTTTAAGAGAGAGCGAGCGATAGAGAGAGAGATGAAAAGCTTCAGATTAGTACAAAAAAACCGAAAAAGAAACCTAAAAAAACCCAAAGCCGAAATCTGCGAATTAGCCCTCCACAAACCAATGAGTTTTCTTTTATAAATAACCCAGATTAAGAAATTAATTTCAAAAATAGTCTACAGTTTTCGAATTTTACAAAAATAACCCATCACGTTTTAAACAGATACGATCATGACAGTTTCAATGCTAATACGAATAGTTTGAATAGTAGGTATGACCACTACCAGCACTGAACCGATTCGACCAGGGGGAAGGAGCCAGAAGGCTTGTCGATTGCACGACCAGTTTTGTTCTAATTCGGCTAATTTTGTACTGAACAATCGTTAACATGGCTTGTTTTTTCTTGAGCAAATCAGTGGTCGTATTTCCCTTGGTGGAATCAGCAGTCATGACATGTGGTCGAATTTCGTGAACAGCTGGCCCGTCAACTTGGTTGTGGCAGTGCGACTGTTTTTGTGGTCGTATCAGTCAGCTTGGTTATGGCCGAATGTGTTTCTTGGTCGTATCGTTGGTTTTTTGGTTTTTAGGATGATGGCCACATTGTTTTTTCCCTGGTCGAATCACCTTATCATGGGTGTGGTCGACTGCAGTAAAGTGGTCGATTGTTCGAAAAAAGAATGTCTGGTCTATTTCCCACTAGTCGAATAAGAAAATCTTGTTTTGGTCAAATATCAGAAACAGATGGTGGTTTTGGTCGAACGCGGGACACAGCTAATATGATACTCCTAAGGTTTAAAGAGTAAGTAAAATATTGACACACGGATTGGATAGGAACAGTTATTCTAATATGATATTCTTAATGTTTTGTTATTAATATGATAGGTGTTATTTGCATCTAACTCATATTTCAACTTTTAAACATAGAACGACATTCTCGAAAATGACAAGTAAAAAAAAGAACGTGTATATGTTGCCAGAGTTAGACTGTTTTTGATATTACGGTGTGTGAGAGAGAGAGAGAGCAATAAGCACTATCATAAAGTACATTAAAAAGTTGTTTTTGGAAAGTTACCGTGAATAAAATTCTATTTGTTTAGTAAAATCAATGTTGTTGTTAATTCTATAGTGATTTGTTGACAATTTGCTATGTTAAAGTTGGTTCGGATTAGATATTTTGCTTTTAATTCCGAATCATTTTCACAAATAACGCATTAAAAAATTTCAAAAATAACTCAAAACTATTTTAAATGTCAGAAATGGTCTTCAGTCTCAAAACCAGTTCGCGACTGGGCCCAGAACCCGGCAAAAAGGAACCCTGGTTGAAACAAACTAGTGGAACTCACCCTGGTCGAAACATACATGGTCGAACTCACACCGGTCGAAACAGCCCTAGTCGAACTCAGCTGGGCTAGGGTTATTCAAAAAAAAAACTCTCTAGTTCCACATAGTTGGGGAAAATATGCTAAACTTTGTTTTCACAGGACCGATATTTTTTATAGTAGTCTTGTAACAAACAGAGGTAAAAGAATCTCCCAAATAAACAAATAAATTAGATAAAATAGTTTGTAAAACCTATTTTTTTTAAGACACATCACAGTCCCAAAAATAGCCATAGGCTAAATTTTTTTTTTTTTGAAAAGGAGGAAAGAAGGCGCTTTGGAGGCGGTGGGTGCCGGATGGTTTTTTTTTATTTATTCTTTCTTGATTTATGTGTTAACAATATTATATACAATCTTTGTTTCATGATTAATTTATACATTAAATTAGTTCAAATTAGATCTTGATTATATTTATACAACTCTTTGAGTTATCTTTATATAAAATTCAAAAATCACCTAAATTCAATTTCGAAATTAAAAATTATTTATATTTTATTAAAATCACCTAAATTCTAGTAAATATCCAATTTATTCGTGGGTCTACCAAAGGAGTTTGACGAAATACATGTGTATTAGAGTAGTTGATGTCTCAGATGATATTTTACACGCATGATACAGAATATTTCTTTGAAACACCTCTCTATGATACTTCCACCGGGCTTTAGCCTTACAGGTATATACATATGCAAACCCTGGGCCATCTTTGCGTGTATGTATGTACATTCTCTTTGCATGGGATGAAGTCAAGGAATGATTCCTATCATAGCAACAAAAAAAAAAAGTTGAACTCAAGAATAAAGGGCACGAACATTCGCAACTTTTATGTGTGTGGCTCAATTTGGTATTATAGTCCTAAGTAGCTAACGGACAGTACTATGAAGAACACAAGATACTTTAGTGCACACACACTCCCATGTACGACCAAATGCGCACGCGCTAACTCCTTTGGATTTTCTTGATTGTTTTGCAAAATCGGATTATTCTTTCCTGAATTCCTTCCTTATTCGCAGGAAAGTAATTCGATACGTACTTTTTTCTTTTTTCTTTTTCCTTTTCTCTGTTGTGATAAAACATTGTTCATCTCTTGGGTACTCGACATGTCGGAGCTCGAGATGTGGATATTGTAAAATAGAGGTTGTCTTTAGACTCTATCTGAAACATGTAAATTTTGGAGAAAATATATATATATATATATATATATATATATAAAACTATTTTTTTAAAACAAATTAAGTAAATAACCTATTTGTTAACCTTTATTAAGTAAATAGTTATGACCAGTATTGTCTTTGTTGGTAACTTTACTTAGATAAGCTAACTATCAAACAGCCAACAAAATTAAAAATAACTGTCACAAACGTGTCAGGGCCACATGCGATTGATTTTCTTTTCCTAAAACAAAATTATTCTCATTCAAGTCATCATCTTTGCCAATTAGTTTGTAATCCAACTGTTCTGGTATATGGATGCCCCGTTCTACAGGTTTGTGGTATTTCTTGTTTGGATTTATTAGAGGCACTAACCAATTGTTCCAGTATAAGGTGACTGCTATTTTCATCTCTACTGACAACTTGACTGTTACCTTCTATTAAGAGGAGTCTTTTTAATATCCGAAAATACTAGCAGTAGTTAGCAAATAAGCAATAATTTAAAATTTCTTATGAGAGATTTGAGAATTATATTGATTTGTATTTTGGACTTCAGAGTCAGAGATTTTTACTTTTTGTTGGTTGCGCAGCAGATCTAGGGCTTCAGTTTTGTTGACTATAAAAGAATTTGTTTAAAAGACGTAGATGTTTAAAAAGTTACTGAATCAATTCATAAAACTATCAACTTAATTTTTAGAAATAATTATCATAACTAACGTATCTGTAATATACAATTTAAAATCGTAATCTAGAAATATTGGGATTTTGCAATCTGATATCATATGTAGATATACAATTGGGGAGCAAACTCGCCCCGGCGTGAGGCCACGTCGACTGAGTGCTCCTATCCATTCGATCGGTAGTTCCAACTCATCCACATCGTCCGCTTGCAGCTACCCGCTTCGCCCACATCGTCGCCGCTTCTGTGGCTGTCCGATCGCAGGATTCGCTACATCTGAGTCGGCCGTGTGGAAACCACTACCAAGCTTGCGGGCTATTATTTGAAAGCTGGGTCCATGTTGAGCCACATCTCCCTTTCGTTGGTGGCCGTTCGATCGGCGCGTTTGCTTCATTTGGGCCATTGAACATGCGCCTAAAAGTCCAATTGTTTCCCACTGACTAGTTGTTTCCAACGTTCGACCAAGACCAAGTCTTCTATTTCGACCACGGGAAAAAGATCACCCAGCCCATCATGTCGTCCTACCGACCAGTTTGCCACATTTGACCACGCACCATGTCAAATGAATCGACCAGCAAACCCAATTGTGACCTCAATAAAAAAACAAATCCACACCTTCGACCAAGCACCACATTCGACAACAACCAAGACTGCTTATTCGACCCAAAAAAACAAAATGAGACAAAAAAAATTTACACTTTCGGCCAACACAATCAACCAAAAGAAATCGACTAGGGATTTTACAGGTCTGACTAAAACAGAAAATGTGACCATGTTAAAAAAACAAAACCTCTGCTTCGACCAAGCAACACATTCAAACACAAACAAGCCATTTGATTCGACCAAAAAATAAAATGCGAACAAAAAACTAATATACTGCTTTGATTCGACCAAATTTATGTTTTGCTGAATGAGACCAAGATTTTGTTTTCCTCACGCTCGAATAAGACCAAGTCTTTTGATCCAACCAAGAGAAAAAATTGATCAGGTGAACTGTTCTGTAGCGTCGACCTCTATGCAACATTTGGCCACACAGTTTTGTACTGTTGAGCTGTTTGTCGTATTTGACAAGAAGCTATGGCAGCTGATTCGGCCAAAAAACAAATGCGACAAAAAAAAATAACTCTTTGGTCAAAATTGATCGACCGAAAGCAATGGACCAGATATTTTACATGCGCAACCGCTGTTTTTTACATCGTCGACTACATTTATGTTTTGTTGATACGATCAATTTTTTTGCTGGTGCAACCAATAATTATGCTGAAGAGTCCAACTTTGCTACCACCAATTTGCTACCACATTCGACCAAAAAAAATGCTACCATGACCAAAGCAGCTAACTCGACAACAAACCAAGACTTCCGATCGTAGTCACGACAAAAAAAAATGATTTACTCTTTTGCTGCTACGACCAAATTTTTTATGTATTGTGATGACCACAAAATAAAATGTGATCCCATCATAACAAAAAAGTAAAACCATTGCTTCGACTAGCCATAGTTCCACTTGACCTCTGCTTCAACCATCATAAAAAAACTAGAACTGGTCGTATCAGCGCAAACTCTGTTCTGGTCATAGTCTGCCAACTCAAAACTGATCAGACTAGCACAGGTGCTGTTCTGGTTGTGATCGTCCGATTCAAAAATGATCGTAGTCGTGCAGTTCAATAATCTCAACAATCATACCTAATTTGTAAGTTCCACAAACACTCCAAATCTGTTATTGTACATGTTCCACTAGGATATAATTGGTTGTAGAATATAATATAGGACATATTAGTTTGTCGTTAAAAACGTTTGTATACTTTGTGCATGACAAGTTGTGCCCACAGTTTCTTATTACTGACGTGAAATCGACTAGGGTTCAGTTTGGTATATCTGGTGCATGGTGTTGTAATGCTGTCAAAATTTGTTATTGCTGCAGCAGTACCGTCTCCCTCTAGTCTATATATATTATATGGTCTTAAAAGACAACTTTCACATTATTTTTATATAATATAGTGATAAAAATTTATGAAATTGTATTATTATGAATGTATCTTTAATGATAAATATGCTCATAGAATTTTTTTGTGATTAGTCTAAATATTTTAAAAATATAATGATGGTGCCTGCATCGATTTAAAAACACTTGAGTGTTTTAGACGGCAATGATATCGGAAAAACAACTTCTCTAGGACTAGGTTGTATAAAACTGTGTGCGACCCATTTCCTAACTATTGAATCACATAACTTATAATTAGAATATGAGTACGACTATTTAATATAGATTATAATCTTACTTGATATGGATCATGAATGTATCTCAACTATCTATTCATATAATCTAACATGCAAAAGTGGGTTTTATATTTTTTTATGTGAAAGTAGATCTTGTAGAATTTGATTCCATGAGTACATGCATATACCTAGGCTGTTGTTTGGTAAAACCATCTTATACTATCTCCATTTTCAAATAGAAGTAATTTTGTCATTTAACATTTGAAGCAATGCATGAAAGAACATGACCAAAGTAATCTTATTTAAACCTTATTTAATATATCTTATTAAAAACTTATCTATATCTCTATATATGATGTCTTCTGTAACGCCCTGAACCAGGTGTCTGAGAAATTTGAACATCTTCTAAATACGTTCGAGTCATACTAATACACATTCTGATACAGACTGAAAATACAGATGCATTAGCATAGCGGATAAACAAACTCTTTATTCAAAACTTAAAATCGTCTTATAAAAATGATTGAAATAAGATTTAAAGAAATAAAATTCTAAAGATAAGTGTCGATACTCTTCATACTAAGCATCCTCGGAGAATAGATCTCCTCCTTCATGGTCTTGAAAACTGTCGTCATCTGGTCCTACCACTTGATATGGTTCTAAAGCGTCTGCATACACCACCATGCAATTATAGTTGTGAGTCGTTGAGACTCAGCAAAACAAGATATATTTACTTACTTATAATTATGTACATGGAACAACTCATGAACAATTAATGCAACAAAGGATTAAGTTTCCATCACTAAAGATGCAAATGAATTTTGTAAAACAGTAAAATAATATAAAAATCAACTTTTAACAATTTAAACTTTTACTAGTGAGACTATCGTACTTGTTGGCGAATATTCACATGTAGTTCATACTACAGAGGTGTTTCATACTACAGCATCTCTTAGTCACAACAATCGATGCCATACACGTCATTCTGTGTTTCTTATAACGTATGACTGGCACTAAAGAAACAAAGTCTTTAGCCGTATAGAGGAATATAGAGCCCGCCCGGACATATGCGCACATACTTACTACGCATAAGCCGTTGTGTGCCACAGCCCCACTACTTCAACTTCCACTACAACTATCAGAGAACCATGCGAGTTATATTTCCTATAAAGTTACTGAACTCAGTCCACCCCATCCCAGAACTATGGCAGTTACGGAACAAACATTGGATACTCACCAACTTGTTATTAACTTAAACAATTTTATAACCTTCTACAACAATAACGACCACATGTCAACTTGCAACAACAGATTTCAACTACAAATCTCCACAACAGATCTTGACCACGGATCTCAACAACAGATCTTAACCACAGATCCAAACCACTACTCATGTAAATGCCACTAAATCAACCTATACATGTTTTCAATTATTTTTCATCAAAAACATGCAATTTTAATGTATAAAATAATAATAGATTATAATCAAAATATATAATGCATAATAGGTAAAATATACATCAAGAGTGGTGTACACAGCTTACCTTAATTAGTTGTTGAATCTGAAAATTCTTCCTCGAAAACTGCTCTGGCATCTAGCAACGGATCTGACGATTTCAGACGAAAATAATAAATAACTACTAAATAATTAAATAAAATTACGCAAGACTTCAATCTAATATTTCAAGACTTGCAAGGAATCTACAATTCAGATTTATACCTCAATCTACAAATCTAAAACCTAGAAACTAATAAGAAACCACTATAAGGAATAAATTGCAAATAAGATAATTACAAAAAAAATCTCTTGTCCTTAAAACTAATCTAACTCTCATCTTCCTCAAGTGAGCAAAACACAACACACACAACTTCAGGAAAGAGAAGAGGTGGCAATGGTGGCAATGGCACGGCTCAACTCTGACGAATGACGGCCTCTCTTCCTCTCACCCGGTTCGTCCCAAATTTCTTTCTTGTGTTTTCAATGACTGAAATCTCTCTTATTTATAGCCTCATGGGATCAATCTTTTCGAACCACATTCCAATTCTTAGTTTTCATATAAATATGATCACTTTCCTTTCTTCTAAATTCCCTTCATTTCTTTCAAATTTGGATCTCATTTCAAATTTGTTCTTTCCTAATTTGGATTGACTCAGTTGTGTTTGAGTCTAAATTCAATCTAATCTAATTGAGTTTAATTAGATCCTAATTTGATCTCAAATTAAGATTTGGATTCTTAGTCACAATTTTGGGGCATCTCATCTTCTTAATATTGTTGACAAATTTTTTGAAAAAATAAACTTTTGTTATTAAAGGAAGGACACACATGAAAAAAACTATAGAAGTGTGCCTCAAACTTGTAGAATTATCTATTTGAACACCAAATAAAAAGCTAGAATATCATCTATATAGAATTAGATGGAGAAATAATAATGGTGGTTGATTCTTTCAAAAATCACCATTCAAAGTTCAAACTTGGACAGATTAATGGCTTCATGATTTAATGGAGAATCAAAGACTAGCACGCTATTAATTACTCACTCAGGTTTTTTTTTAACAGAAGTTGATTTGAGTAGCTTGAGTAGGACTTTGAATTCAGATACTCAGGCGCAAAGTTGACCATACCATATCACGTGTGACGTGTAGCACCAATCATAAAATAGCAAACTTAGTGTAGAGAGAGATATTAAGAATTGATATAAGTGGGAGTTAGTTATAACTTACAAATGAGCATGCGGCATTTCAGTATTGACTCTACACTTGATATAGTGCAAGGAATCATGGAAAAAAATTTATAAATAACCCAAAGCAAAAAACTAATTTGAGAAATGACACACAGTTTAACGAAATTACAAGACTAACCTGGTCGGCCGCGAGAAGACACTTATCGCGGGTTTGAGACGGGACAGTAAGCAATTGCCACCTTTTCCTTTTTCGACCAGCGAGATGAATCTTTTACGTTTTGGAGCCGCGACAGAAGGAGAATCACCTGTTCCTATTTTCGACCTCACATTTTCCATTCTGGAGCCGCGACAATAGCCTTTTCCATTCTGGAGCCGTGACAGAAAAGAGATTTTCTTAATTTCTCCTTTGGTCGTTTCCACTATAATGTCACATAAAATAATAACTTTTTTTTTATACTTTCCTTGTCCATTTCTCCTCTGGTCGTTTATACTTCTCCTCTGGTCATTTCCATTTCAAATAATTAACCTTCAAAGTTGGGAAAATCTCTGATTAGTGCTTATTTGGTATAGCTTTTGCCTTAAGTTTCCATCTAAATTCATTGTAAAAACTCTTTCGACGTGATATTTTATGTGAATTTTTGTATCATTTTTACAATCCGCCTTCATGATTGTGTTTGTTATGTTTCAGAGATAATTTGTACAAAATTTGGAAGAATTTTGAGTTTATTTGGGTAAAGAACGAAGAAGACGATGAAAATTGGACGAACCGGGGCTCTGAAGGGCCCAAACCCTAAGCAACGGAACCCAGCATGGGCATTGGCACGGCCAATTTTAAATTTGAAGTCTGATATTTGGAAATTATGAATTGTTTGAAAAGATGGAACGCCACACTGAAAAACCGAAACAAATTGTTAATATATATCATTTAGAAGTACATCCCATGGTGTGCTGACCCATTAACATATCTAATATTTAAATCGCTTCCCTCTTTTGTGATCGTACACTCGAACCTCTGCAATTACATCGGTCTGTGCAAGCTCGTTCCACTCCTGCACCCATCTGCCATTCTTGTGCGCCCAATTGTCGGTCTGCCTTCCTTGCCTACTCTTCCTACAAAATAAAATGGAGGTAATGGTAGGTATCGAAACAAAAAAAACAGAATTCAAATATTATGCACGCATGGGTGTACCTATGCACCTCCTTGGGGAGATCCCTATCATGTTCTCTCTCCAGAGGTGGGGTGTGCTAATATAATCCAAACTGACGCATCAACCGCTCCGGGTAGTACGGCTCCACCATATGAGAGAACACAAGATGGCGTCGTATCATCCTACAATCGTTACCTGCTGTGCACATGATCGATATGCCATGCAGTGCAATGCTCTCAATGAAATCTGGTGTCCACGGACACCATACGACTCGCGACTTATGGAGTAGATCAAAATCCCCCTGGTACAAGACGTAGTACCGGCGAACCTGATTCGCAGACCATCTTGGTCGACCGTGCATCCATCTTGTGCCCATGGTTGGGAGATCCACCCAATCATGGACATCATCAGGCTCGGGGTACGGATGCACCGGTCGATCCAAGCGTGGGCGGCCAATTGGAAAATGCTCTCAAGATCATAGCTGCAGCAGGAGGGAGCATCCCGACAATACAGACTTTGGGGCAGTCCGGACACATGCATCTCACAACCCCCGATATGTTCCACAAAGCACGGACATGGCCCAGTTGTACTGGGGAACATGCCCTGGTTGGGCATCGATAATGCTCTCCGCCAATGGAATGAACCATGGGTATATCGTATCCCCGTGTGTAGATTGGAATAGGATATACTGGAACATTACCAACAGGTATGCGAACAAATGCTGGCGCACAACATGCTCCAGCGCATCAGGCGGGCAGTCAAGGTACCGCAACAAAAACCTATGCAGCACACCACACCTAGTTGATGGGATATGATCTGCCGGTTGAACGATGTTGAACCTAAGGTTTACCTGAGTGCGCCAGTCCACAGGCGGTGGTGATGGAACGATGGGTGCTCCTGCGCCAGGTAGGCCTAGGAGCATACTCACATCCTCCAACGTGATCGTCATCTCCCCCCATCGGAAATGGAACGTGAGTGTCTCGGGGCGCCATCGATCCACCAATGCGGTGACCAACGACCGATCCAATGTGAGGCCATGACCAGTTTGCAGCATACGAGCAAACGGTAGTAAACCCGTCTCTGCGAAAATAGGGATGTATCTCACATCAAGAGGCCAGTACTCCATGGGAGCCCTCATTACAAGTGGCTCAAGATGTCCACCTCGCGACAATACACACCCACGATGAGCATTGTCCCACCTGCCACTGAGTAGCTCTGGAAGCCGTACATCCTCGTGAGCCATCTCTGCATAAATTAATTACCGTTAGCATAACAATTCGAAATATAACGAAGAAATGAGTTTGGGTTTGACACCTCATAAGTCTTAATCTAGTAGAATTTTACCGTAGGTTTAGTTTTAAAAACGTGCAAAAATCACACTTAAAACTCCTTCCGTACGACATTCTATGTGCAAAGTTTCATTATTTCTACAAGATTCTTTCCCAATTGTGTTCTCTGTGTTGCAGGGATCAGGCCTACAAGTTTAGTTCTGAAAACATGCAAAAATCACGCTTAAAACACCTTTTGTACGACATTTCATGTGCAATGTTTCATTGCAATACCAAGAGTCTGTCAAGGAGTTTTTTTTTTGGGCATGTTTACCTGTGTACTATAAATAAAGAAGTTTGTGGCTCAATTAGAATATTCATAGAACATCCACTGTTACAAATGTGAAAGGACTACCAAAATATTGGAAAATATTAAATAACAACAGAATACAGAACTCATGAACGATCACATGACTCGTTACGCGTCACTATTACATGTGTGAATACTAGGTGGATGGGCCGGGTGCATGTAGACAATTCTTTCTGGTATGCCCGGCTTGTTTGCAAATCGAGCATTTTCTACCTTGAGTGCTCGCTTTCTGTGATTCGTCCATGACATTGTGCAAGCGACGCGTCTTCCGACGACCAGGTCCCTTACACCTGAGGTTGAAAGGTGGGATCCACCTGGTCTCACCAGTTGGAAGTACTTTATAATCACCAACCTTCATGAAGACCCTCCAAATACCACTCCAAGTCTGCTGAAGGTTATGAAGGCTGAAGAACTCAGAAAGGTATGGAGATGGGCTTATACCGAGTGACGCACATGAAGCAATGACATGCGAACATGGCTTGTGTAATAACATGTCCTTGTTGCATGTGCACTCTGCAACATCCCCCAGAATGACTTCGTGTACCCTGCCAGCTCTGAGATGGCCGTTAACCTGCTTCTGGCGCAGTCGGACTGAAATTATCTTGTGCAATCGGTTGATGATCTCCACCTCATGCGTCTGGGCCTTATTGATATGAAAATTCATGTATTCCTGCACCACGTCCGGTAAGGTTCTAAATGGATCGTCGACCAGCATCTGGGCTGCAAGGCTTCTGTTGTTGAAATATTGTGCAGTGTGATACCATGTCATCTCCATAATCGTGGTCAATGGCAAGCATCGCACCCCCTTCAAATAGATTTGTCGTCATGATGCCATACCTTGCCCCACCCTCGCCATGCAGCAACGACCACTTCTCTTTCTCTTTGTCGCTGATCCACTGTGAAAATTTGCTTATAGCATCCCCATCGTCGGCCTCGGACCCTTTATTAGCTGTGTACTTCAGTGTCAACTCCTCGAGCTTCTCGAAGATAGTGTCGTACTAGCTCACTTGGTTCTGCGAGCATAGCCTCTTAAATAGGTCCATGATTTGTTTGCTCCGGAATTTGGTGAAGAGGTTGGCTGCAAGGTGTCTCATGCACCAACGGCTCACCACGTCCTCCCACTTGTAAGGTGGATCGGGAGCGCCCTGCATGATCTCAATGGCTCTAAGCAAGCCTTTGTGTCGATAAGAAATAATGTAGATATTCTCATGATCCTTTACAACCACTCGCTTCACGTTCACCAAGAACCACAACCAACTTTCCGTGCTCTCGGCTTCTACAACTACATATGCTAATGGAAGCAATTGATTGTTAGCATCTGCAGCAACCGCAATCAGTAGTGTCCCTTTGTACCTCCCAGTCAAAAATGTGCCATCCACACATAACACCGGTCGGCACCATGTGAATGCCTCTATGCACTGCGGGTATGCCCAGAACAAACGGTGCAGAACTCTTGTGTTCTCTATGGTATTGCCATCGGGGGCAACAGCAGTCTGATCGAGCATATCCACAAATGTGCCTGAGTTCGTTAGTGCAATGTTTTGAAGCAATCGCACCACTGTGTTGTATGCATCCTCGTATGTGCCATACATGTCCTCAATTGCTTTCTGCTTTGCTCTCCATGCCTTGTTGTAGCTGATACGATAACCACATCGATCTGCCACTTGCTTGATGATCTCTCTTGGCATTATCGATACATTCTCCCGCACTGCGGGCTGGATGATGTTGCTTACATATGCCACAGTCATGTTTCTATGGCTGTCCAATCCCTCAGTAAGCTCACATGTGTGGGTGTTAACTCTCTTGACCACAAAACCAATGTCATCCTTTGGTTGCATGGCACGAACCCTCCATGCGCAGCCTAGTGTAAGACATGCGACATCGTGTAACCTGGGAGTAGACTTCACCACTTTGTACTATCGGTTGAGTGCAAGAGAACATCTAGCCACGGCATTTTGCACACTTCTTTCATTCGAAACTATTGCTCGAGCTGGATGCTACTTTGCTCAAAAAACCATCTTGAGTTTTGGTTCATCGGCAGCACTGCCGAACTAAATCCAGATTCATCAATCCATTGTTGGGGGGTCCTGAAATCATCTTCGTCAGAGTCTTCAGATGCTTCGGAGTCTGTCAAGTCATCTTCATCATCTTCGTCGAACACAGTTCCAAGACCTTCCAAGAACCCACACATATCAACACGTGTGTGGCAAAAACCTTTTGACCAGTCACTAGCCCTGAATGGTGGTGGAATCAGTGCATTCATTTCTCCCGCCCGTGCGTCGCTACTAGGGCCGGCTCCAACGTCACCCTCCGGCTGTTCTAGGTCACCGAACTGGACATAAACAAAAAACCGACCGCCCAAACCGCCATAAGGGTCGTTCACTCTCCTCACAAACGACCCCCACGATTTGTTCCCTTCAGTTCACGCAACACCCAGTATGGGCTGTTGGCTGTCTCCTTCACAATGAGCCCCTCTACATGAATTGTCTCATGTTCTACACTCTTTCCGAACAAACTAAGTATCCATAACTTAAAATCCATGAAAGATGTGTTATGTATGTTCAAATCGGCCATAACATATTTGCAATGACTCATATCTACACCGTTTAGCCCATCACGAATCAAACTGTCACAATAAAATATGCAGAAATTTTCGGGTTGCTCCATTCCCTACAAAACACATTTACGCAACAATTATAAGTAAACATATTATGATTTTTAATCACATAGTTAACATAATCAATATATTTATAGGTAATTTCCGGGTTGCTCCATTCTCCTTCATCTGTAACTTTTAGCATTTGTTTAATGGATAATGCCGGTTTTCAAAAATCAAAACAGGCATGACGATATTGTTGAAAAAACGTATGCTTCTTTGGAATACTCTTTGATTCTTTTTGCTTTACAAAAGCTTTCTATGTTCTGAGGATATATAGGAAACACAGAAATTTTGAATGAAATCTTAAATAAATTTCAAGTAAACCCTAGTATTTATTTAGAATTAGGTCCAACGAATTTGAGTCACATAAAATGATAAAATAAAGCTCAAAACCTAACTTTAAACTATGTACAAGAAAAATATCTAAAAATCATGGAAAATTGAAAGAAAATCCAATTACCAATTTAAGAATATAATTGTGAAAATAATATTCACAATTGAGTCTCTTAGCCAATTATTAATATAAAAGAAAAGCCTCGATGAAATACAAATGAAAGAATTATATTGCAAGGAGCCTCGTGCACTGAAAAACCAAAATGACCCATGAACTAAAGGAAATATTTATAAAAATACCCTTTACACAGAAGTCCTACAAAATAATTAAAATTTTGGAATTAAAGAATAAAGACATGACTATATGCTTAGACCATTAAGTTTACTCTCAAAACATGCAAATTTTGTGCTCAAAACTCCCTTCATGTGTCATTTTATGTGTAAAATTTCATTATTTTCACAAGTTGCTTCCACTGTTGTATTCACAATGTTCCAGAGAACAATCCTGCCAAATTTTGGCTCAATTCGACCACTTTTGATCCTCCAACGACCAAGAAAGCCAAAGGGACAAGAAAAACACTCCTGGTCGACTACTGCACGAGCTGAATCTTGGTCGTGACGTTTTTCGCGGTAAAATCGACGCCCGCGGTCGAAAAGGCCATTCATTCGAACACAAGACGCGCCTGTGGTCGAAAAGGCCATTCATTCGAACACAAGACGCGCCCGCGGTCAAAAAGGCAATTAATTCGAACAGAAAACTTTCCTGCGGTCGAAAAGTAGCCCGATTTGGTCATGACCAAGTTTTTGGCCGTTTGATGGATTTTTTGGACTGTTTATATTGTGCCACGTGTCATGCTCGAGCACGAGTCAATTTCATATGCGCAAATTGGTCGTTAGTGGTCAGATGTGGTCGAATTGTACTTGAATTTGGTCGGTTTGAGCGAGTTGGGCTTGGAACTGGTCGAATTGGTCTAGTTGCATACCGTTTTGGTTGGTTTTGGCCGAGTGGGGCTCAAACTGGTCCCTTGTCATGCCCCCAAATCTCTTAATGTGTTAAAAAGCTTTTAAATTTCAAATTCTTTTGCATTTCATTGCATGATCATATAGAAACCTATAATGTGAGGAAGTACAGCAATTTGGATAAATTCAAACAAACCCTGCATTTATTTAAAATTAGGTTAAAGAATTGAGTAACATAAAATGATAGAACAAATCCTAAACCTAAAGCTAAGCTATGCACAAGAGAAACTTCTGAAAATTATGAGAAATTGAAATAAACCTAATTACTAATGTTTCACCAATTTAGGATGTAATTGAAAAAGGAATAATCACAATTTAGTCCCTTAATTAATTGCATCATGAAAAGAAAAGTCTTATTGAATAAAAAAGAGAATCAAATTACAAGGAGGCCCATGTGGCAAAAACTTTATAATTTTTATTACAAAAATGACCATATATATGAAGAGATTATTTACAAAAGACCACTTTTCATGGAAGCACTAAAAAATAATTAAAGTTTTAGTATTTAATGATTGTATGCTACAATATTACTAAAATACCTTTAAAAATACACTAAATAAATAGTACTTTGACCAAAATTCTTTCACTTTCATTCCTTTTCACTGTACAAAAGCTTTCTATTTTCTGGGGATAAATAGGAAAGGTACAAATTCTGAATAAAATCTCAAGAAAATTTCAAGTAAACCCTTGTATTTAGAATTAGGTCAAAAGAATTTGAGTCACATAAAATGATAGAACAAGTTTTAAACCTAAAGCTAAGCTATGCATAAGAGAGGCTTCTAAAAATTATGAAAAATTGAAATAAACCTAATTACTAATGTTTCACCAATTTAGGATTTAATTGCAAAAGGAATAATCACAATTTAGCCCCTTAATTAATCGCATCATGAAAAGAAAAGCCTTATTGAATAAAAAAGAGAATCAAATTACAAGGAGACCCATGTGGAAATAATTTTATAATTTTTATTACAAAAATGATCATGTATATGAAGATATTATTTACAAAAGACCCCTTTTCATGGAAGCCCTAAAAAATAATTAAAGTTTTAGTATTTAATGATTGTATGCTACAATATTACTAAAATACCTTTAAAAATACACTAAATGAACAGTACTTTGACCAAAATTCTCACTTTACAAAAGTTTTCTATTTACTGGGGATATATAGGAAAGGCACAAATTGTGAATGAAATCCCGAGAAAATTTCAAGTAAACCCTTGTATTTAGAATTAGGTCAAAAGAATTTTGCGCCACATAAAATGATAGAATAATGCTACAATATAATGCTACTGTAC
Source organism: Pharus latifolius (assembly GCA_019359835.1). Lineage (NCBI taxonomy): Eukaryota > Viridiplantae > Streptophyta > Magnoliopsida > Poales > Poaceae > Pharus > Pharus latifolius. Next base: position 70,025,247 of record CM033326.1, on the reverse strand, counting down.
AAGGACCATTTTAAACCTGAGAAAATTACTAATGCTACAGTATAATGACCAAATACCCACATTCACCTGCTGATCAAGTTTCACCAACTTTCCACCTCATGCTAAAACTTTAACATAAGAAAGATTTACAAGGCAAAAGAAAACTGTGATTAAACTACTGTAAATACTCACATAAACATAGAAGAAGTGTTTTAAACATAATCTTTTAACATCTATTTAATTAACATCTACTTAATTAACATCTAACGTAAATATAACAGCTAATATTAACTTTTAACATCAACTTAGTTATTAATCATATAGTTGGCACATAAATTAGCAAAATAATCGCATTTTATTGGGGAGATACAGGTAGGCATGATGCTACTTGCTTCTTCCATGCATTTTATATGACTTTACATTATAATACTGTTTTACTATATACCAATCTCTATTGAGATATGTTCCCCCATAAAGATAAACATAAGAGGGCTATAAAAATCACCTATCTTCTCTCGTCTAGTTGCCATCCCTAGTTTTGAGGAGATACATGAAGACATGAGACTTTTTTTTTTATAAATAACTCAGATTAAAAAATTAATAATAAAAATGACCCACACGTTCAAAATTTTACAAAAATAGACCGTCACTTCAACCTGTTGAGTCCTGGACACTTGACAAGGGCTTGTCGCGGCTGGTTGAGTGCCCAGTACTCAACAAGCCCACTGGTTCCTCGGAAGTGGTCATATCTATTCAAAATCAGTCGTATAAGTTCTAAATTTTGTCGTGCTCGTAACAGTACTAGAATTGGTCATGGTCATATCTAATACACAAACTGATCGTATCAGTGTTGAATTTGGTCTTGGTTGTACAAGTTTAAAACTGGTCGTAACATGACTGAGCCATTGCAGAAGCTAGAGGACTTATCGAGTGCTCTTGACAAGTCGTTGTTGAGTGTCTAGGACGCAACAGGCTGATGTGGCGGTTTATTTTTGTAAAATTTTGAAACTATGAAGCATTTTTATAATTAATTTTTTAATCTAGGTTATTTATAAAAAAAATTTGAAGGCATAGTGCTACTTTTTATTGGAGTCCATGCAAGCATTTTTTTTTTTCTATTGTGTTGAATTGAGCACATTGGGACAAAGCATGAAGGTAATGGTCGGCACATTGTGCCGAATCCCCGCATCCTCCCTTTGGTTTTATTCTCTCTTCGTCTTTAATTTCAATATCAGCACATATGTCTGCACCTCTTGGTCAACTCAACATTATTTATCCATGGAAATGTATGAATAGGAACAATTTGTAAAGGAAAAAAAGTCTGTAATACCCTTTTCTACTTTCACAAAAGTCTAAATAAGTCCTATACTTTAAAATCAAACAAATTATCCTTAGAGTTTCAAGACTTCAAATTTCATTCCTTACATAATCTGATGAGTAGTTTTACTATATGGATCCCATATATCAGTGACTGCTGAGACATTTTGCCAACATGATAAAACCACCATCATATTGTATGCAAGATAAAATTGAATTTTTTTTTGAAATAACCCTATAAAAAAAACAATTGCAAAACTAACTCTTAACTATTTAAATTTGCAAAAATGGCTTTCAGTCGCGAAATCTTCCTCGCGACAGTCTTCAGTCGCTATACGGTATAGCGACTGAAGACGTGGCACGGCACAAATGCCCCGCTGGCACCTGTGCCGTGCCAACCAGGTTTCAGTCGCTATACCGTATAGCGACTGAAATCTGGGAAACTTTCTCTGCTCCCTCTTTTGCCCCGTGGTCGCAATCGAAACATTTCATAATGATTTCATTTGAGAAGTAGGACTTGTTTGTAAATTCTGAAATTGGGATGGCTGATTTGAGATCTAATCTCACATACAAGTGTAACTTTATTTCTGGAGCATATTCAGCAGAAGTTTGAATGAAATTTGGCAAGATTTGATGATTTTGTGATAATTCGAAAACAGGGTACTTTAGGGTAATTAGAATTTCAAAAAATGACGAGACTTGAAACTAAGGCGTCGGATGAGATTTTGAAAATCTTACAGAAGGGAAACTTGGTCAGAATAGTGAATGGGAGATACTCCTTGAATTAGATCGAAGTTTGGAGATGAGATGTGGGTTTTAGCCTTTTTAGGTTCCGAGGAAAATCTTTAAAAGGTATAAGCCGCGATAATTGTAGGCTGATTTGCGAAAAGAAGTAAGACGACAAAGTTTTGCCATCTGGACCGTACAAGTACATACCAATTTCGCATTTATACCGTGCTTTTGATACCTAGTTTTGTCTCGTTGGTTCGACGCATTTGTACGAAACCAGACGTCTCGGCGCAAAAGATGGTAAGTGCGAAAGTGACAAAGATTAATCATACGAAAACGTGCATCAGATGAATAGGTAAAAGCTGAAAAGTAGAAACGCAAAGTCATACAAAAGTAGAACAGTAGAAAACATAAAACCCCAAAAAGTTGGAAACCTAACAAAAATATACGAAAACTGAACAGTCTGAGAAAAGCATACATCGGACTAGTGCCCCCTCCTGCCCCTCTGTTAGGGGGGCTGATACTCTGATGGTGTGTACCGAGAGGGGGGCTGACGATCCCTGACGCGCCGCCTCCTTACTGGTGGTGTCTGCGCAGCTGGCGTAGACTGGGAAGGCTGTGTCGGCTGCGTAGGCGGCGGAGCATCGGGAAGGAAGCTAGGAAGCACATGTGTCGACTGTGTAGGATGCTGCTGTGCCTGGTCAGGAGGCTGGTGCCATGGAGGAGTATCGAGCTCGTCATCCGAAGAGCTGTCGTCCGAAGAGCTGTCGGCAGGCACGAAACCCGTGTGCAGTGGTGGAGGGCGCGACGACGACGGACGGTCCGCTGGTGGCACATGCGACGAAGGACCTGGCGCCTAAATCTAACAAAAAAAACCAACCATTCTCTTCTCTTCTCTTCTCCTCTCCTCCTCTTCCTTCTCTTCTCTTTTTCTCTGTGCTAATTTCAGAATTTTCGGAAAAATGAAATGGCCGTAATGTGTGAAAACGACGCACGGTGTTTAAATACCGTTTCAGTCGCTATTGGGGAACACGATGTTTCCCTACAACCCTAAAAAAATAACCCCTCTCGCTCTAAACCCGTGCGGGAAAGACCAAGAAGGTGAGGGCGACAGCAGTGATGACTAACCCTAACCCTAACCCTAACCCTAACCCCAACTAAAAGAAGCGACAGCGGTGAACCCTAACCCTAACCCTAATAATAACAATCATTTTAATATACATAATCACAAATGTTTACATCTACATATTAACAAATATTTTAATCTACGTCCATACTAATAAAATTCAAATTTGAAAAACATCACATTTTTTAGTGGTTCTTCAAATTTTTTAATCTGCGAAATCCTAAATTTTTTAATCTGCGAACATACACTAACCCTAATCTGTGAACATACACTAACCCTAACCCTAACCCTAACCCTAACTCTAAATTTTTTTTCATCACATTCACGCATTTACCATTACACTAACCCTAACAATCACACTAACCCTAACAATCATTCTAAATCATATCTAAATACTACGAGTTTACGATCTAATTAATTTAAATACACGAGTTAAAAAAATATACTTCAGCGATTTGAAGAATCTCCGAAAAAGAATTTTCTGCTCCTTTTTCTTCTCTTCCTTCTCCTCCTTCTCTCTCAGTAATTTCTGTAAAATTTCGGAAAAATGAATTGCACTGTACTCTGAGAGGGACGGCTGGGGAATATAAAGGGTTTCAGTCGCTATACCGTATAGCGACTGAAAGCTGCGGGTTTCAGTCGCTATACGGTATAGCGACTGAAACCTGGCTGGCACGGCACAGGTGCCAGCGGGGCATTTGTGCCGTGCCACGTCTTCAGTCGCTATACCGTATAGCGACTGAAGACTGTCGCGAGGAAGATTTCGCGACTGAAAGCCATTTTTGCAAATTTAAAAAGTTGAGAGTTAGTTTTGCAATTGTTTTTTTTTATAGGGTTATTTCAAAAAAAAATTCTTTTGCACCCGTTTTCAGAGTACATTGGTAATTTATCTGGTTTTAAAATAGAGGGGATGATATGAAAATTTCCCATTAGTAAAATAGGAGAATGCAAACTTGAAATTCTGATTATTTGATCAAATTTAGATGATTCGGAAAAAACAATCAACATCTCTCAAGAAACTCCCTAGAACATTCTACAGTTACTCTCATAACCATCCGTCTTCTAGTGGCATGGACAATTCATCTTGATCTTACTATGTAAAATCTAATCCAGTGACTAAAATTGTTGTTCTCATTCTTCCATTTTAAAGATGCTTCATACCAAACACGTTGCTTATTATCTATGAGAAAATATCCAATACATCTCACCTCTTGGCTATTCCCTTGTTCCCTGTCTCAAATTAAACACCCTATATATGATCATGGGAACTTTCACAAAAAAATTGAGTATTACTCTCTCGGTTTTATAATGTATATTCACTTTATCATGTTGTCTTGTTTCACAATATAAATTCATTCGCAAAATCAAGATCATATTAATTTATTTTTATCGGTTTTACTTGTGTTTTGAATGTTGGGAGGATGGGATAGAGAAATAAAGAGTGTTGAGCTGAGATTTTGTATTTATTGATTTTTCAAAACATATATGGAAAGGCAAATTTTAATCCGAACAGTAAGTCATATTCACAGCTAAGTTTGACAAGAAATCAAGTAAGAATCAGATACTATTTGTTCCCATGCTTTATCTTTTATTCAAACTCCAACAAGTTGAGGCTACATATGGAGGTACATTCATGATCGAAGAGCATCAACTAAACAGGGGCTCAACACTGCAATGTTATTTCATAGTCCATCACATATGCCAGATCTTTATATGTTTAATTTAGACTTTTTTTATTAATAACCCAAAATAAAAAAAATAATTTGAAAAATGACCCACAGTTTACCAAAATTACAAAAATGATCTGATTAGATGCAATAAGTCAATTATCGTGGTCTGAAACCGCGAGAGGACGAATCAGACACTTATCGCGCCTCACAAGCGCGGCAGAAACCTTTTCTCCACTCATCCGCAACAGAAACTGGTCAAGTGGCCGAAGCATCCACTCGATCACTCAACCAGTTTGTGTCGCAGATGGGGTGGGAAAAAGGTTTCTGTCATTGTTGTGACGCGCGATAAATGCCCAATTCATCTTTTCACGGTTCCAGATAGCGATTAAATGAGCTAACGGATTAGTTTTGCAATTTTGATAAACTGTGAGTCAGTTTTAACTTATTTTTTTATTTTGAGTTAATTATATAAAAAAAATTGTTTAGTTTATTGTATATGTTACACATGAGAGATGGGATCTTGTGCGGCCGCTTGGCCGACATGCAAAGGTCCGCTTATCATAAGACGTGAGACAGGTTTCAAATTGTTTAGACTTGATCTAAGTTGAAAGTCATATCTTGTAGTGCACCATGTCTTCAAATTGCATTAGTGAGGCGTCCAAAAGATGTGCACATATACATAGCTACTACAGGAGTATTTTCTTCTAGTGTTGAAGAAATTGACTGGAACACACTCCTAATTTTTAGATATATGAAAGATTGTCAACTTGGTCTATGAAAATAATCATAATAACCTAAAATAACCTATTTGGGTAGAGCTTGAATCTTTTTCTAGTTTTAAGCTGAAGTTTATAGTCTATTTGATTTATATGTGGTTTTTCCAAGAAACTACTTTTTGGGCTTATAGTGGGGAAGTCTAAGAGATTGGATTTCTAGATAAGTTCAATAAATTATTTGGTAGAAATTTGATTTGTAAATTTATAGATATATTGGAGTAGATAGAGTGAGAAGTGATGGAAACCACTTCATTCTTTGCTTTAGATTCTCCTTAATGGAGGGTTCCAACTTCTAGAAGAAATTAGAACCCATTGAGAAGCAACCTATTTTGCATCGGCTTGAAATCACTGGATCAAAAATTGAAGTTGAAACCTAGTCAAACAGGCCTTTAGACTCCCAACCACAATCATAAGTAGGAGAAAAACTAAACAGCATGGCAACAATAGTGGTCTTTTTTAGTGCTTTAGTTTGTTTTCTACATGACATACATAGTGAGCTTACGCCGAAAGCAAAACTGCAAAAGTTTAGCATCGGTTAACTGGGACAATGACAACTCCAATGATCCATTAATTCCAAGCAATATATATGCATGCAAGATGTAAGTCAAGCTTGCCCTAGCCAGTCTTTTTGCATTACTTTTTAAAAAGTGTCAAAAAAGGGGTATGAAAGAGTTCAAAAAAATTATGAAGTCGTGACATTAAATAATATAAAAAATAGCAAAAAGAAAAGTTATTGATATAAATGCTAGAAAATGGGAATTTTTTTATATAAATAACCTTTTAAAAAAGAAAATTGTGACCTAGTATTTTAAAAATTTGTAAAAATAAATTTTTTTTAAAAAATGCAGTTGAATCTGGACGTGACACGTGGCAGTAGTAGTGTGACAAACCTCTCTACTGCACATGTAGAAAGGATAGCAGAACAAAGAGTCCCCCGCATTACTCTAGTTGATAATCCGTTTGTGTCGAGCTGATCATTTTGACTTCACGATTATATCAATTCAAACAGATTGTCAATCCAAATTATTGATTAAAAGATATCAATGCTGAGAGAATTGGAATTTTCTTATACAAAAATTTGAATTTGAATTAATAAATTTTTTTTTGAAAGTCATGTTTGCCACACTTTGGGAGTACGGGAGACTCTTGGTTCTGCCTTTTTCTCTACCGAATACTGGTTGTGCTGCAGAGAGGTTTGCTACACTCCTACTACCACGTGTCACGTACGGATTCAATCGCACTTCTAAAAAGAGTTATTTTTGCAAATTTTGAAACGTTAGGTCAAATTTGCAATTTTCTTTTTTAAAAAGTTATTTATATAAAATATCCTAGAAAACAGTATACAAACATAGGCAGAAAGATGGCATAGATAACAGCCGTTTGATCTATGTTGCAATGTGTATGCAAGGTGTTAGCCATATTGTGGTGTAATCTCTACAAAATCTCAATAGGGGTGCAGATTAGAGTTAAGCGGATGAGTAATTTTATATCAAGAGTAGACTTGCATGCTAATCTTACAATTAAAGTGACATTGTATAAGTTTGGTGTAAGTTATCATATAAATTTACATTTGTGTTATGACTCTGAAGAATGAAGATGGTTGATAAACAATCGTTTATATATTGACAAACATAATTATGGTACCAACTTAGGTGCTAAAAATATATATTTCAATCTGCTCAGTGTTTGATCAAAATTTTCTGTCTTTTGAATTTTGTGATAATCCACTTCATGATTGGATCCAGTGAGAACCCAATTCAAATTTGATCCAAAAGAAAAACAATGGATATGAATTTGGTTTAGCTATTATCTAAAAAGAGTTTTATTAATTACACAATTAACCCTACTTAAAACTCAATCTGACTAAGTAGATTGCAAGCCCTGAACTTTTTTTTTTCTCATCATAGTGGTAAGCAACATTATAGACCCTAAATTAAATTTAATGAATGGAAGTTAAAAGAAGTTCCCAACCAAAGGAATCACATGATTCAGTTGAACGACAAGTAATCTCACCTTTTGGTACGAAGGTTGCATGCCTTTATATCATCTCCTTTCAATTGAAACCCTTTTGCTTTATGTGAGCACATAGGGGTTCAAATAGTGTTTGTTGTCTAGTGAACTCCAAAGAAAAAAAAATAGTGTTGTCTAGTCCAGATGGTGCGCCATTTCTTCATTGGATGATTCATTGGGTTGTGATTCACGTGTATCCTCTTTCATTGACCTCAAGTTAAACATCAAATTATAAGTTGTACAAATCCTAGTTGACGATACAATTTTATGACTGATCAGACTTTCTTATTTTCATCAGGTGTTCTGATGTATTCTCCTTCGTTGTATGCACCAAATGTAAAGCCATGGGTGTCATGATATGCACCATGTGGTGTACCATTTATTCCTCCATTAGATGACTCATTGTGTTGTGATCCACATGCATCCTGTTTCAACAGCATGAAGTTAATTAAGCATCAATTTATAAGTTGTACAAATCCTCATTGACAAAACAACTTTGTGATTGCCCAGGCTTGTCTATTCTCATCAAGCGTTCTTTTTTGTGCTGCTCCTCATATAGCATACAGACCCTTATAATTTGCATCAAAATACACTAATCAATGTAATATCAAGAGAGGAATATAAATATAAACACCAGAGGAAAACAAGCAAACCAAATCACTCTACAACACGTATATCAATGCTCAAGAAAGAAATAGAAATAAATAGTGACCATGCAAAAACTTTGTAATGCAAAAACTTTGTAATTTTTGTTCGAAATGTAAAATGAAAAATGGGAAAACCTACCGCTTGAGATGGACACATGGCATTGATCACGACAACTGATCCTTGCCTTCCATTAGATCCACCAACTTTTTGGCCCATACAAACTCCACTAGTTCCTAAAGGGCTTAAGACACCATAAGCTAGCTTGTGGTATAAAACAAAAGGCAAGAAAAGGATGGGGCAAACAATGGAGGTTGTGATACAAATCTAGACCTGTTCTCCCTTTTTTCCTACCCTCCATTAGCTCATCATCACCAATCAAGTCTCTCATCATGCGTGATGCAGAATATTGTGACAAGACCTTCCTTGACATATACATATTAGCCTATGCTTTTTCATGCATCCTTTATGGATTGTTTGTATCATAATTCTAAGGTTGTGAGCAATAACAACCCACCCCTCATGTGATCACAGTTATGAGCCATTCCATCATAATCTGTTTTTGGTTGATGAGTCTTAGTTAAGTTTTATATAAATTGCTCTCCACTGATGTGAGAAAGATTTGCATCTTAGAAAGGTGAAGTTGACCAGTCAAAGGGACAAGAGATCAAATATGAACTAACAATTTGCACTTGTATATGGATTGATATCTAGTACACAGTTTGATGAAAAATATTCGAGATGAAGTTTGACATGTTAGAAAATATGACCAAATTTTTGTTCTAAATCATCCTATAATAGAAAATACAAAAAAAAGATAAATTCAGCTAAAATTGGGATAAAATAACAAAAAGTATTTGACTAAATTTGTCTTTTTTAATCTCCTCCTACAATGAGTTAGATACAAAATTTGATTAAATTATATAACATGGCAAACTCTATCTCAAGTATTTATTCCATAACTACTTGAATTTTTCATCGTATTTTGCACACTAACCCTGTTTGCAATAGGTACCAATCCTAAAAACAAAAATGCTATTTATAATGAATCCTATAATGAACTTGTATTTAAGTTGTCTTTGGGAGAACAGTGTATTTTCAAATAATAATAATAATAATAATAATATCTTATTAGATATAGTTGATATCTTTAATAATCATCACATCTCACAGCACAACACTCAACTGTAATCACAAACATAATCTTACCATCCAAATCCACCAAGACTAGCCATTTGTGATATGAAATCATAACTATCTAATATATTTTTATTTTTTAACTAATTATATTAAGACATTATAATTTTGATACTCAGATTCGGTACAGGATGTTTTGTTAGAAATATAGACCTAGGAAAAAATAAACTGAATACGTCACCCGATAGACTACGTGATTCTGTTTTGAAAATTGAAATATTGGTGGCGTCATCCATTAATTTCTTAAAATAAATTGCCAACAAAATTGGCGGTGCTCTTCGCTTTTGTTAGGATGCAACAAATTTCCCATAAAAATTGGCGATTAAACTTAGTGGTCAGCAAAAACGGATGAATCGAACCGATAAATTTGGTTATCTCAGTTAATTGGGTTCAGTTTAATTTTTGATTTTAGAAAACTGAAATATCCAAAATAATCAAATTAATATATGTGGACATTAGATTATTTGCTTAAATTTAATATATTTTAAGAATATATAACACACTCACATTGATTCTTTCCCCCCTAGTTATTTGCTTTCCATCAGTAATTACAATTATTGGAATTTTATTATGCATTAACTTTAAATAATATAATGTACTAGAATACATGTATATTCTTTGATATATGCATTACTAAATAATATATTTATTGATTAATATTACAAAAACCATTCTATCTCTATAAAACATCAAAACCAAATTAACGACAATCATTTCATAATTCATTTTTAGAAATTGTAAAACCGAACTTAATGATTCGATTGCAAAAATTTATTAATTAACCAAACTAACCGGATGCTCACCCTGGTTAAACCGATGAAATTTGCAAAGTGTAATTCATATTTGCATTCATGTTTGGCCGGATCCCTTGATTCAGGGGCCTAAATTCACCCGTGAATTTATATCTGGAACGTCCCATTGAAATCCAATGCTCGGGAATATCTGTTCATCCGATGGCCGAGATCATGCGAAGTTGCAACAGGTAGATTTAGGGATATATCTTTTTTAAAGACTATGTTAGTTAGAAGTAGTAATATTTTTCTGTTGACAATACAAACAGCAATTCACTCACACATGCATATCAATAACAGATTTTAATAGAACATACATATAAAAATAAAGAGAAATGAGAGTTGATGGTGTAAACGAGATTTTGAGGTCTTTGATGCTTCTCTTTTGATACTCAAGCTTCTTGTTTACCTTGATCTTAACCGTTTGTATCCTTGATTGGACGGTACTCTAGGACCTAAAAAGTGCACTCAGACCTTTTTGTCCTTATAATAGGAATAAAAATCTATATGTGAGATCTAATTACGATCATTCAATTTTGATCCATCTATCATATGAATTAGACTCTCAACTAGATCACACATATGCAAAATATCTGCAACCTAAATAACATCCAACAACTCTCAACTAAATAATATCACGCATAAGAGGGTCCACACTGAAATTGCTTCCCTGTAAAGCAACCCTGCTTCAATTAATGAACAGACCTGTTAATTAAATTCAAACCACTAATACCCGCCCAATAGACGAAACTGGCAAACTGGGCCCATCTCTTATAATCCAGGCCCAAGCCCATTGCGATATAGCCTAATATATGGAGCTTAAAAAGAAAAAAGACTTTTTTTTTCTGATGTTTTCTAGTATTTTTTTTCTTGTTTCATGTGTAATTTCATTTCGTGATCAAATTCAAATATTATTGCCAAAAAGTGTTTAAAAAATATAAAATGAAAAAACCATGCAAACCAACTTTTTTTTATTTTTTAGTGGGTGTGCTCTAACAGAAGTTCTTTCTAAACCGACATGGTATTTAGAATTTGTCGTAATCCCAAGTGCAACGTTGAAGTTGCTTCATGGCATAAAAATCATGGATGCAAAATAATGTTTTTACTTTTTAGTTGTAATTCTTGTTCAGGTCTTATGAGAAAATGATGGATTTCTCTATTGATCTTTCCCCCGACACGCTAAACTAGACATTAATAAAAAAAATGCACTCTCGAGTACCAACAAGCATGACCTGCTCTGACCGAAGGTAAGGGTCAAGTCCGAGCTTTCCTATGCCCAGTCCAGATATTTGAGCATAACCCATTTAGAACGAAAGTTATTTATAAATAACTCAAAATAAAAAAAAAGAATTTAAAAAATGAGCCACAGTTTATTGAAATTGTGAAATTAATCTGGTCGGACGCTATAAGTAACTTAGCACGGCTGTGATGCACGATATAAATGCGAGCCTCACCTTTTCTATTTTCGACCAGCGACAGAAATGTTTTCCTTTTTGAAACCGCGAGAGAGCTCTTTTCCATCCTCCAAGCGCGACAGAAAAGAGTGAGTGGCTCCGCCCACTCGACCACGACCGACTCTCTTTGACCCTCTTTGAAGGAGCTTGTCGTCGTCGGCCCACAGGACATGGTCGATGAGAAGGGAGTTGGTCGTTGTCATAGTGGTTGTCGAACGTCGGTGAGGAGCCCGATGACAAGGTGGTCGAAGAAAAGTCGTGGCGGCGTTGGAAGGAATGATCGAAGCAGTGCTGGAGTAGTCGAAATGGTGAAGATCCGGCGATAGATCTGTGCTCGAGACGGCGGAGTGCATAGATCTAGCGGTGTGGTGGCTTAGATCCGGCACAGGCGAAGTTGTGGCTCTGAAGAAGGCGGAGAGTATGGCGGCCGAGCGCCGGCGGCATGTACGACGACGAGGGCGATGCAAATTCGGGCACGCCGTGAAGTAAAAAGAAAGAGAGAGAGAGAGAGAGAGAGAGAGAGAGAGAGAGAGAGAGCAGAGGGTGCGCAAGATTCGTTGGAGAGGCAACGCATCAGTGTAGATCCGGCGAGGTACGAGTTCGGAGTAGCGGCAGCGGCGGCTCTGTCGTGGTCGTGAGGCGCGATAAGTGGTCGATGCATTCTGTTGTGGTCGTGAGGCGCGATAAGTTCTTGTCGCGTTTTCAGACCAAGATTGGATGAGCTGGCTAGTTAGTTTCGCAATTTCGGTAAACTGTGGGTTTTTCAAATTATTTTTTTACTTTGGGTTATTAATAAAAAAAATCTCCATTTAAAACTGTACCTTTTGAATTCGATTGGCCTAAAATTCTTAATAGGCTAGATCAAGGAATTTTTTTTATAAATTACTCAGATTAAAAAATTAATTTTAAAAATGATCTACAGTTGCCGAAGTTTGCAAAAATAGCCCATCACGTCAGTTTGTCGAGTCTTGGGCACTCGACAAGCCATCTGGCTCTTGTAAAGACTCGATCCTGATACGACCAATTTTGGACTGATACGACCACGAACAGTTTTGAACTGATATAACTAGTTTGTGCACTAGATACGACCACGACCAGGTCTGGTACTGATACAAGTATGACCAGTTTTGAATTGATACTACCACGAGCGAGGAGCCAAAGGGCTTCTCGAGTTCTAGGCACTCGACAAGCCACTTGTCGCGTTCTGGAGCCGTGACAAGTAGCTTAGCAACTTTTCACAATTAAAGACGAAATTAGCTAAGTGCAAATAAAACTGAACCACATCAATAATATATTTCACAAGTGAAAATGAGAGAAAGAGAATCAAACACGACGATGTATTCTGAGGCCTCGGAGACTCGTCTGGTCTCCCCTACTCCTCGTTGAAGCACTCAAGTGAATGAGTCTTGCTCCGGTATCCACTAAGGTTGCTCCTTCTCCTCTCCGGAAAGGTTAGCACCAAATCTCTCACAAACACACCGAGCCTCTCCGATAAGCTTCATCAATGAAGAGATCAACGGCCATGCCATTAAACCGTCTAGGTGAAGGTGATCAACAAGAATAACAAGTTGCGGATCTCCTTTTGACCACCAACAATCATCGAGAAACTCTAAAGATGCAAATGATGCGAATGAATGTTCTCGGAGGATCTCTTACAATCACAATGAATGATTTTGATCAAAAGATCAAGACTTTAGCACTAGAGGACTTGGGCTTAAGTGTATATCAGAATATGGCTCAAAGAGATAGTCATTTTGTGCTCACAACACACACACACACACACACACACACACATATAGCCCAAGCCTTTCAACTAGCCATTATGGTTGTGAAGGAAAAAATCAGTGCATGCTGACAGTCAGCCTCAAATATAGACAGTCAGCATCGACCTCAAATGGCTAGTTATGACACAGTTAGTAGCCATTGAAATTTTTTGTCTGTACATGTGCTGACAGCCATCATAGGTCAAAAACATTTTGGCTCAAAAACATGTGTCTCTAGAGAAACATTCGCATGCACACTGACATTCATGCTGACTATCAGCATCACCATGCTGACTGTCAGCATAGTGTAAATCTTTTTTAGATAAAAAAAATGCCTCTCTGGACAAATGTCAGCATCGACCAAGACCAGTTTGTATAAATAAATTTAACCTTTATAAAAAAATTGGTTTAAATACCATTTTTTGTCGAATGAACAGTAATCGAAAGCCTAGCATTCGAATGAACAGTGTCGCATGGCCTCTGATCAAATGAATAGTGCTCGCATGATCTCTGGTCGAATGAACAATACTCGAATGCTTGATGTTCAAAAGACCATAGTTCAAATACTTGGTGCTCGATTTGCCAAGTGGTCGAATGGCAGCATGAAAGGCTGACTGTGAGTCTTGCTGACAACTTTAAAAATACAGATTTAAAGTCTAGTTTCATTCCTTTTTTGAAATCTTTATTTTTCTCAAACTTGACCAAGATTATGAATGAATGTGAATGCAACATATGATCTAAGAGTTTCTCGGTATTTTCCAAAACTAAAAGAGATTTCACAACTCTTCTTAGTAGTACGGTTGAACTAAAAATAATTTTTATAAGACCGGTAAAATCCGAAACATTTACCTTAGGCTTTTCAACTTCTGTTTTGTGAGTCTCGTTTGGCGTTTCATCTTTTCACTTGATCTTATTGATCATACTCAAAGCAAATAAATTAGTCCAAGACACTTGTTGTCATTTATCATCAAAATCAAGATTAAGGGCCTAGATGCAACATCTAGTACTCGACAAGCCCTTGTCGAGTCTCTAGGACTCGACAGGATGACGTGGTGGGCTATTTTTGTAAAATTTGACAACTGTGGGTCATTTTTGAAATTAATTTTATAATCTGGGATATTTATAAAAAAACTCGTTTAGACGATCATATACATTAATGGCCTGTGCTATTTCCCACATTCAACCAAATCCAAAACTGTTGATTCAACTACCAACCCAAATTTGACCAGCCGCACACTATTTCCCACATTCTCCCAAAACAGAGCCCCCTGAATCGACCAAAACCAAATACGATTCGACCAAGAGCACCAAAATGTGACTATCAGAAAACTCAAAACTACTGATTTGACTAGACACAAAAGACTGACCAGCGTACCTCGAGGATCAAGCCAGAACTTTACAAATCTCCCCATTCGACCACAACTAGACCTGACCAACACAAACAAATTTGGTAGTCGACCAGACACGAAATACGATCATCAATCAATAGCAAGAACTTCCAACCCAAAGGCAAATCTGCTGATAAGACCACATTGGCGCGACCAATTTTTTTCCCTGTCATATCCAACTATCTATTTCAATTATTCGATCAGTGCGCCCAAGATTTTTACTGTCATACAAGAACTAGTTATGGTCGTTTAGTTCACAACTGGTTGTGTAAATACAAGCCCTGCTGGTGGTCGTCCAGTTCAAAAAATAGTCGTATCCGAACAAGTCTAGTACTGGCCGTCCATTTCAAAATTGGTCGCATCAGTCCGATGAGCTCATCCATTTAAAAACATACAAGCTCTGTTCATGGTCATTCGGTGCAAAACTAGTCGAGCCATGACAAGACCTGGTCATGGTTGTGCACTTGAAAACACAAAGTTGGCTGCGGCAGTAAAACAAAAAAAGAAAATTACTATTAACACTTATACTGATACGACCACACTGGCGTGGCCAATTTTTTTACTATCACGTCCAACTATCTTTTTCAATTATTCGACCTGTTCGTTTACTGTCACGACCTATTTTTTTACTGTCATACAAGAACTGGTCATGGTCATTCAGTTCGTAATTGATCATGTAAGTACAAGCCCTGGTCATGATCGTCAAGTTCAAAAAAATGGTCATATCCGAACAAGTCTAGTACTGGTCGTGCACTTCAAAACTGATCGTATCAGCCGAGCCCTGGTTGTGCTAGTCCAGTTCAAAAAAATACCAGCTGACGAGGATTGATACCCGAGCTAGATCAAATAGATGCACGGCTGGTTCAGGACAGATTCGAACTAGACAAGCGCCTGGTGATGCGAACTCAAGTTACTCCGAGAAGCACAATCATGTGGTCGCAGGCTTTACGCGATCAGACCGTAGCCAGTGTCCGGTCAGAAGTTCGCATGCCATACGCGGACAGAAGATTGCAGATAGTGCGCGGTCAGGTAACAACGCGCTGTCAGAACACCTTCGACCAAGGAACGCGGGATTATTTTGTCCCTACAACAGGAATATCCCGTGTATCCCGAAGATTCTTTCACGTATGGAGACAACCGTCAGGAGGTTAATACGTGCGGTTATCCATGAATTACACGTGTTAAACTTGCGTGGAGGTAAAAGGCAGTTACCAAAACTGCTCCCAAGCAACTGTTCGATGCCTCCGTTACGACTTGGCACCCTTTCGACCAGTATAAAGGGGTAGCTCAAGGCATCAAACAGGGGGATCGGATCAGATCGAATCAGAAGACAGTAGTCTAAGTTAGATAGCTTTCACAAGCCTTCCAGGCATTGTCTTGTATAAACACATAGGAAAAATCTTCGCCTGTGAAGATCTTTTCCATAACTTTGTAACTCTTTTGGCTACACATAGTGAAATCTCAACAGGACGTAGGGCTATTACTCCCACCATCGAGGGGCCGAACTTGTATAAATCTCTCTGTGCTCCAGTTATCTTTGATTCAACATACCTTCCCGGAGGGACACCCTGAAAGGTCTCACAACCTACAAATTCTGCATAAGTTCGGCTAAGGACCCCGAGTCCGAATCGTCGACAGCTGGCGCCCACCGTGGGGCCTTTCTCAAGGCGTCCTAATTTTCATCCGGAGGTTCGCTGAATCATGCCTGGAGCATATGATTTCGAGAACGATTTCGATCTCGAGGATTATGCTCATATTCCGGTGCCTTCTCTTAGCGATCTTGTCCCGATGGAGGAAACCGGAGGCGAGGACGTCCCAGAGGTCGAATCAACCCTTCAGGTCATGTCTATCGACCAGGAGGCGACTAACGCAAGGTCAGAACCCACTGAGGTTCTCAATGAGTTAGAAGGTGAATCCGGTCCGTCATACGACCCTGCTAAGGGGAAGGATGATGTCGACCAGGAAATTAGCCCGGGAGGTTTGACCCTGATAACCTTCATCGTCTCTTTGATTTCGAGTCTGACTCGGAACAGATCGAGATGTTTTCTCCCTCGGCGACCTCTCTCCCTAGACAGTTCGCGGCCTTATCGGAGGAAACTCCTGATCAACAGGTTGCTAGGGAAGAACAGGAACGCAAACAAAAGGAGGATCAAGATCTCGAGCAACAAGACAATGAACTACGTAGAATTGCCCTAGAGTCTCTTCAAGATGCGCAGGCTCGTTACGATGCTGCTCCGAGTTCTTTCCGACGATCACGTGGTCGCAAACGCGACCAGACACCATCTTTGCCTCCGGAGCGTTTCCCGGTGGACGAAGAAACGGTAACACCTGGTGCCCCTAGGAGAAGTACGCATGGCCCACTTCGATCTATCGCGGAGGTCATGCGTAATTTTCCTCCTACGGTCACGGATGCGCAGAAACCGGCCTTCACCATAATCCTGGCGGAGAGGTTAGACGAGGTCGCATCTGACGCGACCCCTACGGCCTCCTTCCGATCGGCGACACGTTCCCACAACCGATAACACACACTCACTCTGGTTCTGGTCGATGAAGTCACCCGCCACCTGTACCATCTCGGCAGGACAAGTCCAGATGGGCGCAGGATTCTCGTGATAGGGATCGGGTTCCTGCCCACTCTCATTTAGGACCACGAGTGGCTTCTCCATTGCGTGAGGTTGCCCGCGATCCGATCGAGAGCCGCAGGACAGTTCACGGTCCCTACGTTGGTTGTAAAGCTTTCTCGCCCGGCCTTCGTGCAGTCGTTTGGCCAGACAAGTTTAGACCAGGGGCCATAGAGAGGTTCGATGGAACACAGAACCCATCCGAGTTCCTTCAAATCTACATTACTGCCATCCAAGCGGCAGGAGGAGATGACCGGGTCATGGCCAACTACCTGCCAACAGTCCTCGAAGGACCGGCAAGAACCTGGTTGTTTAACCAACTCGAAGTGATCCGTTTGAGACCTAGCCTTGATTTTCGCACTAGGCTCGCCCAGATTCTAATATGCGGAATAACGGGATCTTATATCCAAAACCCAAAGTAATTGCACAACTCTTTATTTCAAAGAGGGTTTACACGTCGAACGTTAAACACACTTGTCTACGTCGAAGGAACTATAAGTGTCTAAAACTCAAATAAGTTCTATGACTCTTCGATTGAATTCCATGATCTAAACTAGACTTATTACAAGTTATTTATAGTCCAATCGTATGAGTACGTATCAGACTTAGAGACCTAAATGTATTAGACTCATATAACTAATCCTAAACAGATAAGCTTAGTTATACACATTCGGATCGGATTACAATTCCGAACAGGGAACGAATTCCTTTTCCTGGTCGCGAACCAATCCATGGTCGCGGACTTATCCAGGTCGTGAATCCTTTCCGAACACGGTTAAGGTCGCGAAGCCGTATGCGATCAGGAATTGGTCGCGAAGCCGCATGCGATCAGGACTTGGAGATCCTCCTGGATCATGACTCCCTTGTTGAGAAGGAGCCAACCCCTGTTGCGACCTCTCGATCAAACTGGAGATGTGGGAATTGGGCTTGTCCATCTTCTTTGATGTACCACTTTGCCGCACGTGCTCGTTGATCTTTCCGACCGATTTGAAAAGTCTCCTTGGTGTCACTGCGGGTGGTAGACACCTTCTTTTTCAGAATCACATCTTCACGTAGAGGTGCTCAGGCGTTTTATTGTTGACCGACAGGAAGCTATCCGAGAGGAGTTGGATAAACTCCTAAAGGCCGGGTTTATCCGCGAGGTCGATCACCCGGAATGGCTTGCAAATCCGGTCATGGTCCGCAAGTCAAATGGTAAGTGGCGCATGTGCATCGACTACACCAGCCTCAACAGTGCCTGTCCGAAGGACGACTTTCCCTTTCCCCGCATCGACCAGCTGGTCAACTCAACCGCGGGTTGCGAACTGATGAGTTTCCTAGACGCTTACTCGGGATATCATCAAATTAGCATGGCAGAAGAAGATGAAGAGAAAACTGCCTTCATCACCCCGTTCGGCACCTATTGCTACGTCAGAATGCCGTTCGGTTTCAAGAATGCAGGTTCCACGTACCAGCGCTTGATGCAAAAGATCTTTCTTTCCTAAATAGGGCGTAATCTTGAAGCATATGTAGACGACGTGGTTGTAAAAAGCACTAAGAGATTGTCTCATTTGGACGATCTCGCTGAAACCTTTTGTAATTTGAATCGCTTTGGAATAAAATTGAACCCGGAGAAATGTTCTTTCGGGGTTTCTTCAGGAAAACTTCTGGGTTTTCTTGTTTATTCCAGAGGAATTGAAGTCAATCCTAAAAAAATCAGGGCTATCGAACAGATGAGGTCTCCCTCGACCATGAAAGATGTTCAGAGCCTTGCAGGTCGCATGGCGGCCTTAAGTCGGTTCATATAGCAACTAGGCGAGAGGGGACTACCTTTCTTCAAAGCTCTGCGAAAACATCACAATTTCGTATGGTCCGATGAGGCCGGAAAACCGTTTCAAGAGGTGAAGGCATACTTATCCAGTCCACCAGTCTTGGTGTCTCCCGACAAAGGAGAGCCATTACTTCTCTATTTGGCGGCCACACAGCACGCGGTCAGCGCTGTCCTGATCGCAGATAGAGAAAGAATACACAGACCCGTTTACTATGTAAGGGAGGTATTTCATGGCCCTAAGGAGCGATACCCTGAGGTCCAAAAGATACTTTACGCACTACTGATGGCTTCCTGTAAGCTACGACATTACTTTCAAGCACATAAGATCACAGTACCCTCATCTTTTCCATTGGGGGATATTATCCACAATCCAGAAAAATCTGGTCGGATTGCAAAATGGGCTGTCGAGCTCGGTGCCTTCGACATCCATTTCACGCCCCGCATTGCGGTTAAGTCTCAGGTCTTGGCCGACTTTGTGGTCGAATGGACCAATCCTGAGCCACCCGTGCGGGTACTCGAGGAATTGGAATGCCCCGATCACTGGACAATGTACTTCGACGGCTCTCGTAGTTTTCAACACTCGGGGGCTGGAGTGGTCTTAGTTATGTCTCAGGGCGAACAGCTTAAGTTTTTCTTTCAACTAGACTTTGTTGCGACTAATAACGCAGCAGAGTATGAAGGTCTTTTTGTAGGGCTCCGGGCAGCAAAATTCCTCGGAGTCCATCGATTAGTGGTGAGGGGAGATTCACAGCTGGTCGTAAACCAGGTAAATAAGGAATACAGCATCTCTAATGAGACAATGGCTCATTACTTGGGGGAAGTGAGGAGGTTGGAAAAACACTTTAGTCATTTCGAAGTCCAATACATCCCGCGAAAGGACAACATTCTCGCAGACCAATTATCCAAAATTGGGTCCTCACGCACATCCGCTTCGGCAGGAGTGTTCGTCGAACACTTGGAACACCCTTCGATTATGACTTCGGTCGAGGATGATCTGGTATCAGTCTGCGTTACCAACCTCGGATAGGAACAGGATTGGACTCATCCATTGAGAGTCTATCTTGAACATGGGACCTTGCCCGAGGACGAAACCGAAAGTGATCGGTTGATTCGAAGAGCGCGTCTATACAAACTTATAGAAGGAGTCTTGTATAGAAAAGGTACTCAAGGAGTATTCATGCACTGCGTATCTCTGGAGGAAGGTAAATCCCTCTTGAAAGAAATACATGACGGTGTATGCGGTGTGCACGTGTCATACCGTACACTGGTCGGAAAAACTTTTCGACAAGGATTCTACTGGCCTTCGGCACTTGATGATGCCAAGAATATGGTCAAGACGTGTCCTCAGTGTCAGTTCCATGCAAGACAGGTTCACCAACCTGCTTATGCATTACAAACCATTCCCCTTGCATGGCCCTTTGCGGTCTGGGGGATGGATATTATCGGTCCAATGCCACAAGCGGTCAATGGATACAAGTTCCTATTCGTAGCAATTGACACGTTTACAAAGTGGATTGAGGCCAAACCGGTACGCAATATCATCGCTGCTGCAGCACAAAAGTTCTTCCATAAGAACATTGCTGCTCGATTCGTGTTCCAAATCGTCTCATTACGGATAATGGTTCTCAGTTCGCCAATGGTCTTTTTCTGGATTACTGCGATCAGATTGAAACCAAGGTGTGCTTTGCTTCTGTGGCTCATCCACAGAGCAATGGTGCCGTGGAATGTGCCAACGGGCAGATATTGCAAGGCATCAAGAAACGTGTTTTCAATCGCCTTAAGACTCGCTCGAGGGTTTGGGCAGACTAGCTCTATACCTTTCTATGGGCACTACGAACTACCTCTAGTCGAGCCACCGGTGAGACGCCTTTCCATCTAGTCTACGGGGCTGTGGCCATGTTACCTATAGAAGTTAGTATTGGATCTGTTCGGACAGATCAATTCGAACGAGTTGATCAGGCCGAACAGCGATCGCAAGATCTCATCCTCCTAGAAGAAAAGCGTGATCGTGCTTTGATCAAATCCGCGGTATACTTGCAAGCTTTGCGCAAGTACCATAACAAAAGGGTGCGACCACGTAATCTTCACGTGGGCGATCTGGTTTTACGTAAAATACAAGACCAATCCAATCGCAACAAATTCTCCCCGAAGTGGGAAGGCCCTTATACTGTTGTTTCGGTGCCGCGACCAGGATCAGCTCGGTTAGCGATGGAGGATGGTCGAATCTTATCCAATACTTGGAACATCGATCAACTACGCAAGTTTTACGTGTAAGTACCCAACCCCTTTTCCTTTTCAATTAGCATGATTTAATAAAACGAGTGCGTTTTTGTTGTTTCGTATGTCGAATATTTCCTTTTATGCCCATGTGTTACGAATTTGGCTCGGGGGCTGGTCGCCGGTGATTATATCGCCACAATGCCCTAATCGGATTCGCTGGCCGATCTCATGACCACTTCCAGACAAGACACTCCTCAATAAGCCGTTTCTCAATGCACACGGGGCTTGCTGGCATGTCCTTGGTCATCTGAGTGGTTGCTGGTTTGCAATAAGGTTAGGCATTGCATCGAGTATAATTGCTGGCCTGGTCGAATGTCCTTGGTCGTTACACCCATATTTTTCCTGTGCTTATAATACTAAGTCTCCAGTATATATAATCACAGGCGGGGGCTAGGGGAATATGGTTATAATATGAAACAACAAAAAGTGTTTTCTTTCGAAACAAAACCAAAAAATACATGCATTGCATTCTATGAATTGTGTCTGTACAGGTACAAGGTTTACATAATCCCGAGCTCGATCAAGAGTTTGTCTACGAGAGGTCTAATTTCCTCCATGATAGCCTCAAGTTGGTCTTCACTCTCGATCTCTACCTCTCCTACCAGTGGATTTAGGTCCAGATCTGGACCATGGTGGAGACGAAACCGGCAGAGAATGGCGGAGGCTGCTGATCGGACTCTTATTCTGATCGCCTCTTGTTGTCTCCTAGTATCTTCAGGAAGATACTCAAGTAGTGATTCCGCTTGGGCTACGACCAACTTAGACCAGTCACTAGGGCTAAGGTCGTCTGTTGTGGTTTCAACCACATCAGCCCTTAGAAGACCGGCTACCATCTTCAGCTTTTCGAAGATGGATATGCTCAAGTATTTGTTCTCCCTGCGGACTGAGTCGATGGTCATCTGGAGGTCTACCTTCTCTTGACCAAGTTGGTTTATTTGATCTGCTTGCGCTGCAGTAAGGAGGTCGTTATAAACAGTCCAAGCGGCAAAGTTAATTCGTTCTGGTCGGAAGTTGACTTACATGAGAGCTGCTATCGCAGTTCTTTGAGCTTGGCCTCTAGATGAGAAATCGTGGTGGCCGCCCTGAGCTCGTCATTTTCCCGATCGACAAGGCTCTTCTTCAGGAAGGCGTTTTCCCTGCAACAAAAAAGACGATTGTCATAACAAGTTTGTATTCAAGCAAACTAAAGCACTTTTTTCTTACTCCTGCAAGCGATTCTTTTCCTCTTGTATGGCCTCGATGCTATTTGCCATAGCCATCGATCTGGTCGCCATACGGGTTAGCTCCTATGGCATAGAGGGAAGTCAGTTGCAAAATCTGAGTGCTCTATGCAAAACTCAGATACCGTGAGGGGTGTTCAACATACCTCAGTGTATTCCCGAAGCAACCTGTCCTTCGGGATGGTTGGAGGCCGAGTCGATGGACTCGCCTCATCCTCGGCGGGAGTAGCAAATGAATGTCCCTGTTTAGCCTTGGTCGCAGATTTCAATACCTGCGATTGGGCCTCCGCATCCAACTCGTCCCTAACGGCCCGGATGACTTCCTGGACCGGAGGGACAGAGCTTTCTTCACTGGAGGCTTCAGCACCAGAAGGAACTTCAACCCTCGCCGAGGCTGTTGGAGGGTTTGGCGCTAAATCTCTACGCCTAAGCAGGAAAAGAAACCCTCAATTTCACGGATGGTTGCCACGACCTGATCCGGTATAAACATAAGGGAATTCTTACCGTAATTGAAATCCCATTAGTTTCTGGGATTTCGAAGATGGTTCCCCAAGAGAAAGAGGACAATCATTGTCTATTCTGGTCTTTCTCTTTGTGAACAAGACCTTCTCTTTTTCTCCCTATGTATATCAGCCTGTAAGCATATACATGAGGAATGATGAAGATCTGAATGGAAAGAACCCTTACCTGGGTAACCTGCTCGGTTGGCAGGGATGCACGTGATGGTCTGGGTGTCTCTTGAACCACCGGTGCTGGCACTTCATCAGCGACCCTGAGGTTGGAAGTGGTCGCGGGGTCTTGCTCCGTTATTTCCGCCCCTGTCGCCAGGAGCGGAGTACTCGCCCCCCTAGGACTCACAAGAGTCGTAGGAGGAAGTTCTTCTTCCTGTACAAGCGTGGCTCGGTTGGCACATATACAGATGAAATTGTAAATTCAGGACCGCGAGGAACCTTACCGCGGTCGTCCCTTCGACCAAGGAGGGAGAAGTTACAGACCCTGAAGCCTCCCGGGCTTCAGGAGCAGAGGTCTCACCCCCGACCACAAGATTCTCGGTGGCCGCGGGGTCTGCGGTAGCTGTCTCTGCGGGCTGAGGCAGCTCTTCGCCGGCTTGAGGAGTGATCGCCATCCTCTTTCGGTGAATCAGAGGAATGTCGTCTTCCTCCTCCTCGCTTCCTTCACCCTGTACGACGGAGAAGTAATTCCAGTTCGCACCTAGGGTAACAGGAGGCACATGATATCTTATCGCAGTCTTTTTCGCGGTAGGGGGCGTCCTATGCGAGGAGCCTTCCCCGAGAAGTTTCTTGGATTTCTTGGGGGCAGGATCCCTCGCTCCAGGCCTTGAAGAGACTTTCTTCACTCTCTTCATTGTCGGTTTTCCCAGGAAACCGACGCTTTCACTAGACATGTTGCCTCGGCGAATTTCCCCAAAAGCTACGCCGTTTCGGTATTCTTGTTAGCACAAAACGCACATATGACTAACAGACAGAACGTAATGAGAGATGACATACCTTTCGACGTTCCTGTCTAAGGTCGTCGCTGGCATGAATCAAGCTTTGGGGGCGAGGCGATCCCTTGGTTCCCTCCACTTCGGCACTATATGCCCTGAGGAGGTAGTTCATCCGCTTCTCGACTTCGGACAAAGGCAAAACTGCGTCACCAGCAGACCAGTCAGCCAGTTATGACATAAAAGTCTAAGACTTCATTGGCTAAGTCACGTACCATTGTTATAGTCCAAGGTGCTGTCCGCCACGGACTGTATCTCCCAAGCCGGATGAGCCCTTTCGCGCAGGGGGCTCACTCGATTCTTCACGAAGTCGTGAATGACATCGCGAGCTGTCAGTCCCTGCTGGACTAAGTGAAGAATCACCTCGGCTTGCTTCTTCTGCTCTGCATTCAGAGTAGGGAGGGAATCCAACTCACTAGGCTTCTCTGGCCGCGAGTTCACAAACCACAACCCGCTCTCAGACGGAGGGGTGCAGTAAAATCATTTCTGGTACCACCCGTGCACGGAGTCTCGCAGGGGTGGGAAGGGATACTCTTTCTTCTCCCTTATCCGAAAGTAAATACATCCGGCGGTGTTGGCGCTCTTCAACCACGCCGAATAGTAGAACCGTCGGAAGAGATCCACGCTGGGATATACTCCAACGAAGGCTTCGCACAGGTGCTGGAAGATCGCCAGGATCAGGACTGCATTTGGGTGGAGATTCACCAACTCCAACCCATAATGCTCCAAGATCCCTTTCAAGAACCGACTCTCAGGAAATCGGAACCCGCACCTCAAGTATTCTTCAAAAACCACCAACTCGCCCTCTTGGACGATTGGGGTTTCTTGATCCTTCCCCGCGGGTCGCCAGTTGATTAGCAATCTTGGGGGAAGGATCTCTTCCTTCTCTAGTGCCATCAGGCTCTCCTCCGAATGATAAACTGATCGGCTCCAAGATGTCATTTTTGGAAGAGATTGTGGGGGAAAGCTGGTGGCTTTGGGGGCAATGGAAGATGAAGAACGAGGGTTTTTGTGCAGTGGAAGTTCTAAGGCTGGGGGCTGGGTGTGTGGCTTCCTCAAGAAACTACCTTCTCCTTTTATAGGCCCGAGGAGATGCACCACTGAGGGTAACATTCCATTGAATATTCTATTTATTTCCCATAATGGATATTTCTCTGGTAAACCCGTTATGCGTTCCCTGCACCGAATCTGAAACAAAAAGTCTTCTTTGTTTCGAATTTGAGGGTTAAAGATGTGCATAAAAACGTGAGAAGTTCTACAAAAGGTTTTTGGGGGACATTTTCCTTCTTGATTCTTGTAGACTTTCACGAGTTGATCATAAAGATATTCTATGACTCAACTGCTGGCATACGGTTGTTATTCCGGTCAGATTGCTGTATTATCAGAACTATGTTTCCGATTGGGCTCCGATTCTAGTCGAAGTGATAGTCTGATCGAATTTTGGTTCTGACAGCGGTAATCTTCCAGATCGAACTTCAGTTCTAACCGTGGCTTGGAGTCTGATCGCAGTATCAGCATTACTCACGGTATGACATTTGAAATGTATTTCTGGTCGCAATACTAGAATTTACCTGTGTATGAGTGGTCGTAAAGACACTACTTATGGCCACATTTTCACACAGAAGTTATGAAGAATCTTCATGTTATGTAAGGTAAAAGAAATCTTTATTTCTGACAATCTTTACATACAAAAGGGATACCGGCGACCAGAGCGTCGACCAGATCCGAGAGGAGTTTATAAAGTTCTCCTAGGGACATGTTGTCGTCAGTAGGATCTACACTAACAACCCCTAGGGAACTAGCAACTACTCTAAGCCTATCTACATCATCCCTAACAAGAGACGCACTATTATTCCTAATCAAATTGAAGAGTTCTCGCTGTTGCTGAGCGTGATCTCTCTCCCGATGGAATTGGCGCGCCTCTTCACGGGATCTTTCAAAACATTCTGCCAGATGCAGAATCGCCGAAGACATCTCTTCGGTCTTCTCCAGAGCCTCTTTTTCCCCTTGGAGAGTCTGTCCGAGGGGGGGAGGCAGGATCTCAGCAGGATGATCGCTGAGGGCTCCAATCTCCTACATTTGCAAATGTTAGTTGCACTAATTGTAACAACGAGCAAAAGGAGATAGAAATAATTACCTGTCCTCGCAAGTGACAGGTTGATATAGCTCCCCCAGAAAGTAGATCACCCGATAAAGGTCGGGGATCATCATATGGTGGAAGTGCAACTTTCCCACCAGAAGATTGCTTCCCCAACACAAATTGAGGATCATCTGGTCGAGGAGGAACAGCTTGCCAACCCGAAAATTGATCACCCGAACAAAAACGGGAATCATTGGGATGAAATGGAGAAGCTGAGAAGAACGTCCCTCCAAAGGTCGAGATGAAGGTTCGACCTGCCGAGGTGCATGGACAGGAAGAACTACAGGAACTGAAGGAAGAAAGAACAATGACGCGTCTTTCACCTTTGTTCTGCTGGAGGATCCCTCGTCAACCTTGAGTTTCTTCCTTGAAGGAGACAAATCTTTGGACATCTGCAAATCCTGCTCGAAAACTTCTTCTTCATCACTTTCAATCTCGATGATGTTGTGGTCTGCCATCAAGAAGTGTATGAAAGGAAGGGAAGATGGCTTTGGAAGAGACTTAGCCGGGAAGAAAAATTGTGGAGTTTTGAATTCCAGAGGCTTCGGTATTTATAGCCACTGGGGTGACGGTTCAGTTTCCGAACGCTTTGAGTTTTTAAATCATTTACAATTTTACCTCGGGTTAAAAAATGTTTCAACGGCGCCATCATTACCCGTCACATATTACCCAGAGTCCATCTCGGGGAACCAACCGCCACACTTAGTGCGCCACTAAGTGGAGGATTTGAAGCGTCGGGTTAAGTATTCAATGTAAGTCTTAAAATTTGAAGCAAACACATCCCTTCGTTCTCTTCAAATTTGGGAGCTAGCTAACAAGGATTGGTACCCAAGCTAGATCAAATAGATGCACGGCTGGTTCAGGACAGATTCGAACCAGACAAGCGCCTGGTGATGCGAACTCAAGTTACTCCGAAGAGCACAATCATGTGGTTGCAGGCTTTACGCGATCAGACCGTAGCCGGTGCCCGGTCAGAAGTTCGTATGCCATACGCGAACAGAAGATTGCAGATAGTGCGCGGTCAGGTAACAACGCGCGGTCAGAACACCTTCGACTAGGGAACGCGGGATTATTTTGTCCCTACAACAGGAATATTCCATGTATCCCGAAGAATCTTCCACGTATGGAGACAACCGTCAGGAGGTTAATACGTGCAGTTATCCATGAATAACACGTGTTAAACTTGCGTAGAGGTTAAAGGCAGTTACCAAAACTGCTCCCAAGCAACTGTTCGATGCCTCCGTTACGACTTGGCACCCTTTCGACCAGTATAAAGGGGTAGCTCAAGGCATCAAACAGGGGGATCGGATCAGATCGAATCAGAAGACAGTAGTCTAAGTTAGATAGCTTTCACAAGCCTTCTAGGCATTGTCTTGTATAAACACATAGGAAAAATCTTCGCCTGTGAAGATCTTTTCCATAACTTTGTAACTCTTTTGGCTACACATAGTGAAATCCCAACAGGACGTAGGGCTATTACTCCCACCATCGAGGGGCCGAACCTGTATAAATCCCTCTGTGCTCCAGTTATCTTTGATTCAACATACCTTCCCGGAGGGACACCCTAAAAGGTCTCACAACCTACAAATTCTGCATAAGTTCGACTAAGGACCCCGAGTCCGAATCGTCGACACCAGCCCCTTCATGGTTGTTCAGTGCAGACCTGGTCGAACTATGACAAAAGTTGGTCATGATCGTACACTTCGAAACTGGTCCGCTTATGCAACAATGCATAGAGCTTCGACCAGTTATTTACTGTTGCCACTAAGATTTTTTACTATCCCAGTCAACTTTTTGTTGTACTGATTCCATCAGATCTTTTGCTAATTCAAGACTGAGACCGATTTTTGATGCAACGACCATGCCCACATCTTGGTCTGCTATCTCAGTTTTGACTTTACTTAAAAGATCAATTTTTTTATCAAGACCACCAACCTTTTTTACTGTCACTACCAATTGTGTCTATTACTCATTCGATCAACTCATTTATTACTGCAACCAATATTTTCACTGCAACCACCAATTATGCATTTAAGCTTTAAACCATTAGATAAATCAGTACCAACCCTGATCCTCCCCTCCCTTATCATCTACATATATATTCCCTCAATACCTGTGGCAACACGCGGGTATTTAC
Source organism: Pharus latifolius (assembly GCA_019359835.1). Taxonomy (NCBI): domain Eukaryota; kingdom Viridiplantae; phylum Streptophyta; class Magnoliopsida; order Poales; family Poaceae; genus Pharus; species Pharus latifolius. The sequence goes on along the minus strand of CM033326.1, from coordinate 69,996,690 downwards.
CTAGTTTTATAGAGAAATTATCTCCAACTTCATAGAAGTTCCAAACATACCACAATTTGCACCTGAGCCCACTTTACTTTCCAACTCCTATTCTAGAGAAGTCAATGGTTGGAGCCCCATCAACAAAATCATAATACAAAATAGCTTTTTGGGCTCTAACTTTCTACAAAAATTAACGCCAGCTCCATAGCATCATTACAGAATCCCTAACTTGAAACCGTTTCATTCAACCTATCAGCTCTAGCTTATGTTTGGTTGCTTATATGAGACATAGGTTGGCCTGTATCAGTGGGGCAGGTTAGATGAAACAGGTTGTGAGATGCAGTAGAGATGTTGTTTGGTTGGCTAAATTTCTGAATCATGGATGAATGGTAAGTTTGTTTGGTTGGCTGTACAAGAGGTTGATTTTGGTTGGTGGATGAATGAGATGCTGTTTGGTTGGTTGTATGAGTTTATATGTGGTTACCTGAGTTGTAGGATGTGGTAAGATTACCCTTCTTCAGGGAAGATTTGGTTAAGTGTTAGATAAGAGGAGTGTGTGGGTATATTGTAACGCAAAATATTTTTGGAATATTTAAATTTAATTATGAAATAATTATAAATTGTCAATTTAATTAGGAGTTATTTAATTAGTTATATAATATGTTGGGGGAACTCCCAAGGGCTCTCCAAAGTCCTGAAGATTCCCCGGGCCCCCAGAGCGTCACCGGGTCCCGGAGAGTCCTGGAGAGTCACCGGGTCCCTGGAAGGTCAGCGGGCCCCCGGAGGGGCCCCCCGGAGAGTCCCGGAGAGTCATGCTGTTAGGGGAACTCCCAAGGGCTCTCTGAAGTCCTGAAGATTCCCTGGGCCCCCGGAACGTCACAAGGCCCCCAGAGAGTCCCGGGGGGTCACCAGGCCCCCGGAGGGTCTTCGGGCCCCCGGAGAGTCCCAAAGAATCATGTTGTTGGGGGAACCCCCAAGGGCTCTCCGAAGTCCTGAAGATTTTCCGGGCCCCCGGAGCGTCATCGGGTCCCGAAGAGTTCCGGAGAGTCACTGGACCCCCGGTGAGACCCGGAGCATCACCGGGTCCAGCAGAGTCCCGGAGAGTCACCGGGTCCCCGATAAGACCCGGAGCATCACCGAGTCTCGGAGAGTCCTGGAGGGACCCCCGGAGAGTCACCGGGTCCCCGGTGAGATCCGGAGCGTCACCGGGTCCCAGAGAGTCACAGGGCCCCCGGAGGGTCTCTAGGCCCCCGAAGAGTCCCGGAGATTCGGGAGGATTGCTGGTGACCGAAGAAGTATTTGGAAAGCTGACGAGGACACTTGTCGAGAATCCAAACCCTTCGCCCAGTCAAATGACATCAACGCCCTTCGATCCAGCGGTTGTAGCTAGAGCTTTTTGGTATGTTGCATTTCTTAGGGGCTATATATACTCCCCATGTACCTCATTTGATTAGATTTGAACTCAATTCATATAGACTCAAAACAACAGGCTCTCTTGGAGATCTCTCTCCCCAAGAGAACACCTTCCCAGCGGACTTGCGTCCGGAGGGAGCCGACAGGACTAGGGCCCCCACTGGGACCCGAACCTGTATAAAAATCACCGTGTCAATCTCTCTGTTGCCCGGTGGGAGGTGACCGGTCATTTGGTCAGCTCGCGCTGCTGTACGCGTGCCACTTATGTCCGAAGAAACCTGCCGTGGTGTTCGGAATACCACAACATAATAAATTTAAATAAGTTATATAATTAGTTATATAATTATATGATAAGTTATTTAATTCGAAACAATTCAAATATAGTTGAACACTTTCACTTGACTAGTCCCTCGCAATAGTGCCAAAAATTGATACCACCAAAATGTGGTCACGCAGGCAGACGAGGTCACGATAGTGGGTGAGTATGTCATTCTCTCCCGTGAGACTAGACTAGAACAAAATTGTGGCCAACTAGGATTAAATAAAAAATTTGAAACAAAGGGAGACAGAGGTCGGGTCGGTTCATCTCGATGTATCTCACCAACTGAAATGCAACTAATAGAAACTGAATTCTGTAATCGTATCTCAAAGCAGCAGTTATCAAATTCGCAAAGTTGAGAGAATGTTGCTTCTCTTATGAATGATCCAAATAGAAACTTAACCAAAAAAACATAACTATTTCAGGAAAGAAAATCGAGTTCAAAACATTGGATTCAGAGTTGTAAGTCAAGAACTTCAATTAAGAGGATTATAATTCAAGTCACACAACAATGCTCCAGAATTACTTCAACAATCGACAAATTGACAGTTAGGCTTAGTTCAAAGTTCAGTGAAATACAGCCCAAAATCAACTTAGCTAAATCCAACTCAAAGCTCAATACAAGGGGTCAATTCAGTTCAGAAATAAATACCGTAGCTCATTCCATACTCATACTCAAAAATCAGAAGAACGACTCAAAGCAATCTCGCATTCTTGTTTGAACAGAAGACAACTCAGTTACAACTAGATTGCTCACAGATCAAACATATAAAAAGGATTAATGAAATAACAACGACAAAATTTCATTTAGGAACGCATAAGCAATTTGGAACACATGAACAAGCCTCCAGAATCTAATTGACACAGCAACAACAATACAAGATCGTTTGGAGGCAACTAAAATGAAATACTTTTCTAAACCAGCTGAGAGATTGCTAAATCAGATATTCTGTATCCCAGTCAGATAATTGTTTCAATGCCAGAGAGATGCCAATCAATCATGAACTTATAAGTATACAGATTTGTTTCCCTGGACAACTGCTGAATCGCAGGAACTGATCTTCAGGTCTCAAATCAACAAAACACAGCATATAGTAACGAATCAACCAATACAGAGCAATGCACAACCAACTTCCTAACTAATTAGACCAGCAGTTCATTTGTAAAGGATATAAGTTTGAGGATTACTTAAATTCAGCTTCCATAACACAATCACAATAGAATACAATAGCCATTACTGACAAGAAACTCAAAACTTACAGATAGCATTTACGAACCAGTGCATATCAAATAAGTTGAGTAACAATTCAGTGTAGTACAAGGTCTCACAGATAACTAGCTGATCAGTTTCAATTCAGGACACATGCAAGCAACAGAGAAGGAACTCTTGTCGGGCTACTACTCCCTGGGATCAACTTTAGTTCATCGAATTTCTCACATTCAGAACAAAAACGGTAAGCCTAGAACTGGTCTAATTGTACTACCCAAAATAACCAAGAACTAGCCAATATGAGAAGAAACAATCTCAAACATGATATCAAATTAAGTTTCCATTGGCCTAGCTCAATTCATCTGTTCATCATACATTGAAATTAGTTTCTTTATAGGCATCACAGGAAAACAGGTTGAGGGGAAGAAGAGAAAGGAATTGAGAGACCAGGTGTCACTGAAGCTTGTCGATGCAGTGAAGTCGTGGTCGTTGTTAAGGTCGAAAAAGCAAGCTGGAGTGGTCGTGGTCGTCGCCCGATGAAGTGGAGGTGGTCATCGCGGGTGAAGTGAGTGGTGGTCGAGGTCGTCGACGAGGATTGTTGCAATGGTCGTCATGGTGGCAAGGTGGAAATGGAGAGCCAGAGGTGGAGGCGGAGGCGGAGGCGGAGACGGAGTCAAGATGAACAAACAAAAAATTAACCAAATCTTACCAAAAATCATTCAATTGAAGAATAAAACATGAAAATTTGCTTACCTCATTCACAGTCTCTGTTGTGCGTCGCCGATAATGAGATCCAACTGGGGAGGAAGATGGCGACGAGGTTTGGGGCGACGCGGCATTTGTAGGGAAGAGGTGGAGGTGGCTCTAATACTAAGAGGTGGAGGTGCGCGCCACGATGTGTGCGAGAGAGAGGCGGAGGCGAAGGAAAGGCGATGGTTAGGTTGTTCCTACCAACCCGGCCAGGTACCCTCCCGGTAGTACCAGGGCAACAGCAGGTTTAGGTAACCACCTAAATTAAACAGTTGAAGTAGCTAAACTCCTCCCCACCTCCCCTCTCGAGGCGCGGGCTACCTAATCTGTACTGGGATGGTCTCACCAACCTAACCTACTGTTAATGACCGCCTTCTTGTCGCCATCCTTTGGTTCCATTTCCAGTCCATCCCATACCAAACCCAATCCTGACTAAATAGATTTGACTTAGCAGATAATGGTGGTAAATGGATAGCCCCCTACTAGTTCACTGCACCTTCCTTCAACATATACCTCTTACTCTTGTGTTCGCTCACTCTCGCCAGCGGTATCCCCGGTCGCCAATCTCAAGCCAACCATAAAGATTGGATATTGACATTTCTCTATCGAGTCGCATCTCGGTAAAGAAGTACTGGCATGACAACCAGTTCCCGGCTAAACCATTCTATTTTTCCTAGCAAGTACTCCGTGAGTGCACAATTGTAAGTGTCACAGTCTCCACTAGTCGTGGGACCCTCTACCAGCTCTGGCCATGGCCCGATCCGGATTGGATTCCCCTCCGGACAGAGTAGCCCTACTTTCGATGGAGAGCCGGAGGCGGAGGCGGAGGCGGAGGCGGAGACAGAGACAGAGGAGGGAGGTAACCCTAAACGGGGGACGAGGCGATGCAACGAGGACGCGAGGAAGCGATGGATGCGCGTATCCGCGGGTTAGGTCGAGGGAAACGACTGCATTTCGCGTTTCCGCGGGCCAGGCTACGAGGGACTATTTGCATCGCATGGGCCAGACTAGAACGAGCAATGCAGACAACTAAACACTCGAAATTTGCAACTGCGGGCCAGGCCGAGCCCAAAACCAGGTAACCAAAGGCGTCCCGATTCATGATAACAGTTGAAAGATAAAACCCGACCAACAAAGCCAGCATACACCTAAGCATATCATAAGTGTTAACTAGCTAGACATCTAACATAAAAGTTTTACCTACTCTTTACAATTTAAATCCTCCCCCACTAATTTGTTTATAGAAGACAGCAATTAGTAGGTACGTGATGATCGTGTTTGTTTTTCGCTTTGGACAAATCAATCGCCGCGCAGTCCGGATCAAACTTGATTTTGAAAATCAAACCGAGTCATTTACATCGTATTTAAGGATCAATGATCAATCGCATCTTTTCAAGTTTGTAATTTGATGTGATTGATCGATCCAGGGTGGCTAATTGGCTAGGATTTGATTTAAATTACTAGATTAAGAGTGTTTCTTTAAAGTGGTTCACAGTTGGCCCGTGTTTCACGACTGATTGCCTCACGGTTCTTTGTTAATTAATTCATTGCTGCATGATGCTATCTCCAATAGTCATCGATTTTTGAGCATACTAGTTAAGAATAGAGCCAAGTAAAAATTTAACACTCCAATATAATTTCTAGAAAAGATATAGACTGTCACATCATAAAAAACAAACACTCCTTCTTATTTAAATGTCCCATCTAAAAAAAAAAGTCAAAACAAATACTCAACATGTGAGGCTAATAGGTGATCAAAATAACACTGGTATCACTTGTCAAACTCTAAGTGTGGGTGAACATGGGTATGCACGTGAAGTGAGATGTGCGCTCCGACACTGACCACACATTTTATGGTTTCCACGCGCGTCGTTTCGTGTATCTACCTGCTCAAACACCCTCCCACTGTCCAATGGGCCTCAACATTTCCGGCCCAACTTGTTAGTTAGGAATTCACAGGGATATGAGTAGGCACGTGATGCAATGTGTGTAGGGAAAATGAGTCTCATCGTGTTAAGCTACACTCTTAACACTGGCATGTGATCAGCTCCGACCTAGTATATTCCCAATGTTAGCACTCCTATGTAGAGCGAAACCCGCACCAAGCAAAAGCAAAATGCGTTACCACACACCGAGCCATAGGAGATAGCCTGAGCTGGTGTGGGGTGTATTAGGCGACAACGTCTCTTAAAATGGAAGAATGCAAATTGATAATCTGAACTGGCCAATTGGTGTTGGACTGAATCAAGTTCCTTGAGTATAAGTCATGTGATGCTCGCTAAACAATGCCTTAGGATAAGACATATATATGATGATTCATTTGCACTAATCAAACAGTTCATATCAAGAATTAAAATTCTAACATTATAAAAGGAGTCCTCACTTGTACATGTTGCCATGTTGGTACAGTAAGTGGCCACACGCTCCATCACCACCCACCACTCTCGACAATCCGCTCCTTGAGAATCTATGCCGAAGGACAAAAAAATTTGTCTCAACATGCGTCACATGTATGCAATCTCACACAAATAGGGGTTCTATATATTTGGCAAGCATCCTTATCTAAGAAATCTATCATATATAATATTTTATCCTCCACTAACTTGTTATTATTCATTATTTCTTCTCTCTAATTACGCTATGTTGACTTTTTTCTCTCGCCCATTCAAACTGTTTCGTTGACCGTTGTGATCGTGCCACCTCATTTCTAAGGAAACGACTCCCCTGAGCCTCAGGATTCGAATCCTTATCTAATGATCCCCTAGTTTTTACAAATTGGTCCTGTTGTTTTGAGAAATAGTGTTTTAGTTTTGTTTTCTTCGAAGTAGGGCCACTTGTCGACTTTTTTTCGCCCATCTCTACACCGCAGTAGGTGGGCCCCACATCAGAAGAAAGACTAACACAAATCATCTGCCAAGACATGAGGACTAAAACCTTATTTTTATAAAAACCAATGACCAACATGTAAAAATACCGAGGGATATTTGACTCTTTTGCACGTTAACTAAAACACATCATGGTTGATACCCCTACAATCCTACTATATCAGCTCGTCAAGTGAGAGATTATATCAAATGAAATATTTATTTAAGTTTATGGATCAAAATATAGAGTTCTCAAATTCTTGAACCCAAATAAAATTTTGTTACAAAATTAAAAACGTATACTACAATTTAGCCTATTCTAAACATTATTGTATTCAAGACGGGGAACAATATGCATTTGCATGTGATGTGTACTACTTGGATCAAGCACGAATTCCGAGGAATGATTAACCTGCATGTCCATTTTTACTACTAGTAACAGTGACAACGCTTAGTCTGTGACCTTGTACATTCCAGAAAGGGGATGTCTTTGGTTTCGTGAGGCTTTTACCACATGAGGCAAGACTGGGTGACATCCACCCAACGAAACTGGTGTGGCGTGCTGGTTAAATATCTCGAGTAAGTAAATTGTATCGGAGATTCTTAAACTGGTTTAGATATATCATCTAGATCTTTAGATTAGAATTTTAGTTTGGTATATCCATGAATTTTCTTAATTGGACCTCTTATGTAGAAATGACATGACAGGTTTAAATTGGACAAATTCAAGGACTTAACAACACAAATAAGAAAGTTTAGATATCTCAATATGGCCTATCATATTATCTAATCATCATTTAAATGAGGGATTGATGATTTTAAATGGTGTAATTAAGGAAGTTTAGGGATTCATGTTTTAAACACTTATATGGCACAACCAAACAAATCCAAAGACTAGGCCCTGTCTCCCTCAAGTGCAAGGTGAGTGATTGCATAAGACCCTCGATTTTGATAGAACTTAAAGTATTTAGTATTTTTGATCTGATAAACTAGTATTTTTAATAATGCCTCACACCAACACGTTAGTGCATAGAAAAGGCTCAAAATACAGACAAGTAACTGGAACAGTGGTCCCGTATTATATTTTTCTTTATTGATTCCTAACTTCTTATGTTCTCCTATGTTCTTTATCAAAAAATCATTCTTTAAAAAATAAGCCTTTAAAGCAGTCACCATTCACCAACTATTACTCCTATCCCCCCCCCCCCCCCCCCTCCATCTATTCTTCTTTTTTAAATTGTATCCAAATAATAATTCAAATTTTTTTCGTAATAACCCACAAAAAAAACAAATTTGAAAAATAACCCAGATCTTTTAAAATTTGCAAAAATGGCCCTCTGTCGCGAATCAGAGCGCGTGACTGATCTTCAGTCGCTAGCTAGCTAGCGACTGAAGACGTGGCACGGCCCAACGCCCCGCTGGCCCAGGTACCGTGCCACGCCAACTTTCAGACGCTAGCCCGGCTAGCAACTGAAACCAGCAACGTTTCAGTCGCCAGCCCGGCTAGCGATTGAAAGGTTCAAAGGGGCAGGGACCCAGATGCAAGGATTTGGACTGATTTGTGATGATTTTGCTTGGAAATTTGGACTTGTTTGCAAATCTTGAGATTGGGAAGGCTGATTTGAGATATAATTTCACACACAAGTGTAATTTTATTCCAGGAACTTATTCAGCAGGAGTTTCGATGAAATTTGATAAGATTCGATGATTTTGGGATAATTCGAAAACAGGGCACTTTAGGGTAATTATAGTTTTAGAAAATGGCGAGACTTGAAACTGAGGCCTCGGATGAGATTTTGGAAATCTTGTAGAAGGGAAACTTGCTCAGAATATTGAGTGGAAGATACTCCTTGAATTAGATCAAAGTTCAGAGATGAGATGTGGGTTTTAGCTTTTTTAGGGTTCTCGGGAAATCTGAAGTGCCTTGTCCTACAAAGGGGCAAGACGACAAAAGCTGAAAGTACTAATCGTACAAAAGTTGAAAAGATGAAAGCATAAATGCAGAGTCGGAAAAAAGTAGAACAGTACAAAAGTGCGACAGTTTTTTCTCAAAAGGTTGGAAACCTGACAAAAATGTATGAAAAAATTGAACAGTCCGACAAAACCCTACATCAGGCTACTGCCCCTCCTCCCTCTCTGTAGGGGGGCCTGATAGGCCGATGGTGTGTACTGAGAGGGGGGCTGACGATCCCTGATGCGCCGCTTCCTCGCTGGTGGTGTCTACGCAGACGGCGGAGCCTGGAAAGGCTGTGTCGGCTGCGTAGGTGGCGGAGCATCAGCAAGGAAGCTAGGATACTGCTGTGTCGGCTGCACAGGATGCTGCTATGTCTGGTCGAGAGACTGGTGCCATGCAGGAGTATCGAGCTCTTCATCCGAAGAGCTATCGGCAGGCACGAAAGCCGTGTGCGGTGGTGGAGGGCGCGACGACGACGGACGGTCTGCTGGTGGCACATGCGGCGAAGGACCCAGTGCCGACGGTGATGGTGGGGGAATCACGGTCAAGTGAGGTGGCAGCAGCACTCTGAAACTGACCAGAATCTGATCGACCTGCCGCTCAACCTCCGAACAATATGCGTACACATCGTCGCTGGGCATGGTGGGTTCGAGGTGGGACCTGACCATCATGTCCCGTGCACCAGCAGAGACGCCACCGAGTATGTCTAGCTGTGCACATGAATTAATGCAATTATAGAACGACAATCCATGTGAAAGTCAGGTTGCAAAGAGCTAAGGAACTCACAGAAGAGTGGATTCGCCCAGTAAGGCGTCGATCGTAGCGGTCGTCGATGGTGGCGGGAGGGACGGGCTCATCAGGCGCGGCTGGTGGACCGCCCGCCAACCGGTAGATCGTGCGAGGTTAGTACCAGGACAGATACGAAAAATGGATGTCGTGGCTGTACGGCCTATGCTCCTCGACTGTGCGTGTGTGGGCCCAATCCATCCACTCCTGCACATAGGGCCGCTGCCAACGAACGAAATCGTCTCTTACTCGACTCTTCCTGGATTGCCTGCGGACAAAGCAATTAGTTAGTGACAGAAATCATGTGTAAAATAATATGTGAATGTAATGCATATTTGACGTACTCGTGAATATGGTGCGGGATCTGTCGAGGAGGCGGCACAGGGACAAGCTGGCGCAGGCCGAACTGGCGCATAACTCGCTCAGGCGAGTACCCCTCAATCATGTGCGAGAAGACGAGCAGAACCTGGGTGCGCCAGTACACAGCATCCTGCGTACAAAGAGAAGAAAGGCCAACTGGAGCGACGGATTGGAGGTTCGCGGTGGTCCACGGATCCCAGATGACGCTGTCGTCGGCAAGCAGATCGAAGCCCGTGGCGTACGAAGGATAACAGAGGTGCGCCTGATCTGTGCCCCACCTCAAACTCAGTCTAGCCCACCTCCATCCCATCACGGGGCCGTCCCTCGCATCCCCGGCCAACGCGAACTGATCCTGCGGAACCAACGGTCGACCGATGGGGAAATGCTCGTACGACCACATCTGCAAGAGGATGGCGCACCTAGAGAAAAGAGAGCTCACCTGGTCTCTGCTCGTGGCGTCGCACAACCCCCTGTAGGTGTGGCAGAGCACGGCGGATCCGAAACTGAACCGCGGCACGTGCCCCAGGGCCGAGTCGGCAATACTCCTGGCGAGCTGAACGTATTGCCGCTCGTAGATGTCTCCGTGGGAGCTAGGGAATAGCAACCACCCAAACAGGTACAGCAAGTACACCTCAAGGTGGCGCCTGAAGACCTCCTCTGGAGCGGCCAAGGGGAGCGCACCATCGCGCACTGCGTGAAGGTAACTCTGGGGAACTCCCGCGTCCTGCGCAAACCCCCCCGCAGGCCCTACTCCCTCGAAGCGCTGTAGGAAATCTACGCGCCATGCAACTCTATTGGTGGCCGTTGAGACATATATCTCCCCGCGGATAGGCAGGCCAAGCAGCATGCTGACGTCTTGCAGCGTGATAGTGAGCTCAATGAAACTGAAGTGGAACGTATGCGTCTCGAGCCTCCACCGGTCCACAAGCGCGGTAACGAGGGCTCAGTCGAAAGGGAATCGTCTCGCCCGATCTACCATGCGGGCGAACGGCTACAGTCCGGCCTCGAGCAAATAAGGCGTGAACCGCTCATCTAGAGACCACATCTTACGCGGTGTCCTCATGCGCAGAGCTGGGTGAACGGTGCCCTGTAGAAGGCATCGAGCACGGTGACGCTCCTGATGGTGTTGTGCAATCAGCTCGGGAAGCTGATGGTCGTCGGCCATACCTGCAATTGTCACATATTTGTTGAGAAGTTGATACATTACTGTTAATAAACAAACATTCAGTAGTACTTACAAAAATTCACGACAAGGCATTAGGGAAATTCAGTACAACTCACGACAAGGCATTAGGAAAATTCACGAGAAGGCATTAGGGAAATTCAGTACAATTCACGACAAAACATTCAGTAGTTCAAACATTACAACATTACAGTTTTATTTAGAAAATTCAGTACAACTCATATAGGTAAGTTGTATTGCTTTAGTTTTGCGACGAGGTCGATGCGCCTGCCACCCGCGAGCATCGATTCCTTGTGTGACTAGGCTGCCTGCAAGCGCTGCATCTACGTAGGTCGTCTTCACTCTCCGCTGCATCCATATCGTTCTGTATCCTCCTGGATCAACGTCGGCCTACATGGCCTACAAGGAGCCTCTTGTCTGGGATCCACGTGATGGTATCTTCCGGCGACAGTTCTCGATAGTTTCCCCTCGCCGCAAACCCATTGAAGACACCGTCCCAAATTTTCCACAAGTACTGCAGAGTATAATAGGTTGAAACATACTGCACCGGGTCAATCCCAGGAACGAAGCAGGCAGCAATGACATGCGACCAAGGAATGTGCAGCAGTTGAGGCTTGTTGTATGTGCATTGGGCATCTGCATTTGAAATTCGACATTCGTGGACCCAACCAGCTCGCAATGTGCCACGGACATGTTTGTGTCTTAGCCAAAATTCGTACTTTCCGTTCAAACGACTCAGCACTGAGACATCATGTATCAACGACTTTCTTGTCCGAAATTCGAGGTAATCATTGATCTTTTTGGGCCGGTGTACTAAGGGGTCATGCACAAGACTTGATGCTGCCAAACTCCTACTGTCGTAATACGCTACTGTGCGATAGAATGTCGTCTCAACTATTGCAGTGAGTGGTAAGCATCGCACACCTTTCAGGACGAAGTTGTACACCTCGGCAAGATTTGTCGTCATGATTCCGTACCGAGCCCCGCCTGTGTCGTGCAGCAACGACCACTTCTCCATTGGTTTGGGCTGAATCCATTGACCACTTCTCTTGCAATTCCGCCAACGTACCTTCCTCAAGCGACTTCCATATTTTTGAGAACTTTTCCTCTTGATTCTGTTTGGCAAGCCGTTTGAACACCTGCATAAGGCGCCTGCTCTTGAAATGAGTGTGAAAATTCGCGGCAAGATGCTGAAAGCACCAACGACTCTGCAAGTCATCCCAACTCAGCGATGGATCCACTCCCGATTACATGTACTCGATCGCACTCAGCATTCCTCCATTTTGATCGTCAATCAAGCACACGTGCTCCCGGTCTTTAACGATCTCATTCTTTAATTTGCCCAAGAACCACAGCCAACTGCTATAGTTCTCCCCCTCGACCACGGCATATGCTATGGGGAGAAGCTGGTCGTTGGCATCAACAGCCACAGCAGTCAGCAGAGTTCCCTGGTATTTTTCAGTCAAAAATGTTCCGTCAATGCAAAGCACGGGTCTCATGTACCTGAACGATGCAACGCACTGTTGGAATGCCCAGAATAATCTCCGCAGTACCATGCACCCAGGAATCACAGCACCCTCTGAGCCGATTGCCTGCGTATCAACAATTTCGGTGACTATTCCTAGATTTGCTTCGCATATGCGCTGCAATAGCCTCAGTACGAAGTTGTATGCCTCAACATATGTCCCAAAAAGCTCCTCCAGCGTCCTCTGTTTAGCCCTCCATGCCTTCGCGTCCTTAATCTTATAACCGTACTTCTCCGCGACATGTGCAATTATCACTTTCAGTGTCATTGCCGTATTTTCCTTTACTACTGACAGTACCAGACTGGCAACAAAACTGGAAGTGATATTTCTATGCTGCTGCACCATGCCCTCAGCCAGACATCCGTGGTCTTCGACTCTGGTCACCTGAAAGAACAGGCCATCTCGTGGCCGAGTGATACGTACGTACCATGGACAGTTCTCGACTAAGCACCTCACAGTCTACAGGCACAAATTTGATTTGACCACCCGGAATGGCCTATTTAGTGAAACAGCCCACACAGTTATGGCTTTCTTTGCATTTTTCTTACTCCAAAACAACTATCTAAGCTGGACGGTTGATTCATTATAGGACCATCGCGAACTCAGCTCATCACGAACCACAGCGGAAATCAAAGATGATAGATCAGTCCATTCACCTATAGGATTCTGCTGTTCCGTGGGTTCATCAGGAGATTCACACACTTCTGACGGATCAGTATACTCCTCCTCATTAAAAGTCTCCTCCAATTCTGGTAGTTCTTCAGCTGCATCTACTTGATGGCCCCCAAACAGAGTTGTATCTCTTACAGTTTGCAAAGGTACACTGCCAGTTGCATTGGCATTGGTACTGCCACCTGCACCGGTATCGGCACCGCCACCGCCATCGTGACCTCTGGTGCTGATATTAGTGCTGCTCTTTTCTCTTCCTACGGAATGGCTGCCCTCCGAGCTATGTGCGTGTATGATTTCAATGTACAGTATGATGACCCCACAACCATAGCCTGGATTTGTCACAAATCTCCCAAACGGACCCCATGATTTGTCACTTTTCAGTCTCTTGAGCACCCATTTGTTTCCCTCTGGAATCATGCCTTCGACTCTGAGGTTATCCGTCGCAAGATTTAGTTGTAACAGGTCAACTAACCACATCTCCAAATCATTGAAAGACATTGACTGTGGTTGTCTCATTTGACTGTAAACATGCATACAACCACCAAGATCATCACTGTTTGCTCCATTACGGATTATACCAGCTACGTAATAAACGCAAACCGTACTGGGTTGCTCCATAGCCTAATCAATTTGTCATTCTGTGTTAGGTTTAAACAGGATAGTGCGACGATGCGCAATAACTGTAGCGGAATTATACAACGATATTGCGACTATGAGATGTGTCAAAACATTGCTCAACGTACTACAAAAAAACATGGCTTTTGAAACAACAGAAATTTTCCAATACTGCATTTTAGTCGCTGTTGGGCTACACGATTTTTGCCTAGGAAAAAAGTGAAGTGAACAATTAAATTTATAGACCCTAACCCTAACTAAAAGCCAACCCTAACCCTAACCCTAACTAAAGTTTTTCAATTTTGAAATTTTCAAAAGTTTTGGGTTAGATTTTGAATTTCTTTTTTTTATTCAGTTATTCCAACAAAAAATCCCTAACCCTAACCCTAACTGCAAAGCAACTCTAACCCTAACCCTAACCCTAACCAAATTTAATTTCTAAACCCTACAACCCTAAAATAATAGCCATCACATTCATGTATTTACCATCCATATAATTTTATAATCTAAATCCTATATAAATACTACGAGTTAACAATCTAATTAATCTAGATATACAAGTTAATGAAAATGTACCTCAGCGAACAGATTTGAAGAATCTCCGAAAAGAGTTTTTCTCCTCCTCTTTCTTCTCTTCTTCTCTTCCTTCTCTCTCTCTAAACAGATTTTAGTAATTTCTGGATTTTCGAAAAAAATGAACTCGGCCGTACTGTGAAAGGGATGGCTGTGGTTTAAATACCCCTTTCAGTCGCTAGCCGGGCTGGCGACTGAAATGTTGTGGGTTTCAGTCACTAGCCGGGCTAGCGATTGAAAGCTGGCATGGCACGGCACCTGGGCCAGTGGGGCGTTGGGCCGTGCCACGTCTTCAGTCGCTAGCCCAGCTAGCGACTGAAGATCAGTCACGCGCGCTGATTCGCGACAGAGGGCCATTTTTGCAAATTTTAAAAGGTCTGGGTTATTTTTCGAATTTATTTTTTTTTGTGGGTTATTAGGAAATAAATTCTAATAAATCAGAAAATCCAAATTTGTCACATGGGCCCAAAGCAACAACTTAGGCTCCTCCACCAGTCCATCTCTAACATTTTCCCATCTCTGTATTTGCAAGGCTCTCATGGTTTTACTCTTGCACCGTCGACCAACTATTGGCACTTGGCAAGTAGTTTCATATATTGTGATACCCATATGTTCTTTAGGTATAATTTAATACCTATTTTTATTTTCTTGCATGCCCTTAAAAATGTTTAAGCCGGCCCAGCTAAGAACCTCTTGTACAATTTACTGACTCACTCTTCAACTTTTAACTATCTTGCCAGGGTCAAAACAAACTTGTATGTAATACTCAGTAATTCTAACTATTAGTGATATGTCCTAGAAAAAATCATAGAGATGTATTTATTTTTGTTATGTTTATGAACATTTGAATAATATATCATTTTATTTTTGAATAAATTATCATCTTAATTTAATCAACAAGTGTGTGACCTATTCGTGAAACTCTAAATTTATTGGATGATATAATTTTATAAAGTTTCTAATCCACTATTATTAAATAAGGCATTATTGATTAATAGATTAACACATATATTGATTGATGGTCATGTTTCACGAATCCTGGATATAAGATATCAAATTAATAATATAGATATATGTTACAGAATATAATATTGGATAGACCCATTTTGAGACACTGTTTCAATTTTTTATATAAGTGTCACCAATTGATTGATCTTTAGACTTAAGACCGTCATAATTTCCTATATGTATAGTAATATATTTTAATACTACCAAACACTACTTTTAATTGAGTGACAATAAAGATAATATTCGGGTATGCTATGAGTCATGCAGAGGAATGTGAATGATTAAGATGAAATTTGCATCTCTCATATAATGAGAGAGATATCTCTAAGCCCCTCGATATGGATGAACTGATAAGTGCATTGGCATGCTGTTTGTGGTTGAGTGTCAACTACAGGAAAATCAGTTCACTATAAGATCGAGAAAGGATTGAACAATGTAAAGGTGGCACGTTTCCTGTCTTGAGTTTAATCTGATATCATATAGCAAGAGCATCAACATGAGTACATTATATAGATTCGTTGGTTATGATTTTCGTGTATACTTGAATACTTGTTATGTCCTGTTAGGGGCCACTACCGACTGACAATTTGGGTAAATATTCACGGGTCGTGACCAAATATGCATGAACCTATAGGGTCACACACTTAAACGTGATATGGGGTGCCCGATCTTCACGACGTAGGATCATTGATAACTCGTTGATTCATGTAACCTGACGAACAGATGGTGCCAACCACTGTCAATATAGTAACCTGTGACAAAAAAATTCATCCAACCACACGCTTTGATCGTTGTCTACTTGACCACACAAAAGTAGACGCACAGTTCCTACAATCAACGAAGAAATTACAAGAACAATAGTAAAGAAAATAACTCACAATTCTAGACGGCAGCTTATGAGTACAAACCCTAGAATAAGAGCAAAAGTTTCTCTGAAAATATTTGTATATTTAATTCGTGGTTATTTTTCTAGTGCGCAGCACCTTACATTATATAGGGCTAGGAAGTGACCGACAAATACTTGAAATTGAATACCACTTAGATTCGGTCTCCTCTAAAGAATAAAACATACTAAAAAAATAAAACTTAACATATTTAGTTCAGGTTTCTAAAACAAAAGATACAAAAACCCAGCTGGACACAGAACTGGACACAACTTCGTACTGGTCTCGGTCAGATTCAACGACCAAAATAGACTGGTCGTTCCCTCGTGGTCGTACTAGATTCGACCACCTAGCCGTATTGGATTTGACCACCTGGTCGTGCTGTACTCGACCACGACCACTCCACCGACTTTGGTCGACTTCGACCACACTGACAGTTGACGATTTCGACCACATTTCAAGCGACAGTGAAATTTAGAGATCAACTCTACTGCTCCCTTACATGCACAAGCCGTCCTTGGTGCTCTTTTGGTTCCTCTTCTTGACAAGATATGAGTACAAGCAAAGTAGCACTATTAGGTAGCATACTATTCTCATCAAGATTAAATTTAGTGAGGAACAGATTCACCAGTTGTTGTAATTGTTTAGCTCAACCTCAAGTCAATGGACCTTTATATTCTTTGCACTTATCATGTGATGTAGAGGTGTATGATGCACTATTAGGGATGTCCTCATCATCCTCCCCTTCTTGAAAAGAAGTCGATCTTGACTCTGTTTCTTCTGGTCCAAAGAAAGGTGACAAATCAGCAACATTGAATGTAATGCTGACCGCATAGTCATCACTTGGAATGCTCTTAAAACATGATTCATCAAACACATGAAAGTACTAAATGCATTAGTTAAACCAAAAGGCATTACTAATCACTCATACAATCCAAGTTTAGTTTTAAAAACAGTTTTCCATTCATCACCAAGTTTCATTCTAATTTTGTGGTATCCACTTCTCAAATCAATTTTAGAGAATATATCAGAACCACTCAATACATCAAGCATGTCTTCTAGCCTAGGAATAGAATGACGATATCTAACAGTTATGTCCTTAATGGCTCTACAATCAACACACATTCTCCATGTACCATCTGTCTTAGGCACTAGAATAATAGGAACAGCACAAGGGCTAAGGCTTTCACCTATGTACCCATTATCCAGTAGCTCTTGCATTTGACGCTAAATTTCTTTTGCCTCCTCCGGATTGGTGCGGTATGGAGGACCATTGGGGAGTGAGACTCCAGGGATGAGGTTAATTTGATGCTCAATGCCATGCATGCGAGGTAGACTAGCAGGTATTTCCTTTGGAAATACGTCCTCGAATGCCTGCAAAACTCTAGAAACAGCACTAGGAAGAGAGGCTAAGTCGTTAGTCAAAAGCAACGTATCTTTGCACAAAAGTACAAAATACATTAATTTTGAGTTATTCCTCACTTCTCTCAGATTAGATTTGGTGACTAACATTACTAGCTTCTCTCCCTCACTTTTCATTTTACCTCTCAAATTTGGCTTGTAGCTCTCACTCAAATTTATTTTCGCTCTATCCTTTCCATCATTCACCCTCTTCATATTATCAACTAAAATATAATTTGGAGACATTGGTCAAAATGCAATGTCTTTGCCCTTCCACTTGAGGATATATGTGTTGGCGCGACCATCATGATGCACTAATCGATCATCTTACCACAGCCTTCCCAACTGCAAGTGACACACTGTCATTGGCACCACATCGCATTCCACAGTGTCTACATAATCTCCAATTTGGAATTGCACTTTGACCATGTATTGAATTTTAACATCTCCACAATCACTCAATCATTGCATATGATATGGATGAGGGTGTTTGAGCAACTTTAGGTCAAGTTTAGTGCACAATTGTTGACTAGCTAAGTTATGACAACTACCACCATTAATAATGACTTTGCATACCTTGGTATCAACTTTAGCCCTCGTTTGGAACAGATTGCATCGTTGTCCATTATTTTCCTTGAATTGCACACTTAGCACCTTTGCGACCACAAGTGGGGGTCCTTGCTCAAAACCAAAATAGGTCAACCCCTCATTCTTGTCTTCTTCTTCTGGTGCTTCTTCATATTTTTCTAGATGAGTTAGTTGTTCTGGGTCATCTTCACTTGTGGAATCATACTCTCCTTTGTCGGTGACAAGCATAGTATGATTATTTGGGCATTCCTTGGCGATGTGATCACGCCCCAAACATTTAAAGCACTGAATAGCACTACTCTTGGCTGTGGAGCCAATTGAAGAGGTAGTGGGTATCGAGGACTTCTTCTCACTTGTAGTAGATGCCAATTTTGCAACTGAGGACAAATGAGCGGTAGTATTGGAACTAGGATTAGCTGAATTGTACCTCGTCCCAAACTGAAGCATGCTTTGATTGAATTGGATGATGGAGCTCTTAAGTTGAAGTATGGCACCCTCGTGGTTGGTTTAGCATCTTCTATTAGTTGCTTTTCTATCTTCTGAGCTTGGTGCACCAATTCCACAACGGTGTTGTGGGGCTGATATACCACAACGCATTTAATGTTCTTGTTTAGTCCAAACAGAAAATGCACAATGGTTTGTTCTTCATATTCATGCACATGGGCCCTAATCATAGCTTGCTCCATCTCCTTGTAGCATTCCCCTACCGAACGGGCTCCCTGTCTCAAGTTCTGCAATTTATCAAAAAGATCACCTTTGTAATCGCTAGGGACAAATCGTGCTCTCATCTCTCACTTCATCTCAGCCCACGATGCAATTGGAGGCTCCCCATTCTCTAATCTTTGGTTCAGCACTTGTTCCCACCAAATCAACGCGTATCCATCAAACTCAAGTGAGGCCATGTGTAGCTTCTTTGCTTCCGAATAGTTATGCATTCAAAATATCTTCTCTATCTTGAGCTCCCATGTGAGATAAGACTAAATATCAGAGTTGTCTTCAAATTTTGGGATGTTGAACTTAAGTTTGGCAAACTTCTCTTCAGGTTGATCATCATGGCGGCGATCATGGCGTTGATAGCCATCATTGCAATGCAACATGTAGCTGTCGTCGATGTCATCTCGTCCACAACCTCTCCCTAGACCATGGGCAGCACCACGGCCTCCTCCTCTACGCCCTGGAGGTGGTGGTCAAACCGCGTTGGCAGCGGCTCGATCTCTCCTTGCTTAGACCTCATGTGCCAAACGAGTAGCAATCTCCTCGTCAGTCTCGTTGGGGTTTAATCCTCCTCTGTGATGGTGTTTGTTCTCAACGTAGCCCCTCCAGTTTCTTGTTCAATTCACCAGTCATCTCCGAAACGATCTCCCTTCGCAAGATACTCATGATCTCATTTAGTTGCGCATTGAAAACATGGGTCATCTTTTCTAGGTCAACCTGGGTCATATAGGGTGTCGGTTCCTCTTCTTCTTATCCTGCATGGTTAGTACAGACAGAAACAGCAAAAAATATGTGTAGTTATTGTGGAATCACTGAACCTCACACTCTCTTTACCAACTGAAGTTCTTATATTTTCTTCACTAGATTGAGGTGTTGTACATGTTGAATATAAGACTAGTTAAGGTTCATAGTTTTGGTGATTAATGACAACAAACAAAGTTAATGACAATAAACTGAACTAACACATTTATTATGAGTATTGTCAAGTTGCAGATCAAAGCATGATGAATCCACAGCAAAAGCAACGAGCTGGAAACCCTCGAAACTAATGAGTACAAACTCTTGTTGGATCTAGGTCGATCTAAGGTATCTAGATTTTGATGATTAATGACGATTTGGATAAATCCCTGATGATTAAAGTTAATATGAAGAATGTCAGATTTGATGATTAAATGACAATTTAGATAAATCCTGATTTAGCACTAGTAAATTGAATTGATTATTGATGAACCCTGAAATGGATGTTTCCTTAATTGTGGGTTTAATATTGGTGCACATGTAGAGGGGGAGCTCGGTGGTTGCATCAATCTTGTGCTAAGTGTAAATTGGAATGTCATGAGATAAATCCTGAAGTTTGATGGCTCCTTATTGAGGTTTTGGCATCGATGCATATACTGAGGGGGAGCTCATCATATTGGTCATATGATCCGATTGCCATCATGACATGAGAAGTATGGATCATGTGCGTATGTCTTCATCATATATAGATCTATATGATTCTGTGATTCATCTCTTACTCATTTGTTGCTTATCGAAATTGGTTTTGTCATTTCACCGAAGAGAGAAATCGTTGAGTTAACTCCTGTGTGGAGTGATTTCTCTCGTGGTGATTAATGACGAACTGTATATGAGACTAACGTTTGTGCATTGAGTGTATGTGTTATAGTCTTAGAATGATTGCAAGATGAAAGCAAGCAAGGGCGTGAAGAGGATGATGCCAACATGAGTCATCTCAAGCGAGGTCAAGCTTAGCGAGGTCGAGCTTTGTAAGGACAAGAGTTGAGTGGTCGAGCTTCACGAGGTCAAACTTCACCGAAGGTAAAATCCAAGATTAAGGATTGTTTTCTTAGGATTTTATCGGTCTCGGTATTTGGAGATAGACCGGGTTGATAGGATTCTTTTTACTAGTTTGACCGTACTATTAAGAGGGGTCGGAAACTAGTAACTTGAATCTATCTAGTGCGGAAGCTCAAATGCATTCATAACATCTTGCACTAGTGTTTTATCGCCTCTTGCATTGCTAGAGAGTCTAAGTGTAGTTTGTGGTGCATTAGAGAAAATGCTTTGAAAACTGTAGTTAGTCTGATCACCAGCTATTTAAATTGGTTTACTTTCTAGAGCTGGTCGTAGTTGTACTTGCACATTCTGATCGTATCCTTGATTGATACGTGGTCGTGATCGTGTCACCGGTTTGGTGGTTTTCTGTTTAGGTTTGGTCATGGTCGTAGGAGTTCGAACTGGTTGTACCAGTCTTCGGCTCGCTTGCTTACGCTCGACTAAATCCACTCGACCACCTGTTTTCGATCTGATATTCGACCTATGGTTTTAGTTTGTAAATCATATTGGTCATGGTCATCGCTGAGTGTCAGCTGAGATATCCGCGAGAAAACAGTAAATCCGTATGTGCAAATACCCTAAATTACATTAGAGTTGATTTTTCGGTTGGAGATTTTGGTAGTAGGAGGGTTTTTGCATTTTCTAGAAATATATAGGCATTTTTAGGTCTTGCTCATGTTGACAAAATTGTAGTGCTCTGAGTAATATTTCCAACAAGCCAAAAATCACCTCAATCAGATCTTTGGATCAAAAGTTATACTTATTTTAATATCAATGTACAATGGCCGAACTTTGTCCAGGCATGGCTGGACATTGTTCGGCTTGTACAAATTTTTTCAGCCTTTTGCAAAATGAAACCAGAGACATTTGCATCCGTCCGGGGCTTTTGTCCGGGAAGGCCGGACTTTGTCCGATATGGCCGGACATTGTCCGGCCTGTACAAATTGTTTGAGCCAAGAAATGAAACAGAGACAGATATATACGTCCGGGGTTTTTGTCCGACAATGTCCGACCTTTACAAAAAAATCGCCCAACGGTAACTGACGTTTTGCAACGGTCGCATTTTGGTGTACTGGCCGGACACCGTCCGGCCTGTACAAAAATTCGTTAGTTCATGGCAAACGGCTAGTTTTCGTTAAGGGCTATATATATCTTGTGTTTGCCTTCATTTGGGGCTGCTCAAAGTGTTCATATTTCAGTTGATAAGCTAGCCAAGACTTTGCATTTGCTATCTTGCATCTAGAGGCTAGATTTGAGTCCAAATCTTGAGTAGATTTGAGAGAGAGCATTTGTGTGAGGTTAATAGTGCTTAGTGCACTTCAATCACCATTTGCATGCTAGTGCTAGAGTGTTGAGCATCTCATTTGCATCTTGGAGCTTCTAGCACGAGATTCGTTCAAGCGAAAGCGCATCCGACTTGTTACTCTTGGTGATCGTCTTCGCCTAGACGGTGTCGGAGGAGAGTCGCAATCTCTCCGGTTGAAGTTTGTCTGAGAGGCCGGCAAGAACTTGTGAAAGGTGTGGTGCTCGCCTATCCGGTGTGGATAAGGAGCAAACCTAGTGCGATATCCTTCGTGGATATAGAAGCGAGACTCACGAGTGAACGCTTCAATGAGGAGTAGGGGAGATCGGGTGAGTCTCTGAGACCTCGGTAAAAATCATTGTGTCAATTGTCTCTCTTTTGTATAATTCGTATTCATATTGACACAATTGCTTGTTTTACTATTGTTGCTTGTTATATTGCATATTTCATATGGTTGAATGCAACTAGATGTTTGATTGCTAAATCTTTGCAACCCTAGGTTATCCTAAATATCTTTTAAAATTGTTTAGTTGGAAAGAAATTTTAAAAGCCTCCTATTCACCCCCTCTCTAGTCGGCATCCTTGATGCTACAACTCTGAGGGGAGATTGTTAAAAATAAACCCGGTTAGGGTTCGAGGGAGTTTAATGAAGCTTGAGTTTCAATGACTAATGACAATAAACAAAACTAACCTGTTTATCATAAGTGTTGTCAGTTTTCAGATCAGGCTTAATGAAGCTACGAAGCAGCATGCCTGGAACTTGCAAAACAAACAGAGTTGCAGATCACAACATAATGAATCAATGAAGCAATGTGCTGGGAACCCTCAAACACACATGGAAGATGGTCGAAGCCTGTGACTGTGACCTCTACGGTCAAAATATCCATAGTCGCAGCATCCATGGTCTCAAGGTCTGGGAAGACGACCTCTATGATCGAAGTATCCATGGTACTGGCCGAAGATAAAGATTGAGCTTCTTTTAACAATCATCAGTGGTATAGTCAACCTAACTTGTCTATTCGGTTCTAGATTTTATGGTCGTAATATTAAGAGGGGTATAGCTTGCTTAATCTATCTTATGCACCTTGAAGCTCAAAATGCATATCATATAACTTAGATGCAATCTAAAGTTTATCTACATATCTTGGATGCACAATCTGGAATTTCATTGTCCATAGTCGCGCAGTCTATGTTCTCATTGTCCATGGTTGCACAGTCTGTGATCTGTCTGCGACCTTAGTGGTCTCAGGGACCTTGTTGGCGACCTCAGTGGTCCCAGCGACTGTATCTGCAATCTTTATGATCTCAAAGACTGTGTTGCGACCTTCGTGGTCTTAAGACTATATGTGCGAACTTCGTGGTCCCAAATACTATGAGTGTGCAACCTTCATGGTCTCATGCCTATGCCTGTGACCTTCATGGTCTCAGTGACCTTGTGTGCAACCTTAGTGGTCTTCTGTCAGTTCTGCGACCGGTGTGGTCTCATTACCTTTGGTCATTGAGTTTGTGGTCGAGTCAAAACCCAATCATGATCGTTGTGTACTAAGCATGTCATAATAGTATTGAACTAGATCGTAGTCAAATCAACTCAATACTAGTTATGGTCGCGCCTGTACAAGAACTGCATGTGGTCGTATTCATTCAATGCTGGTCGTATCATACTGAACCTTGTCTTATCGTACCAGAGATTTTTGGGTATTATTTAGTTCAGCAAGACTGTGATTAGAGAACATTCTTTTGTAACGTCTGCAGTTCGCCTGTGTTTGCACCAAGCTTCTTCAAAAGCTTGAGTTCAAACGGTCACTGACAACTGCATTTAATGCTCAGCGGCTAGTGAACGTTTTGTCGGAGAGAGAGACAAATGGCTAGTTTTCGGCTGAGGGCTTTAAATATAGCTTGTGTGGCTTTCATAAAGAGAGAATGTTGTTGCATTTACACCGATCATTTATAGCACTCATATTTGCTGCTAGTGTTGCTAGCAAAAAGCTTGGAGCATTCAAGTCTCAATCCTTCACATTCTTGCATCTGGAGCTGGCGTAACTGTACTCAATTCATTCGTTGTTTTGAGAAGCCGGTCCAGAGAGTGAAGTGAAGAACATTTAGAGCTAGCGCACTTGCATTCAATTCATCTATTGTTTTGAAGAGTTAGCTCAGAGAGAGTAATTGCATAGTATCTTGAATATTGGGTGTACGAAGTAGATCAAGAGATTGTGCCATACTTATTACTCTTGGTGATTGCCGTCACCTAGATGACCAGTAAAGATTGACGATCTCTCTACAGACCGTACTTGTCGGAGAGGCCTGGTATACGGTTGTGAAGGTTCGGTGCTCACCTATCCGGGGAGGAGAAGAGCAACCAATAGTGGAATTGAGGCGATAATCTTGTATAGAGTGCTTCAACGAGAACTAGTGGAAGTCGGAAAGATTCCAATACCTCCGGAAAAACTGATCGTGTCATCGGTTATCTCTTTCTTATTCTGTTTTACTTAAAGTCAATTTGCTGCTGCTCGTTTGATCTTCGAATAGAATTCTCTTTATCAGCAATTGTACTTAAACTTGTTAATTGTATCTATTAATTGTGGTCGAAATTAAAACTGTCATTTGTATTTAGATTTTTTAATATCTCCTATTCACCCCCTCCCCCCTCTCTAGTTGACATCTTTCGACCAACAGTACGCACTCTAGTGGCAGTAGACAATCAAAGGTGATGGATCAAGTGAATTCACTGTCCAAGTACTGTAACAACAATGGCTTGTATGTGGAGTTTTGAGGGTTAAGTGTTATTCTATACAATCCAAAATTTTTGATATTGTAAAGTTAGGTAACAATCCAAACTAGATCCAATGCCTAGTTGATGATCTCAAGATATAAACGAAAGACAAAGAAACTCACATGCAAAGATGATATAACTAGATGCAACCAAAAGAACAAGCTAACAAAAATATAAGTGATAGCACAGACAACTCATGTTGCACAAGTTATAGAAATACGGTAGTTTGATTGCACAATATAAAATTGGGCTATAGATTTGCACACAACGAAGCAAGAACACAATCTGATCGAACAAAAAATATTTTTTTATTTAGGATCAGCACACAAGCACGAGCACAAGATTATGATACCTTGTTGTTCAGTCACTTTAAAGATATTAATTCAAGCGTGCAAAGCCTAAATACAATTCTCAACAGTTAGTCTTATGTAAGTTCAAAGTTTTCGCAAAGGACAGATTAGCTGTCAAAGGATACACGTGATTTGATTGCATTTTATTTTGAACTCAACGAAACAAAAGTGTCACAAAAAAAGTCTGGATCAGCAAACTAAACAAAGACTCTAATGGACTAAGACCTAACAAAACTCACAAAAATTTCAGATTGAATCTAATGCAAAAGAAGAGCAATTTTTTTGGCTTTTTGGTGTATAAACTGAAAATAGATCTAAATTAAGGGATAAATAATCCTATCATGTAAATCGAAACTCTGATACCAAGATGATATAGGGTGCCCAATATTCATGACGTAGGATCATTGATAACTCGTTGATTTATGTAACCTGACGAACCGATGGTGCCAACCACTATCAATACACCAACCTGCGACAAAAGAATTCACCCAACCACATGCTTTAATTGTTGTCTATTTGACCACGCAAAAGTAGACGCACAATTCCTGCAATCAACGAAGAAATTACAAGAATAATGGTAAAAAGAATAACTCTCAATTCTAGGCAGCGGCTTATGAGCACAAACCTTAGAACAAGAGCAAAAATTTTTCTGAAAATATTTGTGTATTTAATTCGTGGTTATTTTTTTGGTGCGTAGCCCTTACATTATATAGGACCAAGAAATGGTCGACTAATACTTGAGATCGAATACCACTTGGATTTGGTCTCCTCTAAAGAATAAAACATACTAAAAAATAAAACTTAACATATTTAGTTCGGGTTCTAAAACAAAAGATACAAAAACCCAATTGGACATCGAACTGGACACAACTTCGTACTGGTCTCGGTCATATTCAATGACCAAAACAGACTGGTCCTTCCCTCGTGGTCGTGTTGTACTCGACCACCTGGTCGTGGTGTACTCAACCACGACCACTCCACCGACTTTGGTCGACTTCGACCACATTGACTGTTGACGATTTCGACCACATTTCAAGCGACAGTGAACTTTAGAGATCAACTCTGCTGCTCCCTTACGTGCACAAGCTATCCTTGGTGCGCTCTTGGTTCCTCTTCTTGACTAAATATGAGAACAAGCAAAATAATACTATTAGGTAGCATACTATTCTCATCAAGATTAAATTCAGTGAGGAACAGATTCACCTGTTGTTGTAATTGTTTAGCTCGACCTCGAGTCAATGGACCTTTATATTCTTTGCACTTATCATGTGATGTAGAGGTAGATGATGCGTTGCTCGGGTTGCCCTCACCATAACGGGTTGAAACAAATCAATTCAAATTGGATCTATTATGGGGTTTTTGTATTAGACTAGAATACCTAACGTTAGACTCCTACAATTCGAATAAGATTTGTTATGTGATAGCATATCACATCATGAAACCTAATGTATTAGGATTTTTTCTGCAGAGCTTTATATAAAGAGAGGCATAATGGATTTTGACGAAATCAAGAAAAACCCTTGTCGTGCATGTTGGTACTAGCACACCATCATACGATGTTTCATCTCTAAACGTGTGGATATTGATAGAGACACTGCTGCAATTGTTATGCTGATTAGGACGATCCGCAAACGGTCTCTGTGCACATTCGATCATTTTACTAACTCTCCTTTCGCTATTAGTAACAATTTAATCTATAGTCTAATACTTATAGTTTTTGAGTAAAATTTTTGAAACTCTGCCATTGTGATTTGCTCGTTCTCCAACACTAACATGTTGCGACCTCCAAACAAAAAATGAGCGTAGACCAAAATACGTACATGCAAGAGAAATTAAGGTACAGGTGAGTTTGGAAACCTCGAATGGTTATAATCCATACCTCTAGACTTTGAGAATATGTCGATATATTTCGGATCAGCAAAGACTTCGTTGTTGCATATCTTGGTGGTATACATGTCGATCTTTCAGATCAAGTACATGAGAGCAATGTTCCAAAAAATAGATGATAGATATATGGTGGTCAAGTAGTCTATGACAGATATTGGCGGGTGGCATGTCAAGTGATATGCTCCTACAAGACGTATATATGTTAATTGTTAATGCATTATTTTGGTATACATGTAAATGATGAAAATTATTGTAATATAGCATATATATAACTTTTACATTTCAATTCAAACATATATATTTTCATAACCAAACAATAAACGATACAAAACATATAGTATGTTGATGAATTGAAATATATCACCCGCCGAACCAAGTTTATCAGCTTCCATATTCCCCATACCTGATATATCAACCGCTATATTTTAGAACAAAATTTTTAAATCAAACACACATAACGTAGCAGTTTCAAGTTGATACTTACCTGTCAGTCAGCACGGCTGTTTGAAACACTGCAAGAAAGAGAGCCCGCCCTCACAGGTACATGAGTGTCCATGTCTATCTACAATCTGAAAATTAGCAGCACATTAAAGCTGAAAGTTCTATGAGCATCAATCAGAGCACTTTTTGGAGGGTCTATACATCACATGGTATGATTGGGAATCTAGTTGCATGCATGCATGCGAGCCAAGATGAGAAGGACAAAACTATATATGTATATATATACTACTGATCCATTAATTATGCATGCATGTACTGTCACGTCCATCGATCCGTAGGACATATCATACACATATCAGCAGCAACTGCATGCAGCCTCGTCAGCTTTTGTGCATCATATATATCCTATATATTACATGCAAGAATCTAGTGTGTGTGTGAGAGAGAGAGTTGGCCGAAATTTGGCCCAACCCAGGGCCTGCAACCTTGTCATGAATATTCTTGCACACATATACATACATACAGACAGACAAATGTATAATTTTTTTGGAGAAGATGTATATGGCACTCTAATGGAGTAGTATTGTCAGCATGTCGGCAGATTGGAATATATAATACATACCCTAATGCTGTAATTCTTTCCTTTCTGATCAGATGGCTTGCGCTGCGTAAAGTAATAAGTAGTACTGTGGGTTGTTCGATGAAGGAACCGGTCCGGTTACCACCGGTTGGTCGGTCCCGGTTCTCGGCTGGTTACCAGTGAACCATATGGAGCTTAGAATTCTCTGCATTGCCATTTCCTTATAGCGGTTAAGAGATCGAGAACATTTGGGAATATGTTGATGAGCCAATTTGGATCTTTTTTATAAACTTATTGCTCTATTAATTTTAATAAATTCTAAAATCTATTACAGTAAAAATTTTGAATCAAACATTACCATATATATTTTGTATCCATGTTCTCACTGGTGCATGCATGTGAGGAGCTCATTCAATCTCCTAGGTAGAAAGGACATGCAAGAAGCAAATAAAGACAAGATAGAGGTCATCACTTGAGGCTTCATGCTGGGTTTGCATCACTACATAGATGAATTACTATTATGCTTTGTGCACTAACTAATTAACCTAAAAAGTTAAATTATATATGAAGAACAATTTGTTTATAGTTTAACGATTTCCCTCATATCTAATCTAGATTATATTTAAGACGTCAATAATACAAATAGCATAAGTCATTAGTATATGTGTATGACTAATCTTGAATTCAAGACCTCCTAATTAACTACCATATTAAATTTGATACACGATTAATTCATTCAAAAGTTAAACTATTGACGTAAGATTGGAGATCTACTAGGACTTCCATAATTGCATGTTTATCTTTTCTTCACTTTAGTTAATATAACCTCCAAAAGAGTGCATGTGCAAATGATAAGAGGAATTTGCCAGAAGGAGCATGCTGCCAAATAAGATTATCTAGAGAGTGCTTGGTTGGTGTCACAAGTTTATTCGGGTTGGGTGTGACACATTTGTTTAGTTGGGAAGAGATGAAATGATGCAATTAGAGAATGTTTAGTTGGTTGTTTGAGAAGATGTATGTGAGATGAGATGTTATTTGATTAGTTGCATAAATGATACAAGTGAGATTATATGAGATAAAAAATTATTAATTAAAATTATTAATTTATCTTTATTACATCTAAATAACCTTAATCTATATTAATAATCCTTACTTCATCTTAATCCATCCTAAAAACATTTATTATATGCTAATCACTACTCTAACGATGTCATTAGGTGGCCCCACATAGCCTAGCCTAACTTCCCTTTTTGCATTAGTCTACTAGATTGCTAGTGTAACTAAACAAACAAACACACACCCATTTCAAAGATTATATATGCCTAAGTCATACTAGAGTTGATGTAGGCAATCAATCATCACCAGTGTATGTACCAGTGATAATTAATGGTGCATGCTATGACTACCAAAGGCTCCTTGATGAGGAAGAAGAGGAGGATCAAGCATGCTCCATCTTAGGTAGAAAGGTGATTCACGTTGGATCTCATAGAGTTAGTTTCAGCTGTTTAGCTCAAATTAGCTAATTAGTAAAAGAAAAAAAAATAATGTGGGTTCCAGATCAAACTAACTATTTAGATCAATTCTTTACATTTGTCTATGCAGACATATCTGAGCATCAGTGAACATGAAAATTCTTACTGATAGAAACACTGGGAAGAAATGCATGAATCACAAACTTGTGGTTTCAATAGGCAAATGTAGCACATCTAATGAGTGATGATCAATGGTAAATAGCACCTATTATATAAGTTGTTTAAACACCACAGCTAAGCATATCCTATACATAATAACTTGCATACTCCAACCCACACATGCATTCATATCTTATATATGGTCCAACAAAGCACGAACACATTGGTCCATCACACTCACATGAAGATCCCACCTGTCCTAACAAAATTAAGCCAAAAGAAACCTAAATTAGGGGACACCAACCATTCCCCCCAAAAGGGTGGTCAATCTAGCCAAATTTTATGGACCCACATGTTCCTCGTCACCTTAATCTATTATACAAGTAGGTTAGGTTTGGACTACTAGTCTTGTTTGATCCATTGTTAGTGCCAATTATCTAGCAGAATTTAGCTGATACTATATATGAAAATCAATTCATATAGTTTACTAGTTCTGGTCTAACATATTTGTTGTTCTATTAAAGTAAGTTTGGCTTATAAATACACACATATATGCAAACATCAGATCCCAACAAAATACACACATAAAAATAAAGAAAATTGAGAGTTAAACTGACATCTTATCTTTTTATAGACACACATTTTAACTGTCTAGATGTACATGTGAATGAGACTCCTCTATGATTAATTCTTGTTCCCACGTAGAGTGAACTTAATTGCACTTTGGTGTGAGATCTTGTAGACAAAAGGAGCTCAGCTAACTGGAGCGGACTGTACTTAGTGCATGTTTCTTGCAGTAAATTACGTTTATTGTACTTGACAAACACACAATATGAAACCAGGCATCAGTTGTTTGGACAACATTTTTTCACTTTGCATGTTAAGGCATATAATATGAATTTTGGAACACATGATCTAGTGTTTCTCAATAGATAAAGCTAGTATCAGTGTTGATGATTGCAATTTGCCCTTTGGTTTTAACTTTGTCTGGCTCACCATCATTGCATTAGAGCTAGGGCATAAAAAAGTGAGCATTTGTTTTCCTAATTATTTGTAGCATGTATGAGGTCCCTCCCTTTTCTTCCTTAAATTTGATAAAATGTACAATGTAAAATTTTTCCCTAAACTTTGATAAAATGTTGAATTTTTGTTGTTCACTTCTTTTTTTTTTCCTTAAATTTTGGGTGAGGACAAATCCTACAATGTCCATAGGATTTAACATGCAATCAATGAGATTCTATAAAACAACTTATATATAGTGATAATAACCAAGAAAATTAAGAAGTTCATAGAGAAAAATCAACCAAAATCAAAGAATTTAAAAAACAAAATAAACAAATGAAATATTTTGAGACTAAATTCAAAATATTGTAAAATTCAAGGGCTAATCCTAACATTCTACCGCACCATATCCAACTACACGGTTGCGATGTAGTTTTGTATTGTATTGTGAGATGCAATAATTATAAAAGATATTTTCCTATATTTAATAATATATTATTATTATCTCATTAGTTATAAAAGGGCATCCAAAAACGGCATTTCCTCCGTTGTAAAATATAAAGCCTACCTCCATTCTCAAATTATTGTCATTCTTTACTTTTCTGTAGAAAATTTTGACCATTAGTATATTCATAAATATCTACAAGACAACATAGGAACGACATGAGTAAATTGTATAAAAGTACTTTCATAATATTATTTTTTTTTTGAGAAATGTACTATTAGATGTGATAGTATTTGCAAATAAACACACATAAAAAAATAGAGGGGATTTTGTTTGAACTTATGACTTCTCTTTACATATATACATACTCCAACTGAGGGTGCATATATGAATGCTTTTTTTTTATAACTTTTACTAATATATAATAGTAAAAGTTAATGGTCATATTTATCTACATAGAACTAGAAAAATGACAACTATTCGAGATTAGAGATAATATTATGCAACTGAAAAAATATATTAGATGGAATTTAGAGAACTCAAAACAAAACCAAACATAGTTGAGTTAATTAATTAACACACTATCCCAAGCAAGGAGACATTCTCCCAAGACATAGTTCTATAAGAACCCTTCAAATGCCCTAAGCATGTGTCTCCTTGCCTTGTCTCACCCTCCCCTTCCATTCCCTTGTCCTTTCACCCCAAACACCAAGACCTTGCCTTTGACCATGGACCACCGTGTCCAGCAACAGCAAGCCACCACCAACCACGGCGGCGCCGAGCCGGCGGCGAGGTCACGGTGGGCACCTAGGCCGGAGCAGATCCTGATCCTCGAGTCCATCTTCAACAGCGGCACGGTGAACCCGGCCAAGGACGAGACGGCGCGCATCCGCCGCCTCCTCGAGCGCTTCGGCGCCGTCCGCGACGCCAACGTCTTCTATTGGTTCCAGAACCGCCGGTCACGCTCCCGCCGCCGCGCCCGCCAGCTCCAGCAGACCTCGGCCTGTGGCGGCGCCGGCGCCATTGCCATGCCATGTCAAGACACCTTCTTCACTGGGGACCCGCCCTTGTCTATGCCAATGGTGACCGCGGTCACCGCGCCCACGCACGCCTCGGCGGACGATGACCTCTTCGCCATCTCTAGGCAGATGTGCCGCGTGCAACGCGGCAGCGCCGGTGGCGCCGGCCGCCGTGCAGGTCAGTGTGCAGCAGCTGGTCATGCAGGGTCGTCGTCGTCAACGGTGACGGTGTCCATTAATGGCGTGCCGTGCGAGGTGCCAAGCGCGGCGCCGTTGCACATGGGAGCCGCCTTTGGGAGATCAGACGCGGTGCTTGTGCACTCCTCCGGCGAGGTGCTGCCGGTGAACGAGTGCGGTGTTCTCATGAAGAGCTTGCAGATGGGGGAATGCTACTTCTTGGTGAGTTATTATTATTATTATTAGAAATTTGAGGTAGACAGATGGCACTAATTCTGTCGAGAAAAGTGTTAAACCTAACCCACCCCGGAGAGGTCTCGAAACCCATAATAAGTGTTCTATTTCCTGACGATAACCGGCAGATTATGGCTTGTTAAACCATCTCCAACAATAGGTCTTGATATCTATTTTAAGTATTGTTGTAGAGAATTGATAAATTTATGTATTCTCTTCTCTACTTATATCATTTTGGAGTTTGGAGATTCTGTTGGAGAGGATAAAAATATAGATATGGAATTTTTTAGAGAGAGGTATCTATATGGAGATATAGAGATCTAACTTTAGATATTATTGTTGGAGAAGATCAAAAAATCTCATTCCGACAAGAACGTCCGTTAGCCCGGCCAGTATTAGTGGTAGTTTTATGCTACATAAAAAGAATGTAAACATACAAATAATCCAAGGTGACTTAAGCCCAACAACTTGCAAAAAAATAAAAAAAAAATGCAAAAAAAAAAAAAAAGAAAGTCGGCCAGTAGCTATTGGAAAACCAACTAGTATCAGTGCTAGTTTTATACTACACGAAAAGAATGTAAAAATATAGATAATCCAAAGTTACAAAAGCCCAAAAGCTTCAAAAAAAAATACAAAAAAATGCAAAAAAAAAAAAAAAAAAAAGTGAAAGTCGGCTGGCAGCTATAGAAAAACTTGCTAGTCATCAGCTTACCGACCCCATTGGCATATGTTGAAAAAACGATTTCGGGAATTATATTGTAATTTCTCGCATAACAATAAGCGATTTTATTTACTGATTTATCAGTTCAACGTTGACGTTTTTCTCTGTGCTTTGGCAGGTTTCGAGGTCGACTTAAAAGAAGGCCGGCTGCAAGTCATTAAACATGTGATTAGGAAGCAAGTTAATTTTAATTTGGGAGATCAGTGTTTATCCATAGTCTCTACTAATTAGTGTTCACCTGATGTATATTATTATTATCTCATTCCATCGTCCCCACAGTGTCTCAGTGTTGGAGGTGTTACCTGAAAAAAAAAACTATGAGTTCTAAGCTATTTACACTGTGTATTTTGTTGGTATCGATTGCACAATTATATAAGTTAGTTTTACGTGTTTACATATGGACTCAAATAGTAAAAATATGTGCTCGTATAAAAAAATCATAAGTTCAACTCCTCGTCCCTATGTTTTCATGTGGCACGTGTGAGTGTGTTGTGGGTGTGGAGTGAGGATGTCTTTGCATACTATAGCTAGTTGATTAGACCTAACTATTACTTATTGAAGAGTTAATGACGTATCTAAAAACTTAATTATGTGGAATCAAACTATAGCTAGTTTCATTACCATCGATTCTTCGACAACTATACTTTCATAAAGATTCACCATGTGTTACTATAGCCAATTCATAAAGACACAACTACATATACTTGACGGCGAGATGTAGGTTTTCTTTTTTAAGAACAAGGGAGGAGCTTAGGTGTAAAAAAAAAAAACCTTATACGGTCAATTATCCCCACAAGTTAAACGAGGCTCCGCCACTAGATCGACTTATACTTAGTTTTTAGTTTCTAGGAAATATATTTAAGGAATAGTTGATATATGCCACTGAAAAATATAAAAAATGCCAGCACGAGTGCCCGTCGCGCTTGCCATGCCCATGCCCGTCGCGCCGGTGGCACCCACCGTGCTTGCTGTGCCCGCGCCCCCGGCGCCCACCGCGCTTGCCTTTCTTTAATTCGTTCTTGCGCCTGCAGCACACGTTCGCCGCAGCCGCGCTAGCGCCCGTGCCTGCCGCCGTGTCTATGCCGCGTGGCCGCTCTCCACCGACGCATCGCCGGCGGGGCTGCTGCACCGCATCGCCCGCGTGGCTGCCATCGCCGTGTGCCCACCGACGCTGTCCCGACCGTGTGGCCGCCGCCGACACGCCCCCTGCGTGGCTACCGCACCGCCCGCTGTTGCGTGCTCACCACCGCTTAGTGCCCGCCGTGACCATTGCTCGCCGCGCTCCGCGCCTCATGGCCACCCACCACCGCTGTGATGTCTGCGTGGATTTTCCCCGTGTCAGCGACTACATCCCTCGCCGGCCAGATATGCCAAGCACCAGTATGGACGAGCAAGAAAGTGCGTACTATGCTCGGCTCACTGGCATCAGGATCCCGGACATTAGCTCTCAGATCTTCTGCCGCTGCTGGGATGGACAATGCAGATGCATCATCGACGTCGGCAAAAACATGATGGTGATGATCCAAGAGGCGTATGAACGCAGGGAGGCCGCCGTGGAGGCACACCTGCGGAGGCGCGGAGCGGAGATCGTACGGCGCCACGACGACTACAGCCTTTGCGTCCAGAGCAATGTCATCTCGTCACAGCTGCCGCTGCTTGATCGATCCATGTATTTGCATGCATGTCAATGTGTCATGAATCGAGTGCTAAACAGATTACTAACGAGCGAGGTGAATTGCACGGCGAGCGCATGCAGAGCAAGGTGAATTGCACGGCGAGCAATTGCACATGGCACGGTGGAGCATATGCAGAGCAAGGTGACTTGCACGGCGAGCGCGGTGGAGCACAAGTGGCGTGGGTACAGCGAGCATGACAGGTGCAGGCGTGGTGGACTCTGTGCGGTGAGACGCTCTCAAGATGCTCAATAAAATGTCTAGTAAACATAAACATTGTTTGTTTGCTCCAGCATTAAAAAAACAAATAAAATTTTTTGAGACTAAATTCAACA
The DNA here is from genome assembly GCA_019359835.1 of Pharus latifolius. Lineage (NCBI taxonomy): Eukaryota > Viridiplantae > Streptophyta > Magnoliopsida > Poales > Poaceae > Pharus > Pharus latifolius. The sequence continues at coordinate 69,961,484 of CM033326.1, read as the reverse complement.
TATTGTAAAAATTCAAGCTCTAATCCTAACATTCTGCCACCCCCAACCCATCACACGATTGTGATGTAATTTTGTGTTATACTGTGAGATGTAACAGTTATAAAAGATATTTTTATATATTTAGTAAGATATTATTTTTATCTCATTAGTTATAAAGGACTTATCTAAAAACAGTACTTCTTACATTGCATAATATAGGATATATTTTGACAGCTTACATAGATCAAGGAACTTCTAAACTTAAGAAAATATTAATGTAAAAAATGACTAACTACTCTCATTCATAAATATCTTAAAAATGAACAAAGAATGCTAACGTGAAATATTAGTCATAAATAACAGGGAGTGGAGAAGTAAATAAGGGTACAATAAGAAAGATAAATTCGTATATACATATTAGATATTGTCTGGGTGGGGTTTGTATGTTTGTATCCTTTTGTATTCCTTCTCTATCACTTGCGGCTCTTTGTGATCTACACCATATACTCTAGTTTACACCTTATAAAGAGAGAAATACAAGTTGACATATAAAGAAACAACAAACAAATCGAAAATATTACTTGCCTTACACTACCTCCATTCTCAAATAATTATCATACTTTACTTTCCAGTGGCATGACACTAATAATGCAAAAGGTTATGATATTTCTTAAAAAATCACTTTCTCTGGTGACATAAACTGAAATGCCTTACATTTAACCATTATGATGTGTCAAATTTTCCATGGCCTATAAGGCTATCTCCAATGAGAGACTCTCTAAGAGAATATTCTGTACTACGTGTGTGAAGAGTTTTTCAGAGAGTCTCTCTCACTCCAATGGGATCGTTGCTTGGAGAGAGTTTTTACAGGATCCACGTATAAAGAATCTTTACAAGAGCCAACCACTCTAATGACTTGATTCTTAAGAAGACTCTTCAGGTGGATTCCACGTATAAAATATTGAAATGTGGTTTTTTCAATATATAGTTGATAACATAGTTGTACTAATTATTAAAGAAATTATATGTTGATAATTCCAATAAGGAAAATAGGAAAAAATTAACATAAAGAAAATAAATTTTCTTATTAAATTCAAACGGTGAAACATAAAATTGAATATATTAAAATTGGACACATTTGGACATTGAAACTTAAAATTTAACATAAATATACTAATTAAAAATTCTAAAAATGCAACAAAATGACTACTAATTGCCATGACTGCTTCAAAATTCTGCCAAATATGTTCAATCGAATCACTTTTGAGCTGGACATGTATTAGTTGGACATGGATGTCCGAATTTCTTGCGATTAGATCAGCGAAATCAAATGAGCACGATGGTGCATAGGAGACGATGTTACGGTAGAAATCCTCTAACCATCGTTGAAATATAGGGGCCATCAAAATCCCGCTCATCCTTAAAAATCATGTTATGTAATATGACACATACTTGCATGATTTTTGCAAGAGTTGAACCTTATCAATAGCGGGCAAGACCGTGGAGGATGGCAAACTGAGATTGTAAAACTTCAAAAGCTTGCTCCACATCTTTCCACGGTCATTTTTGATACCAACCTGGTCTTGTCTGTTTGAGGCAAGGGTATCATCTTAACAAATGCAGCATACTTTGGATATATACCATCAACTATATAGTATCACATATTGTACTACCTCCCGCTGATGAAGTATTGAACTTAAGGAGCTCACCCCTGCAAAACATTAGTGAACAAGGGCAAATAATTCAACACATTGATGTCGTTGTTCGAGCCAGCAACACCGAAAAAGGCGTGCCATATCTAAAGGTCCTGGGAGGCGATCACTTATAGTATAATCGTAGTGACTCTATAATCACCATGGATGAATTGTCCCTTTCATGCTACTGAACAATTACGTCTTTCCTAGTACATGTAATCGTTACTTCTCAGCATCACTGGGAAAACCCTAGCCTCTCCTTGTTGAATTAGACATTGGATTTCTTCGATAGTGGGTCCTCGGAGATATTCCACATTGAATTTGTTGATGACTCTTTCGACGAATTTCTCCAAGCACTAGATTGATGTGGATTCTCCTATCTGAACATATTTGTCAACAGCATTGGCGGGGGAGCCATACGTTAACAAACGCATAAATGCAGTGCACTTCTGTATAGGAGATAGTCCCCTACGATTAGTAGCATCTCTCTTTTCATAAAAAAAAAAGGACCACTCACCAAGAGTTTACGGTGAAACAAATAGTCGGGATAGATCAGATTGTCGCAGAAGTAGTCTGCCATAAGACAATTATGGCTTCCTTCACAGTTCCTGTTGACATAGCTCCTACAACTGCAACGGTAGCAGCAGGAGGTAGAAACTTCTAACTTGGCCTTGATGTGGGCTTCTAACTCTTGCATGGCCGGTTCTTCCTCGATGAACCCCACAATGAAATCTTGCAATCTATTGATGGACACTTCTATTAGTGATATGTCATAGAGAAATCACAGAGATGTATTTATATTTCTTGTGTTTAATATGTTTTTTGTTTTTGAATAAATTATCATCTTAGTTCAATCACCAAATATGTGACTTGTTCGTAAAATTCTTAATTTATTTAATGATGGTATTCCATAAAGTCTCTGATCCACTATTATTAAATAGGACATTATTGATTAATGGATTAGCACATATATTGATTTATGATCATATTTCACTGACCATTAATATAAGATATCAAATTAATAATATGAACATATGTTGGAGAATATAATGTCAGATAGACCAATTTTGAGACACTATTTGGATTTGTCATATAGGTGTCATCAGTTGGTCACAAATAATATTTATGATTGATTCTGAGACCTGAGACCGTCATAGTTTCCTACATATATAGCAGTATACTTTAATACTACCACATTATAAAGCTAATATTTGGGTATGCTATGAGCCATGCAGAGGAATGAGAATGGTTAAAACGGAATTTTCATCTCTCATATAATGAGAGAAATATTTCTGGACCCCTCGATATGAATGAACTGAGAAGTGCATGACTATATCGTTTGTGGTTTTGAGTATCAACTATGGGAGATCAGCTCACTATAAGATTGATAAAGGATTGAATAGTGTAAGGGTGACATGTTTCCTGCCTTGGGCTTAATTTGGCTCATATGGCAGAAGGATCAGCATTAGTACATTATATAGGTTTGTTGGATATGATCTTTATGTATATTTGGATAGCCATTATATCCTGCTAGGGATCACTATCGACTCACAGTTCGAGTAAGTATTCTCGCGTCGTGACCAGATATGTATGAACCTACAGTGTCACACACTTAATGGGTTGGAACAAATCAATTCGGATTGGATCTGTTATTGGGGTTTCTCTATCACACTAGGAGACCTAACGTTAGTTTCCTCCTGCGATTCGGATAAGATTCGTTATGTAATATTGTATCACATCAAGAAACCTAATGTGATAGGACTTCTTCTACAGGGCTCTATATAAAGAAAAACATAATGAACTTTAATGAATATCAAGAAAAACCCTAACCGCCACCTCCTCTAGAGTGACAACCCCTAAACTCTTGTTATGCGTGTTGGTGCTAGGACACCAACGTATGGTGTTCCATTCCGAAACATGTGGATACCAGTAAAGGCACTCCTGCAATTGCTGTACTGATCAAGATGATCTGTGAGCAATCGCTATCATCTAAATTCGCTGATCAGGAAGATCCATGAGCAATCTCCATGTACATTCGATCGCTTCACTAACTCTCCTTACGTTGCTGGTAACAATCTAATTTATGGTTTAATACTTGTAGTATTCGAGTAAAATTTTTAAAATTCTACAAGCATAGCCTACTCATTATCCAACAACTTCATGTTCACTACATGTGCTAGAGCCAGAGCTAGGTGACATTTTTGAAGGACAGATTTTGAATGAAAAGTATTGGTGAGGATGAGAAATGTAGGATGGCATGGGTCAGAATTTATATGCTAAGAAGAATATTCCAACAACTAGTTTCCAACCATAAGCATCCAACAGTTACTTTCCAACAAGAATAATTTAATTGCTGAAATTACAGATATATGATTCTACAAATATAAAAAGAAAATTTGATACATGACATATTCTAGGACTACTTGAGCAAATCTTTGACAAACTTCAATGCGGCTGCATGCTCCTTCAGTTACTCGTCGCTAAAATTCAATGTGTCCGTCATCACCAGTTTTGTGAGTGACTTGACAACTGTGAACTCACGCTTTCTCTTTGAGTACTCATCCAAGGAGGAGGTTGCACAGTTGGCCGTTTCTACACCCTCCGTGTTAACCTTGATAAAGGAATCAATGTCTTCTTGGGCATCTAATGATTGCTTCTTGGCTTTTTCTTACATTTCTCTTTCGCTGTGTCACGACCTTCTAACCGCGTCTCCCCTAGGAAATACCTTCTGGGTTGGATGAGGATGATGTATGGGTACCAAATTCATTCAACCTTGCTATTTTTCTTGGTTCCATTTAGATTAATCTCGAAAAGTCATCTACCAGTGCTCTAGGATGAATGGATGACCCATCTCCTTCCTATATAATTCACGTGCTTGCACCATTAGTTGGTCAACGAAATGATCACTAGTGTACATCTCCTTAAACCTGCACCAAATACCATTGAACTAAACAATTTTCTTGTTAGTTTGTAGTCAATGGTCTTTGTATTGCTTAACTTCCCTTTTTCGATTTTTGAGGCTGCTCTCGTTGTACGTCACTACAACACTCGTGCAGTACGTGTCACATTTTTTGTTATTCCTGTCGATTAAGTTAAGGAAATTACTCAACCAATCTAACATCGCCATCTTGCAACCAGAGCAATCACTTATGTCCACCAGCATCCGGGAGAACGACGTCTTTATCGTCCTCTATAACAACCTGTGGTGTAGAATACGGCGTACAAAAATCTAACACCGAGGCTGATTGTGAATTTTTGTTAGAGAGTTGCGGTGGCGAGAGCTGCATATAGTTGGTCGGCATACTGACAAAGTGAAAATTTTGACCATATGATGCATATGGATGGTCATGTGGATATGAGGGTTGTGTGTGCATATGGAAGGGACATGGATATGGAGGGTGCTATGAATATTGTAGGTGTGGTGGATATGGAGGATAACCGATAAGGTATGGTGGCTACAGAAAATTGGGCGGGTTTGGATAATCACGTGTTTCTAGATTTTCACCGGCTAAATTAGGAGTAGTAATGCAGTTTAGAAACCATTGGGGGGATTATAATCCATATGGAATGTTAGAAAAAAATTAGGAACAAATAATGTACAAGTAGTGTAAAATGATGTGAGATTTATGAATTGAAATGATCAAATGGGGATCATATTTATAGAGAACCAAGATAGAAAATTTTTCCAAATTTTTTTATATTTTTTATGAATATTTTTACCCAAAAACAATTAAAAAAATTGCTCCAACGACTATTTCCAAACAACTATATTTCCTAATGATTGTAAATTAAGTCACTAATATGTGGGTCCCACTCAAAAAGTAAATTACAACGGTTATTTTCCACTCAAATTTCATAAACAGTGACTGACTAGTGATCCCAAAAAATCCGAAGACCCACCTCTCATTCAATGGGTGCTATTTCTGAGTGCTCATAAAAATTCAATAGTTGGTTTCTTTAAAAAAGAAAAAAGCTGACAGGTGGGCTACACAAACACTAAACCCATGTGTCAAGCGTCTCGAGTGCATGATGCTTGGAGTGCACAATGAGTGGAGTGCGCAATGAATCAAGGCGTTGTAGACGTGTTGGTTGTGGGGCCCGTAGTCCTTGCCTCATACCGACGTGAACGCCAACCCTATCACTAATATACAGGACCTGCTCGATTCATCCACACTTGTCAGTGGATGTGTGCATGGTGCACAAAGTGCACAAGGAACACAAGGCGTCGCAGACGTGCGTGGGTGGTGGAGCCCACAGCCCTCACATCATTTAGCAACTAACATGTGCACGATGCCTGTGAGCTCATACGTTTTGTAGAGCCCACCGTCCTCAACTCGTTGGCCGTGTCGTGTTTTATCCCTTCCATTAACGCTTGGGTCTCACTCTCTTTGTTCCGCTGTCAGCAACTATTTGTTGCAGTGTACATGTTGTGATGGACGAGAAGTAATGCGTCTCACAAAACGCATCTTTGCGAGCCACGCCATGCTCCAACAGAACCACTTGGCTCGACACACACCGGTGATGCCCACAAAAGGGTGGTGAGATGCACGGTTGTTGCTCCCAACGCATCGTTTGCTCATTTCCACGCTCGTGTGAACGGAGTTGGTGTTGACATGTCCAGCATACGCCGCTCAAAAAACATGCATCGAAGATAGTCTAAGTCATACCAAAATAACCGAACTAAACCGAACCAATGTCGTCCAACGTTGTGGTTACTCCTCTGCTCCTGAGTAAACCTGACCTGGCCTAATGTGTAGGATAGGGTCGGGCTTAGCATTTTAGACCTGAACACGTAGTTTGTCTCGTCCCAATTAACTACGTTGGGCTACCCAAAAGCTCCCATTCTGCTAAATTTTCTTAAAACCATTTTAAGATGATTTAGAAGGGTTTTTATTTTACAGTTTGATCTGAACTCTGTTCTGTTTCACTTTTAATCCACTTGCAATAAACAGCAGAAAAACATTATTTCATTAGAATAATCTATCACACTTTACCATCTTATTTATCATCAAACATTCAATGCAGGTGGCAAAATAACCATAGGTTACCATGCTAAAATAATCGGATTTGCATGTAAGCGTGTAACGAGGCTTCCGCGGTTAATACAGCAAATGCTCTATACCTCCTTCAAATGAAATAAAAATTACTTAAATTCGTATGCGCCCCTATATATATATATGAAGTATACCTCCAGCATTTCAGATGGATACTTGAAGAAAAGATTTTATGCTAAGATCTCCTACAGCGTGTGAAGGTGGGGCCCTCGATAAATCATATGCCCTAAAAACTGGCCTCCTCCGTCGTTGGCCTCCTCAAGAAATAGCGCAAGCTATTAACAAGAACCTGTGGATATGAGCTAAATGAGAAGAAATACCAAGCACTTGCCATAACAACAATCAGTTGACCGATCACAATGATATGATGTTTAGTCCCAGTCTGATGCAAATTCAGACAACACAATGGCTAACAGAAAAATCAAATCTCGCAAGCTTACTTGTTGCAAAGCCTTGATGAGTGGTTTGCCCCTATAACTGACATGGAATTTTGCTTTGGCGAGTAGCCCCTATAAAATAGGAAATGTCAGGATAGAAACGATTCCCTGTATAAAGGAAGCATTTGAACAAGCAGTATCACCTCAGTGTCAAACTCTCCAGATTGGACAGTAATGTTGATGTCGGAGATGATCTTGACGAGATCAACCAGCAACCCTGGACGGTCAGCTGTTTCGACCACAAGTAAGCTGAGACGAAACAATATAAGAGATCAGATCAAAGAACACACTTGATCCTATTCAATAAAAATCTCTCCAATATGGCAATATCCAATCATTGTATAATATCGTTTGGTGCAGAATCTTTAATAAAGTTTAATTGCATTGTTTATCTTTAGTTCTTTTCTCTTTTTGCACTTTTCCCTTTGTGTTTCTTTGTTTTTCTTTGCACATATCTCAGTTGTTTATGCATTCCTAAATATTATGCAAAAGCACACCATCACCAACTGATCATTACCTCAAATCTACCAATTGATCGTTAAAATATACCTAGAATCTACTTAAGGCTATGACAACAGAGACTTTCTGAAGAACAACATATGTAATGTACATCATATCGGGTTAGACCAGTGTCACTGGTGGAAGTGGAAAAGGGGAATACATTCAACAGATAATTGAGTAAGATCTATCCAGCAATAATTTAACATACTGTAAAACTGGTATCGAAGATCATCCTGCACCATGGTGATATATCACAGTGATCTTATATATAGAACAATTGGAACTATACAGCAGATAATTGAGTTTATAGTAGTAGGTTAAGCAAGCAAGATGCAGCAGCAGCATAGTTGATTAGTTGTAGCTGATACATCATATGCAAAATGCATTATGTTATTTGATATCTTCTAAGATCTGTCGGTCATTCCAGATGACAAATGCCATCATAAGACACCTAAGAGCAAGTCATTGGTATATAGCATAAAATACGCCAATGACAGCTAAAGCTAATCATGTGTTAAATATCTTATTTTGGACACAACATATCTTATTTGCACCACAACATGTTTTAATCTTGCTTTCAATGCTATAAAATGTCTTTTATTCAGATGAAGATACAAACTATTTATTTTTCTTGCAATATGAAGATTGAAGTACCTTCTTTCAGGACCATCATCATAGATATCTAAGTGGGTTGCTATATCCACATCAACCTGCCAATTTAAGAGCGAAAAGTATTATATATAGGGAAAAAGTTTAGAAATCTCATCAACATCACAAGAAGGACAGGTAAATTTTGATGCAGAATCATGTTGGAAATTCAAGGCCATGGCAGTATGCAGAGTCCATCCAATTCTGTTCTACCGAAAACAAATGGAGCAATCTTGCAATAAAAAGTGATGGCAAGTCCATCTTTAGCATAATAACTTGTAAAGTAATTAGTTTCAGTAATCTAACAGATATATAAAAACCTACAGCCAAGTAATAGAAAATTTGATTTACTATACAAAGGAATATCCTATACACCTTCATGTACCTTATATATAGTGCATTTCATTTCTTCGGTGCTTCCATATATTCCATCTTAAAAAATCAAGTAAATAGTTATAAAAAATTCTATAAAATTTAGAGGTATATAATGGGTTGGCCAAGTAACCTATAACATTTTAACTCTAAACTTAATGTATATTAGAAGAAACAAAAATAAAAATTTCAGTGAATAGTAACTTTCATCTTTATATTTTCGAATATTTTTTGAGTGAATTTGACTTTTTTTGTTTCTCCTTGTATAGATTGAATTTGGATTTGAAATTTTGTGAGAATAAATTGATTTTATTCTACAATCTAAAATTTTACTACGTTTTTTATAACCATTTACATAGTTTTGAGGAGGAATACACGAAAACACCAAAGGGGTGGGATGCACTGAATACTTCCCCATATATATGTGTGTAAAGTTTCTAATACGATAGTGCATAACTATGATATAGAAGGTTTTTGGTGGTTATGAGTTCTCAAAAATTATTAAAAAATTATTGTATATAAAAGAAAGTATATTATTAAGACACAAAATTTCATGACCAAAATATGACTATTTAGGGGAAATGAAAAAGTGAAACACCTGGTAAATATATATTTAGTCCAACTTTCTCTTTTTTGTTTCTCTCACATGCAATTGCATTTTGTTACAAAATTGGCAAATCTTCACTATATCATACCCTCTGCACCCCCTAATTTTTTTCAAATTTCGGAGATCCCCAAACCCTATCTTTGCGTAACTATTACATGTCATAGAAAATTCGCTCCCTATATATATAGAGTAAAAGATCCTACTAATACATGTTGAAACCATTACAAACTATCTCAGCATCCATGTGCTTTGAGATTTGGGCGACTGAAGGATTTTTACTTGTAGCAAATGAATTTTGATATTTTTAATTATCTAGGCCTACTAAGAAGACACAGGAGACAGCCTTTTTTGATCCAGTAGTACATCCTCCAAAAATGAAGCCCCTGTTTGAAATTGAGAGAGAGAGAGAGAGAGAGAGAGAGAGGAAGCAACCTCCATAACTCATTCTGTTCTCCCCGTTCATCTACTTCTCCATTCTTCATTTCTTCCACATGGTAAAAGAAAATAGTTCTAGATCTAGCAAATAGAAACTAGCTCTCTTCTTGTAGCAGCATTGCTGAAGTTGGCACCGATGGAAGAAGGGCGCAGGTCGCTTCACAGAGCCAGCAGTCATCAAGGTGAAGAAACCAAGGTGGCAAAGAGGAGAACTCCAAGGGATGGTGCATCCAATCGTTGGCTTTCCAAAGGCTGCCACACTGTGATAAGCCGGCAAAGCTGCTGAGAACTCTTATATTTGTTTTAGATCATGTGAAGTTTAAATTTTTCTTGGTAATTTTAAAGTTCAAAACTGCTAAAAGTTTTATATGGGAGTTCAATTTTTTGTATTTTTCTTTGTATTTTTCTTTTTTGCACTTTATTTTCGCGTGATAAAGGCAGCATGGTAGATGCCACACTGTGCTCCAGCGGGGGGTCATGTTGAGACTTCAGAAATGAGACTGCTATCTATGCTCCAGTAGTTTTGAGTTGCTCTCTCGGATGCGTCCACGAACCAAAGGGCTTGCTGCGTCTTTGAACCACCTTGACACTAGATTGCTACTCTTGTTAGTCTATTGAGAATTAAACTTAATAAGGATTAAAGATTTGTATATTTGGGATGGATCTTGAAATTTTACTTGAAAAGAGACAAATCTTTTGAAAAGTCAATATTAATTGAAATTAAGCTATAACATAAGTGATACTTCTTGTAATAATATACTTTTTCTGTTACACAATATAAGGCATATAATTTTTCTATTCTTATTGTAAGATATAAGGTGTGCATGTGAATTTATTACTATCTTTCTTGTTCTATCCTTATTTACTTCACTCTCTCTGTTATTTATGACTAATCACTCACATTAACATTCTCTCTCTCATTTCCAATGCATTTGTAAATGAGAGTTGTTTAGACATTTCACCTTAATATTCTCTTGAATCTAGAACTTTCTTAATTCATGTGCGTAGTCAAAATATGCCTTATATTTTACAACAGAGTAGCTTAGAAAGAAAAAAAAACTCACAGTAGGAAAATAATACTTGAAATAAACTATTGAACCAGTGATAGCTCTTCGTTGTGTTTCTTAACTATTAAAAGGTATTAAATGTAAATTGAAAAGGAAAAGAGCTTGCAATAGAGAGATATTACTTGAAATTAGTTGTACCTGTTGTAGTGTTCCCTCAGAATTTTAGAGGTACTAAATGTAAAATGAAAAGAGACAGACCTCGCGTTCGGGAAATATTACTTAAAATTAGTCATCGCATGACTAGTACCTTCTATAGTGTTCCCTGAGTACTTTAGAGGTGCTAAATGTAACTTAAAAAGAGAGAGCTCGCATTATGGAAATATTACTTGAAATTAGTCATTGGAAAAGTGGTATCTTTTGTGGTGTTACTTAATTACTTCAAAGATACTAAATGTCACTTTAAAAGGGTCAGAGTTTGCAACAGGGAAATATTACCTAAATTATTCTTCAGATAAAACAAGTTTCCCCCCTGAACTAACTCAATTTTTCTCCATTCACCAAAATTACCAGATCCATGTTTACTTTGTTCTCTTACAAAATTTTTGGGCGCCAATTTGTGCCACCACTTTTAGCTCAAGACCAAAGGGCTTTAAGATGAGAGAGTTAGTGGATAGCATTTAATGCACAAATGACAGCTTTTTTATGCACCTTACTCTGTTGCCTACCCGAATGGCAAGCATGCACTGCACAAGTTGAAAAAACAGTGCTCTTTCACCAGATTTGAAAAAGAGCAATTCTTTCTCATTTTTATCAAGACATTCTCATCACCAATCTCAAGAACTCTAAAACTAATGGGCGGTTATGATTCATATAGTAGCTACTTGCTGTTGTATTAAAACCACTTCATATATATATATATATATATACATATATATATATTGGGAGACATCCATAAAAAGATCTTAATGTTTCTCAATCCTTCAAGATTGCATGTAAGAAAAAATTGCGGCACTCTTTGACTCACAAATTGCTTTTAAGCAAGTACCTCTTCTGCAGGTGCCTCTGGCCCAAAAGTTGCGCCCATAGCCAATTGGCTGCTAGCCTCCTGGTTTTCAAATAAATGACAAGATGCAAATCAGTATAGTAATTCATATATTAATACAATAAGAGAAGCAAAAGGTTGTAAGGAAATTACTGGATGGTACTGAATCATGTTGTTAATAATTGTCAGACGTACTGCTTCTAACAACTCTGGATCATCAATTTTTCGGCCAGTAGACCTGTAGAGTATTCCTGTCACTCATTCTAGGCAAGAACTGATAGATACAGAAAGGTACAATGAAGAAAGATGTCATGTTCCATTGAAACTGGGAGATCAAATTTATATGAGAAATTTCGCATGTGTTTTACATGTCTTTAATAGCACAGGGAACAGAAGAGATCGACTTACGATTTTGTTATAGAAAACTTGTTATGCTTGCCAGCAGAATCCAGGGAGACACTAGCTTTCACAACATTTAGCCCTAAATTCTTTAGGGCATTCATCTTCGCATTAAACAAAGTGCAGAATAGTCAGCACATTTCTTGCGAATGTTTATGGCATCACCAAGTGAATGGTGAGATTATACACAAAAGTGATTCTGAACATACAGTGTCGAGAAGATCACCAAGACGGTCACCTAAGGTTACTTCCACAATGGTTGCATCTGGATCTGAGTCCTGATCTATAATAACTTTTGGGATAGGGACTGTGGTGTTGTTAGAACTCCCATCCTGCTATCCAAAGTATAAACAACTGAATATATGAATTCATCCTTTTTCTGGCAGTAAGCTATGCTAGCTACCTCAACAGCCGCAGGGGAAGCAGCTCTAGGAACCCTCACAGCTGGAGAGGACAACCTAGATAGAGAACAAGATCACTTAAATGCTACAAATATTATGTAGCTGGAGTCTAAATAAGTAAATATGAATATTATGATGCAGTAAGATAAAATCACAAACATCCATACATTCCATAAGATCAACATCAATGGCCCAATGCACTCTGCAGTGACTAGCCAACTAGATAACTCAACTGAACATCCAAAAGTAAGTTTACAGTAATTTTACCTTATCTAATCAGTGGAAGTTAACAAATTGACTTACAAAAGCAAATCTATGAGAGCAGTCATAAAGGTTGTCCATGGGCACTTAAGTGAATACACCATACTAATTAAATGCCACAATTTCTCACTTAGATTTATCTACTTGTCACTGCCAATGGATTGAATACACCATACTAATCTTTTGTTACTACATGAGACTTATTGAATTGTGCAAGTCCAAAGATTGTTAAGTGACACTAGAAATCACTTAGGCATGAGTCATGACAGGTGATCAAGGTCAGAAAACTTTCCCAAATTACGACTTCTAGACAGGGAAGGCAATATTTTCAAATTTATTCATTCATAAAAAATGGGCACTTCAGTGAATTTCACAGGCCAATAAATAGATTGCTTCATTCTTTGAAAAGTATGCTGAAACTTTTGAATAAGTATTGTTTGTTTGATAAACAGCATCCTCCATTGAACTCTCAAGATCTGGAAGATTGACCAGGAAGTAGTATTGTTTCTCTAAAGTCACAATTTAGTAATAATATACATGGTTGTCAAAGACTTAGAATCAGCTCATCAAGAGATAAGGAATTAAGTACAGTCATGAAACTGACCTCTGGATGTCAGATATAATAGCACAAAAGCAAAATACCAGTTCATCGTACAAGATAAGAATAGAGCAGACATAATCTTATATTCTACTGCAACTCAAAGGAGCATATCTTCCAAAAACAAAGTGAGGAATGTGCTTCCCACCTACAATTCATCAGGACACAAAGCTCACTGACCAATTACCTTTAGTCGAGCTCAAAAAATTCAAAAAATAAAAAATAAAGTCAATAAATTTTGACAAACAAATAAGAAAAAATTAAGAAAAAGGCCCGTCAGTCACTATCGAGACCTCGCCACTGTTCATCACTGCCAATTGACACTAACAACCCACTGCCAGCAGTTGCCAGTCACCACAACTGTCCACCACCATCAGTTGCCACTGACTAACAGACATCAGTCATCAGTCACCACCTCCACCAACCATTGCTGTCGTAGGTCGCTGACAGTTGATCATGGACTAGGGATTTCTCCAGAAAGTTCTTAAGACTTTTTTAAAATGTTTTTTAAGTTGTTAATATGTTTTATTGAACTTTTAATATTTCAGAGAGAATATAGCAGTCAAATGTTAATGGAACATCAAATTCATGAATGAACCAAAGTTTGATGTGGCAAATAAACAAGTGGCAGAAGTTCCATGCCAAATCACAAATCACATATTATGCAGTGTCATAAACCAAATTTTGTCATAAATGATAAATCCACACACCAAAAAACTCATAAGGCAAAAAAAACAAGAACTAGACTCCTGAGTATATTCACCAATTAGGACAACCACTCATGTATAAAATCACCAATAGCAACCCAAAGGCAACAAAAGCCTGAAACTTTCTGCTCCATTCTGAACAAGTAAACCAATAACTAGCATCTGCAATTCTGCATCAAGTGACCCCATGATGATAAAATTTGTCAGCCTCCATAGCACACAAAAGCACAATAACCCTACCGACAAACAAACTGCTTAAAAAGGAGCTCAAATCTTAAAGCTAAAGCCATGGGTGCTTCTCTTAACATAAAAAAAAAAAAGCTATGAATCTTTAAATGCAAGAATCATGGACACACCAATTTAATTACCATATAATCCAAGCACAACACAAAGTACTAAAGAAAAGCTCTGAATCTAAGCATCACACACAATCCAACCACAGCAATCAAACTCTTGGCGCATTCCTCTCACCTCAGCTTCGCCGGCACAAGAGCCCGCCACCCGGCAGGCGCCGCCCGGCGGCCGCCGGCGGCGCACGGCCGTAGCGTCCCGGAGGCGATGGCCACAGCCATTTCGGCCATCTTTTTTCCTTCCCAAGAATCCAAGAAACGGATGAGGGGATCAAGAAACTGGTCCAAGAAGCCCGTTTCTCGGACGAGGACGGTGGATTGGATTTAGGCGCTGCTGCTGCTACAAAGACGATGAGATTGGGATCACTGAGGGCCTCATCGCAATATCTATGGCTGCGGCGATGGCTCTATCCATAGGAGGAAATGGGAGGTGGGCTTGGGCTCTACCTCTCTGCCTCAGCCTCCCCAATCTCCGGATATGTGTGCATTATATATGTGTATATGTGTATTTTACACATACACATACACTCAGATGTCTCTTTCTGTGGAGAGATGTGGTGTGTGGGGAAGACAAGTGCACATAAGGTGGTTGGGGTTCGTTTCATTTCTTCATCTGGAATTGAGAGGATAATGCAGGAATTATAAGGAACGATGGCGTGTTCACGGCACTTAAGTTTTTTAATAAGTTTTTTCTGCTTGTTTGTGTTGTATATAGAATTATATATTTTTTTTTACGTTGTCGGGTATGCCTTTAAAACAATTCTAATTTTTGTCCTTATATATATTTATATCTTATAAAGATATGAGTAATCTAATAAAAAATTTCACTAGTCATTTTCTCTATTTTTTCTTCTTTGTGTGATTACTATGATTAGTATGCACAAAATTAGTATCGTGATGACAAGAATTCAACACGTTATCAACACGACTTGCTCTAACCCGGATATGTTGTCGTAATCCCTCTAGCGAATAAATTTTATTCTAATGTTATTGTTGGTCTTCTATTTAGATCAATTTTAGATCTATTCGCGCATGTTTCAAAAGCTCTGATCTGTGTCCTAGATTAGCTTTTGGGTTCAATATGTTGTTTGATTGATTTTCCTATGCAAATCAATCAATTTTTTTAGACTTGAAAAACATAGTTTTTTCTAGAAAATTAATTCAGTCGGCTTGTCGCCAACCTCCACTGTCTCCTCCGTAGTTGGCCCAGAGTAGTGCATGCACAGCCCACAATTGCCTACGTGGTCCGTAGCTGCCAAGCGGCCCACAGCTACCACTCCTCATCGGCCACCCGCCATCGTTGCCAGCCTGAAGCTGCACATTGCCCCATGGCCCACAGGTTGGCCCCTACACCCGCGCACCTCATGCCGCATCACCACGCGCATCTATCACAATCGCCCACCATGCTGCCTGTCTACCGCTTGTCGGCCGCCCTGCAGCCCACAGCCACCCCACGCGCTGCCACCATCATAGCGGTTAAGGTTTTAACTACCCCCTATCATTTTTTGGGTTTTTGAATCAAGGCCCACGTGGTCAGCTTAGACTCACTGAGAGAAAAAAAAAATGAGGCCGATAATTTTACAAAAAAAAAACCCACGATTTTCGGAAATTTGCTGTGAAAATTGTCTCGGTTAGCAATTTTGCAAATTAGCTCATGTTTTTTTTCCAGAAATTAGAAAATTGGATTTCCACCTTTTTGAAATTTTGCCTTGAGACCCTTGTATATTTTATTTTCTTGCTTTTAGGCCCTTTGGTATCTAATTTTTCAATTATTTACTTTTCTACTACTACAGTGCTTTACTATATTGATTTCTTGGCACATAAAATTGCAAAAAATCATATAAATTGGAGAAAAATGCTGAAAAGTTGTAGATAATGTATCCTCGCTCTAGGGAATTTATTCTCTTGCTCATTGTTAATTTAATACCTACATACTTATTCTAGTTACATTCAAATTTCTAGTAATAAATCATATTATGGAATAAAACTGTAGGGAAAATATGTCTGACATCATGAAAAGAGAATTTCTCAAACTTGCCCTTAATGGGAATAATTATTTGACATGGGTTCTGGATGTTAAGATCCACCTGGACTCAAATGATTTCAATGAGATCAATGTTAAGGAAAATCAATGCACTAACACTGAGAAGGCAAAAGTACTGATCTTTCTCAGACATCACCTGAACAAAGATATCAAGAATGAAGACCTCACCGAGAAAGATCTGCTGGCACTGTGGGATTCCCTCAAGAGCTGTTTTGACCAGCAGAAGGTCCTAATCTTTCCCCAAGCTCAATTTGATGGGCTAAATTAACGTTTCCAAGACTTTAAGTCTGTAATGGAGTATAATTTAGCACTCCACCGATAGTGTCGCAATTGAAACTCTATAAGCAAAAAATTACAAAGAACGAATTGATAAGAGAAAAATTTATCCACTTTCTATGCCAATAACCTTGTAATTCAACAATAGTACATGACCAAAAATTATGCCAAACACTCAAAGCTAATTTCTACACTGTTGGTGGCAGAAAAACATAACCAACTATTTATGAAGAACCATAACACCTATCTAATGGGTTCTCAACATATGCCAGAAGCACATGCTACTGCTCGAAAAACTAGCAATTCATTGGACATGGAAGAGATTGGAGACGGGGTGGATATGTCGGAGGGAGAGGACATCGAAGCAATAATGAGAACAAGAACCAAAACAAGCACATGACAAAAGCAAATCCCAAGTCAGTGGACCAAGCAATAAAAATAAACGCCAAAAGTCGATTTGCTACAGATGCGAGTGTGAGAATCATTGATCACACACTTTTGGCAAGCAAAGGACTTGGTTGAGGCCTACTAGTAGATGATGAAAGATAAGAACAGTCAGGAGACCAAGTGTAAAACACATCACACTATTTTTCTTGAGCAAACATGGTTGACCATGAGGGTCTATAGCTCAAGGACAATGGTGATCTGTTGGAGCATGACATCCAGGGGACATTTGTTTTCCAAATAATCTTTATATCGTCATGTCAGACATGCCCTTTATGATTGATTTTTTTTATGGACTTGTTATATTTTTCATGTGAAATTGTTATATTACACTAATAATTTCGTTTTATGGTGCCATGATTTATTCTTGTTTCTACTGATTGTTTAATTTCAATCATTAATTCATATATAATACTATTTAGAACTTTTGTTTGTACAACCTATGGTGGATGAAAGAGAGGTATGTCTGGTAGACAGTTATACTATGCATACTGTCCTGAAGGATACAAAGTACTTCCAAACTCTAGTTCAAAGAAATGGGAGTGTAATGACAATTGCCAATGATACAGTGTCAATCATGGATTCCAAGAGAGTTTCATTGACCCTCCCTATGAGTACAGAAATTATAATAAATATTGCTTTATTGTACCCTGAATCAAAATGTATTCTCTTGAGTTTTAGAGATATCTGCACAAATGGTTTCTATATCGAGACCCATAAAGAGAATGATACTAAATATCTTCTCATAACAAAATCCATTGGGTCAAAAACAAGTGGTTGAAAAGTTCTCATCTTCTTCACCGAGATTATACTATACTTTTACTAGACCAAATGAAAAATATGTTGCAATGAGTATAAAGTTTAAAAACTCAAATTCTTTTAAATTATGGCATGAGCGCTTCGGATCATCTTGGGGAAAATATGATGCGCCAGATTATAAATAATTCTGCTGGCAATAATATACAACGTAAAAAATTGTCTACACCTAAAGAGTTTATTTGTGATGCTTGTGCAAAAGGCAAATTGATTTTGAGACCTTCTGATACAAAAAAAAGGGAACAATCACATGATTTTTTCAAATAATTCAGGGTGATATTGTAGGATTAATGACACCGACTAGAGGATGGTGAATATGAGGCTTTAAAAACTTCAAATAAAAACAAATTTTTGCAACGAGAAGAACCAAAAGCAATTTAATATATTAAAGAGAGAAGATAGAGAAGACACAACGATTTTTACCGAGGTCTCGGAGACTCGCCCAGTCTCCCCTAATCCTCGTTGAAGTACTCAAGTAAATTGAGTCTTGCTCCAATATTCACGAAGGATATTATCCACTAGTGGTTACTCCTTGTCCACTCTGGAAAGGCGAGCACCGATGCCTTCACTACTACAGAATTGTTTTTCACTATCGGTTTAAAATCGTCTCTACTATCGGTTCTCTTACCGCTAGTGATCGGCACGATAGAAAAACGTAGCACAACTCTATCGGTTGCAAACCGATAGTAAAATACCTATATTCCAACATTCACTAATCGTGAATGATAATTTCTTCTATCGGCTCAGTGAACTCAACCGATAGTGATGTTAGATTTCTTGTAACGGTTCTACACTGGAAACCGATAGTACTGTTAGTTTTCCTATCGGTTAGTTACTCGACACGGTTAGTACTGGAAACTTTCTTCTATCGGTTGTAGGATATGAACCGATAGTATTACAAAGGATTATTAACAGATACAACAATACAGATAGACACACATTGGACAGATTGAATCTAATTATTCAGAGATTGAATTTATTCACAAATACACTAATACAAAGATATACACATGCATTGGACAGATTGGATCTAATTATTCACATATTAGGTTTATTCACAAATACACCAATACAAGTACACACATACACCAATTAACACATTCAATGTATATTACACAAGTCATTTACGATCGATCGTTGATAGCCACTTCATCCATCATATATTGAGCCCAAATTTGTCGTATCTGCTCCAATTGAGGCAACTCGTATTGGTCTTTCAACATGGCGCTCTGCATGCTTGTATGAAGTTAGGAAACTGATTTCATTTCAATTACTCTTTCCTAAAGAATACCTGGTTCTAATCACGTTCAGTATCAATTTAAGAAACTGACACGAGCGGCAAGAACAATTTTAATCGGGTTGGTCAAGAACACTTATAGTTCGTGGAGTGGCCTACGATGGCGCGATGCAGTGACCGGCGGCGGTGGAGAACCCAAATGCGAGCGGCAATGGTGGTGCAGGAGCGAAAAAGGGGACGTCGGGGAGGCTAGGGTTTTCCGCGTGCGAGTAGAGACTTATTTGGAAATGTGTTTGGTTGGACTGGAGGGAAAACTCCCGCGCGTTTAACCCATTATAAGGAAGTTTATCTTTACTATCGGTTCGTACACTAATAACCGATAGTAAAAATGTAATTTTACTATCGGTTCAAAAACACAACCGTTAGTGAACTTTCTTCTCTTCTAAAGGTCCCCATTGTTTCTTTTACTATCGGTTGAATAAACAAACCGATAGTAAAAGTTCATCTTTACTATCGGTTCGTATACTAATATATTTTTACTATCGGTTCAAAAACACAACCGTTAGTGAACTTTTCTCTCTTCTAAAGGTCCCCATTGTTTCTTTTACTATCAGTTGAATAAACAAACCGATAGTAAAAGTTCATCTTTACTATCGGTTCATATACTAATAACCGATAGTAAAGATGAACTTTTACTATCGGTTAAAAAACACAACCGTTAGTGAACTTTCCTCTCTTCTAAAGGCCCCCATTGTTTCTTTTACTATCGGTTGAATAAACAAATCGATAGTAAAAGTTCATCTTTACTATCGGTTCGTACACTAATAACCGATAGTAAAAGTTTATCTTTTATATCGGTTGGTACAGTACGAACCGATAGTATAAAGTGAGTAATTTTACTATCTGTTACGAATGAAAAACCGATAGTACTATTTTAATATATTATATCGGTTGGTACAGTAATAACCGATAGTATAAAGTGCGTAATTTTACTATCAGTTAAAAATGAAAAACCGATAGTACTATTTAATATATTATATCGGTTTGTACAGTCATAACCGATAGTATAAAGTGCGTAATTTTACTATCAGTTAAAAATGGAAAACCGATAGTACTATTTAATATATTATATCGGTTTGTACAGTAATGACCGATAGTAAAAAGTTTTCGCATTTCACTAACGTTGGACTAGTGTGTAACCGATAGTAAAATACCTCTTTTCCGCCGCTGTCGTCCTATTCTATCGGATTTTTCCCAGATTGCTTATAACCGTTAGAAAATATGGGTTAGTGGAATGCACTTCTGTAGTAGTGCTTGTACAAATGCGCTGTCTCTCCGACAATCTCCGAACTGAAGAGATCTACCGCCACGCCACCAAACTGTCTAGGTGAGGGCGCTCACCAAGAGTAATAGGCAGCAAGGTCTTCTCTAGAGCTCCAAACAATCACCGAGAAACTCTAAGTATGCAAAATGAAACGAACGAAAGTACTCGGTGGATCTGAAAACTCTCGACTTGATCAACAGATCAAGATTTTTAACTAGAAAATAAATGCTCAAGTGTATAAGAAAGAAGAGGGCTGCTTGTTCTATAAAATACGAGCTCAAAGCCTCTATTTATAGCCTCAAGGATCAAAAGAACCGTTGGAGCTCGGGCTGAAAATCAGCAACTCAAACTGACAGTCAGTTCACCAAACTGACAGTCAGTTACATACACAACGGCCAACAAAATTTACGGATAAAAAATAGCTAGCCGTTCGTGGTCGTATATGGAAACTGAAATCCCAAACTGACAGTCAGTTAGGCAAACTGACAGTCAGTTCGACCAAAACATCAACAAGATCAAATAGAAACTCAGATAAAACCAGCTGAGGTTAAATGCAAACTGACAGTCAGCATGGGTATACTGACAGTCAGTTTAGTACAAAAATTTTAGCTCAAAAACACACTCTCTGGACAACTGTCAGTTTAACTGAACTGACATGCAAACTGACAGTCAACATGAACAAAAATAGTCATAATTTTAAAACCATAAGTCCAAATTGAGAGTTTAATAGCTCGTTTGAAAGATAATTTTAAGGGCTATATTTTTGTCAACAGAAGCAAAAACCAGATCTTCCTAGATCTTTCTAGAAAATTGAAAAACTCTTTTACTGTCAAAAACTCAACTGAAAACCAAATCTTTCAAATCAAATCCAACCAAAAAGATACAATGCAATGACTTAGTAATTTCTCGGTTCATGTTGAAGATTTTAGAGAGGACTTGCAACTCTTCTTTATAGTACGGTTAAAACTAAAAACAAATTTTCCTAAACCGATCAATCTCCTTACGCCGAGATCGATAAAAATAAAATCTCATATTACCTTAGGTCCTTTGCATCTTCATGTTTGCGTCTCGTCTTTACTCTTTTGCACCTTGTGCTTCTATTTAATGCCGGGTTCATCTTGATCATCTTGCGTGTTTTCCCGAACAAGCTCTGTATCAAAGATCTCAGAAGCACAGTTAGTCTGAAACACTTTGTTTTCATTAATCATCAAAATTAGATTAGGCATAAAGGCCTAGATGCAACAGATATATGTGGACCAATTGAACCAATATCCAAACTTTTCAGATATTTTATGATTCTGATATATGCCTTCGTTAGGTGGACTCATATATGCTTATTGTCCACCCGCGATCATACTTTTATAAAGCTCATTGGGTAAATTATTGAATTAATAGCCCAGTTTCCGGATCATTAGATTCAGTCCATCTGAATGGACTATGCCAGTGAATTCATTTTAAAAGCCTTTGATGATTATTGTATGGCTTTGGGCATGAAAGTTGAGCATCTAATCCCTCACGTTCACGCTCAAATAGTCTTGCAAAATCATTAACAAAAAAAAGTTTATTGCTGGCCTTGATTGAAAAATTCAAAATTATCCACCAGTAATAAATTAGTGCGTGGGAAAAAACAAAGTATTTCCAATCTGCAAGTTTTCGGCTGTATTGTGTATGTGCCGATATCACCACCCCAACGTGTAGGATTGAGAATGCCGACTAGAGGGGGGTGAATAGGAGGTTTTAAAATCTTTTTGAATAAAACTTTTGCAAGATTAAAACCTAATAGACCTAAGTGCAAATAAAAACTGAATCAATTCAATAATTAGATTGCACAAATAAAATGAGAGAAAAAGAAACAAACACAACGATGTATCCCAAGGTCTCGGAGACTCGCCTGGTCTCCCCTACTATTCGTTGAACCACTCAAATGAATGAGTTTTGCTTCAATATCCACGAAGGATATTTCCACTAGGGTTGCTCCCTCTCTACTCCAGAAAGGTGAGCACCAAACCTCTCACAAACACACCGAGCCTCTCCGACAAACTTCGTCAAAGGAGAGATCAACAGCCACGCCACCAAAACGTCTAGGTGAAGGCGATCACCAAGAGTAACAAGTTGCGAGATCTTCTCTTGACCTCCAACAACTACCGAGAAACTCTAAGGATACAAATGATGCGAATGAATGCTCTCGGAGGCTCTCTCTTAACCACAAGGAATAATACTTGATCAACAGATCAAGATTTTAGCACCAGGAAACTTTCGCTCAAGTATATATATGACTATGGCTCATTAATATGTAGAATCTACTCAAAAATTATTTTAAAAATACTGTTCGAAAATGTACAGAAATCTGCTCAAAAGTGTTGTAAAGACTGCTCAAAAAAGTAAAGAAATCTCCTCAAAAGTGTTTATAAAAACTGATCAAAAATTTTCTCAAAAGTGTTTTAAAAACTGCTCAAAAACTGCTCAAAGACTGCTAAAAAATGTATAGAAAATCTGCTCAAAAATGTGTACAGAAACTGCTCAAAGGTGTATATGTGAATGTAGCTCGAGATGTGTTCAAAATACTGCTCAAAACATACATATATATAGCTCAACCTCTCAGCTAGCTGTTATGGTCGAGAAGGAAAGAAATCAGTACATCTGGCAGCTAGCTTCGACCTCTAATGGCTAGTAAATAGCCGTTTGAATATTTGGTCTAATGAACAGTGTCTGTTATGAACAGTGTCTGGTTGAATGAACAATGCTCGGATGACCAGTTTCAGTCCCTCTTTGAAATTTAAATATTTTTCTCAGATTTCAAGCTAGAATATGAATGAATGCGAATGCAACATATAACCTAAGAGTTTCTCAATTTTTTCTGGAACTAAAAGAGATTTCACAACCCCTCTTAATAATACGGTTAAACTAAAAAGAATTTCTTATAAAACCGATCAATACTCCAACCACCGAGACCAGTACAATAAACAAGCACTTACCTTAGGTATTTGCTGCTTTCTTCTTGCTGATCTTACGCTTGAGACTTTGGCTCGTAACCTTGGCTTGCGGCCTTGGACTATGACCTTGGGCGACACTGCAACATTGTGCTTGTGACCTTGGCTCGCAACCTTGGCTCGTGGCCTTGGACTGCGACCTCAGGCGACACTACGACCTGTAGATCCTCCCAAATCACTTGTAGTCTTTACAGAAATATCTCTGCATATAAATAGCTCAAAGACACGGTTAGTCCAAGACATTTAATATCATCAATAATCAAAATCAACTAAAAAAACCCTAGATGCAACATAACGTACTTTTATAGGACCCCCCACAGAAGTCAGAGGTGTATACTGGAAATGAGACTCCGTCAATTATTAAGTATCTTGCACCCATGATAGAAGATCTTTTTACAACTCAGTATACTGATTGTGTATTTCATGAAGATCTTTTCTTGGCATTAGTAGGAGATGAGAGCCCAGATTTGAATTGCTGGGAAATTTCATGGAATGAAACAGATCTTCAATATTTAGATCCATGTATTAGTCAAACTGAAATAGAAGTTTAGAAGATAATCAATTTGCAAAATCTGGCAAACAACCTGCCATATGCTTCCACTGATTATGAAAGAATGACTAAATCTCACATGTCTATAGTAAATGCATTAAAAATAGTGGAAATACCCCAGGAAACTAATAAATCCACTAACACTCACTTACACCGGAAGCGACGGAGACATATTAGGGCAAAAGATCTTAATTCGTAGAGACAAATGTCTGATAAAAATAATTAATCACTCCATAAATCTCTTGAAGAGACCTACCTGAAGGTGAGAAGCTTCTTAAAGAGGTTCATCCTAAAGATGAGAATCCCAGCAACTTAGCACATGCACAATATAATGCTGGGATTGCGAAACAACCAGATTCTATCGTTTCAAGAAATTATGAAGAGATGGACGATAATAATAATGAGATATCCACAAATTATGTGGACACGGGAGAGACTTATAATAGAAATACAATAACTGTCGACAACTGTTTTGCCTTCACAATTACTCAAACTATCTCAGATGAGAATCTAGATCCATAACCAACATCTATAGTAGAGTGCCGGAAGCACTTGAATTGGATCAAATGGAAGGAACCAATTGAAACTAAGCTACACTCGTTAAATAATAGAAAATTTTTTAGACCAGTAGTTCGAATACAAGAAGAAATTATTTGTGTAGGATACAAGTGGGTTTTTGTAAGAGAGAAATGAGAAGAATGAGGTGTTGAGATATAAAGCGAGATTGATAGCTCAAGGGTTCATGTAGAGACCCGGTATTGATTTTGAGAAAACTTATTCTCCCGTTATGAAAGAAATTATGTTCCGTTACTTGATATCTCTGGCAGCAGGCATGAATTTAAGTATGCAGTTAATGGATGTTGTGACTGTATATCTATATGGGTTACTAGATTCTAATATTTATATGAAATTCCTGAATGACTCAAGATCCCTAATATGGTAGGGAATGATAATCGCAATATGTATTACATTAAATCACAAAGATCATTAGATGGCCTGTAACAGCAGGTATAATGTATAGCCAACTAAGTGAATATCTCTTGAAGAAGAGATATGTAAATAATGATATACGTCATTGTGTATTCAACAAAAAGTTGCTGAATAGCTTCTGTATCATCTCAGTTTATGACAATGAATTAAATATTATTAGAACCACAAAGGAAATAGAGGACGCGAGCTCATACCTAATGATGGAGTTCGAGATGAAAGATTTAGGTAAAACTAAATATTGTCTCGATTTGCAGATTAAACACCTCCTTGAAAAAATATTTATGGATCAGTTAACCTACCTAAAGAAAGTTGTAGAGAGATTTAACATGGATAATTCTTATTCTATCAACACACTAATGATCGTGCAATCCCTAGAAGCAGAAAATAACTCATTCAAACCAAGAGAAAATAATGAGGAGATATTGAGACTAGAAGTTCCTTATTTGAGTGCTATAGGAGCACTATTGTACCTCTCGAATTGCATCAGACTTGATATTGAATTTGCAATAAACTTGTTAGTAAAGTATAGTGTGTCTCCAACCAGAAAGCATTAGAATAATGTCAAACATATCCT
Organism: Pharus latifolius; assembly: GCA_019359835.1. Classification (NCBI taxonomy): domain Eukaryota; kingdom Viridiplantae; phylum Streptophyta; class Magnoliopsida; order Poales; family Poaceae; genus Pharus; species Pharus latifolius. The sequence goes on along the minus strand of CM033326.1, from coordinate 69,935,747 downwards.
CAGGCACCTCTAAGATACAAAAGATCTTGGTTTGTATTATCAGAAATATTATGAAATGATTTTGGTGGGCTATATGAGCGCTGGCTATATATCTGACCCACATGATGCCAGGTCCTAGACTAGTTATGTTTATCTCTATGATGATACAACCATCTCTTGTAGGTCTATCAAACAAACTTTTGTGGCAACTTCTAAATCACTCAAAAATAATCACACTACATTTTTTTCACGTGAATGTGTATGGCTTAGACGAGTGATGCAACATATTTAGTAATCATGTGGTATTATAACTGAGAAAACCCCCACTATCATATACGAGAACGTTGTCACTTGTGTTGCACAAATGAATAATGACTATGTTAAAAGAAATATGACTAAACACATTGCTTTAAAGTTCTTTCATCCTCACAATTTCCTGAAGAGTGGTGAGTTAATAGTCCAAAAGGTTAGATCTTGTGAAAATCTAGTAGATTTGTTCATTAAGTCCCTACATACATCTATGTTTGAGAAACTTGTACACGGTATCGAAATGCGTCGGTTTGGAAGACTATTATCTTCGGGAGAACAAAAAAAGTCACCCACTAATCCTATTACTCACTATATTTAAGATTCAGAAAATCACCCAATGTTTTACTCTTTTTCCTTAATTAAACTTTTCCACTGGGTTTTCTTAATTGGAAGTTTTTAATAAGGCAACATGTATAGCGAATAGTACACATGTGCTATATACTTTTTTCTCCGACAGTTTTTTCCCACTAGGTTTTTCGACGAAGTTTTTAATGAGGCATACGCATATCGTAATAATGTCCAAGGGAAGTATTGTAAATAAAATATTCAGTGGACATTATTGGATATGCTTATAATTAGCTCCGGAATAAGAGTGTGTTTGGATGAGCTTAACCTTATCAAATAAGTTAGTTTGTTGCGGTTTCAACTTATAAACCCAATAAACCTCCTTTAACCGGCTCAATTTATTTGAAAGTTTCTAATTCAAAGATTGCTTATACTTATGAAATAGTCCTGAAATAACATAGGTTTTTGACCACAACTTTACCTTATATGCTCATAAGTTAAAACTAAAATTCAACCAAACACTTTCTAAATTGAATATTTAGCCACAATCTCAACTTATAAACCAATATATTGAAGCTAAAACTCGTCCAAACACTCAGTGAGTTTGGGCTGTGGTTGCTAAATTTAATCATGGATTTTTGGTGTGTCTAGTTAACTGTTTTATAGAGCATTTTGTATGGTCCGACAGTAAAGAAAGGATCTGCTATAGTTAAAGAGAAACTGAACAATGTGTGACATGTTTGATATCAGACAGAAATTCAGGGGTATTTGTTGGGGTAATTATCTTTATAGACCCACGATAATAGAGGGTTTATGAGGAGGAGTTTTGGTTTGGAATTGGAGACTTCCATCCTGAATTTATAAGATTGTTTTTTGTGTAATTTTTAATATGTCTAGTTAACTGTTTTACTAAACATTTGTGGGCTCAATGGCCTAAACACATGTGTAGAGTGTTAAAGACTTGTGTCACATTAAATTTATGACGTGTAGATTATGTTGCATTCAACGGTTAATATGGGAAACTCAAACCAGACATATTTTTGTGTGCTCTGACAAAAAAAAGAAAAGAATCTGCTATAGTTATAAATAAACTAATTTCAGCTCATATTATCTGACAAATATGGTTTAAAAAAACCACAATTAGTACTAGGGCTAGCACCTTCTAGCACTTAATGGGTACCCATAGTATCAAATGCATTATCATCGTATTACTCTTCTTTGTCAATTAATGTTATTCAAAAATAATAGTAAAGCGCCAAAAATATGGAATATCAAATAGTACAACCACGTGTACGTCACCAATAAAATTAAAACCACAGGAATGGTTTTGCAACAATACAAAAGTACACTATATCTTGTGTTGTTGAGCACCTCTAAAATAGTGTAACCATCCATCATGTGTATGTCATGAATGAAATGAAAATCACAAGAATGATTTTGCAAAAATACAAAAGTACACGATTGCAAAAACATAAAAGTGCATGATATCTTGTGTTGTTGAGCATTTTAAAATAGTGCAACCATTTGATGTTATGAATAAAATTAAAACCACATGAATGGTTTTGCTAAAATATAAAAGTATATAATATCTTATATTGTTGAGCACCCTCAAAATAGTGCAATCACGTGTATGTCATGAATAAAATTAAAACCACCCAAATAATTTTGTAAAACTATTAGTGTGCGTGGTATCTTATATTGTTGAGCATTCTACTCCATAAACAATCACATACTTTGTATTTTGGTTTCAGCCATTTATGCTGTGGAGAGTAAGATAAACAACCCTAAATAGATTGTTGGCATTTAACGCGAAGTTATTATAAAAAAATGTTTAAAAAATTGAAACAACACTAGAGATCTTGTGTTCTAGAAACAAAATTGACAAATCTAACATTCAAATGATGATTTCGAACCTGAAATTTGGTTCGCTCGCAGACTATATCAAGCATCATCTCTGTTATTTTTTTAAATATTTTATTGGTGTAGTTAAGGTTTTCTCAACTCTTATATATAAATTTTTTTAAAAAAAATATAACAATCTAAAATAAGAAAATGTGATAACCTAAAATAAGAAAATGTGATAACCTAAAATAAAAAAATGTGACGACCTTTACTAACAAAATGTGACAATCTTAATTCATAAAATACAACCTATAAATGATAAAATACAGCAATCTAAAATAAAAAAAATGCAATAATGTTAACTCATAAAATGCAACAATATAAAATAATAAAATACGACAACCTTAACTAAGAGAATACAACAACTTAAAATGAGAACATGCAACAACCTAAAAAAGTGACAACCTAAAATAAGAAAATACAATAATAAAAGTGGAAGTATAGAAAATAAAAAAACATTTATATCGTAGTCATTCTGACATTTTATAATAACAACTTGCACATGTTAGAAATAAAAGACTCTTTATTTCTCTCGAGGGGTGGTGCAAAAAAATTCTTCCCTCTTTTATTGTTGGCCATCTTTGATTTCTACTCCTTTGAAGATATAAAATTTGTTAGGAACCACTTGTTGAGAATAAAATGAGATTTTATTTCAGAATGAGGCAAACAAAATTATAAATACATCAAATCTTACATAGATATAATCTTAAACTGAAATTAATTAGAACTCTAACTAGAGTTCAACTAAAACTCTACTAATAAGAGAAGAGACAATTACTTCTTAATTCAAATTCTTACAAACAAAATAAAAACCAATCTTAATAATCTCTTTTATGATAAAAGACAAAAGACAACTCTAACAATACAACTTTACAATGTAGAAATACTTTGCAGTAGATACAACTTGGAAATAAATACTATACTTGATAGGACTCGTCATGGTTTATTCACCACTCCTTTTCCGTGCCCTTCTTTTTGTGAAAGACTTAAAGTGAGAAATCGACAGATTCGTTGATCGGTATATTGTCATGATCGAGACTGTCAAAATCCTTATGAAATTTAAGCAAAAAAACAACGAATGGACTAAATTTTAGCCACGATGAGTGGTCAATTTTGATCATGTATTGTTAGGTTTTGTTGGCTCTATAATATGCCACGATGATTTCTATTTTCTTTGCTGAAATGTAATTTTGTTCCCAGATGAATTATGTCATTGTATGATAGTTTAATATGATAAAGATAAGAACGACTCAGAGCCACATATATTGGATCTAATTTTTGTCAAAAGAAAAATAAGGTTATATAAGATGTAGATAGTTATTTTTTTCTTGAAAAAACTTGTAACATCTAGACTACAAATCTAGATCTAAATTAAATCTTCACCTTTGTCATCCTCACACCTTTTTTTCTCCCTTCTCTTCCTCCGAACAGATTTCCTGTCGCTGCCACTATCTCATTGCACGGCCGCCACGACCACCACCTTCCGTTGTTTGTCTCCTTCGTCAGGCGCCTCCTTCCACCACTGGCACCCACGATCAGCGGCACCATCACCGTGACTGAAAAAAGTAAAGAGAAGACTATGTGAATTTTAAAGAGTTAGATGTAAAAAGAAAATTTGATTCAAGAATAAGGAGAGATATATACAAGATAAAACTCAAAAAATAATGATCTTTTATAATACTTTCTTCATTTTGCAATGTAATAGATCGGGAGCCACATATCCTATTAGTGTCTAATTGTAGTTTACCGGGAAGAAATCACAAGTTCACAACACAAGCAAGCATTCCAATAGCCCAAACGCAGAAAAAGATATTCCATCTTTTTTAGAATATAAGTTCATCAATAAGATCGCATCAATCAAGGGAGCATAAGATCCTGGAGGTTTCTGGTTGTGTCCCCATTTTAATGTAGAGTTCCGGAATGATAGTAGATAATAGTATGTTGCATAAGATGTGATTGTTTTGAACAATTGAAACTTGCAAAAGTTCCTACATAAAACTGAGGAAGTAACTACACAACGGTATCCCATTCTAACACGATAAATTCTCCCCTAACACCTCGACAATTGAAAATTATAGAGAAGTTTCACAAATTTTCTGTAAAAAAACTACCCTATACTTTATTTAAGAATCAAAATCTCCACTACTGTCTAATTATAATAGGGGTAAGATGGAGTGTGTTACTGATATAATAGATATTATCACTTGTAAAATTTCTCAAAAAATAAAATTATAATTTTTGAAAAATACAATTCATTTAACTCAAACATTGTGAAACGAATATTCTTAATTTCCCTTTCATTGTAAAAAGAGATACTTTTTTATGTCAATGTTGTGGACAATGACCTTTTGCAAAACATGTCTTAACCGTCTAAGTCACCACAGAATTTCGGACTTTCCGACTTACTCTTAAAATCAATGATAGTGTTGCAATATCTCACAATTAGAAATTCTGGTCTCTCCCTATGCTATGAAAGATGCATGAAAACATGTTTTCCAAAAACATTTATTTTGTGGTATTACGAACCCCACGGTAAATTTGATGATGTGAAACATGTGTAAGGTGATGCAAGCTAATTTTGCGACGGGTCATTCTATGTTGCGCAATCACAAAGAGTGACACGAAGATTTTATATAAATTCAAATCTCAGTGGGGACCCTACTTCTATTGACGCACCCTCGATGTCAATCGGCAGGGGAGATTCTCTTGTGGAGAGAGAACTCCTAGACACGCATTTGTTTTAAGTGTATTAGATACAAATGAGTGTTATGTTACAAAAGAAGAGGTACAAGGGTATATATAAACCCCAAAAGATACAAATTACTAAATTATCATAATTAAGACCGTCGGATCGAAAGCATAGTGGTTCTTTCGTAGGGTATGAGGCACAGATCTTTCATACATGTCTGCTCCCATTTTCGAGACACCCAGTGACAGGGGTTCATCAGGAGCAGCTATGCCCCTTCCCAATGTAACGGGACCTGGAGAGGGCATGACCTCTTACCCGAAGAAACATCTGGAGAGAGCGGGGTCCCTTACCCGGAGAACCATCTGGAGAGGGATGGGTCCTCACCTGGAGAAACATCCGAAGAGGACGGGGTCTCTTATCCGGAGAAGGATAGGCCCTCACCCAGAGAAATATCCAGAAAGGACAGGGCCTCTTACCGTGAAGAATCGTTCGGGGAAGACGTGGCCTCTTACTCGAAGAACAATCCAGAGAGGGACGAACCCTCACTCGGAGAAACATCCGGAGAGAATGGGGCCTCTTACCCAGAGAACCGTCTGAGAAGGGCGTGGTCTCTTACCCGGAGAACCATCCGGAGAAGGACGGGCTCTCACCCAGAGAAACATCTGGAGAGGACAGTTCTTCTTACCCGGAGAACCATCCGAGGAGGGCGTGGCCTCTTACCCGAAGAACCATCTGGAGAGGGACGGGCCCTCACCTGAAGAAACATCCGGAGAGGACGTGACCTCTAACCTAGGGAATCGTTTGGAGAGAGACGGGCCCTCACCCTGAGAAACATCCGGAGAGGACGGGACCCCTTACCCATCCGGGGAAGGCGTGGCCTCTTACTCGAAGAACCATTTGGGGAAAGCATGGTCTCTTACCCGGAGGATCATCTAGGGAGGGTGTGGTCTCTTATGCAGATAAACATCTGGATATAACGGGACTTTTTACTTGGAGAACTGTCCGGGGATGATGCAGCCTCTTACCCGGAGAAACATCCGAAGAGGGATGGATCCTCACCGTTACCTGAAGCGCTATCCGGGAAGGGCATGGCCTCTTATCCAGAGAAACATCCAGAGAGAATGGGACCTTTTACTCGGAGAACCGTCCGGAGATGGCGTGGCCTCTTACCCGGAGAACATCCGAAGAGGGACGGATCCTCACCCGGAGAACCACCCGAAGAAGATATGACCTCTTACCCAGAGAACTGTACCGAGGGGCTTCATCATTTTCCCCAACAATTTACATTTCCAAAACATCAATGTTTCAAAGTCTGATGAACAAAAACCTCTTACATAACAAGAAGTGTCTTGACCGCCTAAGTTCTCACATAATCTCGGACTTCCAATTTACTCTTAAAAACAATACTAGTAGTGTTTCAATATCCCACAATTAGAAATTTAGATATCTGAAAGATGCATTAAAACATGTTTTCCAAAAACATTTGCATTGGAAAACATCAATGTTTCAAAGTTTACTGGACAAAAACCTCTTACACAACAAATGTCTTAACTATCTAAATTATCACGTGATCTCGAATTTTCCGATTTTAAAAACAATACTAGTAGTGTTGTAATATCCCACGATCAGTAATTTTGATCTCCCACTATTACATGGAAAGATGCATGATGGGAGTAGATGACAAAAAGATTGAGATCATCCCCTTGTTGTTCATGACACGAATTCAGATAAGATGGTAGTTATCCAATCACGAGTCTGAGTCATCATTGCATAGGACCAGATCTAATGAAGATGATTCCATCAAGTGATGTGAGGCATCCCAATTAAATCATGCAACCAAAAACCAAATCAAAGGATGCTCCAAGCCACTAACAAATCTCACAGTTTGATGATTTCCATTGGAAGATATTTGTGTGACATTATATTGAGAGAAGTTCTATTTTATTTTTCGAACTTCATAGTGTATGTTTGTTTGGAACTGATGAAAAATTGAGATTTTCAATTTTGTAAAAACTTTCTTTTCTAAAATGTTTGGAACAAAGGAATTGGCACATAAAATTCTTACGAAATTTTCTTAGAATAATTTTTTTCATAGTAACTTTAGAAAAAATAAAAATGAGGTTAAGCTCATAGAAATATTTTTTTTATCTTACTCAAAGAAAATTATACTATCTTTTATTCTAAATTCATGTATGTTTTTATGTAGTTTCTAAACACTTTTTTAAACAACTACATCTTATAATTCTAATAAATTCAATGGAACATAACGCTCACTTTCCGTCTTCTTCTATTCCCGCTTTTTTTTTCCGCGTTCCAGACTGGAAGAGGTCTCGTTTTGGAAGTCAACTTTTTAGAGGATAAAAGAGGCTTTTTTAACTTCCGCATCAGGTCCAAACAAGTCCTCCCATTTTAAATTATAAAGTATTTTAATATGCTCTTACTGACATATAAATGACACATATGGTTTCATTTAGAAAAAAAATATGCTGATATACAGATCTAATTCTCATTTATCATTTAAAACATCACAAAGACATTATACTAAAGACAATTTTTTGAGTGGCAGAAACTAAATCTTTTTTTTATTATATTCGGCATATAGGGTGTTTAATTGTAATTAAAAATGGGCATGGGAGTTATGTGATTAATCCTCCCATTTTAAATTATAAAGTATTCTAAGATGCTCAGTCTGACATGTGAATGATACATATGGTTTTATTTAGAAAAAATATGCTGATATGTAGAACTAATGCTCATTTGTCATTTAAAACATTACAAAAGCATTCTACTAAGACAATTTTTTGAGTGGCACGAGGCTAAATCCTTTTTTTGGTTGTATTTCGGCATGTAGGGCGTTTAATTGTAATTAAAAATGGGCATGGGGAGTTATGTGATTTGAGAGGTGGTATTGGGTTTGGGAATTTAAATCTGTTATCTTGTTTGGTGGAAAATGAGGTTGAGTATAATTTTTACTAGATTAAAATACTAAAAAATTATAACGTGAGATTTAACTTGAAACGGACATGATTATATCTTTAATTTATCCTATACTCCAAATCCCAAACTCTAAAACCACCCTCCTAAGACAACTAAATTGATGGGATAAGAGACTATTTATGAACATTCCTAATATCTATTCTGTTCCTATTCTCCCTACCTCTTATTTCTAATCCCACCTCTCTCATGTCCCACAAAACAAACCAAACACCAGGCATCAAACCACAGTCCACAGACGTCCTTACCTGGACTCGAGTTGTTTCAATTAACATGATAGAAACTGGATCACTCTACCTGAACTGGGCTATGGCAACTGGCAAGATTTAAGGACAAGTACAATTTACTCTGTTCAGGAAATAAACTGGATACATATAAAAGAACAATATCAAACATACAAATAATACTTCGATAACGTTGAAAAGTTCCCTTGGAAATGAGTACTTGCTACACTGTCCATCCTACAATAGAACTACAACACTACATGTAATAACTGTCAGAGATGGCCGGTCAGTGATGGTGCAGGAAGAGATGTTCCTGCGCATCATGCGTAGATTCATCGACAGCGCCTAGCATCAGGCTACTGCAGGTAGAGATTATCCTGCACCATGCCTCATTGGTTAGCAATACGAGACCTTGATAATACGCTAATATGATGGTTCCTCGAGGAATTGGAATTTGCTCCGCATGTATTTCAAACCTCCGCAGATGCAGAGTGAATTGCCTCACGCTCAGCATCCAGCCCATTTAACCTCCTGTTAATGAATGCATGAGAACGATAATTCAAGGAGCTTTGAGAGGAACAGAAGGGAGATAGAGAAAGGAAAAGATATTGCAAATCACCTTGGCTTATCAGACTTCGCAAAATGCTTGGACATTATTGATGCCTGCATATTCAGTGTCCAGATGTAGGTTAATTGGAAGTAAACTTCTATTTATCATATAGGCTATGCCAATATGGCACATGTGGCGCCAGGGAAAAACATACAGCAAGACGATATCTATGCACATTAACAGCAAATTGGATCCATAAAGACGGCATTATTCGCATGTTCCATGTTGGTGCTATTTTCAGTAAGTCCTAGCATGAGTTTAAGCATCACAAACCTGCTCTTGAATAATGCTTCTAGCTTCAACTAGTTGAGCTTCAAGTTCAAGCTCCCGCTCGGTAGCTTCAGAGGTCACTTCAGCACCTTTTTGAGCATCCTGAAGTTGTGTCATCCGAGCCTGTGTTGTATTCATTTAGCCAAAGAAAAAAAGCGTATCAATGATAACAAATTTGTGTGATAGAGCTGTCAACCGGAACATGGTGATATCACTATCTATTCAGTGGTACCTACCTTTATAGAAGCCATTTTTGTGCGCAAGCTCTCTTCTATCTGGTCTCTAGCCATGTGAAAGGGCAAGTCAAAGACATCCTGCAGGAGGAATTTCATGTGAAGTTCTAAATGAACCATGAAAGAATTGAAGAGAGTGTTAGACCAACTCCTCAGCTTAAGTCGTGCCACAGAGGAGATGAGAAATTTGAATATTCATGTTTTTCCCTTTTGTTTCTATGTGTGATATGATATATGATAGAAAAGCCATGTGATTTTTCAAAAGAGAAACCAACAGCAAACTCTGGGAGGATTCTGTCATACCGTCTTGCCACCAAGTGGGGACTGAGGAGATCCTGCCTCCTGCCTTCCATTGGCAGCAACAGCTGGCTGTGATGTTCCATTTGGAGCGTTGAGGAACTCACGCATATCCATCTAAGCATATCATAATCACTCAAATGAGAACCCTCTTTAATACTTCATAAGCAGATGTAACCATACAGATAACTATAAATGACAACATTATGATTGCCTCCAGGCAGATCACTGAACTAAAGGTACAAGTACATAAATGGGATGAGAACAGCAAAGAAATGATGTTTGTATCAATCATTAACAGATCTGAAGAGGTTGCCAGCAAAGCAAACACTGAGAGTTTCATTGTCTTTTAGCAATCAAGAATCTGTATAATTAGCATTTGTGTGGTCATGGAAACAAGAAAGCTACATTGCTGTATAACAAAGAATGAAAGTGTTGTTTCTCTAATTCAAGATGTTAACATCAAAGCTGCACAGGAATAACCAAACTACTGCAGTTAAGCCGCCTCTGCAGTACTGGAAATGGGAATTTTTGCAGTGTAAGCTGCAAGTAGATAAATGTTTCTCACGCAATTTTGTTATCAACCAAAATTTGTGGGCCATCATAAAATTTTATGAAGGAAATACACTATGTAAACCATCTTAAACTTAAACAAATTTATATTTTAGGTTGAGTTCATCCCTATTTAGCTAAATCTATGATGTTGAATAGACAGAATAAACTATTCGTCAAATACCCTGATCTATGTGAATAATGTATGAAACCAATGAACTGAACAAATCTTTGATACTGCTAACATATCCACTAGGAACGATTGAAAAAAAAAAACGAAAAAACAAAAATGGAGCAGTAAGTTGAGGTGTATCATTACAATACAAGATAGGGTATGCTTCCAAGGAATATCAAGAGCAAATTTCGGAAAACAAATGCAACGAATAAAATTTACCTGCATTGAACGCAACAGTGCTCGCAGATCTGCATTCTCTTGCATCAACTCTTGCTTCTTCACTTCATATGCATCAACCTGAGCATCCATGCAAGGTACTTAAGAATATATCTAATCAGGTGTGCATCACTAATGGGATAGTGCTTACAATCATTTTATAATAATCATTGTCATTCTTCTTTCCATTCCATGTTCCGCGTTGACGTCCTTCTTTCTGTTTAATTAAACAATACCATCAAATGAATAAGCCTCAATACATCAGATTTTGGATATGTTTTCACAAAGACATGGTATAGAAAAAGTGATGAGAAAATGTAGTGCTTTATTATCATAACCAATATAAAAGTAGTAATGACTGAAGCTCATACATTTCATTTGTGAATAACCTGCTGCAGGTCAAGTATTAAGATTCATAAACTTAGTACCTGCAACAAGTTCATTATTTCCATTCCTGAACGGGAAGACTCCTTTTTCTTTTCCATCAGTACCTGGTTTAGCCTCTCCTGCAGAATAGCAGTAGATCCATCCATAGGCATCACTTCAGACTCTCTATTTTGTGTCTGTTATTGCAGAATGAAGAACTATAGTCTAGCCTATATGAAAATACAAAACTTACCTGCAATTTTATGTATTCCTTCTCTTTCTTCTTCATTTCATGAATTTGTTGTGTGCGTACTTGCTTGCAAAAGAAAGAAATAAATCAGAAGTGCTGATTACTCTAGAAGCAAAGATGACAAATAAAATGATCAAAGTAGTCTTGAAAACAAAAGAAGGGGGTTGTGGCAATTTAACCTGATTTCCTATGACCATTTTTTGAAATTCATCGCGTTCCTGTTGCAGCTTATCAATTTGAGCTTTCAGAGCTGCAGTGTGTTTGGCCTCCTGGTAATTGAAAAGTTTAGGATTGTAAAAAGGGTAGAGATCCAAACAATAGTTGAAGAAAGAACAAACCGTTCGGGTCAAAGTGGCTAGTTCTCGATCTTTGGCTGCTAATTGGGCCTCCAGTCTTTCAATCTTGGCTTCAAGTCTAGAAATGTCAGACTGCAAACTGAACATTGTATATTGTCAGCCAGGATTCAGGAGCCATCAGACATGACACAGCATTCGGTAGAACATACCAAATGCTACAGTTAATTGCATTAATCATGTCACCTAACTGAATGACATAAGGGACATAGCAGACAATGGACTTATGCTAATGTGGGTCTGATACCAAACAGATGGCAAGCCAATGACGCCCTACAGCACCTGCAGATGAATAGATCCTGAACAAAAAGTCATGTGCAGGTGCAACTAACAACAATGCACAGACAGAATGAATCATTTAGTTGTCAGGTGCACCTAATTACAAAAAAATAGAGATTCCGTCCTGTCAGCAAGTTATAATAGATGAAGTGACGATTTTAGAAATCAGAATATCAATCTATACAGAGTATGGGAGAGGAAAGAGAGGGGAGATTTACGAGCAGAAAAGGAGCCAATGGTGGCAGATGATAAGGAAGAGTAAAGGAGATGAAAGAGGGGGCATGGGCCACTTTAGGTAGTGACAGGGTTGGCTCATGGCAGACAACAACAGTACTGCTAGGTAAAAGAAATCTAGTGAGGAACTTTGTCAGGGAAGACACAGTAGTTATGTATTCTGTCATTGCCTGAATTCAAAGGCAAAATGGCTCTGCATAAGTACAGCCAAGCAAAATAGGAGATATAGGTATAAAAGCTGAGCAACTAGTAGTAGACTGATATTAGTTTGAGTCAACTCAGATCAATGCAGCAAAGCCTCATCTTCACTTTATTTGAACCCACAAAATATCATCATTTAGCTCACTGGAAGGCTGGCAAAAAGCATTGCTTGGGAAATAAAAAAGGGATCACATGGAATACAACAAATCAGTCTGATCTTTACACTATCAACTCCTAAGATCAAGCTCCCATTTAGCTGATTTGCTTCTAATAGAAAGCATTGTACTAGCAATATTAGCCAGAATTGTAACAAAATTTAGATGAGATAACAATTCAAAAACAAAAAACAAGGCCCTATTGGATCAAAGAAAAGAGGAAACCAAAAAACCAGAATTCACTTTTGCAGAATTTTCTTCTGTTCCAGTCTATAAAACAAAAATTTGACAAAAGTCAGGAATTTTTCCTGGATCAGGCATATTTCTCGTCTCACAACAATGGCCTCATGTATGCTCCTGATGTCAACTAGACCGACAAAGCCATGCTGTCATCTATCATTATCACTTCAATGGTCAAGAAAGCTTACATCAATGAAAACAGGGTCATCAAACCCATGACACAGGTACCACCAGAAACTATTACTACTAATCAGTACCATGCATTTTACCGAATTCCTAATATGTGTGCTTCCTTCCAGATCTGGTGAGCAACACCTAACTTACACTAGCCAAGCAAATCTAAATTGTACTATAAAACACAACTGTAGGAAATGGTGGAGGCAAGACTCACCGCTGCCGCAGATCATTAGACGACTCCCGGAACTCGATGTCCCGCTGCCGCTGCTGCAGCAGCGCATAGATGCAATTGCACGTTCTTGCAATTGATACCTGCACTCGGAAATGCATAAATGTCACAAATTTACTGAAATAAATACCTGAAAAGATTAAACATCATACCACAGAAATTGACCAGGAAGTTGCTCTTCCTCAAAGGACGAGAAATCCGAAGAAATAGGACACAAAAAGTTTCAATATTGAACCAATGCTGACAGTGTCACACAAAAATTTGTAATTTTACAAGCAAACAAAGCTCGAATTTTTGTTCCAGAAAATTCCAAAAAGAAATCGAAGAACTCTCCAGAAAAAGTGCTACAGAGACCCTCAAAGAACCACAGTCTCACCAAAAAAAATCAAGAAAATACCAGAAATGCACAAAAAATCCACCGAAAAAACCACCAAAAATTGAAACTTACATTCCATAACTCCTAAAAAATCTCACAAAAATCACTACCACACCGCCAAAAAAAACTGACAAAATCCAGCTACTCCAGAACACCACTGTGTCCAAATCACAGGAAAAAACCAAGAATAGCCAAACATACCGGATCGGTGGCGAAGAGGTCAAGCAAGGCCGGGAAGCCGAAGGTGACGAGCGTCTGGTTCAGGTACTTGGCGCAGTGCTCCAGGTTCCCCGCGTCCGCGAACGCCCCCTCACTGCAACATACCCACCAACCCATCACAACCAAGTCAACCACCTCAAAACCACCCGAAGCAAAGAAAACCCTACAAATCAAGCTCAAAAACCCCCATTCCCATCTCATATTTCGCTCACCTCATCCCGATCGGCGGCTGCTGCTGCGACGGCGCCTGCATTGGGATATATGCACGGTAGGGTTACAGGAGCGGCGAGATGGCCGGACGGATCTAGGGTCAGGGTTACGATTAGGCTTTTACCCGGAGATCGAAGCGTAAGGAGCCCGCCATGGGAGGGGGAGAGAGAGAGATCTGAAGAGAAGGATTTGAAATGGTCGCGAGGGGAAGGGGATAGGGTGGGGGAGGGGGGAGGACGGCAACGGTAAGCCCACCTGGCAATGAGAGATAGAGTGATGGGTCGAACCAAAGGCGGTCGTGTGCGGGGTCCACCTGGCATTGACAGCCGGGCACGTGATGTGGGGGAGTGTGTTGGTTGGTTGGGTGTTTTGTTTGCTCCTCTCAGCGGTGCATAATGTAAACGGTAAAAAGGTGAGCCCACCTGGCAGTGAGATAGAGTGATGGGTGGGACTAGGAGGGGGTCATTTGCGGGGTCCACCTGGCATTGACTGAAATGAAGGGTAAGGAAGGCAACGCTACGGTGGGGCCCACCTGACAGCGGGAAGAAGTGATGGGCGGGACCCGGTGAAGGGGCAATCTGAGAGGTATTTGCGGGGACCGGAGTGAGTGGGGTCCACCTGGCATTGACTGCGGAGTACGATGGGACACAGACGCTTGATGCGGGGGTGTGCGCTTTGGTTGGGTGTTTTGTTTGCTGCTCCTTGCTGTGCATAAAGTAAACTCATCAGGCTCTCTGCAAAGGCAACTCCTATGCGGACTCGCGTCGACGATTGCTCGATGTTTACTCGATGTGATAGGATGCGCGTATTTTTCGGGTGGAGGTGAGCGGGAGGTAAGCTCGCAGTGAGTGCAGTACCAGTGTTGGAGGAGGAAGAAGACGCTTCTTCATGCGTATGATGGGCCCCACCGAAAAATAAACCAGCTAATCGTACTCGCGAAAAAATAAATCCGACAGGTGGGTCCATGGAACAAACGGCCCTACTGTCAGTGAGAGGTGTTTACGGTGCGCGCGTGAAACGAAATCAGAGGCATGGGGCCCACAACTGGCGTAGTGCGCGTTGTCAGAAATTGCGATATCGATCCACACGTTAGCCACTATCACTGACAAATGGGTCTACCGAACAAATGGCCCCACATGTCAGTTAGAGGATCAGATCTGTTTTTGTCGCACGCAAGCAAGGTGCGTGGGCCCCACCTGACGAATAACCACGTGAGTGCGCTAGTCTCGATTTTTTCACGCATGAGTACGGTTTCAAACCTGAGTCACTGACGTGTGGACTCAGTGACGGTTGACCCCACCTGTAAGTGAAACATTACATTTTGCATTGCTGTGTCAATAATAGGAAATTTTTTAGTGGAGCCCACCTATCAGTGATACGAAAAATCCAATAAGTTTTAATAGTTATTAGTCAAATCATTAAGAATCTAGTAAGTGTCAAATTGTTAGAGACTTGACTGTTGCTTAGCTCTCTAGCACATGTGATAAGAATTATTCTGTTTAAAAGTCAAATAAGAGTTAAGAGAGTTAGAGATAACCTTATATTCCGGCTCAATCAATCTACAATCTATAAGACTATACGGTTGTGTTTGGTTATTTTCTAAATATTCTCCGGAATAATATTAGAAGATTAATATATTTGATAAAAATGTCAACAATCTAGATTGTTACCTAAGATTCCTATGATTACAAAGACACATGAATTATAATAATTTAATTGGTACTTTTAGTGGTGGGCATCTAAAATTACCAATCTCAAGTAATCTTCTTTACTACATGTGCAAATAGTTATCAACAACAAAATTTAAAAATAGAAAGACCTAATTTTTTTATTTCAAATTACAATTATTTTAACCATAAATTTTAAAAAATAAGTACTTAAATTTCAAATACTATAAATTCAAGACTTCAAAATTGAGATTTTCAAATTGAATATTTGCCGCATCCCAATTTTCAGATACCCCTGTTGAAAACTTTTATGTTAGTTTCAAATAATATTAGGGTTTTTTGTAATTTAGAACTAGAATAATTTTTGTGTGTGTGTGTGTGTGTATATATATATTAGTAACAATATAGTCTTCTCTCCCAGCAACAGCAGCTCCAAGTTAGGAATTCTTGATCAATCTCTATGTATGTTGGCCTAATATTAATCTGTGCTCATTGCATGCTCAGTCTGAACTATTATCATCATAGATTCGCGCAGAATCAAACTCATTTGGATCTAATCATTGTTGGAAGGTCTCATCTCATGATAATTTTTTTCTTCACTAGAGAAATCCACATAGTCTGGATTAACCTCCGAACCTTCACTGTCCAAGAATTGCAAATGCTCATCTTCACATTCGTGATGTAAGCCTCATCCCCAAGTCAGAGATGACCACCCATGAATTATGCATTTGGAACATCTGCAGAATCCTGTGACATAGTTGCATTAATATTCATATATTGCCCTCCTTCCCATGCTTCGACTACCTATTCTGCTACTCCGATGTTTACATTCGTATGTGTCATATTATCTTTAACAGTCACATACATTATACACTCATCCGGTGCATGATTAGGGCTTCTCACCCTCCTAACATAAAGAGCTTCAGGACCTGTCAACTCTAAGTTTACACAGTTTCCAACAACTGTCATTTCTTGCCCCCTTTCCTCTCCTGAATTCCATCACCAAGCATGTATGAAATGTGAAGCAGTAGCAACAATGTTCTCTTCTCCTCCATCTTTTTCTTCCAACAACCAGCTAGCAACAGCTATCAGACAAAGAAGCCAAAGCACTAACATAGTTGTACTCCAGACCAGGTGAGGAACATCTTCACTCACACCTAGCTACAAGCATTTTATAGTATTAGTACAGAGTAGAGCACACACACTACACTCCTTCCTCGTCGCACTACCAAATTTGAGCCACGCCACCGTCTTGCTGATTTCGGCCATCACCAGCCAATTCCTTTTAACTAAACTCTTCTTGTACCTCACATTAGATTCCAATCGACCAATGTCGGTGGAGCGATCGTGGTCGTGGTCGTGTTCGATGACACTGCTGTGAACGACGAGGGAATGGTTGTTGAACCTAATCGAGCCCATCTTGGTTTCAAGCTGGATTTTATATCTTTTGTGTCAGAGTCCGAAACAATTACATTAACTGTATGCGTGTGTTTTTCTTTAAGTCAACCACTTCCTGGTTCTATATAATGTAAGGTGCTACACACCAGATGGATACCACGAATTAAATAAACAAATATTTCAGAGAATCTTTTGCTCTTGTTATAGAGTTTGTGCTCATAAACCTCCACATAGAATTGGGAGTTATTCTTTTCACCGTCGTTCTTCTGATTTCTTCGATGATTGCAGGAACCGTGCGTTTATCCTTGCGTGGTCGAGTAGACGGGATCAAACTGTGTGGTTAGGCAAATTTTTTTGTCGCAGGTTACTGTTTTGACAGTGATTAGCGCCATCAATTCATCAAGTTATACAGATCAACAAGTTATCGACGATCCTACGTCGTGACGATAGGACAACCCATATCACAAGGTTTTGAAGGCTGATCTGTCCCTGGCTTGGGGCACGAAAAGAAGCAGATGCTAGTAGATCCTAGCAGTAGAGATCTGCTAGATTGGTGCTTAGTCCGAACTTTGTGACCAATCATGGTATGCTTTCTTGACTTAATTTTTTATTTTTTTTTATGTGAATTAAATTTCTTATCTACTTTTGATCTACCCACTTCCGAACGCCGTAATCAATCCACA
Organism: Pharus latifolius; assembly: GCA_019359835.1. Lineage (NCBI taxonomy): Eukaryota > Viridiplantae > Streptophyta > Magnoliopsida > Poales > Poaceae > Pharus > Pharus latifolius. Next base: position 69,917,975 of record CM033326.1, on the reverse strand, counting down.
AATTGGTATCGCAACAGGTTGAAACTATCAGCAAACCTAATAATCAAGAGCTACGGCCTGGAAAGATTCCACTGATAGCTAATTCATGAGCTGCAATTTAGGGGAGCTGCATAAATTTAAGGAGCTACGTCTATTGTCAAATCAATCATGGAGGGAGAATCGTGGAACCAAGGTTTTGGGATGAGTGATTTTTCTACAATTTGGATGTCAAGTGAAGCAAGTGGCATACAATTTTATTACGCACACGTGAGAAGGCGATGGAGGTTGTGCATAGCATGCAAACGGCAAAGAAAATTTCTTTACGCAGTGTCTTGCTCGGTGCCGACTAAGAAGCTGAGCTCAAACTCCGCCAAAGACATATGATGAACTCATACATGCAAAATTGGGAGGTTGTTAAGGGTTTATAGTGATCCCGGATAAGCCGCCAAATACAAGTAAGATGATCCTCCAACACTATAAACATTGGTAACGGTGTCCTAACTCCAAGCCGCATGCATCGCCTTCTCCGCCACGGGATCGCGATGCCTCTCCCTCCACCGCCGCCGCCGAAGACGACGGGTGTCGCCGGCGGTCGCCTGTTCGCTTCCCTCCCTGCGCCGCCGCCTCTCCAGGCTCGACGGTCCGCCTTCTCTTTTCCCCTCTTTTTCCTGTGTATTTTTTTTACGGTTCTTGGAACAAATGACGTTTGGTATATGTAGCGGCGTAGCGCTACAAATCTTTGCCCATCCAATTCTGATATAAAAAGAACATCCAACATAGCTAGATCTCTCCTTTTCATAAATTGATCTTGTGGCAGCTCATAGTCCCAATCCTTTGCTGTATAAGTGCTACAATTCCATCTTTTTGCCTATGTTAAATTGTTTGAATGATTGAACAAGTAGAATTTTCCGATTTGTGTAGAAATTACCTACGTAGAGGACAAAAGAATTGCAGATCTTTTGCCTTGTTAGGGAGATATGCTTCTAGTTCTTAGGCAGTTAGGCTGTGCTTGATTCCCAACTTATCAACATGGAAAGGAAAACTTAATAGAGATGAGAGAGAGAGAAAATGGAAATCTTTCATTTTTTTTAAATAGAATTTATATGAAATTCATGAAGAAATTCACAATGCTCAGACCCAGACACAATTTTGGAAAGTACAAGAATTTTGCCAACTATAAGACAATTCTCACAACCCAGTAACGAACAGGAGAGATGCATGCAGGAAACAAAACATAGTAGCAGGAAAATAAATCCTTTTTCTTCATAATTTTCCTTATTATTCTTCCGACTCCTTGTCAAACACCAAGGTGTTTATATTTCACCAATTTACACACATCAATTTATTCATTGTTGACCCAAAAGCTCCATACCACAATAAAATTGCTATATTAGTAAAATATCACATATTTGTGAGTACGACATGTGAGATATAGGGTCCACATGTTAATAAGAGACTCGGTTACGAAATTTGCAACTTTGGCAATAGTATGGAGGTAATTGTCCCCTTAAGAAAACGCCCCTTGCCTAAGAACACGAGATGGACGAAGAAACAGGCGAAAAACTGTACTGTGAGCTCCACGCATAGTTGAATGTGATGTCCTTGCCCTGGAACACCGGACTACCGTCGTTCAGGGTGCAGAGTTCTCCGTCGCCGTCAGGTCGGAGCACACTGGGGTCGACGGGGAGAGTTGTGTTAAACCCAGCACATGACAACTTCACATTACTTTGTGAGCAAATGCATGTGTTTTTCACTGTCACTTTATACTCTGGTTGGCCTTGTGCTGACCCTCCTGTTGCAAATTGTGAGGTAACAATGTTCGACAAGGTGCATTGTGCATCACCTAAAAAAGAAATTTAGTCTTTAAAAACAGAAGGCTCCAGTGTTAGATCAGAAAAGTAATATTCCAAACTGAGAACAAAAGGCACCGTCTGGATTTTAAAAATAAAAGTTCTCAATAGAGAAATGCATGCAATGAATCCTAGATAAATAAAAGTTCTGTCTCGAATTTGACCATTCAAAACTTGGCTGGATGGTTGATATGAGATAAAACACAGATGATTATCTGTGTTATGGGATATGGATTTTTTTTGTGCAGAGATTTATTCATCCATATTAAAACTAGGATGTATCATGCAATGAAATCTATCTAGCTTTTATATATACCAAAAAAAAAAGATAATTTCTACACTTCTTTTTTCTTCCAAATACCAAGAAAATTGCTTCTACACTCCACCTATACCAACATAATTTGCTCACATAATGTCAAAAATTAATTTTGTAATTTTAGGGTATGTGGCCACTATATGCTACCAGATGTAACCTACACATTACTTTCAAAAGAAATTGATTTTGTCAACTTGATCCATTGATCTAAAACTCAAGCTTTTCTCAATATATGGATAATGGCATAGATAAGCAACACATACCTCTCGTGCTAATGCAAAACAGCAAGAAGACCACAAAAATCTTTAGCCCAGCCTCCATTTCTCTACACTAATCTATATGTGCTAAACCAACTTGCGTTTTTGCTTTTTGTGCAATATGCTCTAACTTTCCAAGTTAATTTATAGAATAATCTGAGGAATATTTATGGTAAATCCTTTCAAAAAAGAAATTGTTTTTCTATAATAATACACCCATGAATGAGCATTTATCACCTTGGATTCTTTATAAATCTGTTGTAATATTTTCTTTATTAGTTTCTACATCATTTTTAGCAACCCTTAGTCTTTAACATTTTGTAAATTTATTACTTACCTTTGATTTGTTGTTATATGTTTCTGAATCAGCTTTTGGGGCAAAAACTTATATATCTGACATACATGGTTGCTATTTATTGTTTGATTCTTCATTCTTCAACCGATCTGGTATTATCCACCAAATTAATACAATAAATCTCATTAAAAAGTGAAATCTAAAAGGAAATGCACCTAATCTAAAACAACTGTAAATATAATAACTCATATATCTATCTATCTATCTTTCTATCTATCTATCATCTTTCTTAGTTAATTTTTCTTTTATGACAAATATAAATCTCATTTAACAAATTAGATCCACTCAGGATATATCCATATTTCAATTTGCATATTTTACTAAATACCACTGATGTGATGTCTTGCTGAAATATGCGCCCATTTGTTAGCCCCACTGTCAGTGGTATTTAGGAAAATAAAAGGCCATATTATCATCTCCTACTTTCACAAAAGTCGAGATAATCCATATATTTTAAAATTAGACAAATTACGCCCTTCCTTGTACTTTGAAAAATGGCACAAATTTCATTCTGCATGCAACATGATTGGTATTTTGACATGTTGACACAATGACTTAACAATTACTAACATTGCCCTAGTAAGAAGTGAATTTATTGTTTTTGCGCATTGATTATGGCATTTGAGAGGAGGGTGAATTGAAAATAGAGTAGAAATTTAATTCATAGGGGAAAATGAAAATTAAGTCAAGAACAAACAGATAGAAAACAAGTGAGCAGACACATCATATTGGTCAAGAAGTTCAAACTAAGCATCAATTGTACTTTCTGCCTAGCAGATCCCTTTGCTAGGATTCCATGTACCACTGCTTTAGATTAGACTTTACAGCCTTGGAAATCAGTTCAGCTTACATCTCATATGCCCGACACTACTCACAATCAATCTCTAGAGTAGGCCATACTCTAGACAACACACATGAAAAACAAAAGGATTCTTTCTCACATATATAGCAGTGGAATCCTAAATCTAGGGTTCCACTTGAATTAGGGACTAGATCCAATTTATTTTGCCATCCACCATCTATACAGAGCTTCAACTATTATTATTTTTAGAGAAGAAAAATAGATCTACATTGCTGTATTTTTGAGAGATGATAAACCCTAAATCCTAAACCCTCTAGTGGTGGTGTGTGTGTGATGTTGGACCCGAGAGGGCTCTACCTCTGGTGGGGGCTACTCCAGAGGTTGACTGGGATCAATGTCGGTCGTACGGAGTTTAAGCAAAATTGATTTCCAAGGTGATGAGGATATTGCTAACACTAGCGCATCATCTACCTCCTCTACATCACATGGTGCTGTTTCTAATGTTTCTAGTGCATCAAAACAGGCCAAAATTTTTATTCTTCAAAATAAAAAGGAGATATAAAGGTCCATTGACTCGAGGTCGAACAAAACAATTACAACAACAAATGAATCTTTTTCTCATTGAATTTAATCTTGATTTAAATATGAATAGTATGCTACTTAATAGTGCTATTTTGCTTGTTTTCAGATTTAGTCAAGAAGAGGAATTAAGAGCAGCTGAAGCCGAAGCAAAGAAAGGAAATGGAGCGTTTGCAAAGAATCTGCGTGGAATCCGTGTAGAAGAGGAGAGGAACAGAGAGGAGAGTTGATCACCATTGTTCACTGTCGCTGGAGTTACTGGTTGAGGCCGTCGACTGTAGAGGTGGTCGCTCAAAAAGTGATCGAAGTCGACCAAAGTTGGTGGAGCGATCATGGTTGTGGTCGATGACGCCACTGTGAACAAGGAGGGAGTGGTCATTGAACCTGATTGAGCCTAGCACATGTTATGTCCAGCTCGATTTCAACCTGGATTTTGTATCTTTTGTTTCAGAGTTCGAAACAATTATGTTAAGCGTGCGCTTGCGTTTTTCTTTAAATTGGTCACCTCCTGGCCCTATATAATGTAAGGTGTCACACACCAGATGGATACCACAAATTAAATAAACATATCTTTCAGAGAATCTTTTGCTCTTGTTATATGGTCGTGTTCATAAACCTTCACCTAGAATTGGGAGTTATAATCTTCACCGTCGTTCTTGTGATTTCTTCAATGATGGCTTGAATCGTGTGTCTACCTTTGTGTGGTTGAGTATACGGTATCAAAGCGTGTGGTTGGGTAAATTCTTTTGTCGTAAGTTGCTGTTTTGACAGTGGTTGGCGCCATTGGTTCGTCAGGTTAAATGGATCAACAAGTTATCGATGATCCTACATCGTGAAGATGAAGCACCCCGTATCATCTTGGTATCAAAACTTTGATTTACACGGTAGGATTATTTATCTCTTAGTTTAGATCTGTTTTCAGCCTATACACCCAAAAAGCCAATATATATTGAGTGTTTAGACAAGTTACCTGTCTAAAAATGGCTAACTTGGATCTCCGAGTCCTCAGCCTATACAATTCTTCTGGGAACAAGATTGCTATATGAGGTGTGCCGTAGACTTGGCTAACTTTCATAAAAAGCATGTCTTGTTTTTATACAATGAGTGTTTTTCTTTAAGCCCAAATTATACAAATTCGACCTGGGGGCTGATCGCCGGCGGTTAGGTTATTACAGCATTTTTCAACCGGATTCGCTGGTCAATCTCATGATCACTTCCAGATAAGTCACTCCTAAATAAGCCGTTTCTCAACGCACACGGGACTATCTGGCTAGTCTTCGGTCATTTGGGTGGCTACCAGTTTGCAATAAGGTTAAAATGTTACTTTAATCTTGACCATCGGCTTGAAGCACATATCCCTGGTCATCATACTTATGTTTTCCTCTGTTTAAAATACTAAGGCTTCAGTATTCACAAAACAGAGGCGGGGGCTAGAGGAATATACTTATAGTATGAAACTTATGATGTGAATATGCACTTTCTCTTGAAAAAATAATTTTACATACATAGCATTGTAATTACAATTGTTTGGTTACAAAATACAAGGATCATTCGATCCTTAGCTCAGCCAAGAGCTTGTCAACGAAGGGCTTAACTTCTTCAATAACGGCGTCAAGCAGTTCGTCACTCTCGACCTCAACCGGTCCCACCAGCGCGCTCAGATTCGCATCTGGGCCATGGTGAAGTCGAACCCGGCTGAGTACGGCGGATGCGGCTGATCGGACTCTCGTCCTGATCATCTCTTCACGTCGCCGTAAATCTCCAGGGAGATATTCGAGCAGTGATTCTGCTTGAGTTGTAAGCAGTGATGCCCAATCGCTGACATCTGGGTTGTCCTTCCTCAACTCTACCACATTGGTATTCAAAAGGCTGGCTATGGCCTTCAGTTTTTCGAAGACCAGTAGGCTCAACTCTTTGACCACTTGATTGGTATGGTCGAGCGAGGACTCGAGAAGCATTTTGTCCTGGCTTGAGCTGTTTAATACGACCTGCTTGCGCTGCACAAAGAAAAGAGGTTATGAACAAGAAATGTCTTTAAGTCTTCTCAAGTTGGGAATCGACTTACCAACATTCTCAGACTGAAGTCTATTGATTTCAGTCCGTAGTTTCTGAAACTCTGTAACTGAGTTCAGCTTTATCTTGGTTAACTCCTTCTTCAAGAACGTAACCTCTCTGCAGCAAAATCAGGTTAGTCACAATTAAAGCCTACTTATATTAACAGAAGGATGACGATACTCACTTGCGCAAGCCGTCACGATCTTTTTGAACAGCCGCCATGCTAGCCATTGCAGCATGCGACTGGCTCGTCACCCATGACAAGCCCTGTGACACAAAGCAAGAGAGTCAAGTATGCTCTAAAGGCGATTCAAACGCCGAAACAGGAGTCATCATACCTTCATAAACTTATTTAAAGCAGCATCATCCATGCTAGCAGGAATCCTTGCTAGCGCGCCTGAAGTGCCTGCAACGGGGACAGTTGATGGGAGTGTCGGCCGGACGCCACCCCCAGAGGCCACTGGTGGTGACCTAGTCCCTGTGCTTGATTCACCTCCCGCGGTCCGGACGATTTCCTGAACCACGGGAGTAGAGCGCTCTTCATTAGAGGCTCCCTCATCAGCCCTAGCTTCAACCTCCCCAGTGGCGGTTGAAGGTATAGGCGCTGTCATCTTTTGCCTAACAGGAAGAGTGGGTCAGACAGTTTTTATATAAGATTACTGTCGAATAAGAGTTCTTACCTTATTCGAAATCCCATTCGTTCCTGGGACTTCTGGGACAACTCCCCTTGCGAAGGAGAGCCGTCTCCGGTTCTTGCCTTCCTTATGGTAAATAAGACAGCACCCCCCTGGAAATATCATGTTACAGGCATATTCTTAGGGAACAGTTAAAAACACATAAGTCTTTACCTGGACCACCGGGCTAATTGGTGGGGCTTCATCCGAAGGCCTTGACGATTCCTGAGTTGCTGGAACCGTCACAGCCGGCCTTCGTTCGTCTACTTCCTCCTCTGTCCGCGGAGGAGGAGGATTTTCCTCCCTGGAATCCCCAGTGGACCCAGGGGGAAGCTCTCCTTCCTGTATGTACATTAACTTGTCAAATACGCAGAAAGAGTCATGGAGGGAATGATCGAAAAGATCCTTTACCTTAGTCGTCCCTTCGACCAGGGAAGCAGAGATGACTGACCCTGAAACCCCGGGGGCTTCAGGAATTGGAAGGTCACCCGCGACCACCAGATCTTCGGTGGTCGCAGGGTCAGCCACGGCCACCTCTTCGGCAGCTGTGGTCTCTGCGGGGCAGCCTGGGACATCGCTGGATGGAAGATCCGCGATCTTCCTCCTTCGAAGGATCAGAGGAACGTCATCCTCTTCCTCCTCGCTCCCCTCTCCCTGTACGACGAAGAAGTGATTCCATGTCGCGCCTGAAAAAGTAGCAGGAATGCGATATCTTACCGCAGTCTTTCTTGCGGGACGAGGGACGCTTCGTGAAGACCCCTCCCCAGGGTTCAGTTTGGTCTTCTTAGGGGCAGGACTCTTTGTCCTGGGTCTCTGGGAGACCTTCTTCACGTTCTTCGCCGCCGGCTTCTTCAGAGAGCCGACATTCTCACTTGGGAATGTCGCATCCGCGAACCTCCCTAGGAGCTATTTTCATTCCAATGAAATTGATTAGTGCTGGACATACATGAAACCTGCGAAACAGAGGCCAAGTGAGAAGTTTACCTTTCGGCGCTCCTGTTTAAGGTCGTCGCCAGCATGAATCAAGCTTTGGGGGCGAGGCGATCCCTTGGGGCCCTCTACCTCGGCGTTGTACGCTCTGAGGAGGTAGTTAGTCCGCCTCTCAATCTCAGTTGAGGGCAGGACTGTTCCCGGATACAAGTTAAATTGGTACATTTCAAAAATGACAAAAGGATTTCTATGTCAGAAATAAGTACCTTCATTATAGTCCAGGGTAGTGTCCGCCATGGACGTGATCTCCCAAGCCGGATGAGCCCTTTCACGTAGGGGGCTCACCCGATTCTTCACAAAGTCTCGGATGACGTCACGTGCCGTCAGCCCTTGTTCGACTAAGTGAAGGATCACCTCGGCATGCTTCATGAACTCCGCGTTCATCGCCGGGAGAGTATCCAACTCGCTTGTTTTCTCCGGCCGCGAGTTCTCAAACCACAGCCCGCTCTCGGTCGGAGGGGTGCAGTAAAACCATTTCTGGTGCCACCCGTGCACTGAATCTCGCAGGGGTGGGGAGGGATACTCCTTTTTATCCCTCAGCCGGAAGTAGATGCATCCGGCGGCGTTGGTGCTCTTCGACCACGCCGAAAAGTAAAATCGTCGGAAAAGATCCACGCTGGGATATACTCCGACGAAGGCTTCACAGAGATGCTGGAATACTGCAAGAATCAGCATCGCGTTGGGGTGGAGGTTGATCAGTTCCCACCCGTAATGCTCAAAGATATCCTTAAGGAACCGACTCTCAGGGAATCGGAACCCGCAACGAAAATACTCCTCAAAAACCACCAACTCGCCTTCTTGGACAGTTGGGGTTTCTTGGTCCTTCTCCGCAGGTCGCCAGTTAATGAGCAGCCGCGGAGAAAGGATCTCCTCCTTCTCAAGCGCCATCAGGCTCTCCTCAGAATGATGAATGGACCTGCTCCAGGACGCCATCTATGGTGTAGAATCAAAGGGGAAGCTGGCGATTTGGGGAAGACGAAGGCTGAAGAAAATGAGGGTTTTGAGCGGCGGGAATTCTAAGGGTTTTTCGCGGCTGAGTGGCTTCCTCAAGAAGCTACCTACTGCTTTTTATAGACCCAAGGCGACGCATTAATGGGTAAACGGCTCGTTTCAAACGTTCCATTGAATGCTTTATTCATTTCCCATAATGGATACTGTCTCTGATAGACCCGATAAAGTACCCAGACGTCGGATCTGAAACAAAAAGGCTTCTTTGTTTTGGAAACTGAAAGTGCAAAAGGACTGAAAAATTTTCAGTACTTTTCAGAAGGCGTTTTTCCTTTTTATACTTTGAACATTTTCTTCGAAAAAATCATATAACTCAATTTTTTACGTACTGGAATGTTTCTAATTGGGTTATGGTTTTTTCGAAATCATGTTTTAGGCTGAAACTTCGATTCTAATCGGAATGACGGCCTGACCGAGTCCTAACTCTGGTCGCACTTTAGTTCTGACCGCGGCTCTGAAACTGCTCGCGGAATCAGGGCAGGTCGCGGTGCCTTTTTCTTAAAAACGATTCTGATCGCAGAACTAAAGTTTCCTGTGTATGAATGGTCGCAAACGTAAAGTTTATGGCTATATTTTCGCACAGAAGATGTGAAGAATATTCGTGAGAAATAAGAAACTTTTTATTTCTTACATTCTTTACATACAAAAGGGATGCAGTCGATCAAAACATCGACTTGCTCCGAAAGAAGTTTACAAAGTTCCCCTAGGGACATATTGTTGTCAGTAGGATCTACACTGACAACCCCCAGGGAACTAGCAACTACCCTAAGTCTATCTATATCGTCCCTAACAACGGACGCACTATTGTCCCTAATCAAGTCAGAGAGTTCTCGCTGTTGCTGAGCGAAGTCTCTCTCTCGACGGAAATGGTGCGCCTCCTCTCGGGATCGATCAAGACATTCTACTAAACGCAGAATCTTCGAGGCCATCTCCTCGGTCTTCTTCTCCAGGGCATTCTTCTCTTCCAGAAGAGTCTGTCCGGAAGGAAGAGATGGGGCAGCAGAAGGCTGATCGCTGGGGCCTCCTACCTCCTACATTTTGCAAAAGTTAGTCATATTAACTAAAATTATCAGCAAAAAGGGGGAAGAATTGTTACCTGTCCCAGTGCAACGTTCCCAGAAGAAAATTGCTTCGCCAACCCAATATGGCAATCATCTGATCGAGGGATAGTCACCGCTTGCCGACCAGAAAATTGATCACCCAAACAAAAATGGGGAGTATTGGGATGAAATGGAGAAAACTGAGAAGAACATCCCTCCAAAGGTGGAGATGAAAATTCAACTTGCCGAGAGGCATGAACGGGGAGGGTCAAAGGAACTGAAGGAAGAAGGAAACTCGCTACATTCTTCACCGTTGTTCCACTGGAAGATCCTTCGTCAACCTTGGGTTTCTTCCTTAAGGGAGATAGGACTTCATTCGACCCTTGTTCGACAATTTCCCCTTCATCGCTCTCAATCTCGATGATTTCGTGATCTGCCATTGGGAAGAGTAAGTGAAAAGGAAGGAGGCCAGGTAACAAGAAAAAGACTTAGGCGTGAGAGGGAAATTGTGAATCTTTACATGTCCAGGGGTTTGGTATTTATAGCCGCCAGGTCGACGGTTCGCCTCCCAGACACCTCGAGTTTCGTTAAAGACATTTACAATTTTACCTCGAGATAAAAATCTCTACGGCGCCATCATTGCCCGTCACGTAATGTCAGAACCCGTCTTGAAAAACCAACCGTTGTCACTTAGTGCGCCACTAAGTGGAGAAGTTAAAGGGCCGGGTTAAAAATCCAATGCACGGTTTTTAAATTCGAAATAAACACGTCTCTCCGTTTTCTTCGAATTTGGGGGCTAGCTGACGAGGATTGACACCCGGGTCACTTCTAATAAACTTCTGGTTCAAGACAGGTTCGAACCAGAGCATGTGTCTGGAGATGCGAACTCAAGTTATTTTGAGAGGCATCACCACGAGGTCGCAAGCTTTACGCGATCAAGTCGCAGCTTTACGCGGTCAGACCGTAGGCCTTGCGCGGTCAGAAGTTCGTGGCCTATACGCGAACTACACATTCGGGATATTACGCGGTCAGCCAAATCCCGCGGTCAGAAGTCTACCGATCAGGATACCTGGGATCTATCTATTCGGTTGTCTATACGACAAGATATTCTAAGTATCCCGAAGATTCCTACACGTGGAAAATCAACCGTCAGGGGGTTAACACGTACAGTTATTCATGAATAACACGTGTTTAACCTGCGTGGAGGTTAAGAGCAGTTTCAAAAATGAGGTGTGCATAAGTTCTTCTGGGAACGTTTTGTTATTCATGAATATATATTGAAAGGCCTCACTATTTCAAATATGATTATTTATCTCTTAGTCCGAAAGTATTTTAAACAGAGGAAAACATAAGTATGATGACCAGGGATATGTGCTTCAAGCCGATGGTCAAGATTAAAGTAACATTTTAACCTTATTGCAAACTGGTAGCCACCCAAATGACCGAAGACTAGCCAGATAGTCCCGTGTGCGTTGAGAAACGGCTTATTTAGGAGTGACTTATCTGGAAGTGATCATGAGATTGACCAGCGAATCCGGTTGAAAAATGCTGTAATAACCTAACCGCCGGCGATCAGCCCCCAGGTCGAATTTGTATAATTTGGGCTTAAAGAAAAACACTCATTGTATGAAAACAAGACATGCTTTTTATGAAAAGATGCTAATTGAACAGGAAAAAAGTGATTGGAATACTTACACGTAAAACTTGCGAAGTTGATCAATGTTCCAAGTATTGGACAAAATCCGACCATCCTCCATGGCTAACCGCGCAGATCCTGACCGCGGCACTGAGACGACAGTATATGGTCCCTCCCACTTTGGGGAGAATTTATTGCGGTTAGACTGGTCTTGAATTTTTCGTAAAACCAAGTCGCCCACGTTGAGATCACGTGGTCGCACCTTTTTACTGTGATACTTGCGTAGAGCCTGCAAGTATACCGCGGACTTAATCAGGGCGCGATCACGCCGTTCTTCCAGGAGGATGAGATCTTGCGATCGTTGTTCGGATTGGTTGACCTGTTCGAATTGATTCGTGCGAACAGATCCAATACTTACTTCCATGGGCAACACAGCCTCGGCTCCATAGACCAAATGGAAGGGTGTCTCACCGGTGGCTCGACTAGAGGTAGTCCGTAGTGCCCATAGAACAGTATAGAGCTCGTCTGCCCAAGCCCCCGAGCGGGTCTTGAGGCGATCAAAAACACGTTTTTTATATATGTTCTTCTTTCACCTTTGATTCAATCTGAAGTTTTTGTGAATTTTGGTAGGTTTTAGTCTATTAGAGTCTCAGTTTTGTTTGCTGATCCAGACTCCTTTACATAGCTTTTCTTTTCTTTGAGTTGAAAAAAAAATCAAATCTCGTGTATCTTTTAATAGCCAATCTATGCTTTGTGAAAATTTGAACCAACATAAAACTAACTGTTGAGAATTGTATTTGGGCTTTGCACACTTGATTAATATCTTGAAAGTGACTGAACAGTAGGGTATCATAATCTTGTGCTCGTGTTTGTGTGCTGATCTTAAATTAAAAAAAACTGGTCGTATTAGTACAAGACCTGATTGTAGTCGTGTCTGTACAACATTGGTCGTGGTTTGACCAGTTTTGCTTTGGTCAGCATCATTTTGAAAGCTAAAACCCTAATTGCCTGTATTCGTTCAAATTGTGTTTTCGCTTCGTTGTGCAAATCCCTAGCCTTATTTCATGTGCAATCAAGCTAGCTACTTTCTATAACTTGTGCAACACGAACTGTTCGTGCTATCATTTATATTCTTGTTAGCTCGCACTTTTGATTGCATCAAGTTACATCATCTTTGCATGTGAGTTGTGTTGTCCTTCGCTTATATCTTGAGATCAGCAACTAGACATTGAATCTAGTTTGGACTATTACATAGCTTTATAATATCTAGAATTTTAGATTGCATAGGCTAACACTTAACCCTCCAAGCTCCACCTACAAGTCATTGTTGTTATAGTACTTGGGCAGTGAATTCGCTTGATTCATCACCTTTTATTGTCTACCGCCACCGGAGTGCCTACAACACCTCAATCTAGTGAAGAAAGCATAAGAACTTCGGTTGTGTCGTGGTATAAAAAAAATACCCCGGCAAGTTTGATGACGTATGCAACACGTGTTCCTCAACACGAGCTGATCGTGTGACGGGTCACCCCGTGTCGGACAATCACAGAGGTTGACACAAGGGTTTATACAGGTTCGGGCCTCAGTGGAGGCCCTAGTCCTGTCAACGTGCTCCCGACACGCGTCGGCTAGGGGGCTCTCTCCCGGGGAGAGGGCTCCAAAGCACGTCTATTCATTTTTGTGTTATGAATACAAATGAATGTCTTCGGTTATAAGAGAGGGGTACAAGGGTATATATATATAGACCCCAAAAGATGCAAATTACTATACTACCCTAGCTACAACCGTCGGATCGAAGGCCGGATGGTCTTTTGGCAAGGCACGGGGCATCGATCTTGGACACATGGCCGCCCTTAAATTCAGTGTCCCCTCCTCCGGGATGACGTCCGGGAGTGAGGCCACTTCCACGCCCGGACGAGGTCTGGGAGCGAAGCCACCTCCTAGCCCAGAGGACGGGCCCAGAGGTGAGGCCACTTCCACGCCCGGACGGGGTCTAGGAGTGGCCACTTCCTCGCAAGGACGAGGTCCGGGAGTGAAGCTACCTCCTAGACCAGAGGACGGGGCCTAGAGGTGAGGCCACATCCACGCCTGGACGGGGTCCGGGAGTGAGGCCACTTCCTAGCCCGAAGGACAAGGGTCGGAGGTGAGGCCACTTCCACGTCCGGACTGTAGGATCAATGATGCCGACTAGAGGGGGGTGAATAGGAGGGTTTAAAAACTTCAACTTAAAACAACTTTTGCAATGAAAGAACAAATGAATTTATATTGCACAATTAAAAGAGAAAGAGAAAGAGACAAACACAAAGATTTTTCCCGAGGTCTCGGAGACTCGTCCGGTCTCTCCTACTCCTCGTTGAAGCACTCAAATAAATGAGTCTTGCTTCAATATCCACGAAGGATATTACTTACTAGTAGTTGCTCCTTGTCCGCTCGGGAAAGGCGAGTACTGATGCCTTTTACAATCTCGCCGACCCTCTCTTACAATCTTCGAACAGGAGAGGTCAACGACCACGCCACCAAACCGTCTAGGTGAGGGCGTTCACCAAGAGTAATAAGCAGTAAGGTCTCTCCTAGACCTCCAACACACACCGAGAAACTCTAGATATGCAAGAATGATGCGAATTGAAAACTCGGTGGATCACAGAACTCACGACTTGTTCAAAAGATTAAGATTTTTATCTCTAAAACAAATGCTTAAGTGTATATGAGAGAAGGAGGCTGCTTGGTGTTCAAAACATCTGCTCAAAGCTTCTATTTATAGCCCAAGGAATCAAAAGAGCCGTTGGAGCTCACAATAAAAGAAACAGTGCATACTGACAATCAGCATGGCATGCTGACAGTCAGCATGGGTCACGACCAAAAAGAAATAAAATCCGGATAAAACTCAGGTAGTCGTTTGAGGTCGAAAAAGGAAATAAATCAGCACATACTGATAGTCAGCAGCACATGCTGACAGTCAGTGTCCAAAATCACAGCTCGACCAAAATCACAGATAAAACTTTGCTAGCCGTTTGTGGTTGTATATGGAAACTGACACCTCATACTGACAGTCAGCATTACATGCATGCTGACTATCAGTATCGACTATAAAAACGACCAGTTACAACAGAAATTCAAAACAATCAGCTCGAGGTCGAACCTCATACTGACAGTCAGCATGGCATGCTGACAGTCAGTATAGGTCAAAAGATTTTAGCTCAAGAAAACATGCTCTCTGGACAATTGTCAGTTTAAACAGACTGACAGTCAGTATGAATAAAAACAGCGATAACTTTTGATCCAGAAATCTAATTTAAGAGTTTAATAGCTCGTTTGAAAGATAATTTAAAGAGATATATTTTTTGTCAACAGAAGCAAAAGCCAGATTTGCCCTAGATCTTTTTAGAAAATGCAAAAACACTTCTGCTGTCAAAACTTCATCCGAAAAACCAAATCAAATCCAACCGAAAAGAATGAATGCAGTGACCTAACAGTTTCTCGGTTTATGGTGGAAGTGTAGAGAGGACTTGCAACCCCTCTTTATAGTACGATTAAAACTAATAACTAATTTCGAAACCGATCAATCTCCAAACTCCGAGATCGAGAAAAATAAAAGCAAATTTTACCTCAGGTGCTTTGCATCTTCACTTTTGTGATTTGCGTCTCGTCTTTGTACCTTACGACTTGTGCTTTTTCTTTTTTCACGTTGGGTTCATCTTGATCATCTTGAATGTCTTCCCAACCGAACTCTGTATCTAAATATCTCAAAAACACAATTAGTCTGAAACGCTTGTTTTCATTAATCATCAAAATCAGATCAGGCATAAAGGCCTAGATGCAACAATCTCCCCCTTTTTGATGATTGATGACAACAAGTGTTCAAAAATAATAAAATCAATAACTCCCCCTAAGTGTATGCATGAGATCACAAGTAATATATGATATGTATCACAATGATAAGTCCAGATCATACACAATAAGAGTATCATATAAAAAAAAAGCATAACAGACCAAATCATCATATATATATATATATATATATATATATATATATATATATATATATATATATATATATATATAACATGGTTAACCATCCATATAGCAATAACAACCCAAACATCCATAAATGCCATATAAAATATATCCATCCATAAATACAAAAAGTGCCTAAGGCTCATCATCAGAAGAGGAGCCGAGGACTGCTGTATCTCTGGAGCTTGCTGGAGATCCAGTCAGGTTGATGGCTGGTGAAGCTAGAGGAGTGAAAGCTGGAGCTGCAGAGGCCGGTGTAGTAGGGGCTGGAGCAGCAGGACTGAAACAGATCCCGGCGAGGAAGACACGAAACAGAAACTAGGGTTTTGGCTTCGGGGTTACACACTGACAGTCAGCTCAAAGACCTGGGTTTTGAAACTGACAATCAGTGTGAAGAACTGACAATCAGCACAAAGACCTAGGTTTTGAAACTGACAGTCAGTGTGTCAAATTGATAGTCAGTGTGGGTCACAAAAAATTTCCAGAGGTTACGACCAAAGCTGAAGCACATAACTGACAATCAGTGTATGAAATTGACTGTCAGCATGGTCAATAACTTCGACCAGAGGCTACGACCAGGCTCCTAAACAAAGAACTGACAGTCAGTTAAAGATGCTGACTGTCAGCATGGGTCACCACTTCGACCAGAGAGAGAATACAATATATTTTAATATAAATAACACATCAACTAGCATTTGAAATATTAATAATGTTCAGTTCATCTCTGAGAAAGCAAAATCTAGTTTCATCTAGGGGTTTGGTGAAAATATCTGCTAGTTGCAACTCTGTTCTGATGTAACTCACATCTATATCCCCTTTTGCCACATGATCTCTTATAAAATGGTGCTGCATTTCAATATACTTAGTTCTAGAATGTTGAATAGGATTATTAGGAATTTTAATGGCACTTTTTCAAAAATAATTCCATAATCCAAGAAAGTTTGCTTCATCCACAAAATTTGAGCATAACAATTACCCGCCGACACATATTCTGCTTCGGCTGTGGAGAGAGCTACAAAATTTTGTTTCTTAGATGATCACGACACTAATGATCTCCCCAACAGTTGATAACTACCAGATGTGCTCTTTCTATCAATCTTGCAATCCGCATAATCTGAATCTGAATATCCAATTAATTCAAAGTTTGCATTTTTTGGGTACCAAAGGCCTAAATTTGAGTGGCATTTAAATACCTAAGGATTCTTTTAATAGATATCAAATGACATTCCTTAGGGTCTGATTGAAATCTAGCACATAAGCAAACACTAAACATAATACCAGGCCTAGATGCAGTAAGATATAGCAAGCTACCAATCATAGACTTATAGAGTTTAAAATCAACCGATTTTTCATTGTTGTCCATATCTAGATGTCCATTTATGGCCATGAGAGTTTTATTGCTTTAGCATCTTTCATCCCAAAGCGCTTAAGCAAGTCCTTCACATACTTCGTTTGACTTACAAACGTTCCGTTCTTAAGTTGCTTGATTTGAAATCCAAGGAAGAAACTTAGCTCGCCGATCATTGACATCTCGAATTTCCTAGACATCATTTCTCCAAACTCATGACAAAAATGTTTGTTAGTGGATCCAAAGATAATATCATCAACATATATTTGACAAATGAATAATCTTTTTCAATCATTTTTGTAAAGAGAGTTGTATCAACCTTCCCAATTTTGAAACCTTTTGATACAAGAAAATCTCTAAGTCGTTCATACCAAGCTCAAGGAGCTTGCTTGAGACCATAGAGAGCTTTAGATAGTTTAAACACATGGTTTGAAAATTTTGAATCTTCGAAACCGGGAGGTTGTTCAACAAAAACTAGCTCAGATATATCGCCATTTAAAAAGGCACTTTTTACATCTATTTGAAATAACTTAATATTGAAGTTTGATGCATAAATAAGAAGTATACGAATAACTTCAAGTCTTGCTACCGGTGCAAAGGTTCACCAAAGTCTAAACTTTCGACTTGAGAAAAATCTTGTGCAACAAGACGAGTTTTGTTTCTAACAATTACACTATTTTCATCTTGTTTATTTCTAAAAACCTATTTTGTTCCAATTACATTATGATCCTTGGGTCTTTCTACTAAAGTCCAAACTTTATTCCTAGAGAAATTATTAAGTTCATCATGCACAGCATTTATCCAATCAGGATCACTAAGAGCTTTATCTACATGTTTAGGTTCTAGAGATGATACAAAATAATGATGCTCACAAAAAGAAGCAATACGAGATCGAGTTTGAACACCCTTACTGACATCACCCAGTATTTGATCTAGAGGGTGATCCTTGGTGATGGTTTGATGTTGCCTTGGTGCTTCTTCTTGATCTTGCTCTGGTGAATCAATATGAGATGATGATACATCTTGATCATCATTCTCAATGTTCTTATCATCTTCTCTTGGTTTGATGTCTCCAATGGTAATGTTCTTTACAGCTTCTCGAAGATCTTCACCTGAAACTTCACAAGAGACTTACTCCTTTTTAGAGCCATTAGTTTCATCGAATTTTAAATCACAAGATTCTTCAATGCAACTTGTATTTTTGTTAAAAACGCGATAGACTTTGCTAGTTGTGGAATATCCAACTAGAAAGCCTTCGTCAACTCTTCTTTGAAATTTACCACCAAAGTTTCTTTTTCTAAGGATGTAGCATTTACAACCAAAAACTCGAAAATAAGAAACATTTGGCTTACGCCTAATAAGAAGCTTTGACGGGGGATATCCGCATCCCGGCAGCGGGGGAGATCACCCCAAGCCCCCGGGACGGGGAGGTGGTGGCCTTCACGACTTTCGGGGAGGTGGGCCTGCGACTTCCGATCCACCCCCTACTCCAGGACTTCCTTCGGGAGCACAAGATCGCGCTGAACCACTTGACACCCAATGTCCTCGTCTAGATGGGGTTGTTCCTCTGGTTATGCGAGACCGCCGCTGGGGTGGAGGAGACCCTCCGTCTCTTCCACTATTACTACTGGGTGATGGAGAAGAGCTCCCCAGTGGTGAAGAATGGGCCGAAGTCCACTTGTGGCTCGGTGATGCTGAAGCACGCCCCCTCCCGGGTGGAGGAGTATCTGGTGGCGGCCTCCCAAGAGCATTGGGAGGGGTGGACTCAGAGGTGGTTCTACCTCCGGGCGAGGGATCCGGAGGTGACCTATTCTCCGTGGCCAGTGACTCTCGGTCGCCCCTCCGGTTCCCCTGCCCTTACGGTGGATGAGTTGACCTCCGTCGCCAAGATGGTGGAGGCCCGCTCCCGGAGAAGCATGCGGGACCTAGCGGAGGAGTTGCTTCTCCTCCGGCTCAGCCCCTTCAGCCGGGGTAGGAGGGGTCCGGGACTTGGCCCGGAGCATCGACCCCCAAGGTTCCCGATGTCGCGACGTAAGTTTCTCCTCCAGGAGTTTTAGGCGCTTCGATGGGATTTGTTTTGCTGATGTCTTTGCATCTCGCAGTTAGGTCCTACGAGTCAACCCGGGAGAAGGCGGAGCACCTCCTCGGGAGATACTACGAGGACGAGCACGCCGGGTGTCTTGCCGCTATCGGGGAAGGTCCAACCCCGGAACATAGTGGTCAAGGCCTTCGGGATGACTCTCCTGGAGCGGGTACCCCTCCCCACTCCAAGTTCCCACAGGGGGAGGGAGACGGGGGCACTCCCGGCGGCGAAGCGTGCTAAGACCACGCCTACTTCGGGTGGAACTTCCGGTCAAACTCACCCCCAGTCCCCGAAGCCAACGCGGAGGCCGGTGGAAACGCCCCGGGCCCAAGGGAGGGTGAGGCCTACTCCGGCCCAGGGGACCTCGGGGGCTCGTCGATCCCTAATAAGGGGGGATCCCCTGGGCAAGCAATTCCCCCGCGGGGGTCCCGAGTCCCGGGGGAGGTGAGGTCTCCTCCGGCTATGGTGACTCCCATGGGGACGCCTCGGACGTCGGGGGAGGTGAGGCCATATCCAGCCAGGATGACCCCCGCGGTGACACCTCGGGGGCCGAAGGTGGTTGTACCTCCGGCACGAGCGACTCCCCCACGGTAACTGCAGCCCCCAGAGCCAGAGTACGAGGGGATCCCCACGGACACAGCCACATTGGTCACCCAGCTTGATGCCTTGGGGGCATCGGGCGTGTACGACCACGTGGTCGTCGAGCACGAGCCCACCTCCAGGGATTACAGCCCTACCCCTTCTCCGGAGCAGGCCCTCCGGGAGGATCCCTTGGGCGTGTACTTCCGGGGTGACGGCGCTCTCCCGCGTTTGGACGCCCTCTTCGCCCCCGACGTCGTTCCTTCCCCGACACCACCACCCGGGGGAGCGAGCCCTCATGTCCCCGCCGGGGGTAGTGCCTCGGCGACGCTGCGCTTGGGGGAGGGGTGTTCCCCGGATTTCCCGGCGCTCACCTCCGGTTGGGGATGGTGGGTTCAGCACCCCGCTCCTGGGAGAGACCCTCCGAGGCTCCAGGGGCGGTGACGATCCCCCAAGCGGGGCTGGTGATGGGGGCCTACCGATGGGAGGCGACCCCCGTTCCCCTGCGAGGGGGGCATCCCTCTTCTCCTCGGAGGAGGCGAGTAAGCTCTCCCTGAGTCTCGTGACCCCCAAGGTTTGAGCTCACTTTTGGGAGGGAGGCATCGACGAACTTTATGGGGAAGTCGTCTCCTTGGCGTTGCAGGTGAGGTTCCTCCCCCTTCACTTATCATAAGTTATCATCTGTTGCTACCATTGCCCCGCTTAGACAACAAACGTAGCCCACGCCGTCCGGACTCGCCTCGCCTGGGAGAATGAGGACATAAGGTCGGCCCTGGCCGCCGCCGAGGCGGAACGCGACGCGGTCGTCCGGGAGGGGGACGCGGCTGTCAGGGCCCGGGAGGAGTTCATCCGGGAGAGGGACGCGGCTGCCAGGGAGTTGGAGCGTGTCCGGGCGGAGTTGCTGACCGAGCTTGCCTGGGACAGTGCCGTCCGGGAGTTAGGGAGTGTCCGGGAGCAATTGACTGCCTCCGAGCATGCCCACTCCTGGGCGCTCCAGGAGGCGGAGTCCGCGGGGGCTCGCGCTCTCGTGTCGGCTGGGAATCGACTCCGGGCTATGCTGATTGGGCTCGGGGTCGAGTTCCGGGCGGAGGAGAATCCCCGCAACTCACTAGCGTCCTTGGCGGAGGCTCGCCGTTTTCTCACACGGCACATCGCGGCGATCCCAGAGGCCGCCGACGTCCGAGCCCGGGCCTTGGCGACCACCACCACAGCGCTCGTGGCTTCCTTGGTGGAGTACCAGGGGGTCAGAGCCCAGGCGATCGGGAGTCTCATCCCCCGGAGTTTCCGGGAGTTCTACGAGCCTCGCCGGAGGTCGCTTGAGGAGTTGGCAGGGGACTTTTACGATCTGTTGATCGAGCCCCCAAGGACGAGGTGCCCTCAAAGGGCCGGAGGGGAGATTCTGGGCAACGCCTCCTCCGGGGGGGACGACGCTGGGAAAGTATGAGCCTTCTGTCCCCCCTGGATAGCTTAAGGGATTTTTGTTTTCATAGGAAATTTTTGCTCCCGGTAGTTCTGTAGGGGGAACCTCGGAGAACTGTAAATCATTTAACCCTTGAAATGAAAACTTTTGCTAAGCTTCTCATTATGATCAGGTGTCCGGGACGGGGGTCCCAGGAGAGGGCATGAGAAACCATCCTATCCCCAAAACTCCCGCCTCCCAAGTCTCCTGGGGGGGACAAGCCCTACTTCGGTGGTTGCCCGATTGGCACTTGGCAAACTTTGACAACCACCGCATGGAATTGCCCGAGCCCCCCCCCCCCCCCCCCCCCGGGAGTATGGGAAGCTATTCCCTTGCGAATTTGACTGCCTGCAGGGTATGGATACTGGCCGGAGGACACGTTCAACGCAGCGAGACAGAGGATCCGAAGTTTGTACCGAGACTTATGGCGGGAGCTTGATGAAGGGCTTGGAAGGCGCTAGTTCCCCGTATTAGACGGAGTAGGTAGCCCTCCAGATTAGTCCCCCGGGAGTACTCGACTCCCAGTTATGTACCCCTACGCCTACCGGGAGAGGCCATCTCCCGGCATGTTTTTCATGAATAAAGTGATGGCACCTTGTGCCTTGTTTAATTTTGTTTTACATTCTTTTGTCTCTAGAGCAAAGCTCCACCTCCGGGGGAGGTGACTCCCGTTCCAACGGATTAGGGTCCGGAGGACGAAGGATCGGGGGAGATGACTCCCGCTCCAGAGAAGGACCGGGGGAAGGTGATTCCCGCAGCGGAGGACGACGGTTCGGGAGAGCGAGGCCCCACCTCCGGGTGACCCGCTCCAGAGGACGAAGATCCGGGGGAGCAAAGCTCCTTCGCAGGAGGTGACTCCTGCTTCCGGAGGAAGAAGGTCCGCGGGAGCGGGGCTCCACCTCTGGAGGAGGTGACTCCCGATCCGGAGGACGGAGGGTCCGGGGGAGCGAGGCTCCTTCGGAGGAGGTTGTTGGATCAAGGATGCCGACTAGGGGGGGGGGTGAATAGGAGGCTATTTAAAACTTTAAAACTCAAAGCAAATTAAGAACAAATAAATAAATAAGAAGAGAAGAGAACGAACACAACAATTTTTACCGAGGTATCGGAGACTCGCCCAGTCTCCACTAATCCTCGTTGAAGCACTCAAATCACTTGAGTCTCGCTTCAATATCCACAAAGGATATTATCACTAATGGTTGCTCCTTCTCCACTCCGGAAAGGCGAGCACCGATGCCTTGTACACACTCGCCGAGCCTCTCCGACAATCTCCGAACCGTCTAGGTGAGGGCGCTCACCAAGAGTAACAGGCAGCGAGGTCTTCTCTAGACCTCCAAACACGCACCGAGACGCTAAGTATATGCAAATGCAAAAGAACTGAAAATCTCGGTGGATCGGAAAGCACTCGACTTGATCAAAAGATCAAGATTTTATATAAGAAACTAATGCTCAAGAGTGTATATGAAATGCTGTTGCTTGTTGTATAAAACTTTTGCCCAAAGCACCTTTTTATAGCCTCAAGAATCAAATGAACCGTTGGAGCTAGGGCTGAAAATCAGCAACCCAAACTGACAGTCAGTTATGCAAACTGACAGTCAGTTTAGTGCACAACGGCCGACAAAATTTACGGACGAAAACTTTGCTAGCCGTTTGCAGCCAAAACAGGAAAGCTGGAACACGAAACTGACAGTCAGTTACACAAACTGACAGTCAGTTTGTGTACTAGCTCGACCAGAAACAAATAGAAACACAGTAAAACACTCTCTGGTTGAAACCCCAACTGACAGTCAGTATGGACAAACTGACAGTCAGTTTAGTACAAAAAATTTGAGACCAAAAAACACCCTCTCTGGACAATTGTCAGTTACACTAAACTGACATTCAAACTGACAGTCAGTTATGCAAACTGACAGTCAGTTATGCAAACTGACAGTTAGCATGAACAAAAATAGCTATAACTTTAAATCCAGAAATCCAAAAGAGGTGTTTAATAGCTCGTTTGAAAGATAATTTCAAGGGATACATTTTTGTCAACATAAGCAAAAGCCAGATCTGCCTAGATCTTTCTGAAAAATGCAAATACTCTTCTGCTGTCAAAAACTGAACTGAAAAACAGATTTTTCCAAATAAGACCAAAAGCAAATCCACATAAAAATGATGCGATGCAATGACCTAACATTCTCGGTTTGTGCTGGAGATAAAAAGAGGACTTTCGCTACCCCTCTTTATAGTACGGTTAAAGCTAGAAAGAATTTTTCCTAACCGATCATCTCCACACGCCAAGATCGGTAAAATATAAAAACTTGTAATACCTGAGGTCTTTCGCATCTTCACGATTTTCGACTTGTCTTTTGCTCTTTGCTACTTGTGCTTTTGATTTTACGTCGGGTTCTTCTTGTATTCCGTGCATATCTTCCCAACTCAACTCTGTATCAAATAAACTCAATAGCACAATTAGTCCGGAACACTTTGTTTTCATTAATCACCAAAATTAGGGTTAGGCATGAAGGCCTAGATGCAACAGAGGTGACTCCCGATTCGGAGGACGGAGGCCCGGGGGAGCGAGGCTCCACCTCCAGGGGAGATGACTCCCGCTCCAGAGGACAAAGGTCCGGGGGAGTCGAGCTCCACTTCCGAGGGAGATGACCCGCTTTGGAGGATGGAGGTCCGGGGGAGTGAGGCTCCTTTAGAGGAGGTGACTCCCGCTTCTGGCGCTTCTGGAGGAAGAAGGTCCAGGGGAGCGGGGCTCCACCGCCGGAGGAGGTGACTCCCGATCTGGAGGACGGAGGGTCCGGGGGAGCGAGGCTCCACCTCCGGGGGAGATGACCCGCTCGGAGGACAGAGGTCCGGGGGAGCGAGGCTCTACCTCCGGGGGAGGTGACTCCCACTCTGGAGGATGAAGGTCCGAAGGGTCAAAGCTCCACCTCCGGGGGAGATGACTCTCGCTCCGGAGGACAAAAGTCCGGCAGGTGTGGAGCCCCCGATCCGGAGAAGCCCTCTTCCGGGGAGTAGTCATCCGGGAGAGAAAAACGATCTTGTTAGATCAAAATCCCATTCCTGTTTCTTGGATTTAACCAAAACTTGTTCGAGAAAATCCCATGAGAATTCCAGATGCCTCCCGAAATTAGCGGGGTATTTTACTCTAGACGCCCAATTTATCTCCTCCCCTCGCAGCGGGGTGTGGCTAGACATAGGCGGCCCGTGCTGGTGCCATAAGAAAAATCCTAGCCACTCCCTTTGAGGGGGGCACCCGCAAGGGGTTGTTCTCGTGTAGGCGAGTGTGGGGATTCGATTAGAAATTCCATTGGTCGAATGTGTCCTAAATCTCTCCTGGAGGAGGAAAATTGTAAAAATGAGCTCTGGAGTGTATGGGGGGCGGACTAGTCCCCCAAAGTGACTCGTTACCTCGGTTCCTTGGGAACCGGGTTGCCGCTTACGCCTTCAGTCCACGAGGGTATATTGTAAGCCGCCTTGGGGGGAACAAGGCTTCTGCCATCGGGACTTTTTAAGGGCTAAGCTGGAGACCGTTGCCTCCTCACAATGAGGGCATCCTCGGGAGGGCATCCTCGCTGGGAGGGCATCCTCAAAATGAGGGTATCGCCTCAGGGGTGGTTAAAGAAGATATGCTGCAAAAAACAACACAATGGGGGAGAAAAAACCATTTGCATTGATGTAAATAAGCTGATACAACGCCCCCTCCCTTCGCGGAATAGCAGAAGGGGGAGGGAAAGGCCTTGAGGCCATTGTTAAAACTCGCCGAGCCTTCACCTTGCGAAGTCGCAAAAGGGGAGGGGGGAGGCTCGGAGACTAAGTGTAGAATTTGTGGAGCAAGTCCGCATTCCATGTGTGCTTCAGCTCTTGGTCTTCGAGAGTGGAGAGCTTGTAAGCCCCCGAGTCAAGAATCGTGGAGATCCTGTATGGTCCTTCCCACTTTGGGCTGAGTTTCCCTTGAGCTTGAGGTCGGTGACGCGCTTAAGGATGAGGCCCCCAAGCGGAAAGCTCTCCCTCGAACATGCTTATTGTAAGCGCGTGCCATTTCACGTTCGTAAATGGCATTGCAGAGGAGGGCTTTGTCCCGCTCTTCTTCGACAAGGTCCACCTCCAGCCTCTGGTTTTCTTTGTTGACCTGAAACGTGGTGACCGAAACTCCCTCGAGGAGTTCGACTCGCAGCGATAGGAAAATGATCTCGGAGGGGAGTACCGCCTCAACCCCGTAAACGAGTGAGAAAGGGGTACATCCCGTTGCTCGACTCGGGTTGTTCGCATGGAGCAGAGGATGCTCGGGAGGTCGTCTGCCCATGCCCGACATCTGGAGGCACTTTGCTCCAGGTGGCGACGGAGTCCTTGGAGGATAATCCCGTTGATGCGCTTGACCGCCCCATTGCTTTTGGGGTGAGCGACCAAAGCGAAGAGGGGGGTCGTGTCCAAGCTTTGATAGAACTCGCGAAAGATCGCGGAGTTGAACTGGGTTCTGTTGTCAACGGTGATCTCCCGGGGGGACCCCGAAGTGGCACACTATGTTCTTCCAAAAGAACTTTTGCACCACGCGGGATGTGATGGTGGCCAGGGGTTCGGCCTCCACCCACTTGGAGAAGTAGTCCACGGCCACGACCGCGTACTTGTATCCCCCCGGCACCGGAGGGAACAGGCCTAGGAGGTCCATTCCCCACTGTGCGAAGGCCAAGTGATCGGGATGGCCTGTAGTGTGGCGGAGGGTAGGTTGGAGTCCTTTGCCATCTTTTGGCAAGGCTTGCAGGTGGAGACAAGGTCTCTCACGTCGTGGGCGACTGTCGGCCAATAGAAGCCCTGGTGAATGGCTTTTGTCGCGATGGCCTGCGAGCCGAGGTGAGAACCACAACACCCGAGGTGGATGTCCTCGAGGAGTTGAATCCCCTCCCCTCACGGAAGGCAGCGAAGTATCACGGAGGCTCCTCGTTTGTACAGTGTCCCCTCTATCAACACATATGCCCGCGCCTTGGCGCGAAGGCGTTTAGCTTCGGCGTCGTCAGACGGCTCCCCCTCTCCCTTGATGCAAGAGACAAGGGGGTCCATCTAGGATCTGGCTCGGACGATTTCCGTGATGTGAGGGTTATAGGACTCGGAGTCCGGGTTAGGGGCCGCCGCAGAAGGCTTTGAGATAACCTCCAAGAAAGCCCCCTCGGGGAGGGGCCCTCGGGCACTAGCCGCCCGCGCGAGAGTGTCAGCGCGGTCGTTGTGCCTATGTGGGATACGCCGCGCCTCGAGGCCCTTGAAGTGGTTTTCCATTTTCTGGACCTCGTCGAGGTAGAGGCTCAGGTTCGTGTCGTGGCACAAGTAGGACTTGTCCATTTGAAAAACCACAAGCTGAGAGTCCCCCTTGACAAGGAGGCGTCAGATGCCCAAAGAGCAGGCGAGACGTAGCCCCAAGAGAAGGGCCTCATACTCCGTTACATTGTTTGTTGCGGGGAACTCGAGCCTTGTAGCATATTCAAGGGCTTTCCCCTCGGGGCTTCGGAGGACTACTCCCACGCCGGCTCCTGTCAGGCACAGGGTGCCATTGAAGAAGAGGGTCCAGTGGTCATTACACGGTGGTGGTGTAGCATGCGCTTCTTCCTTCGGTGCGGGGACCAGAGCCCACTCGGCCACAAAGTCTGCGAGGACCTACGACTTGATCACGGATCGTCCAGTTAGGGAGAGGGAGAAAGGGGCCAGCTCGGCACCCTACTTCCCTATCGGGCCGGTGGCTTCCTTGTGTCGAAGCACTTCCCCCAGGGGGGAGAGAGGACGACACCGTGATAGGGTGGCTCAAGAAGTAATAGCGAAGCTTCCTTGATGCCATCAGGAGAGCGTAACAGATCTTCTCCATCTTTGTATACCTTGTTTTGGCACCTTGGAGAGGCTCTCTCACATAGTAGACGGGGTGTTGACGCCCATCTTCCTCCTTGACAAGGACGGCGCTGACGGCGACCGGAGTGGCCGCGAGATAGAGGAGCAGGGGCTCCCCTTGACGAGGGCTCACGAGCATAGGAGCGCTCGTGAGATACTTCTTCAGGTCTTCGAACACGGCCTGTGCCTCTAGGGTCCAATGCAACCCCTCAAGGCCGCGGAGGATCTTGAAGAATTGGAGGCCCCGCTCTCCAGAGCGTGAGACGAAACGACTCAACGCGGCCAAGCGGCCGGTAAGTCAATGCACGTCCTTCAAGGAACGCGGCAGAGGCATGTCGAGGAGGGCCCGAATTTTTTCGGGATTGGCTTCAATGCCCAGTTGGGACACAAGGAAACCGAGGAGTTTCCCATCGCAAACGCCGAACGCACATTTTTTCGGGTTAAGCCTTAACCCGTACTTACGGAGATTGCGGAAGGTTTCTCCCAAATCTTCGAGGTGAGCGGCCGAGAGCGGACTCTTGATGACCGCGTCATCAACGTAAACTTCCACGTTGCGGCCGATTTGGTCCCTCAGGACCAAGCACATGAGGCGCTGGAAGGTTGCCCCCGCATTTTTCAACCCAAAGGGCATTTGGACATAACAGAAGGTGTCGAGGGGAATTATGAAACTCATCTTTTCCTCATCCTCCATAGCCATTCGGACTTGGTGATAGCCCGAATAGTCATCCAAGAAGCTCATCAACTCGCATCCCGTGGTGGAGTCCACCAATTCGTCGATCCGCGGGAGTAGGAAATCATCCTTTGGGCAAGCTTTATTGAGGTCGGTGAAGTCGACACACATCCTCCACTTGTCACTTGCCTTTTTAATGAGGACGGGGTTCGCTAGCCACTCGGGGTGCAACACCTCCCGAATGAATCCCGCCTCTCGGAGTTTGGCAATTTCCACCTTGATGGCCTCCTGCCGCTCAAGGGAGAGCTTCCTCATTTTCTGTTTTACCGGGGGGTGACCAGGCATTACCGTGAGCTTGTGCTTGATAACGTCCCTAGTACACCCCCCATGTCCGCGAGCTTCCATGCGAAAACGTCCGCGTTTTCGCGAAGGAAGTCGATGAGTTGCGTCGCGTGCTCCTCAAGGAGGTCGGCCCCAATCTTGACAGTCTTCCCCCTGTCTTGGGAGAGGGGGACTTCCCGGAGGTCCCCCTTGGGGCGAGGTTTAGGAAGGAACTTCTTGGGGAGCGTGACCGGCACGTTCGGGGTCGGGAAGGAGCTCCCTCCCCCCGGGGCTTTGACCAGGTTAACGTCCTTGATCACAGCGGTGGCGTGCTCGTAAAGGGAGCGAGCCATATCCTGGTCGCCACGCACAGAGATCACCCCGCTCGGCCCGGGGATTTTCTTGCATAGGTAGTTGTAGTGGACCGTTGCTCCTAGGCGATTGATGATAGTTCTCCCCATTATGGTGTGGTGGGAGGAGGGGAGATCCACCACATCAAACCGAACCATTTCGGTTCGGTAATTATCCGGGGCGCCGAACGTTATCGGGAGATCGACCTTCCCCACGGGGTGTATGGTTTTCCCCGGGACGAAGCCTTGCAAAAGCCCCGTTGTGGGTTGTAGGAGCTTTTCGTCTACCTACATTTCTTTGAACGCCTTTAGATAAAGGACGTCCGCATCACTTCTGCCGTCGACCAAGATTCAGGCGAGGCGGCAGTTGAACATGGTGGCGGAGACGATTAGCACGTCATCATGGGGGAAGCGCACCCCACGCGCGTCTTCCGTGGTGAATGTTACTGGGACGTCCGACCACTTTGGTGGCCGGGACATGTTGACGACCCCTATTGCCTTCACTTCTCGTGCATATTCCTTGTGCTGGCGTTTGGAGTCTCGCTCGGAGGCGGATCCTCCCAAGATGACATTAACGTGCCTCTGGGAGGTTTGGAAAGGGAGCTCATCATTCGAGCCTATTTCCTGGCCTTGCCTTTGGTGTCCCCCCGGCGGAATGGGGAGTGCTGCTAGAGCTGGCGATGGAAGGGGTAAGGAGGTAGGGCCTCCTCCCCTCGGCCCATGCTGCTTGAGAATGCCGCGAAGTGTTGAAGGGGCGCATGGCACTCTCGGGTGGCATGGGAGTTGGACTTGTGGAAAGGGCACCATAGGGTGGCTCCAGCCTCCTTGCCCCCTAGCTTGGGAGCCTCTCGCGTGCAAGAGGATTGGCCTTCCCCGCCGCTTTTGGGCTTGGAGAAGGTTCGTTGTCCTCGGTTAGGATCCCGGGAGCCGCCTCCGCCTTTGAGGATGAAAGCATCCCGAGGCCTTGGATAGCTGCGGGGTCCTCTCTAGGGACGTTTGTGGGAGGGGTCCCTCGAGTCCCTCTTCCCAGGACTGGAGGTCCCCTGATTCTTCTTCGAGAGGTCGTCCTCCTCAACTCTTGCGTACTTTTCGAGCATGTTGAAGAGCTCGTCAGCGGAGGATGGGCAACTCCGGGAGAGCCTCCGGTGGAGTTCTCCCGGCAGGATGCCGCTCTTGCATGCCTCAATTACCTTCGAGTCGGGGGGTGTGAGCCACCTTGCTCTTGATCTGGCTGAAGCATCTGAAGAAGCTCCGTATCGTCTCCCCCGACCGCTGGCGAACGGTATACAATTGCGACTAGTCCAGGGGACAAATGTAATTCCCCTGGAAGTTTGCGCAAAACTCGCGCTTCAGTTGCGCGAAGGACTTGATGGACCCGGCCTTGAGGTTATAAAACCACGACCGGGCTATCTCGGAGAGGTAGAGGGGGAAGACGTTGCATTAGACGCTTTCGTCCCCCCGACTGTCAAGATGGCCATGGAGTAAACCTGCATGAACTCGTAGGGGTCGGCCTCCCCATTGTAGTGCTCAATGTGGGGTGGCCAATACGACTTCGGCCATCGGAAGCACCGGAGGCGGCGGAAAATGGGTTGATTAGCCCCTTCCACCTCCTTCAGGGAGTCCGCATCGCTATCCCCCTTCACGGGGGAGGCGTGTTCGTTGTCCGAATCAGGAAGGGGTCCTAACGGACCGCCTACCTTTCGGTATCGTCTCCCTTCTTCGGGGTTCGTGGAGCTTACCTCTTGCACCTCGGGGAAGTCCCCAGAGGTGATGGTGGCTTCTTGTATGGGCCTCTTTCCCTTATTCGTTGGGACACAAGAGCGACGCCCACGTGTCAGGCGTGACTCCGGGCGACAACGGGACGGGACTCCTTCAGACCTTACCGTGCGCATTCACTCTACCTCCTCCCGAGTGAACCGTGTTTGGTCCACTGGGGGAGCCCGGGGAGGGGGCACCGGGGGAGGGAGCTGATGTGCGTCCGCGACTGGCGTGGGAGGGGAGTTGCGTGCCGGGGGGGTTCCGGCAATGGAGACGACCCGCGGCGTGGGAAAAATTCCCAGCGGGGGAACGGCTTGCATTGCGGGGACCGTGCCGGAAACACCTAGTACGGGCAAGGTTCCGGAGAGGGGAATCCCCTCCGGGGCAATCGACAGCCTGGAGACGGGAGCACCTCCTGGAAACGGGAGTCCCTCGGGGGAGGCTGTGGCCCCTGGAGGAGGGAGTCCACCAGAGGTGGGAGCACCTTCCCTGGGGAAGGGAATACCTCGCAGGGGAGGATGTCCACGGGAGGTGGGAGCACCCTCCAGAAGTGGAGGTCCACCGGAGGAGGGAGCACTTCCCGGGGGAGCGAGTCCACCGGAGGTGAGAACACCTCCCGGGAGTGAGTAGCACCCGGAGATGGGAACACCTCCAGGGGAGGAGGTCCGCCGGAGACGAATGCACCTTCCTGGGACGGGCGTACCCCCTGGGAGTGGAAGTCCTCCGGAGGTGGGAGCACCTCCCGGAAAGGGGAAAGTTCCCGGTGCAAAGAATGCTCCCAGGTGTCCCACCATGAACGGCGGTGGCATTCCCATGAATAGGAACGGGTGTGGGTACGCGGGGGCAACTCCTCAAGAGTGTGTTGCGCGCGAAGTTGGCCCTCCACGAGCGACCCGAGTAGCGGGTCTCCTGAAGTCGAAGGTATTGCCCGGGGGGCGCTTGGTCGCCCTGGCGCGGAGCCCTCGGTTGGCTCGCAGGAGCTACTCCCCCGCCAAGGGCGATGGGAGAAGGGAGTGTCACCTCCCCCCGAGTGTCCCCGGGAGGAGGTGCCGCGACGACGACCCCTTGCGCTAGTGGCGCAGGGTCGCTAAGGCCAGCGTCGTTGGAGATGGAGGCCAAGTGCCTCATTTTTCTTTGAGCCATGGCAATTTGTCACGAGTCCCCACGGACGGCGCCAACTGTCGTGATATAAAAAAAAATACCCCAGCAGGTTTGATGACGTGTGCAACACGTGTTCCTCAACACGAGCTGACCGTGTGACGGGTCACCCCGTGTCGGACAATCACAGAGATTGACACAAGGGTTTATACAGGTTCGGGCCTCAGTGGAGGCCCTAGTCCTATCGACGTGCTCTTGACACAGGTCGGCTAGGGGGCTCTCTCCTGGGGAGAGGGCTCCAAAGCACATCTATTCGTGTTTGTGTTATGAATACAAATGAATGTCTACGGTTACAAGAGAGGGGTACAAGGGTATATATAAACCCCAAAAGATGCAAATTACTATACTACCCTAGCTACAACCGTTGGATAGAAGGCCGGATGGTCTTTTGGCAAGGCTCGGGGCACCAATCTTTGACACCTGGCCGCCCTTGAATTCAGTGTCCCCTCCTCCGGGATGAGGCTCGGGAGTGAGGCCACTTCCATGCCCGGACGGGGTTCGGGAGTGAAGCCACCTCCTAGCCCAGAGGATGGGGCCTGGAGGTGAGGCCACTTCCACGCCCGGACGGGTTTCGGGAGTGAGGCCACTTCCACTCCCGGACATGGTCCGAGAGTGAGGCCATCTCCTAGCCTGGAGGACGGGGCCCGGAGGTGAGGCCACTTCCACGCCCCGACGAGGTCCGGGAGTGAGGCCACTTCCAATCCCGGACAGGATCCAGGAGTAAGGTCACCTCCTAGCCCAGAGGACGGGGCCCAGAGGTGAGGCCACTTCCATGTTCGGATGGGGTCCGGGAGTGAGGCCACTTCCACGCCCAGACGAGGTCCGGGAGTGAGGCCACCTCCTAATCCGGAGGACGGGGCCCGGAGGTGAGGCCACTTCCACGTTCGGACGGGGTCCGGGAGTGAGGCCACTTCCACGCCCAGAAGGGGTTCGGGAGTGAGGTCACCTCCTAGCCCGGAGGACGGGGCCCATAGGTGAGGCCACTTCCACGCCCAGACGAGGTCTAGGAGTGAGGGCACTTCCTCGCCCGGAGGACGGGGCCCAGAGGTGAGGCCACTCCCACGCTTGGACAAGGTTCGGGAGTGAGGCAACCTCCACGCCTGGACGGGGTCCGGGAGTGAAGCCAGGCCCCTTCCACCCCGGATGGGGTCCGGGAGTGAGGCTACCTCCTAGCCTGGAGGACGGGGCCCGGAGGTGAGGATACTTCCACGCCCGGACGGCGTCCGGGTGTGAGGCCACTTCCACTACCGGACAGGGTTTGGGAGTGGGGGCACTTCCATACTCGGACGGGGTTCGGGAGTGAGGGCCCCTCCTAGCCCCGAGGGCGAGTCAGGAGATGAGAAGATCCTCCTCTTGTACCCGGTTGGTGCACTTGGCATGGATAATATTTTACCCCAACAGGTTGGTAAGGAGAGTGTGAGATTGAGTGATTCCACAATAATTACACATTTTTTGTTGTTCTTGTTTGTGTAGGATCAAGGATCTCAACTAGAGGGGTGTGAATAGGAGGCTTTTAAAAATTCTTTCCCATTAATCAATTTTTAATAAGATATTTATGGAAATCTAATTTTAGCAAGGGTTTAACAACTATCTAACAACTAGTTGCATTCAACCATATAGAATATTCAATATAACATGCAACAATAGTGAATTAAGCAATTGTGTTAAGATAAATACAAATTATACAAAAGAGAGACAATTGACACAATGATTTTTATCGAGGTTTCGGAGACTCGCCCGATCTCCCCTACTCCTCATTGAAGCGCTCACGCGTGTCTCGCTTCTATATCCACGAAGGATATTTTCACTCGGGTTGCTCCTTCTCCACACCGGATAGGGGAGCACCAAATCTTTCACACTTGTTTGCCGGTCTCTCCAACAAACTTCACCCGGAGAGATCACGAAACTCCTCTGACACCGTCCAGGCGATGGCGATCGCCAAGAGTAACAAGTCAGACCTTTTCACTTGAACAAATTTCGTACTAGAAGCTCAAATGATGCAAATGTATGACACATACTAGCACTCTTAGCCTCACACAAAGGCTTTATCTCAAATCCACTCAAGATTTTGGCTCAAATCTAGCCTCTAGATGCAATAGAACACATGCAATGGGCTTGGCTAGCTTTTACACAATGATATCAACTTCTTGAGCAGCCTCAAATGAAAGCAAACACGAGATATATATAGCCCCTCAAGAAAACTAGCCGTTTGCAACCAGTTGCGCCAGTTTTGTACAGGCCGGACATTGTCCGGCCAGTACAACAAATTTCGACCGTTGCAAACTGTCTGTTGTCAATTTGCAAATGCCACAAGAGATTTGTACAGGCCGAACAATGTCCGGCCATCACAGACAATGTCCAGCTTGTGCGAACTAAAAACAGGACTTTACTAATTTTACTCTAAACTCAATTCTGGGTATTTGAACATACGGATTTGCTGTTTTCTCGCGGATATGCCTGCTGACACTCAGCAACGACCATGACCATTTAGATTTAGGAACTTAAACCACAAGTCGAATATCTGGTCGAAAATAGGTGGTCGGGTGGATTTGGTCGAGCATATGCAAGCGAGCTGAAGACTGGTACGACCAGCTTGAACTCCTACGACCACAACCAAACCCCAAACAAGGACAAAGCCAATCCGGCAACACGACCACGACCACATACCAAACAAGGATACGATCAGAATGTGCAAATACGACCATGACCAGCTCTAGAAATAAAACAGATAGCTCTAGCTGGCGATTACGACTAAGTGCAGTGTTCAAAATATTTTTCTTTAATGCAACACAAACTACACATAGACTTTCTAGCAATGCAAGAGGAGATTAATCACTAGTGCAAGATGATATGAATGCATTTGAGCTTGCACACTAGATAGACTCAAACTACTAGTTTCCAACCCCTCTTAATAGTACGGTCAAATTAGTAAAAAGAAGTCCTATCAATCTGGTCTATCTCCAAACATTGAGACCGGTAAAATCTTAAGAAAACAATCCTTAATCTTGGATCTTACCTTCGATGAAGCTCGACCTTGTGAAGCTCGACCCCTCGAAGCTGGTCCTCACAAAGCTTGACTTTGCTAAGCTTGACCTCACTCGAGATTACTCATATCGGCATCATTCTCTTCACGCCCTTGCTTGCTTTCATCTCGTAGCCATTTTGAGACTACAACACATACACTCAATGCACAACGCTAGTCTCATATATGGTCGTCATTAATCACCACCAGAGAAATTACTCCACACACGAGTTAACTCAACAATTTCTCTTTCCGATGAAATGACAAAACCAATTTCGATAAGCAACAAATGAGTAAGAGATGAATCATACAATAATATAGATCCATAAATGATACAAGAAATACGCACACAATCCATACTACTCATGTCATGAAAAAGATAAGTATAAGCTCAATGCAAATTCAGATGACAGACACGATGAGCTCCCCCTCAACATATGCATTGATATCAAACCACAAATGGAGTCATCAACCTTCAGGATTTATCTCATGACATTTCGATTAATCAATCAGCATAAGCTTGATGCAACCACAGAGCTCTCCCTCAACATATGCATCATTATTAAATCCACAACAAGAAGTCATCGACTTCTAGGGTTTAACAAATAACAATTCAATATACTTGTGCTAAACTAGGATTTATACAAGTTGTCATTTAATCATCAAAGCTGTCATTATCCATATTAACATTAATCATCAGGGTTTATCCAAAGCGTCATTAATCATCAAAACCTAGATACCTAGAACGACCTAGATCCAAGAATCTCCCCCTTTTTTATGATTGATGACAACAACCTCTATAAATCCAAAATATATTCTTCAGCTCCCCCTCAATATATGCAATCATATTTCGGAACTGAGCAAAGCATTTAACCATTTAAGATATGAGATATGAATGGCAATTGAGTACAAGTTCAATCAAGTCATCTTCCAAAACATCAACTATCTCAATTTTCTCTAACTCAAATATCTCTCCCAAATATCAATATCAATTATCTCAAATAATATTTTTCTCATTCAGATATCAATGTACCAATGATCTCTAATATCAATCTCTCATTATCCGAATATCACATGATATCTATCTCTCCCCTTTTGTCAACTAACTTAACTATCTCTCCCAAACTTTCCTAAACTCTCTCTCCCTAAAGCTCTCCAATATCTCTCCCCCTTTGTCATCAAGCACAAAAGGAAGGATTAGAAACTTAAATTCTGATAAGCAATATTTTTAGGGGCATTGACTCATTCTTAAGTTTGCTAAGACATGTTGAAAGAGATTTCCAAGAAAAACTAATTTTTACTGGAAATGATTTTCATTCAAAAATAAGATCACAAGAAGAATGATGCAAGTATTTTTGAAAATATTTTCAAGGTATGGAGGAGGAATCAAGACAATCAACATACAATGGATATATCGAAGACATTTATATCCATTTTCAATCAATCAAAATCTATATGCATCTAATAGTTTGATGTGAAAAAGATCCGCTAGATGCATATTCGCCTTTACATGATTGATTTCCATATTCTCTTTATGCCACGAGGTCTCTTATACAGTGATGTCATATATCAATATACTCTAACCGAGAGTTTTGAATTTAAATTGTTCACCATCTTTATGACACTTTCAATATTTCATAAGAGTGACATCTTTTCAAAAATGGTTCCATAATCCAACAAGATTTGTTTCATCCATCAAGATTCAAGGACAATAACCACCGGATGCACTTTTTGATTTGATCTTGCAATTCACATAATTCAAATTCAAATACTCAAGAAATTCAAGGTTTGTATTTTTCAGATATCAAAGATATATCTAGGATTGCATTTCAATTACCTAAGAATGCATTTAATGGTAATCATATGACATTCCTTAGGAAATAATCGCAATAGAGCATATATGCAATCACTAAGTAAGATGACTGGTCAAAATGTGGTAAAGTAAAGCAAACTATCAATCAAGGATCGATAGGGTTTAGAATTGACCGCTTTTTCATGTTCGTCCATGTCGAGATGTTCATTTGTAGCCATGAGGGTTATAATATCATCATCATCGTGCATTTCGAGGCTTTTGAGCGATTTCTTCACTTGCTTGAATTCATTCTTGAACGTTCCATTCTTGAGTTGCTTGTTTTTTCATGCACGGAAGTAACTTTGCTCTTCAATTGTTTGCATCTCGATTTTCCTAAGCATCATCTCAAAAACAAATTCTTGACAAAGGGATTCATTAGTGAAACAAATATTGTCATCGATATATATTTGACATAAGGGAAAATGATGTATCGATTAATGTTGTGATGAATGTGTCAACCTTCTCAATTTTGAAAATCATTTGATATAAGAAAAGATTTTAAGCTTTTAAATCAAATGAAATTGGAAACAATAGATTCAATTCTCAAAAATTTCACTTCTTTTGGCATTAAAACACAAAAGAACATACAAAAGAAGAGTATGCCATAATGAGGTTTGTCGAAACCTTTTTAGGTCACAAGGTTGAGAGAAAAGCATATGACCTAATGGAGAGTTCAAATTTTTCACAAAAACATTCAAGTCTCGAATTCATGCGAATATGCTCCAAAATTATGAAAATAATCTTTACTTTGATATGCAAAAACATAATCAAAAAGCATTCCAAACATCAGCAAATGAATCATGAGGAAATGCAAAATATGGGAAAAATGAGAGCAAGGATGTGACAAAAACAGGGAAGGAGAAGAACCAGCTGAAAAATTTAGAAACCATCCAACTGCACACACGGCCGGACAGAGTCTGTTAGGGCTGGACAAAGTACGGTTAGGGCTGACAGAGTTCGGCTCTGGGCGGACAACGTCCAGACGGTTCAGAAAAGTCTATTGAAAATCTGAAATTTGTGATTTTTGCAATTTTGCTTCAAAAATTGAATCAAGTTCCATAATAGGTTTGAATATCATTACAGGAACTTAGATGAATACCATTTAGAAGAATTTGATTCGAAAAAGATGTTGAATTTAATCCTCAAAAGTGATTTTGGGGTAAAACGTGTAAAACCAAAAATGATTTTCACAAAAACTTCAATTCTTGTTGAAACTTGGATTTTTCTCAAATCTTTGGGCTTGAATGAGTTTGAAATACTATTCCAAACCAAGACATGGATGAAAGTCCGGTCCAAATAGCTCAAATCACAAAATGCACATTTTGGGTATTTTCGGGTCGATAGTCATTTTCAGGCGACCTAGGATATGAGAATACAAACTATCTTCAGGTGAGTGAGTTCTAAATGTTTCATGTAGAAAGTTTTGATCAAATCTCAACCCATCTTGTTTTATGGAAATTAATCGTTTTGGGCCAAAATAAGATCCCGAAGTTTTCAATTTTGTCAAATTTTTGCATTTTAGCTCGAAACTCTTTTGTTTTAATTCAAAACCTTTGAAAACATATTTGAAACATATTTTTGAATGTTTTATGGTAGTTTTGAATATTTTGAACATTTTGATCTCTTTTTCACCTTTTTGCTCAAAAATGGCCCTTTTTACCAAAACACTTACAAAATGAGATACATGTGCACAATTAGGGTATACAATAGTTCAATGACTTTGAAGTTGCTCCCCCTAAATATTTTCGCGGTTTCCAGTATAACCACGAGCGGTTTCACGCGATGGAGACGCGCCACGTGGTGCCAGGAGAGAATGCACGGAATTCGATCTTGATCACGAGAACTTCCCACGCTCCTGGATTTGTCCTGCCGAAGTGATCCGGATGGTAATCGATTACGCCTACTATGACTAGAGTAGGAATACTCCTTTTCATGGGAACGTATCGTAGACTGGGAGGAAGCTGTAGGGGTCGCATCAGATGCGACCTCGTCCAGCTTCTCCGCCAGGATCCTAGTAAAAGCCGGTTTGTCTGCGTCTGTGAGGGTAGGAGGAAAATTACGCAAGACCTCCGCGATAGATTGAAGTCGGCCATGTGTACTTCTCTTTGGTGTGCCAGGTGTAATTGTTTCTTCATCCGCCGGTAAATGTTCCGGGGGTAAAGAAGGTGTCTGGTCGCGCCTGCGACCATGCGGGCGACGGGAGGAACTAGGGGTGGCGTCATAACGAGGCTGCGCATTTTGAAGGGCCTCTAGGGCTGTTCTGCGGAGTTCGTTATCTCATCGCTCACGGTCTTGATCCTCCTTCTGCTTACGTTCTTGTTCCTCCTTTTGTCTGCGCTCATGTTCTTCCCTAGCAATTCGCTGATTGGGATTTTCCTCCAACAAGGCAGTGAATTCTCTGGGGAGCGAAGCTACAGAAGGAGTCAACATCTCTGTTTGTTTCGAGTCGGACTCGAAATCAAAGAAAGAATGGAGGTTGTCAGAATCAAACCTCCCTGGACTGAGTTCCTGGTCGCTGCCATCCTAGTCCCCGACGGGGATGCATGGTGACTGAGACTCGATTTTGCATATGGTGGAACTGACATCAAGTTCCGAACCTATCTTTTCCATCCCCTGGTCGATGGACATGACCCGAGTAGGGGAAGACGTGTCCTCCTGACGTACCTTTGGAATATCTTCGCAATCGACCTCTTCCATTGGAACGGGATCGCTAGGCGAAGGCATTTGTATATGGGCATAATCGTCGAGATCGAAGTCGTTCTCGGAATTATATGCCCCAGACATGGCTCACCAAACCTCCGAATGAAGGAAAAGCACCTTGAGAAAAGGCCCCACGGTGGGCGCCAACTGTCGACAATTTGGACTCAGGGTCCTTAGTCGATCTTATGCAAATTTGTGAGTTGCGGAACCTTTCAAAGCGCTTCTCCGGGAAGGTTGAGTGAGTAATATCTGTACGGGCACAAGAGAATTTATACAGGTTCGGGTCCTCGATGGTGGGAGTAATAGCCCTACGTCATATTGTAATTTCACTATGTGAGAAAAAATGTTTACAAAAGGGGGGAAGGGATGATCACAGGCGAAAATATCTTCTATGTTAGTGTCTATCTAACTATGTCTAAGTCTTCAGGTTACTTGGACTCCTGGTAATGCTTGTATGCTTAACCGCCTTTAGAACATGCATTGACCACCTTTTTATATCGACCAAAAGGGCGCCAACGCGAAACGGCCTCGGACGGTTACTAGGATGCAGTTTTGTTAACCGCTCTTAACTTTCACGCAGGCTTAACACGTGCAATCAAGGGATAACCGCACATGTTAACCTCCTGGAAGTTGTCTTCATACGTAGAAAGATCCTCGTGATACTCGGGATATGCCTGTTCAAAAGATTAGATCTTCGTGAGTTATTCTGGTCGCAAATAGTCAATGACCCTCTGACCGCACACCGTCTACAGTCTTCTGACCGCGCACTGTCTGCGGTCTCATGATCGCGCAAGGGCTACGATCATAAATCATCTTTGTAGCCGCGCCTTTCTGGTCGTTTAAGACCATAGCGACGAACTTATAGACACACGTCTAATCTGATTCTGTCTTAAACTAGATGTGTATTATTTTGAACTAGCTCAGGTGATAATCCTCGTCAGAACCCTCATGGATTATACGCCTCACTTCCTATTCCTAGTGCACCTTGGGAGGATATTAGTATGGAATTTGTGTTGCGATTACTGCGAACTAAGAAGGGGAGGGATTCAATATTTTTTTGTTATTGATAGATTCTCTAAAATGACACACTTTATACCCTGTCACAAAAGCGACGATGCGTTGCTTGTAGCTGACCTGTTTTTCAGGGAGATCATGAGATTGAATGAAATGCCAAGAACCATTCTTTCAGATCGTGACGCCAAGTTCATGAGTTACTTTTGGAAGACTTTGTGGGCCAAGCTTAGGACGAAGTTATTATTCTCGACAACTTGTCACCCATAAATTAATGGATAAACGAAGGTGGTGAATCGTACATTTTCAATACTGCTGCGAGCGATGATCAAGAAGAACCTCAAAGAGTGACAAAATTGTTTGCAGCATGTGAAATTTGCATACAATAGGATGGTACACTCTATTACTCATTTGTGCCGTTCGAGGTGGTATGTGGTTTCAAACCAATCACGCCACTTGATTGCTGCCACTTCCACTACCAAAGCGTGCCAATATGGAGGCATCAAAGCGTGCTGAATATACGAAGAAAATTGATGTTAAGACTAAAGAAGAGCTTGAGAAGAATGTGTGTTATTTTGCTGAGAGGACAAACAAAGAAGAAAGAAGAGTTGGGCTTCCTTTTTTCGATCCTGGCCAAGTAAGATTTAAAAAAGAGGCGCCGTTAGTTTCAAGAAACCGGCTACCTCCAACACCATAAACATTGGTAACGGTGTCCTAACTCCAACCCGCATGCATCGCCTTCTCCGCCGCGGGATTGCGATGCCTCTCCCTCCACCGCCGCCGCCGAAGACGCCGGGTGTCGCTGGCGGTCGCCTCTTCGCCTTCCTCTCTGCGCCACCGCCTCTCCAGGCTCGACGGTCCGCCTTCTCTTTTCCCCTCTTTTTCCTGTGTATTTTTTTTTACGGTTCTTGGAAAAAATGACGTTTGGTATATGTAGCGGCGTAGCGCTACAAATCTTTGCACATCCAATTCTGATATAAAAAGAACATCCAACATAGCTAGATCTCTCCTTTTCATAAATTGATCTTGTGGCAGCTCGTAGTCCCAATCCTTTGCTGTATAAGTGCTACAATTCCATCTTTTTGCCTATGTTAAATTGTTTGAATGATTGAACAAGTAGAATTTTCCGATTTGTGTAGAAATTACCTACGTAGAGGACAAAAGAATTGCAGATCTTTTGCCTTGTTAGGGAGATATGCTTCTAGTTCTTAGGCTGTTCTTGATTCCCAACTTATCAACATGAAAAGGAAAACTTAATAGAGATGAGAGAGAGAGAAAATGGAAATCTTTCATTTTTTTTAAATAGAATTTATATGAAATTCATGAAGAAATTCACAATGCTCAGACCCAGACACAATTTTGGAAAGTACAAGAATTTTGCCAACTATAAGACAATTCTCACAACCCAGTAACGAACAAGAGAGATGCATGCAGGAAACAAAACATATTAGCAGGAAAATAAATCCTTTTTCTTCATAATTTTCCTTATTATTCTTCAGACTCCTTGTCAAACACCAAGGTGTTTATATTTCACCAATTTACACACATCCATTTATTCATTGTTGACCTAAAAGCTCCATACCACCATAAAATTGCTATATTAGTAAAATATCACATACATGTGAGTACGACTTGTGAGATATAGGACCCACATATTAATAAGAAACTCGGTTACGAAATTTGCAACTTTGGCAATGGTATGGAGCTAATTGTCCCCTTAAGAAAACGCCCCTTGCCTAAGAACACGAGATGGACGAAGAAACAGGCGAAAAACTGAACTGTGAGCTCCACGCATAGTTGAATGTGATGTCCTTGCCCTGGAACACCGGACGACCGTCGTTCAGGGTGCAGAGTTCTCCGTCGCCGTCAGGTCGGAGCACATTGGGGTCGACGGGGAGAGTTGTGTTAAACCCAGCACATGACAACTTCACATTACTTTGTGAGCAAATGCATGTGTTTTTCACAGTCACTTTATACTCTGGTTGGCCTTGTGCTGACCCTCCTGTTGCAGATTGTGAGGTAACAATGTTCGACAAGGTGCATTGTGCATCACCTGAAAAAGAAATTTAGAGTCTTTAAAAACAGAAGGCTCCAGTGTTAGATCAGAAAAGTAATATTCCAAACTGAGAACAAAAAGCACCCTCTGCATTTAAAAAATAAAAGTTCTCAATAGAGAAATGCATGCAATGAATCCTAGATAAATAAAAGTTCTGTCTCGAATTTGACCATTCAAAACTTGGCTGGATGGTTGATATGAGATAAAACACAGATGATTATCTGTGTTATGGGATATGGATTTTTTTTGTGCAGAGATTTATTCATCCATATTAAAACTAGGATGTATCATGCAATGAAATCTATCTAGCTTTTATATATACAAAAAAAAAAGGATAATTTCTACACTTCTTCTTTTTTCTTCCAAATACCAAGAAAATTGCTTCTACACTCCATCTATACCAACATAATTTGCTCACATAATGTCAAAAATTAATTTTGTAATTTTATGGTATGTGGCCACTATATGCTACCAGATGTAACCTACACATTACTTTCAAAAGAAATTGATTTTGTCAACTTGATCCATTGATCTAAAACTCAAGCTTTTCTCAATATATGGATAATGGCATAGATAAGCAACACATACCTCTCGTGCTAATGCAAAACATCAAGAAGACCACAAAAATCTTTAGGCCAGCCTCCATTTCTCTACACTAATCTATATGTGCTAAACCAACTTGCTTGTTTTTGCTTTTTGTACAATATGCTCTAACTTTCCAAGTTAATTTATAGAATAATCTGAGGAATATTTATGGTAAATCCTTTCAAAAAAGAAATTTTTTTTTCTATAATAATACACCCATGAATGAGCATTTATCACCTTGGATTCTTTATTAATCTGTTGTAATATTTTCTTTATTAGTTTCTACATCATTTTTAGCAACCCTTAGTCTTTAACATTTTGTAGATTTATTACTTACCTTTGATTTGTTATTATATGTTTCTGAATCAGCTTTTGGGGCAAAAACTTATATATCTAATATATATGGTTGCTATTTATTGTTTGATTCTTCATTCTTCAACCGATCTGGTATAATCCACCAAATTAATACAATAAATTCTCATTAAAAGGTGAAATCTAAAAGGAAATGCACCTAATCTAAAACGACTGTAAATAGAATAACTCATATATCTATCTATCTATCTATCATCTTTCTTAGTTAATTTTTCTTTTACGACAAATGTAAATCTCATTTAACAAATTAGATCCACTCAGGATATATCCTTATTTCAATTTGCACATTTTACTAAATACCACTGATGTGATGTCTTGCTGAAATATGCGCCCATTTGTTAGCCCCATTGTCAGTGGTATTTAGGAAAATAAAAGGTCATACTATCATCTCCTATTTTCACAAAAGTCGAGATAATCCATATACTTTAAAATCAGACAAATTAACCCCCCCCCCCCCCCCCCCCCCTGGTACTTTGAAAAATGACACAAATTTCATTCTGCAGGTAACATGATTGGTGTTTTGACATGTTGGCACAATGACTTAACAATTACTAACATGTGAGGCTCATATAGCGAAACTACTCATTAGATTATATAGGGGAATGAAATTTGCACTAGTACTGGGATAATTTATTCGGTTTTAAAGTACAAAAATTATTTGGACTTTTGTGAAAGTAGAGAGGAATAATATATGAACTTTTTCTAAGCAAAACACACAACTTGGTATATAGCTAATATTCTCATATTTGAAAGTGGATATCTCTCTTGCCTTCCATTTTTTGGGCTTAAAAGAGACCAATTTATTAAGAATAAATGTTCAGAGTACACTAATTGTTGGGCTCTTTCTATGTGTTGGACCTTAAATGGGCTGTGGAGTCAAAAGATGAAAGGCCCAGCATCTATGTTCATCTTCTTCAGAGAGAGGGAGAGAGGGAGGGAGAGAGAGAGAGAGAGATGATTTTGTTTTGAAATGTAGGATTTAATTTAGCTTTGAGTTGTTTGATCCATGCCTTGAGCAAGTAGAGCATACTTCAATTTGTCTTAGTTTGCTTCACATTGGAAAATTTGCCTAGTAAGAAGTGAATTTATTGTTTTTGCGCATTGACTATGGCATTTGAGAGGAGGGTGAATTGAAAATAGATTAGAAATTTAATTCATAGGGGAAAATGAAAATTAAGTCAAGAACAAACAGATAGAAAACAAGTGAGCAGACACATCATATTGGTCAAAAAGTTCAAATTAAGCATCAATTGTACTTTCTGCCTAGCAGATCCCTTTGCTAGGATTCCATGTACCACTGCTTTAGATTAGACTTTACAGCCTTGGAAATCAGTTCAGCTTACATCTCATATGCCCGACACTACTCGCAATCAATCTCTAGAGTAGGCCATACTCTAGACAACACATATGAAAAACAAAAGGATTCTTTCTCACATATATAGCAGTGGAATCCTAAATCTAGGGTTTCACTTGAATTAGGGACTAGATCCAATTTATTTTGCCATCCACCACCTATAAAGAGCTTCAACTGTTATTATTTTTAGAGAAGAAAAATAGATCAATATTGCTGTATTTTTGAGAGATGATAAACCCTAAATCCTAAACCCTCTAGTGGTGGTGTGTGTGATGTTGGACCCAAGAGGGCTCTACCTCTGGTGGGGGCTACTCCAGAGGTTGATTGGGATCAATGTCGGTCGTACGGAGTTTAAGCAAAATTGCTTTCCAAGGTGATGAGGATATTGCTAACACTAGCGCATCATCTACCTCCTCTACATCACATGGTGCTGTTTTTAATGTTTCTAGTACATCAAAACAGATCAAAATTTCTATTCTTCAAAATAAGCAAAAAGAGATATAAAAATCCATTGACTCGAGGTCGAGCAAAACAATTACAACAACAAATAAATCTTTTCCTCACTGAATTTAATCTTGATTTAAATATGAATAGTATGCTACTTAATAGTGCTATTTTGCTTGTTTTCAGATTTAGTCAAGAAGAGAAACTAGGAGCAGCTGAAGC
The DNA here is from genome assembly GCA_019359835.1 of Pharus latifolius. NCBI lineage: Eukaryota > Viridiplantae > Streptophyta > Magnoliopsida > Poales > Poaceae > Pharus > Pharus latifolius. Next base: position 69,873,214 of record CM033326.1, on the reverse strand, counting down.
CGAAGCAAAGAAAGGAAAGGGAGCGTGTGCAAAGAATCTGCATGAATCCGTGTAGAAGAGGAGAGGAACAGAGAGGAGAGTTGATCACCAATGTTCACTGTCGCTGGAGTTGCTGGTCGAGACCGTCGAGGTGGTTGCTCGAAAAGTGGTCGAAGTTGACCAAAATTGGTGGAGCGATCGTGGTCGTGGTTGATGACGCCGTTGTGAACAAGGAGGGAGTAGTCATTGAACCTGATTGAGCCCAACACGATGTTGTGTCCAGCTCGGTTTTAAGCTGGATTTTGTATCTTTTGTTTTAGAGTTGGAAACAATTATGTTAAGTGTTAGCGTGCGTTTTTTTGTAAGTTGGCCACCTTCTGGTCCTATATAATGTAAGGTGCCACACACCAGATGGATACCACAAATTAAATAAACAAATATTTCAGAAAATTTTTTCTCTTGTTGTAGGGTTTGTGCTCATAAACTTTCACCTAGAATTGGGAGTTATTATCTTCATCATCGTGCTTGTGATTTCTTCGGTGATGGCAGGAATTGTTGGGGACGGGGTTCCGATCTTCCGACAGGTAAGGGTAAACTCGATTGATGGAGAACTCGACGTTGACGATCTGACTTGACCAGAACCGATCTAAGCCTGCAATCGCTACACCACCGTCTCCGATCGTTATCAACCACGCAAACGCACGGTCGACCTCACCACGAAGGCTAGTTCCTGCAAGCGAATCGAGAACACAAGCAAGAACGAAGAAGCAATCTCGAATTGCAATTTGATATTAAGCACACGAATTTGGGGTTCCACAAACCGACGATCGGCGATACTGCAATGGCAGAAAATATCTAAGCAAAACCCAAGTCTAAACGATGACGGCTACTGAATATATAGCGACGGCTAGGGTTTAGGGCATTAAACCCTAGGGTTACACGGGCCATGGGCCCAAAGTGGAGCGTCGCAGCGTCTGGCAGATTCTGGTCGCCATATTGTTTTGACAATTCCCGTTGATCCGTAAGGAATTTTGACATGGGACTAGATCCGTTGGAAAGATCTCGTCGAGGGCTTCTCCGTGCATACCAAGAACGTCCAAAACAGAGTCCGTATGCGCCCTGGGCATCCGTTTTAAGTTGACTGCGTGGAGATGGCCGAACCTGACTCGTGGACAAATTGGGCTCTCTCTTGGGCCGGCCTTGCAACGACGTGGCTTGTGGGACCAGAGGGCGACGAAGTGGTGGAGATGCGCCTTTCTTGAATACGTCTTGAGCTTGGGGAGGTGGCCACGGTGGAGGCCGAACTGCTGGCGGCGATAGCGCAATATCAGCATGATGAGCTTGTCGGCTGTGCACGTGACCTGGCCATGGTGCAGGTCGATGAGGCCATATAGTTGATGATGACACCATAGTTGATGTAGATGATGTCGAGGATGCCGTGAAGTGTTGCTAACTTGTCGTAGATGTCATGGAAGAAGTTACACTAATCCATGTTGGCGAAATGATCGAGGTAGCACTCGGCGACGACCATGCTGACGAAGAATTGAATGAAACTCTTGATGACCACCATGTTGATGTAGTGTTCGTCTTATCTATGATGTACATGGTCACATCATCCTCCCCTTCTTGATTGTGAGTCGTCCTCGACTCATGCTCGGTCATCGGTAAAAGGTTAGCTCCAAAGGAAGGCAAAACAACAAACATATCGTTTGTAATCAAATTGTTAGAATCAGATTCATCAGGATTCATATCCTCCCTTTCTTGAAAAAGTTCATGTGCCTTAAAAATTGAACCAGATGTACTCGACATGGAATGATTGGTGATAGTATAGCTCTCTAGTTCATCACATGGTTGTACATCATAAGCAAAATTCATATTTGAGCAAATGTACACTCGATTAACCATGTACTTTCCATTATCATTATATTTGCCTATAATATGAAAAATGTTTCTTGATAAGCAAGGCAAATTATATGGATCAGTAAGTCTCTCCTCTAAATTGTCTAGATCACATAGAACATCAAATTCAATATAACCCAGAATATTTAAAGAAGACAACAATTTCAGCTCATCATTTCGTTTGCAACGTGAACAACATGTTTATTTTGAGCACAAGTGTTATTATGTTCCAAAGTAAGAGTAACATGTTCATTCACTAGTTGTGGCATGAATATAAGTGAAGCATTATCACACAATTCTTCTTTATCCCAAGAAACATCGAGCAAATCTTCTTGTGACAAAGGTAAATCAGCAACTGGTTCTACAATTTGTTGCTCTAACAAATCATGATTCGTGGAAAGTTTCAGCACATCAATATCGTTCTCATCTTGAATGAGTGTGGTACCTTTTTCATTACCTTTGTTTTCCTTCTCAGCTGATGTAGGTACATCTTCAGTTGTAGGTGATGGAAGCAGGGGTGCTGCAACAAGCATCTCTTCATTCTCCTCATTCTCAATTTGATCATTTGCACTTGCCTGCAGAACGTTAGTCGTGCAAGGATACACACCATTCTTGCAAACAGATGTATTGATTTTCCGTACAACTTTCTTATGTTTTATTTTATTTTCAGCTGCACAAGCAAGAGCAAATGTTTGCAACAGAGAAACATATTCTTTATCAATAAAAATATTGTATATTTTCTCATTAAGTCCACGTAAAAATCTAATCTTTTTTTCTCCATCAGTTTCTTCTAAATCACAACGAGACATGCATATCTGTAACTCTTGATAGTACTCCTCTACAGATTTTCTACTTTGATTCAAGCATTCTAATTTCTTATGCATATCACATTTAAAAGAAGGAGGAACAAATTTATGACCTATAACTCGCTTCAACATATCCCAATTATAAGGTTGTATGTCCATAGTGATTAGTTCGTTCCACCATAAAATAGCACGATCTTTGAAGTTACCAGTAGCGTGTCTGACCCAATGGATTTGAGGAACTTTATGGGAATTAAATTTTTGTTCAACTATCATCTCCCAATCAAAGTAAATTTCACCATCATATGCACCATAACAAGAAGGTAAGGCTATTTTACCATTGGCATTGTCACCTCCATTATCTTTTCGATCGTGATTCCAGCGTTGATATAGTTGTACATTTTCCCCAATGATTCATGAACCTGCCATTGTCAGTAGAAAACAAAAGATAACACAAAAGTATTATCCCTATCAACTACTAGGTGGTAGAAGGTGGAATCACACGCTTTCAAGCGTCTTACCACGCTCTTACAAGTGTTCTTACCAACGCTGCAGGAGGTACAACCGGTGGCTGGTTCATGATAACAAGACGGATGTGAGCGAAGCGATTACAAGTTCGAACCAGAATTGATAAGAAGTATGTGAAGCTTGGATATGCAATATTTAGTAGCAAGGAATATGCAATCATCGAAATCAGAATAGCAAAGCTGAATAAATATCCAAAGTACTTGTCAAAGTTGCTGGCCTAAACTAGTTCTTAGATCTAGCTCAAGCAAGCAAAACGAATGACGTAACACTGTCGATACAAAGGATGCAATCACTTCTGATATTTTTTATATTTTTTTTCCTTGCTTTTTTTTTCTTCTTTTTTTCTTTTTTTATCTTTGTGCGGCTTCTTTTTTATGCACTTGCCTTTTTCACCTTTTTTTTAAATATCAATAGTGCCGCATATGAGAGATTACAAGATATATACACAAACACTCAATTTTCTCTCGCTGGAAAAACAGATCTACTATGCAGAAACTTCCTATGCTGTTTTCGGATTTTTGGAGGCCTCAAACGCTAAAACGTATAACAGAAAAGTTGTAGATCGTTTCGTTCTGATCAATTTGCATATATGGAACACCAATTTTGGATAACGGGTCTAGGAGATATGGGCCCCGCAATACAGTCTGTGTAGGCAATCCGAAATCAAACAGATTCACTTCCAACGCGATTTTGGACTTGAAAAAGGCGTTTCTAGAACTTCTCACAATGGACAAAGTTGTAGAGAATTTTCTGAGCTACAATTTAGACTCTGAATTTGTCCAATTTGGAGTTCAGACGAAGGAGATAAAAGTAAAATACCGAACTTGACAGATTGACACCCGATTTGGACGCGGCGGCGACGACGACGTGCTGGCGTTAGACTCGACGTCAAGATGGAAGACTCAAACTAGATCAAGAACTTACTCTAAACTAGCAACAAGACGATGACGATGGATACAAATTCAACAACGCGAAACTGAAAACGAAATCGCGAAGGACACAAAGTGGCTTGGACAATGGATATGACGGCGAACTCAAATATTTTTGTGGGCAATTTTCTGGACTCTAGATCAAAAATGAATAATGAACAAAGGGGATACAAGTATACCTGACGGGCAACCGAGGCTCTGATACCACTTGATGGGGACGGGGTCCCGATCTTCCGACAGGTAAGGGTAAACTCGATTAGTGGAGAACTCGACGTTGACGATCCGACTTGACCAGAACCGATCTAAGCCTGCAATCGCTACACCACCGTCTCCGATCGTTATCAACCACGCAAACGCACGGTCGACCTCACCACGAAGGCTAGTTCCTGCAAGCGAATCGAGAACACAAGCAAGAACGAAGAAGAAGCAATCTCGAATTGCAATTTGATATTAAGCACACGAATTTGGGGCTCCACAAACCGAAGATCGGCGATACTGCAATGGCAGAAAATATCTAAGCAAAACCCAAGTCTAAACGATGACGGCTACTGAATATATAGCGACGGCTAGGGTTTGGGGCATTAAACCCTAGGGTTACACGGGCCATGGGCCCAAAGTGGAGCGTCGCAGCGCCCGGCAGATTCTGCTCGTCATATTGTTTTGACAATTTCCGTTGATCCGTAAGGAATTTTGACATGGGACTAGATCCGTTGGAAAGATCTCGTCGAGGGCTTCTCCGTGCATACCAAGAACGTCCAAAACAGAGTCCGTATGCGCCCTGGGCATCCGTTTTAAGTTGACTGCGCGGAGATGGCCGAACCCGACTCGTGGACAAATTGGGCTCTCTTGGGCCGGTCTTGCAACGACGTGGCTTGTGGGACCAGAGGGCGTCGAAGTGGTGGAGATGCGCCTTTCTTGAATACGTCTTGAGCTTGGGGTGGTGGCCACGATGGAGGCCGAACTGCTGGCGGCGATAGCGCAATATCAGCATGATGAGCTTGCCGGCTGTGCACGCGACCTGGCCATGGTGCGGGTCGATGATGCCATATAGTTGATGATGACACCATAGTTGATGTAGATGATGTCGAGGATGCCGTGAAGTGTTGCCAACTTGTCGTAGATGTCATGGAAGAAGTTACACTAATCCATGTTGGCGAAATGATCGAGGTAGCACTCGGCGACGACCATGCTGACGAAGAATTGAATGAAACTCTTGATGACCACCATGTTGATGTAGTGTTCGTCCTATCTATGATGTGCATGGTCACATCAGGAATCGTGCGTCTACCTTTGTATGGTCGAGTAGACGATATCAAAGCGTGTGTTGGGTGAATTCTTTTGTAGTAAGTTGATGTTTTGACAGTAGTTGGCGTCTTTGGTTCATCAGGTTAAATAGATCAACAAGTTATCGATGATCCTACATCGTGAAGATCGAGCACTTCATATCATCTTGGTATCAGAACTTCGATTTACACGGTAGAATTATTTATCCTTTAGTTGTGATCTATTTTCAGTATGTATGTATATATATATATCTATATATATATATCTGTATGTGTGTGTGTATTGTTCTTCTTTCATCTTAGATTCAATCTGAAGTTTTTGTGAATTTTGTTAGGTTTTAGTCCATTAGGGTCTCGGTTTTGTTTGCTGATCCAGACTCCTTTACGTAACTTTTGTTTTCTTTGAGTTTAAAAAAATTCAAATCTCGTGTATCTTTTAACAGTCAATCTATGCTTTGTGAAACTTTAAACCTACATAAGACTAACTATTGAGAATTGTATTTGGGCTTTGCACACTTGATTAATATCTTGAAAGTGACTGAACAGTAGGGTATCATAATCTTGTGCTCGTGTTTGTGTGCTGATCTTAAATTAAAAAAAACTGGTCGTATTAGTACAAGACCTGATCGTGGTCGTGCCTGTACAACATTGGTTGTGATTTGACCAGTTTTGCTTTGGTCAGTATCATTTTGAAAGCTAAAACCCTAATTGCCTGTATTCGTTCAGATTGTGTTTTTGCTTCGTTGTGTGCAAATCCCTAGCCCTATTTCATGTGCAATCAAGCTAGCTACTTTCTATAACTTGCGCAACATGAATTGTTCGTGCTATCATTTATATTCTTGTTAGCTCGCACTTTTGATTGCATCAAGTTACATCATCTTTGCATGTGAGTTGTTTTGTCTTTCGCTTATATCTTGAGATCAGCAACTAGGCATTAAATCTAGTTTGGACTGTTACATAGCTTTATAATATCTAGAATTTTAGATTGCATAGGCTAACACTTAACCCTCCAAACTCCACATACAAGCCATTATTGTATAGTACTTGGGCAGTGAATTCACTTGATCCATCACCTTTGATTATCTACCGCCACCGGAATTCCTATAACACCTCAATCTAGTGAAGAAAGCATAAGAACTTCGATTGGTAAGGAGAGTGTGAGATTGAGTGATTCCACAATAATTACACATTTTTTGTTGTTCTTGTTTGTACTCATCATGGCAAGACAAGTTGGAAAAGAAGGAAAACTGGCATCCTATATGACACAAGTTGACCTAAACAAGATGACCAATGTTTTCAATGAGCAATTGAATGAGAACATGAGCATCTTGCGAAGAGAGATCGCTTCGGAGATGACCAGTGAATTGAACAACAAACTGGAAGAGCTATGTCGAGAATGAACTCAAGGTGCCGCTTGTGTTCATGGAGGAGGAGAATGTAGGATCAAGGATGCATTAGAGGGAGATGAATAGGAGGTTTTTAAAAACTTTTATGAATTAGAATTTTTTTAACAATTAAGGCCTAAAAGAGCTAGGTGAGTGCAAGTAAGAACTGAATCAAGTCAACAAAAGAAAGTAAGAATAAAATGAGAGAGTATCAAACATAAGTGATATATCCCAAGGTATCCCCTAATCCTCGATGAATGAGTCTAAGTCCAATACCCACTATGGTTGCTCCTCCTCTCCGGAAAGGTGAGCACCAAACCTCTTACAAACACGCCAAGTCTCTACACCAAGCTTTGTCTATGGAGAGATCACGGCCACACCTTCAAACCGTCTAGGTGATGGCGAGCACCAAGGATAACAAGCTCTGAGATCTGCTCTTGACCACTAACAATCACCGAGAAACTCTAAAGATGCAAGTGTTTTTACTTGGAGGATCTCTCACAAACTCAAAGAATGCTTTTTGATCAAAAGATCAAGTTTTGGATGCAAGAATGTTTGGGCTCAAGTGTGTATCAAATTCTAGCTCAGAGAGATATCAAATTCATGATCACAACACATATATATAGCTCACACCTCATAACTAGCCGTTCTGGTCGTGCAGTGTGCTGATGGTCAGCTTTGTCAGGAAGTGTGCTGACGGTCAGCTTTGTCAGACTGACTGAATGTAGAACAATTTCATTTTTCTCAAAAAAGGGTGTGCCTCTGGACAAATGTCGCACTCGAGCCGACATTCGAACTGACATTCAAACTGATTGTCAGCACAGTGTAAAATATTTCAGCTCAAAAACAGTGTGCCTCTGGACAAATGTCCGCACTTCAGCGCACATTCAAACTGACATTCAAGCTGACTGTCAGTACAGTGTAAAATATTTCAGCTCAAAAGGGTGTGCCTCTGGACAAATTTCCGCACTCTGACATTCAAACTGACTGTTAGCATAGTATCGATTGGTTTTGCTTGACCAGGTTTAAGCTACTGGTTGAATATCCGGTCGAATGACTAGTGGTCAAATGTTTCCATTTCAATTGGAGTACTTGATTGAATGTATGTATTCGAGCAGAGTATTGATCGAATGTCCACATTCGAACAGACACTCATGCTGACTATCAGCACAGTGCATAGTTTTGCTCGCAGACTTTTTGGCTACTAGTCGAATGTCCGTATTGAAGACTGACAATTAAGCTGACTATCAGCACAGGCTGACAATTTTTACACTGCAGATTTTAAGTCTAGTTTCAATCTTTTTGAACTCTATATTTTTCTGAGATTTGACCAAGGTTATGAATGAGTGTGTGAATTAGAGAATGCAACTCATGACCTAAGAGTTTCTCAGTTTTTGTCGGTAGAAGAAGTGATTCGCAACCCCTCTTAATAGTACTGTCTAACAACAAAAGAAGTTCTATAAATCCGGTCAATCTCCAAACACCAAGACCGGTAAAATCCTACAGAAAATAATCCTAAGTTTTTACCTTAGGTCTTTGCGACTTCCATTTGGTGTTTTGTCAATTATTGTTCCTGTTTGTCTTTTCACTTGATTTCTTTAACCATACTCGAAGCAAAAGATTAGTCTGAGACACTTAGTGTCATTAATCATCAAAATCATGAGTGAAGGACTGAATGCAACAGAGAAGACCTCAATGAGACTGATGAGGAGAGCATTGCTCGTTTGGCACATGAGGCCCAAGCGAGGAGAGATTGAGCTGCTGCTAACGCGGTTGGACCACCACCACCAAAGCACGTTTCAGTTTGGGACGAGATATATCTTCAACTAGTACTAGTCCCAATTCTAATGCTCATTATTCCTCAGTTGCAAAATTGACATCTACTACAAGTGAGAAGAAGCCCTCGGCATCCACTACCTCTTTAATTGGCTCTACGGCGAAGAGTAGTGCTATTCAGGGTTTCAAGTGCTTGGGGCATGGGCATATCTCTAGGGAGTGTCCAAACAGCCGAGTTATGCTAGTTTAAGAGGATGGAGAGTATGCATCGACTAGTGAAGATGAGATTGAACTAAGTCCTGCAAAGGAAAATTATGAAGATGCATCGAAAGAACAAGAAAAGAATGAGGGGCTGACCTATGATGGCTTTGAGTAAGGACCTGCACTTGTGGTAACAAAGGTGCTAAGTGTGCAATTCAAGGAAGACAATGGACATCGTTGCAATCTATTCCAAATGAGAGCTAAAGTTGATGGCAAGATATGCAAAGTCATTATTGATGGTGGTAGTTTTCATAAGTTAGCTAGTCAATAATTGCACACTAAATTTGGCCTAAAGTTACTCAAACACTCTAACATCCCAAAAATGAAGTCTAAAAAAAATTTTGTTTTACAAAAACCCGACCCTAAAAATTTCATTGTTTTCTTAACTCTAAAATTACTTTTAAGAGTACTCTAATAAATTTTCACCAAAATATAAATTTTCAATTATTTTAAAGGTATTTTCCTTAAATATACGTGTGCATATGTACACAAACATGTGTATGTATGTATGTGTACTTATTTCATTAAAATACTCTCAAACAGACTATAATTCATATTAGACTGAATAGATAGGACCTCCTACCTATCTTATATAGATTTTTCTTCAGTGTCAAGCCCAGAAACTAACCCTAGTTCTGTTTTCGAAAACCAAAATTCTTAATTACTCTAATTAGCCTAATTAACCTTCTCGAATTTCAATTCGACTAGTTTCAGAATAGTTTTCTCCTAGATTTCTCTAGAATCATAAATCTTAATATGCTTGCATACCAATCATAAAACTTCTTAACTAAATAAGTTCATTTGATCATTTTTCACGATTCAGTCCAAATTTCATCTCGAATCAGTCCTTTTTCGACTCAAAGGCTAGAAATGGCAAAAATCTCCAAATCACCTCCAAATTCCACTTCAACTGATAAACTATGTTCTTTGTGTTATTTTATACAAATTTCCCTTTTTCATCAAGTTCAGATTCAGCCCCAAACTCAGTTATTTATGTTTTCAGCCATTTTCAATAAAAGTTCTATTCATTTTTACCCTAGCGTTAATTCTGTTTTTGTTTTCGATTCGTTTTCATTTGACTTCAGATTCATCCCAACTTGTTTATTGAGTAAACTATCCTTATTGAACTAAGTCCAAACTTGTTCCCAGATTTTGAATAATTACAATTCAGTCCAAAGCAAGTTTCCAAAATCATGAAATAGTCCTCTCATCAAACTTTGTCAGAAATTCAGATTTCTGAATTTGTTCACCTTGAAAACCTTTGGCACCATCTTTCTCTACGTATACATGAGCATATATATCTATACACATGTATTATAAATATATATACCCATATACACACAAATACTCACACATATCTAGCCAATAGCAGACTCACACACATGAGCGCACGAGTCAACAGCACAGCAAAGACATTCCATCTGTCTTCTTCCTCTAGCCAACAGCAGCTGCACTATGCACCCTCTATACTCTTCCTCTCTCTATGCAAGTTCCAAGAGAGCCAAGAATTGTCATTCCCCTTTCCTCTCCTGAATTCCATCACCAAGCATGTATGAAATGTGAAGCAGTAGCAATAGTGTCTCCTCTTCTCCTCCCTGTTCTTCTTCTCCTCCATGTTTTTCTTCCAGCAACCAACTAGCAATAGCTATCACGCAAAGAAGCCAAAGCACTACAACAGTTCTTCCCCAAACCCAGGTGAGGAACATTTTCACTCACACATACAAGCATTTCATAGTTTTAGCACAGATTAGAGCACATACTACACTCTTTCCTCGGCGAACTGCCAAATTTGAGCCACGCCGCCGTCTTGCAGATTCTGGCCATCACCGGCCAATTCCTCTTAACTAAACTCTTCCTATACCTTACTCCAGATCCTAGCCACGTCATCGTGAACTCTGGCGCTGCCTACCACCGCCGATTACTACTTTTCTTTTCTTCGGTGAACTCCCCTGTTTCAGTCGTCGGACTTATTTCCGGGCCAAATCAGTGGTCGAGCTTGTAGGACAAAATTCTCCTCTACTCAGATAACATCGTTCTATTCAGACCAAATTCAAAATACACCTTGAGTCGATGATTTCATCTTCTTCCCGCGCCATCGCTGCTATGCTCACGTCGCTAGCCCTATCCGCTACTCCCTTATCCAAATTGGTTGTACCATTAGCTGCCCCTCACTCCCCTCTTGCTCCTACGCCAAAGAATCGAGCTCCAACAATCCATTTCGTAATCGCCAAAATTTGAATACATCCTGTTCTTTGACCGCATCGTCGAAGTCCTCGCCGGCGCCGTCGTACCCAAATTGCCCTCGACCTGTCGACCACACCATTCTAGGGGTCCTTGGAACCCATGCATCTACATCATCAATTTCAAGAACCATCCACCACTCCATCCAGCACCGTCGAAGCCTCCATTTTTGTTCTTCTGTCCCAGTGTGAATCGTCACTGCTCACTATCGGCCAGTCAACGATCAATCCTTCTACACATACATGTAACAATCAACCCAAATTAGCTTCCAATCCACACAAATGCCATAGAAAAAGCTCAACACTCGAATTGAGTAATTTACTCCACTCCAACCTGTTGCCAGCGTGCCGTCACCGCCGACCACCCCCGTCGAAGCCGCTTTGTCCAACAGGTGCGCCTAACCCAGTTAAGCATTTTTCCTCACAGTGTCCCATCCTAGTGCCATACAAAAACGCCTCGAAACTCTATGGAAAGATCATGTCTAGTGCCCCAACCTCACCATATCAACACCATCTTCTGCACTGTTCATCGCCGACCGCCGGCCCCAGTGCTCGAAACCACCACAATTGAATTCTTGCCACCAGCACCTAGCTCCCAGACAAACATGGTACCCACAGGCCTCACGCACCCATACAACCACACCCTAGATTCCAATCGACCGTCGACCACACCAAACTCAATGCCAGTCAGTGTTAGTGCATGCCACCCACTGTCAGCAGATGGCATTAGATCAATTTAGCTACTTTTATGTACACAAATCAAAATCCAATTTGTGTACCAAGTTCGTAGACATATGTTCTACAGTTTCTTCAACTGTCGCATCGCGAGAAAACCTCGTCTCGACCCGTTTTTAGCTATGTCACTCCAGATGAATGTCGATCGTTGACGTCCGAACGTCGCCACGTTCGTGTCCAACCTAAGAATTTACCTCGCCTTAGTGTTCAGCTATATAATAAGAGCCATAGAAACCTTTCCACTGCTTATTAATCTTAACCTCAAAGAAAACCCTAGCAGGCCAAACCAAATCTTGTCAGTCCACATCCAATGTCGTTCTCGTCGACATTCCTATATCGTTAGTAACCTTAGAAACGTCGGATCGGAAATCCGTTTGTGTCACCTTGACCGCTTTACCTTCAACCCTGCAAATATATAATCTAATCATCCATTCAAATACCCATTAAAAGTTTCCCTGTTTTCTACGTCAATACCTACACCGATCGCATTGCCGACCGTACCCAGATTTTCCCCCGTCATATTTCCTGAACTTGACCCAAAATTCGGCTTAAACCAAACTTATCTATCACCCTTCTACCATCCTTCTTAATCCTATTCAGCATCTTTCGCGCGATCTAATCATCTAAAACATTTGACTACCCCAGCATCCGACCCCATGAACACCATCAGGCATAAACATATATATAAACAAATATACTAACTATTATTTTTATTTGCTGGACTTGCATCCCTATTGATTGACATCTAAATAGATACCAAGTGAGGCGAGCACAAGAATGTCACTACACTAGTAACTCCTTCAACCAGACTTCACAAAAAGCAAGGCAAGTCTCAAAACCTTGATCATATCATCTACCCATATTTCTAAGTTACTTATTTCTTATGATAATTGTATTAGAGTATATTTTCTCATTAAGAAAAATACTTTCAATAATCTTGTATAGATATTGACTTAAATTTGAACAACCATCCTTGATTGATCAAATAAAGAATTCCTTGATGCCCTAAGAATATAAATTACGATAGACAGCTAATATACAATTGTGAAAGCATGAGAAAAATAACTCAATAGAGTAAAAAAAGAATTATACTTTTAAATATTACTATCGCATATGAGAGGGTATGAATGGATAGATGGAGAGAGGTCAATTGTGATTTGATTCAAATGGGAAGATGGATAGTAGCCTGCATACGAATAAGGATATAACCAGTTGTGCTAAACAATCATGGGCATATTAACGTGCCAACCACATGATCAAGTAGTTGAACTCGGCTAGTAAACTACTATGTATCGATTTTATCTCTGTATGGTGGTCGTTCTCATTCAAGCTCCAAATTTTGGGACATTTGGACCTTAATAAGTTTAGTCATTTAAACTTATGGCCTGAATGGGTGATGGGGGAGATGTGAGGGGAGAGATTGTTTGGACTCTGACCTTGAGTTCTGAGATAGCAGGGAGTGAAGTGTACTTCTCATTGAGGGTACCTCACTATGACAAGAATGACCAATACGGTCCAATTGTCGAACAGGGATATAAATTAATACAAAATTTTGAGAGCCTTGTCTCCTCAATCTAGTCGCATGCAATACTGTGCATGAAATTGGCCTAACAGGGAAGATTGATGGACTCATGTGGGTAAAGCGGTGTCCCTTGCAAAGTTTAAAAAGTATTTCAGTACTCTGTACCCCCGAATAGAGGTATGCCATGGGTAGTAATTGGATAGCACAATAGTGTTGAGAAATTAAACTGAAAGGGGCAACAGGGATGTTTTGCCCGGATTCAACTCTTGAGTTACAAAAATGCTTTCTATAATTATTCTACTAATTATTTGTTTTTCAATTCACCATGCAAATGTAGTGTGAAATTTTCTATTCTAGCCTCATAAACTGTTCAATTGGACATTTCCCATCATGCAATAGATAAATTCTTACTTAGAGATTTGCTGAGTACTTTGTACTCACCCTTACTCAATAACAAAAATACAAAAGCTAGAGATTGGTGAAGCAAGACCACCTAGAGTTTGGAAGGGTTATGTACTACACTCGAGTTTTGCCTGAGGGATGGTCCTGGAGACTAGATAAAACTACTTATATAAAACCTAAGTAGTTGGGCTTACTGGCCTTTGTATGACAATGTGTATTAAGGGCTGACGGCCATATATTACTTTTGTGTATGAACTGATTTTTAAGACATTTGAGTTGGCTATCTGTTAATTAGTCTGTGCACAACTGCATCCTAGGCAGTCGGGGTAAGTGCACACCCAGGGCCCACTGCAATATGGAGGCCACTTCCACTACAAGAGCGTGCCGATATGGAGGCGTCAATGCATGCTGAATATGTGAAGAAAATTCATGTCAAGACTAAAGAAGAGTTTGAGAAGAAGGTTCGCTATTATGCTGAGAAGGCAAACAAGACAAGAAAGAAGATGTTCTTTAAACCGAGTGACTTGGTTTGGGTGCATCTACGAAAAGATCACTTTTCAGAGAGAAGAAAGTCCAAGTTGATGCCTTGTGGTGATGTTCCATTCAAAGTGCACATCATCTACCTCGTCACATCACATGGTGCTATTTCCAATGTTTCTAGTGCACCAAAATAGGCCAAAATTTCTATTGTTGAAAATAAGCAAAAAGAGACATATAAAAGTCCATTGACTCAAGGTCAAGCTTAACAATTACAACAACAGGTGTTTTTTTCCTCACTGAATGGTATGCTACCTAATAGTGCTACTTTTCTTGCTCTCATATTTAAATATGAATGGTATGCTACCTAATAGTGCTACTTTGCTTGTTCTCAGATTCAGTCAAGAATAGAAATTAAGAGCAGCTGAAGCCGAAGCAAAGAAAGGAAAGCGAGCATGTGCAAAGAATCTACATGGAATCCGTGTAGAAGAGGAGAGGAACTGAGAGGAGAGTTGATCACCAATGTTCACTGTCGCTCGAGTTTTTGGTCGAGGTCGTCGACTGTCGAGGTGGTCGCTTGAAAAGTGGTTGAAGTTGACTAAAGTTGGTGGAGCAATCGTGGTCGTGGTCATGGTCGATGATGCCGCTGTGAACGAAGAGGGAGTGGTCATTGAACCTGATTGAGCCCAGCTCGGTTTCCAGCTAGATTTTGTATCTTTTGTTTCAGAGTCTAAAACAATTACGTTAAGTGTATGCGTGTGTTTTTCTTTAAGTCGGTCATCTCTTGGCCCTATATAATGTAAGGTACTACGCACCAGATGGATACCACGAATTAAATAAACAAATATTTCAGAGAATCTTTTGCTCTTGTTATAGAGTTTGTGCTCATAAACCTCCACCTAGAATTGAGAGTTATTCTTTTCACCGTCGTTCTTCTGATTTCTTCGGTGCTTACAGGAACCGTGCGTCTACCCTTGTGTGGTCGAGTAGACGAGATCAAACTGTGTAGTTAGGCGAATTCTTTTGTCGCAGGTTACTATTTTGACAGTGGTTGGCGCCATCGGTTCATCAGGTTACACGGATCAACAAGTTATCGATAATCCTACGTCGTGACAAAAGGACAACCCGTATCACAAGGTTTTGAATGTTGATCTGCCCCTGGCTTGGGGCACGAAAAGATGTAGATGCTACTAGATCCTCGCAGTAGAGATCTGCTAGATTGGTGCTTAGTGCGAGCTTTGTGACCAATCTCCATTGTATGCTTTCTTGACTTAATTTTTTATTTTTTTATGTGAATTAAATTTCTTATCTACTTTTGATCTACCCACTTCCGAACGCCGTAATCAATCCACAAATTGGTATCGCAGCAGGTTGAAACTATCATCAAACCTAATAATCAAGAGCTATGGCCTGGAAAGATTCCACTGATAGCTAATTCATGTGCTGCAATTTAGAGGAGCTGCATAAATTTAAGGAGCTACGTCTATTGTCAAATCAATCATCGAGAACAGAATCGTGGAACCAAGGTTTTGGGATGAGTGATTTTTCTACAATTTGGATGTCAAGTGAAGCAAGTGGCATACAATTTTATTACGCACATGTGAGAAGGGATTCATGGTATAATGGAAGTTGTGCATAGCATGCAAATGGCAAAGAAAATTTCTTTATGCAGTGTCTTGCTCAATGCCAACTAAGAAGCTGAGCTCAAACTCCGCCAAAGACATATGATGAACTTGTTGGATCTAGGTAGATCTAAGTATCTAGTTTTTGATGATTAATGACGTTTTGAATAAATCTATGATAATTAAAGTTAATCTGAAGATGTCAGACTTGATGATCAAATGATAAATTAGATAAATCCTGATTTAGCACAAGTGAATTGAATTAATTATCGATAAACCCTAAATTGGATGTTTCCTCGGTTGTGAGTTTGATATTGATGCTATGTAGAGGAGGAGTTCGGTGGTTGCATCAAGTTTGTGATGATTGATTGATTAAGATGTAATATGTTAAATCTTGAGATTGATAACTCCAGTTTTGAACTTGATATTGATACATATGTTGAGGGGGAGCTCATCATCTTGATTAGATTGATATTATGACATGAGTAGTATAGATCGTGTGGGTGTGTGTTTATCATCTACGATCTATATGATTGTATTCTATCTCATACTCATTTTCTACTCGTTGAATATGGTTGCGTCATTTCACTGGAAAGAGAAACTGTCGAGCTAACTCCTGTGTGGAGTAGTTTCTCTGGTAGTGATTAATGACAACATATATATGAGACTAATGTGTGCATTTAGTGTATGTGTTGTAGTCTCATTTTGATTGCAGGGTAAAAGCAGGCAAGGGCGTGAAAAGGATGAAAACGATATGAGACATCCCGAGCAAGGTCAAGCTTAGTGAGGATGAGCTTTGCGAAGACAGGCATCAAGCGGTCGAGTTTCGCATGGTCAAGCTTAGCGGGATCAAGCTTTGCGATGACGAGCGTCAAGCGATCGAGCTTCACGAGGTCAAACTCCACCTAAGGTAAAATCCAAGATTAAGAATTGTTTTCTTAGGGTTTTACCCGTCTCGGTGTTTGGAGACAGACCGGGTTGATAGGTTTTTTTTTACTAGTTTGACCGTACTATTAAGAGGGGCCGGAAACTAGTAGCTTAAATCCATCTAGTGCGGAAACTCAGATGCATTCATATCATCTTGCACTAGTGTCTTGCATTGCTAGTAAGTCTAAGTGTAGTTCATGTGCATTAGAGTAAATATTTTGAAAACTACACTTAGTCGTGATCGCCAGCTATTTGAATTAGTTTATTTATCTAGAGCTGGTCGTGGTCGTATTTGTATATTCTGATCGTATCAGCGTTGATACGTGGTCGTGGTCGTGTCGCTTGTTTGGCGGCTTTCTGTTTAGGGTTTGAGCGTGGTCGTAGGAGTTCGGACTGGTCGTACCAGTCTTCGGCTCGCTTGCGTACGCTCGACCAAACCCTATCGACCACCTGTTTTTGGTCGGATGTCAGACTTGTGTAGTCATGGTCGTTTCTGAGTGACAGCAATCACATCCGCGAGAAAACGGCAAATCCGTATGTGCAAATACCCCAAATTGCATTTGAGATTATTTTTGGATTGGACATTTTGATAACAAGAAAATTTATGAGTTTTCTAGAAGTTTCTAGACCTTTCTAGGTCTTGCTCCTGTTGACAAAATTGTAGAGCTCTAAGTTATCTTTCCAACAAGTCAAAAATCACCTCAATCAGATCTCTGAATCAAAAGTTATGTTTGTTTTACTATCAATGTGCAATGGCCGGACATTGTCCGGGCATGGGCAGACAATGTCCGTCCTGTACAAATTTTTTCAGCCTTTTGCAAAATGAAACCAGAGACGTTTGCATCCGTCCGGGGCTATCTGTCCGAAGTGGCCGGACATTGTCCGATATGGCCAGACAATGTCCAGCATGTACAAATTTTTTAAGCCCAGAAATGAAACAGAGACAAATGCATCCATCCGGGGTATTTGTCCGTCATGGGCGGACTTTGTCCGAAATGGCCGGACATTGTCCGGCCTGTACAAGTTATTTGAGCCGAGAGTTAACAGAGACATACTTTTTTGTCCGGGGTTTTTGTCCGGACAAATAGTATCTGTCCGGCCTTTACAAATTTCCCCCAACTGTAACTGACACGTTGCAACGACTGTTATTCGTTGAACTAACCAGACACTGTCTGAAGTGGCCGGACAATGTCCGACCTGTACAAATCTGGTTCAGTTTGTTGCAAACGGCTAGTTTTTCTTTGAGGCTATAAATACTTCGTGTTTAGCTTCATTTTTGGGTGCTCAAAGAGTTCATTCTTCAGCTAAAAACCTAGCCAATTGAGTTGTATATGTGTTATTGCATTTAGAGACTAGAATTGAGCCCAAATCTTGAGTGATTTGAGAGAGAGCAATTGTGTGAAGCTAATAGTGCTTAGTGCACTTCAATCACCATTTGCATGCTAGTGCTAGAGTGTTAAGCATCTCATTTGCATTCTTAAGCTCCTAGCACTTGATTTGTTCAAGTGAACGTATCCAGCTTATTACTTTTGGCGATCGCCTTCGCCTAGACGGTGCCGAAGGAGAGCCGAGATCTCTCCAATTGGAATTTGTCGTAGAAGCCGGCAAAGGATTGTGAAAGGTGTGGTGCTCGCCTATCTGGTGTGGAGAAGGAGCAACCCTAGTGAGATATCCTTCGTGGATATAGGAGTGAGGCTCCGAAAGAGCGCTTCAACGAGGAGTAGGGGAGACCGGGCGAGTCTCTGAAACCTCAGTAAAAATATTGTGTCAATTGCGTATTAATTTTATATTTGCTTTACTTTCATCTTGACACAATTGCTAAGTTTATCATTCTTACTTGTCATATTGAATAGTTCATTTAGTTGAATGCAATAAATTGTTTAAATTGCTTTTAAACCTCATTGTATAATTTAGTTCAAACAATTATCGTGATTGAAATTGCTTAGCGGGGAAGAAAATTTAAAAGCCTCATAATCACTCCCCTCTAGTCAGCATTCTTGATCTTACAGAAATCATACATGCAAAATTTGGAGGTTGTTAAGGGTTTATAGTGATCTCGGATAATGTGTTCAAAAACTAATAATAGTAGAATCTTGATAGGGAAGTTCGGTAAAGCTGTTGGATGCAAGGAGCACGGCAAACTCCATAAAATTATGCATTTCTTTTTGTTGTGTTCTTTATTTTTGCGGTATATCTTATTCCTGTCCTTTCAACAGTAAGATGATCCTCACACTTTTAAAGCCTATATGCTTTTGCATATTAGGCATGTTTTGGGTCGAATTTTTTTTTGCTGAAAATCATGAAATCAAGCAAATAACACCTCTGCATGTCCATACGATGCAAAACTGTTTTTTGTAGGGCATGAACTAACAAACCAAGTAAATCACTAAGGTTGCCTCCAATATTAGCTCCTTCTCAAAAAAATTCTCTAAGAGAATATTCCCGCAACATCAACGAAGAGTCTCCTCAAAGAGTCTCTTGAAGAGTCTAGAGATCAAGAGGCTCTTCGTGGGGCTCGCGCGTGAAGAGCCTCTCCAATGCAAAAACTCTTCAAGAAACTCTTCTTGGGTCTCAGGTATTAAATATCCAATTTAGTTTTTTGCATCGTAGTAATGATTAAATAATTGATAAAAATAAATTAAAAAATGTATGACAATAATTCCAACATATAAAAATTTAATTTGTGGATCTGAAATTCGGTGTAATGAAAATAAATATTTTTATTAAATTCGGCGGTTGAACATAAAATTAAACATAAGACATTGCATGCATGTGAAAATTTAAACTTAAAATTTAACATCGACGTGCTAATTAAAAAAATAGAAATGCGATAGATAACGATTAATTGTCGTGTACACCTCCAAAATGCTCCCAAATGTGTTCAATCAAATCTCTTTTGAGCTGCGCATGATTCGATTGGGCATGAATGTTGGTGTTTCTCCTGATTACATCAGCGAAAGCAACTGTACCACCATGTTGGATATGAGGCGATATTATATTCTAAATCTCTTGGTTGTTGTCGAAATTGTAGAGTGGCCTATCAGACTCTCGCTCATTTGCATGCTATGGCAAGGGATGCGGATCTGAAATTTTTCCCGTGGGGTGGCGGTGACGAGAGATGACCATATTTGGCCAGCGCACCAATAAAATGATAATTTGACCCATACGGTGTATACAGATGGTCATGTGGAAATGAGTGCGGTGGTGCATATGGGGAGGGATGCAGATATGCAGGAATATATGCATACTGTGGGCCGGGAGGTACAGACGATACCTGGATGGATAAGGTGGTTGTGGAAAATGTGGATTACCGGATCGATATGGTGGAGAATTTGGATTACCGGGTGTTTTTAGATTTTCTCTAGATGTACCAGGAGAACTAATCCAGATTAAAAAACCATCAGGAGAGATTACTATCCATAGCAAACCCTAAAAAAAATTTAGTGCACAAGGTATGTGAAAGTAGTGTGTAAAATGGTGTAAGATGTGTGAGAAAGAAATGAAGTTTCTATTTATACATAGATGATTTCTTTGTGAATTTTTAGGATTTTTTGGAATTTTTTAAATGAAAAATAATTAAAAAATACATAACGACTAATTTTCCAACGACTCGAAATAGTGCCACTTACAGGTAGATCCCACCTAAAAATGACCATTGAATAAATTTTATAACCTAAAAACTTTGCAGGCGATTAAAAAACGATATTTCAATAATTGAAACGAGTCTCTGACAGTTGGACCCAACAACTACTAGCTCTACATGTTATAGAGAATATTTGGAGTTTGTGTAGTAACGCAGGGAATCCAAAAAAGTCTGACACATTTTAGGCATGGGGCTATCATGTTTGTCTCGTGAATCAAATAAACTTCTCACTCATTCGCTGATATGCGGGTTGTTGAGGTTATGTCCCCACTTGTCAGTCTTAGAGTTCGATTGTGAATTGTCGATTTAATCGGTACTTTGCAGTCCCTACAAAACATGTACGTCTTCAACCACTGCACACCTTTGACCACGTCCAACACAGACACTTTGACCGCTGCACGCTTGATGGGCCGCCATTTCGACGTCGTCCAGCAATCGTGTGCTCGAGTGTCCATACTCGAGCACCGCTTGCGCCTGCGTGCCAATTGCTTCGACGGCGACGCACCTGCTCGAAAACGTGCGTCGGAGAAAGCCTAAGATACAACTCGTGGGTTAAGTTTTTCTCTCTGGTCCATCACGTGCAGCTACCCTTCCACGGCACCCTCCTCCAAACCTTAGCCGCCACACTGGCTAATCAAGCCACCGGATTCTTCCACGATCTCGCCGCCGACGGCCTCCTCCTTCTCCCTCTGCCTACCACACACTCTCTCTCCGGCGCATCCTTTCACGCGCTCGGCCCCCAGGCCAACAGTTAGATCTGCCGCCGCCTCTGCCCCTCGTCAAAAGCCCCAGGCAAGCCGCCTTGCAATCGTGCTTCTGCGGCCCCCTGCCGCGGCCGCGTGTCTTTAGTTTCAAGAAAATTTGGGCTTCCTTTTTTCGATCCTGGCCAAGTAAAACTTAAAAAAGAGGCGCCGTTAGTTTCAAGAAACCGCCTACCTCCAACACTATAAACATTGGTAACGGTGTCCTAACTCCAAGCCGCATGCATCACCTTCTCCGCCGCGGGATCGCGATGCCTCTCCCTCCACCGCCGCCGCCGAAGACGCCGGGTGTTGCCGGCGGTCGCCTCTTCGCCTCCCTCCCTGCGCCGCCGCCTCTCCAGGCTCGACGGTCCGCCTTCTCTTTTCCCCTCTGTTTCCTGTGTATTTTTTTTACGGTTCTTGGAACAAATGACGTTTGGTATATGTAGCGGCGTAGCGCTACAAATCTTTGCCCATCCAATTCTGATATAAAAAGAACATCCAACATAGCTAGATCTCTCCTTTTCATAAATTGATCTTGTGGCAGCTCGTAGTCCCAATCCTTTGCTGTATAAGTGCTACAATTCCATCTTTCTGCCTATGTTAAATTGTTTGAATGATTGAACAAGTAGAATTTTCCGATTTGTGTAGAAATTACCTACGTAGAGGACAAAAGAATTGCAGATCTTTTGCCTTGTTAGGGAGATATGCTTCTAGTTCTTAGGCTGTGCTTGATTCCCAACTTATCAACATGAAAAGGAAAACTTAATAGAGATGAGAGAGAGAGAAAATGGAAATCTTTCATTTTTTTTAAATAGAATTTATATGAAATTCATGAAGAAATTCACAATGCTCAGACCCAGACACAATTTTGGAAAGTACAAGAATTTTGCCAACTATAAGACAATTCTCACAACCCAACATCAGAAAAACAAGAAGTACCGAACAAGAGAGATGCATGCAGGAAACAAAACATAGTAGCAGGAAAATAAATCCTTTTTCTTCATAATTTTCCTTATTATTCTTCCGACTCCTTGTCAAACACCAAGGTGTTTATATTTCACCAATTTACACACATTAATTTATTCATTGTTGACCTAAAAGCTTCATACCACCATAAAATTGCTAAATTAGTAAAATATCACATACTTGTGAGTATGGCCCACATGCTAATAAGACACTCACTTACGAAATTTGCAACTTTGACAATGGTATGGAGCTAATTGTCCCCTTAAGAAAACACCCCTTGCCTAAGAACACGAGATGGACGAAGAAACAGGCGAAAAACTGAACTGTGAGCTCCATGCATAGTTGAATGTGATGTCCTTGCCCTGGAACACCGGACGGCCATCGTTCAGGGTGCAGAGTTCTCCATCGCCGTCAGGCCGGAGCACACTGGGGTCGACGGGGAGAGTTGTGTTAAACCCAGCACATGACAACTTCACATTACTTTGTGAGCAAATGCATGTGTTTTTCACAGTCACTTTATACTCTGGTTGGCCTTGTGCTGACCCTCCTGTTGCAGATTGTGAGGTAACAATGTTCGACAAGGTGCATTGTGCATCACCTGAAAAAGAAATTTAGAGTCTTTAAAACCAGAAGGCTCCAGTGTTAGATCACAAAAGTAATATTCCAAACTGAGAACAAAAGGCACCCTCTGCATTTAAAAAATGAAAGTTCTCAATAGAGAAATGCACGCAATAAATCCTAGATAAATAAAAGTTCTGCATCGAATTTGACCATTCAAAACTTGGCTGGATGGTTGATATGAGATAAAAGACAGATGATTATCTGTGTTATGGGATATGGATTTTTTGTTGTGCAGAGATTTATTCATCCATATTAAAACTAGGATGTATCATGCAATGAAATCTAGCTTTTATATATACCAAAAGAAAGAAAGTTAATTTCCACTCTTGTTTTTTTTTCTTCCAAATACCAAGAAAATTGCTTCTACAATCCACCTATACCAACATAATTTGCTCACATAATGTCAAAAATTAATTTTGTAATTTTATGGTATATGGCCACTATATGCTACCAGATGTAACCTACACATTACTTTCAAAAGAAAATGATTTTGTCAACTTGACCCATTGATCTAAAACTCAAGCTTTTCTCAATACATGGATAATGGCATAGATAAGCAACACATACCTCTCGTGCTGATGCAAAACAGCAAGAAGACCACAAAAATCTTTAGCCCAGCCTCCATTTCTCTACAATAATCTATATGTGCTAAACCACCTTGCTTGTTTTTGCTTTCTGTGCAATATGCTCTAACTTTCCAAGTTAATTTATAGAATAATCTGAGGAAATATTTATGGT
Source organism: Pharus latifolius (assembly GCA_019359835.1). NCBI lineage: Eukaryota > Viridiplantae > Streptophyta > Magnoliopsida > Poales > Poaceae > Pharus > Pharus latifolius. The sequence continues at coordinate 69,849,735 of CM033326.1, read as the reverse complement.
AAATCCTTTCAAAAAAGAAATTTTTTTCTGTAATAATACACCCATGAATGAGCATTTATCACCTTGGATTCTTTATAAATCTGTTGTAATATTTTCTTTATTAGTTTCTACATCATTTTTAGCAACCCTTAGTCTTTAACATTTTGTATATTTATTACTTACCTTTGATTTGTTGCTATATGTTTCTGAATCAGCTTTTTCGGGCAAAAAATTATATATCTAACATATATGGTTGCTATTTATTGTTTGATTCTTCATTCTTCAATCGATCTGGTATAATCCACCAAATTAATACAATAAATTCTCATTAAAAGGTGAAATCGAAAAGGAAATGCACCAAATCCTTTTAGCAAGTAATATGATCCTCACTTTTAAAGCTTATATGCGTTTGCACATCTTGCTTTAGGCATGTTTTGGGTCAAATTTTTTGGCTGAAAATCATGGAAATCAACCAAATAACACCTCTGCATGTCCATATGATGCAAGACTGTTTTTTGAGGGCATGAACTAGCAAACCAAGTAAATCACTAAGATACAACTCTTGGGTTAAGTTTTTCTCTTGGTTGGGCAAATGTTGGACTTATTGCAAATATAACCTGTCTTTTACATTTGGAAGTGCACAATCTTTTTTTCTTTTAATATTGATTTGGTGCATCAGACAATTGAATATTTTAGCTTGTTTGTCTTGCAGAGAGGTGCACCTTTGGTATCTTCTTCCTGATGAATTTAACGATGACTCCCAGCTGAAGATGTACATGGAACTCCTTTCTCCTCCTGAAAGAATGAATGCTTTGTCTATGAAGGGGACAAGTCTGCAGAAAGGTGCTCTGTTGTCCCGTGCATTGCTGCGCACCACCCTCTCAAGATGTAAGAAGCCATCAACTACCCATCGAAATGTAGATCACATTTAATCTAATTTTCTCGCCTGTTAATATTATTTGGCATCTGTGATGGGAAGTCTCAAATAAAGTTCTTTATGTAGCGTGTTTTTCAGGAGCTCTTAAATGAAAAAAAAAAACATAAAGAAGACATTTGGTTTAGGAGTGAACATTGATTGGCAGCCGGAATTCTGCTTATTGGTGTTGGAAATCCTGTCTGCAGTTATGGACTACATAGATGTAATTATAAGTAATGATGAGGAAAACTAGGTATCACTAGAATAACATTGAAGCCATTTGAACTTTTTGGATGCAAACCTTTATTTGCTGTAAACTTTGTTTGTATTTGTGTGCAATTGTGCATCTTTTATCTGTGCATTTGTCTGTATATTTCTGCTTTGTGTGTGCATGTGCCTCTATAAAAGTTTCTGTATTGTATAGTTGCAAATCTTTGGTCAATCTTTTGCCTTTCCATTCTCTTGTATCAAACTTACAATGCATGAATTTTTTTTGGTTTTGTTTTGTTTTTTTTGAAAGGAATGGAATAGCGCCCCTGTAGGTATCACAAATCTGCAATACTTATGGCCTAATGATCCCCTACTGCAAAATATGATATTTCTAGCATAATGTAAATCTGAGATAAAAACCAAGTGTTTACTTGCTTGTTATGAGAAAGCAGCCATGTAGCTTCTTGTTGCCTTTACTCATGCCTCTATGTGTGAACCAAAACTCATGAACCAAGTAAAGAAAGCTTCCTACTTCTGAGGTCCTACAAAATTTGAAGTTTAGTGCCCGCCCATTACTTCATTTACAAATTTGTTATGGAACTAATGCGAGATCAAGGATTAGACCTGTCATATACAGGTTTGGAGATGTTGCTTTCTTTCTGATTTCTGTGCTTTGTCTTGTCATCTGTAAGATAAGTTTTTCATTATTAGTTTACTGGATAACTGATGTCGTTGCTGTTAACCTGTTTGACTAGACTAGACACAGATTGTAGAATTGATCCAAGTTTGTTCGAGTTTAAGAAGAACAAATTTGGGAAACCTGAGGTAAGAGGTTAAAGGTTAAGCTTTACACTGCTCCTATTTCTGGAATTTAAAGCTATGGACGTGAACTTGCATTTGGTTGCTTTCCATGTTTGATCAGATAGTGTGGCAATCGAATGATGACAGTTTGGAGTGGCCCTTGCATTTCAATATTTCACACACATCTTCTTTGATTGCCTGTGGCATTGCCATGGACGCACCTGTAATATTCCTTTTCCTTATAACCACCAAGAGAGAAAAAAAAAAGTCATATTTCTGTTGCAGTGGAAGTTATTCAATAGAGATTGTTGTTTTCTCTACTGTCTTAGATCGGCATAGACATTGAAGAAAAGAAGCGAAAGACAGTCAAGAATATTTTATCTCTTGCTCGCCGTTATTTCACCACTCCTGAAGTTGAATATCTAGCTGAAGTTTCTGATTCGGATGCTCAGCAAAAGGAATTCATAAAATTGTGGACCCTTAAAGTTAGTGAGGCTTTCTTTGATCATCTATTTGCCTCTTTTAATCTACTTTCTTATTTTATCAATACATGATGCATGAAACATTCCACAATAACAGTGTCTGCTAGTGCTAGGTTAGAATTCTACTTGCTGGTCCAGTTACTTATTCTAATATCATCATCTAAAGCACACTGTAACTGACTTCACTGTTGATGTAGAAAAATAAGTTAGGGCCGTAAATGACAGTTTAGTCATATCGATTTACTGACAGGTATTTGTATTGTTGCAAAAGACATGCTTACATGGATTATCATTGATGCTTTCTAACTTTTTAGGAAGCATATGTAAAAGCTCTTGGAAGGGGGTTTTCAGGTGCTCCTTTTAACAAGTTCTCAATCTTGTTGGAAACAAGCAAAGGAATTCAAATTTCTAAGGTAAGCAACTTTAACCTTTCCCATTTTTTGTTGTCTTTAGAAGGGGAGTTCCAGGGTATTTGTATGAACCAAAGAAAAGAAAAGAAAAAACGAAGAATTCAAACAAAGTTCTCTGATGTCCAATAACAAATGGCCCCATGGACTCCCCATTGCGCCCAGGCCCACCTGTCAATCGTGTTACAAAATTCATTAGAAAAATCTTGTTCTTATGCTTAGCAGCACTCAGCAAATTCTACGATTACAATGTTGGAACTTAGCAGTAAATCATATTTATTCTGAGGAAAGCAATAGGCATTTTGCTTGATATGCTGTGATTTCCATTTCCATTGCCAGGCACCAAGAATACACAAGGATTCTATCCCTGACTCTGATTGTCTGACTGACAACTGGCAATTCGCCCTAGCAGAGCTAAACAGTTCTCATTACTTGGCAGTTTGTATAGAGGATGACTCAAAAAGTTCAGGTTTGTGCTTCAAATGTTACTATCAGTTGGACAAACTGTAGTGATATCCATTCTTTCACATTATTCGCTTTTTTGGGGTGCATTTTGCAGGTTCTGAAAATGATCCAATACCACTAAGACTGAAAGTATGGAAGACTGTTCCATTTGTAGGAGATACGCTTGTTTCAGGAACAGAAACCGTGAAACTCATTTCCTGACTATGACCAAGAATAGGCTTCCACCAGATGCTAATGGAATAAGACGAATTGGATCTTGGACCAAGTAGGAAGGAAAATTTTAAGCATTCTTCAAACATTGATAAACTGACACCTGCCATTCTTCACTATTAAGGACTTATAAAATGCAAGTGCGTATACATCAGATTCAGGCTTTGTTTATAAGCTGCCAACCTACCATAACAGCCTGTGTTGAAAGGAATATGCTATTCTTTTATCATCATACATTTGTTTTGTGTTAATTTGTCCACGGTTGTCAGCAAACTGGCCATATGGGCCATATTTGACATCTTGTCGAAACATACTTTATCTATAATTATGCTTCTACCAGTTTAGGTGCATAATTTGGTCAAAATACTAAACTAAAGTTCCGTTGTATTCTTCCAGGTAGCCCCTGGAAATTGAAGACAATTGTATGCTTGAAATGTTCTGTGTCATACTGTCATTCGAAGAACATCATAGAATAGATGAATATTGACTGTTTTTATGATAATTAAATGTGTTGTTGAGTGCATTGTTGTAATATCTGATTTTGGGTTTTGACTTCATATGTTTCATGTGTAGATTTTTCTTTCTTGAAGGTTTGAATTGGTTCTTTCTTGTGAGTTTGCAAATTTGCTCAATGATTTGATAGAATTGGGTAAAGAGCATCATATTTTCTCTCTCTCACACACACACCCACCCACCCACCATAGGAGATATGTGGTGCATATGCTGGATAAACCTTGTCTTTGTGTTCATGTTTTGCATTTTTTTTTTTTTTTTTGTCAAGGGAGAAACCTAAGCCCATGAAAAATTTGTAACAAATGTTTCCATTGGTTAATTTGTGGCAAATGTTCCATCAAAATTACTGCTGCATTGTAGAGGGTTATAGAAACATCAAAGACACTTCTCTGCATTTGGACAAGATCCTAGCAAGTAACAACTCAAATTGAGTATGCATGTGATAACCAACTGCAGCCCAGTGGGTAACACACAAGACTCTGGCGGAGACCAAAGTTAATACCGTAATAGCTGCTGCAAATTATCAGTTTTTGAGATTATTTTATGATTATTTTTAGAGATTATGAGATTATTTTATGATTATTTTTAGAGATTAAGTTAGTAATACTATAATTTTATTTTAGTGCTTTGTAGATGTCAATGTTTTTGCAGTAAGCGTTGTATCTGGGGATGGCAACGGGGCGGATAATACCCGTCCCCCGCGGGTACCCGAACCTGTGGGGGCAAGTACGGAAAAAATTCAATACCCGCGGGGGCGGGTATGGGGAAATTCAATACCCGTGGGTATTTTAGAATAGGGTAAGTGAAATCAATACCCGAACCTGAAAGGTCGCCCCAACTTGAAAACTCACAGTGTAAAAACCGAAATTACCAAACCGGCAAACCCTAGATACACTCCATTTCTCCTCTGATCTACCGGTCCACTCCTCCCTTGGCCCCTACTTCCTCTGCTGCTCCATGCCCCATGCCGCCGTCGCCGTCTACGCCACCTTCGTTGCTCCACGCCCCATGCTATCCTCGCTGTCCTCGCCACTCCCGTTGACCCTCGTCGCCCCCTTTGATCGGCGCCTCTGTTGGCCCCCTGAGGGGGCAGGGGCGGGGCACGAGTGTTACCCGTAGAGCGGGGTCGGGAGCGGGGAGCGGTATTACACCCCGCCCCGAACCCGCTCCGTTACCATCCATAGTTATATCATATTCTTGCTTAAAAAAAGAACTCAACAGTATGCATGTGGGGATTTTTTTGAAAGAATAGTAAAATTGGCAAACAGACAAGTAGTGTATCAAATATGGTACATCAATCACCATTGCAGAAGCTCATGAGTTCATGACATCTTAGGAAACAGATTCTCTGCATTAATTCAGTGGTCATGGTGGACTTAAGATAAAATTTGAAGTTCTCAGTAACAAATTGATACATCCATTTTCTTCCCTCCCACCTCTAAACATGATATGGGAATATCCGTCTGATCGGCTGATTTCTATCAGGTGGTAATACAACGTGTATTTTCTTAATACAGAAAATCTTGTCTTGATATGTAAGATAAATCTACACTTTGAACATATAAAATTTGCATTAAATAAACAAAGAGAGATTTATAACCACATACTAAACAAAGAAACACATGCAACACATGAAAATAAGCCACAATTGTTTAGGCTCCACATGCATCTCTCCATGTATATTGCAGGTTCCTAATAAGATTTTGATTAGTTATATATTATGGTGTCAATATTATCATCATTCATATATCTAGTAGTAAAATAACAAGGGTTTTGTTTAGGGGAGTTTCAACTTTAGTTTAAAGTTAGTAGAATGTTAAATTTTTCCAAACAAAACATAGTCGAAAAAAAATTTAAGATGATACTTTTTTTTCTAATAAGTTGTAGCCCCTCTCTCAAGATTCTTCGATAAACTAGATTATAGAAGAAGCTAAGTCGTTCTAAACAAACTGAGATCCTTGCTTACAAGTAGATCCCCTTTGTAGAGTCAGGTTAGTTACCTGACAAAGATACTAAATCATGTTTGTCTCATACCAGACTTGTGGAGGTACGTTTCTATACCACTAGATGTATAGCACAACTGTTTAGTCCTTACATGTCAAGGTGAGATATCCAACCACTATCCCACTTATGCAGTTTTCACCCACCAGTCATGCCATCCTCATCACTAACATTCTTTTTTTCAAATAGACATCAACAGGTTAAATATATTTAGTCAAGAATTCTCTTGTTGAGATACTTTAGGGTTTTACTTGCCCAGTATGGATTTCTATTCCAGGTGGCTTAAATCCATACCGTCGTGACAAGCTTGATTTGTTTGGTCAAGATTTCTACTTAAAGTGGCTTAGATCCTTAGTTTACTTGGTAAGTATTTTATGGTTAGCTACCTATGATTGCTCATTCACATACACATACTCAAACTTATCAAAAAAACATACCTAAGTTTTTGGAACATATGGGTTTATCATGATCAAGAAATAGTAACTTACCTTACTTCCTGTGAGGGCTAGTTGAAGGAGCTACAAGGGTAGCGACGTTTTTGCTGTTGCCCCACTTGGTACCTATTCGAACGTTAATCAATATGGATGCAAGTCCAACAAACAAAATAATAGCTAGTATATATATATATAGTACGTGGCTGCATGCTTGATGGTGTTCATGGGGTTGGATGCTAGGGTAATCGAGTGATTTATATGACTAGATTGTGTGAATGATACTGGATAGGATTAAGAAGGATGGTCAAAGAGTGATAGATAAGTTTGGTTTAGGTAGAACTTAGGTCAAGTTCAGGAAACACGGTTGGGGAAAATTTGGGTACGGTCGGCAGTGTGATTGACATAAAAATTGACTCGAAAAAAGGGAAACTTCTATCTAGAGTTTGGATGGATGATCAGATTATATCTCTATAAGGTTGAAGACAAAACGGACAAGGTGACACGAACGGATTTTTAATTCAAGATTCCGAAGACAACCAACGACATTGGATGTGGCTTCGTGTTGCCAGGTTAAGTCTTCTAAGGTTTGTTCAAGAATTGAATCAGTGGCAAGATGAAATATTGCCAAAGGCTCTGGTTGGAAAGTTGAAATGCTAAGGCGAAGTCGAATTTCTGATCGGACGCTGATGTGGCGACGCACGAATATCGACATAGGCGTAATTTGGCTCAAATGTAGGTTTCTTGCGAAGTGACAATTGAACAAAACTTAGGAAATATGTCTACAAACTTAGTACACAAACTAATTTTGATTTGCACACGTAAAAGTGGCTAAACACGGTGAATGCCATTGATTGACGCAGGCTGGACAAAGGTTGGCAATGCATCAACAGTGTTTGGCATAGGTTGACAATGTCTAAATGTTTGCGGACGCACACTAGCACTGTTTGGCAATGCCGTGGCATTGTCTTCACATAGAATTGACATGCTGTGCCATGGTCTGACATGCTTTGACAATGCCTGGACTCGGCCAGACACAATTTGGCAATGACTCCACAATGTCAGACATTGTCTTTGACACAGGTGGACGCGAACGGCGTTGTTTGGACATTGTCTTGGCAATGTCGGCCGAAGCCAACGACGACGACGACGACAGTGCTCCGGTTACCGGAGTTAGGCGGCGACCGCTTCACACTGCAAACGGCATCAAGAGAAACTTGACAGCGAATTTTAGAGGCCTGGGTCGGCCGGAGGCGGCTGCACGGCGACGAGGAACAGCGGTACCGACAAGACACGGTTCAGTGTTCCGGCCAAAACTTCAATTAGGCATTGCGCATGATTCTGTGTGGTTCCAGGAGTTGACACCGAAGTGAAATTAGTTTTATTCGGCGAGGCGTGACTGGAAGACAAAGTAGTGACGCCGGATTCGGCCGGCGGCGACGGCGCAGCACGGCAGTGGCACGCCAAGTCACGGCAAAAGGTGATTTTGCCGTCGGGGTTTTGGCGTGAGGCTCTGAGTTGACTAGGAGTTGCATATCACTATTCTTTACATGCCCGAGCTGACGTCTTGGCTGGCGGTGGGACGACGGCGGCCGGCGACGAGTTTCTCTGCGACTGAAATGGTAAAATAAGTATTTTTACCGTGGCTAGATCGACAGGGTGGGTAATCGATGAAATTGACGACATAGTTGAGTTTCTGAGGTCATAAATATGGTGATATAGAGAGGAATCGAATGGAGGTGGCCGTTCGTGGCTCATTGGCACGGCGGCCGGAGTTGGAGAGGATAATATTCGGGTGATTTTCAGAGGAGGTAATGTGGTCGAATTATTTTGCATGGGAGAATCTAGGAGGTATGAAGAAGCTACTAGAATGATAAATTTGACCGGAGATGCGGCGAGAAGAGCTGGCGAGTGGAGCACGGCGGCGAAAGAGCGAGAAGAACATGAAAGCGTTGTCTCTGGGCGGATTTTGAATTTTACTTGAATGGGATTGTTCAAAATGAGGAGAATAACGTTTTTGTAGTCGGGCTCAACGGCCAATTCGGGTCGGAGATGACTCCGATGGCCGGAACAGGGGTGGCGGCCGGCGGCGATAAAAATTGGAATTCCGGCGATCGACCGCGGTGAAACTCGAGTTGTTGCTCATGGAGTATGTTGGGGAGTAGAGGAAGGAATGGGGCCAATTATTGGGGCTGGTGGTGGCTAGAGATGACCTGGCGCCGAGAGCTTGTTTTCCGGCGACATGAAGCTTGCTGGCGACGGCGATCACAACGAGGGATCCAAGATTCGCCTAAGCAGAAAAGTTTCTAAGGCTAGGAGGTGTTGATTAGGAAGGAGAATTTGGGATTTTTCGGTCTCTAGATCAGTTTGATGGAGGGTACAGAGGAAATGGCCGCTGCTGGCGAAAGCGACGATCCGGTGACGACTGTTCATCAGAGTTGGGTTGGTGGGGTTAATACCAGCTGAAGGAACCTAGAGGAAGTGACTGGTAGCTTGGTTGCTTCTTGCTGGCGTCGAAATCTTGGTGACCGACAACGGAGTGACAGAATGACAAAAGAACAGTGCCAGATTGGACAGTAGCTGACCACAAAAATAGAAGCAATACTGAACAAAGTTTGGAATTCTGCAATGATGCAATCTGGTTAGAAATTTGCTCACCTAGATCAGGCAGAATATGTTGGTACTCTTATGTTCCCTGTTACAGCTGCATTGCTTGAGAAGCTGAAGAGGAAGAACAGGAAGGAGACAAGTTGGGGATGAAGCAGTGGAGAGGAGTTCAGGCTGTATGTATGTATGTGTACATGTATTTGGCTGAAAAAGGGTATAAACAAAAGAAATACCTGTATTTACCTCTATAAATATATGTATGTGTGTCTCTTTTGGTGTCCACATACATGTACACTGTGTACAAATACTAATCCGTACATAGGGGCTGAAGGAAAACAAAGAGAAGAAGACAAGAGTTTGATTAAAGGGCTGAATTGCGATTTTGGAATTTCAATTGGACTGAATTGCAAATAACCACAATTTACAGATTATTTGAACTTAGTTCAGCACACACAGTTTGACTGGGTAATTAGATTAAAGATGATTCGAATCGAAACGAAGACGAAAACAAAAACAGAATTAGGGTAAAAATGAATAATACTTTTACTGAAAATGGTTGAAAACACGAATAATTAAGTTTTGGGGCTGAATCCAAACTTCGCGCAAGAGAGGAACTTGTATTAAATAGTATAAAGAACATGTTCGTTCAATTGGATTCGAATTTAGAGGTGAATTGGAGAATCTAGCCATTTTTGACTTTTGAAAACAGGAAAAGGACTAATTCACGATGAAGTTTGGACTGAATCGCAAAAAGTAATCAAATGAATTAATTTGGCTGAGAAGTTTTATGACTGGTATGCAAGTATAATACAGTTCAGGGTTTCAAAATAACCTAGATAAATTCATATAGGGATTTGTAAAATTATATAATTGAGTTTGGGTAATTAGTGTAATTAGAGTAATTAGGAAATTTTGTTTTCGAAAACAGAACTGGATATGATTTCTGGGATTTAGGAGCTAAATTTGATCTAGATGCTGAAGACAAATCTGCATAAGACAGGTGTGAGGTCCTATCTATCTAGACTGATTTGGATTCTGAGTTGTATGAAGGAATTTTGCTAATTCTAGAGTTGAAAGGACTGAATGGTAATTAGGAAAAATATGATGAGGGACCAATTTTTAAATCTTTAAAATAAAAGCTTAATAAGTTGGGATAAATTAGTAATAATAGTAGGGAATAGTTATGGACTATTAGGGTTTTCTCATTTGGATAAAATAATTAGTATTTAATTTATATAACTAGGGTTTTATAAATCTTTTAGAGTTAAAACATAAAAGAGATATTTTTATATTTAAAGCTTATGAATTACTTTTATTATTTGATAAATGACCTTTTATAAGGAATTGAGAAATGGTGTTTTAGTAAAATAAATACATATGCATACATGTATATATACATTTGCATATATACATTAAGGAAAATATCTCCAAAGCTTTAGGAAATTAATTTAGATTTCAGTTAAAAATTTCTGGAGAGTATTCTTAAGGATTATTTTAAGGTCAAGATTAAAACAAAATTTTTAGACCCTATTTTTGAGATATTTTATTGGCTTAGAGGGAGGAAGTGTCTTAGGAGGTGCTGGTTGAGACGGAGGCTCTAAGCACATCTACTTTGTATGTAGCCTTAAAATCCTACAAAAATAACTCACTCTAATCAGCAGGTTCTACAGAAGAGATAGCGTGTCATATTATCCAAATCAAGCTCTTATATCTCTTAAAAAATTTTAAATAGGATAAAACATGTGCAACTTGTGAATTTTGAATCCGGACCATTCAATTTAGGTCTAACCATGTCAATTTGGGGTGGCATCTGGGTACACCTAAAGGATGTTTTCTTGAATGGTTATTCTGTACAAAAACATTTCTGGCATGTGGACCCGAACTTGTGCTTAATTACTTCCTACATCCGAGCTGCTCGTATATGATCAAACGGCTCTCGCAGCTTCATCTACCTCTCGTCACAAAACACTAACTTAGTTTGCCGCTTCTTCTCTTCCCCCCGTCTATGAGTAGCTTAGAGAGAGAGAGAGAGAGAGAGAGATGAGCTATGGGCTGGAATACCGGTGAAGCCGCTGCACCAGGTGGCGGGGCACGTGGTGACAATGGAGCTGAAGACCGGCGAGCTGTGCAGCAGCTCGATGGCTGAGTACGAGGACAACTGGAATTGCCAGCTCGACAACATCACCTTCACCTCCAAGTTCCAAATCTTCCTTCTTTCTTGCAAATTTCTCTTCTGTTCTCTTCTGTTCTAGTGACAAGTGATTTGCCTGGTCATGATTTTGATAGGATGGTAAGGTCTCACAGCTCGAGCATGTCTTCATCAGGGGAAGTAGAGTAATGTATTTATCAACTCATTTGACTGCAGATTGTTAAATGGTTACTTCTCAAAATGCCATCGTTGAAGTCGCAATTTGTGATCTTTTCGTGTGTATTGTAGTAGTAGCAGTAGCAGTAGCAGATTTATGATTATACCAGATATGATCAAGAACACTTTGATGTTGTTGTTGTTCTTAGTACGCCATTGTTGTGACCACAATTTGCGATCTTCTTGTGTGTATGGTAATGTTATTGTTGTTGTGGTTTTATGATTATTCCTGATATGCACAAGAACACTCGATGTTGTTGTTTTTCTTAGGATGTCGTTGTTGTGATCTTTTTGTGTGTATTGTTAGTGTTGTTGTTGTTGTTGTTGTTATTGTAGGTTTTGTTGAAATAGTCATGTGTTTTTTTACTTGTTCATGTAGGATCAAGAATGCCAACTAGAGGGGAGTGAATAGGAGGCTTTTAAAAATTCTTTCTCCACTAAGCAATTTTTCAAAGATGTTTAGGGTAACCTAGGATTGTAAGAGTTTATCAACAATCTAACATCTAGTTGCGATTAATCAATATGAGATATACAATACAACTAGCAACTAGTGAATCAAACAATTTGTGTCAAGATAAATATGAAATGAATAAGAGATATGCAATTGACACAATATTTTTACCAAGGTCTCGGAGACTCACCCGGTTTCCCCTACTCCTCGTTGAAGCGCTCACGCGTGAGCCTCACTTCTATATCCACGAAGGATATCTTCACTCAAGTTGCTCCTTCTCCACACCGAATAGGCGAGCACCAAACCTTTCACACTTGTTTGTCGGCCTCTCCAACAAACTTCAACCGGAGAGATCGTGACTCTCCTCCGACACCGTCTAGATGAAGGCAATCACCAAGAGTATCAAGTCGGACCCTTTCACTTGAACAAATCAAGTGCTACAAACTCAAATGATGCAAATGTATGCACACACACTAGCACAAGCTTAAAAATGGTAGATTAAGTGCACTAAGCACTCTTAGCCTCACACAAAGGCTCTCTCTCAAATCCACTCAAGAATTAGGCTCAAATCTAGTCTCTAGATGCAATAGAACACATGCAATGGACTTGACTAGATTATACACAATGATATCAACTTCTTGAGCAACACCAAATAAAAGCAAACACAAGATATATATAGCCCTCAAAGAAAACTAGCCGTTTTCCATGAATAGACGAAATTTTATACAGGACGGACATTGTTCGGCCAGTACAATAAATTTTGACCGTTACAAACTGTTAGTTACTGTTGGAGGATTTTTTGTAAAGGTCGGACAATGTCCGGCCATGCCGGACAAAGTCCAGCTCGTCCCGGACAAAAGCCCCGGGACAAATATATCTGTCTCTGTTAACACCTCACAATTTTTATACACGCCGGACATTGTCTGGCCACAGCAGACAATGCCCGGCCTACCCCGGACAAAAGCCCCCGGACTGATGCAAACGTCTTTGGTTACACGTCCAATTTAGCTCAAAGAAATTTGTACAGGCCAGACTTTCAAGCTGGACAAAGTCCGGCCATGCTCGGACAAAGTTTGGCCAATGCAAGTTGACAGTAAAATAAATATAACTTTTGAACTAGAGATCCGATTGAGGTGATTGTTAGCTTGTTGGAAAGATAACTCAAAGGGCTACAATTTTGTCAATAGAAGCAAGACCTAGGTAGGCCTAAATATTTCTAGGAAATTCAAAAACCTTCCTGCTGCCAAAATGCCAACACAAAATTCATTTCTAATGCAATTTGTCTGTTGTCTCGCGGATATGTCTACTAACACTCAACATATACCACGACCAAATTGATTTAAGAACTTTACAACCACAGGTCAAATATCCGGTCGAAAATAGGTGGTCGAGCATACACAATCGAGCTGAAAAACAGTATGACCAACTTGAACTCCTACGACCACGACCAAACTCTAAACAAGGATACAGCCAATCCGGTGAACACGGCCACGACCAGCTCTAGAATATAAACCAATTGAATTAGCTGGCGACACGACTAAGTGTAGTTTTCAAAACATTTTCTTTAATGCGACACAAACTACACTTAAACTTTCTAGCAATGCAAGAGGCGATAAAACACTAGTGCAAGATGATATGAATGCATTTGAGCTTCCGCATTAGATAGATTTAAGCTACTAGTTTTCGAGCCCTCTTAATAGTACGGTCAAACTAGCAAAAGGAATCCTATCAACCCGGTCTATCTCCAAAACACCGAGACCGGTAAAATCCTAAGAAAACAATCCTTAATCTTGGATTTTACCTTTGGTGAAGTTTGACCTCGTGAAGCTCGACCACTCGACGCTTGTCCTTGCAAAACTCAACCTCGCTAAGCTTGATCTCGCTCAAGATGACCCATGCTGGCATCATCCTCTTCACGCCCGTGCTTGCTTTCATCTCACGACCAATCTGAGATTACAACACATACACTCAATGCACAACGTTAGTCTCATAATCAGTTTGTCATTCATCACCAGAGAATTTACTCCACACAGAAGTTAGCTCAATAATTTCTCTTTCCGGTGAAATGACAAAACCACATGCAACAGATAGTAAGAGATGAATCATACACTCATATAGATCCGTATATAATAAAGACATACGCACACGATCTATACTACACACGTCATGATGGCAATCAGATCATATGACCAATATGATGAGCTCCCCCTCAGCATATGCATCGATGTCAAAACCTCAATAAGAAGTCATCAAACTTCAGGATTTATCTCATGACATTCCAATTTACACTTAGCACAAGATTGATGCAACCACCGAACTGCCCCTCTACATATGCATCAATATTAAACCACAACAGGAAACATCCATTTCAGGGTTTATCAATAATCAATTCAATTTACTTGTGCTAAATCAGAATTTATCTAAGTTGTTATTTAACCATCAAATCTATCATTATCCAGATTAACATTAACCATCAGGGGTTTATCTAAATCATTATTAATCATCAAAACTTAAATACCTAGATCGACCTAGATCCAACAATTCAAACTCTATATCTGCTGTAAGTCATGTTCTTTAGGATCTAGCATAGACTAAGGAAAGGCAGAGAGCAATTCTCGCTGCACAAGTTTGCATGTACTGCTATAATCTTGGTTGACATTGTTCACCGTCTGGCATGCTATAAATACTCCTAACCCGCAGTGTTTCTCAGTGCGGGATTGTCTCTCATTTTCTTCCTGTTCTTTCTCCACTTCAGTCTATAAGATTTTACATGGTATCAGAGCTTTCTCACATAAAGCTCACAGCCACTTCTAGCTCTATGACCAACTCCACCTCCTCTGCTACCACTTCATCCTCGACGGGGTTACTCCCAACTCTTTTCTTTCGCCCACCTCATCAACGTCAAGCTGACAAACTCCAACTACCTGCTATGGAAGAATCAATTTCTGCCATATCTTCAAAGCCAACAATTTATTGGCTATGTTGATGGAACAATCATCCATCCCGCCGAGATGATCACACAAGCATCAGAAGGAGGCGCGGTGCAAGTGCCAAACTCGGCGTATCACCAGTGGCTGCAACAAGACCAATTGGTGCTAAGCTCCCTCTTATCTTCATTATTAGAGGAGGTTCTTGGCCAAGTGCTATTCCTCACCACCTCTGCTGAAGTTTAGCAAACTCTGGGGTGCATGTTCGCGTTAGGATCCAGAGCAAGGATCATGCAGATCCAGATTCAACTGTCCACCGTCAAGAAAGGAGATCTTTCCATTGTTGGTTATTTTAAAAGGTCAAGAGCCTTGTTGATATCTTGTCAGCAATAGGACAACCACTGAGAGATGAAGAGATAGTGTCTTACATGCTTGCAGGCCTTGGTAAGGACTATGATTCTCTGGTGACATCCATCACTACAAGGACTGAGCTAATTTCCCTCATCGACTTGTATGCACATATGCTGAGTTTTGAAATGCGCAAGGAACATCAGAACATCATGTTTCAGATCACAACAAACAATGTAACACGCAACAATTGGGAAGGTTGTGCTCTCTCTAGATGCAACAGACGAAGCAGGGACGGTGGCAGCGACAAGCCGAACTCCAACAACTCCAACCCTGTGCTAAATTCAAATAGACCTTAGTTTCAAGTCTGTGGTAAAAAGAGTCATGTGGTATGTTTCACTGAGAAGATCTCTCTTTCAGGAAATTGACCCCATTTTCGTGGTGCGGGCATGCCAGTATACATAAATATATACATAAAGAACAAAAAGAACACATAATCTTAGAGGAAATAAGTACTTTATTAATTCTCAAGTGAATTACAAGCTACAAGTTCCCTTGGGATTTACATATTCTCGCTGCGCCTATGAAAGTACCTCTTGACATACAAGAGATTACATGGTCCATGGTTCCTCAAAGCTTTTGAAAAACTCCTAGTTAATTACATCTACAGGACAAGTCCGCAGAAAACCTTAGATTAAGCTGTGCTAATGGTCGTCATCTTCAAGCCTCGAAATAATTTTATCCTTGATGAATGAGTGCAATGCGAATGCTCATGCATGCAAATATGCAAATCCATAGCTTCATCAGTCTATGGTGCTATCACAAAATGAATGGCCTTCGCCTCGTCGGTGCCTGGCCAGGGTTGTTTTTCCTCATCGATCGCAAACAAATGGATGCATTCACCTCATCAGTAACTGGCATGAATGGTGTTTGTCTTCGTCAGTCATGGACAAAAAAGTATGTCGCCTTCGCCTCATCAGTACCCAGCAACATGGAAATAGGATGGAAATGACTTGTGATAACATCTTCGATTTCCTTAGCTTCAGGAAATGTACATTGCATAGCAGGTAGCACATCGGAATATTTATCAAGGACTTATAAATATTTTGCCTTGTCTTGACAACTTCGGTCATGATTATAGCATTGGCTCTCCTTCGACTAACTATATGGGAGACTTCCTAGCTTCTAATCGGAATGAAACACGAAGGAATAGTTTCTAGACAGATTCTCGATTGCTCATCAAAATTTGAGATCAATCGGACCATCAGATTGAAAGATTTATTCATTGCATTACTTGTATGTCAAGTTAGAATTCAGCAAGATAGTGACTGTTCGCAATGGTCTTCTAATGATCTTCTTGACTTTGGATTGAAGTGGGAATTGGAGGAGTTACTTCACATTGAGCTTTCTGTTCTCCATAAAAATTTGGGGTCAATCAGACTTCTGAATAAGAAGTTATCATCGATTCATCATCCATGGGACAAGTTGATCTTCATCAGGAAACAACTCATTTGTTGTAGCTCTTTTGAACTCTGGTTGAATTGCATTTTGGCAACCTCTGATTGACTTGAAACTTGGTACACATGTTGCACATCAAGTCTTATGTTCACCATAAAAATTTGGGGTTGATCGGACTTCTGGATGAGAAGGTATCTTCAATCTTCTCTCATAGAACAAGTTGAAATTTCTTCTGGATAGAGCCTCTCATGTGGTCGAATTGTAACTTAGAGATCTCTGATTGACTTCAAACTTGGTGTACATGCTTCACTTCAAGTCTTCTAATCCTTCATAAAAATTTGGAGGCGATCGGATTTCTAGATTAGAAGTTATCATCAATCTTCTCTCGTGAGACAAACTGAAATTTCTTCTGAACAGAACCTCCCTTTGGTCGAATTAGAAATAGGTGACCTCAGGTCGAACAACGATTCAAAGACCTCCAAAAGTACACTTAAGGGGTTTTGATCAAACAACAATCTAGATCTAATCGAATGACAATTCCTAAGCGAAATGGCAATATGAATATGATCGAATGCTAATTTGATCATCTGTCCAAAAGTAATACTTAAGAGGTTTTGATCTATCAATAATATGGATCTGATCGAATGTCAATTCCTGAACAAAACGGCAATATGGACCTAATTGAATGCTGATTCGACCTTATGCTGAAAAGTACACTTGAGAGCCTTTGATCTTATCACCAATATGGATCTGATTGAATGCCAATTCCTGAGCGAAACGACAATATAGACCAAATCGAATGTTGATTCGATCACTCGGGGCACTCATTTTGGATCTCCCGTCGATCTTCCGGTGACATCACAATTGCTCCATGCTCTCTTGATCATCATGAATGACTAGCATGAGCACCAACGAACAAGGCATCATCCCCTTCATGCAATGCATAATTCATGCTATGCAGATGAATAGGACTCACCCATGGAAATCTTCAGGGTTTGCCCGAGTAGATCTACGGAGGAGAAAAGGAGAAGGGTTTCCGGTCAAACAGAGGCTCCCTCTACGTCTTCTCTCGTGCCGGTCTTCTTGTCTTGTTCGCGTCGCCTCCAGTTCACCTATGAAAGGTAAGTACCCCTCTCTATTTATAGAACTCTGGGTTGGTTGCAACCATCCAACAATCAGAGATATTTGAGGGATTTGAATTTGAATAGAAGATAAATACTATTGTTTAAATAACTAAGAGATAATCTTAGTATTTATACTTATCCTGTTTGAGCTCGGGCTAAATGTCAGTGCGACCATACTTAATCCAGGTCAAATTCGACAAGACCCGAGTCTGATTCAAATCCGACAATGACCTGATTCAACCAGACCCAGTCTGAGTCTTACTCGACTAGACGTCTAGACCCAGTCCGAATCTAATTTCGACCAGACCTAGTCCGAGTCTAATTTCGACAAGACCTAGTGTAAATCAAATTCGACCGGTGGGCTTTAGTGGCGTTTTGACCAGTTTTTTTACTATTTATATTTTTTAACAGTTCATATATATGTGTATTTTTTTATTTTAGTCCTTTTGCTCATATGGGACTTTTCTTGATGAATTTTATTACAAAAATTCATCGAACATGGCATTAAAATATTATCACCATTTTATCACTCTTCTCAGGCAAAGGACAACCATGCTGCTGCGATGGCCACTGCACCATCCTATGATGTTGACACAAAGTGGTACAATGACATAGGTGCGACAAACCATATCACTGGTGATCTGGACAAGCTATCTGTGCGTGAGAAGTACCATGACAAGGATCAAGTGCAGATGGCAAATGGCACAAGTTTGTCGATATCTCACACTGGTCAAACTCACATTCCTACTTCTGATTGTTTTCTAAAATTGATCAAAATTCTGCATGTTCCAAACATAAATAGGAATCTTTTATCTGTTCATAGTCTTACTTCTGACATCAGCATCTATGTTGAATTTCACCCCAATTATTTTCTTCTAAAGGATCGGGTCACAAAGAAGCTTCTTCTTCAAGGCCAATGTAAAGGGGGTCTATATCCCTTGGTGAGTTCTTCCACTTGCTTGAGCAAGAAAGCTTTCACCAGTGTCAAAGCTTCTAGGATCTGTGGCACTATCTACTCGGTCATCCCTCTCCAGTTATTGTTCATCGTGTTCTTCACACAAATAATCTTTTTATGACTAATAATAAAGACACTACAAATATTTGTAATGCTTGTCAACAAGCCAAGAGCCATCAACTTCCTTTTTCTTCTTCCCGTAATGTATCTTCCTCTCCTCTTGATCTCATTTTCACTGATGTATGGGGTCCTGCCCTCCTCTTAGTAGTAGGACACGGCTATTATGTCAGTTTTATAGATGATTTCAGTAAATTTACTTGGCTTTATCCCGTTAAATCAAAGTCTAATGTTGCTCACGTTTTCACATGTTTTCAACAAGTCGAACGATAGTTAAATAGGAAATTTGTCTCTGTTCAGTCTAATTGGGGAGGTGAATACCAAACCTTGCACAAATTTTTTCAGCAAAATGGTACCAAACACTAGATTTCTTGCCCTTATACCCATCAGCAAGATGGGTCGGCAGAGAGAAAACACCGACACATTGTAAAAGTTGGATTGTCTTTGCTTGCCCAAGCATCCATGCCACTGAAATTTTGGGATGAGGCTTTCTCTACTGCGTGTTTTCAAATAAATAGGCTTCCTAGTCGTGTTATTGATCATTGTGCTCCCTTAGAAAAACTTTTTGGCTCTAAACCAGATTACACACTACTGAAAACTTTTAGGAGTGTTGTTGCCTTAACTTGCGCCCCTATAATATCATAAACTGCAATTTCGTTCTTAGCAATGCGTTTTCATTGGTTACAGTAATTTTCATAAGGGGAACAAATGCTTATATAAACCAACTGGACGTGTCTATATTTCCATAGATGTTTTTGATGAAAACATGTTCCCGTCGCACACACTCTTTCCATCACACTGATGTTCTCCTTCCACTAAATCTCTCTGCTCCTCTTAATGACACAACTCATACTTCTATTCCCTCTGCAGTGAGTGACCATGTGGAAGCTGATATTCTTTGCCTCTTGCCACTGTTATTGGCCCTACAGGTATTGATCAAAGTACTAGTCTAGAGAGTACTGCCTCAGCTAGCACAACGATAGGGTGTGCATACCAAGCTTCAAGATAATATGCAGAGACCCAAAAAATTCACAGAAGGCGCCATTCAGTACTCGACCAAGGGGAGAAAAGCATTTATTGAAGTAATCAAACCATCAACTCATACTGAAACTATGCAGGATCCACACTAACGTCCAGCAATGGACAGTGAATATGAGGCTTTGGTGAAGAATAAGATCTGGCATCTTGTCCCACATCAATAAGGTCAGAATTTGATCGACTGCAAATGGGTGTCCAAATTAAAGTGCAAGGCTGATGGCAGCATCGATCATTATAAAGCATGGTTTGTGGCCAAGGGCTTCAAACAGAGGTATGGGTTAGATTATGAAGATACCTCTAGCCCAGTAGTGAAGCCTACGACAGTTAGACTCATTCTTGTTCTAGCTATCTCTTGAGGATGGACTCTGAGACAAGTAAATGTCCAAAATGCCTTTCTGCATGGAGTGTTAGAAGAGGATGTCTTCATGAAGCAACCACCAGGCTATGAGGATCCAAGTTACCCACAGCATGTATAGTTGGATAAAGCTCTTTACAGGCTTAAACAAGTGCCTAGAGCCTAGTATTCAAGACTTAGTTCAAGCCTTGAGGAGCTTGGATTTGTTCCATCATGAGCTGACACATCACTATTCATTTATAATCACAGTGGAACTATCATCTACATGTTAATCTATGTTAATGATATTATTATTACAAGCTCTTCAGTACAAGCTACAGAAGAACTACTTCAACAGCTTCATAAAGACTTTGTTATAAGGATATGGGTGATCTGCACTACTTTGTTGGAGTTGAAGTGATACTGGAGAAGAATGGAATTGCATTGACAAAGAGAAAGTACATTGGTGATATACTCAAAAGAGCAAACATGGACAATTGCAAGCTTATTTTTACTCCTATGGTATCCAGGAAGAAGCTGTCAAAACTGCAAGGTACGCCTTTGACCAAAACTGAAGCAACTAAATACAGAAGTATTGTCGGAGCACTTCAATATCTGACAATAACTCAGCCTGATATAGCATATTTCAATCAATAAAGTATGTTAGTATCTTCACTTTCTTGCAACTGATCACTGGACAGCAGTCAAAAGGATCTTGAGATATTTGAAGCACACCTGTAATTTGGCACTTCACATTAGAAAGTCAAGTACAAGTCTGGTCAGTGCATTCTCTGACTCGGACTAGGCTGGATGTGCAGTTGATCGTAGATCAATAGGTGGTTTTGTTGTGTACTTTGGAAACAATCTCATCTCCTGGAGTTTAAGAAACCAAGCCACAGTGTCAAGGTCAAGCACAGAATCAAAATATAAGGCAAAGTAGAAGTTATTTGGGTTCAATCACTATTGAAGGATCTAGGCATATTTCAGTGGAGACCACCGTCTCTGTGATGTGATAACTTGGGCGCGATGTATCTCTCAGCAAATCCTATCTTTCATGCTCTCACCAAGCATATTGAAGTCAATTTTCATTTTGTCAGAGAGCGAGTTGCAAAGAAGATGTTGGACATCCGATTTATTTCATCTCAGGATCAGACTGCTGACATTTTCACCAAACCACTACCAGTGCGGAGTTTTATGAATTTCAGGTACAATCTTAATTTGTTCTAGCAGGTTATGATTGAGGGAGGATATTGAAATAGTCATGTGTTTTAAAATAGTCATATGTTTTTTACTTGTTCAAACTTTGTATCTGTTGTAAGTCCTGTTCTTTAAGATCTAGTGTAGACTAAGGAAAAGCAGAGAGCAATTCTCGCTGCACACGTTTCCATGTACTATTGTAATCTCAATTGACACTTGACATGCTATAAATACTACTAACCCGCAGTATTTCTCAATGCAGAATTGTCTCTCATTTTCTTCCTGTTTTTTTCCACTTTAGTCTATAAGATTTTACAGTTTTATGATTATACTGGATATGCTCAAGAATGCTCCAATGTTCAAGCAGCTGGAGGCTAAGATCAGGGTTAGAGGACTTGTTTTGTTTGTGGGGTTAGGTGCTTTGTGTTGAAAAGTGCATGATTGGGGGTGGGTGGGGGTGGGTGGTGTTTTGTGTAGGGCAAAGGATCGGCTATTGGTGTGGGCCACGGTCGTGTGGTGGCGATGCGCGCTCGGGTAATGCTTGATTTCTTTCTTGGCGTATTTTAGATTGATTGATGAATCATTTTGGTACTGAATTTGGCCTATATGATAGAAAGTGCTAGTTTCATGTTCTCTGTAATGAGTGAACATGTGGCAGCATGTGTTGTTTTCCCAAAGGCAACAAAAAACTGTAGTAATTATGGTTGGAGACCGTGTTTGAGTCTCCTTAGTTATTACCCAACCAATGTGAACATGTAAATGCATATTTGTATTGGCATCAATATCACATTGACGTTGGAGCCCCTCCTTTCATAAACTGTGTCAATCTTGTACATACTATTGTAGATAACTAGATCGGGAGAATCGAAGATATGCCCATGCTAAATCTTTAAATTACACAAATACCCATCTTAAATTTGAAATATCACAACTATCAAATTTGAATTTAGGAAACTTTCAAGCCCTTGTTACATCTTAAGGCTCTCTCCAACGCCGGCGCAACGATGCTCTGCACGTGGCCCCACGAATAAAAAAATATTTTTTCAGCGGAGAGAGGAGAGAGACGACGCCCGGTGAGGCGTCGCGGACGAAGCTTCGACCGGTGGGCCCGGCGACGCCTCAGAAGACGAAGCGGCCGCGTTGGAGTGGTTGGCGCAGCCTCGCAACGCGTTTTACGGGCCCCACACGTGGACGAACGAACGCGCGGACGAACGAAGCT
Source organism: Pharus latifolius (assembly GCA_019359835.1). Classification (NCBI taxonomy): domain Eukaryota; kingdom Viridiplantae; phylum Streptophyta; class Magnoliopsida; order Poales; family Poaceae; genus Pharus; species Pharus latifolius. Next base: position 69,827,180 of record CM033326.1, on the reverse strand, counting down.
CAGCGGCGGCGGCGGAGGCCTGGATCGGCGGAGGCGCGGCGGAGAGGCTCCGCAGCGAGGCTCGGCGACGAGGCGGAGGCGAGGTGGCTCGGCGGCGAGGTGGAGGCCCGGTGAGGCGCAGAGGAGGCTCGGCGACGGAGGCGAGGTGGCGGCGGCGACTTCGTGTTTAGGTTTAGGTTAAAAAAAAATTCCTCTCACAGAGGCCGGCGGCGAGGTTAAAAAAACAAATGGCATAATTGCAGAAAAGCCCTTAGAATTTTCTAAATCACAAAAAGACCCTTTCCGAGTCAGGGTTTAGATTTATTAGTCTTGGCTATTTTGCAAATAGGTACTCGGGTTTCAGAGATTTTACAGTTGAGTTTTAGCCTGTTAGGTTTTGATGTTCTGGGCCCCCGGAGACTGATTTCAGCACGGTCAGTTCCTACGCGTCCGTAGAAATATGTGCTTCTATCTTTTATTTTGTTGTGTTCGAATTATCCGAACTTTATTTTAGCAATTTTTAATCTGTAATAAATATTGTGTATGCGGGCCCCACGCGAAGCGCCTCGCGAAGCGCCGATGGGTTGGAGAAGGATGGTGCTTGAGAAGGTGCCTCGCTAAGCGCCGGTGGGTTGGAGAAGGGTGGTGTTTCAGATGGTGCTTCGCATACGTGGCACAGAATATGCTGGAGAATATTCTGTTGAAGCGCTAAGCGAAGGGCCGGTGGGTTGGAGAGAGTCTAAAGGGGATAATAAATGTGCTTTTGGTTGTCGATCACAAATAAACTGGGAAGACCACGAAATTAGTCAGCAGTTTGAGGCCATGACGCTAGTTAGAGATCACACTGACAAAAAAACATAACAGGATTTTCGAGTTTGGGAAAAATTTTAAAATTTTTACTATCAGATTTTTAGTAATATTTGTTCTAGAGTTTTATCGTAGTTGAGTCTGAGACTTTTTGGTGAGTACCACTACTCGCCCTGTACTGCTTGTCATCATCCAGCATTTTAGGATTCTAGTCAGTTTCTTTTGTAGTCGATTTGGGTCTAATTCCGGAGACTGCGAGAGGGCGAATCTGCTCTCATCTTAACCATCTACACTATAAATTTTTCCAAAACATCCCACAGTCTATTTCTTTTAACCAGCAATTTCGCGATTTAGCCCCTGGGACATTCTGGGAATTTCCAGCAAGCCCTAAGATTTTTGCATTTAAGCCCTTAGATTTTCAGAAATCACCAAAGGGCCCAAAGGACACCTCAACAGCATGCACATTGACACCTAAGGCAATGCTACAGTGGTAACTGCCACTTTTCACTCTCTACTGGGCGACACCAACAAGGAAGAAAGAGAGTATAAGGACCTTTCTTTTACACACACAGTTAAGCTCTTAGATAGCAAGAAGAGGTAGGAGTTCATCTAGAATTCATCTCTGTTTCCAGTCTAGCCTCTCTTTTCATCCTTGCCTCTGTTCTTCTCACAGGGACACAGTTAGGAGCAAAAACAATAGGGGAACAGAGGAGGATACTAGAGCCAGAGCCACAAGGTAAAAATCAAACACAACAAACATTTCTTACATGCATTCCAGAACACAATTCCAATACATTTCATGAATGTAGCGTAGAGCACAAGCACCATCTCACAACCATCACAGAATTAACCATATGTTACACTTCAAGCACAAAGCAAGCCCAAACCCAAAACACAAAGCATAGCACAACAATGGCGCTACAGCCAAACAGCAAAGAAGGAGCGAAGAACTTACCTGGATGCACGATGACGACAGTCCAGGCAGCCGGCGAGCTGACCAGCAGCACGTCCAAGCGCGCGGCGAACTGCCAACGCAACCATGCCGCGAGGGCGCGGCCGCCGGCCGCGGGAGAGAGGCGGCAACGACACGGCTCGAGCTACGGCCGGTCATCGATGCATGCACTGTGAAGAGAACGCCGCCGGCAAGGCCCAACTATCGAAACCGTGATCGGGCGAGGAGGCAAAATTAGGGATAGTGGGGCGAGACCTAGTATGTTAGCTCTAGGGTTTTAGATGTGCGCTCGGGGAGTGAGTCTCCGATGGCTGGAGGCCGGTGGCTAGTGCCGAAGGCGAAGACGGTGACAGATCTAGGGTTTCGACGACGCATTGTGTGCGTGCGCGATTCTGGGCAAGGAGAACGCATAGGGCAAGGAAGCAGGTCGAGCGCGAGGCGCTGACGGTGAGGAGGCCAACGGCGGGCGCGAGACCGGAGGCGACGGTGGCAGTGAGCGCGAGCAAGAGAGAGTGGGGCAGTGAACCGGGTGCGAGTGTGTGTGTTTGTGTTCATGTGCGTGTATATGTGCGTGAGTGTGCGCGGGTCGTGTATGTGTTCGGCCGAGAGAGCGCGCGCGGGCCATTTAGGCCGAGCGAGCGCGGCCCGTGGCCGTGTGTGCGTGTGCGTGTGCGTGTGCGTGTGCGTGTGAGTTGGGCCCAGTGGGCCGGCCCAAATAAAACCTAATTTTTAAATTTTTATTTTTTTTTAAAATTTTTTATTTTAATTCTATTAATATCTGTTAATAATTGCACTAAAATAATTTCATCTATTAACAATTAATTCCTATTTATTTATTTTTAGTTTACAGATCTTATATTCTTATTTATTTTTAATAATAAGTATATTTCTTCAAACTAAACCTTAATATAATCCTAATTTTGGAAAAAAAAAAAGCATTAAAATAGTAAATATTTATTATTATCCTGTTTTAATTTCAGATCCTTTCGAAATACATTTCTAAATAATACATTACGGTAAGAATTGGACTTTTAAATAAACATTGAGGGTTATTCTAATCTAAAATACTTTGATTAATTCAAATAAAAGTCTACTTCCTCAAGTATAGTAAACTTTACATCTCGAAGAATAACACTTTTTTCAATTTTATTATAAACTAAATATGACCTTTTATTACTCATAACAATTCAAAATATATGTTGCTAAAGTGTGCATAACAATTACTTTTGAGTTTATTTCAGTTCAAATAAGTTAATTTTCCAACTAAAGATCTATGTAACTAAAGTAATATAATTTTAAATAACATTATTACTAAAGACTTAAAACTTATATAAACACATATATACATGTAGATTGTATCATTTGAAATTTAAATTTCTTTTAACTTGGAGTGTCAGAATGTTGTTTAGTCGTAGTCAATTACGGGTCGGGGAAAACGAGAGTATAGATGCATTCTGCATTTCTATTGTCTATTACACCAATGTTCTTCTAAAAATATATGTATATAATTATGTTTTCTCAAGAATGACGGTGGCGAGGAGCATCGGGATGAATTACCGAATTTCAATTTCAATCTCGTTTCCACAGGAAAGTTCTTTTCACTTGATCATGTTGAATATGTTTGAATTAATTGCCCATAATATAGTTTCGGATCTAACTAAGAATTATCACTTACATGGAAAGAGTACTTTTCAAAAATAACTGAAAAATCTATGGAGAATTATATGCATATGATATAATATACATGGGATATTAAGCAACGATAGTGGAAGTCTTTGAACTTGAGATTTTGACAAATAAATGACTTTCCTATTTATGTTATGGATGGAAATTAGTAAGGACTGTAACTAACTATCTCTTTCATCTAGCGCTATAATACTCTATTGACCACAAATCTGATATGGGACAGGCCTAACTTAGTATCTCATATAGAAACTCTATGGGTCGCCCACTAAGTACGCAAAATGCTATAGGCTCAAACTGTAAGAGTGGAGATGCTTAATAGATAGATTTGAGAAAAACTCTATTCTCTTGATCTGATCACGTATTAAAGAGAATAAGGAGTAATGTTGATGAGCTCCGACATGTAAATCAAGAATTTTTGTAGGTAAAGCGATATACCTCTGTAGAGTAAAAACGTGAATATTCACTTACTATTCTCAGGTCGGGAACTGTGTCGTGGTAGGAAAGGAGGCATGCAGGTGGCCTTAGTCTTGTGTTGTAAAGTGTTTAGGAGAACTTTTCTGAATAATCAAGTGGACAATATTTCCAACAAATATTTTATTGGAAAAGAAAACTCATACTCCTTGACTTATTTGATACTTAAGCTATCTCCAGTGCATCGGCGCTTCACGAGGCGCTTCAACGGAATATTCTCTAATATATTATGTGCCACATGTGTGAAGCACCACCTAAAGCAATCCCCTACTCCAATGCACCGGCGCTTCGCGAGGCACCTTCTCAAGCGCCAACAATTCCAATGCAAAGGCGCTTCGTGTGGGCCCCATGTATATAATACCAATTAAAGATTAACAAATCACTAAAATGAAATTCGGATAATTTGAACACAACAAAATAAAAGATAATAAATCTTAATAACATCGAAAAAATTAAATTTTTTTAAAATTTTCCTTGCATAATAAAAGGGACATGGAAAAAAAATGACAAATACTAATTAAAATGCGAATACATTCGGCCGTTAACGACCTCGCAAACAGCTACTCCTCGGTACCGTCGCCCCTGAAACATTACCAAATGTGGTCGACAAGATCCCGTTCAGTTGCTAATGCGTTGGGCGAGCACGGATTGCATTATTTTGAGCTAGTATCTGTTGAAAAATTGGTGGAGCACTGGCGTGGATAGTCGGCGGTGTCACGGTAGATGTCCCCTGACTATTATAGGACGCATCGATTGGGTCATGAGAGTGCCGCTCATCCTCGATTATCATATTGTGGAGGATGACACACGCTTTCATAATATTGCCAAGAGTTGACCGTCGCCAAAATCGACCGGGGCCATGGACAATAGCAAATCAGCTTTGCAAGACCCCAAAAGCTCGCTCCACATCTTTTCTTGCCCCTTCTTGATGTTGTACAAACAACCTGAGTTTCTCCGTTTGGGGCAAGGGTATGGTCTTCACGAAGACAGCCCATTCGGGATAAATACTGTCGGCCAGGTAGTACCCCATATTGTACTCAGTCCCATTAACATAGTACTGAACAGTAGAAGCTCGACCACATAACACATCGGTGAAAATGGGGGATTGGTTCAGCACGTTGACGTCGTTGTTGGATCCGGCGACACCAAAGAAAGCATGTCATATCCACAAAACTCTAGACGCGACCACTTCAAGTATCATTGTAGGGACACCTTGATCACTACGGGTGAATTGGCCCCTCCATGCAACTGGGCAATTACGCCATTCTTAATGCATGCAATCGATGCTTCCCAGCATCCCTAGGAAACCCCGATCCTCTCCTTGCTGGAGTAAACGCCGGAGGTCGTCGACAGTAGGTTTACGGAGATATTCCTCCCCGAACCGATCGATGATTCCTTCAACGAACTGCTCCAAGCACTCAACGGTCGTCGACTCTCCAATGTGTACGTACTCGTTGACGGCATTAGCGGGTGAGCCGTAGCACAACATCCGCAATGCTGCAGTGCACTTCTGCAAAGGAGATAGCCCCTTTCGAAGGATGGCATCTCTCCTCTCTGTGAAGTACGGGGACCACTCCCCAAGAGCTTCGACGATCCGCAGAAAGAGGGGTCTCCCCATTCAGAATCGTCTACGAAACAAGCACCCGGGGTAGACAGGCATGTCATCGAAGTAGTCCGCGACTAGACGGTTATGACCGCCTTCGCAATCTCTGTCGATGTACCTTCTTCTGCCTCGGTGGCGGTGCGAGGTACCAGCATCTACACTGGCTTGAAGATCGTCAAAAACGCAACGGTGAAGGGGTTGGACCGTCAACCCGCTCTGTCTGTACGAACCCTGCCACAAACTCATCGATTTGCTCGATGGCTTTGTCCTTGGCAGTACTTGTGCTTGAGCTGAATGACATTTTTTTGGACAAGGCAAGATCTCTGGGTGCTAGTAGAACAAAGCCTTCAATTGTGTAAATGAGATTACTGAGTTGTGAAGATGAGGGCACGAGGGCTTCGAATATATAGGCGGAGAAGCGCATTGATCGCATGCATCACTTCCAATGGCTAAACGCAAAGGCATCCATCACATGCGCTGGTTCCAATGGCTACAATCCAAAAGCATCTGGATTTTAACTAGTTGGCACCGGCGCATGTGATCGGTACTTTTGGATTTTACCCGTTGGAACTAAGACATCTGCGAGATGCTTTTGAATTGTAGCCGTTGGAACTGGCGCATGTGATAGATGCCTTTGCGTTCAGCCATTGGAACTAAGACATCTCACAGATAGTACAAGTAAATCTGAGACATCTCGAACAGGTAAATCGAAAGCAACTACGATTAATAGTATAATTATAATTTTGCAAATTAAAGGTACATCGTGCGGGCTACTACTTATTCTTCATGTCTTTAATCATGTCGTTGACGTACTCTAATGCGGCCTCATGCGCCGCTTTACGGGCATCGGAGAAATTGGATGTGTCCCTCATAATCAGTTTCGTCAACGACTTTAGAAATGTGGCCTTTTCTTTGCTTTTGGCTATCTCTTGCAAATTTTCGGCTGCGGCGACGGCTTTATCGGCCACCCTATCGAGGTCGGCGTTGGCTTTGCTGATGCGCTCTAGGGTCTCCTCGCACGCCGATGATATTCCACCCAGTTTGCTCTTCCCCTTCCACTTCAGCTTTGCCGCGTCCCACCCTTTCAGTCGTGGAAGCTGGACGGGGTCATCGTCATTGTTCGACGATGACGTGTGCTCACCTTCTTCGCTGAGGCGAGCTCTTTTGGAGGAATCCAAGTAGCTCCGGCACCACTTCGATTAATCACGTACGGCCCTCCACCAGTGCTCCAGGATGAAGGCCTGACCCACCTCCTGCCTGTACATGTCGCATGCTTGCGACATCAACTGATCGTCCGAATGACCGCTCGCGTAGGCATCGCGCAACCTACAGTAGATGCCATTGAACTGAACAATTTTCTTATTGCTCTTTTGCCAATGGTCTTTGCAGTGCCTGAGGTCTCGTCTGAGATCGAGCGGACTGCTCACATTGTATGACGCAGCGACCTTCGACCAGTACTCGTCGAATTTTTTGTTGTTCCCATCAACCGGGTCGATGGAGTTATTCAACCATGAACTGATCTGGAGCAGGAAAAATCCAAATTTTATAAAAAATTCTACGATAACAAAATTTACTATTTAAAGAACACTCACAAGTCACATGTCGTTCCGTATGGACCATAGCATACGTTTACGCCGTACTCCAGCGGTTCCTTCGCCTTTGCAAGTGTTGTCGTCGTCCTCGATCACGATCGGGGCCATGCTATGCGGACTGCCGGTGCCTGATACGGACGTGGAGCGCGAATTTTTGCTTGGTGGTTGGGGAGGCAACATTTCTGTAGAGATGGTCGGAACTCCGACAAAATGAGAATTTTGGTCATAAGGGCCGTAGGGGGGTTGCGCGTACAGATGTGCATATGGATGTGGTTGGCTGTATGGAGTGAACAGTGGATAGCACATGGGATATGGTGGGGGAGGGGGTTGAAAACTGGGCGGATTTTGACTGGTTGGCGCTTGGGAGTTCTCCTCATCTAAATTTAGTTCGCCAAACCAATTCACATAACCGTCGGGGGGATTGTTAGCCATCGGAAATTTTTTCTCAAAATACTAGATGAACAAAAGAGTGCAAAGTGTGTGGTTTTTGCTTTTGCTTGAGTGAAAATGAGCTGAAACATGGTCATATTTATAGGCAGGGGATCACACAAATTTTCAGGAATTTTCTATAATTTTTTTGGAATTTTTATGAATTTTTAACCTCAGAAATGAATAAAATAACCCCAACGGCTAACTTTAAACGGTAATTTTTTTCGGTCACTGACATGTGGGACCGGCCTCAAAAAAATGATCCAACGACTATTTTTCCTAAACCCTCACACGCGTTAGCCACTGACATGTGGACCCTATCGCCTTTGGCCCCACCTGGCAGTGACTGTGTCCAATTAAATGCCGGTAATGAATGGCGCATGGTACGAGCGTTCTCACGCGTTTTGTAGGCCTCACTGAATTTCTCTACACACTTCACCACGTTAAACCCAGACGCTAACGAGTGGCCCTATCTCTCATTTGGGCCCACATGTCAGTTGCGTGTCTCGGACATGTACGAAAAAACGAGCTGGTGCAGCGTGGGACCCACAAAATGCGTGACGACGCGTCGTCACCCACTCCAACGCAACCGCTTCGCCCAATCACGCGTCGGTGGGCCCCGCATGTCAGAGCGTCGCGCTGCTGCCTCGCGTGGCGTCGTCTCTCCCCTCTTGCGATTTGTTTAATAATTTTTTTCCGTGGGTCCCACTTGTCAGTGCGTCGAGACTACGACGTTGGAGACAGTCTTAAATGAATACTCTTGAATTTAGTTAAGTTAGGTCATTTTGCATTATTTCTTGTTAAATTACTGGACTGAGTACTTTTATACTCACCCTTGCTATGTAAATTTTTGTTTAGATTTAGATTTCTCGACCGAAGGTGAATTTGTTGAAAAAGATACTGGAGGAGCAGAGATGACTCAAGACCCCGAGGATTCGGAGATGGACATCCACAATTACGATCCTACCTATTTTAGATCCGAAGATGAAAATTTTTGAAGCTGCCGCATGACTGTTATATTTTGCTGACAAGATGTATAATTTTTGTTAAACTCTGATATTTTGTAATATATGAATATGGGTTGTTTCTTATGATAAACCTTAATGTCGTAACCTTGTTTAAATTTAATCCATATTTTTGTTTCGCTACTCTGAACTGAACATTGTTCAGGAATATGCTTTTTGTCGGGCAATATTCACAGACTAGACATATTACCATATGGGTGGAATGCCGGGTCGCATCATAAACCCATGATTTGTTTTATTTCGTGGCGAATATTCCTAAAGTGCCTTTTGCTACTATCTTAATTAGGCTATCTATATGGCAAAACCAATTCAGAAAAAAAAATGTTTCAAGCTTAGGATGGATATTAGCAGAGTATTTGAATCCCGGCTCAAATAATAGCTTCATCTTTGAAGTTTACTTATTGAACTTTGATAATAGAAATATCATGGGACTCGGAATCCCCCTTTAGAAATTCAGAATTTGCAAGTTCTCCATGTAGTTCAACTTATGTGAATGAAACAAAATGTGTTCATATTCAGTTTTTCAAATTCTCTACATTAACGAGTAACTCAGCACACAGTTGTTAAGACATAGGATGCTATGATAACTCAAAAGTACCTGAGTAAAAGGTAAAGTGAACTTTATAAGATCGACTCAAACTTCATGCCATCCATGCATTTTATGATACGGGATATCCGATTTTCACGACGTAGAATTGTTGATAATTTGTTGATTTGTGTAACCTGACGAACCAATGGCGCCAGCCACTGTTAAACAACAACGTGCGACAAAAGAATTCGCCCAACCACACATTTTGATCGTTGCCTACTTGACCACACAAAAGTAGACGCGCTGTTCCTGCAATCAATGAAGAAATTATAAGAACAATGGTAAAAAGAATAACTCCCAATTCTAAGCGACAGCTTTTGAGCACAAACCTTAGAAAAAGTTTCTCTGAAAATATTTGTATATTCAATTCGTGGTTGTCTCAAAACTATGACCATGTCTCTCTTTTATAGAGAGTGGTGTTTACAAAAGATAGAAGGGTTAAACTAAAATTCAAATCTTAATCTAATTCGAAACAGAATAAAATCCTAACATACTATAAGAGATAAAAGGAATCCGGAACTATTTCTCACGAATCCGAACTTGACTCTTTCCTCTTGTACACTTGTCATTCTTTTGGGTCTTTTGGTTGCATACGACGTCGGATTTCGATGATTTTTGATGCGTTGGAAAGTCTTTTCGAATATCTTTCCAACAAGTACTCACACGAACAATTCGAGCATATATGCTGAAATTGGCATTTGATCGAATTCTCTTATCAAACATCCGATTGTCGCTTGGTTGGTAGGTTGTATGGTCCCCAGACTGCGACCATGTGCTTCCGACCTTGGACTGCGACCTTAAGCGATGCTGCGACCTTGAGCGATGCTGCGACCTCGAGCCTTTTCTGGTCGAGCGTAGAGTTCTTTTGATCGATCGCTGATATGAAGGATGTCCTCGTAATTTTATGTCAAATGCAAAGTATGTATTGACATGAGTTTTCAAAACCTGACACATACATGCGCACATTATGATCTGAACTCTGCACAGATTTATATGTTAATCGTCAATTGTGGCTCCTAACCACCTTCCTAATGGTGCAGGCTCTTGGACGTGGTGGCGTGCCTCCTGTGAGGAGATAAGAGTTATTCATAGTAGCATGTACTGTGTTATCTGGCCAAGGAAGTTGCTGTTTCCGATACAAAATCGATGTCTTAGTAGCAATTCTTCTGAGCTAATATACGCTTATGTGCCTGCTTCTTAATCTGTCTGCTTACTGAATGAACACATGCTTGTGTTATCGACAATGATGTATTTCTGCTTGCCTGTGTTAGCTTGAAGTATGTTATTTCCTGTGTGTAACACCATGATTTTCCTTAATGCGATCCAAGTGAACAGAGCAGTGTTTCTTGTCATAAGAAATCTCTGTTCTGTATCCAACAGCTTCAGCGGTAGCTGTTGTCATTAGGATGTTCTTCAGAATTTCCTCGATAAATAATTTGCTGAGATTTACCTGAAACTAGTTGATATTGCTGACACAGTTTAGAGATTTACCAGAAAATAGTTCGGCAGATGAGCTCAAGAAATATCATATATCTGATTAGAGATTTCTTTTCTTGACACCACTATACATTACTGTTTAGTCTATGAATTCTGTGGTTTTCTTCAGTGTTAGAAAATGGTTGATGTATTTTTGCCACTGTAATCTCTATTGTTTTTTTTTTCTGTCCTTCTCAATCTTAACCATTTGGTAGGCAATTGAATGGTAGTTGATCTGACAATTCCGAAGGTGCTAAATGGCACTCTCGTGTTTTTGTTTGAACGGTGGAGGATAAGAATCTCGCAAAATGATATCTATGTGAAAGTTGATAAATAGTCTAAGGTGTTTGTTAATCCATCAACTTATCTTGGAGATAAATAACTCAGTATAACAGGCTAACATTTCAATGTGCACAGGCCATATATAATAAGATGATGAGATGATGTGAAATTCACAAGTGATAACTGAATATAAATAAAGAGATAATAGTGGGTAATTATAATTGGATTGAACACTTGCGGTAATTCCACTCTAGTTGGTGATTGAGTAATGAATAATTATAAATTAGGTCTCAATTTACTTCTCACAACTGCATCATATCAATATATGCAAACTAAATTATATTGCACACACAACATTACACTGCTAGACTCACAGAAACACAAACTAGATTCCTGGAAATTAAAATAACATACAAAAGGATTTAATCAGAGTTCATAAGGGCGTATCAATCAGCTCAGGATGTAAATCGTGGGAGGCTTGTTTGGATGGGCCGGTATAGGCCGGGATACCGGCCCAATCCAGGTGGAAAAAAAACCATGGAGAAAAATCCCGGCCCATTGACTCGTAAAAATAAACCCTCCTCCTCCCACGATTTATTTTTTCCCGGCCGCTCGCCTCCCTCGATCTCCCACTTCGGCGACGGCGGCTCCCCTCCCAATTCGGCGACGGCGGCTCGCAGCGGTGTCTGCTTATCCTTCTCTTCCGTCTTCTTCTTCCTCCTCTTCTTCCTTGTTGCTCGCCTCTTTTTCTCACAGATCTGCTCCTCTTTTTCTCACAGATCTTGGCCGAGGAGGAGGGAGAAGAAGAGGAGAGGAGGACGCCATATTTTTCTCACAGATCCCGTGACGGGGCAATCTTGGCTCCAGGTACATAGCAATGTCCAATTCTTCTCTCCATTTGTTCTTTTCTTTTGATCACTCCTGGATAATTTCAACAAGCAGCTAGCTATTTTGTTCTTTGATCCATGCCTGTGTTTCAGTAGATATATTTGCATGTTAATTTTTTTTTTTTGGAAACCTGCATGTACTATATATCTTGACTTGAGTTGGTCATTAGCCGTGCATGATAAGTAGTCTAATTCTGGATTCTAACCGGAGATTAGAATAGAGGCCTTAATTTATTAATGGACTGATGTATTATGGGAGATTTTGGTGTAGATAGGTGTGCTTGTCTGGGTGGTTTGTCCACAAAAAGTGAAGTATCTCTGTAGTATCACTTGTATTAAGAACTGCCTATTTCTTTCAAGTGTGCCTGATTCATAGGTAGCTTTCGTTCATACTTTATTGCCAATTTGCTAGCACTGTTTCATGTCTCATGTCCTGCCGAGCTTGAGTTGCCTGAAGCTCCTTATATTCTCTTATTATTGGTTACATATGAAATGCAACAAGAATTTTATAGTGAGGTGATGTTTGTCTTGGTTTGGATTGGTTATAGTTGTGTACTAAATTGATTAATACTAGTTACTAGAATCGAACTGAACAAGAATATAGTTGTTTTGATCATATATGAGCGGCTTGGTTGTAGGAAATGATTAAGTACGAGTTCGGGTCCACATGTCAGAAATGTGTTTTACAGGAAAACTTTTCAAGAAAACATGATTTTGGTGTATCCAGATGTCACCTCAAATTGAGGTGGTTAGACCTAAATTGAATGGTCTGGATTCAAAAATTCACAAGTTGCACTCGTTTTATCCTGTCAAAATCGTCTGACCATAAAATACATACTCCTAAGTTACAACCATGACCAAAGATTTATAAATATTGTATTTTTATCGAGGTGAATCTCTGTGCAATGCATGTCTATTTTATTCGATAAATTGATGGTTCGTAGGATTATGCAACAAGAAATGGGATCCATTTTGTCTATAAAACATAGACTTATTCTACAGTATAGAACATCTCATATTCAACTGATCTTGTTACTTTAGTGTACATGTATTATCTTCTTTCAGGAGCCATTCCATCCAAATCAGCACTTAGGACTATAGGTAAAAAAAGAAATTAATGATTGTTTATTTTGCACCGGAATGAGTGCCTATTTTCTAGTCTTTTACGTCTAAATATGATCTTAAGCGTTTATTTTCCAATCCAACGGCTAACAAAGATTGTTAATACACACCTTGCATTTTTATTAACAGGCTTTTATTGAAGGCCCCCCAAAGAGAAATCCAGGGTTTACTTTACTGTACATCATCTTTTCTTCTTCCTTCGTCTCCAAAACCCTAGCTTCTGGTGGCGGCGGTGGCCATGGACAAGAGCATGCTCGGCGACCTCGACGGCCTCCCGGAGGAGGACAAGATACGCATGGCAGCCATGGTCGACCAACTTCAGATCCGTGACAGGTCCAAACTACACCCGCTCCTCCCCGATCCTACTTCTTGATGCATCTTTGTGCTCTTCACTTAATGTTGATAAAGTTTCCATCTTTCGTGCTTTGATATGTTTCATGTGGGAAAGTAGGTATTATTTATGTATTCTCTTATTTATTTCTTTGATCCATGGAATTTGCTTCTTAAATTTGGTAGCTTTGTACTAAAAGATGCTAGAAAGATGGGATTTTTCTCACCGTTTCGCGGTTACTTTTGTAGATTTGCAGGTGATTGAGTGCGGTTTATGCAAAAGTTGCAACCTTTTTGCATTACAATAATTGAGTTTGTGGTAGATATTTCGTTAGTTTCAATGTTCATCGATTGGTCCTTATAGAGTTAACAAGGGACATTTTGATTTATTTTCTTTTCGGTCGAATTTTGGTTGAGATCACGAGATGTAGTGAATTCTTGGGCATTTTGCTGGAGACTATTGTATTGTAGTTCATAAGGTAATACTTTTTCTCTCAGTTTTTTTTTACTTGGAAATGTGATTTGTTCGACTTGTTATAGTATAGCTACTTCGATGGTGATCAGTGTGATTTGTTCATCTATGTGTTATAGTGTTAACTACTTTGGTGGTGACTAAGTGCCTGTAGTTGAAAGATAAGTTATGGTTTCTGTGTAGTTGAAAGATAAGATATGGTTTTTGTGATTTCGGAGATACCATGTAAGATGTGATCCACAGTTGCTTGCTTTGAATGATTCGACAAGTTGCATTTATATAATTCACTTGTTAGTTCTAGCCTACCTACTTCAATGATGATCAAGGGAACTGTGCGTGATAAAGAATAATTTTGAGGGGTTTTGTTTCATAGTTTATTGATATCTTTTGATCTATAATTCTGATTGACAATCCATTTGAGCCACTGGAATTGTAAAATCAAAATGAGCAAATCAATACAAACGGATTGTCAATTGGACTTATATATCTTAAGATATAACAAAATATATTTTGTTATATATAACTCCAGTTGATAATCTTTTTATGTTGATCTGATCATTTTAGCTTCATAATATCACTGGTTCAAACGGATCATCAATCGGAGTTATAGTTTAAAAGATATCGATGTTGGAAAAATTGAAATATCCTGTAGAATATTGCATGCATGCATGCAACACACTCGGGAGGCTCTTGTGTTGTTGTGAGCCACTACAGAAGCTTTTGTTGCACTTCCCAGCTGCTGCGACAGAAGCTTCTGTTGTGGCCAGTCCTCTGTCACAGGTTGGGGGCACGATTTGATTAGCTGACGGGTCAATTTGACAATTTCGTTAAACTGTGCGTCATTTTCTCAATTCTTTTTTTTTACTTTGGGTTATTTAAAAAAAATTCTATTTTTGCCTAACCAAACAACATTCTTGCATAAGAACTCAAACATTTGATCATGCCATATGCAAAATTGCTCATGAAGAGAGATGAGATTCCGTACTCTAGGATCCAAATATGCCCTGGATAATAAATAGGTTATTTCGCTATCTTGATGTGACAGCGCACTCCTGGAAGAATGGGTGAAAAGGGTCACACATGGTCAGATTCCCACCTCCAAATCAAAAAGCCAGCCACCCTAACTGGGAAACCTTAAAACTCAGCCCTGCTGAGGAGGCACACAGGATTATTCATGCTGATACATTTTTTGGCTTGAACTCAATGGTGTTTCATAAAGTAGAATAATATTGTGCAGTAACATGATCCATTAATCGTCATAGTATATCCACTAATACCATAATCTTTGATGAAGCTTGAAGTAATGTTCCCTTATATGTGATATGCGGATGAGTAAATGGCTGATCAATGATCAATAACCTTCACACAATGAATGTTGAAACTGAAAAAAACTGAATTTTTCTTTATTGTTTGACAGTTTAAGAATGTACAACGTGCTAGTGGAGAGATGCTTCAGAGACTGTGTGGACACGTTCCGCCGGAAGACCCTGGACAAGCAAGAGGAGTCATGTGTCCGCTGCTGTGCCGAGAAGTTCTTGAAGCATTCCATGAGGGTTGGGATGAGATTTGCTGAGCTTAACCAGGGTGTTGCCACACCCGACTAATCTCGTGTTTTGCATTAGCATTCCACCTCAAGTTTGCAAACTTAGGGATTTTGTCTGCATCAATTTGTAATCCTTAAACATTAGGTACTTCTCCGTGGATATTAAGAACCATCTCACTAATGCCAGAACTGACTCCTGGATATCAATTTGAATAAATTCCATGGAACTCTGTTCTCCAAATTTTTCTCCCCTGGTTTGTATTAAAGTAGCATCCATCAGTAGTTGAGAATAATAGTTGTTCTTTCCTGAAACTCTTTCATGTTTTTGTGCTGTTTCTTATTTCAATCCCAGAATCTACAGGAATCTTACCTACCTAGCCAAGTATTACTGTATTTGTTGGCCTTTCTGCTCAAAGTATACCTGCAAGAATACAATCTACTATAAATTGTTAAGCAAACCATTTTGTTTTCCTTCTTTAGGTATCTTGCTTTGTTTAAGAGCTAAGAATATGGGACCATGCACGTAATCCCACAAAGATCACCATCCTTTTTAACTACTTTTCCTTTCATCTCTGATTAATTATTGCATTATGTCCTTTGTCCGTCGCAATGATAAATGGTGAGGGACCAAAGCAGTTGTAGTGCTGGAAGAACCAAAGGAGCGCATGTCCCTCTTCAGTGGAGCACAATCAGGTTTGCCAACCTATCTAACCTCTCTTCACCAGGTCATTGGCTTGTGAATTCTGATATGATTTGGAGCTTGCACATTGGTATGTAGTGTGGCTGGTCACCTTCTGCCCACCACTCGCTCTCTTTTCAGTGTTGCTTTACGCGTGGGGCATCGGAGTTTATGACATGTCGGCGATGTACTGTAGTAGCTGCTAGTTCTAATATGAATCATTACTTCCATAAGTGGTGTCATAATTGTGTTAGTACTATGCTTGAATCAGTTTAACAACACATCAAGATCGTATGATGCAAATCTGGTTCTTTTTGCTTGAGTTGTAGGTCTTTTTTTTTTTTTTTTTGTTGGACAGTTTGTCAGATGCTCATAGGAGCATAAATATGGTAATGTTGCATCTGTTCTTAAAATGATTCCTAATGAAGGGATTTCAGGAAGACAGTTATTGATTCTGCAGATAAGGTTTGTGAAAGTCATCAATTATTGATTTAATTCAGCAACATGCCAGGCTAAAAACCATTTGGCTTTCTTTGCAAAACTCATCTACATTCACTTAGAAGCCAATTAAAACACACATTGAAAGAAAAAATTGTACTGCATCTTAGATCCAAAATAATGATTTAACAAATTTACAATCAGAAATTAATACACACACCAAAGAGAAAAAAAAAAACTCTATTCACATTTAACCAATGCAAACTCTGAAAAAGGAAGACAAAACAGAACTCCCTAAACACATTATACCGAAAAAAAAAAAACTCCGATTGCTCACTTTGTCGTGTCTAGACTTGATCAGACTTAAGAGGGAGATTCAACACGCTTTCGGACGAGTCCACTGCCACAAAAATGGATGTTTTTTCAATAAATGAGTAGAGTAAGTCTCGAACTGTAAGGGATTGTTGGATGGGCCGGTATGGGCCGGTATCCCGACCCAATCCTGCTCAAACAAAGCCCATGGAGAAAAATCTAGGCCCAAATTAGTTAGATGGGCTGTTTGGATGGAAAAAAACCTTCGGCGGAATCCCGGTCCATCCACACGTAAAAATAAACCCACGATTTATTTTTTCCCGGCCGCCCGCCTCTCGCTTCGACGACGCGGATCTCTCCCTCACGACGGCGACTCCCCTCCCACTTCGGTGAAGGCGGCTCGCAGCGGTCTCTGCTCATCCTCCTCTTCCTTCTTCCTCCTCTTCTTCCTTGTTGCTCGCATGTTAATTTTTTGAGGTGCTTTGGAAATTTCACAAACAAGTATTGAAATATTTGTCTTGTAGTAGTGGTAATTCTGGGGGAATTATGTAGCAGCTATTTTTATTCTTAGATCCATGCCCTTGTTTCAGTAGATCTATCTGCATGTCAATTTGTTCTGTTCGGATCCATGGGTAGAAGAAGGTATGTGCTTCAGTGCTAGTGTTTGAGGATGCCTTCACATTTGTTCTGTTGGCTTACTGTTCTGTTGGGCAGTAAACATGCTCCACTAAACATGCTATTGCCATCACAATTACCATTATAAACCATAAGCTCCACTAAACATGCTATTGACATTGTTTAATGTTTGCCATCAGTTACTTTGGTTTTACTGGCATTTCTTTGATTTGCATCTTAGATCCACATTGAATTGCTAAATCTTGTTTGCCATCAGTTCCGTAGATGCTATTGACATTGTTTAATGTTTAATTTTTACATAGCACTGAGTAATGTTATCTCATCGAACTTCATTAGGCAATGTATCATTGAGTTGAATGTATCATTCTGGATGTTTAATTACATTAGGCTGATTGAGTTGAACTTCATTAGGCAATGTTACTTCATCCCGATTTGTTTAATTACATTTCTGGTTTAATTACATGCCGCGTACTGTAGAAGCCAGTTTTTGCTTGATTCTACCAGAAGGAATGCGCATAGTCACATGTGTGCATGTGTGCATGTATACTTGAAGTAAGCTGTATTATCATGCCAATTGATAGTGTGTCCACATATATTCTGCTTGATGAAGAACCTGTAACCGCCTGCGTATTTTTGTTCACTAAATTTCATCAAGTGTTATGGCCAGTAATGTCAATCCTTGTATCCTCCTGATAACAGCTTTTGTCGATGATCATGTTATTGCATTTTGTCTTCTGGAACACTGTTTGTGTTGGGCATCATACAAGAGGGACATGCATGATGCTTATTGATATTATGTCCAGTCATATTCGACATTAATGTCTTGTGTTGCTTGTTCTTGCTACAGTAGAGTTTGATACGGCGGTGGTTACAAGGAAAGGGCCCCTTTACTGACGAAGTTATGATGGGAGATGTTGATACCGAACGAGGAAGAATCAGGTTCAGAAGAGCAGGGGAAGACGCTCAAGCTGAACCTTTTCAAAGAATGCTGTATACTTGAGAAGCTCGAGGACAAAGCAAAGGGTCTATTTGGTTTACTACATTTGGTAATCTTGTCAAAATTTGATCATGATCAAATCATGATATGATCAAATTTTGATAAAAATAACGGTGTTTCGTTTGTAGATAATGTTAGTCAAATTTCAATAGAAATACGAAAGATTAGTGTTTAGGTGTGTGTCAAATAAGATGGTCAAAATTTAATAACAATTTTAATTAGTATTTAGTTGTTGTCAAATATGATAGGATAGATGTGGTGCAAGAAAAAGTGGGATTGATATTGGCATGTCAAATTTTGATAACAAAAAATTTCACTCTTAATTGAAAAAAATTAACACACATTGATAAGACAAGAAAAATTAGATTTTAGATATAATCTAAACGATAATCAAATATTGAAGATATAATCAAAATTTGATAAAATAAGATGTACAAACAAATCAAATACACCCCAAGAGCCAAATCCATGCAATTGGAGAAAGCACAAAAGGGTCCATCATATGGGATCAATGGATAGGCCTCCATTTGTTCCATTTCGACGACCTCACCTTAACCCATCTGAGATAGGAGTTGCTTACCAAATTTGAAGCAAATTGCTAGTTTAGCTAGTTTTCTATCTTGTGTTAGGGAACTGATTTTAAATGGTCTAAACTAGAGGCATGTCCACTCACTCCATTTCTTGTTCCATGGACCTCACCATGCAGACTCCAAATCACAAGGCGTGTGAGCAAGAGAAACTAGCATCATACGAAAATATTTATTGATAGTATTTTTGCAGTTTTTTTTAAATAACTTAAAGTAAAAATAAATTTTAAAAATGACCTACACTTTAACGAATTTGCTAAAGCGACCAGTAGTGTAGCAATTGACCTGGACAGTAGCAACAGAGCAATTGTTGCTGGTGGGAGCTGCAAATTTTTTGTCGCTGGTTAGAGTCGCAACAGAAGAAGGTGTAGTGAATTGTAAATGATATTTCAATTTTTTTGGCATATATTTTTTAAGTTTTAATTCTAAATGATGATCTATTTGAAGTAGTGTTACTATGAATATAAAATGATTAAATCGACACAAATAGATCATCAACTAAATTTATTATCTTAATATATAATGAAATATAAGATATTTTATGATATATAATTTCAATTGATGATTCATTTATATTAGAGTTTTTGAGATATCTATGTTTTTGCAGCAATAAGCTTTGTATCCTATTCCTGCTTTAAATAGGAACTCAGTAGTATGCATGTGGGGGTTTTTATTTAAAAGAATATTAAAATTGGCAGACAGACGAGTACTATATCAAGTATGTACATCAATCACAATTGCAGAGCCCGTGAGTTCACGCATCTCGGGAAACTATTCTCTGAATTTATTCAGTGGTCATGGTGGATCTAAGATAAAATTTGAATTTTTCACCAACAAATTGTTACATTATTTTCGTTTTCTCCCACCTCTAAACATATGATATGGAAACATTCATCTTCCAATCAAGTGGTTTCTATGAGATAGTCTATACAAAATAATATAAGCATATATTTTCTTTTTAATACAGAAGATCTTAAAACAAAGTCTACAATAGTATACTTTGAACAAATAAAATTTGTATCAAATAAACACAAGACAAATTCATAACCACACACTAAACAAAGAAACACGTGCTAAAAATGAGCCACAATTGTTTAGGATCCACATGCATCCCTCCATGTATATTATAAGTTTCTAGTAAGATATTTTGATTAGTTATATATTATGGTGTCAATATTATCATCATTCATATATGCACTAGTAGTGAAATAACAAGAGTTTTATTTAGGAGAGTTACAATTTCAACTTAAAATTAGTAGAAATTTAACAAATAAAATTAACATGTAGATAGATCAACTAGTAGTGTATTTTCTTTCTTAACATTCATATATGGGAATATCCATATTCTGATCGGGTGGTTTCTATGAGATGGAAATGCAGGCGTGTATTTTCTTTCTTAATACAGAAGATCTTGTCTTGGTATGTAAGATAAGCCTATATTTTGAACAAATAAAATTTGCATTAAATAAACACTAAAGAGATTCATAACCACATACTAAATAAAGAAACACATGCAGCACATAAAAATGAGCCACAATTGTTTAGGATCCACATGCATCCCCCTTGTATATTGCAAGTTCCTAAAAAGATATTTTGATTAGTTATATATTATAGTGTCAATATAATCATCATTCATATATGCACTAGAAGTAAAATAATGAGGGTTTTGTTTAAGAGAGTTATAATTTCAACTTAAAGTTAGTAGAAGTTTAACAAATAAAATTAATATGCAGATAGATCAACTCATAGTGTATTTTCTTTTTCAACATTCATATATGAGAATATTCGTCTTCTGATCGGGTGGTTTCTATGAGGTGGTAATGCAGGTGTGTATTTTCTTTCTTTATACAGAAGATCTTATCCTGATATGTAAGATATGCTTATACTGTAAATAAATAAAATTTGCATCAAATAAACACCAGAGAGATTCATAACCACATACTAAACAAAGAAACACATGCAGAACATGAAAATGAGCCACAATTGTTTAGGATCTACATGCATTCCTCCATGTATATCACAAGTTCCTCAAAAGATATTTTGATTAGTTATATATTATGGTGTCAATATTATCGTTATTCATATATGCATTAGTAGTGAAATAACAAGAGTTTCGTTTAGGAAAGTTTAAATTTTAGTTTAAAACTAGCAAAAATTTAAATCTTTTCAAATAGAGTGTAGTTGAAAGAATTTTTCAGATAAAATGATATATTTTTTTACTAATAAGTTGTATTCCCCCCTCCCAAGATTCTGCGAGAAGAAACCAAGCGCAGATCTAAATCCTTGCATATAAGTAGATCTCCTTTGCATGCAGCACATGGAAATTTTTTTTTTTTAACAAAGGATGACTTATAGAGTTACAGTAGCTTAGGTCACCCAGTCTATTTGCATGTTGTTATATCGAGATTTTTGGATGTTTGTGAATTCTGTAGATAAACTTATAAGGATGATTTTTTTAGCAATTGTATATTGACACCACCATTGACATATATTCTCTTCAGTTATGAAAATGTATCATTGTGAAATTTATGTACATTGATTAACATCATGTCAAAAATTTCCGACAGAGTGGTGCTATTCAAATTATTTAATTTAATTACAAAATTAAATAGGAATAACACTATATTGTACTTGAGTTTTTTTATCCCTTTTTCTAGTTCTTCTGAGTACGGGAGAATCTTCTTTCCTATCGATTGGGGTTTTTCATTCACCACCTCTATGGAGTGGTCCATAGGATTCATAGATATTTACCTAGACAATACTTAAATCTAGTTCTACCCAAATTTTTTGGCTCACCCTAATATTAGCACTTGTTCAATATTATCTTTATTCATATATGCATTAGTAGTGAAGTAACGAGAGTTTCGCTTAGAAAAGTTTAAATTGTAGTCTAGTAGAAATTTAAATCTTTTCAAATAGCGCGTACCTAAAAGAATTTTTTAGATAAAATGTATCTTTTTTACAAATAAGTTTTAGTCCCTCTCCCAAGATTCTTCGAGAAGAAGCTAAACGCATATCTAAGGCTATCTCCATCCCGCTGCTTCGACGCGCTGACAAGCGGGTCCCACGCCGAAAAAATATTAAAAAATTCGCGACGGGAGAAATGGAACGCCTGGCGAAGCAACTCTCGAAATCGCGCTGACAGGTGGGCCCGGGACGCCTTGCATCGCCACGCGTTCGCGTTGGAGTGGCCTGGGACGCGTCGCCACGCGTTTTGTGGGCCCCACGCGCGGCCTCGAGCGAGGGTGCACCCGCGGGAAGTTTCGGCTGACAAGTGGGGACGTAGGGCACGTGGGGTCCATGCGTCAGCCACTGGATGGCGGGTGAGAGAGTAAATGCCGTGATTTAATTACTGAATCCGCTCGTTCCACGTGCACCCAATTAATTACCCCCCCTTCCAATGACGTGTGGGCCTGGGAAATAAGTGGCCCGCATGTCAGTGACTATTTCACAAATGTTTTAAAATATTTGACCGTTGGAGGCCCGGTCCCACATGTCAGCGAGTAAAAAATAACCGTTTGATATTTAACCGTTTAAATAGAGCCGTTGGAAGTAAAAAATTCATAAAAAATCCAAAAAAATCACAAAAAATTACAGAAAAATCCTGATAAATCCTGTGACCCTGTGGCTATAAATAGGAGCATGTTTCAGCTCATTTGGACAACAGAAAAAATCAAAACCTCACATTCAGCCCTCTTTAGCTCATCCGATATTTTCCGAAATTTTTTTCGATGGCCAACAATCCCCCCGGTGGTTACGTTAACTGGTTTGGGGAACCAAACGAAGATGACGACAACTCCAACCCGCCAAACAGCCAAAATCCGCCCAGTTCTCAGGCCCCTCCCCGACCATACCCGATGTACTATCCACCGTTCCCTCAACCCCCTCCATACGGCCAACCATATCCATATTCACAGACATACGGGCAAGCCCCCTACGGCTCTTACGGCCAAAATCCTCATTTTGTTGGAGTTCCGAGCATGTGTGCAGAACCGTCGCCACCCGAAGCACCGAGAGCCAGATCTCGCTCGACATCCGTATCAGAAACAGGCAGTCCACATAGCACGGCTGCGGTCGTTCTGACGGACGACGACAACGCGGGCAAAGGCGAACGAACCACTGGAGCACGGCGCAAACGAATGCTCTGGTCCCAACAGGATGACATGCGACTTGTGAGTGCTCATATAAATTACATAATTTGTTGTTGCACAGTGTGTTATTCAATTTAAATTTTTCCTCCTCCAGATCAGTGCATGGCTTAATAACTCTCTCGACCCGGTCGGTGGGAACAATCAAAAATTTGACCAGTACTGGGCGAGGGTGGCTGCGTCGTACAATGAGAGCAGTCCTCCCGACCGTAGACGAGACATCAGGCACTGTAAAAACCATTGGCAAAAGAGCAATAAGAAAATTGTTCAGTTCAATGGTATCTACTGCAGGTTGCGCGATGCCTACGCCAGCGGTCGTTCCGATGACCAGCTGATGTCGCAAGCACGCGATATGTACAAGCAGGAGGCGGGTCAGGTGTTCATCCTGGAGCATTGGTGGAATGCCGTATGTGGTCAGCCGAAATGGTGCCACAGCTACTTGGATTCGTCGAAACGGAGTCGCCTCAGCGAAGAAGGCGGACACACGTCGTCATCGACCAACGACGATGACCCCGTCGAGCTTCCACGACCGAGTGGGCGGGACGCGGCCAAGCAGAAACGGAAGGATAAGAGCAAACTGGGCGAAACATCAGATGATATGGGCCGAGACGCCATCGCTGCAGCCGGATATTTGGATGAAGTGAGCAAACGAAGAGAGAAGGCGTCATGTCTAAGGTCATTGACGAAACTGGTGTCCATGGACACATCCAATTTCTCTGAGGCCCGTTTGGCGGCGCATACAGCCGCATTAGAGTACGCGACCAAAATGCTTAACAACAAGGATTAGGCCTTTCGATGTATCTTTCGTTTGTAACGTTTCACTTGCACTATTAATTAAGGTTGTTTTTGATTTAACTGTTGCAATTGTTTCGTATTTACTTGTACTAACTGTTCCAACGGCTAAAATCCAAAAGTATGGATCAAATGCGCCGGTTCGAACGGCTAAAATCCAAAAGTATGGATCACATGCGTCACTTCCAAAGGCTAAAATCCAAAAGAATCGATCACATGCGCCGGTTCCAGATTTGAGCCGTTGGAAGCGACGCATGTGATTGATACTTTTGGATTTTAGCCGTTGGAACCGGCGCATGTGATCGATGCTTTGGATTTTATCAGTTGGAACCGACGCATGTGATCCATACTTTTGGATTTTAGCCGTTGGAACCGGCGCATGTGATCGATGCTTTGGATTTTATCCTTTGGAACCGACGCATGTGATCCATACTTTTGGATTTTGGCCATTCGAACCGGCGCATGTGATCGATGTGCTTCTCTCCCTATATATTCGAAGCCCTGATGCCATCATTTATCACAATTTCAGTGATATCATCTACACAACTGAGAGCTTTGTTTCTTAACCACATACAGATCTTACTTTGTCCAAAAAAATGTCGTCCAGTTCAAGCACAAGCAGTGCCGAGAATGAAGCCTTTGAGCAAATCGAAGACTTTGTGGCGGGGTTCGTACAGAGGGCGTTTACGGAGGCTAGCACAAATGCTGGTACCTCACGCCGCCGCCGAGGCGCCCGAAGATACATCGAAAGAGATCGCGAAGGCGGTCATAACCGTCTGTTTGCGGACTACTTCGCCGACGTACCCATCTACCCCGGGTACCTGTTTCGCAGACGGTTCCGAATGGGGAGACCCCTCTTCCTGCGAATTGTTCAAAGTCTTGGGGAGTGGTCCCCCTACTTCACTGAGAGGACAGATGCCCTTCTTCGAAGGGGGCTATCTCCCCTGCAGAAATGCACCGCGGCATTGCGGATGTTGTGCTACGGCTCCCCGACTGATGCTGTCGATGAGTACGTGCGCATCGGAGAGTCGACGGCCGTCGAGTGCCTGGAGCTTTTTGCTGAAGGAATCGTCGATCGATTCGGGGAAGAGTATCTCCGTAAACCTACTGAAGACGACCTCCGGCGTCTGCTCCAGGAAGGGGAGGATCGGGGGTTCCCAGGAATGCTGGGAAGCATCGATTGCATGCACTGGCAATGGCGCAATTTCCCCGTTGCATGGAAGGGCCAATTCACCCGTGGTGATCAAGGAGTCCCTACAATCATACTTGAAGCGGTTGCGTCCAAAGACCTTTGGATATGGCATGCCTTCTTTGGTGTCACGGGATCAAACAACGACATCAATGTGCTGAACCAATCCCCCCTTTTTACTGCTGAGTTGGCCGGTCGATCTCCTACTGTCCAATACTATGTTAATGGGACAGAGTACAATATGGGGTACTACCTGGCAGACGGTATTTATCCCGAATGGGCTGTTTTCGTGAAGAACGTACCCTTACCCCAAACAGAAAAACTCAGGTTGTTTGCACAACAACAAGAAGGGGCAAGAAAAGATGTGGAGCGAGCTTTCGGGGTCTTGCAAAGCCGATTCGCTATTGTTCGTGGCCCCGGGCGATCTTGGCGACGAAAAACCCTTGCCAATATTATGAAAGCGTGTGTCGTCCTTCATAACATGATAATCGAGGATGAGCGGCACTGTCATGACCCGATGGATGTATCCTACGATACTGGGGGGACATCTACCGTAACGCCGCCACCTATCCACGCCAGTGCTCCACCAAGCTTTCAACAGATGTTAGCTCGAAATGAAGCGATCCGCACTCGGCCAACACATCACCGACTGAAACAGGATCTGATCGACCACATTTGGCAGCG
This sequence comes from Pharus latifolius, assembly GCA_019359835.1. Classification (NCBI taxonomy): domain Eukaryota; kingdom Viridiplantae; phylum Streptophyta; class Magnoliopsida; order Poales; family Poaceae; genus Pharus; species Pharus latifolius. Next base: position 69,801,473 of record CM033326.1, on the reverse strand, counting down.
TTTCGGGGGCGACGATACCGACGAGTAGTTTTTTTTGAGCCCGTTGATGGGCGAATGTATTCAAATTTTATTTAGTACTTGTCATTTTTTTTTCATGTTCCGTTTATGATTCAAGAAAAATTTTAAAAAAATTTACAATTTTTCGATATTATTTATAATTACTATATGTTTTTACTATGTTTGAATTATCGAAATTTCATTTACGCGATTTTTAAATGTTTGTTGATATTATATACACGAAGCGTCTCGCGAAGCGCCTTTGCATTGGAGTAGGAGGCGCTTGAGAAGGTGTTTTGCGAAGCGCCCCGTGAAGCGCCTCGCGAAGCGCCTTGCATTGGAGTGGGGGGTGCTTCGGGAGGTGCTTTGCACACGTGGCACAGAATATTCTGGAGAATATTCTGCTGAAGCGCCCCATGAAGCGCCTGAGGGTTGGAGATAGTCTAAGTCCTTGCATACAAGTAGATCTCTTTTGCAGCACATGGAAAATATTTTTTTTAACAAAGGATGACTTATAGAGTTACAGTAGCTTGGGTCACTCCCAATTGTGTGGTCTATTTGCATGTTGTGATGTCGAGATTTTTGGATGCTTGTGAATTCTGTGGCTTAACTTATAAGGCTGATTCTTTTTAGTAATTGTATATTGACAACACCATTGACATATGTTCCCTTCAGACATTAAAATGTATCATTGTGGGATTTATGTACATTGACTAACATCATGTCAAAAATTTCTGACAGAGTGGTGCTATTCAAATTCTGTAATTTCATTACAAAATTAAATAGGAATAACACTGTATTGTACTTGAGTTTTTTTTATCCCTTTTTCTAGTTCTTCTGAGTGCGGGATAACTTTTTTTCCAATCTATTGGAGTTTTTCTTTCACCACCTCCATAGAGTGGTCCATAGGATTTATAGATATTTACCTAGACATATTTAGATCCAATTGTACCCAAATTTTTTTGGTTCACCCTAATATTACCATTTGTTCATTTATTGCCGAGCAATTTTGAGATATCTGTGCTTGAAATTACTTCTCATTCTCATAGTTGTTATTTCAAGATTAATCTATTTATTTATCTCGATAATATTATATAAAGTTGCAATTTTATACATAATCCTATTAGCAACACTATATACTACCTCCCCCGTCTTTTTCGCAATATTTTCAATCTTCATTATCTTTAGCAATCAGTTACAATAGATGTAGTAATGTATAAATTGTTGCAATCTATTGATACTCTGTCTCTCTCTCTCTCTGCTTTGTTTTTACTTATCCATCTAATTTTTCTACATACTTTTTAAGAAATGTGATCTATTACATTTCTACTTCCAATGCTTGTGATGAATGTTGTAGTTACATTGTTTGAATCGAAGTAATTAAAAGTTAAGTAAAATAATAGTTATGATGATATTTTAGAAATATATGGTTGTATTTAGAATGAAAATTTTTAAATACAAATTCTTTCTTCTAAACAAATAATTAAAAAAGGAGGGAGGTAGTAGCCGTAGGCCCGCAGCAACCACATAACTGAACTATATATTACTATCTATAATAAATGGATATAAACTTTAAATTATGTACAAGGTATTGTCACTCTCAACAGCATTTTAAACAGTGCAAACAAGATTTCTTGGTCCCATTTGCTCCTTAAAAAAGTTAAAATTTATATTTTTGTGCTTCTATTAATTATTGATTGGCTGGTTGTATCTAGCTAGCATGAGAGGGATGTTACGAGATCCAACAAATAGACAATTCCACTCTCCCATGTGGGGTCTAATGGACAGCTACTAAATTTAATACTGCCATTCTTTCATATGAGCCCATCATATCTCCCAAATCGCATATACTTCCTCGGGTCAATACATGTTATTGTTATAAATTATGTAAAGAAAGCCCAATATATATGTGATTATCCCATTTATTGAGAGAAAATTTAGGTTTTCCATTATTTTCAGCATGAACGATGTTGACAACTTTGTACATCCTTGAAGTTGATTGCATTGCAAATGGCCTTTTGAAAATAATCTAGCTGAGCCTCTAAGTAATTAAAAAATGGGACAACCTAGGGACAGTATTTCTAGGAAAAAAAATGCTGTTGGTCTATTTGTCTTTACTTACTTCATTATGGGAAAGTACATGTAGATATGTTTGTTTTTTTAGAAGGGCAAATATGTTTCTTTACACAGTAGTTTCAGCTTTTTATAATAACATTGTAGGTCGTAGAGAACTAAATATGAAATCATAGTCTAGAGATCACGAGTGAGGTTGGTCTACTACCTACCTCCACTACTATCTCTAATGATCAAACCATTTATTTTACGAGAGAGGGTTCATATAAAAGTTCATTCTGTCACCTCATACGTATGGGTGTAAAACAGATGTAGATTATTTGAATTATCCGATGATCAAATCTGATAATATGTTGATATGATAAGAAATTTTGTATCTAAATAACAATTTTTCTCTATTCCGAAATGTAATTGAATCCAACAAAATAAATATCCGAATTCGTTAAAATTCAATAAAATCTGATGAATTGAAATAATTGTATAAATTTGTAGTATGTCAAATTTTCTAATCAAATTCTTTATAGATAGTACAAATACAGTACAAATTCATTCAAAATGTGTTATTGAGGGTGTATTTGGTACATGCAATCCTACATTCTCCGTAATTCTAAGATTCCCCTCAATCTAATTACCAGTAATTAGATTATTGGTAATTTTACTTAATAATGTTTGTTATATTAAATGAAGATTACAAAGTAGTTCTATATATCTTGGACATATTATTAATTGGACTTACAAAGTAAAATTAGAATGTAAAATGGTTCAAACTTTTATATCAAAGTTTTTAAACTACAAAATTCAAAATTTTGAATCTGAAGTTTCAATATAGTTTAAATTTTCTAATATTGAAATTTGAAAATTTGATATTTGAGTTTCAAATTTCAATTTTAAGATTACAATATTTGGAATTTTGAAATTTTAAATCTAAAAATGTTAGATTTGAAATTTGAAATATTCAAAATTTCATGATTCCAACTCAAAAATTTTAAATCAAATAATGAAATTTTAAATTTGAAAATTGAAAAATACAAATATGGACTTTAAAATTTATATCTATAGTTTCAAAAAATATACTTTGAAATTATTGATTTGAAATTTCTAAATATATCGTGTAAGTAAAATAGTCAAGATAACGAAACTTCTGTAAATTTGATATACCCACCCCTCAAGGTGGTGGTCAGATAATAATAGTTTTTTGTACTCTAATTATAATGGTAATTTTGGGTTACCAGATTAGATTACCACTGAATTTTCCAAAACAACATTATCTCGTGGGAATACTGAAGGATTACTAGTAAATACCAAAAGATTGCATGAATTAAACACACCTTAAAATGATAATCATATTACGGTAGTTTGTTGTAATTTCATTATAATGTTCATCTTGGATCATTAGATTAGATTATCACGTGGGTTTACCAAACAACATAATCTCATACTATTACAGAACAAGTACTAGCAATCTTCAAAAGATTCACACCCAAAACAAACATGCTACCAAGCTGTGCTACACATTTTTATGGATTTAAAATGAGTAATTTTTAATTTTGTACTAAGATACTAATAAAAATAATAGTAATATTTGACATAATCCAAAATATGAACTGAATTAAATATAATCTGAACCAAATCAGTATCCAATATTTATCTGATCTGAATCTTATCATATCCGAATTAGAATTCTAATCTAACTTAAAAATATAGAGGTAGATGTAGTTTGACCAATATATGATCTAAAACTGATTCGTTTATTCGTAGGTCTCCCACTTTATATAATTGATAAAAAGAACACATTTTAAGAACCAATGTGCACAAGGTTCAATTGGGAGGCAGAGATCTCCATATGGGATCCCCACCATTGTGTTCATGTGGCTAGCACCCTTTTCATATTCCTGACTTAGAATTTAAGTTACAGTAAGATTTTGGCAAACAATTATTAACAATTATGCACTATCACATAGTACTACACCTGATAGTACCACCACATAGCAATTAAGTTTATAATTAATTAATTATTATTATAGCCACGTCTCATGCATGCAAATCAAATGAGTTGTTGGCTGTGAATTGTCATCATATCACAAGTAACGAAGAGAATATAATATTTAACACTGATATGACAAGTAATGTGAATTTCTCCACACATGTCATCTCTAATCTTGTTCGACTCTATGTAGACATCATAAAGAAAGAGGATATGTCACACATCTACATTATCTAAAACTTATTTAAGTTGACTGCAACACACACAACCACAACCAATACTTCAACACCATGTCGGCGAAAAAATCAGGGGTGTGGCATGGGCTCCAGGCGTGGCATTTGGTGCCAAGGGCAGTAGTCAAGCCCTAGCTACCACATGATTTATTTGTAGGAAAATTTGTTTTTGATGATATACTTTAAAAAATATATGAAAAGTTGCACTACGGTGGGCCTGTGAAGAGGCTTGGGATAGTGCTTGGCTTAGAGGGAGGAGATGTGTTAGAAGGTATGTATTGACGTGGAGATTCTTAACACATCTGCATTGTATGTAGCGTTAAAATCCCACAAAAATACCTGACATGAATCAACAGGCTCTAGAAAAAATATAGTATCTCATTTCATCGGAACAACACTCTTATATCTCTTAAAACGTTTTTCTTGAAAAAAGATAATAAATGGTTCGAATGCATGCGGTTTAACTTCTTAAAAATAATATATCACTAATAGGTAGGATCCATTTTAATTGGGTCCACATATTAGCATGAAACGATAGCATAATGTGGAGACACTATGCTTGGTTACGGGCATGCAGAAGCATGCAGTTCATGGCCCTACAACCTTGAGTCACATGCACCCAAAATCTTGACGTTATTTAGTTGATACTTAGCCTTGGAAAAAATAAGACCCACATGCCAGTGTGAATTTTTGCTAGGGTTGAGTTTGCCACTTGCCAGCACGCTCTGACACAACTTGAAGCCAACATGATGTGTGGGGCTCTGTTCTATTGCATCCAGTGCTTCCTCGCGTGTTTGCAAGCTCGTCATTACGCTGAACCGAGTCAACATGGAGCCAATGTGGATACATTGCGCTAGTGTTCTGGTCACAAATGTTGGAGATGGCCTAAAAGAACAATGTTTATCAACTTTAACCAATATTACATAAATAAAAGTGAGGTGTCCAGATTAGTCACATGAAAATGTTTTTAGTGGATATAACGTCAAAATTACTTCTATAATATTTCTTTTAATAATTTTTACTAATTGAAAATTATAAAAAGTAATAGATAACATTGCATCAAATAGACCGTGAAAAGTCTAAAAATACTATCTTTGATAGACGGATTATTACACATTTTAGGTTGCACCATTATTCTATTTCTCCATCTTCTAGTGTTGGGGTAGAATTTAAAAATTATCATGAGGGGATGAGGCTGTCTCCAACTCTCTTGACTCTTCTTTGACTCTTAAACAGAATATTCTCTGTCATACGTGCGAGAACCATCTCAGAGAGTCAAACAAGAGCCAAACCTCCAATAGTTTGGCTCTTATTTGGCTTTTAGCGTGGACCCCATACTCTTAAGCACGAAGCAAGCACTAAGCAAGAACCAATCACTCCAATGACTTGACTCTTGCTTGGTTCTATATGATTTGATAATTATATATTTAACGAATTTGTATTAATTCATGAATTTTAATATTAGTAATATGTTAATATATTACTTACGAAATTAAATTCGGCATTTGCGACAAAAAAATAAAATTTTGGATTTAAAAATTGCACTTGACATAAAAATAATAAATATTAAAATTCAAATAGTGGTACATGACATCGTTGCGAAATAAACTAAAATTAAATTTGCAAATAAATGTCTACTATAAAATTCGATAAGATACTACTCGTCGGTGTGTCCTCCGAAACGTTGTCAAATGTGCTCGATTAAGTTTCTTTTTAGTTGCGTATGTGTAGGCTGAGCACGGATGGCAGCATTTCTTAGAAGTACATCTTGGAATAAAGGCGTACCCCCAATGTGGATTACAAGCGACACTACCGTGGATGTACCAGATGATCGTTGTAGTCATGGTTGTCGGCATCGTCGTCGCGCTCGTTCTCTACAATCATGTTGTGCAAGATGACGCATACCCGTATGATCTTCGCGAGGGTTGACTGCCGCCAAAATCGTGTCGCACAGTGCACGATGGCAAACCGAGACTTAGAACTCCAAAAGTCCGCTCAACATCTTTTCTCGCTCCTTCTTGGTGTTGCAAAAACAACCGATCTTTCACCGTCTGTGGGAGCGGTATCGTCTTCACAAAGACAGCCCACTCCAGATATATACCATCGGCAAGATAATACCCTATGTTGTACTGTCGGCCATTGACAGTATACTGAACATGAGGAACGCGCCCTTTCAACACATCAGTGAATAAGGGTGATTGATTTAGCACGTTGATGTTGTTGTTGGAGTTTGCAACACCAAAAAAGCATGTCATATCCATAGATCATATGAAGCTACCACTTCAAGTATAATCGTTAGAACTCCATAATCTCCATGAGTGAATTGTCCCTTCCATGCTACGGGGCAATTTCTCTATTCCCAATGCATGCAATCAATGCTTCACAGCATACCCGGAAAGCCACGGGACTCTCCTTGTTGCAGTAGGCGGTGGATATCCTCGACGGTGGGGCTGCGAAGATATTGGTTGCCAAATTTGTTGATGACACCTTCTATGAAGTGCCCCAAGCATTGAATCACCGTGGACTCCCCTATCCGCACGTAGTCATCGACAGCATCAGCGGGGCCACCGTACGTGAGCATACGCATTACTGTAGTGCACTTCTGTAAAGAGAAGAGTCCACGGCGATTAGTGGCATCCCTTCTTTCGGTGAAATAGCGGGACCACTCACCTAGAGCTTCAACAATGCGAAGAAAGAGGGGTCTCCCCATTTGAAAACCCCAGTAGAAGATACTATCGGGGTAGATTGAATATTCGAAGAAGTAGTCCCCGACAAGTCGTTGATGGCCATCTTCGCGGTCTCTCTAAACATATTTCTTATTGCTGCTTCGGCAGCGTCCGCAGGATGAAGAAGCATCGAGTCGGGCATAAAGACCGGTGATAATACAATCTTCCTTCTCCTCCTCCTCATCTTTCTCTTCTATGAATTCCACCCAGAAATCTTCAATTTGGTTGATGGCATCCTCCTCCGAGCTATGTGTGCTTGAACTGAAGCTAGATGACATTTTGTGAGTGGTTACCGAAACTGAGGTTCTCAAGAGCAGCGCCGTTTGAGAAGATAGTTGGATTGTGAGGAGAAACTTTGTAAAGAAGGTGAATATATAGACAAAGGAGTCTAACAGTTAGTTTGCAACGGCTGTATTCCAACGGCTACATTCCAATAGCTATTTTTCAACGGCTACTTTGCAATGGCTATATTCCAACGACTAGTTTGTAACGGCTGTATTCCAATGGCTATATTGCAACGGCTAGTTTCCATGGTTAGATATGAAAGTAAAATTAAATAGAGAATCATATGTAGATTAATAATGGAGGATACATAGTTGGCTACAAAGAGAAAATTCAAAAATAAAATAACTAATCGTCGTCATCTTTGACATTAAGTTTCTCCCTCAGAATCTTCATCCCTGCATCATACTCCTCTTTTTGTGCATCGTCGAAGTTGGATTTGTCGAGACCCATCATTTTCCAGTACGCCTTATACAAGGCGGACTTTTCCTTTGACTTCGCCACGTTGCTCAAGTTATCCGACATACGGAGTACGTCCTTCCTCTTGTCGGCCCAGTCAGGTTGATTTTGGATGAAGGCATCGAGATCTTCTCTCATTGCCGCCGTAGAATCTTGCGTGGCATTAAACTTTCCTTTACCTTTGCGCTTCGCCTTAGCAGCGTCTCGTCCTTCTGGCCGTGTCTCCACTAGTGGGACGTCATCATTGTTGGACGATGACGTGTAGGTGCCCGACTCGGACAATCTACTTCTTTCGTTGGAAGCATCAACATAAGCTACAGACCACTTAGGTTGACCGCGAACCGCCATCCACCAATGATCCAAGATGAAAGGATGACCCATCTCCGTCTTGTACATCTCACGGGCCTGCGCCATGAGTTAGTCGTCGGAACGACCGCTGGCATAGATTTCATTCAGTCGGAGCCAAATACCATTGAATTGGACCACCTTTTTGTTGCTTCGTTGCAAGTGGTCCTTACAATGTTTGGTCTCCCTTCTCCTGCTTGTCAGCACTGTTTCGTTGTATGCCGCTACTACATTGTCCCAGTACATGTCGCACTTCATATTGTTTCCATCAATAGGATCGAGCGAACTGTTCAGCCAAGAGCTAATCTGCATGTTGTCAAAAAAATTTGAATAACAAAGTCGAGTGTAAATACATTTCCCTCATAGTACTCCTATACAAAAATCAAATTATTACCAGTTTTATGTCGTCATCGATGGACCACAGTAAGCGCTTCGTCTTTCGACCAGCGTCCACAGCAGCATTGGTGTTGGTGTCATCGATGATGCCTCGGGCCGCCAGTTCGTCTGGAGCAGAATCTGGAGTGCCGTTATCGGAGATGTTGCATCTAGGTTGTTATGCCTTACCTAATTTTGATGATTAATGAAAACAAAGTGTTTCAGACTAATTGTGCTGTGGAGATATTTGATACAGAGTTGTGTTGGGAAGAAATGCAAGATGATCAAGATAAACCCGACGTAAAATGGATAAAGCACAAGTCGCAAAGCACAAAGATGAGAAGAAAATCTGTTGGATCTAGGTAGATCTTAGTATCTAGGTTTTGATGATTAATGACGTTTTGGATAAATCCATGATGATTAAAGTTAATATGCAAATATCAGATTTGATGATTAAATGACAATTTAGATAAATCCTGATTTAGCACAAGTAAATTGAATTGATTATCGGTAAACCCTGAATTGGATGTTTTCCTCGATTGCGGGTTTGATATTGATGCATATGTAGAGGATGAGCTCGGTGGTTGCATCAAGCTTATGCTAATTGATTGATCAAGATGTTATATGTCAAATCTTGAGGTTGATGACTTCAGTTGTGGATTTGATATCGATGCACATGTTGAGGGAGAGTTCAGGATGATTAGTTATCCATGTCTGTGCAAAAGGTTGATGACTCCGTGTTCTGGATTTGATATCTCTATGTATGATTGAGAGAGAGCTCATGATGTTAGTCATCTATATTGATTGATATCATAACTTGAGTAGTATGGATCGTGTGCGCATTTCTTGTATCATATATGGATCTATATGATTGTGAGATTCATCCATTACTCATTTGTTGTTCAATTGAAATTGGTTTTGTCATTTCACCGAAGAAAGAAATTGTTGAGTGAACTCCTGTGTGGAGTGATTTATCTGGTGGTGATTAATGACGAACTGCAAATGAGACTAATGTTTGCGCATTGAGTGTATATGTTCTAGTCTCAGAATGATTGTAGGATGAAAACAAGCAAGGGCGTGAAGAGGATGAAGACAATATGAGACATCCCGAGCAAGGTCAAGCTTAGCGAGGACGAGCTTTGCGAAGACAGGCGTCGAGATGTTGAGCTTCGCGTGGTCAAGCTTAACGAGATCGAGCTTTGCGATGACGAGTGTCGAGCGGTCGAACTTCACGAGGTCGAACTTCACCTAAGGTAAAATCCAAGATTAAGGATTGTTTTCTTAGGGTTTTACCGGTCTCGGTGTTTGGAGACAGACCGGGTTGATAGGTTTCTTTTTACTAGTTTGACCGTACTATTAAGAGGGGTCGGAAACTAGTAGCTTGAATCTATCTAGTGCGGAAGCTCAGATGCATTCATATCATCTTGCACTAGTGTCTTGCATTGCTAGTGAGTCTAAGTGTAGTTCATGTGTATTAGATTAAATGTTTTGAAAACTGCACTTAGTCGTGATCGCCAGCTGTTTAAATTGGTTTATTTATCTAGAGCTGGTCGTGATCGTATTTGTATGTTCTGATCGTTTCAGTGTTGATACGCGGTCGTGGTCGTGTCGCTTGTTTGGCGGCTTTCTGTTTAGGGTTTGGGCGTGGTCGTAGGAGTTCGGGCTGGTCGTACCAGTCTTCGACTCGCTTGCGTACGCTCGACCAAACCCTATCGACCACCTGTTTTCGATCGGATGTCAAGACCTGTGTGGTCGTGGTCGTTGCTAAGTGACACAAATCACATCCGCGAGAAAACGGCAAATCCGTATGTGCAAATACTTTAAAATTGCATTTGAGATGATTTTGGCTTGGACATTTTGACAGCAGGAAAGTTTCTGAATTTTCTAGAAGTTTCTAGACCTTTCTAGGTCTTGCTCCTGTTGAAAAAATTGTAGAGCTCTGAGTTATCTTTCCAACAAGCCAAAAATCATCTCAATCGGATCTCTGGATCAAAAGTTATGGTTGTTTTACTGTCAGTATGCAGTGGCCGGACAAATACATCTGTCCGGGGCTATTTGTCTGAACTGGCCGGACATTGTCCGAAATGGCCGGACATTGTCCGGCCAGTACAAATTTTTTGAGCCGAAAAATGGAACGGACAAATGCATCCGTCCGGAGCTATTTGTCCGTTATGGGCGGACTTTGTCTGAAATGGCCGGACATTGTCCGGCCTGTACAAGTTTTTTGAGCCGAGAGTTAACAGAGACATATCCATCTGTCCGGACGTTTTGTCCGGACAAATGGTATCCGTCCGGCCTTCACAAATTTCGCCCAACGGTCACTGACACATTTGCAACGGCTGAAATTTTTGTACTGGCCGGACAGTGTCTGAAGTGGCCGGACAATGTCCGGCCTGTACAACTTTTGGCCCGGTTTCTTGCAAACGGCTAGTTTTTCGTTGAGGCTATAAATACTTCGTGTTTGGCTTCATTTTTGGGTGCTCAAAGACTTCATTCTTCAGCTGAAAACCTAGCCAATTGAGTTGCATATGTGTTATAGCATTTAGAGGCTAGAATTGAGCCCAAATCTTGAGTAGATTTGAGAGAGAGCTTGAGGGAGATTGTGTGAGTGTTTAGTGCACTTCATCTCCATTAGATTGCTAGTGCTAGAGTGTTGAGCATCTCATTTGCATCATTGATCTTCTAGCACGTGATTGATTCAAGTGAAAGTGCATCCGGCTTGTTACTCTTGGCGATCGCCTTCGCCTAGACGGTGCCGGAGGAGAGCCGAGATCTCTCCAATTGAAGTTTGTCGGAGAGGCCGGCAAAAGATTGTGAAAGGTGTGGTGCTCACCTATCCGGTGTGGAGAAGGAGCAACCCTAGTGAGATATCCTTCGTGGATATAGAAGCGAGGCTCCGAGTGAGCGCTTCAACGAGGAGTAGGGGAGACCGGGCGAGTCTCCGAGACCTCGGTAAAAATATTGTGTCAAATTGCGTATTTCATATTTGCTTTACATTCATCTTGACACGATTGCTATATTTACCATTGTTGCATGTCTTATTGAATAGTTCATTTGATTGAATGCAACTAGTTGATTAAATTCCTTCTAAGTCTCATTGTATAATTTAGGTCTCTCAATTATTCTTTAAAATTGCTTAATTGAAAAGAAATTTTAAAAGCCTCCTAATCACCCCCCCCTCTAGTCGGCATCCTTGATCCTACAATTGGTATCAGAGCAAGGTCTCTCATTTATCGGCTTAACCGCTAGAGAGAAAGGATGAATTCGCTAGAGAAATTTGGATTGATTGCTCCTAAATTTGATGGCTCAAATTATACACGTTGGAAAATCATGATGAGTACTCATCTTGAGGCATTAAATTTGAAATTATGGAGATTAGTGCAAAAGGGTATGGATAGCTCATTATCTTCGGATAACCATACTCTTCTTTTATATACAAATGCTAAAAGTGTGCTTCTTGATTCTCTTAGCTATGATGTGCTAGAACTAGTGAGTGATTGTTCGACCGCTCACGAAGTTTGGTTAACTCTTGAGTCATTATTTATCGGCACATCTAGCTATGAGCACGCTAAGATGCGTATATTATTGCGGGACTATGAGGCATTTGTGATGTTGGAGCATGACACACTCTCCACCATATATGATCGCTTGATCAACATCACAAATGAGCTCAAAGCCCTTGGTGCTAATATTTCCGATCTAGAGATTTGCAGAAAATTGCTCCAAGTGTTGCCGGAGGGTTGCTATGGAGACTTCATCACCGATCTTGAAAATGGTGATCTTTCCAACACTACACCGAGCGAGCTCATTGACATGCTTATGTCAAATGAGGCAATGTCCAAAGAAAAGGACATGTGTTCCACCTCCGAGCATATTGAGGACAATGATTTAAATGCGGAGGATCAAGAATCTTCGAGCAAGCTCAAGGACGTAAACGATGAGGTTTGCCCTAGCAAGACTAAGGCGAAACCGAGCAAGAAGAGCTCAAGAAAAGGTAGAAAGAAAGGGTCAAAATCGGAATCTTCATCTCAAGACAATTCTATATGCCATTCGGCATCCGACTCGACGGTATCAAATTCTAACCTCTCTAATAATGAGCTCGTGGATATAATTATAGAGTTAAAAGGCTTGCTTGGCAATATGACTAAAAATCTTAGCACTTTAAGGAATGATTACTCATCTTTGAAAGTGAAGCATCAAGAATTGAAAAATTCTTATGACTCCTTGCTTGCCAAGAATTCTATTAGCTCAACATGTGTATTAGATGTTAGAGTTTCTTGTGACTCCCCTATTGATCCATTTCTGAGTCACACACTTCTAGTTCACATGCTAGCAATAATTCATTGGTTAATTCATGGTTAAATTCAAATGCTAGCTTTGTGAACACTAGTACTTCATGTGATAAGTTGTCAAATGATTCATTTATAGATTCACATGCTTGTAAGGACGATACTAGTAACTCATACCATGATTCATCTAGTGATACATCTTTATGCCATGGTGATAGTTCTAGTAAATCTTCATTTGATATGCCTAGCTCATCTAGTCATTTTAGTGCTATACCTTCTAGTTCATCTACTTATGATGATATGCCATCTTGCTCCTATTCTTGTATTAATGCGGAATCATCTCAAACATCTAAAATTCAAAATGATGAACTTAGGAGTAAAGTAAGTAGATTGAGCAAAAATTCTACTATATGTCACTTGAGTTGTGCTACGCTTGCTGAACCTCCTTTAGATCATAAAAATTCATTTAAAAAGGAAAAATTAAAAATTACACACTCATCTAGTAAGAGGCATCATATTTCTCATTACATTAATGCCATTTCATTCAAAAAGCCTTCACGTACCTCATGTCATCTAAAAGGGCAATATTTGTATGAGTGTGTATCTAATCCTTTTAGAGTTGGTTCTTTTGACTCTTATTTGATTTCATACTCTAAAAAGGGTTTAGTTGCAAAACCAATAAATTGCCATTTTCAAAAACCTAAAGATAAAGCAATTTGGGTACCAAAAGACTTATGCGACAAGGCTAGAGGGCCTCGTATGGTTTGGGTACCAAAAAGAGCTTAAATCTTTTGATGTGACTTTATAAAAACATTTGCATTGCATCTTCTCTTTTTGTCCTTTGTTGTTTTAAATTCATATGGCAAATTTTGCAAAAGAAGAAAAATTTAAATCCTATGTTGTTGCATTATTAGGGTTGTAATTTAAAATGCTTCTGTTGCTCATCACAACCCTTTATGTGAAATAACTCAAAATTACAATTATAAGTTTTAAAATGAGCTTATTTGGTCAAAATGGCAAATTTCCATTCAAAAGGCCCAAAATCGTCATTTTCTATCTAAATGGTCTTCAAAACGTATTTAAAAGGTTTTTAGAGGCTTTGGATGAAGAAATGATGTTAAAAAGTATTTCTATTGAAAATTAGCCTCAAAAGGATCTTCGAGTATCTTGTTTTTCAACAAAATCGTTTTCAAACGCAAATCACAATCTATTTGGAATTTGCAAAAACTTTCTTTACAAAACTCCTAGATACTCTTAATCCGAAGAAGTTTGAAATTGAAAACTTTCTCAAAAGAGTTCTCATTTGAAAGTTATGGGTATTTGAATCTCACCGAAAAACTTGAATTGACACGAAATACCCTAAATATGCAAAACATGAGTTTAGCTATTTTGATGGTCCATATTTGCGAGTGTTGGTTCAAAATGATATGTTTAACTCATGTAAGCCCTTTCATGTCAAAAATCCAATGAAAATCAAATTTGAACTCAATTTGCAAAAGTTTATCGATTTTCAACTTTTTTGCTTAACACAAGGTTCATTTGACCATAACTCTCAATTAAAAAATTCTTTTTGGAAAATTCTTTTTGGAAAATGTTTTTGATGCATTGAAATTCATTCCTGCAAATTTTCATCCCAATTGGACTTGATTTGAGCAAAATTGACACTTTTCACAAATTGAAAAAGAAATCTGCAAAATTCAGTTTTCTCGTGGTTTTGGGCTGAATTGTCATTTTCATATCTTTTTATTGGTTGACTATTTGAAGAAAGTTTCTATATGAAATTTTATCCTCTATGATTGGTATTTCTTGATTATTTATTTCAAAATTATTGAAAGTCATTTTCATAGATTTCCAGGTGCGTTTCAAAGTGTAAAATGAATCTCTGAAAACCTGAAATCTGAAACTTTAAACCTGACCAACATTTGTCTTTTTCATATCTCTTTATTGGTTGACTATTTGAAGAATGTTTCTATATGACATTTTATCCTCTATGATTGGTCTTTCTTGAAAATTTATTTCAAAATTATTGGAAGTCATTTTCATAGATTTTCAGGTGTGGTTAAAAGTGTAAAATAAATTTCTGAAACCTGAAACCTGAAATCTGAATCTTTAATCTGATCAAATTTTGTCTTTTTCATATCTCTTTGTTGGATTAGAATTTGGCTTCACTATAAAAGACAATATTGTTCCTCATTTCATTATCTATCTCCAAAATTTATTTTGGTATTTTTGAAACTTGTTTGCATATGTTTTGATGATTATAAAGAAGCCAACATGTTTAAGAAAATTTTAATCTATTTGGATGTTAATCTCTCAATTCTTTCAAATGACTAAAATATTTGAATCTTGGATCTTCATGGAAAGTTCTTGTGTTGATGTGTTCTATCTCTATGAAACTTTTCATGTGTTTTAGTGCTTATTTGAATGTCTTCTCGATTTGAGTCCTTTTGGATTATTGTTGAGCTCTTGATTTTCAAATGGATCATTTTCATCTCTTGCATATTTTTCATGACAAAACATGGTTGACACATTTAGGGGGAGCAAATTCAAAGTTATTGAATCCTTGCATACCCTAATTGTGCATATGTATCAAAGAGTGCATGCTTTTGATAAGAAGAGTCTTTTATGAGCAAAAATGTAAAAAGAGCTCAAAACTTTCAAAATGTTCAAAATTACTTCAAAACCTTCATAAATATGTTTCAAATATGATTTCAAAGGTTTTGAAAGTGAAACAAAAGAGTTTCGAGCTAAAATGCAAAATTTGGACAAAATTGAAGTCTTCGGGATCTTATTTTGGCCTAAAAAGATTTATTTCCATAAAACAAGATGTGTTGAGATTTGATAAAAGCTTTCTACATGAAACATTTAGAACTCACTCACTCGAAGATAGTTCATATTGAACTTATTCTCAAAAGGCCTATGGTTTTCAAATTATCACATATCCTAAGTCGCCCGAAAATGGCTATCGACCCGAAAATACCCAAAAGTGCATTTTTGTGATTTTGTCTATTTGGACTAAACTTTCTTCCATGTCTTGGTTTGAAATGGTATTTCAAACTCATCTAAGTCCAAAACTTCAGAAAAATCCGAGATTCTTCAAGAATTGAAGCTTTTCATGAAAATCATTTTTGTTTTACTCTTTTACCCAAAACTCACTTTTCGAAAATTGATTTCATGATCTCCTTCAAATAAAATTCATTCAATTGATATTCAACTAAGTTCATGTCATGATATTCAAACCTCTTATGGAACTTGAATCAATGGTTGAAGCAAAATTGCAAAAATCACAAATTTCAGAAGTTTCAACTGGTTCTTCTCCTTTCCTGTTTTGGTTACATCTTTGCTCCCATTTTTCCTATATTTGCAACTCGGCATTGTTCCTATGATGGGATTTTGGAAAGGCCTTGTGATTGTGTTTTTGCATATCCAAAACAAATATGGTTCTTATGAATTTGAAGCATGATTCGCATGAATTTGAGATTTGAGTGTTTTTGTGAAAATTTGAACTTTCACTAGGTCATATGCATTTCTCTCACCTTGTGACCTAAAAATGTTTCGACAAACCTTAGTTTGGCATATCCTTCATTTGTATGTTCTTTTTGAGTTAAATGCCAAAAGAAGTGAATTTTGAGGATTGAATCTATTGTTTCCAATTGAGTGGTTTTAAAAGCTCAAAATCCTCTCTTATATCAAATGATTTTCAAAATGAGAAGTTTGAAGCAATCATCATCAAACATTCAATCGAAACATTATATTCTCTTGTGAATCAAATATATTGATGACATTGTTATCATTACCACTAATGAATCCCTCTATCAAGAACTTGTTTCAAAGATGATACTTAGGGAAAGTAAGATGATCCAAGAGCAAAGTCACTTCCATGCACGACAAATCAAGCAACTCAAGAACACGATGTTCAAGAGTAAATGCAAGCATGTGAAGCAATCGGTCAAAAGCGTCGAGATGCAAGATGATGAAGCTATTACAACTCTCAAGTCTACTAATGAACATCTCGACATGGACAAACACGAAAAAGCGGTCAATTCTAAACTCTATCTATCCTTGATTGATAGTTTTGCTTTCTTTTACCGCATTTTAACCCGTCATCATATTTAGTGATTGCAAATGTACTAGAAATTGATCTTCCGAAGGTATGTCATATGATTGCCATGAAATGCATTCTTAGGTAATTGAAATGCAATCCTAGGTAGATCCTTGATATCCAAAGAGTATGAATAGTGCATTTAGTGGATCCGGATTATTTGATTATTTGGATTTACTTGATTATCTGAATTCGGATCCTATGATTTGCAAGAAAAATCAAAAGAGTACATCCGATGGTTGTTATGCTTAAATTCTTATGGATGAAACAAAACATTGGATTATAGAATTGCCTTCGAATTGATGCCACTTATGAAATATTGAAAGTGCCGTAAAAATGGTGAACAATTTGATTCAAAACTTTTGATTAGAGTATATTGATATACGACATCATTGTCTAAGAGACTTTGTGGCTTAAAGAGATTTAGAGATCAATCATGATATGGAAAATATGCATCTAGCGGATATGTTCACATCAAACTATTAAATGCATCAAGACTTTGAATGATTGAAAATGGATCAAATGCCATAGAGATAAATGGCATCGATATATTCATTGTATGTTGATTGTTTTGATATCTTCTCCATATTTTGAATGTGGTTTCAAAATCCCTTGAAACAAACCTTCTTGAAATCATGCTTTTGCATAAAAACCATTTCATATAAAATCTCATGCCCTAGAAAATATCGTTTCTCCAAATTTAAGTTCTCAATACTTCTTTTTTGTGCTTGATGACAAAGGGGGAGAGATAGTATTTGAGAGAGAATGTTTTAGAGATAAGCTTTAGAGAAAGCCTTAGGGGAAGAGATTTAGAGAGAATTTGGGAGACATTAGAGTCAGTTGAGTTAATTGACAAAGGGGGAGTTGAGAGAGAATGTTTTAGAGATAAGCTTTAGAGAAAGCCTTAGGGGAAGAGATTTAGAGAGAATTTGGGAGACATTAGAGTCAGTTGAGTTAATTGACAAAGGGGGAGAGATAGATATCAAATTGGTACAGATTGGTATTTGATAGAATTGATATTGATATTTGAGGATGATAAATGATATTTGGGGAGAGATATTATTTGATATCTTTAACATCAATCTTTGGAAGAGATATTTGAATTAGAGAAAATTGAGATAGTTGATATTTTGGAAAATGACTTGATTGAACTTGTGCTCAATTGTCATTTATATCTCTAAACTCATATAATTATATATTGTGTTCAGTTCCGATATACTATTGCATATATTGAGGGGGAGCTGAATAATCTGTTTTGGATTTATTAAGATTATAAAAGGTGTTGTCATCAATCATCAAAAAGGGGGAGATTGTTGGATCTAGGTAGATCTTAGTATCTAAGTTTTGATGATTAATGACGTTTTGGATAAATCCATGATGATTAAAGTTAATATGCAAATATCAGATTTGATGATTAAATGACAATTTAGATAAATCCTGATTTAGCACAAGTAAATTGAATTGATTATCGGTAAACCTTGAATTGGATGTTTTCCTCGATTGCGGGTTTGATATTGATGCATATGTAGAGGATGAGCTCGGTGGTTGCATCAAGCTTATGCTAATTGATTGATCAAGATGTTATATGTCAAATCTTGAGGTTGATGACTTCAGTTGTGGATTTGATATCGATGCACATGTTGAGGGAGAGCTCAGGATGATTAGTTATCCATGTCTGTGCAAAAGGTTGATGACTCCGTGTTCTGGATTTGATATCTCTATGTATGATTGAGAGAGAGCTCATGATGTTAGTCATCCATATTGATTGATATCATAACTTGAGTAGTATGGATCGTGTGCGCATTTCTTGTATCATATATGGATCTATATGATTGTGAGATTCATCCATTACTCATTTGTTGTTCAATTGAAATTGGTTTTGTCATTTCACCGAAGAAAGAAATTGTTGAGTGAACTCCTGTGTGGAGTGATTTATCTGGTGGTGATTAATGACGAACTGCAAATGAGACTAACGTTTGCGCATTGAGTGTATATGTTCTAGTCTCAGAATGATTGCAGGATGAAAACAAGCAAGGGCGTGAAGAGGATGAAGAAAATATGAGACATCCCGAGCAAGGTCAAGCTTAGCGAGGACGAGCTTTGCGAAGACAGGCGTCGAGATGTTGAGCTTCGCGTGGTCAAGCTTAACGAGATCGAGCTTTGCGATGACGAGTGTCGAGCGGTCGAACTTCACGAGGTCGAACTTCACCTAAGGTAAAATCCAAGATTAAGGATTGTTTTCTTAGGGTTTTACCGGTCTCGGTGTTTGGAGACAAACTGGGTTGATAGGTTTCTTTTTACTAGTTTGACCGTACTATTAAGAGGGGTCGGAAACTAGTAGCTTGAATCTATCTAGTGCGGAAGCTCAGATGCATTCATATCATCTTGCACTAGTGTCTTGCATTGCTAGTGAGTCTAAGTGTAGTTCATGTGTATTAGATTAAATGTTTTGAAAACTGCACTTAGTCGTGATCGCCAGCTGTTTAAATTGGTTTATTTATCTAGAGCTGGTCGTGGTCGTATTTGTATGTTCTGATCGTATCAGTGTTGATACGCGGTCGTGGTCGTGTCGCTTGTTTGGCGGCTTTCTGTTTAGGGTTTGGGCGTGGTCGTAGGAGTTCGGGCTGGTCGTACCAGTCTTCGACTCGCTTGCGTACGCTCGACCAAACCCTATCGACCACCTGTTTTCGATCGGATGTCAAGACCTGTGTGGTCGTGGTCGTTGCTAAGTGACACAAATCACATCCGCGAGAAAACGGCAAATCCGTATGTGCAAATACTTTAAAATTGCATTTGAGATGATTTTGGCTTGGACATTTTGACAGCAGGAAAGTTTCTGAATTTTTTAGAAGTTTCTAGACCTTTCTAGGTCTTGCTCCTGTTGAAAAAATTGTAGAGCTCTGAGTTATCTTTCCAACAAGCCAAAAATCATCTCAATCGGATCTCTGGATCAAAAGTTATGGTTGTTTTACTGTCAGTGTGCAGTGGCCGGACAAATACATCTGTCCGGGGCTATTTGTCTGAACTGGCCGGACATTGTCCGAAATGGCCGGACATTGTCCGGCCAGTACAAATTTTTTGAGCCGAAAAATGGAACGGACAAATGCATCCGTCCGGAGCTATTTGTCCGTTATGGGCGGACTTTGTCCGAAATGGCCGGACATTGTCCGGCCTGTACAAGTTTTTTGAGCCGAGAGTTAACAGAGACATATCCATCTGTCCGGACGTTTTGTCCGGACAAATGGTATCCGTCCGGCCTTCACAAATTTCGCCCAACGGTCACTGACACATTTGCAACGGCTGAAATTTTTGTACTGGCCGGACAGTGTCTGAAGTGGCCGAACAATGTCCGGCCTGTACAACTTTTGGCCCGGTTTCTTGCAAACGGCTAGTTTTTCGTTGAGGCTATAAATACTTCGTGTTTGGCTTCATTTTTGGGTGCTCAAAGACTTCATTCTTCAGCTGAAAACCTAGCCAATTGAGTTGCATATGTGTTATAGCATTTAGAGGCTAGAATTGAGCCCAAATCTTGAGTAGATTTGAGAGAGAGCTTGAGGGAGATTGTGTGAGTGTTTAGTGCACTTCATCTCCATTAGATTGCTAGTGCTAGAGTGTTGAGCATCTCATTTGCATCATTGAGCTTCTAGCACGTGATTGATTCAAGTGAAAGTGCATCCGGCTTGTTACTCTTGGCGATCGCCTTCGCCTAGACGGTGCCGGAGGAGAGCCGAGATCTCTCCAATTGAAGTTTGTCGGAGAGGCCGGCAAAAGATTGTGAAAGGTGTGGTGCTCGCCTATCCGGTGTGGAGAAGGAGCAACCCTAGTGAGATATCCTTCGTGGATATAGAAGCGAGGCTCCGAGTGAGCGCTTCAACGAGGAGTAGGGGAGACCGGGCGAGTCTCCGAGACCTCGGTAAAAATATTGTGTCAAATTGCGTATTTCATATTTGCTTTACATTCATCTTGACACGATTGCTATATTTACCATTGTTGCATGTCTTATTGAATAGTTCATTTGATTGAATGCAACTAGTTGATTAAATTCCTTCTAAGCCTCATTGTATAATTTAGGTCTCTCAATTATTCTTTAAAATTGTTTAATTGAAAAGAAATTTTAAAAGCCTCCTAATCACCCCCCCCTCTAGTCGGCATCCTTGATCCTACAAAATCGACATGCAAGGGACCTGAGGTAATATGAGTTTTTGTTTTCACCGATCTCGACGTATGAAGTTTGATCGGTTTAGGATTTTATTTCTTAGATTTAACCATACTACAAAGAGGGGTTGCAAGTCCTCTCTAAATTTTCAACATAAACCGAGAAATTAGTAGGTCATTGCATTGCATTCATTTCGGTTGGATTTGGTTTTGAAAGATTTGGATTTTCAGTTAAGTTTTTGATAGCAGAAGAGTTTTTGCATTTTCTAGAAATATCTAGGAAGATCTGACTTTTGCTTCTGTTGACAAAAAGATAGCCCTTTTGATTATCTTTCAAACCAGCTATTAAACGCTTCAATCAGATCTCTGGATCAAAATTTATAACTATTTTTATCCATACTGACTGTAAATTTGCTATGCTGACTGTCAGTTTGAATGTCAATTTGTGTTAACTGACAGTTATCCAGAGAGGTTATTTTTTTGAGCTGAAATTTTTTAAACTAAACTGATTGTCAGTTATCCAAACTGACTGTCAGTTTGCATTTCGACCTCAAGCTGATTTATTTGAGTTTCTGTTTTAACTAGTCGATGTTTGGTCAAAACTGACTGTCAGTTTGGGGTATCAGTTTCCATATACGATTACAAACGACTAGCAATTTTTTATCCGTAAATTGTGCCAACCGTTGTGTTTGAAACTGACAATCAGCTTCCCAAACTGACTGTCAGTTTGTACTGCTGATTTTTAGCTCGAGCTCCAACGGCTCTTTTAATTCTTGAGGCTATAAATAGAGGCTTTGAGCATTAGTTTTGCATATCCAGTAGCCTCATATTCTTATACACTCTTGAGTTTTAGTTCTTTACACAAAATCTTGATCTGTTGATAAAGTCAAGTGTTTCTGAGATCCACCGAGTTTTATGTTCGCATTGTTCTTGTATACTTAGAGGTTCTCGATGATTGTTGGAGGTCTAGACAAGACCTTACTGCTTATTACTCTTAGTGAACGCCCTCACCTAGACGGTTTGGTGGCGTGGCCGTTGACCTCTCCTGTTCGGAGATTGTCAGAGAGGCTCGGCGTGTTTGTAAAAGGCATCGATGCTCGCCTTTCTGGAGTGGACAAGGAGCAACCACTAGTGAAAATATCCTTTGTAGATATTGAAGCAAGACTCAATTCACTTGAGTGCTTCAACAAGGATTAGGGGAGACCGGGCGTGTCTCCGAGACCTCGGGAAAAATCTTGTGTTCGTTCTCTCTATCTTTTCTTTTTAATATTTTGAATTGCAATTTGGTTCTTCTCTTTGCAAAAATTTGTTTTTATTTGAAGTTTTTAAAGCCTCATATTCACCCCATCTAGTCGGCATCCTTGATCCTACAAGAGATAGATGCAAAGTGTGGTTGAGGTGGAGAAAACTGCGGATAGGTCGGTGACATACTGACAAAATGAAAATTTTGGCTACACTGGGGGGCGGCAAAATTGCGTGGTCGTGTGGTGGATAAGGACGATAATTTTGGCTATACTGTGGGTACATATGGTAAGTCGATGGATATGGATGGTAGTTAGGGGGATACTGCGGCTGCGAAAAACTGGGTTGCTGTTGGTTGTTTGGGCTTTCAGTGTTTTCACTGGGAGAATGGGATGAGCTAAGCCAATTAACAAAACCGCCAAATAGATTAGAATCCATGTTGGATTTTTTTAAAATTTTACAAGAATTTGGAATGTTTTTGTTGTAGATGGATAGAGATTTTTGTATGGAAATAACTCAAGAACATGCCATTTATACAGGAGAGGGCTGCCAAAATTTTTTGTGATTTTTGGGAATTTTTACATTTTTTAAGCCCAAAAAACATTAAAAAAAAAACCACCAACATCTATTTCTAACGGCTATTTTCCCAAGAGCCTTTTTTGTGACACTGATAGGTGGGCCACAGCCAAAAAACCATTCAACAGCTATATTTAATACGTCCAGTGACTTACATGCGGGCCCGCGCGACACCAACCCCACTTTTCATTCGCTCAGGTCAAAAGGGATGCGGTGCACCACACAGTTTGTTTTTAATTTCGACACACGGATACTTTTTTCTTTTACTGAATGACGCATGGGCCCTAAAAAAACATTGGACCCACTAATCTGTGAGTCAGACTAGGGCACGTGCGCGTCGCTGACGCCAACGAGGCTAGCGCACTCACTCGTTTTACGAGTTGGTGGGGCCCACGCAATAAAACTCCATGACGTGTTTACCTAATACACACTCACTGACATGTGGGACTTTTTATTTTTTGGACCCACATGTCAGAGCTACTTTTGGGCGGGTTGGGTTTGCTATTTTAATTCTCGGTGGGGCTCGCAAAACACGTCTTGAAGCGGCATGTTCATCTCTAACACCGGTGCCACCGTCGCCGCGCGTTCGCCTATCGTTCGCCTCCGCCCGTAGCGCGCGCGCATCCTATCACGCCGAGCAAGCACCGAGCATCCATCCGCCTCCGTCAGCGCCGCAACCACCGCTATTGGAGACAGCCTGAGGAGGCTATATAGAAACCAGTAAATTGTAGACGGAGTAAAAATTTTTATATATTCTAGATAGTAAAAGCTTATATATTTATATTGTGTGTGCACCATTGTAGGAATTTTTCGTATGGATAATATGCATATAAAAAAAATCAAAAATAACACAGAAGAAAAACTATTTGCAAAACGGACAAAAGTCACCAACTCGATTGGCGATTTTCAATGAATTTGATCAAAAATAGCTGGACTGGCAGCTCAAGACACCACATCAATCGCCACAAACAGTCTTCAGCCAAAATGGCGACTGATCGAACTTTCTTGCCAGCTAGTTGATTTACCTCAAAAACAGTTGCGAAACTGTTCGAATGCTTCAGTCACCAGGGGTCGAATTCATGCTTGCGTATAGTCCCCATCAGTCGCCAGCTTGTCTAGTGACCAGATGGTCCTTTTACTGTCGTCAACTTGGTCGACAACTGAAAATTTTGATAAACAACTGAACTGACGTCTGAATGTCTTTTTGGGTAAGTCGCTAACGGGTCTGACGACCGTTGTCAAGTCTGTAATTTAGTTTTATTCTGTACTATTTCAGTATTTTCTATTTTTTTTATGTGTTATTCGTATGAAAAATTCCCATTGTAGACCCCATGACCGTCTCCTGTATGATCGGGTTTTTTTAGCAATCTAAATTTATGCTCTCTCTAATAACATAATTTTGCTGGATGGCAATGAAATAATCAGCTCGTAATCTGATTGGTTAGGCATCTGATTGTCCTGGTTGATAGACTCACAAACCCATAAAAAGTCGAATTAATTGTAGCCTAAGTCTGAACCCAACTTAATCGAATCTAACTAATCAAACCAACCAATTGTCAAAAACATGTTGAAACAAACAAAAAAGATATTTCAAATGCTGAGGTATATACATGACAAAAATCAATGGCAAAAACTTTTTTTTTTCTTTACAAAGATTCATGTTGTTTGACATGAACAATCTAGGTTGTAGTAATATTGAACTCCCCGTTTAAAAGGCATAAAAATTTTTCAATTTTGTTGCAAAATATAAAATGTGTATGCAGATTTGTTACTATATTTTCTTTTTTATCTTTATTTATTTCTCAACTTTTTCTATAATTTATGATTAATCTCTCGCACTAGTATTTTTTCTTTTTATTAAGGTATTTATGTGTGAGAGTAGTTTAGTAATTTTCACCCAATATTATTTCAAACTTAAAATTTTTTAATCTCTGTACATAATCAAATTATGTCTTATATTTTGCGAGGATGGGAGTAATATTTATGTATCTCGTATCAGTGTTTATTATTTGCTACCCACCTTCGTGTTGTCTTTAGCAACATAAAGTTGGTCGATGGCCTCGAGTCTGGTATAATCTAACTAGTTAGACATCATCTTGTCTTGGTTGGTTGGTGAAAAAATATCGACCAATCCCAGCTCATTAAATAGTCGAATTAATTATAGCCTAGTCTCAGAAACCAACTGATTCTTCTATTAACCAAATCCAACCAAGTGTCTACCATAGGTTAGAATGCTTGACACGAATCAACGACAAAGACTTTTCTACAATAAGAGACACAAAATGCCGGCTGAGAAATGGTCCTGATATACCTCTTATTTTCAGAAATTACTCAATATTGTCGGGTGCTTGCTCGGCTTCTAAGGCGGAGTCTAATGGGACTATATGTGGGTCCCACGTGAAAAATAATATTAAAAAAATCGGTTTACCTGCGAGGAGATGCTCCGCCTGGCGTTGCAAAATTAGCTCTGCATGTGGGTCCATCTTTTTTTTTTGCCTCTGTTTACCTGCGATCAAATTGTATATAATCTTTATTTCTTAATTTATGATTAATCTAGTTCAAATTAGATGTTGATTATATTGAGAAAGTTGTAGATCTTTAAATTATCTTCATATAGAGACCAAACATCGCATATATTCAATTTTAAATTAAAAGTTATTGATGTTTTACTAAAATCACCTAAATTTAATTTACTCGTTAGCCCATACGAAGCACCTCGCGAAGCGCCTTTGCATTGGAGAAGGGGTGTTTCAGGTGGTGCTTCGCACACGTGGTACAGAATATACTGGAAAATATTCCGTTGAAGCGCCCCGTGAAGCGCCGATGCGTTGGACTCAGCATAACTCCCAAGTTCAGAATAAAAGTGAAAGCTGTCTGTCAAATGTCCTAGTTGTTGGTTTGAGGTTTTTTTTAGCTCAAGAAAAGTCAGAGCCGATTTCTATAGAAATTTTAGTGTTTTCTTTTGGTTGCTTCTCTGATGCTATAAGTCACGTGTCGATATTTATCCACACAATTGTAATAAATATCATGATTTGTCTTTTAGATAACAATCATTATTCTATCTTATTTTAGAGTTAAAATTGTTAAGTGCAACTTCAAAATAGAGAAATTACAATGATAAAATAAACACCCATTTAACATCAACTTATATACTACAAGAAGCTAGAGCTTGTTTGGCGTAACTTTAACACAAATAAACTGCGAAAGACTTTTCTGCAATGAGAGGAGACAAAAAGTTTAAAAAAAATGCCGGCTGAGAAATGGTCACAATTAATATATATTTTTATTATTTTAACTACAATGATGAAATCATCCTTCCATTCCATGCACGGAAATGTCATCTCAGGACGGTCGTGATGTGGGGCCCACGTCCAATTGTTTTGGCTTCAAAACCATGGGCCGATCATTTACGAGCGTTGTAATTACATGCCTTTATAAGTGCGCAGAGACAGGCAGCTTCCTGCCCGTCTTATCCTAGATTTGCACTCTTTATCCACACAACTTATTATCATCTAAATTTTGCAAAAATTTTCAATTCGCTACCCAATTATTCATTTTTTATTAATTACCCCCTTCATACTAATTTCCTGCTTCTACCCTTTTTGCCGACATGTTATCAACTAAATATGTTAAATAGTTTTGATTCCATATCAAGATGAATGATTTTGGTGCAAAATATAGCTCGTATTTTTGCTATGTACACAAATTAACAATGTTATAAGTTCAAAAAAAAAATAACACCCCTTTTGAATCCCACGAATTGGATTGAAGTGTGGAATTCAATGTTAATTCCATTTTCAACAGAAATAGAATTAAAAAAATTGGTCCAATTCTATGGGTTGTTTGGGTGACCGTTAGTTAGATTTGAATGGAATTGACCCAATTTCATTTGTATATTACGAAAACTTCAACCTAAAATGTGAAATTTGGAATTTGAAATTCGAAAATTTAGAATTTCAAATTTTAATTTTGATTCTGAAATTTTAAATTCAAAATTCGAAACTTGTAAATTAAAACTTTGAGCATAAAATTTGAAATGTTGAACTCAAATTTTAGATTCAAAATTTCAAATTCAGAATTCAAATTTGAGATTTTTATTTTAAAATTCAAAATTTAAGCTTCAAATTTGAATATAAGATTCGTGTGAAATTTTTATTTAGAAATCAGATCTAAATTCAAATTTGAAATCAAAATTTTGACACATTGTTGAGAGTTGAAGCAAACAAATTTTGTCGAATTCTTGGGACAAGGATAAGAATTTGTCTAGCAGATTTGTAGTTCTCGTTGAATTTCATGGAATTGAGTGTGAAATTTCTGATCCAATTTTAAGTGTGCAGTCAAATACTAGAATTCTAGAATTAAATTCCAATTCATGAATTCCATTCTCAATTGCTGAGATTCAAATGGAGTGTAAAGGAAAATGATTGAACTATCCTTACCAACAAATATAGGGAATACTAGAGTGATAGATTAGTCACAAATAATAGAGACAGGGAAATAAATATGAGTAGAAAAAAATATCAATAAATTTTTAAACAAGCCTTGTATTTTGCAATAAAATTGAAAAATTTATATACTCTATATGTAGCAACATGAAGTAGTTGTAGGGAGTAATTTTGGCACATAGATTTGGGATATATAGTATATCTGATACTTTTTTCTTTTTCATTGGCAGTGGAGAAAATATATGTATGGAAATAGGCATCAAATCTGCTGTAGTTGCAATTTAATTATAGATCAGACAGTTTGTATGTATGTGTAATTTATACTGTATTGTAGCAAATCCAGATTCAAAAAATGGAAGGTGGGGTGGTAGTTGGGCAAAGGACAGATGGAGAATATTTGGGGCTGTTGGTGGTTAGCAACTTGGCATGGTTGTGCATCCTCTTAGCCGGGGTTTCTGTTTGCTTGCTTTTAATATTTGTTCCTTAATTCACTGGCTTTAAGAATCGTGTCGTGGATACTCGTGCCCTACGATTTTGATATTACTACAAGCTAATAATACAAGCTATTGTCTCTCGTGGCCATTTTAATTTCCTCTCGATATATTATTTAATGCTGATTTTTTTATGCCCATATGTGTCATTTTTTTTTATTTAGGAAAAGAAAATTTGTCTTTTGTGTTCGGATCTGCTGTACTAGAGTTCAAAGCATACTTGGTTGTGTATTTTATGTGGATATGAACTGTTCGATCTGACTACTCTGATAAAGACAGAAAATGTAGTGGGATGAAAATCAAATTATAACCACAAATAAGTGTGGACAAGAAATTGAAGTAGGAAAAAAGGATCCCTCAATTTCTTACTTGTGTTCGTCGCACGTTGTGTCCTTTTGTTCTTCATGGTAGAGGATGGTCATTTTGTGAGATCACTGACCATCTTAATCACTTGTACCATCACATCTTCTTCGTGACAGACAAATGGTTGGTATCCAGTGCTAAGTAAAATTAGTATGGTATTAAAAGTCAGGAAACACTTTTAAGAATTTGAAAAATTATTGGAAATAGTTTTTGATCTGTTCTATAATTTTTGTTCAAATGGCATACTCATATAGAGTTGGATAAACTTATAAAAGTTGTTTTTTAACTGATTTTTTCTTTTTAAAACAATAATAAATACAGAAGTAAATTTGATGACCACTATGTTAATATTATTTTTATATTAATACTCAAAATTTAAGAAATTTGACTTGCACGTATATTAAACATGTGATCTGGACTATAATTGTGGCACTAAAAAGGAAACGCAATATTAAGCGCAGGGTGAAAGCATATATACAAAAGCGGGATTCGTGTCCTCTGGCTAAGACAACAATTTACAAGTGCTTCTTTTCTTGATTTGAACTATTAGATCAGAAATTAATAGTCCGAATTAAAATGGGTGAAAAGTTCAAAATTTTTCACAAGATTATTAACCATGTCAATTTTTCCTCAATATCAATATAAACCATTCAAATTTTAATTAGATGATTGAGATTTTGAGAAAAGACACCCTCTTTACCTTTTTTTAAATAAGGCATTGGATCCCAATCTGTAAAACTGATCCATTTACTTGCGATAGCTATTTTTGGTCCTATCTAGGGTACAAGTAGCTACTTTTTCTTAAAATGCTAACATCATCTACACCATTCGCTTAAAACTTATATTCAACCTCCACCCTCCATCTCTCCTCATCTTACTCACTTCTCTCTCTCTTCAAGCACTGCTACCCCAACTTCTTCGTCACCCCTTCATTTCCCGTCTCCTCCTCCTCTCCTTCTCCCCGTCTACCGCTGTCGTCTTGCTGCAGCACCTCCTTCTCTCATCTACCCCCACCTCCTTCTCCCCATAGTCGCCACCTTTGCCTGCGGACATGGTGCCACTATCGCCTCGCTGCCCCACCTCTGCCTCTCGCTGCTAGAAAATCTAAGGAGAGTAGTAATGAGTTTTGTTAATGGGTTGGTATATCTACTTTTAGATTAAACCTCTCTTCATAGATCTGGTCCTTTATGGTTCACCAATCCCCTCCTTAGTTTTTTCGGCGACTATGACTTGATGATAGGTAAAGGCATGGCAGTAAGGTGGTGGTGGCACCACTAACCATAGGTGGAGACAATGGGAGGTGGCGGCCGCAGGGGAGAAGGAGGAAACAACATATGAGGAAAGGATGAGGTGCGACAAGGTGGTAGTGGTGCCATTGGTTGTGTGCAACAATGGCCGACAGGAGAGAAGAAGAGGAGGAGTATAGGAAGGAAGGAGGCAGCGGTGGCAATACGAAAGAAAGAGGCGGAGGAAGAAGATGAGAGATGGAGGATGGAGATTGATTTTAAATTTAGATGTTTGATTTAGATGATATTAGATTTGTTTTTTTTAAAAAATGTATAATTTAAATAGTACTAATTTTTTTTAAAAAAAAGTACCGGCCACTAATTTAAATTCCAAACTCCACTCTAAAGTTTCAAGTAATGATTCCTTAACTTTTAAAATCGCGATTGTTTTTACATGATACTTTGGCCCTCACCTTGTCGATGATGGGCTGACACGTGAGGCCAACTGACAGGCAGGTCTCATTTCCTAGTGCGTTGAGCTAATTTTTATTTGAAATGGAGTATATGCCAGACCGGGTTTGGTTTTTTTTCTTTTTCTTTTTCTGATTTTCAAGGGTTTTAGGCTGCGTACACTATTAGTATAAACTCGTATTTAATCCTAAATTTTTGGTCAGGTCAAGTTAGTTAGATCAAAATTAGACAAACTAACATAATCAGTTTAAATAGGTCAAATTTTATTTAGATCTAGAATTAACATGATAACTCAAGTTTTTATAGAGAGAAAGGAGGGATCTAGTATTGGCGACGCATTTTGTCGTGGGACACATCCTAACACATATAGAATCTATGGTAGGTGCCTCCTTCTACACATATTCTTTGTGCAGTGTGTTCACTCCACCAATTGCTATCATCCATGGCACAATTTTTTCTCCTATCATACTGAAAACTACATCTACTATACAATAAATAGGTTATTTTTGTAGATTTTCTTAAAATGAGGTTATTTTTATTATTTTCTATTTAATAGGTTATTTGTACAAAATACATGGATGTTGACAATTGGAGTGTCATAATCCTACAGTCCAATGCATCCATCGTACAA
Organism: Pharus latifolius; assembly: GCA_019359835.1. NCBI lineage: Eukaryota > Viridiplantae > Streptophyta > Magnoliopsida > Poales > Poaceae > Pharus > Pharus latifolius. The sequence goes on along the minus strand of CM033326.1, from coordinate 69,771,008 downwards.
GATTTAAATTCATGTAAATTTGTTATATTGCTTCTTCCAAATTAATGCTGGCATCAGAACTGTTGTTGAAAAGTAGTATGGACTCCAAAATTGACAATTTTTTCTAAGAAAAAAGAGATGGAAAATAAGCACGTGGGTTGACCATGCATGGATGGCATAGTCGACAATGACCAAAGCACCAGATTTTACTATTTAGTTAATGGTGGTGATTTCTTCATGCATGCTAGTGGAATATCTGAACGGCGAAAGCAACTTCGGCGAGGATTCTCTGCCTCTCTCATGTACGAAATTAGAGTTGTGCAAAACAAGAGTCGGGCACACAGAGTTAGGGGGCAATCCATTTTCGTTTGGGTGGGTTGTGCCTAGTCCTATAGGATTTGGTCTAATTTTTGGGTTGGTGCTCAATTTGATCTTTGAGTGTCAAAATCAAAGTAGGGTCTGATCCATAGACATCAGGTTTAAGTCAAAATCAGATAAAATCAAATCAGATCTATTTTTCTCAAATCTATATGAAACACAATTAAGAGCAATCAAATATATTGTTATTTAGGTCAATGACATATCACTCATGTACTCCTTCCAATAAAAAAGAATATCACTTTTGCATACATACTGATCAAATTTTTCTAATTTTGACCACTCAATTATACAATCATGTTTATCGTACAAAGTACTTTCATAATATTATAATTCTATAAATTTTTCACTAATATATCATACTAAAAAATAATTGTCAAAACTGTATCTCGAACACTATGCATAGTAAAAAAAAAAAGAAGACAATTATTTTATATTGAAGGGAGTATACAATAAACCACTAAGGTAAATTTGGATGATCATGACCAATATTTGATTGTCTTGAAGCCATGTATATAGAGTGGCAGATTCATAAATTATAGATATATTCCCTCTAATCATTATTTTGGGAATATATTCTTCTAACATTCAAATATATTATATATATTTTTTGTTTATTGTCTAAATGCTATTTTGATTACTAAGATACATATATAAAAATTTTAATGAAGTATGATATATATTTTTCTAAATTGTTAAATATATTTTTATAAATAATATAATTTAAAACTAATGAAGTATATATATAACAAAATAAATACTAATGATGAAATATCTTTTATATATATATATGAAAAATTCTACAAAAATTTAAGATTGTAAATGTAAAGTCAATCTACCATTTCACAAAATTTTGAATCTAAATTCAATCTACACACTGAGAAACAAAAAAGAAAATTTCAGCCAAAAAATAAATCCAAAATAAAAAAGATAAAAGTTATTATTCACTAAAATTTGTTATTTTTATTTATCTCAATATACATCAAGTTTAGAGTTAAAATTTTGTAGACTATTTGCACAACCTAATATATGTCTTTTCTAATTTTTATAGAATTTTTCATAATTATTTACATGAGTTTTTAGATGAAATGTACGAAAACACAAAAATAAGATACACTAGATAGATACTTACCACACACCACATATATATATATATATATATATATATATATATATATATATATATATAGCCTAGACACTATGGTGTAATTTCCTTAATTAACATTGTATACCAATAATTTGAAATTCGAATTTCACGTGTATGTAACTTTTTGTACACAAGTAGTTTTCGAAGGGGCAAGAAGCTTAATGCGGGAAGTGGATAAATTTTGACCACGACATCTCCTTGTCGTGCCGTGAAGACGCGAGAAGTGGAAAAATTTTTTAATGCGGGAGCAGGATTCGAACCCGAGCCACGCATTTGCAAGCCGAGAACTCCCACCAGCTGAGCTAAGAAACGGATTGGATATAACTGCAGTATACATTTTAATATTCTGAAGCTTGTCGAGTTTCCAGAACTCGACAAGTCCTAGTCGTGCCTCCTCGTGCGACTAGCAGCTTGTCGAGTTCTGGGAGCTCGACAAGCTGACATGGCAGGCCATTTGTGTAAATAATTGCAACTGTGGGTTAGTTTCGTAATTATTTTTAAGTCTGGGTTAACAGTAAAAAAAACTCCACATAAACTCTTAAAAGGCATGTTCAAATTTATCCAAACTATCTGATCAAGATCAAATGACTACCAGATCCTTACTGTTGAATTCTCGGAGAAAACTTCTTGTTAAATTTTTAATTCTGATTGGGGAAACAAACAAATAAACTGTCTTTTTTATATCTTTAAATACCACTGTCCGTTCACTTGCATGTGGGCGCTTAATATTTCTTTCAGGATGTCGTGGATGGTGACGTCATCAGACACTACATGTTAAAAGCTAGCCAAAAGTCCTGTCTAGTAGAGTATCTCTGAAACACATCAAGATTGCTCTGCTGGGTGATGACATCAACCGCCTCTTATCTAGAAGATCACCGGTTAATGTTAATCCACTGTAGTCTAATTAGTGTGCATACAATAAAGTTCATATCTTAATATCCGTAAATAATGTGTTATTTAAGTTCTGTGCCACAAATATTTGAATTATTATGATTTTTTCTAGTGAACAAGTTGATTTAAGTAATCAAGATTATTTCCGTTGACCGATGACACTAGTTGTCATTTATTTAGAATATTGGCGTGTGTTGCTATTGATCAATTGTATCTTAAATTATAAGACACTATATGATAAAGTTTAAATCCTTATATTCTCATATTTTAGATGGTTTAAGTTCTATGCTATAAGCGTGTGAATTATCATGAGTTTTTCGGAGACCAAATTGATTTAAGTAAACGCATTGATGTTGCTTTGCTAGGTAATGGCATCAGTCGCAAATGGTCCATATGGTCGAAACTTAAACTGCACATTAGAATGCTCATCTAGAAGATCGGCATTGCTATCAGCCAACTGTCTGATAAGAGAATTCTCATATACAAATGTCTTGTCTAATCAATCAGTTAGGTATTGGTAAGAGAATTCAGGTTCCTAACATCTGCAAATTATGGATTATTTAAGTTTTATATCACATTATAATTATTTTCTGAAATTAAGTTGGCTTGATCGTGTTTCAGATAAGTGCTCTACTAAACTCGTCAGTGTCGCTCTCTTGCTTAGCAACACATTGTGTTGAAGTTTTTGTTTGCAATGCGAGAGTTACAAGTTCGGTTCAACACCATTTCGTATACAAACCTACTCACAGAACAATAAATAAGAAAGAGAACAGACAAGCTAGAGCGCATTTATAATGGGGAACTCCAAATCCATGAAATTAATGTTTGAGGGGCATTACAGAACTTAAAGTCTGTAAGGAAAATGACAGTACAACCTATAGAGCACATGTGCTGGTAGAGAGCTTGCCATGTCTCCACGGATTTGGATCAACCATTTATACAAGTAAAATTCAGTTTTAATTCTGATTTGACCTGTTTTTGACTTAATAAAAAAGAAAAATCTATCATATAATTTAAAATGTGATTCCTTTAATTTAACTAAATTTAGTAAAAGATTATCCCGGCTATAGTTTCTCCAGCACTATGGAATATCATGTTTTTTTTAACAAAAAGTTCTTTGAAAAAAAAAATAGAGAATTAGACTTAGAGAATGTTTGACGAAAAAAAGATTCACTACATTTGCCCAATAAAAAGGGAAAAGGAAGATAACATATACTCCTTTTGCCACACTTTTTATGTCCTGACTCGCAAATCAAATATGGTCATAGAGTATAGTATGTCATACTTTGCTTAAGCAAAAGATTCCATATTTTATCTCATATTTTTGTCTAAAAAATATAATAAATATGATACATCACATTTAGAAGTGACTCACTACACTTTGTTTAGACAAAATATACGTTCAAACCAACATGTCCTCATTTCTTTTTTGGATGGTTAGCATGCCACCTTTTAATATATGCCCATCTTAGCTTTGAAGATTGCACAAATTCTCATCTTAAACAAGAAAATCCACATATGTCCATCTAAACACGGGAGAAGCCTTCATTATGCCCAATATATGCAGTATTCCAAACTAGCGGCCGTCATGATCGATGTGTTGGTGTCAACTTAAATTTACTATGCTATATGTTTTTGGTTTGAAAATTTTGTTTTAGAACAAGATAGTATATATGTTGAGTATGATAGTCGACATATTAGTAATGACGGCCAATATAGTGGCCGACATATCGGTATGGTGGTCGATATATTGGGTATGATGAGTGATATATCTTAATTGTTAAATATGCCATATATTTTGCATTGTTTACTGTATATTATGGAGATATATTTGTTGGAAATGAAATATGCATCTTATGTTTTCTTTATTAACAATAATTTTCATATTTTACATGAATGTTAAAATATTTTCCAACAAAAACATGAGCACATCTCATGAGAACATATCAACCCCCATCACAAAACATTAAATATATGACAAACAGTAGAATACATATTTGTGAAGATGGTTATTCTTGCAATACACCAGTCTTGTCACCACAGCAGATGGATATTTGTGAAATTCTAGTTTAGGAGGACATTATGTAATACACAAAATTAGGATGGCCATAATGATATTTCTCCTTTCAGATACATAGAAGTAATTCCTATAATAACATAGAAGTGATGTCATTGATACGTGTGCATGGGAAGCAATTTTCTCATGAAAAATTCCATGAGTGCTTTAGATGGAGATTGTGGACCATATCAACGACTTTTTCTTACAGCAAGAGATTAGTTGATAACACTACAAATTTGTGTTGGACTGCACATTTCATGAGATGGGCAGCTTGGACCAGATCAAATAACCAAAGTGGTCATTGGTTGGTCGCGTGGCCTCTAACCATGCTATTAGACGAGTCATATTTTGGATAGCAGGTCGTTTGGTTGTTTGGTCTACACATAGACTCAGCCATGCAAAAGGGACTCTTTGGACCAGGTAGGGAGCACTACTCGAATTGAGATACAAGTGAGCGTGGAACGTCTAATTGTGATTAACCTAGTGATTGAGGCATATTAAACAAAACTAGAGATGATTAAGGGTTATTAAGTTGGAGTAAAAGCTTTCAACTCAAATATCATCTTCACTTACATCAACCATTAAACCAATCAAACAAACATCTCAATTTAATCTGCAATATCTTATACAATCAACCAAACAACTATGATTTCCATCCCCTCGTCTTCGTGTAGTCACGGAAGCAACAGATATATATACAACGCATCATGCGGCTCAATAAAGAGATGAATACATATGAAGAAAAAAATTCCATACAACTACCTAGTTTAGATATTTTCTAATAATCCCTGGCCCAATTTGGATGGTCCTATATGCTCATATGTGATTTAGTTCCATAATTACAATTTTTGGTCTAAAAAGAAATTATTTTTAAATTGTGCAGCCTCTAAAAATATAATTTTGACTATTATTTTTTACTATAATATGTTAATAAAAATCTATAAAATTATATTATGAAAGTGTTTTTTTTTATAAATATACTTGTATAAATTTTTTATACCTGATTTAAATACTTATAATTATATTAGTGGTCAAAATTTAAAACATTTGACTGACATATACACAAAAACGATATTATTTTTAGACCGGAGGGAGTAGAAGTTCAAATGGAGTGCATGCATACAAATGTTCGAGGAACCAACCATACTACTTCTGAGTTAATTTTTTTTATGCGAAGCAAGTATAAAATTGTAATAAGTGAATGCATATGCAAAGCCTATGTTGGTGGAAATGTGTCGGACCTGGAGTGTACGTCTTTCTACCGTCTTCTGGATGAAGTTTTGTATTGAATCTTTATTTTTTCAATGCATGAGATGTGGTGATAATTCGAGTGGAAAGTGCTATGACTTGATTTAAGATTTAATTGAATTATACATTACATGAGAGTACATTACTCTACATTACAAAAGCAAATAACCTATCACCCCAGTATTTTACCATTTCTTCACAGCACTACTTTACATTTTTCAAATTTGAATATAGCATTTTTCCGCATTTTTACTTAGTTTGTAGAGTCATTGATACATGAGGTTCAAATCTAAGGGCAGGACAACATAGGTACATCTCCAAACCGATCCTGTACACAGTGACATCGCCACGCGTCTGAGGACCAAATCCTTCACTCTTAGAACGACACAACATGCACTAATCCATTGATAGAAAAGTGCATTCTTACATGTGAATCGACCTTACCAAATGATCTCTGCTTATTTGTGTCCAAGAGAATTCCCAATTCATGTGCGTAAGCTTCATACCGGTATGATTATACAGTTGTTATCACAACTTTTCAGAATTGTTCAGTCTGCATGCAATTTTTTTTGTAAAAGATGAAAGCAAAAATTTTAAGGCCTGGTCTCATAAAAATTTGTAAAATCTACTTATTGTCAATTAAATTATATTAATAAATAGTTAGACATAGTTATGATCTATATCGTAGAATTATGTGATTCATATATGTAATTATATTGGGTCAAGTTTGGCTCAGCCTGATTTCAGTTTAGTTGTTTTTTGTTGTGTAAAAATGTACCGAGCAGTCTCAACATGCACCTTGACATAGTTGTCCATAAGATTAGACTTGGATGGAAATAGTATACCTGACTTGGATGGACCTGAGCATTTCAGCAGTCCAACCCGAGCTTGGCTAGACTCGAGGTTTACATATGTCCAATCGTTTGCATTAAAGTAATTGCTCATTCTACTTTATAATATTAGTTAAATTCTTTGTACAACAGACCAAGGAATTTTTATATAAAATTGAGTGACGAGAAATATAAAATAGATACTACATTTAATTAAAATATAAAATAACATTAATAGAAAACTAATTGTTCACTTTGTTTCTATTTGAAATAATACAAATGAAATATTTATAAGATATTATGAAAGATAAAATAGAAAGAAATATAATAAAACCCCATAATTTTCACTTATGGACAGAAGCGGAAGGAGAGAGGGGTAGACTAGGCAAAGTCCATATGATTTTGAAAACTTGCATAACTATGTTATATTGGAGCCTAAATGTATTCTTATGTCAACTTTATTTTTATTTCCTGAATATTTTGTCAACTGGCCTCTTGTAAGTCTTTCTGATTTTGCCTTTTGACTGTGGATTGTGAAATGATAATTTCAAAGGGTAGGAATTAAGTTAAGGAGAACTTTGTGTGGGATCGAGTATTTACAGAACACAAGAAAGACCAGAGCAACGCAAGGCCATCGCCATTACGCTAACCTACCCCCAGCGGTATTTCCGTAATCCCACACACCCACCTGCCAGTCCATATGTCAAGAGGGTGCACCGCGTCCACGAAGCGCCCTGTCCCTTCACAAAGAAAGCCTCTACGCGGTGGTAGGTGGGTTGACCACTGGTGTTCGGTGCGCCAACCCCACGGCTCCCTATATAAACCCCTCTCCACCCACCAATTCCCTCTTCAGGTAGGAGTAGAATAGAATTAGCTTCACTCGTCTCCGATTCCTACCGCTCTCCCACCTTACCGAGACCGATTTGTTCCGTTTCGGTTGCGCGATGGACTCGACGACGGGGCCGATGGAACTGCTGTCGGCGCTTCTTCGGGGCGTGCCGCCGGAGGTGTCGGGGGACGGGGCGGCTGCCGTCGAGGTGAAGGCACTGCTGGCGACGGTGACGGCGGCCGTGCTGGGGTGCGCGCTGCTGGTGCTGTGGCGGCGGTCGGCCGCCGGGAGGAAGAGGAAGGCCGCGGAGGCTGCGGCGCCGGCGAAGGCGCCTGCGAGGGCGAGGCAGGTGGAGAAGGAGGAGGAGGACGGGAGGAAGAGGATCACGGTGTTCTTCGGCACACAGACCGGCACCGCCGAGGGCTTCGCCAAGGTTCTAGAAGAAATCTCTCTCTACATCAGTCTAATTTTTTTTAAAAAAAGAAATTTCCCGGGAGATTGGAGGCCGTTCAACTAAGGGGAAATTTTTAAAATTTATTTTTTAAAAAAAATTGGAGTTGGCGACATATTTTACTTTTTGTGGGCCACGTGCAATTTTGCGGGAAAAGAAATTTTGCTGTTTGTGGCTTCGTGAGGGGGACTGCAAATTTCTCCCTCCTCCTGATTTTTTGGTTTTTTTTTTTAATTTTCTGTGAACACAAATTTTTTTGGGATATTTTTCCAAGGAAATTGCTAAATTATGGAGAAAGGTGATATTTTTATGCGTGTTTGCGCGTAAAAATGGATTTATACTTTGGCCTTGTGCATTTTAATAAATGAGAATTGTGGATTTTTTGTTCAATTTTTGAGGTGTAGTTCAACTTAAACATCCAACTTTACGGGCAAAATATTTTTTAATGTCACTAAAATTTTTTTATATTTTATATTTTCCAATAGATGTCCCGGTCAATATCGAGGGTCCAGCATTGTGGCAAAAATTTTAGAACTTTTTCTGGGGAAATTTTCCCAACTTCAATAAAAAAAAATTATTACATATAAGTTCTTTTTGTGAATTTTTATGTTCTAAGAAAAACAGGTAAAATTCTAAAAAAAGAAAAAAAGAAAAGGAAAAAAAAAAGGATGATATAGCAAAATGTTGACTGAGCACTATAAGCATATTGATGAAAAGGATATGTCAAGGAGTTGTGTGGAGTATTAACTTCTACCTTTATGTGCAAACAAAGAAGACAGAAAAAAGGGGAGCCATTAGTTGGTAGGTTGGGAGGGAAAAAAGCAATTGTCTTTTAATAATATGATCCTTCTTGTTATTTTTAAAGGTTTTGTGTTTCAATTCCTTAAGTGTAACTATGTTATCGCTAATTATTTATTAATCCTAAATAATTAGGCACTTGCTGAGGAGGCCAAGGCAAGATATGACAAGGCCATCTTCAAAGTTGCGGACTTGGTATGAAACTCATTGCTCAATAAGATCATGGTATACAGTATTCTATGGAAGAAAGAGCATCATCTCATATGATCTTATGCTCAAACTTGGTTGTTTATAGGACGATTATGCGGCGGAGGATGAAGAATATGAGGAGAAGATTAAAAAGGAGAAACTAGCTCTGTTCTTTGTTGCGACGTAAGATAATTGATTCTTTGGATTGCACACTAGTGTCTGTGCATATGAGTCATGAAAATAGTGCTTCAATTGGCAGTAGTGTGGAATGATACAATTATGTCTTGAACTTAGGAAAACGTTTTGCACATTTGCATTGTTTTTTAGTACTGCCAGTGAAGTATCCTGCTTTACGTACTCGTAAACCAAGAAAGACGGTGTATATGCTGCTTTCTCTTGGCAAAACTTAAAAACTGTTTGTATTAATGGATGTAAAATTCCAACACTTGCATGCAGTTGCTTGAAAATACCATGAATCTCAAACATTTTTTCTCTTTCATTTTATATTGGAGGAAACCTTGGTGATATTGTTTTGGTTGACATTGCAGGTATGGAGATGGCGAGCCAACTGACAATGCTGCAAGGTTCTACAAGTGGTTCACCGAGGGTAACGAGAGGGGTGTGTGGTTGAACCACCTTCAGTATGCTGTGTTTGGTCTTGGCAATCGGCAATATGAGCATTTCAACAAGGTTGCTAAGGTGCTTGATGAGATCCTAACTGAGCAAGGTAGGCATAGTTATGTTTGTCTGCTCGCATTTTTTTGTTAAGCAATCCTTTTGGCTGACGATAAGTATTTCATGCTTTTTTAGGTGGAAAGCGCCTTGTTCCAATTGGTCTTGGAGATGACGATCAATGCATTGAGGATGACTTCAATGCATGGTATACAGTATTCTATTTCTTTCAAAGCTGAAAGTTTTCAACAATTCACTGCTTCAGTGTCACTCACATTGCTGCCTTAACTCCGTTATGTTCTCAGGAAAGAAGTTCTCTGGCCAGAGTTGGATGTGTTGCTCCGGGATGAAAATGATGTTTCCTCAGGAACCACATTCACAGCTGCCATTCCTGAATACCGGGTTGAATTTGTGAAGCCCGAGGAGGCTGCTCATTTGGAAAAAAGCTTCAGCCTTGCAAATGGTCACATGGTTCATGATGCGCAACATCCTTGCCGGTAAGAATATTGCTACAAATTGACTATGCTTGTGTTGATGCCCCAAGATTTTCTAAAATGTGAAGTTGAAGCTAATAAGTTTCTTATGTGTTTTTAGGGCTAATGTTGCTGTGCGGCAGGAGCTCCACACCTCTGCTTCTGATCGGTCATGCACTCACTTGGAGTTTGATATTTCTGGGTCTGGTCTTATGTAAGTCATATATGATATAATCATTTCATATTAGTCAAAAATAGTCCATGATAATACAATTAACTAGAATGTTTCTTATGAAACTGCATACCTCCATGTGCCAACTGGCCAGTTTCCAAGGGGAAATTGAACCATGGTGTTGAGGAGCCGTAATCTCCTGAATGCTTGAATTGGTGTATAAGTTTTTCTTTATCTATAAATCATCTAAAGTGTGAATAATCTGCTAATTGGGCTACATTTCCTTCTTAGTTCAAATGCTTATCACATACTATTCATGCATATGCTTCAGGATTACAATTAGTGCATCTTTATCTTCAGAAGCAACCAGCATGCTTGGTCAATTGTGAATTGAAATGATCTATCTTTAGGCATTGTTAAAATTGTTTACTATTTCTTCATACCCTTTTTGATTATTTCTAACACCTGACAATGCTTCTCAGGTATGAAACCGGTGACCATGTGGGAGTGTACACGGAGAACTGTGTTGAGGTTGTGGAGGAGGCAGAGCGGCTATTAGGCTACTCACCAGAAACATTCTTTACTATTCATGCAGAGAAAGAGGATGGTACACCACTCAGTGGTGGGTCCCTTGCTCCTCCTTTCCCTTCTCCGGTCACTCTGAGGACTGCACTTGCCCGATATGCCGATCTTCTGAATTCACCAAAGAAGGTGAGCATTTTAGTAGTTAACAGTACTATTAGATTTTCTGGAAAGTTAATCAGAGCTTCACTGACTTCAATTATGCGTGTACGCTCATGATGCAGAGTGCTTTAATTGCATTGGCTACTTATGCTTCGGATCCTGCTGAGGTTGACCGTCTAAGGTTCTTGGCTTCTCCTGCTGGGAAGGTCAGTTTCTTTCTCTTGATGGTCTGTGTGAACTTTCTTCATTCCTCGAAATCCCTAGTCTTAATGTTTATATGTTCATTATACAGGATGAGTACGCCCAATGGGTTGTTGCAAGTCAGAGGAGCCTACTGGAAGTCATGGCTGAGTTCCCTTCTGCCAAGCCTCCACTAGGAGTCTTCTTTGCGGCTCTTGCTCCTCGTCTTCAACCGAGATACTACTCAATTTCTTCTTCACCTAGGTAAATAATGCCATTCATACTTTTCTTCTTTTGCGTTGATCTTTCTGATTTCAAATAACATTTATTTTCTTTTTAACATCAGCATGATTCCGACAAGGATTCATGTTACATGCGCGCTTGTGCATGAAACAACACCCGCGGGACGGGTACATAAGGGAATCTGCTCAACTTGGATCAAGGTAATTTACCAAAGATGAACTAGTTTTGTATCCATATGTTTGTTGATATGATTATCACTTTTATTTACTCACAAAAATTTTGATCTTTGTGTTTCTCCCCTGATCTGGATTGTGCTTCAGACGCCAATTCAACTTGCTTTCATAGGATTAATCGCTAATGAAATTAATCATATATTCTTGACATTTAGGTTGTTAGCATTAGTACCACAAAGATGACATCTTTCATCATTATGAATAGATGATTTTGAGCAATACATCTCTTACCCTATCTTTGAAGGATATATGAGTGCCAAGAGTTTTCCTGTAATAGCATTAATTTTGTGGTGATCATATCCAAGTTGAACAAAATTTGAACAATTTGAGTTGACATTGAAGTCTTGAATCATTCATGGATGTATCTGAAGTTGCTTTATCAATCCAATTTTGCAGAATGCTATTCCATTGGAAGAGAGCAAGGATTGTAGTTGGGCTCCAATTTTTGTGAGGCAATCAAACTTCAAACTGCCTGCTGATCCTTCGAAGCCGATTATCATGATTGGCCCGGGAACCGGCCTTGCACCTTTCCGCGGGTTCTTGCAGGTTTGTTACTATTTGATGATATTTTTACATTTCTACTCTCTGTTGTTCTATCAAATTGCTGACATATACATTGCATTTCACAATCGCAGGAGAGGTTGATTCAGAAAGAGACTGGAGTCGAGCTTGGTCGATCTGTGTTGTTCTTTGGATGCAGAAATCACAAGATGGTACACGCAAGACGCAAATACTTCAGTTAACAGCAAAGATCGGCTCATCATTATAGCTGACACAATTGTGATTTTGCAGGACTTCATCTATGAAGATGAGCTGAACAATTTCCTCGAACAAGGAGCATTGTCGGAGCTAGATGTCGCATTCTCCCGCGAGGGCCCGACCAAGGAATACGTGCAACATAAAATGATGAAAAAAGTAATTGAACTATCAGCAATTTTTCACACACTTCTGTCAGGTTTCAGATTTCAGTTCTAACCATTGGTTTGTGTTTCTTATCTTTGCTCATATCCAGGCATTTGAAATCTGGGACATGATCTCCCAGGGAGGTTACGTTTATGTCTGTGGTGATGCCAAGGGCATGGCCAAAGATGTGCATAGAGCTCTTCACACCATTGTCCAAGAGCAGGTATTTTTCATTTCATAAGCCTAAAGGATGATGCTAGTGAATGGTATACCAAACCCCACCACACCCCAACACTACCACCACGATGTGCGCCCGCATCACAATTGCCGGCACATCGCGGCCGCCGCCAGCATCTCGTCACCCCTGCCATCCTCTTTCGCCACTACGTGTTCCTCTTTCCCCCTACCCCACTGTAACCACTCAAGGCCGGCAGCGCTACCACCCTCTCACTACACCACTACCGCCTACCGCAAGCAACTCTCTTACCCTAAACTAAAATCGGGGGATAACCTTCCAGGTTAGTGCATCCCCTTGTCGTTGATGCCGCTGGCCTATCCTGTAGGACATGAACCTGTTTTTGCACATTTCTCATAAAAAATAATTCAATTGGTGTGTATTTGATAATTCCATGTGCTAATTTATCATTATTTTGGTATTAAAGGGATCTCTCGATAGCTCAAAGGCTGAGAGCTTCGTGAAGAGCCTGCAGATGGAGGGCAGATATCTGAGGGATGTGTGGTAATTTCATTTTTGATGCGTATGATGAGGATTATGGCACTCAAAATTCATTATTACAAGAGTTTCAAGGAATTATTAGTGGCAGAGTATTGACACAGGACAAAATTGGTCTGTATTTTTTTTTTTTTTTTGCAATTCTTAAGAAGTTCTTGCACCTGTGTATTATAAATTCTTTATTATATGATGTATAAAATGTGGACAATTTTGGCTATGTATTGTATGATATATATATATATATATATATAAAGTTATAAATGCAATAATTAATTACAAAAAAATTAAAAGAAAGTAAGAGTTGGAAATCTGCTCTTCTAAACTTGTTACATCTATGGAAATCAGTTCAGGGTAGAACCAACATCACACCACCACTAACAATTTTCAAGGAAACGAAGGTGTTAGTTGGTTTGGAGATGTTTTTTCCGGTACTTCCATTATTTATACAGGGAATATATTATTTGACGTTGGGTTGGACTACTCTATAACAACGGTACAGAATATGTGATCAAAATCGTAATCGTAAACGCAACAGTTTTTGCTTTAGTTTCTCGAAAGTTCTATTTTGCTCTCAACAGATCACAAATATCGTCTTACTTTTGTACCCTTAAGACAACATCGTCAGCTTTGCATGCAAGAAGTTTCATGAGCGGCAGTGGCAGATAAAGACATGATCCTACGAGCATAGGGCTTTACACGGGACCGGCCTCATCGCCTCGTGTGAGGGTCCAGTTCTCAATCATCAAATCAATGTAATGTGCACCGATTTAGTGCTTGAGGTTGTGTCTTACATTGAGGACGGATCCTAAAAAAATTGTTCCTCCATAGCCATATGACTTCATTGGATGTTTTTGCACCAAGACTTTTAAATACATAAAATTTTATAGAAGTTTGAACTTTGTACCTTTATATGTGCTTCTTTAAAGGGAGACCCCACAAAACTATTGGTTTCTTCTACAAAGTCAGTGAAGTTTGAGATTAAATTTTGGAGTGAAGTATTTTTGGGGAAAAAGAGACAGACCCACATGTATGGCGTGGGCACTTAGTCTGGTCGGAATGTTGTAACTGAATTATTAATTTTGATTTTGGGATTTCTATAATCAAATTATAGAATGATTAATTTAGTTGGTTAATTCGGTTTTGATTTTTAAAATATATATATTTTTAATGATATTAAATATGTCATTTGTTAATGTATATATTGAAAAATATACACATATTATGTTACTGAAACACCACATTATTTAAGGTTAAAATTTAATAAAATTTCAATAATTATAATTAATGATTGTTATCGACATGAATGTGTCATATATTGTCAAAATATATATATATATATATATATATATATATATATATATTATTTCAACTATTTTGATTTTTTAAAATAAAAAAATCAGATCAAACCAAATCGAATTAATATTTTGATTATTTCGTTTCGGTTTGGTTTAGTTTGGTTTGGTTGTTCCTGTTCTGTCGGTTTTTGTGCACTCCTACCCACACCAGAGAGGGGGGAGAGACTGACAAGTATGTAAGTAAATTTTTTGTTTAACTATGTAATAATCGTATGCGTATGGGCACGCCCAAACATCTTCGAGCAATAATTTCCAAACAAAAATTTTAGCTCCGCTGCTGTAATGGAGTCGCAGAATTATAAGATTCCAGTCAAATCATGATCTAGTTAAATTTAAGATTCCACAATGGAATCAAGTCATTACCATGTACCGAGTGGCAACATCATAAAATTCTACAACCCGAATAGCGATTCCGATCCACTGCCTTTGATATGGTCTTTATTCGTCTCTTGAAGACTCGAGTGGTAAAAGAATGCAGTTCAACCAGCACCTCCATATCAATTTACTAACTTTAATTCATCACTCAAACATATGGTGTTTATTTGAAATTGTAATCGTAACTATAATCATAATGAATTTTAAAATATATTGAAGTCAGGATAAAATGAGTAAATAAAAAATACATTTAATTCAAGTGAAGAATGAAATGTGAAGGGACATTTTTAGAATATATATAGAAGTAAGATATGTTTGAAAAATATATTGAAATGTATTTTGAATACAGGTATTGTGATTATGAAGTTATCTAATCAAACAGTAAATAATGTATTCTTATTACGCGAAATTATAGTAAAATTTGTCAATCAAATACCATCATAGTTGATAGGTGCTTTTAAGGTTTACATTCTATAGTATTATGTTTATAATGTCATGTCTTTACAATCGTGACAATTGGAGAAATTGGTTGGTAAATAAAATTCACTGACTCATTATCATCTTGGAATTGCAGTAGATCCCACATGGCAGGATTAAAATTGTAGTTATTATTTATAGGTACTTTAAGATTTATATTTTATAGTATTATGTTGTATCATGTCATAATACTACAATCTTAATATTTAAAAAAATTGATCAGTACATAAAACTTAACGGTTCAATATTATCATGGAAAAGTGATAAACCCCATATGACAGGGTCAAAATCATAATAATTACTTCATATATACTTTAAGTTTTACATTATATAATGTTATATTATATCATATCATGTCGTCATAATCGCGATATTTGAAGAAATTGATCGGTACATGAAATTTGGTGGCTTGCTATTATCTTGGAATGGCGGTAGGCCCCACGTGCCAGGGTCAAAGTCCAAGAGTGAACTCAGGACTTGGTCAGCACCTTGACGATGCTCCACGTTCAGCCTCCGGTCTGGCACCATCACCACATGCCTGCAACAAATAACAACATATAATTAAGCAGAAATATTTAAAATTATTTTTCAATAAAAATTAGATCGGAAGATTACTGTCCTTATAAGGGTAGAAAGGTTGATCAGATCGTGTGGTTTAAAATAGACAATTCAATTAACAAGTTGGATATATATATTCTGGGATTTTTTCGATAACATGTTTTACAACTGTGATCAGATGGTCTTTTCACAAGTTCAAAAGATATTAATCTTCTCATCTATATTTTTTCCATAACAAACTGAAATGTAGAAATTGAGCCATTTAATTAGATAAGAAGCTTTTTGTCTAAAAAAAGATAGGGGGATTGATCCAATCATCTAATTTGAAATATGCGATATATATAGGATCAAAGATTTTTTAGGGTGATTTTAATAAACCCTAATCGTCCGTTGTTCATGATCAAACCATTAGAACGTCCTTCCCACCCATCTAAAGATAAAACTACATCTAATAATTTCTGTTTGTAACAAAGTTAAGATGCGGAGCAGCGGAGGGTAGGCTGGTTAATTAGTTGTTACTCCTTTTGCTCAAAAAAAAATGTTAACATAGCTTTTAAAATGCAATTTTGATCATTATTTTATTATAATATTGTTAGTAAAAATTTATAAAATCATAATATTATAAAAATATTTTTCAAGACAAATGTACTTATATAATTTTTTTATAGCTAAATCTAAATATTTATAAATATACTGGTGGTCAAAATAAAAAAAATTTGTTTGACACACATATACTGTTTTAGACCTGAGAAAGTACTTATTACTTTATTAATTAGGCTGCGTATGGGAGTGTATTACATTTCTTAAATTCTGTTTAAGATATTATTTTTGGTTATGATTATTTAGTAATTATTAAAATAATAATAATATCTTTTTACACATAATAAATATTTTTAATAACTATTACAATTCATAGTATATCAAAATAAAATCACACCGTAATCCAAACACAACCTTAGTACTTACATTCCAGCACTTTTAGCTGCCGCTACTCCGATGGCGAACCCTCGAAGACCAAGACTTGACTTGGGTTCACATTGTCCTGAAAATTCAAAATAAATTAATTAAGAAGTCTGATTAATTTGCTTTGAATGATAATTGGTGATTAATTTATCAGCATATAACTATGACCCACACTGATCTAGCTAGATTGATTAATTTCAATTAGTTTTTATTTAACAAGAATGTAATCAGATGGTAATTAACTCAGGTAAAACTATTTAAACTCAATTAAAACTTCAGGTTTAATATGATATAAAAATAAATTACTAGTAGACCAGACTACAATAGTCCTAAACTAACTTTTTCATGTCCAACCCATTAAGATTGGTTTGATCTAGCTCGACCAGCACAATATATCATTTGGGATCACGAGAAGTTGGATTGAACTAGCACGATAATAAACCATATTTTTTCTTGGCCTAGCTTGAAAAGTTCTTATAACTATCTCCCATTAATAATTAATATGTATATAATCACTAACGACTGCCGATCTCATAGGGTTTGTGTGCTATTTTCAATAGAATAGAAACGTTGAAGATTTTTCAACAAAAAAAGATAAATTCAATTTGTAACACTCTTGTCTAATTTGATTTAATAAGATCAAATTCAGACATCCACTACTATATATAGTGTCAAATAAATTATATCAAATTACTGAATTATATACTTGAAACCTCCTCATGGCAGTGAGAAATATGTCTGGACAAGGCTTTGCCAACCTTGACCTCAGGATTATCTCCCATGACAACATGATGCATCAGGGAGAAAAGATCCCCATGCTTCCTTGTCTTGAGCTCAAAATGTCTCTTGTCACTCCTGAAACATAAGTTCTATTAATTAATACTAATATTTCTTTGCATACTAGAGTGGATGAGATTAATGATGAGGATGAGATCATCACGTGAGGATGGTGCTTATTTAAGTTTTATTCTGATAAAATTAATGTATCAGTAGATGTTTACGTACCCGGTTGCAACGCAGATTGGTATCCCATGTGTATGGAGATGATTGACCAAAATTTTCACACCTGCAGATTGAAGCGAACATACATCTAGCATTTCGTGTTGTGAATTGATTAACTCACTCAAACGATTAAACTATTATATTAGTTAATGGCTTGCAATCTACTTATTCGACTTCCCCTCTCATATATGTGAATTGTGAGACCAATTTTTTTTTTTCTTTTTGTGAATAAATTGCATTAAGAGATTTTCAAACTTATTACATCACACTTAAATTTTAGTCTTCTAGGCCTCTAAATTTGATCAATTGTATTGCTTAGATCTATTTGCTAGTTAAATAATGAAAAATTGATACAGTAGATCATATTACGGTTCATAAGATCAAGGATTTATCAGACTAAAATTTGAGTACTTTAAGAACATGAGTGTCATACTCTGAAAACTTCCGACGCAATTTAATCTTTATAACAAATAGCTCTTGCATACCTCAAACTCCGAACCTACTTCAAGAACATTGGGCACTATACTGTATTTCATACAATAATCAATCTAACTCACCCAAAACATGAAAACCTTAAATTTGGTGGAGAGATGGTCGCCCCATGAAACTCAATATCAAGAAACTAGTTAGTTGGCCCCACATGCAGTGTACACTCAAGAATGGTACAAGCTGCCCCTCTGGTCAAAAAGAAAAAAAATACTATCATTTTTTACTGTGCACAATTAAAGTTTTTTAATTTTGACTACTAAAATATTTATAAATATACAAAATTGATCATAAAAAAATTATACAAACATATTAATTATAAAAAGTAATTTTAAAATATTATAATTTTATAAAGTTTTGCGGGCATACTATAGATGGAGTAATTAACAAGAACCAACAATATGTTGGATACATGCAGGCATATGTGTGGATGTAATGCCCCCATCATCCAGCACGTGTCCATCCACCCCTACACGGGATTGCTAGACTACACACGCATCAATTCAAGTTAATTGGCCGTTTATACAAAATGATGGCAGAGTGAGTGAGTTAGTGTATACGTGTACACAATTTATCCTATGTAGTAATGAGCGGGAGCATATTAAACCTTGGGGTGGGCATTACAGTATATCCATAACTAACTGTAACCTAATTAAAGCTGTTATATATATACCGGGCATGAGGTCGGCCGTGGGGAAGAGCTCCTGCAGGCTGCAGCATCTCCTCCCGGTCACGGAGGAAGCCCTCCGGCGAGAGCACTCCATGCAGCCCCGCCTCCTCGACGAAGACGCGCGCCGCCTCCAGCGCCGTCCTCCCGAGCATCTTGACCCTGACCGACCAGTCGAATTCCTTGCCGTACCTCTCCAGGATCTTCTTCTGCGCCACCGCACAGAACTTCTCCGTGTCTGAACCATCAGCCATGCATGCCCATGCACGCACACAAGATTTGATGAATAAGGCATGCATGCATGCACTTCAGATAAGAATATGGGATTAATGCATTTTTATTTTGGCTCCTCCACTTTCTTTGGTGGCTCAATTTTTTTTTATACATGCTACTATTTTAAAATGGGTCAAATAAGTCATTTTAAATTCAAACACAACTCAATTTGGTCGGTTGATTATTCTGTCATATTTTTTACATGAAACAACATACGATGATGTTGTGGGTGTGGCGAGGAGTTGATTCAATACAACATGGAACTAATTTGCACTACAAGCAGTTAGCTAACCACACTCTATTCCCTCTCATTTTTCTTTATCTTCCTTTTTTGTGTGGCATTGAGCTAACTTCACATGGTGTTAATTTAACTCTATATCACATTCTAGGTACTATCAATACTTGCCGTGATCTATTAAAAGGCATAAGGGACAAAACTAATTCTAAGTTGAACAATTTTAAAATATAGGTACTAAATTAAGTGAGAGAGAGGGAGAGAGAGAGAGAGGGAAAAGTAAAAGGACACAAATACATTTATCCCTTATGATAATAATTTTAAAAATCATATGAGCTTTTCAAGAGTAAAAGTTTGTAAGTGAAATCCAAAGTTTATAAGTTGACCTATTTTAATTTATACATAATTGTTGCAATATTTTATTTGAATTAAGAATACCCTAGAACTAATCAGACAGTTTAGTTAGCAATTTCATAAATCAGAAAGAAAAGCAACAAAGCCATTTGAAAATGACACAAATGTGAACATAGAGTTCAACAAAAAAAAATAAACACACAACAAAAAGCAAGATTAAATAATCATCAACCAAACAATCAAGAGATCAATAAATAAATAAATAAATAAATATATATATATATATATATATATATATATATACACACACACACACATACACACACCCATCCATCAGAAAGGCAACGAGGGAGAGACCAAGGAGAAGGCCATCCATGTCAAAGATGACATGCGAAATCATCGCCAGTCGCGCGAGCTACAAATCTCTCCTATTTCTTTCTAAGTGTTTGTGGCACCTGGCAAATACCACAATTTTGATAACTTCAAGCTAAAGTCTATATTTTGCAAGGATGACTTACATGCAGGGTTCCTATTTATTGATGCCTCGTATATATATATAGATTTGTTGGCGTGGTTGTTGAGTAATTGATAGATTGAGAGTTGTGGGGTTGATAATAAGTTGTGCCCATAACCACAGAATCAAAAGTTTCTATCTATGGCTCTCAATGCACTTATCTGTTACATTGTTGGAGCTTCTTGTTGCCAAAGTACACACAGAAAATTGTGGTTGTTCTCTAACTTTTAATCTGTCGGATCAATGATAGGTCATTGTGAGAGAGTGGCCTGCTCGTTCGACGAGTCATGACACTGCAACTGCTCAATTATTCTCATATTTGTGGATCTCAGTTTCTGTTTACAATATAATAATAATAGCAGTATAAGAAATTATAACAATTACTACTTATGGATATAGTACTTAATTACATTAAAGGAGCTGATAAGACCAAAATAAGAGGTTGATTTACTTCTTTTTGAGAGATACAATTGTGGTTCAGAATCCTTCACAAGTTATGTTTCATTTGGCACATGACTCTAAGGTATCTTAGTTTTCCAAATCTTTCACAAATTTTCTTTCGCTGATGAGGTGATCAGCAAGAGTGAGCACAGAGTACTCAGCAAGTCATAGTATAACACTTGCATATTCATATACATGTAGAGTTGACCAGTGAAGTAGATATGTAGGTTAATAATGTCAAATATACATATATGAATCAATAAACCATTTAATACGTTTTCAGAATGAGTCTTTGTATAGATAATTTCATGAGGGAATTGTTCAAATTTTTTGATGATTGGACAATGATTCAACACATCATGATTATTCAAAACTTCACAATGCAATTTATGCCACACAATATGATTTGAACTCATTGACCGCAGCATGCCCCAAGAACCAGTGGGTACGGAGTACTCGAATACTTCTTTAAAACTCTGCAGAGGTGTACCGTTTTACCCACAAGATTCCTTAACTTATTATTGTTAGATCATTTACATGCCATAATTCTGTATGCAATTGAGCTAATGATAACACACTGTTAATCCTGCATTATAATAACCTTGGCTCTACCTAGTATAAGATTTACCATCGGTTTGGTAGCCTTAATACCGTTGTGGTGGGCTAAACCCTCCACTCTGACCCCTTCCCAATACTGGTCCACAGTAGAGATGGTATAGTGCAAGCGTCAATACACGGAAGAGATCTTCCCTAACCGACAACCACGCAATCAATTGATTACTCATCAATATATCTTACTCCTCCATGTAAAGTTGGGTTAATTATTTAGTAAGGCTATTAGGTCATACCTGTCCTATATCAGACCTGTGGTGGTACGTTTTCATGTCACTAGATGTATAGCACAACTGATTAGTTCTTATTTGTTAGGGTGATGTATCCAACCACTATCTCACTTAAGGAGTTTCGCCCACCAATCCTACCATCCCCATCACTAACATTCCTTTTTTTTTTTCAAATAGACATCAACAGGTTAAATATATTTAGTCATAAATTCTTTTGTATGAGTACATACTAAATTTGATTAAAAGGAGTAGTTTAAATGAAATCCTTGTTGAGATACCTTAGAGTTTCACTTGCCCAGTATGGATTTCCACTCTAGGTGGTTTAGATCCATACCGTTGTGACAGGTTTGGGTTACTTGGTAAATATTCTACTATCAACTACCTGTGATTGTTCATTTGCATGCATATATTCATACTAATTAAAAACAATATACTGAAGTTTTTGTAACATATGAGTTCAATATGGTCAAGAAGTAGTGACTTGCCTTACTTGGTTGGAGTGTCTTCAAATTTGTTGCTTCCTTACTCCTTGGTGTTTCTTCTATGAAATCTTGCTTGGTGTGATGTTCAATTGGAGTTGTTGAAACTACTAACTCCGGGAGCTTGCATGATTTTCTTGAAACCTAATCGAGCGACAAACACGTAGACATAAGTCCATCAAACGAAAAATAGTTATACTTAACTATACATGTATGCATGAGAGGTAGTCGAGGATTGAGGTTGGATGGCAAGATGAATCTAATTTGGTAAGTGGTGAATATGAATAGATGAGATGAGTTGAATTTGGCCAAGTGATAAGATGGAACGGATAAGATAGATTGAGTCCGATTAGGTGATGGAATTAAACGAATAAGATAGATTTGATATCGAAAGCAGAATTTAGAAAGTAAAAAAAAGATTAGGGTTTGATTTATAAGGAGACTAGTAGAGCGAAAAAAGCGGGTTGAAAATAATTTGGTTGAAATTCTGAGATTTTAAAAGTTTACACAGATTACTTTTGATCAGCTGACTGAAATATAATAAGGACAAGTTGCTTAACAAAGTATTTAGAGGGTATGTTTGCAAACTAATTCAAATAGTTTGATTGTTTAGTTTCATAATAAACTTCTACATTTTAGAAAAGTATTTGAACATTAGGAGGTAGTTTAATTTGGCAAAATCACCTAGTTATTTTAGATTAACTTAGTTGTCTATGATATTATTTTAGTTTTAAGAAGATATCAAAATTTTATAATCTGGTTTTTACTGTTGAGAAGAAATTTTGGTGAAATCTCAATTCAAATTTCAATTAAATTGAATCAGGAATTTAATTTTAAAACAACAAGAAACTAATTTAGTTTAAAATCTGGAGCTGGAGCTCAGCTCTGCGATGAAGCCGGATGGAATTGGCCAGAAGCTAGAGCCAGCTCTTGGATTGGATTCGAATTAAATTGTTACAGTGTGGAGGTACCAGGGCAGCGAACGCCGGCCACTTCCGGCGATCACCGAAGAAAGAGACGGTAGGATGATGACTTACTATCTAACTCTCATATGTATGTTCCATACATGGCAGAGACGGCGAAGCGGTGTAGCCCCGGTGGCCGTGGACAAGGCGGAAACAGGGAGTTTGGCTGGTTCACCGTCGATGGGTTGTTCCGGCGAAGCTCGCCGGCGGGGAACAAGTCCAGTCGACCCCTTGGAGTCCCAATTCTGTGTAATTCCAATTAATTTGATTTTGACGCTAAAATTGGTCCTCAATTTCTCGGGCAACGACCGAAGGAGGGGCGCGACGAACTTCGGCGAGGGTTCGTCGGAGGCGGCGGTGCTTGGTGGGGAGCAAGAGGGGGTGCTAGGGGTCCTGATCGTAAAGTCGGACTGGACGAAGGTGTGCCGTGGTGTGCTGGCGACGTTAGCCCGCTTTGCGGTGAACTCGGGCCCGCCGGCGGCGACAAATCCGGCATGTTGTTTGAAATCTGTCTGAATGGGAAGGTACCATTGGTTGAGAAGAATGGATTGGGAAGAAAATTTCTGAATTTTTCACCTTGGAAAGAGGTCCGATGGATAGCACAGAGTATTTGGCCGCCGTGGCCGAAAATGGCGGTCCGGCGGCGATGTTTGGCCGGACTTGTGCTGGGCATCTGATTTCAGGTGAGGAACAAGATAGCAAAGGTCTGGAGTCCCGCCGATGCTCACCGAAGCCCAAGCAGCTAAGATCGACAACGAGACAGTAGCCGGTACGCTGTAGATGTTTTAAAATAAACTTACTAATTTAGCTTTTTTTTTTTTACAACACTAAAAAATTGTAGACTATTTTATTAAATTAGGATTTAATTTTGTTATAACTAGTTAGGGTTTATGAATCATATTAGAGCTATTGTTTAAAGAAATAGTTTTATATTTAGAAATCATAAATTATTCTTATTAGATGACAATTGTCATTTTATAAAAAAATAAAAAATAATATTTTAGTGAAATAAGTACACATACATACATACACATGTTTGTGCGCATATGCAAAAGTATATTTGAGGAAAATATTTTTAAACTAGTTGAAAATTAATTTAGGTTTTGATTGAAATTTCTTAGAGAGTATTTTTAAAGATAATTTTAGAGTTAAGAAAAAAAAAATGAAATTTTTAGGATTAGATTGTTGTAAAACAGAATTTTTGGATCTTATTTTTGTGACATGAGAGTCATCGTATGATTATAGATTAAATTATTTCAGTCTATATGATGTTTGTTATTGATGATGCACAGAATTAACATACTTGGTAATATGTGATATCCACGTTCATATTCTCAACAGTGAGTTATAGAGTCAAAAATTTTCTAGCTACAAAAATGGGGTCTTCTTATGGCTACAAAAGTTGTGGCTACAAAAAATAGGGTTCTCTCAGTGCGCCTGTCGTGCGTGTGTGGATCTTCTTGTTGCCAGGTGGTTGTTTTCTAGCTTCCAAGTTATCTGTTTATGTATAGTCTCCTGATGCACAAAATTACCTTATTTGGTAAGTTGTCATACACACGGTCGCTTTCTCGACAGTCATCGAGTCAAAAAAGTTTCTATGCATGGTTCTCCGTGCGCGTACCACTCTCGTGGGGCTCTTCTTGTTGCATAGTACACACAAATTTGTCGTCGTTTTCTAGCTTCCATCTTGTCAATCCGGTTAGTGATAAGTTATCATATGATTGCAAACTCAACGCTGTCTATATCCTAGTTGTTGATGCAAGTCCCTTCATTTGGTAATTTCTCATGTGGTGACTTTCTCGACGACGAATTATAGTGTCAAAATTTTTAATATGGATCTCGTGTATGTTGTGCATGTGGAGCTCCTTTTTGCCAAGTATATGCATAAATTTTTTGCTGTTTTCTAGTTACCATTTTGTCAAATCAATGATTGATAAATCATCATATGATCACAAATTAAGTTAACTCTATTTATGTCTTGATCGTTGATGTACTCAATTTCCACATTTGCTAAATTTGTGTTGTGATCATTTTCTCGACAGGAAGTGGTAGAGTCAAAAGTTTCAATATATGACTCTCTAAGGCACATTGCATGTGCATGTGTGGATCTTCTTGTTGCCAAGTATACAAAAAAAAAAAAAAACAAGCATTCAAACAGTAGGTCACAAATGCGGTGGTGACAGCTCAGATGAAGCGAAATCTCCGATCGAATGGTCAGAAATGCGGCGTCGACGTAACACAGCGCGAGGACTTCTTAGTGTCCAGATTGTATATTAACATATGACTTGTATAAAAAATATTTTCTAACTTTCAAGTTGGCGGGTCAATAACAGGTAATCACACAATTATAAATTAAGTTTTTTTTATGTCTATGTCTTGATTGATGCACAAATTACCAAACGCATCACCCTTTCAAATTTTTATTTCTTTTTGGATCTGTGTAGGGTTTGTCATTTAGGAAAGCATAAATATATTTTTTGGTTATATTAGGGTTATATAATTGTTGATATCCACCAAGATTGCAAACTCATCATAGAGCCAATTTGGAAAAGGTTGATGTCAACAAATGGGTGGTGCAATTCAACAATGTGGTCCAAATAATTGCATGTGTCTATGTTTTGTGGTGGCAATCAAAGTGCATTATTTGTTGTCGATATTTTTGCAACGTGGTGCACATAGATTCCAAATGTTGTTTTTGTGATTGTGACTTGTAGATTTAGTTGTCTAGTTCAATAGATGGTGTATGTCTCTCTTAACCAATTTTATAGCGTGGCCATGCAATTGTATCTAGAATTCTAAATAAATTGTTTTATATGTTCTCAACATAAAGCGAGTGAGTAGAATAATATTATGACTCAAATGTCTTTCTTCTTCAACTAACAAGGACTTAGGTATGCTATGACAACAGCGTGTGGCGGGTGGCATATTATGTAATTCCAAATTTTGATGGCATATAGTTAACTTCATCCCGTAGAAGCCCAGAAAGCTTCTAGTTGTAAATACGCTTTAGCTTCTAACTCGAGCCACTTAAAAAGCCGTCCTGTTTATTGGAGTTTGAGATTTTTACTCACCTTTAGGCTGGAACTAAAGTCACAAATGTGATTCATTCTTGAGTGTGATAAACCCGCTTCGTGGCTTCCATCTTCCGCACATGACTAATTAAGAAGTTGTGTGGTTCACGTTTTCATCGATATGCTTAACTTATTAGCATACTTAAGACTTAACTAGAGTCTTAAGAATTTTTGTCTATACATATATGAATGACATTGATTTATTTGATTAGTGATGGACTAGTTAAATATATTTAACTTTCTCATTCACTTAATTTTAAGTATATGAGACTTCTAGATATGTCTGAGAAAGACTCAAGTGTGATTTATCCAAATATAATATAAATCAAACAACTTCCATATAAATTTTAGACAGATTTCAGACCAAATATTTCTTAATGATCATGCAAAATCAAATATCCTCTAATTCCACTAGATTAATATATGTAAGTTGCAACAGCTAATTTGTTTTGTAACTATGTGTTACATCTTGTAACTAGCTAGTTATCTACACTACATATAAAACATGTTCTAAAATTAGGAAAATTAGTTATGGTACACGGTAAAAACATGAACTTGTTATAGAACACTAGGTGTATGGCTAATGTATGGGTCTAGAATTCATATATCAATAATACACTAATATACAATAACATAACTCAAAATTTTTAATTTTATAGCATAATTTGCCAACAAAAAGAAATGGTTTAACATCCGAGCAATCAAAGATTCTTCATTGATATGAACCACATAAAACATTCTTGTCTCAGAATCAGAGGCAACAAGAATACTTTGAAGTGTTACGACTAGCCCTAATACAAATCTTTAGATTTTCTACTAAAGAAATAAGTTAGGTAAAAATTTCCCAGAGGCATTACTAGCCACACTGGACTAGAGCTTCTTAAAATTTTATCCCACATGCTGGCAATGTTGGCATTTTTCACATTCTTATTTGTTTAAACAAAAACCTCTTAGTCTTCAAATAAATTTGATCTAATCTTTAAAAGCTGGCAAGCCCCATTCACTAGGGTTGAAATCCAACAGTGAACTGAGAACTTGGTCAGCTCCTTTGTGATATGAAGCATCCAGCCTTGGATCTGGGACCATAACCACATACCTGCCAAAAGAAGCAACACTTAGAAGCCAAAGACTATGGTTTTTGCAAAGGTGAAGGTATTTTTTTTTTTTTCATTTTTCACCATTCGATCAAAATCGTTCTCCTTAGATCTAATTTTCTAAAGTTCACCTAACTCCCATCTTACTTTCTCCAGTGACAACAGAGATCGAGACAAGACAGTGGTGTAGCTGCCAACCTAGCCGGCCTAGCAATGGGAGGTGGCGGTCGCAGGGGGAGAAAGGTAGGCGGAGGCAAAGGGAGGGAAGCATCGGATGAGAGAGGGAGGCAGTGCAGCAAGGCGGAGACGGCGGTGCCAGCTTTGGGTGGCAGTGTCCGACGGAGGAGGGAGAGAGTGGAGTAATGGGGGGAGCAAACAGCGATAATATCGTTAGCGATAATGTCGTTCTCAATGTCGGTGGCCAACTGGTTTGGTGGGGGCGCATGGGTTAGCGGTGGATGACGGCCACAGTGGAAGAAAGAGATGTATACGTTGGTTAGAAGAGTGGAGATTGAATCTAGATTTAAAATGTATAGTCTAGATGGTACAATTGTGTTAAGAAAAAAAAGAGATACATATTGACTAGACAATCCCAAGACATAATTGCTTGCATGGAGAGAACCAAAATAGCCACTTACATTCCTGCATTTTTAGCAGCGGCTACACCTGATGGCGCATCTTCAAAAACCAAGACATTAGCAGTATCCACATTATCCTGATAGAAAATGCAACAGCATCAGGAACAGCAAACTGACTTCACATTACAGTCTACAGGAAATGTAAGTGTTGCTGTATGGTCAATTCTGATACCTCAAACCTCCGCATGGCAGCAAGAAATATGTCGGGAGATGGCTTGCCTATCTTCACCTCAGGATCATCTCCCTTAACAACATGATGCATTAGGGCAAACATTTCCTTGTGGTTTTGTGTTTTCAGTTCGAAATGGCGTTGGTGTGATCTGACAGCATTGACAACAGAGAGCGAATCATTGATATGATTTTAATTTGGCAATAGAGCACAACAAAACTTATGAATTACCCTGTGGCAACACACACTGGTATTCCATTTGCATGGAGATGATGGATCAAACGTATCACCCCTACAAGAGAAATATTCCATTTATCCACTTCATAGGCAAAGCCATATACAAATATATAACTCATCATGGTAGGGAAGTTATTTCCTATGCTAAGAACACTTCAAAGAAAACTCGAAAGCCATAGCAACTTGCCACTTCTATGTTAGCAGTGTATGCCCATGAAAAAGCATGAGTTAATCACCAATGCTGGAGTATTGACTTTTCTAATGGACATATGCTGCCAGTATGACCCATCAATGGCTAAAATATTGTGTTCTAGCAACTGTTTTTCACCAAGTTACAAAAAGGGTTTAGAGTACTGAGGCACTGGTTCATCTGTATAGTCATGGTACGGCTAGAAGCTTCTTATTTTGCTTTTTCTTTTATGAAACAAAATCTTCTAAGTCAAGCTATTCATAGTATGATCTCATTGTCAGGTGTTTACATAACAATGAAACTGTATTTCCAAGCATATTGTCCTATTAATGTAATTATATTGTAGTGCTACATTTCCATTTTGATAACACAAGTTGGGCTATGTAGGAGGCTGAATTTCTACCAACCCTACTTACAAGTCAGGACACTGATTTTCTCCTTCCATATACTTCTCAACAAGGACACTGAGCAAAGTACTTTTTGACAAAACCAAATAAAGTTTATAACCAGGAATAACAGAATGCACCAAAGAACAATAATTGGTGCAACAAATAACACTAAGAATGTAATCATTTGATCCACATGGAGCATTATAATTATTTAGCCAGCAACAATGTAATGTAACAAAAATATGAAGAAAAAAAAGAAATGTGGTCTAAAAAGTAAAGATTTTTATAAGGATTTACAATTGTGAACCATCAAAACACCATATATCTTGTAGTGCCTAGAGGCCCAACCATTTCTAACTCCTGTGCTCATAATCACTTGGGTCAAAATGATTCACCAAGTTGATATGAATTTGCCATAAGGAGTTGTATACTATCTTGGAACACTCTATTACTCATATGAGACTAAATTCCCATCCAGTCATCCACATAGTTGAGGTATCACATACAACATCTTCAAAGGTCCAAATGTCCTCACTAATCAATTGTGTACACAACATATGTCCACAACCAACCCTCAGCATACGTCTGTGCATCCAATGCAGAAAACCGTACGCCATGCGTCCACGCACATGACCCAAATGCACTATACTTCCACATGCTTTGTGTGCTAATTCAGTGAGGGCAATGCTTTTGTACCATTTGTTATGCCCTTTATGCCTGATAAATACCAATTATAGGCTTGCTAGCTTGGCCTAAAATGGTTAATGTTTTAGAAATTGAGCCTAGATTGAATGCTTGTTGAGAGGGTGAAATATAAAAAACAACAAAAAGAACTACAGATTTTTACATATTCCGGCATTCTAACTACGTTCTACAGCTCCGCCTGACTTCTTGTCAAGATTTCACAATCATTAACTTTCATATACACTTTCAGAGATCACCACAAATACTTTACAAGCTATGACTTACAACTTGCACCAACTTGGGACAACCACAAATCCGTCGGCTTTTGACTTACACCAAGCCAGGACAACCAAAAAAAAAAAAACCTTTCCTCTCCAATCTCACCATAAACTGACCTTTGCACACAAACAAGAAGGATGCACACAACCCAGTGTCAATCTATCCTATAAATGAAATATCTAAACCCTATAAAGCTCCAGTGTATGGGTGACCAAAATACAAAATACATTACATTGAAGTATAGTGTAGTTGATGACCATGACATGAGAATAGCCTATTTATTTATAAAGTGATTACAAGAGCTTTAGCAAGAGAAAACATTTAGTACAACTTTGCTTATTTGTTAGTTGTTTAGATTAGTGTCATTCCCTCCAAGTTTGTGGCTAGCTTCAACCTATTGGGTCCGCATGACATAGATACACTAGTGTTTTCACTTTTGGATCAAACATTTGTATCTGATGTGGGTCTCGTTAATACATGCATCGAAATGTAAGTCTCTAAGAAAAAAACAGCCAATCTTTGTTTTGAAATATCTCAACCTTCAGCAGCTTCAACTAATATAACTATTTATGAATTATTGTTAAATCATCATTCATCACAAACCTTGCTTCAACAATCGATGATAGATTTAACAAAAGATGTATCTCGCCCTCAGTTATATCAATGCAACTCCTCCTGAATTACAAATTTGAATTTGTTGGAGATGGAATCTCCCAACAACCAAGACTCCAGATTGTTAGATTTGTTAATGAGAAATCTTGCTCTGATATGAATTTGTGGATCAGATATGGTGCTCAATTGGAGTGAATGAAAATTATATTATAAATTGAATTTGCAGTAGAAATTAAGAATAAGTCAAGAATTAAAACAAAACAAAAAGGAGCAGGCAGACCAGATTGATTTCAAAGTTCATAATAAGCACCAATCCTACTCTCCATTTAACAGATTGCACTGATAGGATTCCACACTAAGCTTTTCCCACACCCCCAACCAGGCAATGGATCAATCTTTACAACTTTGAAAATCAACTTGGCTTACACATTCTATGCCTGACTTTGATCCTGGTCAACCTCCAAAGTAGCCCCTACTCTAGACAATAAACATAATACTAAATAGTCTTCGAAACATTTTTTCTATCACTTTGAGGGTATTTGAGTAGCACGGTCATTATCTAGAGTAGGAGCTACTTAAGAGGATTGGGATCACTGTGGGGTGCGTGTAAGTCGAGTAGATTCCAAAAGTTGTAAAAGCTGGTATGCTGTTTAGTAGGGGCACGACAAAAGCAGAGATACTGCTTAGTAGGGACAAAGCACCTCTCCTCTTTTCTTTTGTTTGATTTCTTGACTTGTGTAGTTATTTTTCACTGAAAATTCAATTTGTGGTACAATCTCGATTTACCCCCTCTCAAACGCCATGTCAGATCCACAAATTAGTACTAGAGCAAGATTGCTCATGAAAGAACCTAACAATCTGAAGTAATGACTGTTGAGAGATTCCACCACAAACAAATTCAAATAAGCTGCAATTCATTGGGCGCTATATTGCTACAACTAATAGGGAGCTAGATCTATTGTCAAATCAATCACCAAGAAAGAGATTGTTCAACCAAGGTTTGCACTGAATGATTTAATAATAGTTCACAATGTTTTATCAGTTGAAGATGTTGAAGGTTGAGATATTTGAAAACCAGGATTAGTTGTTGCCTCTTAGAGATTTATATTTCGATGCATGTATTAAGGAGGCCCATAGATAATACAAATAATTGATCCAAAAGTGCACATATTAGTGCATTTATTTCATGCAAACCCAACAGGTTGAAGCCAACAACAATCTTGGAAGCCATGGCACTAACATAAACAACTAACAGATAAGCATCACCCAAAGTTGGAGTCATATTTTAAATGTTTAACTCTCACTAAAGATCTTGTAATTGCTCTATAAATAGAGGCTATTCCACAAGTCATGGTTATCAACTACACGGTACTTCAATGTAACATCTTGTGTAGTTCATCACCCATACACTAGAGATTTATAGGATTAAGATATTTCACTTATATGCTAGATTAAGACAAAGGGGGTTGTGTTCATCCGCCCCTGTGTGCAAATGCTGGTTTATTATGAGATTGGAAAGGAAGGGTCTTTTGGTTATCCTGAATTGGGGTCAATGAAGAGCCACAGGGTTTTTGGTTCTCCCAACTTGTAAGTCAAAAGTTGTAGCTTGTAAAGGTTATGCTTATGCCGGAATCCCGATGATGCGTTTGAAAGTCAATGATAATGGAATCTTGATAGGACATCAGGCAAAGATGTAGGACACAAGAAGCATGCCAAACTTTATGAAAATCTGTATGTTCTTTTTGTTGTGTTTTTATATATAGCCCTCTCAATGAGCCATTTGATCCCAACATCAATTTCGAAAACTTGGTTAGCCATTTAGCCCAAGCAAGCAATCCTACAAGAGGATTTTAGGCCATGCTAGCGAGCCACCATATCTGATCCACAAACCTAAGGGATCATATAATAGACAAGCTCAACTCTCTATAGCCCATATAGGACTAAACTCTAATCCAAACACTTGAGGTATCTAATATATAAATCTATGCATCCAAAATTGAAGAATGCATGAATACAATAAAAAGATAATTCTCAATCTACCCACGCTATTATAACACCATTAATATTAACTAATTAAACTTCCTTTGAAAATTTGTAAACGAATTATTGGGAATAAAAATATCTAGAATCCCTAAAATATCCTCCCTCCTCCACTCCCTCCAATGTGCTCTTCCCCCATTAATGCACAAAAGGTGAGCAGTGCACACAGATGAAGCAGCATGTAGCGCCGCAGATGGCACATGATGCATGATTACAGGTGTGTAAGGCAGCACACAGCCTAAAGCAGCGCAAGGTGGTGAGTTGAGTGAGGTAACATGTACATTGCATTGTAAAAGTATGTTACTGCATATGGCAAGAAGTGCCAGCAGCATGTGGGGCCAAAAAGACCAAATAACATTGCTAAAAGTTTTGGGTGGATTTGAAAGAAATGTATTACTTTTCAGGAGGATAAATGTGTGGTTATAAACTTTGGAATATTTTGTACTAATAACTCCTTTAAAAAAGAAAATAACAAATCTAACCTCTAGTTCAAAAAATTTGCAAAAACAACCTTTTTTGTACAGTAGATGCAGTAGTCGGATGTGCCGCACATGGGGAGCGTGGCGCACACACCCATGTGCAACAGGGACTAGTCCCTTGCATTTCATTGGACACTGCACACATGCATGTTTCTTTGCACATTCATTGCACACATGCACACATGAATGTCTCCTGACGCACAAGGGGTGTGCAGCAGATCCGTTTGTCACACGCCGTGCTCTCCAACCTTACAAGAAATGAGTTATTTTTACAAAGTCTCTAAACTAGAGGTTAGATTTGTTATTTTCTTTTTTAAAAAGGCTATTCTAATAAAATATTCTAAACTTTGGAGCTACAAAAACATCTAACATCCAAATGTGAAACTTTAACTCTCCTTTTAGAATCTCAACAAGAACTAAATACTTGTTTGTGGATAATAGAAGATAGATACCAATATGAAAAAGTTCTTGTAAGTTTGTAGTATGCTAAAAAAGCCTGTAGACTTTCATGGAAAAAGCTTTGCCTACAAATCCGCAGTACTTGATCATGCTTAGCATGTCTAGGTGAAGTTATTTCTTTGCTTTGGTTTTGTCTGAGTTCATTATACAAGTAATTGAACTAGGATAGTGCTAAGAACAACCTTAGACAACAAACACCAAATTGCCAACAACTAGAGTTCATATGAATTTAAACTCCTTTGGCAACTCAAGTCCCCATCTTCTATGCACTGTGCCTCACAAATTATCAAGATGGAATGCTACTGCAATCAACACATGGCGCGGCACCAAAACATACTGTCCCAACTAAACAGCTAGCTTGAGACAGACATCATATCACAAATGCAACATCAAGATCACCTTTTTGAAAGGGAGGAAAGATCCTTCTCACCAGGCAGGACAGTGCAGGAGGGGAAGAGCTCTTGGAGCATGCTTTCGCGCTCCTCGAGGAACTGCTCCGGCGTTAGAAGGCCGGTAAGGCCACACTCGTCGACGAAGATGCGCGCCGACTCCGTCGCCTTCTTGCCCATCATCTTCGCTTTGAGAGACCAATCGAACACCTTCCCGTATCTCGCCAAGATCTTCTCCTGCACCTCTGTGTAGAACCCCTCCGTGTCTGCGCCCACATCAAACACCATCACTAAACACATACAGTGAAGCCATGAGAGCAATCTCCAAGAACAATCCAAGAGCTCAAGCAATTAAGAAGCCAAGTGAAATCAACAATCCAGAACCTGAAGGATAAACCCATTACATTCAAGAAACTACTGAAACTATCAAAACCCAAACTATCAAACCCAAAATAACCAATCGGAAGAAATCAAGAAGCCGCCGAGAGAAAAACTTCAGATTCACTTATAGAACCAATAAACCAAGAAACTAATCGAAGCACATCGTGTGAGGAGCCACAAGAATCTATCTTAGCAAGTAAAAGGGCAAGAAGCCATTCCAAGAAATCAAGAAGCCCCTCAGATAAAAGCCATGAACCGCAAACACAAGGGCATCTGGAACGCAAGAAACAGGAGCAACGAAGGCATGGGGAGGGAGGAGGTGGAGACACCAAGGAGGAGGCCGTCCATGTCGAAGATGACGTGCGAGATGGCGGCTCTGAGCGCCGCCGCCGCAGCGTTCCCCTCGCCGGCGGCCGCGGATGCCATGGGAAAACGTGTGATTCTTAAACGATTGCAAGCCGTCGCCCAGCACACAAAGATCGGCTTGTGCCGTCGCCCGTGGATTCTCCCCTGTTTTAGTGGGGTTATTTTTAAAAATAAAAAACAGATAAAGGTATTATTGTTTGAGTTTTGATAACCGACATGTATCTTTTTATTTTTATTTTATCTTATATATATCTCAGTAATTTTGGATTAAACTCTCTTTTTTAAGCTAGTTCTTTATTATTTATCTAATTCTTTCCTTAACTTCTTCGACATTGATAATCCAACAATGAGCGACGACAGGATGGCCAATCAGTAATGACACTACTAGTGGCAAGTGAAATCAGTGAGAGATGGTTGTTGTGGGAGAGAAGGAGGTAGTACAATTAGTAGCAATGATGGTGCTGCTGCTTCAAGTAGTAGTGGCCAATAGGAGAGAGGTAGAGGAGGAGGATGGGGAGGAAGTAGGGATGAAAATAGATCGGATCCGGATCGGATAGTAGTTGAACCATATCCGTATCTGTATTTTTTTTGGATCCGGATACGAATACGGATAGTCCGGATACGAATATGGATCAAATACGGGTCAAAACAGATACGGTTACGAATAATGCTTGGAACATTGATACCCCACAAACTATACGTCCAAAATCAATTAAAGCACATAAATGATTGAATTGATTAGCACATTTATAAAATTTACACAGTCCATCACATAAATTAAACTTTTTCATATATAGCCACACATACATATGTTGACGTATTGCATAAATACATGGTTCAAAGTTCAAATAGACCATCAGTCCATCACATAGATATAATTCAAAGTTCAAATAGACATCAGTCATCACATAAATACATGGTTCAAAGTTTGGAGGTTCTGAAAATGAAGAGACTCAAAAACAGACATCTTAATACTAGAGTATTAAGAAAACGAAGAGACTCAAAAGAAGCTCTTTTTATACTAGGGAGGTTCTGATTTTGAACATTAGAAAAGAACTCCGAAGCAGTGCTTTGTCATATTACACATCAAAAAAGAACTCACGCATAGCTTGAGAGGGTTCCACTAGATTGATGAAGAATCTCTCAAATATCCAGAGGAGGGCAGGCGAGAGGAGGGCCAGGGCGGACGGCGGTGAGAGGACGCCAAAAATTGATACAAATCTAGACTGTCTCGCAAGAGAATGAGGACAATGCAATAGGCGAGTATCAGTCGTTCTTTCCACAGGGACTAGAGAAGCGAAACGCGTAAACTAAACTAAATCGATGGCAAATGAAAATAAATCGGACGAAAGAAAGAGAGATGTTAGAAGAATGCAAAGAAAGAGAGAGGTGATCGCCTCGACAAGCGACTAGTGTTCGTTCTGGACTAGTGTTTCGTAATACTAGCGATAAAAAGAAATCGTGTATTGGTGGCACGCGAGGCAGGACAGACAGCTATCATCGATCGTAATCTACGGCGAGTATCAACGAATCACAAATACAAAGTAAACACTATAGCCCAACCAACTCCTCTCGACAACTCAACAGCAAGCAACCAACTTTGTAAAAATCACAATCCATATCAATTTGCAATTAGATTCAGCACAGCAAGAAATCAAATCAATTCAGAAATGCAATTCAATTTAAGATAGACTACAGTTCAATGCAAATTGCAACAATATTGAGAAGAAGCAGATGCTGGCTTCACTTAGTGAGGAACCTTTTTCAATTCAAGGCAATAAGCACTAAGCCAACAATGTAGACTTGATAATAACAGCACAATCATACAGTTTAATCAAAGATACCACAATCATGATCCAGCATCTCATCAGCCAATATAATTTTCAAGAGGCAAAGCAAAGAATCAATTGAAATGCATCAACACTGTCTCATGACTGTCTCTAAGCGGTTCACTAGTCAGTACTCAGTAGCCAAACTGAATAAAATTTAGATCAGAATGAATCTTGTTCAACTCAATTTCAGAATTTTGATCATCACATTGCAGGACTCAGTTCAGGAGGCATACACACATTTCAATCCCAAGAGAAAGGAGAGGAAAAGGGGATAATCACATAGTGTTTGTTGTTGTTCTTGGTTTTTGGGTTGTTGGTGTAGATGACCCAAGTTGATGAAGCTGGAGCTGGCTGTGGTCGATGCAGTGGAGCTGGTCGAAGCTGTCGAGGAGGTTGCTGCGCTTGAAGTCACCGTCGAGGCCGAGGTCTTGGACGAGGTTGTCACGACGGCGGAGTGGTGGTCGATGGCGGTGACGGTGGCGTGGAGGTACTGGAGACCTCACCAGCGGCGTCGGGTTGGATCCGAGCGGATCAGGCTTGGATCGGTGGCGCGAGTGAGGCGTGGGACAGCTAGGAGGCGACGACGAGTGGGATGTGGCGGTGGCTTTGGAGGCGGAGCGAGATCGGGGGCGGCTTCGGCGGCGGGAGGCGATGCGCAAAGGGCGGTGGTGTGTGGGGCGGGGGCGCAACGGACGGGCGGCCGGCGGGCAAGAGGAGGGGCGGGGCGGCAAGCGGCGAGAGGAGGAGGGGTGCGGTGGGCATTGTTGAAGTGAGATGTAACATCCTGAGTTTTGGGGTGAAAAGTTTTTCTTAAAAGTCATGCATGCATATGTCTCTTCTAGATTAACCAAATCAGCCTCAGCTTTATTCTGTTCTAGCCCTAAAATCTCCAAAAATCTATCATGTGACCCTAAGTCAAGATCTGACTTTCCAGATTTGATCTATCAGTTATCCTAAATCTAAAAGCCTTCAGAACCCATATTCAATTCCATCTCTAACTTCCAGATTTTTCAACTCCTTTTTGTTTTCGAAAATAGAAATATCTTATATTACCCAAATACCCTAAGTTTCAGAAATCCAGATTTAATCCAAATCTTGACCAAGTTCAGACCAAATTATTCCTGGAACATGATCAAGGGTATGCCAATACCTTAATCCAAAAAGTTGACAGCCAAATTTCATCATCTAGACCTTTTTCGCAAATCAGTCCAAGAGTTATTTCAAATTAGTCCTTATCTGATGTCTGAAAACCCAAAAAGGCTAAAATCTCCAGATTAACTCCAAATTCAGAATTTCTTCGGCAAATCTTCTCAAAATGCTATTTGACACCAGTTTCTCTTCTGTGCAGATTTCAAAATCAAACCCTAAATGCCAGAATTCGAAATCAATTGAAATTCGGGTTTCAATTACCCTAAAGTACCCTATTTTCAGTTTTTGTCAAAAACCATTCAAATGTGCCAAATTTTATCAAATACCTTTGCCAAATGTTTTGTTGAACATATCTACCAGATTAGTGAAAGCAAATTCAGTTTAAACCTTCCAGAATTCCAGATTTACAGAACAGTCCAAAATTCAAGATTTGAAACTGCAGTTCAGTCCAAATTTCGACCAGGCCATTTACTGTGCGCACGACCAGAGTTGCTGTGCCTGTGCGCCGTAGTTGCTCGTCGCCGGCGAGGCTTCGCCGCACTTGTGACCGTGCATGTCGGTGTGCACGTGTCCTCGCTTCAGCCCGTGTCGTGGCAGCGCCACTGCAACGTCGATGACCAGCGCCTGCTCCCGCGCGTGACCAGCAGCCTTTTGTCAGCAATTCACCGCCACGTTGCTTTGCCGCGCCAGTTGTTATCGCCACCGCTTGCTCCAGCCTTGCAATGTCCCGATGAACCGACATGATGACACTACTACAGAAGTGCATTCCACTAACCCTTATTTTCTAATGGTTGTAAGCAATCTAGGAAAAATCCGATAGAATAGGACGACAGCGGCGGAAAACCATCATTTTACTATCGGTTACACACTAATCCAACGTTAGTGAAATGCAAATACTTTTTACTATCGGTCATTACTGTACAAACCGATATAATATATTAAATAGTACTATCGGTTTTCCTTTTGTAACTGATAGTAAAATTGCGAACTTTATACTATTGGTTATTACTGTACAAACCGATATAATATATTAAATAGTACTATCGGTTTTCCATTTTTAACTGATAGTGAAATAACTGACTTTTTACTATCGGTTATTACTGTACCAACCGATATAATATATTACAATAGTACTATCGGTTTTTCGTTCGTAACAGATAGTAAAATTACTCACTTTATACTATCGGTTCGTACTGTATTAACCGATATAATATATTGAATAGTACTATCAGTTTTTCTCGGGTAACTGATAGTGAAATTACTGACTTTTTACTATCAGTTATTACTGTACTAACCGATACAATATATTAAATAGTACTATCGGTTCAACAACACAAACCGATAGTAAAATGACTTCATATACACTAATGGTTATGACAGGGGGACCTTATTTTACTATCGGTTAGTTTTGTTGAACCGATAGTAAAATTGGACAACTTAATTAGGTCGACCCCTGCTCTGCGCTCTACATGTTGGAATCATTTCAGCCGCGCACAACTCCAAGCTAGAGTGATCTGGAGAAGCTAGCTGAGAGGTTGATCATATTTCCATCCCCCTCGGTATTGTCATCTTCTCATCACCTCTCTCTCTCTCTCGATCACTCTTTCACACTCTCCCTCTCTCTCTACTTGCAATTCATTAAACTAGATACATGTATCTCCAAGCTAGCTAGAAGGCTGGGTTGGCTAGCTAGCTATAGCTTGCTGAATTTAAGCAGCTAGCTAGCTGGCTCTTCCAATTAATGCATGCATCAAGTTAATTAGGGTTTCATATATACAAATCCATTTAATGTAATTAAACAGCTCATGTACACACATATGGCCTAGCTAATTATGTTTCATTTATATATGCATGCCCTGAGTCATTAATTATTTATTTGAATTTGTCAATTTTGTGAAATAATTGTAGATGGACCGAGAATATTGGATGTATGGAATAAAACGTACTACTGTTGAGTATTTGGAGGGTGTGAATGGATTTATTAAATTTGCTGAGCAAGAGAAGGCGAAGAAGGGAGAGAAAGATATGTATTGTCCTTGTATAGATTGTATGAACTTAAAAAGGTTCGGCAACTCTGATCAGATTAGGAGTCATTTGATTCGTCGTGGTTTTAACGCACGCTATACCCGTTGGATATGGCATGGTGAAGATCTTGAGGAAACGAGCACTACCGCTACCACTCAGCAGCACCCGGAAGTGGATTGCAGTAATGATGATCATGATCAAAACATTGATAATGTTCATTCGGAAGTCCATGTAGATGACGACAATTTAGATGAAATGTTACGTGATGTAGAAGAGGACTACAGCGAAAACTATTTAGCTAAATTTCAGAAATTAATTGTTGATTCTGAGAAGCCTTTGTTCCCTGGATGTGAAACATTTACAAAGTTGTCTTCTGTGTTGAGATTATATAACTTGAAGGCAAGCAACGGTTGGAGCGATAAGAGTTTCACGGCGCTATTGGATCTGTTAGCGGACATGCTTCCAGAGGGAAATGAGTTGCCAAGATCGGTTTACCAGGCCAAAAAACTATTGTGTCCGTTGGGAATGGAAATCGAAAGAATACATGCATGCCCAAATGATTGTGTTCTGTACCGTAACGAGTACGAGGATTTGCATGTTTGTCCAAGATGCGGTGCATCGCGGTATAAGCATGGGGACAGAATTTATCACAATGGATGTGATGAGGTAAAGAAAGGGCCTCCGGCCAAAACTGTGTGGTATTTGCCTGTGATTCCCAGATTGAAACGGCTGTTTGCAAATCCGAAAGATGCGAAGTACTTGCGTTGGCATGTTGAAGGTCGGAAACAAGACGGAAAACTAAGACATCCAGCTGATTCCATTCAATGGAGAAACATTAACAGAACATTCGGTGAGTTTGGCGGCGAAGTGAGAAATATAAGGTTTGGGCTGAGTACGGATGGTATGAATCCACACGGAAATATGAGCAGTCGACATAGCACTTGGCCGGTTCTTTTATGCATCTACAATCTTCCTCCTTGGTTATGTATGAAGCGTAAGTACATAATGATGTCGTTACTAATTTCAGGACCCAGACAACCCGGGAATGATATTGACGTGTTTCTATCACCGTTAGTCGAGGACTTACAAAAATTGTGGAGCGAAGGGGTGCGGGTGTGAGATGCACATAAGCGAGAGAATTTCATGTTGCGGGCCATGATATTTTGTACCATAAATGATTTCCCGGCCTATGGAAATTTGTCGGGGTATAGTACGAAAGGAGTCAAGGCTTGTCCTATTTGCCTGGATGAAACTGAAAGCATGTGGTTATCGAACTGCAGAAAAACAGTGTACATGGGTCACCGCAGATTCCTTCCGATGCATCACGCCTACCGTAAGAAGAGGAAGTCATTCAATGGGAAGCCTGAGAAAGGATCAGCCCCAGTGTTTGTGACTGGTAAGGAGCTTTACTTGCGCGTGAAGGACATCAAAGTTGAGTTCGGTAAATGTTCTAAACCTCCAGGAAAAAATATTTGGAAGAAGAGATCGATTCTTTGGGATCTGCCATATTGGGAGCACTTACAAGTTCGACATTGCATTGATGTCATGCACGTAGAGAAAAATGTTTGTGACAGTTTGATTGGTTTGTTGTTGAACATTCCAGGAAAGACGAAAGATGGCATCAACGTTCGCCGTGACATGCTCGACATGGGCATAAGGACTGAGCTTGCACCGTTGGAGAAGGCAAAGCGAACATACCTCCCCCCGGCCTGCTATACTTTGTCAAAAAGAGAAAAAACAGAACTCTGTCAGTGCCTACATGGTGTCAAAGTTCCATGCGGGTATTCTGCGAACTTGAAAAAACTTGTGTCCATGAAAGACTTGAAACTGGTTGGTATGAAGTCCCATGATTGTCATGTACTGATGTCACAAATGCTTCCCATTGCTATCAGAGGCATTCTCCCAGTCAAAGTCAGAGAGACAATTACAAAGCTATGTTATTTCTTCAACACAATATCTGGCAAGGTACGTAAGCGTGTACTCCTAGCAAGTTAATTAGCTCCATTCGTGGAACTTGTCAGATTTTTTGGATCTGAATATTTGTTGCAACTGTGTCCTTGCAGGTAATTGATATGGATGGACTGGACGATTTGCAACGCGATGTGACTACCACTCTTTGTCAGCTGGAGATGTATTTCCTTCCATCCTTTTTTGATGTTATGGTCCATCTAATTGTTCACCTTGTCAGAGAAATTAAGTTTTGTGGACCCGTGTTCCTGCGCTACATGTATCCATTTGAGAGATTTATGGGTATCTTGAAGGGATATGTAAGGAATCGACATCAGCCTGAGGGCAGTATCATTGAAGGTTATGCCACCGAGGAGGTGATCGAATTTTGCACCAACTATATAGCCGGGGTTGACCCAATTGGCGTTCCTACGTCTCGGCATGAGGATAGGCTTCAGGGCATTGGAACGATTGGATTTAAAGCAGTCGTCCCCTCTAGTGATCTGTATGCAAAAGCCCATT
Source organism: Pharus latifolius (assembly GCA_019359835.1). Classification (NCBI taxonomy): domain Eukaryota; kingdom Viridiplantae; phylum Streptophyta; class Magnoliopsida; order Poales; family Poaceae; genus Pharus; species Pharus latifolius. Next base: position 69,728,978 of record CM033326.1, on the reverse strand, counting down.
TTTGGGTCTTACAGCACATGACGGGGGTGGAGCCATACATACACGAGCACAAGGAAATGTTACGGAAACAGAATCCCTCGAAGCCAGAGATTTGGGTCACCAGAGAACATAATAGGAAGTTTGCTGGGTGGATCGAAAATAGAGTCCTGCAAGCTTCTGAGGGCGATGTAGATGAAAATGTTACATGGTTGGCCAGAGGGCCTAGATTTACTGTAGGGACTTGGCAGGGGTATGACATCAACGGCTATTCATTTTACACAAAAACTCAGGACGAGAAGAGTGCTATGCAATGTAGTGGAGTGACACTACTTGCTATTTCGGAGGATGCCAGGGCAGTAAGAGCACTCGACTCATATTACGGTGTTATTGAGGAAATATGGGAGCTCGATTATGTATTACTTAAGATTCCTCTGTTTCGATGCCAATGGGTCGAAATCCCTCGAGGTGTTAAAGTCGACAATTATGGGTTTACTCTAGTCGATCTCAGTAGAGTCGCACACAAAGATGATCCATTTATACTTGCTGAGCAAGCCATACAGGTGTTCTACATCGTTGACCCGGCCAACCCAAAGTTGCACGTTGTCCTTCACAGTAAGAGACGTATTGTTGGGGTCGAAGAAGTTGTGGATGAAGAAGAGTACGATCAGTTCGACGAACTACCTCCATTTTTAGATGGAATCCTTCAATCTGTCCCTACCGAAGATATTGACGAAACAAGTTACCTGCGAGACGACCACGAAGAAGGATTATGGGTGGACAACCATTCTTGACTAATTTGCAATATGTAAGTGACGTATATTACTTGGATCGATGAATGTTCAAATCATTTTTCAAAAATTCTTTGGGAAAACATACGTGATGCATTGAGAATCATTTCTGCAAATTTTCATTTCAATTGGAGTATATACTTGATTTGAGCAATAATTGATTCTTTTCACAAATATATATGAAAACTGCAAATTTTCATTCCATGATTGGTCTTTACTGTTAATTTATTTCAAAATTATTGCAAGCCATTTGCATGGGGTTTCAGGTGTCTTTACAAGTGCAAAATGATGTACTGAGACCCATCTGTATTTGTTCTCAGGAAATACCTTTAGATCAATTTAACAGTATTATACTATCGGTTTCAACCTCCAAACCGATATGAAATTAACATATACTATCGGTTTATTGTCATAACCGATAGTAAATACAATACAAAATGATGTACTGAGATCCTTTGTAATTCTTCTAAGGGAAATCTTTTAGGGTCAATAGCATTGTATTTTACTATCGGTTATAACTGTGAAACCGATATGAAATTAAACTATACTATCGGTTTATCCTTCACAACCGATAGTGATTTACACTGTGTTATGATCCTCTGTTCTTAGTTTACTATCGGTTTAGTGTTCACAACCGATAGTGATTTACACTATGTTATGATCCCCTGTTCTTAGTTTACTATCGGTTTAGTGTTCACAACCGATAGTGATTTACACTATGTTACGAAAACCCTAACTTACATGTTTTTACTATCGGTTTTGTGGTGATGAACCGATAGTAAATATTCATTTATTAGGTTATAACCTGCACGATTTTCCCTCCAGTGCAACTGATCACATTCCAAATCGAAAAATACTCGCGCGGAAAACCCTAGAATTGCCGACGTTCGCTTCTTCGCTCCTCTGCGCCACTGGTTCTCCACCGCCTCCGGCATTGCATTGCGCCACCGCCTCCGGCCACTCCACGATCCACTGTAAGTGTTCTTGACCAAATCGCTCGCGTGTATTGCTTAATTTTGTATGCAATGGTTCATATCCCGTTCCATGGATTACAAATAGAAACCTAGAGTAAAATTCATGAACTACAAACTTGATAGCTATGAGAATGACAAAATTGATGAAAATCATAGCAATTTGTCATACAGTGTAGTTCACTATCGGTTTCTTACTCAGAACCGATAGTAAATACCCTAAAACTGAATTTTCTGTTAATTATATCCCATTTCTAATGTTCATCTGAAATTTTGGTTCATTTATATTTTAACATACCTTATGTTCCTGCTGAGCAATTACTTTATGTTCCTGCTGAGCAATTTTGGAAATTTTTCCTAATTCAGACTTGATTACTATCGGTTTGACTTATAAAACCGATAGTAAATAGTAGTGCCATCATAGTTTGCACAGCTAATTTGAATTTTCTGTGAATTACTTCCCATTTTCTAATTTTCATCTCAAATTTAGGTTCATTTATTTTTTAACATACCTTATGTTCCTGCTAAGCAATTACTTTATGTTCCTACTGAGCAATTTTGGAAATTTTTCCTAATTCAGACTTGATTACTATCGGTTTGACTTGGAAAACCGATAGTAAATAGTAGTGCCATCATATTTTGCAGAGCTAATTTGAATTTTCTGTTAATTACTTCCCATTTTCTAATTTTCATCTCAAATTTAGGTTCATTTAAATTTTAACAGACTTTATTTTCCAGCAGAGAGATTAGCATAGTTTGCACTGCTAATCTTTTAAATTTTCCTAAATATAGACCTTAGTACTATCGGTTTTCCTTTCAAAACCGATAGGAAATATAGTATTTGTTAGTTTGCACTGCTCATCTGAATATTCTGTGAATTACTTTGTCATGTACCTTTCTTCATATCAATTGGATGGTTTGTTCATGGTATTTTAGGTAAAGCCATGTCGGCATCTTCCTCGACTGATACTAGTGATACGGCGAGGGCGAACGTAGATGGCGCTGCCTCGTCCCAGCGCAAGAGGAAGGCACGAGGCGCGACGATGTTGGGTCGTTTGGCCAAACGCGCGGATCTTTCCTGTGAGTTCAACCAGTTCGGGAGACCGATCGGGAAGAACGCCGGGCACTATGCTGCCTATGTTGGCTTGTTGGCGAAGGAAAGGGTGAAGATCACTGTCCAGAGCTGGAAGGACGTCAAGGCCGACGAGAGGGATAGGCTGTGGGCGGAAGTGAAGGTAAAATTAATCAAAATCACTGAACTCTTGAGTAATCACATTCCCTTGGTTTATCCTAGAGATTAGGTAAGTCCTACTTATATGCACCATTTGAAACAGGCCAAGTGGAACATCCCGGACGATGGTCCCAAGATAGCTTGCTTGAAGGACATGAACAACACGTGGAAAACCTTCAAGAGCGTCCTCGTCAGTACCTTCCTCGCTAAAGGCGAATCTCCATGCGAGAAGTACCCCTTCATAACGGAGGAGGTATGGGAGCAATTCGCCCAACAGAAGGGGACTCATGAGTTCAAGGTATGAATGGTTCCTTTGCTTGGTTACACCATTGTATGCAGTAAGCAGTGGTGCATTAATTTTCTTGTTTCTGGTACGAAGGCCCTCAGCGAGAAGAACAGGGCAATCCAGAGGAGGAACGACCACCCACACCGGCTCGGCTCTCGCGGCTATGCGGGGAAGGAGGAGCAGTGGAAGAAGGGTGAAGACGAGGCGTCGCATTTCGTCGACTCCCCTGACCTACCACTCTCCGAGATCCGCGATCAGCGATGCAAGCGCTGGTGGCTGGCCAGAGGAACCGTGTCGGCCACGGGGACTGTGGCGTTCCCAAACCCCAGGGACGTCGAGGTCGTGCAGCGACTCGTAAGTTGGCTAACTATGATCACTAGTGTGCTCACAAGTTTGTATATATTTCTTCCTCACAATGGAGAGCTTTCAATGTAACAGATCTCTTGCTCGAAGGAGGCGATCGAGGGATTGTTCAGTCCCCATAGGGAGAACGACATCCTTACTCGGGCTCTAGGGAACAAGGAGCATCCAGGGCGGACGCGAACCGTGGGGGCTGTGGTGCCATGGAAGGAAGGCTTCTCGGACCCCGGGCAAAAGGCGAAGAAGCCTGGCAGCTGGAAGGAAAGGGAAGTGGAGCTATCTCAGAAGATACGAGCAGATGTGACTGCACAATTCGCGGACATGTTCGCTCAAATGAACGAGAAATATGAACGCCTAAGCCGAGTTGTGCAGTCCAAGGGTTTAGATCCAGCTGCCGAGGTCGACGTTGCCAGGCCGAGTAGTGTTGGCTCGAAGGTTCACGTGGATCCGGTGGACCTGATCGAGGTATTGCAACTCTTGAGCTATATATGCAGTTCGGCTGATGCCACTCCCGTTACGTTAGAATTGTTTCGCTAACCTGTTATAATTGTTGCAAATTGCAGAAGCCGGAGAGCTGTACCCTATTGATCAACATAGGCGACAAACCTGTTGCGGTTGCAAACGGGGTCGTATACCAGTCTTGGGAGGATGTCCGGATCCACTGCGTACCTCTGGAGCCTGGATTCGCAAAGGTACAGGTGGACATGGCCCTCCCGGGCTACAGCTCTTTTCCGTTACCCGTCCCAACGGACGAAATGCGGACAATTGGCGAGGCATTGGGCTCGTACATACAGTGGCCCAAGAAGGATGTTAGACTACAGGAGGTAAACCCTAGCCATTCTAGCTTACAACTCAGTTAATATACTTAATTTGCAAAATCTAATTTAAGCGTTTGTACTTAAAGTGGACGATGGATACCAGCACACTTCCTGAGGACACCACCCCCGCCACAACGCATGAGCGAACTCCTTCGGCCCCCATGCCTCCTCCGACGGCCTCAAACCCTTCGCCATCAAATGAGGCCGATGGCACCACACCCCAACCTTCGAAGGTATACACTCGCTCCCCGCCCAAAGGCAAGGGCAAGGCCAAAGGCAAGGCCAAACAAAGCCAGCCGGGTACGTTCAAGAACGGGTCCCCACTCGTGTCGGAGTACCTTCTGCGCAATATGGATCAAATAACCAGAAGTCTCCACGAGTGGTACCTGACCCGGTCTAGGCGCCACATCAACTTCTTGGTTCACTTCAGGCCAGCCCATTTTCACCGTGAGCCCGGGAGCATATCGGTGGCCCACGAGGATTTGTTCGACCTCCTCAACTGGCGGGAGCTTGATATGTCCATCATACGGACTGGAGTCCTGTGAGTGTGCTGTTGTCTGAAGTTATCACAGTTCGTTTCATAAATTTAATCACTTTTTGTATGCACTACTTACTAATGTCTACTTTGCATCCAGGTGCATGTATAGGCTGGCGTCGATGAGGGCATGTGACAAGGTGGGTTTCCTCGACCCAGAGAAAATAAGCCTCACGATGCTAGAGCACGACCAAGCACATGCGGAGGAATACATATCAAGGGCACTACTAGCGCAGCAGGACCGAGAGTTCATCCTTGCGCCGTGCCACCAAAGGTTAGTGTATTTCCTACTAATTTAACTCATTCTTGTATGTTACGCCTAACATATGTATGAAACGGTTCGCTTATATATGCAATGTAGGGGCCACTGGGTCCTCACCGTCATTTGCCCATGGATGAATGAGGTCTATTACCTCGATTCGATGAGCGACAAGGTGGCGCATGTTTTCACCCTCACATGGCACATAGACGCGTAAGTAACATAGTTATCTTAAATTTTTCTCTGACTAGCTAATTAATGATAAGATATTAATCGGCAATGCTAAATTAAATACAGGGCTTTCAAAAATTATGCTAGTGCTGGAGGGAGGCATGACGCGTCGAAGGGCACAACAATTTCTTGGAAAGAATATGAGGTAATTAATACGGATGGAAGTACTCATGATGAGTCTTTTAATTTAAGCTTAATTAGTTCTTTCGAGTTAATGTGGGTTTATGTCTTTGCATATGCAATTTTTCCAGTGCCATCAGCAGCCACAATCGTGGGAATGTGGCTTCTATGTCATGAGATTCATGTATGACCTGATCAGGAGAAACTTTGCCCAATTCCCTAAGGTAACTATTTTTCCTGACTCAAAGTCGAACTTTAATTGTATGTGACGTACGATCCTAACTTCATACACGCATATATGCAGAGCACCATGTTGAAAGAGCAATATGAGTTGCCTCAATTGAAGGAGCTGCGAACAATTTGGGCTCAATATGTCATGGAAGAAGTGGCTATCAACGATCGATAGTAACTGACTTGTGTTGATTATTGTATTTGTGAATATATATTGAATGTGTTGATTCATTGATTTGTGAATATATGTGAATAGATTCATTGATGTATTTGTGAATAAACTCGATCAATATGTGCATAAATTCAGTCTGTCCAATGCATGTGTATATTACTGTATTAGTGTATTTGTGAACAAATTCAGTATGTGAATATTGGTGAATATTTGTAAATATTGGTGTATTTGTGAATGATCCAATGTATCTCTGTATTGCTGCATATTGCTGTATTGCTGTATATTTGTGAATATTGGTGTATATTGCTGTATATGCATGTGTATATTGCTGTATGTATCTCTGTATTGCTGTATGTATATTTGTAAATATTTAGTACTAACCGTGCCACTACATAACCGATAGGAAAAACTAATATTACTATCGGTTATATACTACAACCGATAGAATAAAGTTTCCAGTACTAACTGTGTCCACACAATACTATCGGTTCATATTCAGAAACCGATAGAATAAAGTTTCCTGTACTAAACGAGTCTACAAAATACTATCGGTTATATAATATAACCGATAGAATAAATATTTCAGTACTATCGGTTATATACTACAACCGATAGAATAAAGTTTCCAGTACTAACTGTGTCCACACAATACTATCGGTTTATATATAACAACCGATAGAATAAAGTTTCCAGTACTAAATGTGTCCACAAAATACTATCGGTTTATATAAGAGCCGATAGAAAAAAATGTTTATATTACTATCGGTTTAGATCCTAACCGATACAAAAGGCCTAAACAATACTATCGGTTTATATAAGAGCCGATAGAAAAAAATGTTTAGATTACTATCGGTTTAGATCCTAGCCGATACAAAAGGCCTAAACAATACTATCGGTTTATATACGAGCCGATAGAAAAAACTTATACAATACTATCGGTTTAAAACCGAGCCGATAGAAGAAATAGTCCATAGCGATTAGTGAACGTTGGGATTGTAGATGTTTTACTAACGGTTTTTGAACCGATAGAAGTGTAGTGTCCTCTACTATCGTGCCGACCACTATCGGTAAGAGAACCGATAGTAGAGTGGATTTTTAACCGATAGTGAAAAGTATTTCTGTAGTAGTGTGATCAACTGCAGAGACGTTGTCGCCGTCGCATCACCGGTTAATGCTGTGTCTTCGCCGCTGATGCTCAGCACGCAATCCATATCATCACAGCTGCCAATTACTTCGTTGTCTCCTCCTTGCAAACTTCACCTGGCCTATTTAAGCACTCCTGTGCTCAGCAATTCCCTCACACTTCACCAGAAGCCAGCCAAATTCTAAATCTTTCTGTTTCAGTCATCTTCTCCGGCGAGCCGTTGAGGAGGCTCACGGCGCCAGGACGCCCTGCTGCATCAACCTTCAAATTAAAGCCATCAGTGAGTTCCCCTACTCATTCTCTCTGTGTAGTATCATTTAATTGCTCCCCGGTGACCCCTAACGCCGGCGATCACCGGAAATTGCCGTTTGCCCTGTTCCTGTAATGTGGCTCAATCCAGTACAAATTAGCTTTTGTTTCTGTAAACAAAATTGATCAGTGAACTAAATCAAGCAAGCCTATGAAGTTAGATTTCGAAATTGAGCAAGAATCGAAGTTTTTCCCTAACCTGAGCTTCACCAGAAACCGATGATCGTCGCCGGGCTTCTCCGGTGATCCTCCGGTAAATTTGATGTTACCAGAAGCTTTCTTTTACCTTCTAGATACTCTCCAAGCAAGGAATTAAGTTCATTTGGCCTGTAGCAGAAACCCCCAATTGGTAATGCTTCTTCTCCGGCGCCGATCACCGGAAAACTTTTCCCAGCCGTTTCAGCCCAAATCACTTTGTCCAGCGTGTGTGCCTCAACCCCCTGAACATTTTTGTCTTCTAGCCCGACACCTAGATCAGCCTAGATCAAAAGATATAGCCATGCCAAGATCTTGTCCAGAACTGCTCCAGTGCAGCTAGTTCACCTCAGTTCATCACTGAGTTTCTTGCTTTCCAGCCATTTCTTGCCCTAGATTCTGTTGACTTAATTGTTCCTGTTATCAATGCCTACCTTCCAGACAAAGTGGTGCATCATTTGGAACTCCAGATCAAAAGTTATGCCAAGCCCTAGTTTTTGGTATTGTCAGCTCTATGCCAGAGCTTGTCAGCCAGTGGCATTGGCCTTGTTTACCCACTTCTGATTGTGCATTTTGAAAACCACTTTGTCCACTGAATTTGTAGAGTTGTGATCTACATTTTCTTCCACTACCACAACTTGAGATGAGCACTCTAGCTTTTCTTAAAGCTATGTCGACGTCTTGAACCGAATGTCAACCTAAAGGCGTTCGCTGTTTTTGAGCGAACCAGTCGCAACCTTGATATCATTCTGATACTTTGAGACATTTGGAACCTTGTAAACCTTTGACGGCTAATCTTAACATTGGTTTCCATAACTTAACTCTAATCAGCCTCTTAACCCAATCATTTCAGAATCATCAAGACTTCATCTTTGCATTATTTCATATAGTATAATAATGTATTGAAAAGATTGTGATTATTGGTTGTTTGTTTGATTGGAGAGCAAATCAAGAGCCCGAGTTTGAGGACTTCGCTGTTGATCCGTCATCAACTGCTGTTTCTTACGACGCGGAAGGCAAGTCGTATCCTTGGTCATCTTGAACCTATATTTTAAATGTTGCTAAAACATAACCTTGAATATAGATAATATTGCATGAGAAAGATTGAGAATGGTTGATTTATGAATTGGCAGTACTAGACTGGTTATCTGTGAAATGTGAAATAAACAAGTTTTGAGCCATGAACTATTATATGTATTTATATACTTATATTCATGAAATAAAATCCCTAGCCGTGACCAGAAAATGGTATGGAATGGTGGTAGCACTGGAGGTGCTAAACTGCGAAGGAATGCAGGCACTGAAGGTGCAGGGTTGTGGATGGTCTGGTCACTGGCATATAAGGACTAGAACCTTGTGTTGTGCGTCTAGTGGCATGAACAACGTGCTAACCGCAAGCCTGGTATGGGACAGGCCTGAAAAAGTACTTATGTGGATCGCACATGAAACCCCTGCATGAGATGTGTTGTGATGATTGATATGGAGGCTGACTCCCACTATCACTGAAGGTGATCTGATATTTGACCCAGCAATGGGGAAATGAGTAAGGGTGGGGGTATAGCCCGCCACAACTGTGTTTCGCGAGAGATCCACAGGGTCAGGGGTGAATTGTGAGTGATACATAACAAAAGTTCTTGTTATTTCCACCTTGCCGCTCACAATATGAAGTGAGTCAGGGGTCCAATCATTTTGTTATGATAGGAAAGGCTTGAAAGTGGAATATCTTGCGGGTAAATTGGTACCTCTCTGCAGAGTTAAAAACGTATTCGAATACTTCGTGCTCCCGAGTTTTAGGAGTCTGCTGTGGTGGATTAAATCCACGGGGTGTGACACAAGTATTATTTTCTAAATAAAATGTGTTAAATCAAGATTACCCAAATGACATGTGTTGTCATTATAAGGAGTGCTGCCGTGGGCTGTCGTGTGTCGACGTGTCGCGGTAGTGCTATAATCTAGTGAACATGAATGATGATGTTATATTATGAAAAGTGCTGCCATGAGATGAGGTATGAAAGAAAAATGTTATTTTACAAACATCCATAATTCTTGACTAGTCTAGGTTCATATTATCACTACTATATGTATCTACTCTTACCTATGACTTGCTGAGTACGTAAGTGCTCACCCTTGCAACCTACAAATCAGTAGATGGAGCGTTCAATGATCAAGATGAAGGCGTGGAGAACTTCTTGGATCCAGAAGGAGAAGCGTCAGTTCCGCCAGAGCCCTGATGTGTGTTGTTCTGCCGTCCACTTCTCATTGTGGGTGGGTCACCTATCTTCTGCTGTGTAGATGTTATTTTGCTAAACCATGTATGCCGTGAAGGTATTGTAATCTTCTTATGTAATATCAAGGCCAGCAAGCCACACTGCTTAACTATTTTGTAAGTTACTCTGTTGCAATATGAATATACTCCTGTGCTTGACTTATCCTGGGAAGTCAAGGGTATGTGTATGCTATGCATATATGGGACTAGCTGCAGCGAGCTAGGTCTCTACAGGAGTAGTCGTAGTCCCAGTTTCGGGGCGCGACATGAGAGGAGGGGCAAGGCGGGCGGCTGGGCTGGGCTAGGCGCCTAGGCTTCTGAGGTATCCAGATATCCGGATAAGCACAGTTTCGGATATCTAGATTCATAGCCGGATCCGTCGGATATCGTCCGAACCGGATCCGGATCCGTATCCGAATAAAAATTATCCGGATCCGAAAATATCCGAGCCAATAGGTTCCGTATCCAGATCCGACTGGTTCGGACCGGGAGGATTCGGATCTGTTTTCATCTCTAGGAGGAAGAGATGCAGTGTGGGAGAGAGGAGAAGGAAGAAGATGAGAAAATATAGAAGGTGGTGGTTGAACCACAATTTAAATGTGTAATTTAGATGGTGCAAATTTTTTAAGAAGAAACATATATCTACTTCCTAAACAGTTCCTATTTTGTTTTAGATTTAGTTTAAGAGATAATTAGTTCCATATCACTGTCAAAAAAATTGTGAATTGAATAAAATATTATTGAGTGTCACATGAAATATGGGTCAGACCACATATATCTACTAATATCCAATGATATTTTATTAATTTATGACTTTTGCAGTAGTATAGACTAATTATTTCTTAGTTTTTAAAGTTTGTTTTAAGTTGTGAATTTAGTAAAATATCCTTGAGTGTCATATAAAATGTAAGTCAGATCATATATCATACTCATATCTAATAATATTTTACTAATTTAGTACTTGCAGTAGTATGGACTAATTATTCCTTAGTTTTTAAAGTTGTTTTAACTATAAATCATGATAAGAGTTAATTTGTGACAGAAATAAGAAATCTGTAGTGATAATTACGTAAAGACATTCCGTGAAAAATATTAGTCTATAGGTGTTATAGGTTTAGGGTAGACATTCCAAGAAAAAATATTGGTTCATAGGTATTATGCTGAGTCCAATGTTGGGAGATCTATACACGTGTTTTCGAAGAATATTTTTAGTACATTCTATGCCATTCATGCGAAACATCATTTAAAACACCTATCACTCCAATATAAAGGTGCACGAGGAGACTCATCGCACAGACTCACGAGTAAATTAAATATTTACTAGAATTTAGGTTATGTTAATAACACATACATAATTTTTTATTCCAAAATCGAATATAAGTGATGTTTGATTTCTATATGAAAATAATTCAAAAATCTACAAATTTTTTGATATAATCAAGATCTAATTTGAATTAAATTAATATATAAATCAAGAAATAAAAATTATATACAATTTAGTCACATGAAAATCGAGGAAAAAATTTTAAAAAACAAAGTGTTTGCTGCATCCGGAAGCGACCTCTCTCTCCATTTAACCAAAAAAAATAATATTTTACCGCGGGCGTCGGCTCGAGCGCCCGCGTTGGACTTGCCTTTAGAGTTTACCCCCTCGTTCGGTTTAGGTTAAAATAATTAGGCTAGTTTAATCTAATCTAGGTAGATTAGTTTAATTTAGATTTTTTAGCAACATATCTAATTAGTCTAAAATATTGTTTAGTTTGATTAACTAAACTAAGTAGATTTGATATAAAATATATAGATTTGTCCTTTCTATAAAATAGTATTTTATATTTTTCTAGTGCAAAATATTTTTATGTAAAATATTACTTTACTTTTTATAGGTATTTTATGGAAGAGAAAGAGTTAATTTTGGTGGATCGGCTTATCACACCTTTTTTTTAGAATAATCCGAGTTAAGAGGGTTAAATTGTTTTTGATCAGGTTAAACTAAATTCATATAATTCGCATATGTTTGAGAGGTTAAACTCTCAACTCATCTTTTAACCCCGAACCAAAGGAGGCCTTAGGGTGTTTTGGACCTTTCAAGCATACTTTAGTTCTATGTTTTTGACAAAAGTTGGAGCTGTCTAGTGAAATAGTTTAGTTCTTGATTTGTTTTTTTAGTTTTGAGTGAAATCGAAGCTCGTTACCATATAAGTTGTGGAGTTCTCTTTTGGTTGCTTATGCAGCGTGAAACAAAATGGTATGTTTCCCCACAAAATTATAACAAATTGTATTATCTTCTTTTGGTTATAACTATTTCATTATAGAATTAAAAATATAAAGTACAACTTCAAAGTAAAGAAGTTGGAACTTTAGTTCAAATACTTCTCTAGATTCAGCATTATATTTGGTCTGACAAACTAAAATTTAAATTTAAAGATTTAAATGGTACAACCACAAAAAATTAGAAACTCATAATTAAATTTATTCTTTATAATTGGCCTGCATATTATTAAGTGAGCCCATTGTCAAGAATTTTGTACGGATAACACAGATGTAAAATAAAAAGTTAAAAATAACGTACAATAAAAAGTATTGTCAGATTCGACCACAGTCGTCAGCCCGTGTGGCAACTTTAACCAGCTACCCTTCAGTCACCATTTCAGTTGGCGACTGTAAGCCACGTCAGCAGTCGCCACCCACAGTCGTCATCCTGGATGGCGACTGAAGGCTTCCCCCCGAGGTGGTCGAATATGCTGTAGAAATTTGGTTTTTTTCGAAATAACCCAAAAAAAATGAACATTCAAAACAACATAGATTACGTGTTTTTTTAATGAAAAACATTAGATGGTCGACCGGCCGACAAACTAAAGAGGAAAAGACTCATGGTTGGCTGCGTTGATTGATTTGTATATTTCGTGGTTGGTTCAATCTGTCGCGTTCGCAAAAACCAAAATGAACATCAAGGAGTTAGTGAAAACGTAAGAGTACTGATGCAATCGAAAATAATACAAACATGAGAATCGAAATCATGTTCCATACAAGGAGAACATAAAAAAAAGTACTGTTGGCCTCTCTTCAGACGATGCCTCCGGTCGCGCTGAAACGGCGATGGCGAAAAGGTGATGCGCGGATGCACTGTCCTCTGCGATGGCTGTCGACCGGGGGGCTGAGCACTCAGCTGACCGAGGCCTGTATCAGGAGCGTCGACGGGTCCTACAACGGTGAAGGCGCCCCAACAAGCTATGCAGATGCCAACTGATGTTGGCTCTGATCGGCGTCGTCTCTCATTTGCAACATATCGGCATACTCCATGTGATGGGTCGAGGACCACCTGCAGGTCGGCATGGACCGACCGACGAGGAATGTATGGTAAATGCCTATCGGGAGACCGAAGCGGACCAGCTGATGAGGTAGCCAGATGCTCGTGCACCATCTGCTGCGACATAGCGACGTACTCGTCCTCCTAGTCGAACGTAAAGTCGAAACCCAAGCTAGAATCAGAAGTGTCTGTGGAAGGCGGCGCTCGGGGACCCTCGGAGATCCGTACACCACCACGCGATGAGAAGTCCACATGAGGTGCAACACCTGTACGGTACAAGCGAGCTGGGGGCACACCGAGATAAATGGGTGCGGCGATGGCCATACCTAAAGGGCCGGCTGTGTCAGGCCGATGAGTGGCTGACTGCGACGGTGTATGGCTGGGTCGGGCCCGTGGCAGTGGAGGTGCAACAAAAATCGACGCAGTGGCGGCACTCTCAAGGGTCAGCTGCGAGGCGAGTCGGTGAACGTAGGCGATGGCCTTCTCGTACTCATCGGCTGTGATAGGCAGACCTGCTTGCCTCCGTTGGACTAGCGGCCGTGTCACGGAGGTGATCGCATGGAGGCCGTCAGCCTGCAAGACCACAAGACAATAGGAGGCAGAAATAAAAATAACAAGTAGGTCATGGGCTGGCGGCATGTACCTGTCGGTGTACCTGGGATGCGTGATGTTGGTCGTATGTCTGATGCACGTTCGGAGCAGGCACGTCTGCAGGCACCAGAGGTGGTGGGGCAATGTGAGTTGTGGTGCGAGGGAGGTACCATCGGAGTAGTCGCCGTGGTGGAAAGGCTCCTGCCCCAAAGGTAGTGGATGAAACCTCTCGGTGAACATACCGTTCCATCCGGCAAGAGTGGGTGGGGTATCCAGGCCTACCCGCGAATAGGGAGTCCGAACAACATCGCCACATCCACCAGGGTAATGGTCATCTCCCCCACCGGAAGTGAAATGTGTGTGTCTCGGGTCTCCACTTGTCCACCAGAGCAGAGAGTAGTGATCGGTCGTGCCTGAAAGACTCCAGTCTGGTGATCGTCCTGGCAAAAGGAAGCAGCCCCATCGCCCTCAGCCGTGTGATGTATCTCCCGTCGAGAGGCCAAGACGTGCTGGGCGATCGCAAGCGGAATGGCTGAAGCTCCTCTCTGGATTGCAGCGCTCAAGAACGATGACGATCGTCATAGTACTGATCGAGTAACTCAGGAAACTGTGGACGATCGTGAGCCATGCCTGCAAACAGGAACATTAAGTTAGTACATCATCAAATACATAAGAGGAACGAATAAGTGTTTGCACAACATTACTGAGTCATGTTCGATCAGGTCCGGATGCATCAGGACATGTCCTCCTCGTGTGGCCAGGCTGTCGGCAAACGGCACACTTTCGCAGCTCATCGCGTTCTTCATTAGCCATGTCATTGCCAATTCGCATTGTCCGCCGTCGTCCAGGGTCTTTCCTCTCCAAGTGAGGTGGTGGAACATATCGAATCTTGCCTGCCCTACACGACCAATCTCTATAGTGTTGCTGACTCCCCCAAATCTCAAAGTCTGCAGTCCATGTCTCAAGAAGGTATCGTGAGTCATAGTAAATTAACAGGTACATCTCGCTCGACTTGTTGTTGTGCGCACACACGGCCATCACATGGGAGCACGGTTTATGCAATAGAGTTGGCTTGTTACAAGTGCACTTAACACCGTCTTCAAATGTCACTCCTTGCCTCTTGATCTGTCTCATGTATCCACCCCTCACGTTCTTACTGTGCAGATAAACGACCCAAGTTTGCCTTCTGCTATTAGGAATGCACTCGGCTGAGTGTTTCTGAGCGGCCGCGGCTTTCATTTCTAAGTACCTCTGTACTTTGTGAGGAAGTTTTGGTGGTGTGACCTGAAGTAATGCTCTTACAGCTATGCCTCTCTCGTGGAAGTATTTAGCCGTGCGATGCCATGTAAATTCCACAATTCCAGTGAGCGGTAGACCTCGCACCCCCCTCAACACAAAATTGTACAACTCCGCCATGTTAGTTGTCATTACGCCGTATCTGGCACCTCCCTCATCGTGCAGTAGAGACCACTTCTCAGGAGCTTTGTCACTGATCCATTCACTAAATTTCTTTAGTCTTGATCTTCGGCTGCGTCGTCTCAACACATCTATAGTCCCCACGACATTTTCTTCATATTCTAGCTATTGCGAACTGCTTGTCTCTGACCTTTGAGATTTACCTAGATCTGAAGTTTATTGTTCTAACTCGTCCCAAAGTTGTTGGAACTTATGGCTCTGGTTTTGATCGCACAACTGCTTGAACTTCTTCATAAGTCGTGCGCTTTTGTAGTGTGTGCAGAAGTTCGCCACAAGATGTCGTTTACACCACCAACTGATCAAGTCATTCCAACTATACTACGGGTTCTCAGTGGACAACATGAACTCAATGGCACTTAGCAGACCCTTGTGTCTATCATGGATTACACATACAGTCCGTCTGTCCTTCATGACAGTTTGTTTCAGGTTTACAAGGAACTATACCCAGCTGTCTGTGCTCTCGCCTTCCACTAAGGCGTACGCCATGGGAAGTAGCTCGTTGTTTGCATCTGCAGCAACTACTGTCATCAGATTTCCCTTGTACTTTCCAATTAGAAATGTGCCATCCACACAAAGTACTGGCCGCATGTACTTGAATACAGAGATTACTTGATCGTATGACCAGAATGTACGCTCTATGTACTCAGCTCCAGAAACTATGTCACCATTTCTGCCGACAACTGGGCTATGAACCATATCCATCACAGTGCTGGGGTTGGTGTCAATGATTTGTTCGATCAGTCTGGGCACATAGTTATATGAATCATAGAAAGATCAAAATAACATCTCAAGACCAAGTTGCTTGGCTCTCCATGCCTTCCCATACTGAATGATGTACCAAAATGTGTCATTGATTTGGCCGACAATTTCTTTTGGTGGTGTATTAAGATTTGCATGAAGGTTTGACAAAATTACACGTGCCACAAATGCGGATGACATATTCCTATGATTCTGTGAGACTTCTGTAACTGAACAGTCATGTTCGGTGATCCTGGAAACAATAAAGTGGTCATTGTCCTTGTACCGAGCAATACGAACATAAAATCGACATCCTTCCACCCTGTACTTCACTACATAGAGTCGCGAATTTGTTCTGTCAACCTTGAAAGACCGATGTAGTGTCACGGGCCACATCGCCATGCATTGCTTAGCCTCCTCCTTGCTTCGGAAATGTTGTCCCAATGTTACTCTGTGCGCACTTCGTGCCCACTCCGAAGTGCGATCGTCGTGGATTTGCGCATGCTCAAAACCAATAGGATCTAGCCATTGTTGTGGAGGTCCCATTCCATGGTAATCTTCTTCACTAGAGGAATCCACATAGTCTGCATCCACCTCCGACCCTTCACTGCCTGAGACTTGCAAACCCTCGTCTTCACCTTCGTCGGCATAAGCCTCATCCCCATGCCACAAATACCCGCCCATGAATTCTGCGTTGGGGACATCCACAGAATTATGGGCCATGGTTGGATCAATGTTCATATGTTGTCCTCCAATTAATGGTTCGGGTACAAGTTCTGCCGCCGATTCTGCTACATTGTCTACCTTGGTCACATATAGTATGCAGTCATCTGGCTCATGATTGGGATTTATCACCCTCTTAACAAGAGAGCCCCAGGATCTATCGCCTCTAAGTTTACACAATTTCCAACAAGATGTCAAATCAATAGGCACCAGTGCTTCTATGACAATTTTGTGTAAACATGGGTCAATATTTAGGATGTCCATGATTCGGATCTTAAGGTCCTCAAAATTAAGAACACTAAGATCATTCAATTTCATGTCTATACGGTGACAGCCACTTAGGTCATCTCCATATGGTCCGTTTCTAATAATTTGTTCCCCATGGAAAATATAGACTACTCTGACTTTCGACATTGTCTACAACATAAGTATTACAAACATCAGTTATCATATCTCCAATATATCTCCAATATATTTTGCACATTACTCTATGCTCATCCTTAAGACATGTGCGACTTATTTTTTAACATCTCAACTAATCTAAGGACACCGGATTAACGACATCGCATCACATCTAATCTACAATTCCTATATTCTCATCTCACATATCAATAATTTAATTATTTACTAATCTTAATTAATACACATCTCACATCTCATTCATAAACATATTAAACTTACATAATATTACACAACAAATCAAAATTATATATACATTATATTCATAAATGCCGAACATAGTTAAATATGGCACAAATCAGATCTGCAGTTCTGCAAATTTTCTACGAAAGAAGCGTATGTCCTAAATTATCAATTCACTATTTATTAATCTATTTTATTCGCTTAATATATAACATTTCTACATAACAGATCTATATTTACAAGATACATATATCTCATATCTAATTATTTTACAACACATCTATATTAATAACAAAATTTCTATGCATTCCTAAAACAAAATTGTATTCTACAACACATCTATATTTTAAAATCTACTTTACACTAATTATCACTACAAGTTTATAATTATACCTTTTTTTTATGCTTTCTTCCCTTTTCTTTTTCTTCTTCTCTTCTTTTTCTTCTTCTTCTCTTCTTTTCTCCTCCTCTTCTCCTTTTTTCCCCCTCTTCTCCCCTCAGCCGTTTCCTCTTCTCACTGAGTCTGCTAGTTTTTGTTTGTTTGCTTGCAATGCGCCAGTCACCAGGAGCCCCAAATATATAGTATCTATTAGTCGCCAGCCCATCTGGCGACTGATGGTTATTCCACAGTCGCCAGATGGACTGGCGATTGATAGTTTTTCTGATTGTTTTTTTGGGTAAGTCGTCAGCCCGCATGGAGACTGTGGTCGAATTTGTCAATATTTTTTATTGTACGTTATTTTTAACTTTTTATTTTAGATGTGTATTATCCGTATAAAAAAAATTCCCCATTCTCCGATGCTTGTGGGGAAGCGTGACACCAGAAGAAGAAAATGTGTAGAGAAGGCAACCAGACACAATGCTTGTAGAAGCACTGTGGTTTGGCATTAGGGAGTTGCATCCTCTCGTCTCAACTCTAAATAGCACATGTGTGACTTAACTTTATCTTGACAAGTTTAGAATTTGGATGATCGAGATGGATGTGAACAGGAATTAAGATGTTCAATCATCTCATGGGGAATTTTAATATGAAACATTTATTTTTATCAACTAGTCCAAATAGAAAGTTTGTAAGTATTAAGACAGAAAATACAAATATCTGACATCAATTCTTGGTGTATTTTATTGTCAGTTGGGTCTGCTAGGTGGGGATATCACCCACCAGATATACTGTTAAGAAGTACAATTTTACTCCAACGCTTTAATCCATCTTTTTTTTTTTCATGCAGGAACAATGTTCTTTTGGAGTCTGCAAGCCTTACAATCTCATTCTGGACTTTTCTGTATAAAATCATTGAGAAGTTGAAAATTAACTCCCATCCATGGCGTTGGTAGGTCCCTTTGTTAAAAAGTGTGTCATTTGTAGTATTTATTTTCCAATTTCCTTCACACACGTGGATAAAAATATGGATGATTTACGAATCTTCATAAAAAATAGTTCAAGAATCGACTGGTTACTAGTGAATTAGTGAGAACCAGGACTATTATAATTTTGGTTTTTTGAACTGTGTTGGTGATCACTGGAGAGGTAGAGTGAGAACAAAGATAAACTGAAGATGAGTAGTTTGATTGGTGTTAGTTTTAGTGTGTGTATGGCTACATCTAAAGTTTTTATAAAGAATCTAAAACCATTAGGGTTTTGATTCTACAGAAAAATTATAGTTGATCAATATGTAAAGAAAGCTAGAAGGGTGAAGTGTACCAGTTAGAAATAATACTATTTTTAATTGTGTTGAGTTCTTGGGAGGCGTCAAGAAGGGAGAAGATGTGCCACATCATGTAAAACCTCCTAAAATTCTTTTTACAACAACCTACTCCAACATGCAAGACACCTCCTTACGACAATCTACTCCAAAAAATAGGTTCTAAAAGAGTGATAGTGTTCTATGTTATCTAAGCAACACATTTTTGTTTATTATTTTTTTTGCTAAAAACACAAAAAAAAAAGCTTGTGAAAAAATACATCCCCCAACCATCGTTTCATCGACAGATTGGTCAAAAAACACTGGACTCATACCAACTAGTTAGACCGGTGTCTTCATAGTGGCGGAAATACAAGAAATTGATCTCATTTGGCTAACCCAATCACTTCTTGTGAAATTCTATTGCCTAATAGAGTATCTATCAAAGAGGAGTTTAATACTAGACCTCTGCAAACCTAGAGTTAGGTTAGGTCGTTAAAAAACATAGATCCATTTGGGTTGGAGAGACTTTGCCCAAACTCAACCTTATAGGCAACTTGTTCAAGACAAACATCGGGCAAAGTCTGACCCAGTTTGCCTGTCTGCTTTAAATTCAAAACTTAGTCCTATGGCATTGGGTTTAAGCCAAATTCAAACCGTGCTAGACCGATTTTGCACATATCTATTCAATAGTTTCAATCAAAGAAGCAAGTCATTTATCGAATACTCATAGGAGTCTAATCCTAATACACAAAGTTAGGATGGGCATACATTCAATTTCCTTGTGAAAACTCTAGGAATTTGGAAAATATAGTGTCAAATGGGAAGAACTAAACCTAAATGAACTTTTCATCATAATTATAAATTAACAGTATGAATAAGATATTCACAACTTTTACATAAAAAAAATTTCTAAGAAAAAAAATGACAACTAAAAAAAAAAATGAAAACCTAAAATAAAAAAATGAGACAAACTTACATTAGAAAATGGAAAAATATAAAAAAATGCGATAATCTGAAATAAGAAAATGAACTAATGTAAAAAATGCGACAACTTAGAATAAGAAAACTCGACAAACCTAAAAAAAAGACAACTTAAAAATAAGAAAAATGCAATGATCTAAAATAATGTGATTACCTAAAAAAATACAACAACTTAAAATAATAAAATGTGATAACCTAAAAAAAATGCAACAACTTAAAGAAAATAAGATAATCTAATATAAGAAAATACAATAATCCAACAAGAAAAATTTGATTATGTGCCACTCTAAGAGGTGGCATATCAAAAAATGTAATTCTAGAAGTTGGCATTTTTAGTATGCAACTCTAAAGAGTGGAATAGTTATCGTTCGTCATTCCACCATATTTGACATTATTTTCTTTTTTTTGTCTTTTTGCTCACACGAAATGATCGTTTTGCCCCTAAACACAAACATTTCGTTTTGCCCCTAAGCACAAACAGGATTTGGCTTAACTAAGTCAATGAAGCAATTCATTGGTACCCACCTGACCCAGCCAAACCATACTTACCCTAGTCGCACGGCAAGTCTCACGAAGTCCATGTCAGGTCTCCTTACAACGGCGACAACGACGGAGAAGGTGAAGCTGGTCGAGGTAAGGCCTTGGTCACCCACATTGTCCTCCTCTAGCGATTTTCAGGATTTGGAACCCTAATTTGGTGGACTCCGACTGACTCGAAGAAGGGATCAGTTTCTCATCTTGTGCAACAAAATGGATGGAGGCGACCCCTCATTTGGGTAAGTTGCTAGATCTATTGTTATTCATATGATATTAGGCTCGAAGTGAGGAGTGAACGAGGAACAAAGTAGATGAATTTCTAACTTGATTTTTCTTTTTCTGTTCATTTGTTTCCTTAGGATTGGATGCGAGACTGTGTTTAGAATAGACGTTAGAATTGGTTCTTATGTGGCATTGCACGATGATAGTGGTAGAACTTGGGTTGATCATATGGGTTGTGAGTGGACAGTTGACTCCGCTAACTATACCATAGTTGACCTGATCGTAGACTTAGGCCAGAAGATCATATGGGGCAGTTCACAAGAGCTGAACATTTGGTTTTATGATATAGTGAGGAAGGAGCAACGTAAAGTTATTACAGATTTAGATTTGGTTGAGGCCTTCCAGCTGAATACATTGATGGTCAGTTATGATAGAGTGAGCAAAATGTTGTTATTATTTGTTAGTGTTTCTTGCAAACCTGGTTACGTTGATGGTCAGTTCAACAATTCTTTAGCTGAGCACACTGTGGCACAAAGTCAGATTTTGAATCCACCTGACCCAAATCAGTCTAGTACAACTAAGTCATCATCAGTAGGAAGGTCAGCTAAAAGATCAAGGCCAGGAAGTCAGCAGCATCATCTAATCCAACAGTAGCAAGGCAAGTAACACCTTCAACTGAAACAATAGGTGTATGGATAGCACATGGTAGCCAATTCAAGATACCACAGCCGAGCTTGCCTGATAGTCTTATGGCTAACACAAATGTTTTAATGGATGATGAGCAGATGTACGTGCTCGTTGGCTTGAGGAATGAGGATGGTAATGTGGAGGATACTGAAGGAAACGTCAATAGTAACCAATCATTTGACATTGGTGATGAAACTAGGGGTGCTAACATCCTAGTAAAAAAATGATACAAACTACATATGTCTTATGACAGGGAAAACCATAGGATGGAGGTTGGCAATACTTTCCCTTGCATGAAGGACATCAAAATGGCAATTAGGCAATATGCTATAAAGAATGAGTTTGAGGTTGTCACCGAGAAGACTAATACTAAAAGGTTTAGGGGAAAGTGCAAAAAGGAAGATTGTCCCTAGAGAATTTTTGCTTACAAATTGCAAGATAACACTATCTCGGTACTAACTTCATTGCTAACTACATGTTATTCAGTCATAATTGATTTTCCTTTTCACTAATAAATGTTTACCCTTTGTAGGTTAGCATGATGCCTCATGCCCATACCTGTGCATCAACTAGCAGAATCAAGAGCAACATGGCATCTCATGGATGGGTGGCAAAAAAGATGATTGGCTGTCTAAGGAAGAACCCAGACATTGGTGCCACTGAAATGTAGAAGATATCAGAGGATGATTATAATGTAACAATTGGCTACTCCATTGTATGAGTTGGTAGGCAGAGATCAATAGAGCAAATTTATGGGGCATGAGAAGATAGTGTTCAGATGTTGTACAGCTTTAAGGCTGAATTGGAGATAAGGTGCCCTGCGAGCATTGTAGACATGGACACCAAGAGGAGTGGAGAGAATATCTATTTCCACAAACTTTTCTTCACTCTCAGGCCTTGCATTGAAGGGTTTGCAATTGGGTGCCAACCATATTTGGGAATAGATTCGACAACACTAAATGGGAAGTACAATGACCAACTAACAGCTACGTCAACCATAGATGGCTACAATTGGATGTACCCAGTGGCCTTAAGTATACTTGACTCAGAGTAATCGAAGAACTGGACATGGTTTATGCAGCAATTGCACAAGGCAATAGGGACACCACTAAGGTTGGCAATATGCACAGATGCATCTAAAGGGTTAGATGCAGCTACCAAGGTCTATCCGCAGGCTGAGCACAGAGAGTGCTTTATGCATCTTTGGACCAATTTCAGGAAGAAGTTTCATGGAGATGTGTTTGACAAGCATATGTGGCTTGCAGCAAGGTCTTATAGGCCTGAGAGGTTTGAGTTTCATTTTGGCCAAATTGTCAGTGCATGTCCAGATGTTATTGACTGTCTCAAACACCACCACAACCACTTGTGGAGCAGGGCCCAATTGTCTCTAGAATCCAAGTGTGACTACATAAATAATAACCTTGCAGTGTCCTTCAACTCATGAATTAAAGAGGTCAAATATTTACATGTAGTTGACCTTTGTGATAGAATAAGACAAATGATAATGGAATTGTGGGAGAAAAAGGAGAATTGGCTCAAGATTGC
Source organism: Pharus latifolius (assembly GCA_019359835.1). NCBI lineage: Eukaryota > Viridiplantae > Streptophyta > Magnoliopsida > Poales > Poaceae > Pharus > Pharus latifolius. Next base: position 69,705,949 of record CM033326.1, on the reverse strand, counting down.
AACGCACCATACTGCTAGCTATTATACATCAGCTCAATACCAATACTAGAGGATTGGGACACTTGAAAGTCAGTATGGGTGCAGACTCTAGTGCTGAGGCGTCTGGGACAGATATGAGTTACAATCCATTTAGGCAGGTGGTGTACCTTATAGACAAAAGTACACTTGTAGAGAAGGGCAGCTCAATGGAAAACTGTGTCTTCATGCCTTAGCTTTCACTATCACAAACAAAAATACAAACATGGAGGACTATGTCCATGAATACTATTCCTTAGCTAGATACCATGCTGCATATGAGGGTGTCATTGAACCCATGACTGAGAAGTCTCAATGGCCTCTCGTGGATCCTGGTTTCAAATTGCTTCCACCCAGGTTCAAGAGATCATCTGGGAGACCCAAAAGGCAAAGGATCAAGGCTAGCTATGAAGGGAGCAAAGAAACAGCACAAGTGCAAGAAATGCAAACAATTGGGCCTTCGAGAGGCAGGTTGCCCTCTAAATGGTGCAAAGAAGTAGGAACTTATATCAATTCAACCTATTCTTTCACATACATTCACATTCCCAACATTATCACAAATGCATATGTTGCAGGAAAAAGACAACTAGGAAGAAGAAGGCTACAATAGCACATGGAGAGGACTCTAGACTAGATCAGACTTCCACACTCACTGGAGGCATGATCAGGATGGTTAGTGATGTGAACCTTCCCACCCACGAACCAAAACAAGTGCAACAACATACCATAATGGAATACAAGCTATTGAGGGCATCTGGAGGTGTGATCAACCAAGAAATGTTACTATAGAAGTTGATCAAGATCCTAACTCCTATCCAAATTTAGGTTGGAAACAAAGTTGGTGAATTGTTTAAGTCAGAGTCTTAGTTCTAATTTGTTTCAGAGTCCTAATTTTATTTAAGAGTTAGTATTTTATTTTACTTCTTTGTTTTAGGACTATAAATATGTATCTTAAGACTACTTTTGAGGTATGACTAAGAATTTGATATTTGATTATTAGACATTCTGCAATAAATTGTTTATTTTCTTTGTTCTTGTGAATTCCTAGATTGGATTTGCAAAAAAGAAATTTTGGTTTCCCCCAATCTGTGCGCTACGTCTGTACAGTGTAGTTGAGTGGATTGGTTTTGTTGGCATGTGGAAGAGTGATTGTCTTGGTAGTAGGTGGTGTGTTGTTCGCATATATTTCTCTTGCTGTTCGCTACCTCTTCGTTTGGTCACAAACCATCAAGTTATCAAGTTGTAAAGGTCCTACATCATGAAGATCGGGCCATTCTTGTGCTTGTGCATGTTCACACATGCTTGGGCCTATCCGCTAGTACACAAAATTCTAGCACAGGTGTTTTGACTAGAAGGTATAGTACATATCTGATTATATTTATGCACTATCCATGTAGCTACATCACTCATGTTAGTAAAACTGCAGGCAATTGGCACTGCTACAAGGAGGAGAAGGAACCTCAACTCCTACCACAACGTCTCCACAAAGGATTGCTGCACCAAGGAGGAAGACTTTAACACCAAGGAGGAATTCTACTGCCCATACTTGAATTATTAAGTATTGTACTTGAATTGCTGTATTTGTTGGATGCTTGTACCAAAGAGTAGATTTGTTGAATGCTTGTACTTGAATTATTACGCACTGTACTTGAATTCTATCACTTGTTCCTTTGCTGGATGTTTTGTTGAATACATTGTGAACTACTAAACACTGTGCGTGTGAATGCATTATGAATTCTATCACTTGTGCTTTGCTTGATGCGTTGTGTTTTGCTGGATACTTTGTTGGATACATTGTGCTTTGCTGGATGCATTTCTATATACCATCCCTTGTAAACTAAAGCTTGTAAACTAAAGCATTGTGTTGGATGTGAATACTATCACTTGTAAACTAAAGCTTGTAAACTAATGCATTATGCTGGATGTGAATCCAAATTTGAAGATACACAATGCATTCACATTTGCTGGATGTGAATGCTATCCTTTACTGGATGTGAATTGAAAGATTGAACATGTGAATGCTTTAGTTTAGTTATTGAAGATTGAAGATACACAATGCATCCAACTTTACATTTGCTAGATGTGATGGCTAGTACACAATGCATTCATTTGTAAACTGAAGTTTTGTTGGATGTGAATTGAAAGATTGAAGATATCATTCAAATTAGAAGATACACAATGTTTGCACCAAACAGCTAGATTTTAAGATATCATTGTCTGGAGTACATGTACATCCAACATCAAAACAGGATAAGTGATAGCATTACATTTTCAGTTGGCTACAAGAACTACAATTACAACTAACAAAAGTAATATAACCATCATGGTAGACACAACTAATTTCTCAAGAAGGGCTTTAACCTTCCCAATTGCTCCACAAATGTCAGCTTCTTTCATTTTTTCTTGCACTGGAGAGCTGATTGCGGCTATCTTCGCAACATCCTTCGCACCATCCTTTCATCTTGATGTTGTTGGTAAGGGCACTGTTGTGGTCTTTGTCTTCTTCTCCAGCATTGCTACATTGTGCAAGAAATCCTCATAGTCCTTTTCTCATACATATAACTTGCACGACGAGAACTTCTGCAAATCAACCAATATTAACACGAATGACATTATAATTCCATATAACAAGAATTTTGCAAACCATACAACAAAAAATTGACAATAAACGACAAATAATGGGAAAAATAGGTATACCCTAGAACAAGAAATTGGGAAATTGGACAAACAAAATGTCAAATTGGAAGAGTAGATTTGCAACTCAACTCATGTTCTTGTTGCCGCACTTGTAGTACACTTTCCCATAGTAGCTCTCCTTCTTCGAAACATACCTCTCCATTTGAATGCCACAATCTAGGCAGTCCACCAGAGTGTATCCTCCACTACTACCTTGCGACTGCAGCAAGTTCACAACTCCCTACATCTTTCTATGCGTGCTGGAGTTGCAGATCCGTGCAGCTAGGGCGACGAGAGGAGGAAGGTTTTGGGAACATTGGCGGCTAGGGCAATGAGAGCAAGAAAGTGTGGGGGTTGTGGTCACTATGGGTTGGGTCGCGTAGGCAAACAGGGTTAAGCCGAACTCTGTTTGCACTCAGGGGTAAAATGTGTAGGTTCAAGAATGCTGACTAGAGGGGGGAGTGAATAGGAGGCTTTTAAAAAAACTTTTGGTTAAAAACAATTTTTGCAATAATGAGAATAGAAAATCAGTCTTTCAACAATCAAGGCATAAAAGAACAAAGTGAGTGTGAAGCAAAACTCAACCAAAACCAAAAATGAAACAAGAGTGAAAAGAGTGGGAGAATCAAACACAAGGGATGTATTCCAAGGTCTCGGAGACTCGTTCAGTCTCTCTTAATCCTCGTTGAAGCATTCAACGGATGAGTCTAGCTCGTGTATACACTATGGTTGCTCCTCCTCTACGGAAAGATGAGCACTGAATCTCTCACAAACACACCAGGTCTCTCCGACAAACTCCGTCAATGAAGAGATCATCGGCACACCTCCAAGATCATCTAGGTGAAGTGATCTCCAAGAGTAACAAGCTCTGAGATCTTTGCTTGACTACGAACAAGCACCGAGAAACTCTAAAAATGCAAATGGTGTTACTCAGAGGATCTCTCACAAGCCAAGTAAATGATTTTTTTTTTATCAAAGATCCCAAGTCATGAATGCAAGGGAGTGTATGGGCTCAAATGTATTGAATGCTAGCTCAGAGAGATATCTAACACATGCTCATAGTAAGTATATATAGCCCAAACCATCCAACTAGTCGTTTGGAACGAGCAGAAAAAGAATTAGTACACATGGACAGTCCGCTCTAAAGATGGACAGTCAGTGTTTGTGTCAAACTGTTAGTTGTGACGCAGTCAAAGTGCCGTTGGAATTGTGTCAAAATAGTGTGCGGACAATCCGCTTAACAGACAGACAGTCAACATAGAACAAGAAAAATCTCCTCCAAACTGGCAAAAACTACTGGACAAATGTCTGCATCTAAGTGGACACACATGTAGATTGTCCGCATAGTATGACACTTTTTAGCTCAAAAATTTCTGAGCTACTGGACAAATGTCCACATCCAAGCGGACACGTATGCGGACTTGACGGAGATTATTACACTAGTTTGTGGCTGCGACCACGTAGAGAGATTATGTGATAGTTCAAGATCTTCTAAACTATATATGGCCCATTTTGTCAAACAAACAAGGCCCATCACGGATGATCATTATGCTAGTACAGTGTCTGTGGTCTCAATGTTTGTGGCTGCAACCACTGTGATCGCAATACCTAAGGTCGCAGAGTTTGTGGTCACTACTTGCGGTTACTATAGTCACTGAGACATAGTAATCCCCAATACATTGTTGTAGCCTGTACGTGACCATGCAATAAGAGAGTTTTCCTTAAATCTCTTCACAAGGAAATCGATAGTAGTTTCTTTATCCTTACCATGATAGTGAATTAAGACAAATATTGAGTCTGGAAGTACCTTCGAATCAAGAAAAGGAGGTTTGGTCGAGACTTATATTACCGACCACGGTCTAAGGGTAATGCGGTTATGCTAGACCATAAACCGTTCTTTGACCATATACGTTCCGTTATTCCTAGGGTAATATGAGTCTCTCTTCACTGTTTAGAAGGATGAACGTGTGGTTATCCATAATCGTCACATTATAACTGGTGGACAGCAACCGCTTGCAACCCTCTGATGAAGCAACTGACGCCTGTTGGCAAAGTATAAAAGAAGACCCTGATTGGATCCAATAGGAGGATCAAGAGGATCAAGAAGATCAAGAGAGATCAAGTGAGAGTTATACAATACAAAGATTGTTAAACTCTATACACTTTGTAATCCATCATTCTAATATTGAAAATCCAATTGGAGTAGGCTATTACTTAGACTACGAGGGCCCGAATCTGTATAAATACAGTGTGTCTGGTTTCATTTTACGGTAATATTCTTTGACAATTGATAGACACTGTCCCCTTCTAAATAACTCAAATTTGTGTAAGTTCGGCTTGGGACATTGTCTCAATCGTCGACAGGACTGTCTGTATAGTATAACACTTTTCAGCTTGAAAATTTTTGAGCTACTAGACAAATTTCCACATCCAAGTGGACACGCATGTGGACTATCCGCATAGTATAACACTTTTCAGCTCAAGGACTTCTGGGCTACTGGACAAATGTCCGCGTCCATACGAACATCTAGGCGGACTATCCGCATGGCCTAATGCGGTGACCTGACATACCACCCACATGGTAGCACATTTGGTCTTTGGACATTTTCTGAATAAAATCAGATTATTCGATAAATGTTCTTTACAGAGTAGCGAAATAGAAACATGGCTTAACATAAGAAGGTACTTAGTTACAAGTACATACATATGTAAGTTTATTAAGACAGAAGTGATAGTTCAGAGATAGCCGTAGCTGTCATTCTTCATCACCAGTGCTAAAATAGGTGGGATCGAAATACAGTTGTCTTCCTATGGATAAACTTCTTTTGCTGCACCAGTTGGTATCACATCGCCGAAGGAGTACTCAAAGTCTAACAAGGATATACAAATAGCAAGGATGAGTGTCGAGGCACTCAGCAAGTAATTTGAGAATATAAATATGTCATGCATACCTTAGCTAGTCAAAGAAGATATTATTATATTATATTATATTAACCAGAATAAATTTTCTATTCGAAATTCATTTGTGATTGTAAAAGACTCCATTTTAAGCAAACTCTACTGAACACTTGTACCACAGGATGAGACCACCTGTAGGCCTCCTTTCTTGCCGTGGCGCAACTTCCAACCTGGAAGTAAGGAGTGAATATTCACGTTTTACTCTGCAGAGGGGTATTACTTTACCCACAGAATCTCTTGATTTCTATGTCGGTGTTTGTCAACAGTACTCCGCATTTTTGATAATGTGTGACATCATCAAGAGAACAAAGCTTTTTTCAAACCTTTCCACTAGTTCCCTCCACTAGTATGGTGCTACCATACCTTGTGGTCGGGCACATCTGTTACAACCACCAGTGAGCCTATAGCTCCAGGGCCCGCCTCGGGGCATTCTCCCTTTATATCTCCATCATACCATACATAAACATATATGTTCCTATTGTGGAGGTGTACTAGTTTCTGGATAAGATACTTGACTAGGCCTGTCCCATACCAGGTCTGTGGTTGATACGGGTAATACGGTGCTGGGTAGAAATGACAGTTGGTTGTATCCTTAACTTTATATTCATACTTTAGTACAAGATTCGAGCCCTCCTTTGGCTCTCCTCAAGATTTCTTATTTCCATCTATAACATTTTCATCAAGCTTATTCAACTTCCATTCACAACACTTTCATCAGGATTACCCAATTCCATTTACAACACCTTCATCAGGACCAACCTTTATCTTTTTATAAAATATTCTTTTTGATGCAAGATGGTAAAAGTATATAGATTATCAAATAGGGGATAACAACATAAAATCAATTAAGCATGTTCGATATGGTCAAGAATAATACTGGCCTTGCTTTTCGTGAAATCTAGTTGAAGGAGTTACCAGGGTATTGACGTTATCGTGCTAGCCTGGCTTGGTATCTATTTAGACGTCAATCAAAAAGAAAACAAAAATAATAGTTAATATATTTATTTATACATATATTTATGTTTTGATGGTGATCAAGGGTCGAATGCTGGGATAGTGAAATGATTTGGATGACTAGGTCTCGTGAAAGGTGCTATATAGGATTAAGAAGAATGGTCGAAAGGTGATGATATGTTTGGTTAAATCCTAATTGTGGGTCAAGTTTAGGAGACACGATCGGGGAAAATTTGGGTACGGTCGATAGTGTGATCGGTGTAGGAATTGACTTAGAAAACAAGGAAGGTTCTATCTAGTGTTTGGATGGATTATTAGATTATATATATGTAAGGTTAAGGGTAAGGCGGACAAGGTGATGCGAACGGATTTTAAATCTGAGGTTCCTAAGGTTGCAAATGACATAGGCATGTCGATGAGAATGGCGTTGAACGCGGACTGACAAGGCTTAGGTTGACCTGCTAGGGTTTTCTTCGAGTCTTGGGTCGATAAACAAGTGGATGATGGCTAGGGTTTTGGTTGGATGGTTGAAACACTAGGGCGAAGTCAATTTCTAGTTTGGACGCGAACGCGGCGACGTTGGCACGTCGACGAACGTCATTCATCTGGGATGACACAGCTGAAAATAGGTCAATTTAGAGTTTTCTCGCAAAAGGACAGTTGAAGAAAATGTAGAACATGAGATTATGAACTTGGTAGACAAAGTGGATTTTGATTTGCACGCATGAAAGTGGCTAAACAGGGCTAATGCCACCAGTTGACATTAGTTTGGCATGGACTGACAAAGGGTTGACATTATCTGGAATTTAGGGCATGGACGTGCGGGTGCGTTAGGCCTCGACGGCTGCACCAACTTTCTCTAGGAGATAGGTGAGGGTGACAGGAGCTCAATCGAGGTGGTTTTGAGCACTGGGGCCAACGGTCGGTGATGAACGGCTTCGGAGAAGGTGGTGGCGACACGGGGAAGTAGAGCCCCTGGACAAAATCTTGACGTAGAGCTAATTCACTATTTGGTGTAGTATTAGGAGGTGAGATAGTGAAGTAATATACTCAGTGGATTGAGGCACGCGTGTGGAGAAGGTGGCGTCGACATGGGCGGCCGAAGGCGATGGTGTGGCATGGCGGCGGCATGCTGGAGAAAAGGTAAAATTACTCAATTTGGCTTTGGGCTTTTTCTGTGGTAGTTGCGTGGACTGGAGGCCAACTAGGGTTGAATGTTACGTGCAGGTGCAAAGAGATTGGCCGATGGCGATCGGGCAACGCGCTGGCGGCACGTCGGAAAAGAGTAAAAACACCCAATTTGGCTTTTAGCTTCGGCCTTTAGATCCTGAGGTGTCTAGGGGTTTTGCACTACTATTCTTGGCATCTTCGTGCAATTGGCTTGGACGGCAACAAGGTGACGGCAGTCGGCGGCGAGCTAAGCCAAAGTAAAGTAAGTACTTCAACGCCGAGGGCTCCTGACACACGATGAATTAGATAGATGACACTTGGGATCAGTTCACAAGGGCTTGAATCTGGTGTAGCTACGGGCTATCGATCAACGGTGGCGTCGGCGAGGACTTCGGCAACACAGTTGAGGAAGAAGATAGATCGGTTTGGGCATTTTTGATGTGGGTCATCGGAGCTCAATTCTCTGGCATGGGAGCAAGAGGGATGCAAGGGGATTTCGATGGTGTAGTTAATTTGATCGGAACCTCACCAGTCAGAGCTGGCGACGACGTGGTGGCGCTGGAGAATAGGATAGTGGTGGTTTTGTCAAATGGCGACGAATCCTCAGAAAGTTTGAGAAGGAAGATATTTCTATGATGAAGACAAGGATTTCACTCTATGGGCTCGATCAGTTTTGGTGGCCGGAGCATAGTTCGATGAAGCCAACAAGGGACTTTGTCGGTGGTGAGAAAAATTGAAATTGGCGGTGATTGCCGGTGGTGGAACTCACGAGGCTAATTCTGGGGATTGAAGGGAGGTAGAGGAAGAGATTGGTCAAGGAAGACTGGTCGGTGATGATCGAAGTTGTGAAGTGTCCTAGTGTTCATATCTGTGTGATCATATGGTGTAGTAGTGTTCATGAGTTTAGATACATCATGTGGTAGCAATGATCTGAAGTTCTTGAATGAACAATCAAAATACTGTAAAAATTGGGGATTGGTCTAGCTATCACCTTGCTTTAGGTTCTGGATTTCTCCTGTCTCTTGTGCTGCTCCTGTTGCTATTGCTGCTGCTTCTCCTATGGTTCACAAGGTGGAGAAAAGGATGAACTGGCTTGCTACTTCTCCTCTGTTTCTACCCCTCTTACTACTGGCTTTACCTTAGTTATTACTGTCTGCGCTGCTGTGTGTGTAATTGTGTGGTAAAACTAATTTATTTAGTGTACTAAGCATACAACCGACCTACCTTGGGGCTGAGGTGGCTAGGTTTAATGTTCCAGCGAACAGGTGGCATTGCTCTAAGCTAGATTGGTGTAATCTGGACTGATTTGCAAAATCAGAGAATCTGAGGGGGTTTTGTGCAAGATTTACAATGTGGTTGCAATATGGAAAGTCCTAGGGGCTAGATTGCAAAGTTGAGGATTAATTGGGCCTCTGGACCCAAGGCTTGGTGTTTGGGCTGAGCTTCTAAAAGAAAAATCTTTCTCTATGCCTCCTAAGGCTCAGAATTGACCCACAATGACGCGAATTCGAATGCTGGACGATGAAAAGCAAATACAGGGGTAAACAATGGCACTCGCTCAGGCTGAGAGGTTTGGTGCTGCTACTGTTGACATGGAAGGTTGCTGCTACTGTTGACGTGTGTATGTATGTGTGTTTTGCTGTTTGTTTGGTGAAGGGAGAAGTAAGTGTAAGAACTGGAATTATACAGGTGTGTATGTGTGAGTATATATATTTGTTTATGTGTATTTGGGTGTATAGATGTATATGCAGAGGGTTTTCAAGGTGAAGAAATTCAGAAATTGACAAGGTTTGACAGAAGGACTAAATTGTGATTTTGGAGACTTGCTTTGGGCTGAATTGTGATCCTAACAAAAGTATGTGTATATATGCAGTGTATTTTCAGTTGTGCTTGAGGGGTGTGTGTGTGTAAGTGGTACTGTGGTGTATGTGCTGCAGAAGAAGAAAAGTAAGTGTACAATTATGTATGTGTGTGTGTGTGTGTGTGTGTGTGAATCTTGTGTGGTCTGAATGTATACACACATTTGTGGAGCTACACATATATTGAACTATGTGTGTGTGTCTACACACACACACATATATAATACCCACGCACAGGTCTGGTCTATCTCGATAAGATAAGACTAATATAATGGTTCTAATATAGCAATGGAGATATGAGAAGCACTATTGCTATTTTTAGAAACCAATGATGAAAACTAAAGTAATGCAAAGAAAGAAAATAAGGAAATAGTAAACATGCAATGTAAAAGAAAGAAGATAAACAGTAAATCACATAAGAAAAGTAATAATATAGAAAATAATAAATTAGAAAAACAAAGCAAATAGATAATAAGAACAGTAATATACAAAAGGAACAATCATATTAAGAAAGCATAATACTTACAAAGGCAGAAGACGAGCCCTTCTGCTATGTTCTCACACGTACAAGTTCAAGTTCAGTACACGTTCAAGTTCAGTAGATGCGTTTAAATTCTGTACAAATCTTACACACTATGACTCTCTATATAGAGTCTTTATTTAGTGCAAGCCTATTTACAATACTACTTAGATTTATTTACAAGTGGTGGAAGTGGAATAGAAGAGTGTTGTGGATGTGTGTGTGTTGTGTGTTCTCTTCCAACTTGTTGAGAGACTTCTCCTTTTATTGAGGTCTTGGGTGTATGTAGATCCATGAGGACTCTTTCAATAGTTTCTTCATATAATTTGTCCTTTTGAATAGTATTACCATATAATTTGTTCTTCTTGTCTTCAAGTGGAGTGCCTTTTGACTCCTATGTCTTGTCGAGTTTGTCTTTAAGTAGATTACCTTTTGACTCTTACATCTTGTCATGTTTCCATTATTGGTGTAGTTTAGTTTTCTTGAAAGAAAGCTTTGTCTTCATCTTCAGATGGCTGAATTTGATATCCCTGAAAAGATTCGTCTGGAGGAAACCAGTTTTCTAGCCATCTCACCATGGTTTTGTAATTTTGCAGTGTATTGTTATCGTCGTTTTATTCTGGTTTTGTAGTATAATGAAGATTTTTGTTTAAATGAATTTCTCGATCAACAAATATCCTCATTATTGTGTTCTGGAAAACCATTTTATATTCAGGATCTATCCTGACACACTACTCAAGTTCTGAGGCTTCCATCCAATGCCTTCATGCTTTGTGGATTTTTCTCATATGGTTGGTTCAATATGCCTTTATCATCTTCTGTCAAGATGTATGCTTCTCGTAGTGAGTTGTCGAACCTTCCTTTTAGCACACAAATGTGATGATTTGCTGGCCTCAAGGGTTGCTGGAATTTTGGAGGAACTGATGGAAAGAGAATTCTGTAGCGACCACGAAGGTCACTTAATTTTTCACAAATCTTTTTTACTACAAATCCAAGATCGGATCGTAGTATTTAATCTAGCGTTCCGTAAACGGCCCTCAATAATCCCTGATCTAAGAGAGTTTGGGGAGAAATAGTTTCTCTATATGGTTCTATCTCCAAACCTCTGAAATATTGTAGATCTATTTCCGCCCTTAACACCAAAAAGAGGTGTTTTGGTTGGAAACAAGGAGTTGTATCTATGGTAAAGAAAGGAATAATCTTTTTATTTAGAGCTATCTCGTAGGGATTCTCTTTACCCAAATAAATATCTAGAAAATAATCTTGCAGTCCCATGAAGACCCCCATTTGTCTTTCTTCAAATTTTTTCCAGATTAGATCTACAATGTCTTTACTGAAGTAAGACATTTCTTCATCTGTTTTGAAGCTTAATCTCGGGATTAGGTGCTCAAATGTAGAATTATGCATGATCTTTTGATACTTTATATGATCTATGCCTTAATATTTGTTAATCTATCTATAGTGAATGCTTGAATAGGTGCTGCAGTAGATTGGATAGATGAATGCAAATTTGATGATCCTTCATGCCTACTAGTATGAGGTGACTGATCTATAAGAATTTTTTGTGATCTAGATGCATGATCTTCTGGACTATTTTCTCTACATGTAGATGCAAAGTAATATGCTAATGCATTGATTGCTGAAGCCTTCTCTGAGGCAGATCTAGATTTCCAAATCAAGTTTAGCAACCCTTGTTGTATTTTTGTAGCAAGAAAATTATGATTAAAACAGCTTTGTTTCCCTTGAGCTGGCAGTGGCAGGCTCCATGTGCTGAATTTCATCAATTGATTACCTTATGGCTTCTCCATTTTCCTGAAAAAGGAATTATCTTGATGATCTATAGATATCTTTTGGACAAAATGCTCTTTGCAAGAAAATGCTTTGTCCATATAATCTAGAAAGATTTCTTCAGGCTTGGAGCAGAATTTCATCTCAGCCCATTTGCCTTTTATTTTAAACTGAATACTACTATCAGTTACCAAAAATGGTCTGATAACTGAAAGAAATGGTGTCGCTAAGATAACACCTTGTTTGAGATCTTTTACTAAGAAAAAAGAGGTTTTGATGTAGACTCCAGAGATGCAAACATAAATTTCAGGAATCCTATAACTCACAATCATAGGATCACCATTGGCTGCATTAACTTTGTGTGCAGTTTTCTCAAAATATTTTGAGGGAAATATTCCTTCCTTGATACAATGTATATCAGCTCCTGAATCTAACAAAGTTTTATGTTTAAAGGTATAACCATCAGGGAATTTGCATAAGACTTCTGCATGCCATTTTTGTTTGAAATATTTTTTAATAGAACCAATAAAGTCTCCATCATTTTCTTTAAACTCAAATTCTATATCAAGAATATTTTCAAGAATATTTTGTTTGTGAGATTCTAAAATTTGAATTTTTATTTTAAGATCAAACAATTCTTTTCTGTGAATATTTTGTTCTTGCCAAAGGTCCTCGATTAAAAGTTTCTTACCAATTCCTTTGGAACTCCTAATCTTTTGAAAGACCTCATCAATAGTGAAGAACTCACTATCTTGTTTTGGTCTTACCTCAAGGTCTTTGTTTCCATTAATCATGAAAATATATTTTTCAAGCTGACTTTTCTTTTCTTCAAAATCCTGAATTGAATCAATTGTATCCAAGATAAATTGCTCAAAACTTGTTAGGAACAAAATATTTTCTTCAGATTCTTCTTCCGAAATATCCTGTTCGCAACAAGAGTATTCACTATTTTCACAGTAATTTATATCAGAAGTATAGTCAGCTTCCGAATCAATGTTATTTAGAATTTCTTCCAATTTTCCTTTAAGGTCTTTGGGATCTGATTCAAGCAAAGCTTGGATCTTCCTTTTAAAACCATTCTTGTAATATTTGTTGGTAGTATGACTTTTTTCTCCACACTTAAAACAAATAATATCTTTGTTTTTATCTTCTCTGGTGTGAATCTTTTTAGGTTTTCTTTTTCTAAATCTGTCGTTCTTTGGGTGTCTAAAATTTTGTACCTGAATTTTTCTTTTTTCATAAAATCTTGTTGGAAACCAAACTGATAACAAATATCTCCTAGTTCTCTTTTTCCCAACATTTTTTTGTCTTTTAAGTTGATCTTTAATTTTGAGATCATTACAAAATTAGCCCTAACAAGCTGAATCTTTTGAGTAATTCTTCCAATATCTAGGGATTGATAGTTAAGACTACCTCCTCCTTCTTTCCTTAACAAATTTCTTATTTTTTCAGCAAATAAAGGAGGTAAATCAGAGATGTACTTTTCTTTCCAAATTCTTGATTGGGATCAGGAAGAGTATAAAGATTTGATAAAAAAGTATCTTTGTACCATCTGAAATCTGACATTGTTTTACACCTTAAATTGATCAGCTGTTCTCTAGTCTTTTCATAGATATCATCGTAGTTTCCTGCAAAATGATAGACAATATTAAACAAGAGGGTGATAATGGCATCAGAGGGATTACTTGGCAAAGCATTGCCTTCGAGATCAATTTTAATGGCTCATAAGATATTTTCCTTTTGCTCAAGAGTAAGATAATGATCTCACCAACCTTTAAGCTGACCAAAGAATCCTGTGGCAATCATGCCTACTACTTGTTTATCATTGTTACCATTGACCCTACAGGCATTGGCATACATAACCATTTGATGACAAAGGGTGAATATTTGATATTCGGTCAGACCATCAAGATTTCATTCTACAATTTCTTTTCCACTAAAAGAAACCATAAAACTAACCTGAGGCATTTCTTCAAATTGTAGATCTGCAAAGGTTGGTCTAGGACAATAATTTCTTGTCCTAGAAGTGAGTGTGATAGGTTTAAAGGCTGAAATTTTATTCACTAATTCATTCTTACTTTCAACCTAGCTATCAGAAATATGATTGATAGTTTTATAAACTTTTATGCTATTCATTCTATTAGTCAACTTAGAAATAAGGTCTTCTGAGCCAAAAGCCTTTTGCTTTCCTAATTTGGTATTAAGATCTAGACTTTGAGGAATGAAAATAAGCAAAGCAGAATTAAAGCTAGAAGGCATATTAACCTTTACCTCAGATTTATTTTGTTTGATACCTTCTACCAAAATATTTTCAATCCTATCAGTTTGTTTTGCCAAAGCATGCAGGGAAACATTTGCTAAATTTCGTTGTTCCATAAGATGATTAATATGCTCCATCCTGGCAGGCTCTACTGAAGAAATTTTGTTCATAACCTTAAGGGGATAGGCTTTGATATTCTCAGATATCTGAACAGATTCAAAAGGTGGATGAACTGATTCCACCACTTCTCCACTAGGGGTCTTCCAATCAGTGGAATCTCTCTTGAAAACTGAGATTTGCTCTCTTTTCTCAAACAAGTAATCTTCAACGTGAATCCAGAAGGAATCTTCATACTAGTCGAAGAAGAATATGTTTCTCTTTTGTTTCATCATATCAGCGTACCACAGGTCTCTAATTTTAGTTTTGAAAGGTTCTTTAACTTTATTGAAAAATCTTTCTTTTTTAATCTTATTTTTAAGTAGATTAAACTTTAATCTGAGAAGAAGTTTGTCTATTTCAAAATCAGGTTTTTGAACAAATTCAATGACATTGACCTCAAAATCTGAGATAGACGGCTCATAGGTGCTATCTTCATAAGTGGTAAAGGCGACATTTTGAGGCTTAACTGGCCTTCTTTCATATCTCATGGAAGGTCTTGACTGAATAAAGGATTTTCTTTGTGAGGAGAATACTACCTCAACATCTCCATCTGGGGTTTCAGTCAAGGATTCTATCTCAGTTTGTTGAAGAGGCTTAGGATCAGCAACTTGGAAAAGAGTCCATTTTTTAGGGAGAGAGATTTCATCCCATTTTAATATTTTTGGGGTTATAGAGTTGTTTTTGGGATTGGCTTGTAGTAAAGTTTATGATGAATATCACTCGGGCTAGTCATCTGTTTATTAAATATATCATGTCTAAGATATTTTGGATATGGTATATGGCACCATGGTCGCAGAAGCTCGGTTTCCTGTGAACCATTGCATAACCAATAACGGTCTCAGTACTAGCCTATGGTCGCAGTCTGTGCGCGACCATAGCATCGAGAGAGTCATGTCTAACCTAAGTAGTGGCTGAGTCTTCCATTCACGGTTCAAGATAAGATAACTTCCTCTCCCACGTTCGTGATGATAACCACCAGGGAGTTAAGATATGCAGTTATCTTATAACTGCATATTGGCAACCGTCTAACCTCCCGAAGCTACTTTACGTTGACACCCTTTTGGTCACTATAAAAGGGAAACAAGTGTACCAGACAAGACATCAGAGATGAGAGATCGGATTTGACAAACCCAAAGACATATACATAGATGTAGAGATTGTTAATCTTTCCCTGTAACAATCTCCTCCCTTTCTTTTGTAATCAGTTTACACATATAGTGAAAACATCACATGATGTAGGGTTATTACTCAAGTCTTTGAGGGCCTGAACCGTATAAATTCTTGTGTCTCTAGTTTATAACTATCTTAACTTATCTACTGAGTTCCTCGAAAGGTCTCCTCTTCCTACTTACTAAATTTGCATAAGATCGACTAAGGACCCGACTCCCAATCGTTGACAAAAGTAGTCAGGCCCTTTGGTGTATGTTGTTTGGCACAAGGGGCTAAAGTGGTCATGGCCTTGTAATAAACTCGATAAGTAACAGAGATGTTTTCACTACCAGGTTCAAGATCAAAGCCAGATGTTTGAAGATTTAAGGTCAAAACCTTTTTGATATTTGCATGTGTAATAGAAACAGAAAAATCAGGAAAAGTGTTGAAAAATACTGGCCCATTACTAAGACTAGCTTCAACCAGTCCTAATAAAGAGTCAGAAAACTTTTTATTTCTAGTATCTCTTAAACAAGCCAACACAAAGATATTTAACCCTTTTCTGGTCAAAGATTTGATTACAATTTGGACCAAACCAATATGCAGATAATTATATTGAGGTTTAGCTCTAATACAGTTGATTTAATTTTCAGACAAAAGATGCAATGTTTCATGTAAAGAACTAATAGGGAGTGTTTTTTCAATTGTTTTTATATAATAATCAGATCTTAAACTAAAAGCTCTTATATAATATATGTCTCTAATATTAACCTTAGGTATCTTCCAATTAGCAATACTTTTCTCTATATCTGCAAAGCATATGGAAGAACCATTTTTAACTGACATTGTCTTAACAGACTTTTCCTGACTGCTAGAGGCAATCGCCTGATTAGCAGTGCTCAGAGTCTTGATTAGCCAAGACATTTTTTAGTAAGAAGAGAGAGTAATGGATAGTTTGCAGTCAACGGTAGGAACAATTCTCACAATAAGATCAACATCGTTCCTTTGCAATGTTCCTTTCGCGATTTATGCCCACCAAATGCCTATCACACGGCTAAAAGGGCGACACTACGTCAGAATTCCTGACAAAGCCAACAGGGATCACCATCTGGACCTACTATACTAACTCCTCCCTCCCCCCAGACGAAAAGACGGTGGGGCTAATCGGGACAGCTGGGCTCTGTGTATATATACACACACACACACAAACACTATTCTACACCCACCCTTAGAATAGCTATTCTATACCCAGTTTAGGAACCGTCTAAACTAACTTACTAGATCTAAGTATAACCGTTGGATAGATGTGGTAGTTAATATTTGGGTAACTAAAAATTAATGTTGTTGTAATCATTAACGGAACTGTTGGATAGTAATTATTCGAAATATTTTCTTGTTACCGATATTTGCGCCAACCATCTAATCGCCTTCTGTGGGACCCTCATTTGAGGATTCCAGTGGCAATCGCCCAGGTGGATTGCACTCAGAAAAGGCACATTACAGCTCACAACAATAGAATGCATTATATGAAAATGCAAGTAATTAAAAACAAGAGCTGATCACAAGGACCAACATTACAATAACTTAGCGCCGAAGTGACGCACTTAATTGTTAGTACAAATTAAGGAGTTTTCGACACAAAGGTCGGCACAAAATAAAACAGCAACGATAAACAAAAAGGCTCCATCAGTCTTCTTTCTCTGCAGCGGCGGTATTGCATGGGCCTTCTCCACATCGAACTCCACCTTGGTGCATAACCCTTTAACCAGATGGGTCCTCAGTTTCTTCTTCTTGTTCCACATTGGGTTCAAGACCATAAGATTCAGGGTCGGCGAATCCTTCCTCTAAATTTGTTTGTAAAAGCAAGGGTGAGCACATTGTCCACATGGTGCTCAACAAGTCCCAAGTAACAATGCATAAATATATAGATGATGGGGAATTTCTCAAAGAACAGCTCTTTGGCTCTGTGTATAAATATATAATAGATTTTCACATGTAGTCTTAAAGAAAGGTCTTTATTCTCGAAAGCGGGACTTTTGAAATCCTAAGCTAGATTTTCAGAAATGTTGTGTGTGGCGGTCTTTCATGAGTCACCACTTTACTCAGATTTTGTGAAAAACTTCCAAAAGCTACTTGTGCTGCATCGACGTGAATAGGATTCACAGCGCGCAGACTCCATGACCTGGGAGCTCAGAGTATCCGATACTTTTTAAACTTTGCAAAGGTGTACCACCTTAATCCACCAATCATTCGGCTTTCAAGTCGGATCAGCTTCATGCGACTTTTACGCACGTGACAAGGCCGAGATGACACAACAATTTACAGTCCTAGTGTTAACCATTTCCCTGCCCGGTAAATAGACAGTTAAGTCTCAAGTACCGTTGTGGGTCCTCCCCACTGCCTTACTTCCTAGCCTGGGCCTATGTTCTCGCAAGACACATAGCCTCTCTTGATTACAGTCGCGCACGACTTAATCTGGCTTAGGGCGTCTTCCTTCTTTCCACCTTTTCCTCTCATGATTTTTCTGAACTCACATCACTCATGGCCTTCTGCGGCCCACCAGTTCTCGCAAGACACTGGATCGACAACCATTGCAGGGAAAAGCTAACACTAAAGAAAGCTACTAAGTTGCGCCCGTCCCATAAACAGGCAGGTGGTTGGTACGTTTTTCATGCCGCATAGAAGCACAACACAAGGTTCTAGTCCTTATGAATCTTTAGTGAGGAGTCTTTCACATTCCCAGTGCGCACACAGCACCATCCAATCAAACCATCCTCACTATCGATTCCAATCATATTTTTCTTTCACAAAAAGGGGTTTTGAACATGCTTTTCTCATATGTGACCATTCAACATTTATCATATGATCTTTAAGCATAGCATAGCCTAAGCATGATATTCTAAGGTAACAAGGGTGCAGGGATATTCAATGTCAAAAGGGGCATTACAATCATTTAGGTCATATCTAGTCATCTTTATTGAAGCATAATTCTTATTTGAATCTAAGGCATGCATATACTTGAAAACAGTTGAAACATACTTCATTTCAAAATAGTAGGCGAGACATGATCAAGGGTTTGAGACTTGCCTTGCAGTGACGGGTCTAGGTGCTCAAATGAATCTTCAGGGATCTCCTCTGCTCCTTCAACGTCTGGTTCCACGACGGGTACAAACAACACATACACACTATATAAGCACACAAGCACTAGAAAATAATACGTAAATACATCATGCATGCAGGGGAATTGGTTTAGACAAGGTCACTTGACGTTGGTTGAAGAGATGGGTTCAAAGGGCTTGAATGTCGAGGGGCTGACATTCGACTCATGGCTCGACGTTGCCCTAAATCGGTCCTAGGTTTGTTTTCTGGAGATGTGATAGTAGGGAATATTGTAGAACATGGCCAAAAAGGCTTAGTGGACAAAGTGGCATTTCAATAGCTCAAAAGTAACAAGCCTAAATCATCCAATGCCACAGGTGGACATGCACTGACATAGTGTTTGACATGGCCAGAAACTAGGGCATTGCATAACTTTTGACTCAGAGCTCCAATTGATGTACAACTTTGTCTAGGGTTTAGGCATTGATGTCAGCTACAAAACTCTCAACAGGCTCAAGGGCTGAAAGTGGCCGGAGGGTGGCCAAATCCGGTGAGCAAACACGGTGGCCTGGACATGAACTGAGCCACTGGACAGCAACCTTGGCATAGCTATAACTTTTGATTCAGGTCGATTTAGGGGTTGGGCTAGTAGACAAAATTACTCAGGGGATTGAGATCTATCTAAATGACAAGGTGAGCGAGGCTAGATCGGCCGGGGATAAATTCCGGCGACCGGCGCTGGAGAAGACGGCCTCCAGATTGGGCATTTTCGTTTTGAAGGGTTTGAGCTTGTTTCCTTGCTCAGGGAGTGAGAGGGTGAGGTAAGGGATCCATTTGCGGGGTCAATTTGGCCGGAGAGTGGCCGGAGAAGCCTGGCGACGAGGAACAGCTCACTGGTGGCGCGCAAACTTCGGAAAGGCCGTGATTCTTGCTCAATTTTGAAATCCAAGCTTGCAGGCTTGCTCAAAAAGGTGCACTGGTCAATTCCCATCACAGGCACGAAGGCTAATTTGGGCTAAAACGCTAGGCATTGCGGGAACAGGGGTTTTTTCGGTTTTCCGGTGATTGCCGGCGGTGAGGTGCGCCGGGGACCAATTAACGGCTATGAAACGGACAGGGGGATGAAAGGAACTTACTGGTGGCGTTGGTTTGGAGGGGGAAGCTTCGGGCGAAGCTGGCGCCGTAAGCTTCAACGGTTGCTCGCCGGGGAAGATGAGCTTCGCGGCGGCGCTGAAGGCTCGGTGGCTCTCTGGTGCTAAGACTAACGCAAATGAGCTAAGGGGTGGTGTGAGGCAATGCTGGGCAAGGGAGGGGGCTTATATAGCCGCGGGTGAGGTGCTCGGGAGCAACAGCAATCGCCGGGGAGATCTTCTTCTGACGCCGGGACGGTCATCGATGCTCTTCGGGACGCGGCGGGGCTCTGCCAGAGGCGGTGAATCGCGGGATAGCAGGATACGGTCAGGGAGATGGCGAAGATCTACGGGATGGTGGCCAAGTGGCATAAAGCTCCTGGCAGCAGCAGCAGCAGCAGCACGCGCGCGCGAGGAAGACGATGGCACGGTGGGGCTTGAGCGCTCCACGGTGGCGGTACAGGTGCGCACGGCTGGGGGCTACGTGGCCGTGAGGTGGCAACGCGAGGGCTTCGCCGGCGACGAGTTCAACGGCGCGGCAAACTGGCGGTTTTCCGGTTGAAAACTTCTCAGGGGCCCATTTGCGAACTTTGGGCTGATTTGCAACGATTTGGACTGATCTGTGAAGGTTTTGGTTCGGGAAATTGGGCCTAAATGCAAATCTGAAGATCTGAAGGGCTGATTTGAATTCTGATTTTGCAGATGGGTCCTACTAAATGTCTTGGACTCATCCAGCAGGAAAAATGATGAAATCCGATAACATTTGGTGGTTTTGACAAAAATCGAAAACAGGGTAATTAGGGTAATTAGGGTTTGAACTTTTGTCGAAGCTGAAACTGGGGTTTTGGTCGAGATTCTGGGATTCTTCCAGAAGGGAAAAATGTTCAGAAAAATGAAAGAAAGGTTATCACTTGATCAGATTTGGATTTTGAGGTGATCTGGGACTTTTAGCCTTTTTGGGTTTTCTGAAACTTCTGAAAAGGACTAAATTGAAACGCTTTTGGACTGAAATGCGAAAATGATCTGGGGAAAGAAGTTTAGCAGCCAACTTTTTAGGTTAAGGTAGTGGCATACCCAAGATCAAGATAGGGTTAAAACATCAGGGTTTCCAAAGAAGGTATGCTGATTCGTAAGCAGAAAAGATAGTCAAAAACTGGGGTGTTACACCTTCCCCACTACACTTCCCCACTACACTCCTCCGTCTTCTTTTCGAATTCCACTACACAACCCACCCTAAAAAATTCTCTCTGTGCTACCACAAATCTGTGTTTCGCTGCTGGTCCGCCGAATATTTGGTATTCTCACCATCGCTCTCGCAATTAGTCATTGCTCGACCGCAATTCCGCTTGTCGACCGTAGCCTTACGTCGTATTTTTGTCGCCGGATCTCACGCGCTTCCCCTGCTGCCAACGTGCGATTCTGGAACACCTCGACTGGACCCCAACGGTGCTTCCCGTGTTGCCGATTCGGATTTCGATCTTGAGACAGGTAAGAATTAGAGTTTTGTCAGTAAATTTACATTTGGCAGTCCGTAAATCGCAGTTGTTCAAACAGTAAATTTTGTATACTTAACCTTCCTGAAATAGTTAAGAATTAGAGGTTTTCAGTAAAGTCACATTTGATTGTCGACAAATTGTAGTACTTTGAACACTAATTTTTATCTAAAATACCATATTGCAATAAGTAAGAATTAGTTTGTTAGTAAATTTACTCTTGATCGTCAGTCAATTGTAGTTGTTCGAACAGTAAATTAAATCTACATTACCACTAAATCGGAGGTAATCTGATGTTGGTGGAATAGCTTTTTAGATGTTGGTGGAATAGCTTTTTATTTTCACTTGTTTGTTAGTAAATTTATTTTCACCAATAAATCATCAGAAAATTTATGTTGTTCGTATAGCCCATTGTATCTCAAGTAGAGAGTACATTTTGGGCAGTAAATTTGTGTTTTTATGATTGTAAATTTGAAATAGATATGAATTATATTTACTACCAGTAAATTGTCATTTATTAGTCCAGAAATTTAGTTGTCTGGACAATACATTTACTAGAAAATCGGCAGTAAATTGATGCAGATTGGATGGGCAAGCTAGTACAATTTAGGCAGTAAATTTGTTTGATTCATGAATGTAAATTAGTTTTATTTTCAGTATTTTTTTGGGAACAATATCGTCTCGAAAGGCAGTGTAAAGGCTGCTGGCAAGGTTCCTAAGAAGCTGAGGAAGGTTATTGTGTCGAATAGCCAAAACGCCTTGGTGAACTCATTTGATTCGACACAAGGAAGCCCTGCAAAATCTATGGCAGTTTGTTTATTTTTGCATGCTTTAAACAGAATTGTAATGTGGTTATTTGTTTGTATAAATATGTTTTTTATCATAGTCCGAAACTGCTGCAAGAGAAAAGAGAGACAGGGAAGCGGCATTTGGTGTCGAGGAGCACGAAAAGCATGACTTTGAAGATCCCGATAATAACGAGGTTTTGTTTTGCTATACCCTATAATGTCTGTTTTGTAATTGTTTTTGTTTTCTGTTAGAATATTTGAGTTTGTAAGTTTTTTATTATTGTTATTTACAGGAAAACGAGGGAAATGAATACCTTGTAATTGACAAAGATGATGTAGATATGGTGGATGATGACGACGACGATTTTGTTGAGTGGTCTCTTGTAGAGAAAAAGCCCAAGGTTTTTTTTTACTGAATACATGAATTCATTTAGTTAATATGTCTGTATGTTATAGTTAAAATTAGTGATAATAATTCTCTCGATTTATTGTATTATATGTTGTAATTTACTTGTATTGATATGGAAATTTACTGATTATGGTATATACATTCCACAAATAGATACATGTAAATTGATAAATTCATGGTGTAATGTATATTATGAGTATAGTAGAAATTGCGAGAAAGACATGGCAGTAAATCATTTTTAGAAAGAAAGTGATGTGATATGTTTAATATTATAGTTTTATTTTTTGCAGATTTGCATCAATATCAGGTGTGAGCCAAAAAGGATATACGATCTAGTAAGGTTGTTGAATGAGAGACAAAAGAAGAAGTTGAGGGAGATTGGTTTTGGAAGCTTGATTGACTTCAATGTAGATAGGATTGGTTCGAGGGATTTGATTGAGTGGATAGTGGACCGAATCAATCCTTATTTGATAGAGATTGTGGTATCAAATGACAAAAGACTTGCCATCACGTCTCATGCCGTCCACTGTGTACTTGGTCTTCCGAAAGGAACAATGGATGTACCTATTGCAGACAGGGAAGCCGAAATGTCATCTTTTATGGACCGGTTAGGTGTTGGCAGGAATAAAAATTTCCATGTGGATAAACTCATCGAATGCATCAAGCGTGGAGATGCCGACAAGTTCTTTCTGCAATGTTTCATGCTCGTCTTGATGAACAAGTTTTTATTGTGCACCAGTTGCTTTTACTTAAACTCAAAAATCGCTAGCCTTGTGAGGGATGTACAAAATTTTGGTAAGATGGACTGGTGCCAGGCCATTGTGAACAACATTAGGACTGATTCATGGCATTGGCATGGAAACCTTAAGAGGAATACCATCTAGGGTTGTAGTGTTTTCTTAATGGTAAATATCTAATTTCATCATCGAAACGAGTGAATAGTGTGGTTATAACATATTGATTGCTATGTTCTATATATAGTTGGTAACCATGTATTCATATAGTTTAATCCATGTCTTTTCAGGTTTATTATCTGGACAATTTATATTGTCGGCGTTCGATTGGTATCAAGCAGACGCCTTGTGTCAACTTCTTCAATGGTGAATTGATAACCAAGCTGGAGGCAGCCAACCTTTTACGCAAGGATCCACAGAATAGGAGGCACTATGGAAAGCTGGATGTGAGTAATTTTTCATATTGAACATGAAACTTTACGATTGATGTACGGCCTGATCAAAAGGAGTTTATTGTCCTACCAGTAAATTGATAGTTGTCGAGTACAGTGAAGATGTTTCGACCAGTAAATTGATAGTTGTTGAGAACAGTGAAGATATTTCGACCAGTAAATTGATAGTTGTCGAGTACAGTGAAGATATATCGACCAGTAAATTTACTGTCTAAATTATAACACTTAACTGACGTATTAATAAGAATTTATTGTCCTACCAGTAAAGTGATCTTGATCGATTATTTGTGAAGACATATTAACCAATAAATTTACTGTACAAAGAATCACACTTTAATGCTGTAGCGTGAACTTAGTAAATTGATTATTTGTAAACTGTAAATTTAATGTTAACACATATAAAAATTGGAAAGTAAATGAAGTGATTATGTAAGTATCGCTGACGATTTACTGTAGATCACATCATATTTTAAATCTAACAACAAACATAGATTGTAAACTTTATTGACATAATTTTTATACTTTGTTGTTATGATTTTCAGTTCAGAAATGCCAAAGACAGTTGCTACACAGAGAAGAAAACCAAAAATAATATTGCTGGTGTTTCCGTTGAGAGCCGCGATATTCCATCTTCGTTTCCAACGATAGATAGCCATCTAGGTGATTTGTTGTCTTCGATTGATGGTGTGGAGAAGGACAGAGTAATGGAAGCTCTAAAGTCTTATGATAAGGAGGTTGAAGATTGCCGAGCTGAATTACTTTTGAAGAGCAAGGAATTTGACAATAAGCTTGAAAATGCTAGATCCGAATTAGTTTTGAAGGTGAGGAATATAATTGGGAAACGCAAGAATAGATCGAATGTTCCACGCAAACAGGTGAATAAACAAGGAACTGATCAACAAGGCAGTAAAGAGAGAAATATTGCCAAGGATGATGACGATGAAGTCCCGCTTGCATTGGTTCGCAAAAAATTTGAATTTCTGTCAATCAAGCGACGGCGTCGACAATTATTGCTTAGTCTCATCATATGTAAGGAAGTGGTCGTAAAATTTCGGATTATTGATAGGATAGTAAACTTACATTGATATGACAGGGGTTTTTATGTTATTAGTACGGTAAATGTGTAATATATCAATCATATTACATTATTTTGCACAATATCTTTAAGTTACAATGACGGTAAAGTTGGTTTTGCAGATGATGGCGGCGAGAAGAATGATGTGGACACATCTGGAACTCATCAATAAGACAAATATGAGAAGACTGATACGGAGAAAGATTAGTTACGTGGGAAGTCATATTTGTAAATTATTGTGGAAGTAAAACTATAAAAAGTAGTTTTGTTTATAGCCGGATGATTTGTGGAATCGAGTGTCGAACCGACTCTTGAACTCGATATTCATGGCACAACTGCGACAACAGGAACTGATTATCAAGACCCATGTATGTTGAATCATTTATCCTTTGAAACATCATTTTTCTGTTTGTCCTTCCCTGCCAGTAAATTAGAAGTACATGTAAAATAATAGTTCATAATTAAGTGACATTCATATCATTTACTATATGAAAGATCTAGAAGAATAGTAAAGTAACCCTGTATTGAAAAGTTAGTAAATTTATCGATCAATAAAGCATTTTTGAGCAGTAAATTTACTGACTGAAGAATACTAATTTAATGTTTTACTCCATACTAATATATTGAGAAATAAAGTTATATCGAAGATATTTTGACCAGTAAATTTACTAACTGATGAATTATAATTTACCATATTGTCAATAACATCGTTAACGTAAAGTGAGTATAACAAGACTGTAAATTGGAGTGAATGCCATATTTTTGTACAAATACTATAGTAGATTCTGTATTATTTCATATTCCACACACTCAAACTTCAATCATATGCATACATTATTTATTTTGGAGCAGTTGGTGCAATAATGAAAGATGTTGATCACATTATTAAGATGAAAGAGTTGGAGAGGGCAAATGATGTCATCGACAAAGCAATCAATGATCCAAAGGCATAGACTGTAGCTGTTGTCGCAGCTCCACAAGCAGCGCCTGAAACAAAACTTGGTAGAGGAATGTGCAAAATGAAGGCAATTGCTAAGTACATATCGCCATTCAAGAGCAATTATAATGCACCAAAAAGGCAAAGTGGGTTTAGATGCTTTGAAATATATGATGAGTTGTGCAGAAAGGGTGAACCATATTATATGTAAGTTGTAATACCTTTTTTATTGATACTAATTTTATTTTCTTGAATAAAGATTTGTTAATTTGGATTTTTTTAGGACGACTATAATATTAACCTACGATGGTATTGCGTTAAGTGGATTAGATGTCAAAAGATCATTCAATGAAGGCTACGAGTTGGAGAATTTGTTCTTAAGCTTATCTGCCAGTGCATGACACACGATGACAAGAAATACATGAGTGAATCAGCAGGATATAGGGCATTTGTCCAACCCCAATGCATTGTAAGTGTTGCCGAGCTAATGAATTTGTTATGTTGAACACTTTGTATGATACAATGTTCATGTTTAACAGTACGTCTATGTTTTACAGGAGATATTACTATGTGAGGAGCACCATGCTACGCAATTCTCTGTAGATTTTGGATTAAGCACTGTGATGACGAAGACAGTTGGATTTAGCTTGGTTGATGCGAAATTGGTAAGATTTAAATCAATAAAAATAGTTTGTTAGTACAATAAAGTTGTTTTAGGTAGTAAATCAAAATTGTGGAAGTAGTAAATTTAAGCTAGTATGATAGTAACACAATTTAATACTATGAAAGTGTTAACCGTTTGACATGTCATAACAACTTTAAATATTCGTTCCGGTGCTACACTCTAGACATTGGACAGTATACTGCTTCAACTTGATAAACAAAACAATTGATATACTGGATTCAATGGATAGAGGAGAACATGGTGACCCAGATGATCACCACAGCCCTATTTTTGATCAAGTCGTAAGTTATTAAGTGTTATTTAACTCAATTATTATGATAATAGTTAATGTATGATATTTTGATTATTTCAACATGTTTTATGTGGTAGGTCAAAAGGTTTGGCCAATTGCTTGATAAAGCATATGGAAAGAGAAAGTTTTCAAATTTTGGACGATTTCGTCGTGTAAATGGGAAAACGCCGCAGCAAAAGTTGGCAAATGACTGTGTTTTTTTTTTTTTTTTTTTTGCAATGAAGTATATGGAACTGTGGGACGGGAACAATTTGACAGAAAATATTGACCCTGTAAGTGGCATTTCGTAGTTATGTTTTTTTAATATTACTTTGATATATATGTTTGCAATGCGACAGTATTGACATAAATTTTATGCAGGAGAAAAGCATTGAATACAGAGCATAATATCTATATTACTTCATATTCCACGCACTTAACTTGTAGAAGGATCTACCAACTTTTATACAAGTAAGAAAACCTGAGTGAAAGCCATATTTTTGTACAAATACTCTAGCAGTTTCTGTACAGATACAAAATTTTAATGTTTAAAGTAAAAGTTATGAATGTTTGAAACAAGATCTATTGTGGTGACTATCTATTTTTTTTAATATGGTTGTACACTGAATTGTTAGTTGACAATATGTACTTGTCTATTGATGGTGCAGTGAACATTGGGTAGTATGCCCTATAACTTTACTGTAAGTTCAATGCAAATTTACTGACTGATCAAAAGCAATTAACTATCCTTTCAGTAAAATGGTCGTGCTTGATTATAATGATGATACATTGACCAGTTAATTTACTGTTTGAAGAGAAACAATTGTCTGTATGCTTTATATTGTTTACTATGAAAAATATGAAAATTTTTACCAGTATATTGTATTTACTGGTCGTTTATATCAATTTACTAGTCGTTTATATCATTTGATATATCATATTCACAATTTACTGTCTAATCAAATAAAATTTAATGGTCTTGATACCAATTTACTGGTCTTGATGTATCAATTAACTGGTCGATTACATCAATTAACTGGTCGATTATATCAATTGAGATTGTATTTACTGGTCGATTATATCTGTTAACTGGTCGTTTATATCAATTTACTGGTCGTTTATGTCAATTGATATATCATATTCACAATTTATTGAAGTTTTTTTTACCAATAACCCAATAAAAAAAAGAAATTTGAAACCTAGCCTTCAGTTGCGAGATGGGTCACGGGACTAAAGGATTTGTACATGGCGGACAATGTCCGCTCACTCCAGACAAAGTCCGCTTAGCTCCTAACAGATTTAGCCGGACGGATCCATTTGTCTCTGGTTTCATTTTGCACAACGCGCAAATATTTTTGTAATGGCCGGACAATGTCCGCACATCAGAGACATTGTCCGGCCTATGCAAAATGATATGGGCACTTTTTCCCTTTGTATTGATTGGTCGATTATATATATTAACTGGTCGTTTGTATCCAATTATACTGGTCTTGATTTATCCATAGATTGTATTCAAAATTTATCCGTTCTATAGACTTATTAAGTGATCAGTAAAATGGTTTATTATAACAGTAAGGTTATATTGTCAGAACAATAAATTTACTAATGAGAACATCAAAATTTGTATTGTTGGTACAGTGAAAATTGTTTGCTATGTACATTAATATCATAGTGCCATGAATCACAATTTGACCAAGACCATGTCCACATACGGTAAAAATATAAACAATATTCTGACAGTATGTATCCAAAACATTGTGTGGTATATATATTTAATAATCGATCAGTAAATTGTTATATATGTGATAGTAAATTACTAACTACGGTTCCCAGTGCACATTCTTGAATTGTGACCATATCGTCCACATTTACCGCACATTCTTTGCTTTCTATTTGACGGTGCGAGTTCTATTGGGGTCTTGTATCTTTGTTGTCTTTTCTTTCCTTTGTTTGAAGATAACATTGGCTCTTTGTAGAAAATAACATCGTCACATTCATTATATGCAACATCATCTTTCGTCTTCTGTTTCATCTTGGAGTTCTTGTAACCGTGAGCCCAAGTTTTGAAAAGTTTCCACAACAATATCAAATGATTCAATGCTCTTTGATGCCCTCCTTATTAGTGACATTGACTTTTTTAGAAGCACTGTGTGACGATGCAATTTCGATGTTCTGCTGAGGCCAAAAAATCTAACATCGTGACTATCAAATTCATTCCCATCTTTTGCATACCTCGTGTATGTATCTTTTGAGAATGTATATTTGTGGTATAATTTCAACTTGCAAATGTGTCATTGCGCGTAGTATGTGAGAGCATAATAATCCTAAAAAACAATGATGAGCATCATTAAAAGTGAATATATAGATTACTAACATAATGATGTAAATTTAATGTATTGTGAATATATTTTAATCTATCAGACCTATGTGTTCTCATGTTTTGCATTGACAATTGTAGTTTCCAGCATACACATCTACATGAATAATGAAATGAACTTGGTTCCAAGGAACCCTTGATCTGCTTGTCCTATGAGTCATCGTGTATGTGTTATCTTCCATTGAAGTCTGCTTTATAACTAGTGCGGTGCTATCAAAAGTGCTTCTTTGAACAAATTGAATACTGCTCTGGTGTACAATTTACTGAGTTGGTCTTCAAATGAATACAATGTTAATCTAACCGGTTTAGTCTGGACAACAACATTTAATTGTAACACATTAGTGAGTTCGCAGTAAGTTTTAAATACTAAAAGTAATGCTATTTCACTAGAAGTCAAGTGTTACCTCTGCATTGTATGTCTCTTGGTCCTTTGATTTTTTTCTCGTTTGAATGCACCTATTCATTTCCAACACGAATTTGTATAGTGACTGCATGTGATTGACAAAATCTTTCTTCACCAGATTATTCATGCTTTCGCTTATCTGTGTCAACGTCATCATAGCAAAAAACAATTCCTTAAAGTATGCAGGTATCCATTGCTTTCTTTCATTCCACATTGAGTTGAACACCGCAACGTCCTCTAATTTATTGTTGGCATCCATACATTGCCAAGCATGCTCGAATTCAGCCGGATTAAGCGAACGATTTATAACTTCATAAAATTCATCCTTTAGATTTTCATGAGACGCATATATTTTTGCAAGTGTTTCCTTGTATTTTCTCATAATATGCCACTTGCACAATCTATGTTTTGTGTTTGGAAACACTCGCCGTATGGAAACTTCCATGCTTGGGTCTTGGTCTGCGATGAGGGAAAAAATTAGATTGCTCAACATTTATAATTATCATCTGGTAATATTACGTCGGATAATATAAAAAGTAAAAGTTGTCCCACCAGTCAATATTCCAATCGGCTGTTTGCCACCCATGCAGTTGAGAAATGTTTGAAACAACCATTCAAACGACTCTATTCTCTCATCCCTAAGGAGTGAGACACCGAAAAAAGTAGTCTGGAGATGGTGGTTTACTCCAAGGAATGGCGCCAACGGCATATTGAATCGGTTGGTCTTGTATGTTGTGTCGAAGGTTATGCAGCCTCCAAAGTGTTGGTAAGCAAAACGACAGCTTGTGTTGCTCCAAAATAAGTTACGGATTGCATCATTCTCGTCTATGTCGTAGTAGAAATTTTCATTTTTTGCCTTCATCTCTCTAAAAACATAATCAGATTGTCGATGTCGTTTGCATTTTCTGCCCTTTTGTTTTCTGCTTTCCTGTTTTGATCAAATATTTACTAATATATTATGATAATAGTAAATAGTAATTTACATTATGATAAAAAATTAGTTCACATACTTGTTCAATACATCCCTTGATGAGAACAGGACATTGTCTTGACCTCTATAGAGGTTTGTAAGCACCGACATAATCACACCATGAATGACTCCACATGACTGTAGTTGTTTTACGAAGCTCAACATTGATTCATCAAAATTCTTGTGTGATCTGTAGAAAACAACTTTCGAGGGTGACAAATCAAGTGAGTGATTGTGGTTCACCATCAATCTTGTTGCTATCCATATCCCAGTGTTTATATCTTTCTTTATTTTCATCATCGCTTTGCAATTATTTCTCCTAGTTTTCTTATTTCATTGACGATTATCCCCTGCTGTCGAGCAATGCTTTCCTTGTCGTGTGCAATAATATTCATGAATGGTATTGCTGGAATTTTTTTTGCTCTTTCGAATACCAAAACCAGCATAATACAAGTATTTGTTGTAATAATCGTACGCTTCTTCTTCAGTTTGAAAAGTCATTCCCACAGCTGATATAATATTTTCAGGAATATCTGGTAGCTGTAATAAGGTAGTAAAATTACATTAATATGAGCAGTGTTGATCAAAGATAGTTTAATTAGTAAACAGAGAGATCATGGACAATTCGACCAGTAAATCTATTAAATACAACCAGTAAATTGATTGTTCAAAGATAATGAATTTTTCAATACGACTAGAAAATCTTTGTTTCGAGGATAGTAAATCTAAAGTGTTGTAGTAAATCTTTTTATATTGTGGACAATACGACCAGTAAATTTTTCATTCGTGTGTATAAATAGATTTACTAGTTGTATAACATATCGACCAGTAAAATGTTAGCACAAAAACAGTAAATTTACTGTTGATCGTGGACAACACGACTAGTAAATTTATTGTTCAAAGACAATGAATTTTTTACATGTGTATAAAAAGATTTACTATCGGGGACATATCGGTCAGTAAATTTTTAGCTAACGATCAGTAAACTGTTTCAACAAAGAGAGTAAATTTACTGATGATCGTGGACAACACGACCAGTAAATTCATATCGACCAGTGTAGGTGCACATCATACGACTAGTAAATTCATTATATAATGCTTGTATGGTAAATTTACTGTCTTTATTGAATGAATTTACTGGTCGCGTGCCAACATTAATGCATATAAACAATGTTTATAAAAAATTTACTGGTCGATTTGTATGAGAGTAATAGTTCTAATACTAGTGTACATGTTACATCTTCCCAACAATTTGCCACTGTTATAGTTGGGAAGAGAATATACATACATGTGTATGGGCATGAGATGAGAAATCATCTCGTGTTGATCCTTCTATTGAACGTGGAGGTGTTAAATCATTTTGACTGTGTATTACAATGATCACAGAAAAATCTCTATGTTCCTTGTTGTTCTCTTGGGGGTGCTGTTGTATCATTGTCCTATAGTAAATCAATATGTGATGATTTAAAATAGAATACGACCAGTAAATTACAATTAAAAATACAGTAAACTTAAGTAGTCGGGATAGTGAATTACCTAATTATGCTAGCCAGTCTCAGAATTTACTGATGATCGCTTCAAATTTACTAATGATCAAACCCGGCGAAGAGGATGGTGATCGCCTCTCTAATGTTTTGGTAGGATGAGAGCGGTTTTATATTTTTTTTACTGGTTGATATATGATTTCGGTTCCTATTTTTGAGGCACTTCCTATTTTTTAGGAATAATGTGCAGTTATAACAAATCTCCTGTCGGTTTTTAGCGATAATCCCGTGGAAGTTACTGCCATCAAATTTAATGCTACCGTTTGTAAATTTGTAATCTTGGTGCACGATCCAACGGTGATGAAGGTGGGTATAGAACAGTTATCTTAGATGTGGGTGTAGAATAGTGTGTGTGTGTGTGTGTGCACATCTGTGTATATGTAGGTGTTTAGTGTAAGGCTTGAAGGAGAAATGGATTCAGAAGTCTGAATTTTTACTGAACTGAATAAAGAATCTGCAAAGAGGATTTAATTGTAAATATGAAAGTTGATTGGACTAAATTGCAAACATTCGTAATCTGGAAATAAGTTTGAATTTAGGCCAATCAAAATAGTTCACATGAGAGGCAGTTTAAGGAAGTCTAGAGTAAAAATGAGATTGAATCGAATACGAAAACGAAAATAGAATTAGGGTAAAAGTGAATAGTAGTTTTACCGAAAACGGCTGAAAACACTAATAGCTGAGTCTCGGGGCTGAATCTGAACTTGTTGCAGAAGGAAAACTTGTATAAAATAGCAGAAGTAATATACTCATTTAGTTGGATTGGAATTTGAAGGTGATTTAAAGATTTTAGCTAGTTCTGATCTTCGAGAGCTAAGAAGGACTGATTCGCTATGAAATTTGGACTGAATCGCGAAATGTGATCAAATGAACTTATTTAGTTGAAAATTTTTAGGACTGGTATGCATGCGTATTAAGATTTAAGATTCTAGAGAAATCCAAAAGAAATCTACTTTGGAATCAATCGAAATGAAGTCTGAAAAGCTGGGCAGGATAATTAAGGTAATTAGGAATTTTGGTTTTCGAAAACCGAACTAGGTTTAGTTTCTGGGCTTTAGGTTCTGAGTTTGATCTTGCAGCTAAAGACAAATCTGGATAAGATAGGTGGTAGGTCCTATCTGTTCAGTCTGATTGCAATTCTAAGCTGTCTGGGGAAACTTGGCTGATTTTGGATCTGAAAGGACTGAATTGCAATTAAGAAAATCAGGATGTTGGACTAGTTTGTAATTACTTTGAAATAACTTAATAATCTAGCTTTTTGGCGAAAATATATTTAAGGTAAAGAAGTATTGTAGGCTTATTTATAAATTAGAGCTGAGTTTATAACTAATTAGTGTTTCTGAATCATACTATAACTGTTGCTTAAAAGAAATAATCTTACACTTAGAAATCATAAATAATTCTCATTAGATGATAAATGGCATTTTACAAAATATGGAACAATAGTGTTTTCAGTGAAATAGGTACACATGCTTGTGCACATATGCACAAGTACATTTAAGAAATATACCTTTAAACTAGTTGAAAATTAATTGTATATTTTGGTTAAAACTTCTTAGAAAGCAGCTTTGCAGTTAAAATAAAAATGAAATTTTTAGGTTCAGGTTTTTGTAAAAAAAAAATTTTTAGGCCCTATTTTTTGGATGTTACACCTAAAAATTAATTTTAAGTCTAGTTTCAATTTTTGATATAGCATTTTAACTTAGACTTAGCCAAAGTGATATGCAAGTGTGTGAGACAGAGAATATGCAACAAATGCCCTAAGAGTTTCTCGCTTTTTGTCGGTAGTCAATAAAAACTTTTGCAACCCCTCTTTATAGTACAGTCAAAATAAAATGTCCTTAGAAGAGACTTTGCCGACTACTACACACCTGGTTGATTAGATTTAGATAACTTTGTCCTTAATCTTCAGATTTTACTTTAGGTCTTCAAGATCTCCCGTTTGGTGTTTTGTCGATTATCAATCCTTGTTGGCTTTTCATTTGATTCCTTTAATCATACTTAAAGCAGAGAGGTTATTTTGAGAGAGTTAATGTCATTAATCATCAAAATATAAAAAGGGAGGGCATAGATACAACAATCTCCCCCTTTTTGATGATTGATGATAATGAGCCTCTCGAAGAAGTGAAATCAATCCTGTGACTCCCCCTAATGCATGCATACAAGAAATCGAGTAGGATGAAAAGTAGAGATCATACAAGAGCGCATACATGAAAAGCAGACACAGATGAATATGAAGAATAAGCACAACACATAAATATAAGCACCATGCATACACAAATCTCTCCCCTTTTGACATCAAACACAAAAAGGCAGGAGGAAACATCGAAGAGTCATACAAAGAGCTCTAAAAAGATCTAACCTAACCTACTACTCCTCTGCAGAAAAAAACCTAACACCTCAGTGTCTCCGGAATCTGCTGGAGAAGCAACAAGGTCAACAGCTAATGCAGGGTCAGCTGTCGGAGACGGTGATACAGTAGGAGAGACCTCAGTATCACCAGAGCCAACCGGATCAACAGAAAGGGTAGGATCCACAGCCGGAGAGGAAGAAGGAATGGGATCGACACAAGGTATGGATCAGCTACCGGAGATGAGCTCGAGGAAGCAGCAGGTCGTGCCCTTTTGCGAGGGGCAAGGGAAGATGAGGAGGGCAGACTGGCCAAAATTTGCTCCTACGGAGCTGAAAGACGATCGAGGACCTAGCGGTGCTTGGTCTGAGTCTGAAGAATCTGTTGCTGCATCTGGAGAAGCTAATCCACCGATCTCTGAAGCTTGGCAATGAAGAACATAGATTTTACTCTTTAGATTGAGATGCTGAAGACGCAAACTTTTATAGTGGCATTTTTGGATATGCCACTCTCTGGAGTGGCATATAATCAAATTTCTCCCTAAAATATGTGATACTCTAAAATCTATTAGATCAAACTGTGCCTATTGAGTCAAAAATTTATTAGTTGATATTAAAAATGGAAGTAAAGTTGATAAAAAATTTTCTAACCATTCCAATAAATTAAACATGTTGTAATTTAAGAAAACAACTTTTCATGTATACAAATAAGATCCATGTTTTACATAGATATATCATGTTATAATATTCAAATTTAGATACGATTATCAACCTCATATTTGGTTACAAAAATCTCATCTAAATCTCTGTCGAATCTAATAGGCGGATAATCTAGATACATCCACGTGACATGATATGAATAAATTCATGCTTCATAAAATTTCAGAACAAAATCATATTCATAAAGCAATTTAGGCATAAGATGCAATCATGTCACATTCTACTTTTGCATGTACGGCATTTTTATAATTCTAATCTTTACTCATGAGCTTTCTCACGCATGCATGCAAGTATGAAAAACTTTTTTTTCCTTAAAAGCCATTAATTTTGTCAAAGTTTTTTTAAAAAAGATTTTGGGTATAATGACGCATTAAAAGGTTGTGGCATGAAATTAATTCACTTACCAGAAACCATGTGGTGAAGGACAAGCAAGGGAGCTTTCCATCATCTCAACTTCCTTTTTTATCATTTGGTATGTTATAAGGTTTCGTTGGGCAATATGGTGTGTTTCACAGACAAAAATTATGTTTAATCTGACAACTTTGGATATGACTACCTGCTAATTACTTATAGAATAGTGATATCTTACTAGATAGGTAAATATTTTATATATAATTATCTTATATCACAAGTTCATAACATAATATGGACTTTTTCGACATATGACTTATAAACTCAAAAAATCAATTTATTTCATATGCGAAGATGTTTGGTTGGGATTATTTAGAAGGTTGGGCTGACGGAGTGGGGCCGTAAGCCCTAATAAGCCGAGATCATCCAAACTTGGTTTATTAGGACAAATAAACTAAAACTAGAGAAAAATCATAATAAATTAATAAGTTAGTTGTTTGGTTATGACTTAAGCTTAATCCCGGCCAAACTTGCGAAAAAAAAGAGAGAAATAGACACCTTGCTGTGTTTTCCTCGTAAGAATTTGAGCTAGATATGTTGCAAATCACTCTCTCAAAAATTCCTAAAAAAAGAATACAATTTAGTATAAATTGACCTACGACGGCCGAGCCACATGACAGGGTGGGGTCATTTGACCGCACAGTTTTTGTAAAAATAAAATAAAATAAAAAACTACAAGAATTTGGTTTAAAAATCTTTTAAAACTATATAAAATTTTAAAAAAATTGACTCAATGTAACATATAAATTGTATGATTAATCTCTACAAATAAAAATCCAGGATCTCAACATATTTGTGTCGTGTAACATCATTCAGCTTTCATCATTATGTTAATATCCCATTGCCAACTTTAAGTCAATATATGCAGGTAATATTTTCCTAACTCCTAAGATGTGGGGCTTATGACTTCTATGGACTAATGGCCGTCCTTTTAGAGAAATATTTTGGTTAAGTCTAGAAAAGAAAAGAAGTAAAGTCTACTGAAACTGATTAGTGAAAATTCAGTTGGGTAGGTTGCTTTAACTTCGCAAAGTTTGAAATAATTTATACTGCAATATACTCCATGTATAAAGAATAAATTTTACTAAAAGTAAATCCATCTGATCCATTCGTTTATATTTTATAATTTTTTTAAGAATAGGTAAAAATCTGTAATTTCTTTAAAGTACATGTGGCCGTGGCATATTTTCCTAAATTAAAATAGTTCATTAAACTTGTTAATTTAAAAAGTATTGCAAACTAAAATGGAACCATAATTTAACAGAATAGAACCTACGAATGGCTCTTTTTTTCCTTATGGGCTTCAAATGAAAAGTTTGTTTTCTTTAGACGTGATTAAGATGCTCATAATTATTATATAAAAAAATTTTCTAAAAAAATATGAAAATTTAAAATAAGAAAATATAACAATCTGAAAACATACACAACTTAAAAATAAAAAATATGACAACATAAAATTAAAAAATACAACAAATTTAACTATAAGAAATGACAATTTAAAATAAAAAAACATGACAGCAAAAATAAAACATTGATAATAAAAAAGCATATGTATCTTAATCATTCCGTTTCGTTTATCTTTCTGATACAACCACAAGAGGAAAGCAAACAGTGAAAAGTTGCCATCCATTGCAAAGTAATGAAATTACCATAGTGTCAAGAAAGATTATCCAAACATACCGTCTACACTATCACCTCTCTGTATGAGCACGCGGTCTCTCGGCATCACTCGAACTTGTCAAACCATCTAGAAACAGTTGAAGAAAAATAACCGATTGTTTAATCCATGTCCAAGGAGTCTTTGTCTTTGATATCCTATTGATAAAGGCAAGAAAGATTATTCAAATAATAAGAAAATCACTAGTATATTAGAACTAGT
Organism: Pharus latifolius; assembly: GCA_019359835.1. NCBI lineage: Eukaryota > Viridiplantae > Streptophyta > Magnoliopsida > Poales > Poaceae > Pharus > Pharus latifolius. The sequence goes on along the minus strand of CM033326.1, from coordinate 69,668,715 downwards.
CAATAGGTAAACAATATTTGTATATTCTTTGTTAAATAGAAGAAAAAATTATATGAACACTACTCTTATACGAGAATCGAATCCACTTCATAGTTAATATTCAGAATTTGGATCTGCATGACCATAAGAACTAACTGCCCTCGTGAAGTTCTCTTCTCTGGTAAAAGACTCCGCTATACATATGTTTTTATTATTTCAAATAAAGAGATGGCATGTCATTAGGCATAAAAAAGAAGCATTTTTATCTGGCTATAGTTTCTCTGACAGACTAGTCTTTTGATGTTTATGACCGAAAACTCAAAAAAATACTGACTTCTACAATAAACGACAAAACATGTTTGATAACTAATGCAGTTTAAAATAGGCGAGTAGGGTGCAGCTTCTCCCTAAAAAAACTGAAGCTTTTACAAAAACCACGTGTCAAAATCATTATTTGTCTCGATTCTAACTTATGTTAGAAAGAAACTGAGACCTAAGAAAACAAACTCAGAGTCTCCCGAAGCACACTACCTGATGCTTCCACGACATACCATCAAAATTGCAGTACTTGCGTACGTACGTACGAAGATGTTATGAACAAGATACCATGAAAATATCATCATATATTGTTCTCTCTCTCCGTAGATGATCTCTCTCTAAGTTCCCTCCAAAAGGCAATACTATATACGCACCAAGACATACACACCTCTCTCTCTCTTTCTGTGGATGAACTCTCTCTAGATATACACACCTCTTTCTCTCTAGCCCCGTCCAAAAGGCACTATACACACACCCCATTCAAGGCATACACACCTCTTTCTCTCTCTAGATGAACTCACTCTAGATTATCTCTAGATCTCTGAGCTCCCTCCAGAAGGCACTATCTACACCACCAAGACATACGCACCTCTTTCTCTAACACCAAGACACACACTTCTCTCTTTCTAACCCCCCCTAACACGACAGCAAAAGGGCACTATATATACACACCAAGACCCCCCCCTCTCTCTCTCTCTCTAAAGAAATGGAGCCCACCTCACCACGCGCACCGCCTTCCCCCTCCCCTTCCCTCTCCGACCTCCCCAACACCGCCGACGAGCATCAATATTCGTGCTGCTCCTCCAACGCCTCCGTCGACTTCGAGTTCGCGCCGCTCCTGCCCCGGCGCCCGCGCAGTTCGCGCACCGAATCTCCAAGAACTGCCGCACACGGCACTGCCCCCAGCGCCTTCCACCGCACGTCCCCCCGCCCGCCGCCGCAGCGCGCGCGCCGCGCGCCCCAGCCAGCGGCAGCCAAGGCGGCTCCGCCCCCGACGCACCGGAAGCTGAGGTGGCACGAGATGGCCTTCGGGTCGGTGCGCGTCCCGGCGGCCATGGACATGGGCGAGGTCAGGAGGAGGTTTGCGCGGAGGCGGCTGGGTGAGGGCGAGGCAGAGGCAGCTGGGTGGACGCCGTGGAGACTGATTCGGTCACTGAGCTGCAAGGGCGTCGAAGCCGCCGCCGTGGCGGCCGCGGCGACGCCGGTGAGGTTGGTGTAGACATGCCACGGCTGTGCATGGTGGTGTCACGTGAGTACTGCGTGAGGTTGGTGGGAGTTGGATGCCCGAAGGAGGAGGAGGTACTCATAAATGGTTTTAGTTTTTTTTTTCTCTCTTTTTTCAGGTTTTTTCAGGATTAATTAGTAACTTAGTATAGTTGTTTGATGCTTTATGTGAATATTAAGGCGAGTAAATAGGATCTTGGATTTTCTCAAGGCTTAGTATGTCTATCATCGGATGTACTTTTATGTCTATTTACACTAGAATAGAACCATCTTTTTATTTAGGAATATGAGAATTAGAGGAGGTGCATATTAAAGAAATAAATTGTGCAAGATCAAGTTAGTTAATTAACTGAGTGATGAAGACTATGATGTTTTCTTTGGTTTTCTATGCGATGGCCTTTTCTAAGTGTTGTGGACTATTTCTGTTGCTAAACAGAGTTTGTTTCTGAAGTACAGTCTATATTAATTTGTGCTTAGTGTGACCACGCGAATTAAAAAAAGATCTTGGATTGGCCCTGGAATGAGTCTAGTGAAAACGAATCTAGATGGAGTCACTTGATTGGTATATTGAAGTTGGCTCTGGCCCAACTTGATCTTTATATAAGTTTGAGTGATTAGCTCGAGTTTAGCTCGAGGAAAGCATGAGCAAACTCAAACTAAATAATTCAATAGCTATATACAAAGTATATAGGGGGTGTATAGAAAGTAACTATCTGTTTTTTTTTAAAACTACACCATCTAAATCTTACATTAAAAATTACTTTTAACCTTCATCCTCCATTTCTCCTTCTCATTATCCTCCTCATTTCCTCCCACAGTCACAATCACCCTGTCCTCCTTCATTGCCTCCTCCTTCCTTTCTCCTCCACCGATCACCACCGCCACCCACCGAGGCCGACAGCACTACTGCTCCCTTACCACATAGCCTCTCTCTCTTCCACTACCACCTCCCTCTCTCCTCCATAGTCGCCACCACCTGCGACCGGCAGTACAACCGTGGCCCCACCCCTGCCACTGCCAAGCTGCCGTCGTTAGAGAAGCTAAAAAAGAGGTTAGGTGTGTTAATGATATGTCCTTGAGAAAATCACAGAGATGTGTTTATCTTTTTTATGTTTATGAACATTTGAATAATATGTTACTTTGTTTTTGAATAAATTATCATTTTGTTCGATCAACAAGTGTATGACTTGTTCGTAAAACTTTAAATTTATTTGATGATATTATTCTATAAAGTTCCTAATCCATTGTCTTTAAATAAGACATTATTGATTAATGGATTAATATATATATTGATTGATAGATATATTTCATGGACCATGGATATAAGATATCAAATTAATAATGTGGACATATGTTGGAGAATATAATGTTGATAGACCCATTTTGAAACACTGCTTGGATTTGTCATTTAAATGTCACCAGTTGGTCTCAAATAATATTTATGATTAACCCTTAGATATAAAATCATCATAGTTTCCTATATATGTAGTAGCATATTTTAATACTACCAAACTCTACTTTTAATTAAGTGGTAATAAAGGTAATATTCGGGTATGCTATGAACCGTGCGGAGAAATGTGAATGGTTAAAATATAATTTGCATCTCTCGTATAATGAGAAAGATATTTCCGGACCCCTCGATATATATAAACTAGAAGTGTATGGTCATACTGTTTGTGGTTGAGTGTCAACTACGAGAAGATCAATTCACTATGAAATCAAGAAAGGATTAAACTGTGCAAGAGTGGCACGTTTCTACTTTGGATTTAATCTAGTATCATATGGCAAGAGGATCTACATGAGTACATTATATAGGCTCATTGATTATAATGTTTGTATTTATTTGGATGTCCTGCTAAGGACCACTATCGACTTACAATTCTGATAAGTATTTCCGAGTCATGACCAGATATGCATAAATCTACGGGGTCACACAATTAACATGTTGGAACAAATCAATTCCGATTTGATTTGTTATGAGAGTTTTGTATCAGACTAGGAGACCTAATGTTAGATTTCTCCTGCAATTTGGACAAAATTTGTTATATGATATCGTATCATATCAGGAAACCTAATTTGGTAGGATTCTTTCTATAGGGCTCTATAAAGAGAGGTATTATAGACTTTGAGGATATCACGAAAAACCCTAGTTGCCATCTCCTCTTAAGCAACAACCCCTAAACTCTTGTCGTGCGCATTGGTGTTAGCACACCATCGTACGACGTTCCATCCTAAAATGTATGGATACCGATAGAGCCGCTGCTTTAATTGTTGCGCTGATCAGGACGATCCGCGAGTGGTCGCTGTGCACATTCAATCGCTTCACCAAATCTCCTTCCGTTGTTGATAATAATCTAATCTATGGTCTATTACTTGCAGCTTTCGAATAAAAATTTTTGAAATTCTGTTAGTGTAGTTTACTTGGTTTCCAACAAAGTTAATTTTAGAGAGCTAAATCTAAGGAGAAAGTTTGATCCAAGAGTAAAGAGAAGTATATGCATGATAAAAAAAAGTATAGGTACTTGACTATTAACAAAACACAAATATATATGGAACAAATCATTATAATATTGAATAATATACTTTAGCAATACTATGTTGCATGATTTAGCAATGCCACATAGCCTATCATGAATCTTGCAATATTGAACGGTATGCAAGCCTTTCGGAGTCAAATTTGGCATAATAATTAACTTTATGTTGGCTCGAAATTGGTTTCCACCTAATAGTTTGACCTGAGGTCGATTCTTCTTGACATTAGCCTAAATTAAAGTCAAACCAAAATTCGAGCTAATTCTGAGTAGCTCGTAATTTTCCTCGCGGGAGACCCTTAGTGTGTTTTAGATTTCTTTGTATGTTTTATCTGATTAGATATATTTTTCCTCTTTTATAATGACAAGTTGCAAGAAGTTGTGCTCATCTTATCAAGTTAATTTGCTTCTTAAGACACCTTTCCCTCGATAGATTAGAAGCTGCCCTTCTTTCCCTCGATAGATTAGAAGCTGCCTCAAATTTTGGTTGAAATTAACTTCAATCTGAATGGAAAAAACTTGAAAGCACGTTTGTAACACTTCGAAGACAAGAAATAGTGCTATTTTTTTTTTTTGGATAAAACTATAAATTTAACACATCATTTTTAACAAATCAACACATTTTTTTATATATAAAACCCCTCTCCTCTCCTTGCCCCCTTCCCCCCACTCACCCACCCACCTGAATCACCCAACACCAAAGATTGCCGACACCGCTCGCTCTTGCGTCACCGTCTCCTCTGCGACCTCATACCTTCTTCTACACACAAATGAAGTCTAGATAACTTGATTTAAATAATTATTGGAGATTACATCTAGCTAAAATCGTTGGAGATGACATCTAGATAAAAAAAAACATATACCTATTTTTAAGCATTTCTCATCTTTTTTTTAACCCTAACCTTGTGCCATGAAATGGGTTGGCTTTGCTTCAACCTCTTACCTACAAGATAAATCTTAAAAGAATCACTTGTCAGAGAGAGAGAGTGTGTCACAAGCGCTTTGCCATCCAATCAGTTTTTGCTTTTTTTTTTTTAAAGCAAAAGGGTGAAGGGAAAAAAGCGGTTAAAAAGGTTGAACCATGCTGTGTCAAAAGTGAAAATAATGCTTCTTTCTTGAGTTCACTGACAGATCGAGATCCTTCTCCCTCTTTTGCAAGGATGCTTGTTTTGATTCTCTCCTAGCTCACAAGCAAAGTAAACATTTCTTTTTTTTTTTTAATTAAACATTTCTTTTTCTTATACAGAGACACTGACAAATGCAATGTGTCATGTCTGCTTTGAAGCAGTCCAACTTAACCCAATATCTAAAAAAACAAAGAAGTTAAAACTCTGGTCCAATATTATCTATAAATTTAGCATATTTGGGCAGACCACTGGCATGGCCTTCCAATGCGCAAGATGAAGTATATTTAGTTGGCTATTAAAATTAGCAAAATCAATATATGATTCCAATCAATTGTGTGACATAACTAAAAAATTGAAAATAAAAATATGTGTCAAAAGCCAAACTTTGAAGCCAAATCATGGCAAACAAATCGATCATCTTAGATTTGATTATGGCATTGTAAAAATGTAGTCAATCTTAGTCAAATTCTGCTAACTTGCAAAATATTGATCTCGAAGCAAATGAATACCAAATTGTGTTGGTACCACTAATATTTGACTTGTTAAAAATTGACTATCAACCAAATACACTAAATAAAAATTGTTTCAATTATGCTTTCCTGGTGTTGGAGAAGCATTATTTTTTTTCTTTCATTTCTTTCTTCTATAATCAAGAAATAAATTGAAAAAGATTCTAAATAACGAGGACAATATTTCAGATATATTCGATTTAGCTGTAATTTCTTATGCAATCTTTTAAATAATCAACAACATCCAGATTAGCATACCATGCGAACGAATTAAAGCTCTCCATAGAAAATTATCTTTGATGTTGAAAATATTTTGATATTTATTTTTGGGGTTGTCTAGGGAGTAAGTATTTATTTTTTCTTGAAAATCATGCAATATCTAGACTACTTATCTAAATTTAAATTTATTTCTATCATCCATCTTTTCTCATCTTTTTCTTTCTCCTCTTTTCTTCACACTACCACCACCACCTCCCTTCCTCTTGTACTCCTCCTTTCCCTCTCCCTCGTTAGCCAACGCCGCCCGCGGCCGACGGCACTAGTGAAGCCTCACCGCTCTGCCTCTGTCGCACCGCCTTCACCCACCATCGGGCAATTCTCGCCACTAGAGAAGTTACGGATCTATATAAATCTAGATGATTAGATCTAAGAAAAAGAAGTTAATCTAAGAGTAGAGAAGTATATACAAGATTAAAAAAATAAGTACATGTCCATTAAGAAAACTCTCTTTTTTGATCAAGAGGAAGGAAAAAAAGAAACAGAAAAACAAAGCGTATGTGCTTGTCATTCTCTCCTTGCAAAATAAAATTTATTTATTTATTTCATGCTTTTTAGGAAGAAAGAAGAGAAGAAAAGAGAAACATGAAAACATACAGTATATTTTTTGTCACTCCATCCGAGTGCGAGTTGCAATTCAATAGCACGGTAATTTTTGCAAAATCCAAATTTTGAAACACTTGAGTTAGTTTTCCTACCCAAATCCACATCAATATCCTAGTATAAAAATTGTCTATAGATATAATTTTGCTAGTGTTCGTTCCAAATAGTCATATACATTCCAATTTATGGCTTGCCCAGGAAGCAAATCTTTGGGATTTGGTGAAACTCAAAAAGTTAGATTTCTTTAATAAGAGTCGAAAACTGTTTCTTAAGAAATTTCACTCATCAGCTTATGCGTGTATGACATGTCAATAAGACATGTGAGATAAACTTGAAAAGCCTTGTAAACGTGGCGATTTAGTAAAATATTACTGATTTTGTAAATAATATGTAAAATCTGGATTCACATATCAATAAAATATTTTAATTGTATTTTACTAAGTTTCAAACTTTCACACTGTTATGTGGTACATGGCTAATAGCGCCAATAAAAATCAACCAAATTCAGGTTCCATCCAGGGAAAAGCTTATACAGGATTGTCCAAACTCGGGGAGCGCACTCTCTATCCTCGAACCAACCTACTCTACGCCACCAGTAGAGAGATGAATTTTTTTTTTATAAATAATCCACAAAAAAAATTTAATTGTAAAAATAATCCATAATTACTGTATTTTACAAAAATAGTCAACCACGTCAGCTTGTCGAGTCCTGAAAACTCAACGAGGGTGGAAATTGACTTGTTGAGTTCTGGAGTCGCAACAAGTAGCTTGTCGAGTGTCTCGACAAACACTCTGACTCTGCGGTCGTAGTCTTATCAGTTTAAAACTGATCATATCAGTACTAAAACTGATCGTGGTCGTATCTAGTGTACAATCTAGTCGTACCAGTATTGAAACTAGTCATGGTCGTATCAGTATCGAGCCGTTACAGGAGCCAGAGGACACTCGACAAACTGCTTGTCGCATTCTTGAGCCTTGACAAACAACTTGTCGAGTGCCCAGCATGTGACAAACTGATTTCCACTCTTGTCGAGTCTCCAGGATTCGACAAGTTGACGTGGCAGACTATTTTTGCAAAATACGACAACTGTGAGTTATTTTTGTAATTAATTTTTTATGTCAGTTATTTATAAAAAAAATTCTAGAGAGATGGGTTCTTGAATTAGGACCGTCCTGACAAAGATCGTGCCTCCTCTGCAGATGTATTTAACTGATTCCAATTTCGAATATTCTAATCACTATAGATTCCTACCTATATGTGTAAGTTGGGCCGAACCGTTGCCAAGCCGGCCCGAGACTCACAAATTAGGCTCAGCACGCGGTACAGTCCGACACAAACACTAATGGTGCCGGCCTAGGCCAGTATGGCAAGTTATCATGCGGGCCGGCCCGGCACGGCACGGCACAGAGAGGTGCGCAGCCCGCGAGGAACAACGGATTTTTATTTTTGAATGATTTTGAACGAACGGCCGGATTTGTGACACGCGTGTAACAACAATCAGATTTCTAATTTCTCACACACACACAGTGGCATACGGGCCAGCCTGGCACGACACAACCCGCGTGGGCCGGCCCGGCATTGTATGATTTTGAATGAACTATCATATTTGTGACACACGTGTATAAGAAATGGTCCGATTTCTCACACACAGTGGCAACAGTCGGAATTCTTTTTGCTATAAATACCCCCAAACGTACACATAAATTTACAACTCATTCCAATGTCTCACATTTCACTCAAATTTCTCTCTCTCTAATACTCTCATTCTTACAATCTTACTCTATTGTTTTTTTATCTTAGAATTTTTTTAAAAAAACATTTTTTATTATTGAAAAGTATAATTTACTTTAAAAAAGCTATTTTATATTTTTAAAAATTCAGAAGTTAGCTATATTTTAATTCCAAAAATTTGTGAAAAATCTTTTTTGATATTAGAAATTTTATTTTTATACTTTAAAAATCCTATTGCTCTCAAGAAAATAATTTTTCCTCTCTAAAAATTGTTTTGTCTATCTACAAGTTGTTTTCCCTCTAAAAAGTATTTTTGCACTCTAAAAATTATTTTTTCTCGCTTGAAATTTTTTTGCTACTATATGGATTTCAGCGATATTGATTTCGAGAATTTCATTGCCGACGAAATTGATATTGAGAATTTTGATGCCATTAAGGGGACTGTCAAACCTAATATGATGTCATCTTCTCCAATGACGGGTTCTGCCTCTATGACGTCAATGGCATCAAGCTCAGTAGGGAGCAAAAGAGCAAAAAAATCAGAATGTTGGTAGTATTTTGATTCATCTGAGTTTGTCGACCTGAGTGGAAGAAAGGTACAAACTATTACTAGTAAATACTTAAAAAAAATCTTATCAACTGCATCTGCAGGTGGGACCAGACAATTACTCCATCACGAAAGAGCTGCGCTAAGAAACAACTATGTGCTCACGGTCAGCAAACACAGTTAAGTTTTAGCTTTGATGGCGTTGCAAGTACGTGGGGCTATGACTCTATGGTAGGTAGGGAAGAACTCGTTGAATTTATTGTTTTTGAAGATTTGCCAATTAGGATAGATAAAAGTTCAACTTTTGAAAATATGATTCAAAGAGATTTTGTACTCAGTTTAAACAAATGAGTAGAACCATTACTAGAAGTGATATTTTAGCATATTATAAAAAACAAATAGAAATAATAAAAGAAAATTTTTCAAAAGTAATATTTTTCTTTTGCACTTACATCTAATATTTGGTCTGCCAACCATAAAAAAATGGATTATCTTAGCGTAGTTGCACATTATTTAGATGATAATTACACTTTAAATAAAAGAGTTATAGATTTTAAATTACTAGATGTTGTACATACTGCAGAAGCTATCGCCAATCGTATATTAAATGTAGCTAGCGAATATAAGTTAGAAAATCGTATTGTTTCTATTAGTCTTGACAATACTTCAGCTAATATGATGGCCATGGACATATTGACTCTACACTTGAGTATAGGAGGGAATGTTCTCCATCAAAGGTGTATCTGTGTAACACCCTGAGTTTAGGGGTGAAAATTTCTTTCTTAAAAAGTCATGCATGCATATGTCTCTTCTAGATCAGCCAAATCAGCCCCAGCTTTATTCTGTTCTAAGCCCAAAATCTTAAAATATATTCTGAAGACTCAAATCAAGATCTGACTTTTCAGATTTGATCTATTATCTATCTTGAGTATAAAAGCCTTCAGAACCCAGATTCAATTCTATCTCTAACTTTCAGATTTATCAACTCCTTCTGTTTTCGAAAATAGAAATATTTTATATTACCCAAATACCCTAAGTTTCAGAAATTCAGATTTAATCAAAACCTTGACCAAGTTCAGACCAGATTATTCTTGGATTATGATCAAGGGTATGCCAATACCTTAATCCAAAAAGTTGGCAGTCAGATTTCATCATCTAAACCTTTTTCGCAAATCAGTCCAAAAGTATCGCAGATCAGTCCTTTTCCAGATTTTCCAGAAGCCTGAAAAGGCAAAATGTTACAAATCATCTCCAAATCCAAATCTGATTCAAGGAACACCTCCCAAATGCCATTCAACACAAAATCTTTTTATATGAGTATCTCAAAATCAAATCCTAAATTCCAGAATTTCAGTATTTGACAAAAACTCAAATTTTAAATACCCTAATCTATCCTATTTTCAATTTATATCAAAAACCATTCAAATGTTTCAAATTTTATCTTCTATCTGTGCCAAATTATCTGTTGAATCAAGTTTGCCAAATCAGCAGAATCAAATTCAATCCTAATCTTCTAAATCTCCAGATTTACAGATCAGTCCAAAGCCAATCAAAAATCATCACAAACCAGTCCAGATTCGACCAGGGCAGTTGCTGAGTTTTCGACCAGAGCTCGCCGTGATTCTTGTGCCGTGTTTGCTCGCCGCCGGCCAAGCCTTGCCTGCGTTTTTGACCGTGCATGCTTGTGCGCACGCGTCCACGCCTCAGCCATCGTCGTGGCAACGCCGTTGCAACGTCGACGACCAAAACCTGCTCTCGTGCGCGACCAACAGCAGTAGCAGCAACAGCAACCGTTGTCAGCAACTCTGCGCCACGTTGCCTTGCTTTGCCAGCCATTGTTGCCACCGCTTTGTATCACCCGACATCGTTGAGTCCCGATGAAGTGACAATTTGATCAGCTGTTGCATTGCTCTTGCGCCATCGCATCCCCGTTCACCGTTGTCGCGCCTGCACCCGGCCAGTCAAGTCACCAGCACCAAATTCTTTGTTGCTCCCTCCTTGCCAACTCCGTCCCTGGTCTATTTAAGCAACCCAATACCCTGTGTAATCTTCACTTCACCAGAATCAAGCTAACTTCCAAATCTCCTCCACTGTCGTCTTCTTCTCCGGCGAGTCCAGCTCGGGGGCTCATGGTGCCAGCTCCAATCACTGAACCTCTTGCCAAATTGAAGCCAGCAGTGAGTATCTCTCATCCTCCTGATCATAGTGTTGCATTCAATTGCTCTCCGGTGGACCCTAACGCCGGTGATCGCCGGAATCCTCGAAATGCCCTGTTCCGGCAATGCAGCCCGATTTACCCCAAATTAGCTTTCGATTCTGTGGAACAAAATGATCAGTGAGCTATTTGAAGCAATCCTGTGCATCCAGATTTCAGAATTGAACCCCAATTGAAGTTTTTCCCAAATTTGAACTTCACCAGTCGCCGGCGATCGTCGCCAGGCTTTTCCGATGATCCTCCAGTTAAATTGATGTTGCCAGTAGCTTATGTGAGACCCCCATTTGAGGGTCACCTTGGCAACCGCCCAGGTAGATTGCGCACAGAAAGGTACATCACAAGCTCACAACAATAGGATTCACTTTAAATAATAAAGCTGGTAGATAAAGCAAGTACAAGGTCACGAGGACCGCTATTACAATATCATAATGCCAAGGGTGGCACTAATTAAAATTGATACAAAAGTAGAGAGTTTTTCAAAATCAAGGATCGGTATCGAAGCACCGAACCCAGGGAGACAACACAAAAAGCAACCACAAGGGTCTTCACTTTCTTCTGCAGTGGCTCTGGAAGGGCTTCCTCCACATCGGACTCAACTTGGCTCATGACCCTCCTAGAAACTCAAATCGCCTGAGAAGGCTCCTTCCTCTTCTTGATGCTCGCCGTCAAAGGAATCAGGATCCTCGAATCCTTTCTTCTGAATTTGTTTGTAAAGGCAAGGGTGAGCATGTTTTTACACAATGCTCAGCAAGTCTCGTTACAAGAATGCAGGTATATAGATGAGGAGTGATCAAGAAAAGGGTTTAAGACTTATAATTATAAATAGTATAGATTTCAATTCTTTGATCTCTCAAATGAGGGTTTTATTTTCAACAACGGGGTTTTGTAAATCTTAAGTTATACTTTAGAAATCGTTATGTGTGATGGTCTCCCATGAGTCATCACTCTTATCAACCATATTATGAGAACATTCCAAATCATTACTTGTACTATAACCCATGGATAACATCCACTACGAAAAGACTCCTGAACCTGGGAGTACAGAGTATCTGATACTTCTTTTACACTTTGCAAAGGTGTACCTCTTTTTAAATCCACTGGTTCACTCGGCTTTCAAGTCGGGCCAACTCCATGTGACTTATACACATGTGACAAGGCCGAGATCACACAACACTTTTACAGTTCAGTATTAACAGTATCCCTGCCCGGTAAATAGACAGTTAAGTCTCAAGTACCGTTGTGGGTCTTCCCCACTGCCTTACTTCCTAGCCTCTCTGGTCTATGTTCCCGCAGGACACATAGCCTTGGTCTATGTCCACGCAAGACATACGACCGTTTAAGATTACAACCACTCACGGCTTAATCAGGTCTAGGGCGCCTTCCTTCTTTTACGCCTTTTCCTCTCATTATTTTTTTGAACTCACATCACTCATGGCCGAACCTTGGCCTACCAGTTTCCACGCGAGAAACCAGATCGACAAACCATGCAGGGAACTGCTAATACCAAAAAGCTACTAAGTTGTGCCTGTCCCATACCAGGCAAGTGGTTGGTACGTTTACAATTCGCATAGAGACACAGCACAAGGTTCTCGTCCTTATGAACCAATAGTGAGGAACATTCACATTCCCTGGTGCGCACCGCACCCTCTCCATACAAACCAATCCTCACTACTGATCCCTTTTATCAGTTTTCTTGACAAAACAGTTTTGATCATAACTTCTCATGTATTTGACCATTTCAAGTTTAATGTGGATATCCAGTGTATGAGTCCTAGGGTGACAAAAGCATATATATGAAGGTTCAATAACAAAAGGGGTTTCATGATTCATTAGGTAATATCTACTCATGTCATTCAAACATAACTTGTATCTCAAATAAGCATGCATAGTAAGAAACAGTGAATATACTTCATATGAAAATATTGGGCGAGACATGATCAAAGGAATGAGGCTTGCCTTGCACTGCTAGGTCTAATTACTCGGATGAATCTTCAAAGACTTCTTCCGCTCCTTCAACTTCGGGCTCTGCGGCGGACGCAAGCAATACAACACATACACTACATAAGCATACCTAAAATAGTTGCAATAGAAAATAATAAGTAAATACATCATGCATGCAAGGGAAAAGATTTGGACAAAGTCACTTGGGTGCTGGTCGAAGAGATGGGCTCAAAAGAAGTTGAATGTCAAAGGCCGACATTCAGTCCACGGCTAGACATAGCCATAAGTTGGTCTTAGGTAGGTTTTCTGGAGAAGTGGCAGAAGGGAAAGATGTAGAACACAACTCCAGGAATCTAGGGGACAAAGTGACATTTCCATTGCTCAACCAGAAGGGGTCAAACAAGGCTAATGCCAGTGGCTGACATGCACTGACATAGTGCAGACATTGCCAAAAACTAGGGCAAGGCACAACTTTTGATACAGGGCTCCAATTGTTGCACAACTTTGTCTGGGAGGTAGGCATTGATAACAGGAACAATTAAGTCAACAGGATCTAGGGTAAGAAATGGCTGGAAAGAAGGAAATTTGATGATGAACTGAGATGAATTGGCTGCACTAGATCAATTCTGGACAAAAACTTGGCAAAGCTATATCTTCCAATCTAGGCCGATCTAGGTATCGGGCTAGAAGACAAAAATGCTCAGGAGGCTAAGGCACATCTAAATGACAAGGTGATTTGGGCTGAAACGGCCGGGAACACTTTTCCGGTCATCGGCGCCGGAGAAGAAGCACTGCCAGCTGTGGGTTTCTGCTACAGGCCGAAGGAACTCTAATCCCAGCTTGGAGAGCATCTAGGAGGTATAAGGAAGCTGTTGGCACGGTTAGTTTGGTCAGATAATCACCGGAGAAGCCTGGCGACGATCGCCGGCGACTGGTGAAATCCGGATTTCGGGAAACCATCAATTTAAGCTCAATCTGGAAATCTAAGTACACAGGCTTGCTTGAAATAACTCACTGATCATTTCTCTTCACAGGCTCGAGGGCTAATTCGAGGTAGATTGGCCAGCATTGCCGAAACAGGGCATTTAGCAATTCCGGCGATCACCGGCGATGGGGATCGATCTGGTGCAATTGGGAGCTATGACACAGAGAGGGAGAAGAGAGGAACTTACTGGTGGCCTTGGATTGGAGATTGGGGCTGTGGAGAGCTCTGGCGACGGCGGCCTCGAAAACAGCTCGCCGGGGAAGAAGCTGTTTGCGGCGGCGCTGGAGAGTTGGTGGTTTTCTGGTACTGGAAACTGAAGCAATGCACTTAGGAGTATTTATAGGCGCTGAAGCAATCCTCTGGTCGACAAATTGGGGAATAGAGGCGACAAAGTCAACCGCGAAGCGACTGAACACAGCGGGAACTTGTGCCGGCGATGATGGCGAGGTACTGGCGTGCAGCGGTGCAGGCTTTTGGCAGTGGATGGCACTGGCGCAAGCGACGAGGGAACGGTGAAGTGAAAGCTCCGTCGACGCGTGGCCGAGACGTGTCGAACGGGTGAAGCTGGACTTGCTGGTTCGCGGGCTCGCGCGCGGGGAAGACATTGGTTGTGCTGGTGCGGCCGAGGTGGCGTCCACGGCGGTGCCACGAGTGCGCACGGGTGTCAGCTACGTGGCTGATGTGTTGGCACGGTAGGAGGTTCACCGGCGGCGAAGAACACGGCGATGCACTGCGGCGGGTTCTGCTGAGACACGGCCAGGGGCCTAAATTCAATAAAAGGACTGATTTGCGACGATCTTTCTTTGGAGTTTGGACCTGATTGCAATTCTGGAGATTTGGGGGTCCAAATTGAACTTTGATTTCGCAGCTGAGTGACACTAAAATGCTGGGACTCAGCTGGCAGGAAATTTGGTGAAATTGAACAAGATTTGAGGGTTTCGACAAAAATCCGAAAACAGAGTAATTAGGGTAAAACAGAGTAATTAGGGTAAAACAGGGTAATTAGGGTTTCAAAAACGGGAAAGGTCGAAACTCAGGTTTAGGGTAAGATTTGGAAATTCTTCCAGAAGGGAAAAATGTTCAGAACAGTGAAAGGAAGGTGTTCACTGAATCAGATCGAAGTTTGGAGATGGTCTGAGACTTTTAGTCTTTTTGGGCTTCTGACATTCTGAAAAGGGCTGATTTGTGATACACTTGGGCTGATTTGTGAAAAGGTATGAATGACAAGAGTTTGATTGCCAACTTTTTTTTGGGGTAAGATACTGGCATAACTGGGATCTCATTCTGATATAGGGAGGGACGAGGTAAGCCAAGATTTGGGACAAATCGGGGTGTTACAGCTTATTTGTACCCCTCTTTCACTCCATGAGCTTGGAATTGAGTTCATTTGACCTGTATCGAAAACCCCCAATTGCAGTGCCATCTTCTCCGGCGCCGGCCACCGGAAATCTATTCCCGGCCAATCTAGCTTCAGCCACCTTGTCCACCAGATGTGCCTCAATCTCCTGAGCATTTTTGTCTTCTAGCCCGATCTCTGAAACTGTCCAGATTGCAAGATATAGCTATGCCAAGATTTTGTCCAGTGGCTTCACTGTGCCGTGTCGCCACCACATTTCTTCACTGATTTTCATCACCTTCCAGCCATCTTCAGCCTTGGAACCTATTGAATCATTTGTTACTGTTATCAAGGCCTACCTCTCAGACAAAGTGGTGCATCAATTGGAGCCCTAGATCAAAATTTATGGCAAGCTCTAGTTTCTGGCCATGCCAATTCAATGTCAGTCTATGCCAGTCAATGGCATTAGCCCTTTTCACTTCCTTCCAGATATGCATTTTGAGCATAACTTTGTCCCTTAGATTCCTGAGGTTGTGATCTACAATTTCTTCTTCTATCACAACTTGATTTGAGCTCTTGAACTGCATTTTATGCTTAAACCCTAGATTTTGACATTGTCAGCCCTATGCCAGAGCATGTCAGCCAGTGGCCTTAGCTCTTTTCACCTCTTTCCAGTTGTGCAAACTGAAAATAACCTTGTCCCTTAGACTTGTGGAGTTGTGCTCTACATTTTATTCTACTACCACAAGTTGAGATAATCCCTCTATCATCCATCGACCTTATGTTGATGCCTTGAACCGAATGTCGACGCCTTGAACCGAATGTCGACCTAAAGACGTTCGCTGTTTTTGAGCGAACCAGTCGCAACCTTGATATCATTCTGATATTTTGAGACATTTGGAATCTTCTAAACCTTTGACAACTAATCTTAACCTTGGTTTCCATAACTTAATCCTAATCAGCTTCTAAACCCAATCATTTCAGAATCATCAAGACATTCATCTTTGCATTATTGCATATCGTATAATAATGTATTGAAAAGATTGTGATTCTTGGTTGCTTGTTTGATTAGAGAGCAGATCAAGAGCCCGAGTTCGAGGACTTCACTGCTGATCCAACATCAACTGCTGTATTTTACGACGCGGAAGGCAAGTCATATTCTTGATCATCTTGAACCTATATTTTAAGAGTTGCTATAACATAACCTTGAATATAGATAATATTGCATATGAAAGTGATCCGTTTGAGACTTTGCCTTGGTTTTCGCACTAGGCTCGCCCAGATTCTAATATGCGGAATAGCGGGATCTTACTCAGAAATACCGAAACCCAACGTAATTGCACAACTCTTTATTTCAAAGAGGGCTTACACGTCGAACGTTAGACACACTTGTCTACGTCGATGAACTATAAGTGTCTAAAACTCAAATAAGTTCTATGACTCTTCGATTGTATTCGATGATCTAAACTAGACCTATTACAAGGTATTTATAGTCTAATCGTATGAGTACGTATCAGACTTAGTAACCTAAACGTATTAGACTCATATAACTAACTAACTAATCCTAAACAGATAAGCTTAGTTATATATATTCGGATCGGATTACAATTCCGAACAGAGAACAAATTCCTTTTCATGGTAGCGAAACCTTTCCGAACACGGTTAAGGTCACGAAGCCGTATGCGATCAGGACTTGGTCGCGAATCTGTATGCGATCAGGACTTGGTCGCGAATCCGTATACGATCAGGACTTGGTCGCGAATCCGTATGCGATCAGGACTTGGTCACGAATCCGTATGCGATCAGGACTTGGTCGCGAATCCGTATGCGATCAGGACTTGGTCACGAATCCGTATGCGATCAGGACTTGAAGATCCTCCCGGATCATGACTCCCTTGTTGAGAAGGAGCCAACCCCTGTTGCGACCTCTCGATCAAACTGGAGATGTGGAAATTGGGCTTGTCTATGTTCTTTGGTGTACCACTTTGCCGCACGTACTCGTTGACCTTTCCGACCGATTCGAAAAGTCTCCTTTGTGTCACTGCGGGTGATAGTCACCTTCTTCTCCAGAATCACATCTTCGCGTAGAGATTCGTCTCGTTGATAGACCAAGTCTTCAACAGATGGTACTATAGTATCTGGCTCATCATCCAGCATTGAAGGCTTGAAGACTTTGAATCCTTCCCAAGGTCGCAAACCTTTCCAATGTCGCAAACCTTTTCGTGGTCGCAAATCCGTTGCGAACGCGATCTGAGATCCTCCCGGATCATGACTCCCCTATTGAGAAGGAGCCAACACCCGTTGGTGACCAACCGTGATGACATAGAGAACGACTGGGAGTTTTGGAACGAACACACGATGAGCAATGCTACAATCGTCGGATCGAATGTATGGATAGGCGCTCATGGAGCTTAGCACCTCCGTCATGGATTGTGGCCTTGGCCACTCGCAGATAGCCTTCCCCTTGTCGAGGTTTATACCATCACCGTTCCCAAAGCTATGATTGCAAAGTTTGAATAGTGGCGCCGTAGAGACAAGTTGCATGTCGTTTTCGACTAGTCGTTGTGGTGATCGACTATGTACCTTTGCGAATAGCGCGTTGTTTTCTTCAGGCAAGCTTGCTAAACAACCACCACTTTCCATACTCGATGCAGCACAATCCTCTTGGCTAATTGGACGCATCACGCTCAGCACACACTTTGAGCATGCATTGACAATCCGTTTCGCCTGATTTGCTATCGTCAAGTTCTTGGTGTCGACGTGGTCATTTTTGCTGATGATAAATTTCGTCCCATCCTTTGTGAGGCCGTATTCTTGAGCTCTTCGATGGTAATGGGCGTCACGATCGTACAAGAACGGACTTCAAAAAATCACTTGGCAAATATCGATGGGGATGACATCGCATTGAACCTCGTCGATGTAACGAGCAGATATTGCAAACTTTAGAGTACA
Source organism: Pharus latifolius (assembly GCA_019359835.1). Lineage (NCBI taxonomy): Eukaryota > Viridiplantae > Streptophyta > Magnoliopsida > Poales > Poaceae > Pharus > Pharus latifolius. The sequence continues at coordinate 69,650,440 of CM033326.1, read as the reverse complement.
CTGACTCTTGATTTGCTGGTTCACGTCAGAAGTGAACCATCCCAGAGGATATGGTCGAGGATGATGAGTCGTCTGCAAACCAAGTCGTCGAACCAGCCCGGAGGAGACCAAATTCTTTTGGCTTCTGGGGTCGAAGATGGCTGCGACCACCTCGTGCTTCACCTGTATGTTAACAGTGAACAAGTCCTCTGTCAGGTTGTGGTCAATTGATGAACCCGAACCTTTCTCCTTCGGCATTGCCATTAGAGACAAGGTCGTGTCCGCCTTTTCAACCGAATCCAACTGGATAATTTCCTCTGCGAGCGGAATAGAAGTAACCATAGCTGTTCGTGTGCTTGGTTCATCCCTCCTTTTTCTTTCTGGTCGCAGTTCAGGATGAAGTTTATAACACTTCTCTTTTGTGTGCCCAGCAACATGACAATGCTCACAAGTGTTACCCGTATCGTGGGTATCCTCTCCGGAGTTTGTCGTGGTTGAAATCTCCCTCAAGTTCTTATCGTTGCGGGTCTTATTCTTCTTCTCAATCGCCAAAGCAGTCGTACTCGCGGTCGAGATGTCTTGAACTCTGAACAGACTTAGCTCAGTACTGATCGATTTCTGAAGTCCAGATGTGTACTTCCGAAATACCTGAGGATCGGACAGTGAGATGCCGATGACCATTGCTTGTCGCCGAAACTCCGTTGTATAGTCTTGGACAGTCTGGTCGCGCCGTTGATACAATCTGTGCCAACGTTCCCATCTCTCCTCAAGGTAACCCATTGGATAAAATTCTTGTCGCATAAGTCGTTTGAATTGACCCCACGCAAGATCGTCAGCTTCACCACTGGTGACAAGGGCCTTCCACCATATCTTAGCGTGGTCCTTCATCTTCAAAGGTGCAAATTTGACCTTTTGAGCGCTACTGAACCCTTTCAGGTCAAAGTAGGTCTCAAGTTGATCGATCCAAGAATCCAGCTTCTCGGCATCGATCACCCCATCATATATGGGTATATCAATCTTAGCGTCGACCTTAAAAGATCCGACAGCTAAGGAGGTGTTGGCAAGGTCGTCGGTCTTGTGATCGCCTTCGTCTTCATCTTCGTCTGCCCTGCGCAAGTCTTCACCAGTCTTCTCACCCATAACCTTCCCTACTCCAGGAGGTACAATCATGGACTGCTGCTTAATCCAAGCAAGCACGGTTTCCATGTCGATGGAGAGCTTAGCCACTTGTTCGGCTAGGTTAGCTTGAATGGGGGTATCGTCAGACATTGTCGGAGACGCGGCTGTAAGAACCGTCAACTGATCGCCTGGAGTTTCGCCGGAAGTTTTGTAACCCTGGCGAGTCTTCACCATCCACAGGATAGGAAAGTTGCTCTGATACCAACTTGATCCGTTTGAGACCTAGCCTTGGTTTTCGCACTAGGCTCGCCCAGATTCTAATATGCGGAATAGCGGGATCTTACTCGGAAATACCGAAACCCAACGTAATTGCACAACTCTTTATTTCAAAGAGGGCTTACACGTCGAACGTTAGACACACTTGTCTACGTCGATGAACTATAAGTGTCTAAAACTCAAATAAGTTCTATGACTCTTCGATTGTATTCGATGATCTAAACTAGACCTATTACAAGGTATTTATAGTCCAATCGTATGAGTACGTATCAGACTTAGTAACCTAAACGTATTAGACTCATATAACTAACTAACTAATCCTAAACAGATAAGCTTAGTTATATATATTCGGATCGGATTACAATTCCGAACAGAGAACAAATTCCTTTTCATGGTCGCGAACCAATCCATGGTCGCGAAACCTTTCCGAACACGGTTAAGGTCACGAAGCCGTATGCGATCAGGACTTGGTCGCGAATCTATATGCAATCAGGACTTGGTCGCGAATCCGTATGCGATCAGGACTTGGTCGCGAATCCGTATGCGATCAGGACTTGGTCACGAATCCGTATGTGATCAGGACTTGGTCACGAATCCGTATGCGATCAGGACTTGGTCGCGAATCCGTATGCGATCAGGACTTGGTCACGAATCCGTATGCGATCAGGACTTGAAGATCCTCCCGGATCAGAAAGATTGAGAATGGTTGATTTATGAATTGGCAGTACTAGACTGGTTATTTGTGAAATGTGAAATAAACAAGTTTTGACCCATGAACTATTATATATGTATTTATATGTATATATTCATGAAATAAAACCTCTAGCCGTGACCAGAAAAGTGGTATGGAATGGTGGTAGCACTGGAGGTGCTAAACTGCAAAGGATGTGCAGGCACTGAAGGTGCAGGGTTGTGGTTGGTTTGGTCACTGGCATATAAGGACTAGAACCTTGTGTTGTGCGTCTAGTGGCATGAACAAACGTGCTAACCGCAAGCCTGGTATGGGACAGGCCTGAACAAGTACTTATGTGGATCGCACATGAAACCCCTGCATGAGATGGAAAACAATACACTAATTTCACGGGGTTCAGCTCCTCCACGTATTATAATCATGCACGTTGACTCAGTAATGAGAAGAGGCTTAGGGGTGGGGGTATATCCCGCCACAACTGCGGTTTGTGTGAAGAAAACTGTAGGGTCAGGGGTGAATTGTAAGTGAAATATAACAAAAGTTCTTGTTATCTCCATCTTGCCACTCACACATGGTTGTGAGGAAGGGTCTAATCATTTTGATAGGATGGGCTTGAAAGTGGAATATCTTGCGGGTAAATTGGTACTTCTCTGCAGAGTTAAAAATGTATTCGAATACTTCGTGCTCCCGAGTTTTTAGGAGTATGCCGCGGTGGATTAAATCCACGGGTGTGACACAAGTATGTTTTCTAAATAAAATTTGTTAAATCAAGATTACCCAAATGACATGTGTTGTCATGATAAGGAGTGCTGTCGTGGGCTGTCGTGTGTCGACGTGTCGCAGTAGTACTATAATCTAGTGAACATGAATAGTAATGCTATATTATGACAAGTGCTGCCATGAGATAAGATGAGATGAGATATGAAAGAAAAAGATTATTTTATAAACATCCATAATTCTTGACTAGTCTAGGTTCATATCATCACTACTATATGTATCTACTATTACCTATGACTTGCTGAGTACGTAAGTGCTCACTCTTGCAACCTACAAATCAGTAGATGGAGCGTTCAATAATCAAGATGAAGGCGTGGAGAACTTCTTGGATCTAGAAGGAGGAGTGTCAGTTCTGTCAGTGCCCTGATGTGTGTTGTTCTGCCGTCCACTTCTCATTGTGGGAGGGTCACCTATCTTCTGCTGTGTAGATGTTATTTTGCTAAACCATGTATGCCTTGAAGGCATTGTAATCTCTTTATGTAATATTAAGGTCAGCAGGCCACACTGCTTAAATATTTTGTAAGTTACTCTGTTGCAATGTAATATACTCCTGTGCTTGACTTATCCTGGGAAGTCAAGGGTATGTATGTATGGGACTAGCTGCAGCGAGCTAGGTCTCTACAGGAGTAGTCGTAGTCCCAGTTTTGGGGTGCGACAATCTGCCACATCATCAACCTCATCGTTCAAGTAGGAATGAAAGAAATGGTCACACCTTTAGATACTATTTGCTCGGTCATTATTTATATTATTTTCTCAAATGTACGTGCTGCCGACTTTAAGAATTACTGCAAGGCCAACTGTATGAGGCCTTACAAATTTTCCACCGACATGAAGGTAGGTAGAATTTCACTTATCTCATGTTAAAGGAAGTACTCCCACACAAAAATATTTTAATTTTATTTATTAATGTTCGATTGAATAGTGAGTTTCTTTCTGAGTCTATTTGGTGTATTACTGAGAGATTTTACAAATTTTTAGAGTTATTTTATGATTTTACTAAAATATTGTCTGGTATTTATTATCCTACATTTTGTTTAGTTTTGCAACTTTTTGATATTGCAAAATTATTTAAATCATATAGAACAGACCCTAATTTTTTTGTTGTCGTACAAAAAAATGGAAATTTTTTTTTAAATATTTTACAAGCGGATCCTGAATTTGGAGGACACGAGCAACACCTATGAGTTCACAAGTGGAGTTCAACCGCTACCTTGACATTGAACATTCTACGGATCCTGAATTTGCAAATGATCCTGACAACTCCAACAATGTTATCTTATGGTGGAAGAACAACTAACGATAATATCCTATGTTGTGTTAGTTGGCAAGGGATGTCTTGGTTGTTCCAGTATGAACAATTTGTTCTGAATCTACTTTCAGTATGACCAGAAGAATAGTTAAAGACAGAAGATCATGCTTAGCACCCGAAATGGTGGAGACAATCACCTGCCTTAAAGTCTGGAAAAACGCTACCACTAGGGAACAATATAATTTGGAGGACACCGAGTTCACTAGCGAGTTCGAAGGGCTTAATATTAATTCAGAATAATTTGCAATTAGTTATTGTACTCTTTTTTTCTTACTAAGATTTTATCCCATTGGGTTTTACTTAGTAAGGTTTTTAACGAGGCAATAACATTTTCATAGAAGTAATAAAATTGTTCCCATATTTAAGATTTTATTCTCATTTATGCTTTTTCATAATTTTCTAAAACTTGTGTGCAATTTTTTTAAAAAATTTCTATGAATTTGTTTGAATTTTCTATGACATTTTAATCTTTGTTTTATTGTATTTTTTAATTACTGTTATACACCAAATATTTTTCTCAATTTTAAAAATATTTTTCATTTTTTCACTAGCTTTCTAATATCTAATTATTTATTTAATTTTAAAATAATTTTAATGCATGAAAAATTTAAAACTAATTTTAAATTTCCAAATAGGCCATACTTGTGTCGGTCAGGCACACATGGCGGCCCGTGGGCTATCGTGCCGTATCGGACCTGTCTACAGAACTATTGGGCTAGCCCAGCCCGACATAGCAATGGCACAGCCCAGTTCAGCACGGCCTGAGCAACCCGCCTGATGGCCCGTGCCATGCCAGCCCGACACAGCCCAGTTTGCAGCTATACTCCCACCAACATGTTGGAGAGGTCTTGGATTCCAAGGAATCCATATCCAGTAGAAAAAGCTCAATCAAACAGCTTGTGTGCAAAAGTGAGAATATGCAAAGACAATAATTAAAACAGGACATCAAATTCTCAAGTCTCAAATAGCAAAAGACACAATATCACAAATCACTGACAGTCCAACACAACTCAACCCAAATCTCAAATCAAACGTTATCCAAGTCAAGATCATCCAAATGGCCCTCGTTACAAGTCGGTCCACCACTCTCATGAGTAAGACTAGGTGAAGCCTCACCATAATCATTCTCAATTTTTTCTCAACCACCCTTGCATGCCAAGAATAATTTATTAGCTCACCATCAGTCCTCCTAGAAAGATTGCGACCCTAAAGCGTGCGTGATGCACCAATGACTTCATCAGTATGAGCCCATCCAAGATCATCATTCCCATGATGAATTTCTTCAGCACCCATGTCAACCCATTCATTGTCCCATTGAAACTCTTCTAGGATCAATGGATTGAAATTGCTTCCTTCCACACGCCGTTTTTGAAATCTACTTGCAATCTTTCTGTTGTATTGAATATAAACCAAGGTATTCAATCTCTTGTGCTTTAACTGGTTCCTTTTTTTTGGTATGGTTCTACAAGTAACAAACAAAATAAATAAACTATGTCATAGCCGACTCCAAGATGAAGACTAGAAGAGTTGATTGCTTTATTACTTACAAACTCAAAGATACTCCAATTCCGTTCACACCTAAAGGCCGAACAACAAAGACTAATGATACGCCTTGCAAATGCTTGAAGCTCTGGAGCAAGGCCACCAAATGTACCCCACCAAAGAACTAAAAATTCAAACATCATAGTCTATGTTAGAGACTTACGAGGACTCTTGTTCTTTTGTTGTCTGATTGCCAATATCTTGGCAAAGCAACCTAGCATGTTCTCATATTCATCGGTTTAGTTACTTATCTTGCTTTGCCTATCATCATCATCAATTACCATCTTCTCAAGCACATCATTAAACATGCTCTGTAGCCTGGAAGCATATGCAAGATCGACCCTTCTGATGTCAAAAAAAATTTATTTGGATTCAAGAACAATGAAGCCCAATGTAAATTTTGCCCCATTTGATCTTCCCACCGTCGTTCAACAATTGCTATCACTTTATTGAGTAATGTTGGCTTGTTTTCCAAAGTCACTGATATTCTTCTTTCCAAGATCCATGTTTGCAGTAACCTCTGCCACTGCCGGCTTCTCATCACCATCGACGATCCTCAACACAATGAGAAGCGGTTGCGATAGTCTTATGCAATCTTCCACTACATTCCAAAATCTAGTAGAAAACACAATTTCACATACCTTTTTCCCAGTCTCTGTGCTTGCTAATTTGGACCTACTCCAATCATAACTAACAAAGAGACCTCTCAAAGCTGCCCGATGCTTATACAAACTTTGCAAAGTGATGAAAGATGTAGCAAATCGAGTAGCTATTGGTCTCACAAGAACCCTACCACCAGTCTTCTCCCTCGTTGTATCAAGAAGTCTTCCATGCTTGTAAATAAATATGGTCACATGCTTAGCATGTACAATGTACTTCTTGAACTCTTTCATCTTCCCAATGTCCTCCAACATAAGGTCCAAATGAATGGGCAGCACAAGGGATCCAAAATAGAGTAGGAATTCTCTCCATTAGACTTATGCCTGCCACATTAAAATTAGCTCCATTATCTGTGACCACTTGAACAACACTGTCCCTGCCAATGTCATCAATTCTTTTCTTCAACAAATCTGCTAACATGTTTGCATCGGCTGATTGACTTGATGCATCAACGGACTCTAAGAAAACAGTCCCCTCCGGACTATAGACAAAGAAATTAATCAAGTGACGTCCCCTCCTATCTATCGATCCATCTGATATAAGTGTGCAACCGAACTGTCTCCAAGCCAACTCATGTTCTCCCTCAACTTATCCGTCTCCTTTTTTGCCTTCTCAAGCAACGACATCCTCAAGTCATGAAAAGTAGGTGGCTTATACCCAGGATCATTTGTCTGATGGACTCAACCATAATCTCAAAACTCCTTGAATTGGAAGCATTGAATGGTATGCCACACTAAAAAAAAATTGGCTATATGCTGGTTCACCCTCTCTTTTTCTTCCTTAATCTTCTTACATTGCTCAAGGGTAGTTTGACGAGGTCCATTAGCATGCCTTTCCTCAACCAGCTCTTCGGGTGTCTTCCGAAGCATAGAAACAACTGATTTAGTTAGTTTTAGCACCAGTTGTTTAAATTGAAAGTATCGATTGTTTCCTTTTGGTAGCTATCCCGGAATTTGGATGAACAAAGAATTGAGAGGAGCCTCTAGATGATGCTGCTGGATTTCTCGAACTTCATCACCTTCATCTCTACCTTCATCTTAATCATTTAGCTCGAGTGGTTCGTTTCTTGCATTCTTTTTCAAGTAGTCATGCATCTATTTCATGATAATCGAGATTGTTTTCTAACATTTCTCCACATCTCCAAAACCCCTAGCAAGGTGTTTCTTCCATCTTCTGACTTCGGCATGCATTTGTTTGTCACAAAGAGAACATTGGACGACATCCTTGCTCGACAAGTTTGGCCAAAACCCGTATTTCCACCCCAGGTCTTGTGATTTAGCTTTCCGTTGAGAATCCTTAGATGGATCATACTGCTCTCTACCCTTTGCTTCAATTGGGTATGAAGTGGTTGAATCTTGGTTTGCCATTGGATGTGGAGTAACAAACCAGCCAGCAAAAGAGGCTGAGTAAGCAGTGATGCTCATAGCACAAACAACAACAGCAATAGGATTGCGCCATAGTCCACAGCTGTACAGCACAGCACAAACTCAGCTCAACCTCAGCCCTCACTCAGGGTCAGAGGGCGATGATTACAACACACAAACTCAGCACAAACCAAGCTCAATCTGAGTTAGAGGCGGGGGACGGCTCGACAAAAACAGAGGTGGCGAGGGCGGAAGGCTTGCGACGGCGGCGGATGGCTCGAGGGTCAGAGGCGGCGACAGTGAATGGCTTACGACGGCAGCGGACAGCTCAAGGACGACAATTACGATGACGGTGCGCTCTCTCTCTCTCTCTTGCAGTATCTCTCTCTCTCTCGTGGTCTCGGTATCTAACCCAGATCTATTTCTCTCGCTCATGCTCCTCTCCCTCTCTTGTCTCTCTCAACTCTCTCACTGTCCGTGGGCCCTCGACAATTGAACACTCTTGACGACGACTAGTTGATGACTAGTCGTCGACCAGACGACCAAGTCACTCGACTTGCTTCCTCTAGTCGAGTTGATAGTGTAAGTTGGTAGCGGCCGGCCTACTGGACTAGTCGTCGACTTGATAACAGCGATCAACTTCTTTATAAATTTCTCCTTTCCACCTAAATTTCTGGGGCAATGTTAGTCTAAATGATGCTATAGCAAAAGGAACCAAAAGAACAAAAAAAAGGAAGGTCGTTTGCAATCGAAATGGTTGCTTAGGCAGCAACAAACATCAAGCCATTTGCCAAGCTTACAACTATGATGCAACAACTTCAGCAAGGATGCATCCTTACATTGCTGAAACAAGCAAACATGGTTTAGTGTATATGCAGTAAAGACAAAAGGCACATAACATTTCACCGTTGGATCTTATTGGATTATGAATCAACTAGGGTGTATTTGGTTTCCTAGTTTTGGACTCAGCCTGGCTCGCGGATGCAAAAGTCGAGTGTTTGGTTGCCTGCATTAGTTGTTCCAGCCTGGCCCGCACGGTGCAAATCATCCCTCGCAGCCTAGCCCACGGATACGCGCAATCGGGCGTTTCCCTCAGTTTGGCCCGTAGATACACACATCCCTCGCTTCCTCGCATCCTCGTCACATCGCCTTGCACCGTTAGGGTTACCTCCCTCCTCTGTCTTCATCTCCACCTCCGCCTCCGCCTCTCTATTGCTTACCTTTGCCTCGGCCTCTCCGTCGCACACATCACGCAGCGCACCTCCACCTCTCAGTATTAGGGCCACCTCCGCCTTTTCCCAGCAAATGCCGCGCCGCGCCACCCCAAACCTCGTCGCCTTCCTCTCCCTCGGTTGAATCCCATCAACGACGACACAGAACAGAGACCGTGAACGAGGTAAGCAAATTTTTTTGTTTTAGGCCCTGTTTGGTTACAAAAATTTTTTGGAGTTTTTGTCCAATACTATGGTTTTAAAAGAAACTGTGGTATTAAAAACCAAAGAGGTGTTTGGTTCTAAAATATTTTATAGATTTTGAAACCATAGTTTCCTCAAAACCATGATTTTTTTCTCAGTTTTGCAATCTTTGGTTTGGTCCAAAGTTTTGGCCCAAAACTTTGACCACAAGTTTTGGTGGAGATTGCGCGGCCGTCCATGAGGTCGACGAGGCGGGCAACGGCGACGGCGCGGGTGGTGGCGGAGATGGTGCTGCCGTCTAGGAGGTTGAGAGGGGGGGTGGCGGTGGCATGGGTGGTGGCGGAGATTGCCCGGCCATCCGGGAGGTCGAGGAGGACGGCGGCGGTGGCGGCGGCACGGTTGGTGGCGGAGATGGTGCGGCCGTCCGTGAGGTCGAGGAGGGCGGCGGGGCGCGGTTGGTGGCAGAGATGGCGCGGCCGTCCGTGAGGTCGAGGAGGGCGGCGGCGGCATGGGAGGTCGAGGAGGCGGGCCGTGACGCTGGTGGTGGTGGTGGAGATGGCACGGCTGTCCAAGAGGTTGAGGAGGCGGGCGACGGTGGTGGTGGCAGTGGCACGGGTGGTGGTGGAGATGGCACGGCCCGTCCGGGAGGTTGAGGAGGCGGGCAATGGCGGCGCGGGTGGTGGCGGAGATGGCAGTATGCCTGCCCGCATTTCTGATTTCTCCAGTGGGATAGATCGAACACCAAACTGAAAACTTAAAAAAAAACTATGTATCCAAACACCTATAAAAATTGTAGTTTTCTCAAAAACTGTGATTTTGTAATACTACGAAATAGTATAGTTTTAGTTGCATGAAAAATTCCAAAGCCATGATTTTAAAATATTGCGGTTTTCAAATACTGTGTTTCTAAACAGGTCCTTATTCTTCAGTTGAACGTTTTTTGGTAATTTTTGGTTAATTTTTGTTTGTTCATCTTGCCTTCACCTCCGGCTCTTCGTCGCCTTACCTCCATCTCTGCCTCTCCCTTGCACACATCGCGCCGTGCACCTCCACCTCTCAGTATAAGGGCCACCTTCGCCTCTTCCCCGCAAACACCGCATCGCACCGCGCCGACCCGAACCTTGTCATCATCTCCTCCCTCGGTTGGATCTCATCACCGGCGGCACACACCAGAGGCCGTGAATGAGGTAAGCAAATTTTCTTGTTTTATTCTTCAGTTGAATGATTTTTGGTAACATATGGTTAATGTTTTGTTTGTTGGTCCTGCTTTTGCATAGATCTCTTCCTAAGAGGGTTCATCTATTTGCCTTCTTCCTCTCAGCCAGGTGCTCTCTCTACCTCTCTCTTTTTTGCAATGTTTAGTACTCGGATCTTTGCCACAATCTGTCAGATCCAGTGTATGCAAATTACTTGGGTCTTCATTCATGCTTTTCATTTCAAATTAATGTATAATTGGCAATCTTGTCTCCATTAGCAAGCAAATTGCAATGCTACTACCATCAGCATCATCCTTTTACCATTTTTGAATGGGCTTTTCACCCAATTTAATATTTCAGTTCAGTTTGAATTGCAAAGATGAGGATGATGATTAAGTCGAGCTCTCCCTGAACTGATGCCAAGCGCATTTGAGCAGAACTCAAACTTATTCGAGCTCTGTTTGAGCTGAAATGAAGCTTGACTTGCTTTGACACAAATTAAATCTTAACTTCTGTGTTTAATCAAATTCCAACTTAAGATAATTGCTTCAGTGAGTATTTCATTTTCTCTATTGATTTGTGTGATGTTGGAATATCATAGATTATGAATGCCCTAGCCTTAATATGTTCTATGCCCTAGCCTCAATATGTTCTTGAGCTTATGCATCTTCAGTGATCTAGGTTTGGAGTTGAGCAAGAAGTATTTCATATTGTTGTCAATAGTGATTAGCATTGTGTTTAACTCATGTTAGTCTCATTCTTCTATTGTCATTTGTGAGATGATCAAGAAATGAGGTGCTGCAGATTGATTCCAGTGACCCCTGCTTCTCTGTGTAATGATTTCTAGTGATTCTACACATATTTCTTCAGCGCTTAAAGCAATGTCTGTTAATTGTACAAACCAATAGTTGCACACATGGTCCATACAACCACTAAACATTTCAAGTATTTCTCCCATTGTGTAGTAGTTCCAATACTCCTTTGTTTACATATAATGTGTGGAGTGTTCACAAGTAATGTCAATAATTTCTCTCATGTCATTGTTGTGTCTCCAAATGATGGTGGGTTTGTCGAATAGAACAGGCTGAGGTGCATTACAGCATCAGAATGGAAAGATTTGTTGGAAAATAATTTCAGTTTATGTATATCTTGTATCTAGCTTGATCTGAAACAAGATATTTCTAGATTGGTTGAGTACATTATGTTTGCAAGGTTCGAAGGAAACAGATGCTGCTATTTTACTTAGTGCATGCCATTCTCTTGAAAAAAACAGGTGTACTTCCAATATCAACATTGAACTAAACATATTCAACTATAGGTCTCTTTGGTCGAACTGGCCCAATGTTACATGTAAATTCTATTCACGTGTGCAATCATTATAATGCTGTCATCGCATCTATTATGATTTCCAATCTAGAATTTATGTATGGTGATCCGATTGAGATATAGACGGGTTTCGACTATACTCGACTAGATGCTAAATATGAGGAATAAGAGATCTTACTTGGAATTACTAAAACCCAAGTAATCGAAACACAGTGCAAAAGATAGCACAACTCTTTATTAAAAAGAGAGATCTTGTACACGTCAAACATTAGGACGCACTCACCTACATCAATCAGTAAACTATAAGGTCTATGCCTATGTGTTAGATGATTAGGTAGATACTAAACTCGATCTATTACAAAGTTCACAATACGACCAGACAGTTCGAATCCTTTACGCATTCGACCTACGACCTAACTGTTGTACTGTTGACCTGAGATCGTCCCGGATCATGACGCCCCTGTTGAAAAGGAGCCAACTACCGTTGCAACCACTTGATCAAAACTGGAGATGGAGAAATTGGAATTTACCATCTTCCCGGGTGTACCACTTTGCCACACGTGCTCGCTGATCTTTCCGTCCAATTCGAAAAGACTCTCGTGTGCCGCTGCGGGTGGTCATCACCTTCTTCTCCAAGATCATGTCGTCAGATAGAGGTGCCTCTCATTGATAGACCAAATCTTCAACAGATGAAACTATGGTATCGGGCTCATCATCCAGCACCGAAGGTTCAAAGAGTTTGAGGTGCTCAATATTGACAACCGAGTAAATATCCATATATGGAGGTAACTCGAGCTGACTAGGATTGGTACCAATTTTTCGCAAAATCCGAAAAGAACCATAATAGACTGGTTTGAGCTTTTTTTCCTCCCCTTTAAGTCTCTCCTTACTCAGATGTAGTCAGACCATATCACCTTCATGGAATTGAGTATCAACTCGATGTCCATCATGTCATGACATGTACTTGAGTTGAGCTTTTAGCAAGTTCTGTTCAATCTCACCATGGAGCCATTGAATACCTTTCAGGAATTTTTGTGCTCGATCCTGATCAGATGCTTCCTTGCTATTTTGCACTGAGGTAGGGATCACAAACTCCATGTCGAATGGACTCTGTGGTAGAAATCCCAAACATACTTCAAAGGGAGACTTTTCTATCGAACCATGCACTACTCGATTAAAATCAAACTGCAGGTACGGTATGCTTTCATCCTAGGTCTTCGAATGATTAAAGTTAAAGCCCCTCAAGATATGAACGAATGTTCAATTTACCACCTCTGTTTAACCATCAGTCTAAAGATGAAACACTGTACTCCTCTTCAGCTTTGTATCCATCATCATCCAAAGCGATCATCAAAGGTAACTAAGGAACTGGGTATCATGATCAGACACAATGTAATGTGGTAGTCTGAAATGTGTCCAAATGTGCTAAAAGAATATCCGAGCTGCCTCTTTTCCTGTAATAGTCTTCTTACAAGGTATGAGAACTATCATCTTGGAGAACCGATTAACAACCACAAAGAGGTAGTCCTTGCCACGTCGGGTCTTAAGCAATCCTCCCAAGAAATCCATGGGTATACTTTCCCACGATCGTGATGGAACTGGCAAAGGAGTGTACAAACCCAATTTTTGGTTTGCTGGTTTCGAGATGCTACAGAGACACAGCCTCGAACAAAGCTAGCCACATCGTGCTGCATTCGCGGCCAAAACACATGTCGATGAAGATTTTGCAAAGTCTTCTTAACCCCAAAGTGACTAGCAACTCTCAATGTATGCGCTTCTCACAGCCATTGAACTCGAGGTGCTCCACGAGGTATATAAAGTAAATTGCCTTTGTACAAGAGTCCTTCTTGCCGAACAAACTCTATAGGTTTCTTTGTTTTGAGCTCAACCAGTGCTAATCGAAAATCAGGATCTTCACTGTACATTGTGGCATAGTCATTATGACATGAGGGCTCAATCTGCATAAATGCTGATAAGCAGAGGGTCATAACTGGTGGTTGTGACAACATGTCAGACAGTTTATTGTATACGCTCTTCTTGTACTTAATCACCAGATTAAATTGTTGCAGATACGACATCCACTTCATATGTCGAGTTTGTTGTAGTTTCGATTGAGTTTACAAATATTGCAAAGGTTGGTGATCGTGTGGACAACAATCTCTTTACCCAAAACGTGACACCGCCAATGTTTATACGGCCTGATGTAGTGCACACAACTCCTTGTCGTAGGTTGGATAGTTCTTCTGAGCTCCCTGGAATAACTCGGAGTGATACGCCACTGGTCGACCTGCTTGCATGAGCACTGCACCCATTGCATAATCTGAGGCATCGGTTTCTAGCTAGAATGGCTTTTGTAGATTCGGTGAAGCCAAAATAGGTGCTTCACTGATCTTTTTATTTAGCAAAAGGAAAGTATCTTCATGCTTTCTAGTCCACTCGAACTTTTGGACGATCCTGATTGATACATGCAACGGAGAAGCCATTATCGAGAAGTGTCGTATAAACTTCCGAAGGTATTGGCATGCTCCCACAAAACTACGCACTTCCGTAACGGTTCACGGTCGAGGCCACTCTCGAATCACTTTTACCTTATTGGGGTCGATTTGCAATGTACCCTTGCCGACCATGAATCCCAAGTAAAGTAGAGTTTGCTGGCCGAACTTGCACTTTTACGGTTAAGGCGAAGTCGATGTTGCTGAAACTATTCGAACAACTTTTCCACATGAACTAGGTGCTCGTTCCACGAACGACTATAGACCAGTATGTCATCGAGATGAATGATCACAAAGTCATCGATGAACTGTCTCAATATGTCATTCATGAGACGCATGAAAATAGCCGGGGCGTTGCAGAGCCCAAACGGCATGACTAGCCATTCGAACAGACTTTGTCGCGTTTTAACGCGGTTTTCCAAATATCCTCCTCTCGGATGCTGACTTGATACCCTGATTTTAGATCCAATTTCGAGGAGATAGCAGCATGCTTCAATTGGTTTAGCAGGTCGTCAATACGAGAAAAGGGGTATCGGTTCTTAATGGTGATCTTGTTCAGTGATTGGTAGTCGATGCACATACGCCAAGTCCCATCTTTCTTTGGTACTAACACCACAGGAGATCCACAAAGTGAACTACTTGGTTGAATGACACCATCATTCAACAATTCTCCAAGTTTCCTTTTGATCTTTTCGTTCTCCAATACCGAGTTGCGATACATACTCAGATTGGGAAGTGTCGCATCGGGCACGAGCTGAATTTCGTGCTCGACTAGATGATTCAGCGGACGACCCTGGGTACTTTTGAACAGATCACTGTATTTGTCCAACAGTCCTGACAAACGATCAGAATCTTCTCGGCATGCCAACGACAGCGCTACTCGAGTACTATCACTTTGACCAACTGGTCAAATCATAACAAGCACATATTTTTGACATGCATTGACGATTCTTTTGGCCTGATTTGCGGTAATCAAATTCGAAGTGTTGACGTGGACGTCTCTACCGATCACAAATTTAACTCCATCTTTAGTGAGCTCGTACTCTTGCGCTCGTCGATGGAAGTGAGCATCTTGTTCATACAAAAATGGACTCCCAAGTATCACCTGACAGATATCGATAAGAACAACGTCGCATTGAACCTTGTCGATATATCAAGCAGAGATCACAAATTTCAACACACACTGACTCGTAATCTGTTGGTTCACGTCAGATGTAAACCAACCTAGCGGCTATGGTCGCGGGTGTGTGGTCATCTTCAAACCAAGTTGTCGAACCAGACCAGCAGAAACCAAATTCTTCTGACTTTTGGGATCGAATATGGCTGCGGCCACTTCGTACTTCACCTGGATGTTGATAGTGAACAAGTCCTCCATTGATTGATGGTTGTCACATAAACCCGAACCTTTCACCTTCGGTATTGCCATCAGAGACAAGGCCATATCCGCCTCATCGACTGAATTTACTCGGACAACTCCTTCCACTACTACAGAAATGCAATTCACTAACCCATATCTTCTAATGATTATAAGCAATATGGGAAAAATCCAATAGAGTACGACGACAGCGGTGGAGAGGAGGCTTTGTACTATCGGTTATATTCTGGTGTACCATTAGTGAAATGCAAATAATTTTTATTATCGGTCATTACTGTACCAACCAATATAATAGAGGAGATAGTACTATCGGTTTGTCTTTCGTAACTGATAGTGAAATTATGGACTTTTTACTATCGGTTCATACTGTACCAACCGATATAATAGAGTAAATTTTACTATCGGTTTGTCTTTGGTAACTGATAGTGAAATTACAGAATATTTACTATCGGTTACTACTGTACCAACTGATATAATAGAGTAAATTTTACTATCGGTTATATAAAACAAACCGATAGTAAAATGACGTCATATAAACTAATGGTTATGACAGTGGGGACCTTAGAAGAGAGAAAAGTTTACTATCGGTTGTGGTTTTGAACCGATAGTAAAATTGCACAACTTATCTCGACCCCTGCTCTGCATCCTCGATTCCTTTCTACCGTACGTGCATCCACGCTCCAAGCTATAGTGATCTGGAGAAGCTAGCTGAGAGGTTGATAATTCGATCCCCCTCGGTATTGTCATCTTCTCATGACCTCTCTCTCTCTCGATCACTCTTTCACACTCTCCCTCTCTCTCTACTTCCAATTCATTAAACTAGATACATGTAGCTTCAAACTAGCTAGAAGGCTAGGTTGGCTAGCTAGCTATAGCTTACTGAAGTTAAGCTAAGAATGATTTATGGCTGAAGTTAACCAGCTAGCTAGCTGGCTCTTCCAATTAATGCATCAAGTTCATTAGGGTTTCATATATATCCATTTAATGTAATTAAGTAGCTGTACACATATGGCCTAGCTAATTGATGATGTTTCATGCATGCATGTCCTGAGTCATTAATTATTTATTTCAATTTGTCAATTTTGTGAAATAATTGTTGATGGACCAAGAATATTGGATGTATGGAATAAAACGTACTACTGTTGAGTATTTGGAGGGTGTGAATGGGTTTATTAAATTTGCTGAGCAAAAAAAGGCGAAGAAGGGAGAGAAAGATATGCATTGTCCTTGTATAGATTGTATGAACTTAAAGAGGTTCGGCAACTCTGATCAGATTAGGAGTCATTTGATTCGTCGTGGTTTTAACGCACGCTATACCCGTTGGATATGGCATGGTGAAGATCTTGAGGAAACGAGCACCGCTACCACTCAGCAGCACCCGGAAGTGGATTGCAGTAATGATGATCATCAGAACATTGATAATGTTCATTCGGATGTGCATGTAGATGACAACAATTTAGATGAAATGTTACGTGATGTAGAAGAAGATTACAGCAAAAACAATTTTGCTAAATTTGAGAAATTAATTGTTGATTCTGAGAAGCCTTTGTTCCCCGGATGTGCAAAATTTACAAAGTTGTCTTCTATGTTAAGATTATATAACTTGAAGACAAGCAACGGTTGGAGCAATAAGAGTTTCACGACGCTATTAGATCTTTTAGCGGACATGCTTCTAGAGGGAAATGAGTTGCCAAGATCGGTTTACGAGGCCAAAAAACTATTGTGTCCGTTGGGAATGGAAATCGAAAGAATACATGCATGCCTAAATGATTGTGTTCTATACCGTAATGAATACGATGATTTGCATGTTTGTCCAAGATGCGGTGCATCGCGGTATAAGCATGGCGACAAAATTTATCACAATGGATGTGATGAGGTAATGAAAGGCCCTCTGACCAAAACTGTGTGGTATTTGCCTGTGATTCCTAGATTGAAACGGCTGCTTGCAAATCCGAAAGATGCGAAGTACTTGCGTTAGCATGGTGAAGGTCGGAAACAAGACGGAAAACTAAGACATCCAGCTGATTCTATTCAATGGAGAAACATTAACAGAACATTCGGTGAGTTTGGCAACGAAGTGAGGAATATAAGGTTTGGGCTGAGTACGGATGGTATGAATCCACACGGAAATATGAGCAATCGGCATAGCACTTGGTCGGTTCTTTTATGCATCTACAATTTTCCTCCTTGGTTATGTATGAAGCATGAGTATGTCATGATGTCATTACTAATTTCAGGACCCAGACAGCCCGGGAATGATATTGACGTGTTTCTATCACCGTTACTCGAGGACTTACATAAATTGTGGAGCGAAGGGGTGCAGGTGTATGATGCACATAAGCGAGAGAATTTCATGTTGCGGGCCATGATATTTTGCACCATAAATGATTTCCCGGCCTATGAAAATTTGTCGGGGTATAGTACAAAAGGAGGCAAGACTTGTCCTATTTGCCTCGATGAAACTGAAAACATGTGGTTACTGAACTGCAGAAAAATAGTGTACATGGGTCACCGCAGATTCTTTCCGATGCATCACGCCTACCGTAAGAAGAGGAAGTCATTTAATGGGAAGTCTGAGAAAGGATCAGCCCCAGTGTTTTTGACTGGTAAGGAGCTTTACTTGCGCGTGAAGGACATCAAAGTTGAGTTCGGTAAATGTTCTAAACCTCCAGAAAAAAATGTTTGGAAGAAGAGATCGATTCTTTGGGATTTGCCATATTGGGAGCACTTACAAGTTTGACATTGCATTGATGTCATGCACGTAGAGAAAAATGTTTGTGATAGTTTGATTGGTTTGTTGTTGAACATTCCAGGAAAGACGAAAGGTGGCATCAACGTTTGCCGTGACATGCTCGACATGGGCATAAGGACTGAGCTTGCACCGTTAGAGAAGGGAAAGCGTACATACCTCCCTCCGGCCTGCTATACTTTGTCAAAAAGAGAAAAACAGAACTCTTTCAGTGCTTATATGGTGTCAAAGTTCCATGCGGGTATTCTGCGAACTTGAAAAACTTATGTCCATGAAAGACTTGAAACTGGTTGGTATGAAGTCCTATGATTGTCATGTACAGATGTCACAAATGCTTCCCATTGCTATCAGAGGCATTCTCCCAGTCAAAGTCAGAGAGACAATTACAAAACTATGTTATTTCTTCAACACAATATCTGGCAAGATAAGCGTGTACTCCTAGCAAGTTAATTAGCTCCATTCGTTGAACTTGTCAGATTTTTTGGATCTGAATATTTGCTGCAACTGTGTCCTTGCAGGTAATTGATCTGGATGGACTGGATGATTTGGAACGCGATGTGACTACAACTCTTTGTCAGTTGGAGATGGATTTCCCTCCATCTTTTTTTGATGTTATGGCCCATCTAATTGTTCACCTTGTCAGAGAAATTAAGTTTTGTGGACCCGTGTTCCTGCGCGACATATATCCATTTGAGAGATTTATGGGTATCTTGAAGGGATATGTAAGGAATCGACATCGGCCTGAGGGCAGTATCATTGAAGGTTATGTCGCCGAGGAGGTGATTGAATTTTGCACCAACTATATGGCCGGGGTTGACCCAATTGGCGTTCCTACGTCCCTGCATGAGGGCAGGCTTCAGGGCATTGGAACGATTGGATTTAAAGCAGTCGTCCCCTCTAGTGATCTGTATGCAAAAGCCCATTTTTGGGTCTTACAGCACACGACGGGGGTGGAGCCATACATACACGAGCACAAGGAAATGGTACGGAAATAGAATCCTTCGAAGCCAGAGATTTGGGTCACCAGAGAATATAATAGGAAGTTTGCTGGGTGGATCGAAAATAGAGTCCTGCAAGCTTTTGAGGGCAACGTAGATGAAGTTGTTACATGATTGGCCAGAGGGCCTAGATTTACTGTAGGGACTTGGCAGGGGTATGACATCAACGGCTATTCATTTTACACAAGAACTCAGGACGAGAAGAGTACTATGCAATGTAGTGGAGTGACACTACTTGCTATTTCAGAGGATACCACGACAGTAAGGGCACTCAACTCATATTACGGTGTTATTGAGGAAATATGGGAGCTTGATTATGTATTACTTAAGATTCTTTTGTTTCAATGCCAATGGGTTGAAATCTCTCAAGGTGTTAAAATCGACAATTATGGGTTTATTCTCGTCGATCTCAGTAGAGTCGCACACCAAGATGATCAATTTATACTTGCTGAGAAAGCCACACAGGTGTTCTACATCGTTGACCCGGCCAATCCAAAGTTGCACGTTGTCCTTCACAGTAAGAGATGTATTGTTGGGGTCGAAGACGTTGTGTATGAAGAAGAGTATGATCAGTTTGACGAACTACCTCCATTTTTAGATGGAATTCGTCAATCTGTCCCTACCGAAGATATTGACGAAACAAGTTACCTGCGACATGACCACGAAGAAGGATTATGGGTGAACAACCATTCTTGACTAATTTGCATTATGTAAGTGACATATATTTCTTGGCTCTTTAATCGAAGAATTAATATAAATACTGATCATGTTGTGAAAATTGTGATTATTGTGGTTATGCACCCAGTCATGTTGTCAAATCATTTTTCAAAAATTCTTTGGGAAAACATACGTGATGCATTGAGAATCATTTCTGCAAATTTTCATTTCAATTGAAGTTGATTTGAGCAATAATTGATTCTTTTCACAAATCAATATGAAAACTGCAAAGTTCAGATTCCTCGTGGTTTTTGGCTGGTTTGTCATTTTGATATCTCCATCTTGATTGGCTATTCGAAGAAAGTTTCTATATGCATGATTCCTTATGTTCCATGATTGGTCTTTACTGTTAATTTATTTCAAAATTATTGGAAGTCATTTGCATAGGGTTTCAAGTGTCTTTACAAATGCAAAATAATGTACTGAAACCCATCTGTAATTGTTCTCAGGAAAACCCTTTAGGGTCACTAACATTGTATTTTACTATCGGTTTCAATTTCCAAACCGATATGAATTTAAGGTCGAATATCGGTTTCTTGTTCCCAATCGATAGTAATATATATTGTGTTATGAGACCCTGTACTATAATTTGGTTTGATCTTGTAGACAGTGGATTAATTTACTATCAGTTACTTAATTTTAACCGATAGTGAAATACAATGGCAATACTCCAAACCCTAACTGCCATTGTATTTTACTATCGGTTTTATTTGTAGAACCAATAGGAATATGATATCTTATATTGGTTTATGATTATTAACCGATAGTAAAGATTCATATATTAGGTTACACCCGCACGATTTTCCCTCCAGTCCAACCAATCGCATTTCCAAATAAGTGTGTACTCGCGCGCGGAAAACCCTAGCCTCCCCGACGTTCCCTTTTTCGCTCCTGCACCACCACTACCGCTCGCATTTGGGTTCTCCACCGCCTCCGGCCACTGCATCGCACCATCGTAGTCCACTCCACGAACGACTGTAAGTGTTCTTGACCAAACCGCAGTATCATTGATCTTGCCGCTCGTGTCAATTTCTTAAATTTATATTGAATAGTTCAAATGTGGTTCAATATATAACAAATATAAAACTAGATGAAAAGTGCATGAATTACACACTTGATAGATATGAGAATTACAGACTTGATGAAAATCACTAATAATATTTCGTTACATAGTCGTCCACTATCGATTTCTTATTTCGAACCGATAGTAAAAGATCCTAATCTGAATTTTCTGTTAATTATTTCCCATTTTCTAATTTTCATCTGAAATTTTGGTTCATTTAAATTTTCATCACAAAGCCATGATTCTTTATGTTCCTGCAGAGAGACTAGCATAGTTTGCACTGCTAATCTTATCTATTATCCAATTTTGTGTAAAAAGTAGTAGCACTTTCTTTTTTTTCTTAGGTACTCTGTAGCATGCTAAGAGTTTTTGTTGTATGAACTTTAACCCAGTATACCCCTTTTTCTTTCAATGAAAATATTGAACTCGAATTAGAACCAGGCAGTCTTTAGGAAAGAGTAATTGAAATGAAATCAGTTTCTTAAATTGATATTCTTTTGCATTATATTGATTTGGGATGGTCCAACTGGTCATATCAAATAACAAAATTATCATGATTGGTAAATTCTGGCTTATGATAAAAACATTACAAATAAACATTGGAGTTATAGACTTTATAGATATGAGAATTACAAACTTGATGAACATCAGTAAGAATATTTCGTTACATAGTCGACCTTATACCTGAATACAAACTTGAATACTATCGGTTTTAATTGTCAAACCGATAGGAAATACAATATCTTATATCGGTTTCTTATTTTCAACCGATAGTACATTTGAAAAGTCTGAATTTTGCAAAACCATGAGAAGTCTGAATTTTGCAGATTTCATATTTGATTTGTAAAAAGAATCAACTATTGCTCAAATCAAATACATTTGAAATGAAAATTTACAGAAATAATTTTCATTGCATGAAATATATTTTTCTGAAAAAAATTTCCAAATAGGATTTTACAATCAAGAGTTATGGTCAAATGATCTTTATGTTAAGCAAGAAGGTTGAAGTTCGACAACCTTTTGCAAATTGAGTTCAAATTTGATTTTCATGAGATTTTTGACATGAAAGAGCTTGAATCAGTTATTCATATCATTTTGAGCCATTTCATTTTAGTTATAAACTTTGTCATGTACCTTTCTTCATATCAATTGATGGTCTGTTCATGAAATTTTAGGTAAAGCCATGTCGGCATATTCCTCGTCTAATAGTAGTGATTCGAGGAGAGCCAACGTAGATGTCGCTGCTTCGTCCCAGCGCAAGAGGAAGGCGCGAGGCGCGACGATGTTGTGCCGTTTGGCCAAACGCGCAGATCTTTCATGTGAGTTCAACCAGTTTGGGAGACCGATCGGAAAGAACGCTGGGCAGTACGCTACCTATGTTGGTTTGTTGGCGAAGGAAAGGGTGAAGATCACCTTCCAGAGCTGGAAGGACGTTAAGGCCGACGAGAGGGATAGGCTGTGGGCGGAAGTGAAGGTAAAATTAATCAAAATCCTTGAACTCTGAGTAATCACATTCCCTTGGTTTATCCCGAAGATTAAGTAATTCCTGTTTATATGCATCATTTAAAACAGGCCAAGTGGAACATCCCCGACAATGGTCCCGAGATAGCTTGCTTGAAGGACATGAACAACACGTGGAAAACCTTCAAGAGCGTCCTCGTCAGTACCTTCCTAGCTAAAGGCAAATCTTCATGCGAGATGTACCCCTTCATAACGGAGGAGGTATGGGAGCAATTCAGCCAACAGAAGGGGACCCCTGAGTTCAAGGTATGTATGGTTCCTTTGCTTGGTTACACCGTTGTATGGAGTAACCAGTGGTGCATTAATTTTCTTGTTTCTGGTACGAAGGCCCTTAGCGAGAAGAACAAGGCAATCCAGAGGAGGAACTACCACCCGCACCGGCTCGGCTCTCGCAGCTATGCGGGGAAGGAGGAGCAGTGGAAGAAGGCTGAAGACGAGGCATCGAATTTCGTCGACTCCCCTGACCTACTGCTCTCCGAGATCCGCGATCCGCGATGCAAGTGCTGGTGGCTGGCCAGAGGGACCGTGTCGTCCACGGGGACTGTGGAGTTCCCAAACCCCAAGGACGTCGGGGTCGTGCAGCGAATCGTAAGTTGGCTAACTTCCTGGTTGGAATCATAGAGTGTGGTAGAAAAAACTATGATCACTAGTGTGCGCACAAGTTTGTATATATTTTTTCCTCATAATGGAGAGCTTTGAATGTAACAGATCTCTTGCTCGAAGGAGGCAACCGAGGGATTGTTCACTCCCCATAGGGAGAACGACATCCTTACCCGAGCTCTAGGGAACAAGGAACATCCAAGGCGGACGCGAACCGTGGGGGGTGTGGTGCCATGGAAGGAAGGCTTCTCGGAGCCTGGGCAAAAGGCGAAGAAGGCTCGCAGCTGGAAGGAAAGGGAATCAGAGCTGTCTGAGAAGATACGGTTAGATGTGACTGCACCATTCGTGGACATGTTCGCTCAAATGAACGAGAAGTATGAACGCCTCAGCCGAGTTGTGCAGTCCAAGGGTTTAGATCCAGCTGCCGAGGTCGACGCTGCCAGGCCGAGTAGTTGCGGCTTGAAGGTTCACGTGGATCCGGTGGACCTGATTGAGGTATTGCAACTCTTGAGTTATATATGCAGTTCGGTTGATGCCACTCCCGTTACATTAGAACTGTTTCGCTAACCTGTTATAATTTTTGCAAATTGCAGAAGCCAGAGAGCTGTAGCCTATTGATCAACATAGGCGACAAACCTGTAGTGGTTGCAAACGGGGTCGTATATCAGTCTTGGGAGGATGTCCGGATCCACTGCGTACCTCTAGAGCCTGGGTTCGCAAAGGTACAGGTGGACATGGCCCTCCCGGGCTACAGCTCTTTTCCGTTGCCCATCCCAACAGATGAAATGCGGACAATTGCCGAGGCATTGGGCTCGTACAAACAGTGGCCCAAGAAGCGTGTTAGTTAGACTACAGGAGGTAAACCCTAGCCATTCTAGCTTACAACTCAGTTAATATACTCAATTTGCAAAATCTAACTTACGCGTTCATAACTTAAAGTGGACGATGGATGCCAGCTCACTTCCTGAGGACACCACCCCCAGCACAATGCATGACCGAGCTCCTTCGGCCCCCATGCCTCCTCCGACAGCCTCAAACCCATCCAAAGGATGCACGCCTCCTCAGAAAGCCCCTTCGCCATGAAATGAGGCCGGTGGCACCGCGCCCCAACCTTCGAAGGTATACACTCGCTCCCTACCCAAAGGCAAGGGCAAGGCCAAAGGCAAGACGAAACAAAGCCAGTCGGGTACATTCAAGAACGGGTTCCCACTCGTGTCGGAGTACCTTCTGCGCAATATGGATCAAATAACCAGAAGTCTCCACGAGTGGTACCTGACCCGGTCTAGGCGCCACATCAACTTCTTAGTTCACTTCAGGCCAGGACATTTTCATCGTGAGACCGGGAGCATATCGGTGGCCCACGAGGATTTATTTGATCTCCTCAACTGGCCGGAGCTTGATATGTCCATCATATGGACTGGAGTCCTGTGAATTTGCTGTTGTGTGAAGTTATCACAGTTCATTTCATAAATCTAATCACTTTGTATGAACTAATTACTAATGTCTACTTTGCATCCAGGTGCATGTATAGGCTGGCGTCGATGAGGGCATGTGACAAGGTGGGTTTCCTCGACCCAGACAAAATAAGCCTCACGATGCTAGAGCACGACCAAGCACATGCGGAGAAATACATATCAAGGGCACTACTAGCATAGCAGGACCGGGAGTTCATTCTTGCGCCGTACCACCAAAGGTTAGTGTATTTCCTACTAATTTAACTCATTCTTGTATGTTACGCCTAACATATGTATGAAACGGTTCGCTTATATATGCAACGTAGGGGCCACTGGGTCCTCGCCGTCATTTGCCCATGGATCAATGAGGTCTATTACCTCGATTCGATGAGCGACAGGGTGGCGCATGTTTTCACCCTCACGTGGCACATAGATGCGTAAGTACCACTGCTGTTTTAAATTTTTCTCTGACTATCTAATTAATGATAACATATTAACCGGCAATGCTAAATTAAATACAGGGCTTTCAAAAATTATGTTACTGCTGGAGGGAGACATGACGCGTTGAAGAGCACAACAATTTCTTGGAAAGAATATGAGGTAATTACTACGGATGGAACTACTCATGATGAGTCTTTTAATTTAAGCTTAGTTAGTTCTTTCTAGTTAATGTGGGTTTATGTCTTTGCATATGCAATTATCCCAGTGCCATTAGCAGCCACAATCGTGGGAATGTGGCTTCCATATCATGAGATTTATGTATGACCTGATCAGGACAAACTTTGCCCAAGTCCCTAAGTAACCATTTTCCCTGACTCAAAGTCGAACATTGGATGTGACGTACATTCCTAACTTCATACACGCATGCAGAGCGCCATGTTGAAAGACCAATATGACTTGCCTCAATTGAAGGAGCTGCGAACAATTTGGGCTCAATATGTGATGGAAGAAGCGGCTATCAACGATTGATCATAAATGACTTGTGTAATATGTATTGAATGTGTTGATTGGTGTATGTGTGTACTTGTATTGGTGTATTTGTGAATAAACTCAATATGTGAATAAATTCAATCTATCCAATGCATGTGTATATCTTTGTATTAGTGTATTTATGAATAAATTAAATCTCTGAATAATTAGATTCAATCTGTCCAATGTGTGTACCTCTATATTGTTGTATCTGATAATGCTTCTTTGTAATACTATCGGTTCATATCCTACAACCGATAGAAGAAATTTTTCAGTACTAACCGTGTCAAGGACCTAACCGATAGAAAAAACTATACATTACTATCGGTTTCCAGTGAATAACCGTTACAAGAAATAAAGCATCACTATCGGTTGAGATCATTGAGCCAATAGAAGAATTGTCGTTAGCGATTACTGAAACGTTGGAAGTGCAGGTATTTTACTATCGGTTTTTAACCATGGAGGTGTGCTACGTTTCTTCTATCATGCCGATCACTAGCGGTAAGAGAACCGATAGTAGAGTCGATTTTAAACCGATAATAAAAAGCATTTCTGTAGTAGTGTTCGGGTGGAGCCGTAGTAGCTGTAGCTGTTATTTTCCCTGGTCCGTTTCTTTTGGTCGAAGCTCAGGATGGAGCTTATAGCACTTGTCCTTTGTATGGCCGGCAACATGACAATGATCACAAGAGATGCTCGTACTAGACTTCAGAGTACTTTTCTTCGGACTCAACTTTCCTTTTGACGAGGTTGAATTCTCTTTCTTGTCGTTGCGGGATTTATTCTTCTTCTTGATCACCATAGCAGACATACTCGCAGTAGTGATGTCATGGACACCAAACAGGCTTAGCTCAGCACTAATCAATTTCTGAAGCCTAGACGTATATTTTCGAAACACTTGAGGATCAAAGAGCAAGATGCCAATGACCATTGCTTGTCTCCAAAACTCCGTTGTATAATTCTGGACAGACTGATCGCGTCGTTGATACAAGTTGTGCCAACGATCCCATCTCTCTTCGAGATAACCCATCGGGTAGAATTCTTATCGTAGGAGTCGTTTGAACTAACCCCATGCAAGGTCATCAGCTTCACCACTGGTGACAAGAGTCTTCTACCATGTCTTGACGTGGTCCTTCATCTTCAAAGGTGCGAACTTCACCTTTTGAGCGCTACTAAACCCTCGTAGGTTTCAAGCTGATTGATCCATGAGTCCAGCTTCTCGGCATCGATCACCCCATCGTATATGGGTATGTCAACCTTAGTTTCGACCTTAAAAGATCCGACAACTAAGGAGGTGTTGGCGAGGTCGTCGGTCTTACGGTCACCTTCGTCTTCATCTTTGTCTGGCCTGTGCAAGTCTTCACCAATCTTCACACCCTTAACCTTGCCTTTCAAAGCATCAATTTCAGAAGGTATAGCCATGGCCTACTGCTTGATCCAAGCAAGCATAGTATCCATATTGGCGAAGAGTTTAGCCACTTGTTCGACTAGATTAACTTGAACAGAGGTATCATCAAACATCTTCGGAGACGCGACTGTAGGAACCATCGAATATTCACCTTCAACTGCAAGAGTTTCTTGCCGAGTTTCGCAGGAGGTTTTGTAACCCTGGCGAGTCTTCACCATCCACAGGACAAGAGAGTTGCTCTGATCCTAATTTGATCCAATTGAGATATAGACGGGTTTAGACTATACTCGACCAGATGCTAAATATGAGGAATAAAAGATCTTACTCGGAATTACCAAAACCCAAGTGATCGAAACACAGTTCAAAAGATAGTACAACTCTTTATTGAAAAGAGAGATCTTGTACACGTCGAACGTTAGGACGCACCCGCCTACTCGATCAATGAACTATAAGGTCTATGCCTATGTGTTAGATGATCAGGTAGATACTAAACTCGATCTATTACAAAGTATTTATAGTCTGATCAATTGAGATCGTATCAGACTCAACAACCGACTAACCTAGACGTATTAGACTTGGCTATATATATATATATATATATATATATATATATATATATATATATTGATCGGAATTTAATTCGACCGGACAGTTCGAATCTTTTACGAATTCAACCTACGACCTGACTACTATACTATTGACCTGAGATCCTCCCAGATCATATGGTCTGGATTTGAAGGGTGTAGAGTAACTTGTCAGTACTACTTTCTGCTGTATTGATGTTTTTGAATTATGACAGTTTATATCATGATGTTGTTGTTATTAAGGAAATTATTTCTCATGACAATTAGTGCATTCTAACCTACATATGTAATGAAAATGACCCATGTTGCGAGCCAACCTCCATTTAATATGTTTGTGTGTAATTTTTTTTTTTTTTTGCTTCTCTTTATTAGATGGATGTAGTGACTAAACAACGGCAGCTTATTATGAAAGTTACTGCCCTTGTCACTGCGGTGTACGTTCTTTTCGTGGTACACCTTAGGAGGCGGCGAAATCATACACCCACATGCAGTGACATATGGGCCTTTACTTGAGAGAGATTTAGAGAGACAAACACTGTTGCGTAGAGTGATAAATGTTAACTTTCGAAGGTCTATAGAAACAATCAATCGATACTTTAAGGAGATACTTTAGGCCATCGATGAGTTAAGACACGAGATGATAAAATCCTCATCCACTAAAACCCACCTAAAGATTGCCATTAGTTAGAGATAGTCACCCTATTTCAAGGTAAAGTAATTATTTGAACCTTTAGTTTAGACAAAGATAACCTTCACCACTTACGAATAGTTGTTTCAATTATCATATAGAATTATATCGGTGCAATTGATGGTACACATATCCATGCAAGAATCCCAAAGGAGATTGTGACCGCATTTAAGAGTAGGAAGCACTACCCCACGCAGAATGTTATGGCTGCTGTGGATTTTGACCTAAGGTTCACGTACGTACTAGCTAATTGGGAAGGGTCAGGACATAATACTCTCATACTTGCCAATGCTTTACAGAGGCATGATGGATTAAGGTAAAGTATATCACAAAAAAAAATCATCGTATACTTCATACTGAATGAGTGGTGTACTAATGGTAACTCTCTTATATCTATATTATTATATTTCTCATTTGTTAGGCAAGTTCTATCTAGTTGATGCTGGATATACACTTCGACCAGGTTTATGATGGAATGTTTATGATGGATGTTCATGTTGGAATGTAGATGGGGTGTGAAACTGTGTTGTATGTTGTAAATATTATATTTTGGTTATGATATATTTTCAATACTATAGTTATGTTTGTCTTTGTTGAGAGATAACAGGAAGAGTCGATAAACATTTCTAAGTAACATGGTATGGCCCAGAGGGTATGGATTGAAACTAGAATGTTGCCCAGGTAAAATGACCCTTTCCTCTTTTGTATGATGATCCAAGAGCCATAAATTTTTTCTACTTGTTCAAAACAGCCCGTGAAACGCCATAGGACTAACAAAAATTTGAAGTGTGTGCAGCAGTGCTGGAACAAGATAATAATTCTATCGTCAAGTCTTCAAAATGCTAAAATATAGATAGCTCATGTACAATTTCTTCATTTTGTTAAGTAAATCAAAACATAAACCAATCATAACCATTTTACTTACACTAAATGCTAATTCTCAAGTTCACAATTTAGCCGTGAAACACAATTAGTATTTAACTTCAAAAGAAATTTCGATATGCAAGGATATTTTACCGTATCATACACATGCACACCTATTATCTCCGTTCCGACCATTAAATAATAATTGATTATATAACTAATTTATAGTTATATAAATCCTGATTAAATTAACAATTTATAGTTATTTTGTAATTAATTTAAATATTCCAAAAAAATTTTACGTTATAATATACCAACACTTCTTTCATCCAACATTTAACTAAATCTTCATTCCCTCCTTTCAAATGAAGAAAATAATCTCACCACATTTTACAACTAGAATAATCACATATAAACCCATATAACCAACCAAACAACATCTCATCTATCCACCAACCAGAACCAACCTCTAATACAGCCAAATTCAGCATTCATCCAAGATTCAGAAATTCAACGAATCAAACAATATTTCTACTGCATCTCACAACTTATTTCATCCAGTCTGTCCCACTGATACGAAACAACATATCCTCAGGCAACCAAACACCCCACTAGTTGCAGGAATGACTGCCTATCTTCTCATAAAAGAACCGAGAAGAAAAATCCATTGGCATGTTGCTTCAACAATATTCACCAAGAGTTTTATATAGTGAAGGTAAGAAAGAAGCAACAGCAGTATATTGTTTAGTCATACAAATAATCAAACTATGCAAGAAATTGTTGAAATAACAAGTAATTTTAAGGACTAATGCACAGTCACAATATACAGAGTAATACAAAATTCAAAAGCATGATATAAATTCCATCCTCAGAAAAACAAGCAAGCATCACTAAGTACACTAGGAATTTCACACCCTTCTGTAGAAACAAACAAGCAAAAGAATCAGAACCGCAGCAGCTACAATGCAAAGAAGATACTAATCAGATGCACAAATAATTCCCACTAGAATAGGTATGGCCAACCTCATTAAACTGGGCAATACCATCAGTGGCCGGGCAGAGTTTAATCCCAGAAAGCGTGAACGGTCCTTGATAAGCAAACTTCACCATCCCAACAACCTCGAGCTCACCATCCTTAGAGTCCTGATCCACAGGCATCCGTGCCTTCAGCCGTCCTGCGGGACCTTTCAAGGAAATGTCTGGGATGTGCCACCTGAGTTCCCTCTCCGCCCGGTTCAACACAGCCTTGGGCGAGACATTCAGTAGAGTTGGATCCACAGGAAGCTTAACAATGAATGTTACGTTGCTTAACGGTTGTGGCAACATTGGGTTGGATGCATACTGTATCATTACTGAAAGCAATGTCCCGCTATGGCGCTTCACGAGACGCATCCTCAGAGGCAGCGGCGAATGCTTGGGCAGGAAGCTGTACTTCATGATGGGGATGGGCTCCTCCTTCGACTGCGTCCTGACATGGAACAACCCATTCTCAAGGTTACTCAACACGGCGCTCTGCAATGCAGCCCTCTTCATTCCAGTTGTGCCCTCAAGCCGGAATGAGAACTCTGTTTCCTTCCCTGCTGCTTTCTTCGGCGGCAATGTCCGCAGGAAGATTGTCCCCTTCAACCCATACCGTGAAAGAATAGACTCCTTGAACTCTGCGTTGATCTCCTCCACAATGTACAACTCTGGGGCTGTCATCTCTGCACTCTTGGTCACCAACAAGTTCTCCAGTGGTGTACCAGCCGCTGCATTTGGCACCTGCCCACCACTCGTGGCTAGCAGCTCAAGCCCAGTAAGGCTCTTATCCTTATGATCCTTCTTTGTTGTTGTAACGAACTCTGACACATCCAGACCACCTCCAAACGCCGTATTAAACCCTTCAAATGCCTCCGACAGCGAGGCCTCCTCATTACCAAACTCAATCCCACCATACTCACCCTCAAACCCCTCAACCCCAATGAATGTCGGCTTTGTCGCCTCCGCTGGCGGTAATGTTGTGACCTCCAACCCTACGAGTGCAGCTGCAGGATCGGCAACCACCAGGGCAGTTTCTTTGTTCTTCTTGAACCCGCCCACCAATGCCTCCTCGGGCTTGTTAACCAACTCACTCGCCGCAAAGGGGTCCTTCTCTTCTGGAGCTGATTCCTCAGGCGCCGCTTCGTCCACGGCGGCGGTGGTGGCCGTGGGCGCGATGTTGGAGGCGGAGAACTCGTCGCCAGCAGAGAGGGTCTCCTGGGGGAGCTCGAAAGAGGCGCCTGAGAAGGCGTCGCGGGCGGCGCGGCGGTCCTGGGCGAGGTGTTCGACGGCGGTCCAGGGGTCGGCGCCGCGCGCGCGGGCCTCCGCGTCGGGGGAGGAGGAGACCATGCGAGCGAGGTTGTCGCCGTGGATGGTGGCAAGGATCTGGGAGAGGCGGACGGAGCCGACGCCGTGGAGGACGAGGTCGAGGGCGAGGTATACCTCGGGGTACTTGCGGTGGACCTTGTCGGGGGTGACGTCGATGCCGCGGCACGCTGCCACGACGACGGAGACGGCCTGGTTGACGGCGTCGGCGACAGCGAAGGCGTGGACGGCGGGGGAGGCGTGGTCGGAGGCGGTGGTGACGCCGAGCACGTAGATGGAGTTCACCAGGCGGTACACCACGCGGTACTGCGACTCCACGCCGACCACGAGCTGCCCGGAGGCGGCCGCGAGGGGGTCGTCGCCGATGGCGTCCATGGAGGAGGGCACCGCGGAGGAGGAGGCGGAGGCGGAGGCCTTGCGGGAGAGGTGGAGCCGCGCCAGGCGGAAGGCGGAGAAGGCGGCGAGGGCGCGGGAGACGGGGAACCAGGAGCGGGTCTGGAGGACGATGTCGGGGCCGTTCACCGGCTGCAGGGAGATCGCGAGGCACGCCATGGCCGCCGCCGCCGCCGCCGCCGCCGCTGGCGTGGTCTGCGGCTAGGGATCTGGGTAAGAAGGGTTAGGGTTTGGATCTGTGAGAGAGATCTGGGAGTGAGGTGAGATGTAGGTAGAAGGGTGTAGGGGAGGAGCGGGTGGACCGGGTGTAGGGAGGGTATGAATAAAGTCAAACTGTGAGACTGATGGGTGGGCCCATCACTACAATGAGAGTGGTGGGTAGGTCCGTCCATCACTAAAAGAGGGTTTGATTGTGATCACAAGTCAAATTTAAACTTTTTCAAATAAGTTGATTTATTAAAACTTTCAATATATATATACGGTTGAGAAGTCGTTTTCCATCTACTATAATTTATTTGAAGGTTTTAATTAAAAAGAAACTTGTGTTTGTGAAATAAGTCTCGAAAGAAACTAAATGTTGGCCTCAACTATAGTTTATAAGTATATATGATATTATAATCTAGCTCGTGGATACAACATCCAATTGTTTATAACTTATATATGTAGATGGACTAGTCTCGTAGGATATTAAATTCTCCGAAACTAGGTTGGGTGAAAACATCGAGAGGCCTTTAACTACAGCCTCTAGCTATAGAGCTAAAATGTTTTGTGGATTAAGATTGATCAAAGGTAATTAAGATGGAATAGGCTTATTAAAGTTGGTACTACTTTTCCACCTTATATATTTTGCATTGCATCACCTATACAACCAATACCAAACATTATTTCAATTTAGGCTATATTATCTTATATAAGACATCAAACATCATCTCATAACATGCTCATAAGTTATGTTACTCATATTTGTCAGTCTCAAGATCATACAGGAAACTAAATACATCATGTGGAATGGGAAAGAGCCAATCTCAACTGAGTCCAGCTAAAGTCAGCTCGATTCAACACCAAGTTTTTGAGCTTGGAATTTGGGTTGAGTTCAGCTCAAACAAAAAAAAAAAAGGCTCCAAAAGGATTAAGCTTGGCTCAATTAATCTCTAAGAGCAAGTCAATAATATAAAAATCAGCACAGAGTTAGAGCTCAGAAAGATCAAGATCAGACTTAAATAGACTCTATTGCTATATAATATGAAATTTATCATTTTTACACTTTTGCTGCATCCAAAAATGTAACAGTGCTCGCAACACAATTTTCAGTATTGGCGAAGATTTGACAAAACACATGATGCTTTAAGCATTTCATGACGCATTGAACATGATAACTTATGCAATTGAATCATAATGTTAGCATAGACTTGTGCAGTATGTAACATGAGATTTCATTTCACATTTGTATCACTTTATCATTTGAAATATCAGCTTACTTTTAAATTGAACTTGATTCCAAATTTGTTATTAATTATCAATGATAAATGTTGAAGTAAAAAGACAATGATGAACTTTTAGTCATGGGTGACCTACCTTCTAATGGATAATTGGTCACCAAGTTGAATTCTTACAACTATTATAGAGAATAAATAGCCCACATAAGATTTGGTGTTTTCTAAAATTTATCAAATTTATACATAACTAGAAATCATATTGGAAATACCAAATTACAAAATGTGAGGAAGAAAGTCATATTCAAATAATCAAGTCAAGAAAATACAAAAAAGAAAACATAATCAAACGATGATCCTTGTATGAATTCAAATATTGCAATATCAAGATTTGAATTTTTTTGTTTGTAGATGACATCCTTAGTTGTGGAAGGGCCGGCATATATAGAGTTCAAAGAACACAACAAAGACCCAAAGATTTTTTGCAAAGATTCTGGACAGCTACCAAATTGAGCAAAATTGAGGATTCTGTTTAGTGAAAACACTTCTCTTGCAGCATTTCAATAGGTAAGAAGATAATCTTTGTTCCGATAATGGATGATAATGCTACTCATTTAGGACACCCACTGCTGGTATAAAAAAGGACTCGCTCTATTGCTTATTAGTTGCTTTTAAATAAATTCAACTCTAAATTGGTATTTTCCTCATTTCCTATTTATTATATGTCCATTGTCTTGTTTCCAAAAAAAACAAATTAGTTTAGCAGCAATTAGGATCTTTTGGTGGTTAGGTGTCCAGGAAGGACACAAGAAAAGGCTAGGTATTCGAGACTTACAAACTCCCAGTAGATCATTAGTCATTGAACTAGCTTGAAGATTGGTGACACAATCACAAGCACATTAGGCCAAGGTCATCAAATCAACATATTTCCCAATCACATCATATTGGAAAGCCCCTATAGCCGCAATCAAGTCATGACTCTGGGATTTACGTACTAAAGATATGTGATCATCCTCTTAATTTTTAAATACCAGATTTGGTTAACCAGTTATGGGTCGGAAACGCAACAAGATGAAATACGAGCCTAATCACATAGCATTTAGGAAGTTTGTACAACAACAAGTGCCTACAAACACCTTCAACAGCAAGTGTCGGATGGTCATCACCAGTCTCAAGCAATGCTTAGCCAACTATACAAGGAAATATGGAAATGCAAATATCTCATTATTAGAGCACAAACATTCATATAGAGATTAATTGTACAAGCCTTGCCTTGAGAAATAGAATTAAGAAGAGACTCAAGAACGACAACAACATGAAGCAAATGTTCATCTATTATTTAATTGTTCTTGTGCCTTTGATCTCACGTCTATACCTCAAACTATGCCCAACCTCAGTATGTGTCCTCTTTATCTCAATCAAAATGCAGGAATCATGAGTTATATAGATGTTGTTTGGGTAAGAAAAGAAAAAAAGAAAAAAAAAAAGAGGATGCCGAGCATGGAATTCTCATGTACAACCCAAATCCTTTAAATTATCTCAAAATCCATATTCAGGCACATACCACCAATGTTACCTATACTTGTAGTCTAAAGCTTTAGTTCTCTATATTGTAGCTGCATACACGCCAGGACAAGAATCTACGGCAGCTCGCATACCTACAGATAACCAAATCTTGGCCACAAACATCAACAGAAATCATTCCAAGCACAGGGATGGGATGCCAGTGGAGCATCTGACGTACCTTCGAGGACATTTTCAATACTATGATAGCTTCAACCTGTAAGCTGAAGCTTTAATTTGGATCTTTATAACACTTTATGATTCAACTCAGAAAAAACAATTTTGGTATAATCTTATACCAATAAACCTACCTTGCTCCATGTAATTGAACTTTCTTCTCCTCCTACTTTCACTTCTCTTATTCTCTTGATGGCGAGATAATAAAAATATTTGGCAAATTTTATGGTTCTTCAAGAGACACTGGTATCTCTTTCTTTCTAGAGAGATACAAATTTAATCTAACCATTGATTTAGTTAGGATAGATTTGTAATTTTATTTCAGATAAATTTATCCACTTAACTAAAACTCCAACAAAATCAGGTGAACTCTTAACGACCCATAAAGTAGAGCATGCAAGATATACAACAACTCTTTCGAGCCCTCTTCTCTAGAAGTCAAGCGTGTACGACAACCCCTCTTCAGAAGACTTCTTTCGGTGCTTGCTCTTCTCTTTAATTCAAGCGTGCAAGCCCCTGTTTCCATCACCAAATTCCAACTTATTGTTCTTTCCAATCTTCTTAGCCAAAACCCATCAACCTCCGTGGTCCAAGAGCTGCTGTTGAGGGTTTCATCGCCGGTTGGTATGGTGATCAGGAGGTTTGGGTGAAGGAAGCCCAATTGCGCCTGGTTGGAAGAAGCCCAATTGCGCCTGGTTGGAAGAAGCCCAATTGCACCCGATGTTGTTGCTGAAGCCCAGTCGGCCAACTTTCCATTTCTTTGTTTCCCTCGACGTGTTCCACATCCTCGTCGTCTCAAATGTTTTAGTCATCTGGTCAGTACCCAATGCACCTCCATAACAGTACAAAAACTATAATTCTATGAATTGAATCTCTTCTTAGAATAATTGCATTGGTATCCTATATAGCTAAAAATTAATATTTTCATATGGGGGATATTTGGTGCAAAATCTAATTCATTGCTAACGTATAACCACATTAGTTAAGAAATTAAATCACCATGAATAATTCAAAAAAATTTTGTAGATGGTCTTATATTAAGACCATCATGTAAAATTTCAAGTCAAAATTCGATTAGTACTAAGAGTAACAAAACACCCATCTTTCAACCGAATGCAAGCTAGTGTAAAAAATTGCAAGTCTCTGATTGTTAATAAGGGTGTTCCATGAGATCAGCATGATTTGCAAGTAATAATGTCGTACAAATATGGGATTGTAATCTACAGGAAACATCATGCTTTCAGCGGATATTTCTTTTTCTTTTTTTTTTTTTTTTTTTTTGTTTCTCTCGAATTTGATTGAGTTGGGACTTCATAAATATATAGAATGTTAGATTACTCTGAATATTATCTCCACAAGTTATTTGAAAAGTTTTTGTGATTATTAGATGGCCTAATAGACATGGTTGGCATGTTAGCACAAAATTGGTAGTTTGCACTAGGTATAGCTCCTTTCATATACACTTAAGGTAGTTATAAGATAGGTATTGTATGCAAAAAAAAAAATAGTTTATAACTGTTTCATCACCTTTGTTTTTGATTTGTGAGATAATGTTTTGTTCCTGTGCAATACAAAATTAGGATAGGTCCTCATACAATAAATTAGTAGGAAAGTTTTATAAAAAACATGAACCTACAACATGCAATTTGCTAATGTATCAGCCATGACCGAAACAAGGACGAGGTTGTTTTGTTACTCTTGACTATGGTCTAATTGTTTTTTCCCATTCAACTTTGTTTTTGTTTATTTTGTTGTTTTAGAGAGTTCTTTTACTGTTTATGAATTATGTTTTGCTAAAATATGCAGTCAATTTTCTTATATGTTAAGCCACAAACATTGTGTACTATATTTCCTTCATTCCAAAATATATGATTTGTTGCACAAATTTTCTTATAAAATATATGGTTTTAGGTTTTAGAAGTAATGTAATAGTATCTCTTGCAAACTTGACTTTGTATTAATGGTGCATTTATCTGTATCCAACCCTCTCACTTGACACCCTTTAATAGAGTGTGAGAGAAATTAATATAGACCTGATTGACACTTTTGTATTATCTTATACTATGCGTGCTACTTATTGAAACATCATATATTTTGTACTAGAGTAGTACTTGGGGACAATAGAGTATGTAATATCAAACAAATAGTAGAAATTAATCCATGTTAGTAATTTAATATTATACGAATTGCAAAAACAATTATGGATGATAAAAATCATTACCATGGAAGATCTTGAAGAGGATAATATGATAGTGCAAAAGTCATTTAAGAGCAAGGAAGAAGGTTTTAGTTTTTATAATAGTTATGCAGAGAAGAATGGTTTTAGTGTTAGAAAATATAAGGTGAGACACAATGCAACAACCAACATGATAATTCGTAAGCAATATTGTTACTCTAGAGAAGGACAACGGAGGGGTAAATACTTTGAGATGGATAACAGAAAACGACAACCACGGGCACTCACTTGGTGTGGCTGTCAAGGTGACTTTGTAATAGAACTTGGCAAGAATAACGATGTTTGGTTTGTGAAAAAATTTGTGGACAAACATAGCCATCAACTAGCAAAATCTAATGAAGTCCCATTTTATGGTCACATCTTGGGCTTAGTGATGCACAGAAAGCTAATGACGTAGAGTTAGAGATTGGTGGAGTTAGAGATTGGTGGACTACAGAAGTTTCAAATAATGGAAGTTATGGAAAGGCAGCATGGTGGTTATGACAAGGTTGGATTTGTATCAAGAGACTTGCATAAATTTTTTTTATTAAATATAAGAAGAAGAAAAAAATTTAGAGAAGATGCTGATGAAGTGATGAACTGTATGAGAACGTGGCAGCAAAAAGACTCTGAATTGTTTTTTTGAATATAAGATTGATGATATAGGTTGTCTCAAAATTTATTTAATTTGGTCTAACTCACAGTCTCAGATTAACTATGATGCATTTGATGATGTGGTAGTATTTGACAGCACGTCTCGTGTAAATCGTTATAACATTCCTTTTGTACCATTTGTAGGTGTTAACCATCACAGGAGCATGGTTATTTTTGGGTGTGGTATTGTTTTGGATGAGACAATTTCCACATATGAGTGGTTGCTTTGTGTCTCTTTGGATGCAATGCACCAGAAACATCCAAAATCTTTGATCACAGATGGGGACTATGCAATGAGAAAAGCAATTAGGAAGGTGATGCCCAAGTCGGACCATCGGTTGTGCACGTCACATCGAGCAAAATATGATCCGTCATCTCCGCCCTGACATGATGAGTGATTTTAGGAAGTTTATTTACAATATAATTAGTCCTGATGATTTTGAGAAAAGATAGGCTAACTTTATGATCAAACATTGTGTCACCGATGAGAATAAATGGGAATCTAAGATGTAAATTGAGGAAGAAGTGGGCTGCAACATATACTACAGGAAGAATTTTCTTGGGCATGCAAAGCAATCAGCATAGTGAGACTCTCAACTCAAGACTTCATAGGCATCTAAACCAGAAAATGTCACTTATTGATTTGCTAGAGAACTATGAGCACGGCTTGTCATGTGTGCGACGAAATGAGGTTGAGTTAGATGTAAAAGTTTCTCAATCCGTTCCCTTAACTAAACTAGATGGTAAATCTATTGAGAAACATGTTGTAGTTTTGTATACACCCAAAATCTTTAAGAAGGTAAAGAAGGAGATACACAAATCCATTGAATGGGAGATTGAAGGAACTATGCAAGGTGATGATTTTTTCAATTGTATAACTGTGTTGAAAGATAGCAAACGACAAAGAGTTGAGGTTAATTGTATTCTTGATGGGAGATCAATGAAGAGCACTAATTGCCAATGTTGGAACTTGGAGTGTAACTTCATCCCCTGTGCACATATTTTCATTATCCTAAAATACTTAGGAGGAGAATCTATCTCTCAGTGTTGTGTTATGCATAGGTGGATGATGGAAGTAAAGATTGCATTTGCTTCTGAAAGGAACTGCAATATACATAATTGGTCTGATCAAATGGAGCGTTACCCCCAATTGCGCACCAAGGGAAGTGAAGCATTTTTTAAAGCTTCTAGATCAGAGGAAAGTTGGTGTGACGGAGTGGTCCGCCCATTTCAGCGAGTCCTAACACCGCAATTGCCCAGGATATAGTTGCTCTCACATTTGTGGATATCAGTTCCTATTTACAATATAATAGTAGTAGCAGCACAAGAAATGGTAACCATTGCTATTTATGGATATAGTATCATAATTACATTAGAGGGGCTGACAACGCCAAAATAAGAAGTTGATTTGCTTCTTTTCAAGAGATACAAGTGCAGTCCAGAGTTCTTCATAGGTCATGCTTGATTTGGCACATGACCCCAAAGTATCTTGGTCTTCTGAAACTTTCACCAATTCTCTTTCATTGATGAGACGATCAACAAGAGTGAGTACAGAGTACTTAGCAAGTCACAGTATAACAATTGCATATTTATATACATATAGTGTTGACCAATGGAATGGATATGTAAGTTATAATAGTAACTAAGATATGCCAAATGTACATATTGCGATTTAGAATTCGATGAATCCAATGGCTCTCAAAAAGAGCAAGTGCTTGTGATGTTGTAGGTGAATACCTCCAAGTAACTATAAAGAACATTACCATTGGAGACATCAAACCTATAGATGATAACCGAGAGGATGATAAAAATATAGAGTGTGATGAACAACCTACATTATCACCTCCTATTGATGATCCACCAGAATCAAATCAAATGGAAGTATCACAAGTTGAAGTACCAAAACAACATCAAACCATTATCAAAAATCATCCTTTAAATCAAGTATTGGGTGATATTAGTAAGGGTGTTCAAACTCGATCTTGTATTGCTTCTTTTGTGAACATTACTCTTTTGTTTCCTCCTTGGAACTTAAACTTCTACATGAAGCACTTTGTGATCCAGATTGGGTAAATTCTATGCATGAAGAGCTAAACAACTTCACTAGAAATAAAGTATGGACATTAGTTGAAAGACCCAAGGATCACAACATGATTTGAACAAAATGGGTTTTTAGGAATAAATAAGATGAGAACGGAGTTGTGGTACGAAGCAAAGCTCATCTTGTTGCACAAGGTTATTCCCAAGTTGAAGATTTGGATTTTAGTGAAATGTTTGCTCCCATAGCTAGATTAGAAGCTATCCGTATACTTCTTGCATTTACATCAAATTTCAACATCAAACTATTTCAAATGAATGTAAAAAGTGTCTTCTTCAATGGAGAAATATCCGAACTAGTTTTTGTGGAACAACCCCCTGGGTTTGAAGATTCAAAATTTTCAAATCATGTGTACAAACTCTCTAAGGCTCTTTATAGACTTAAGTAAGAACCTCGTGCTTGGTATGAACGACTTAGAGATTTTCTTATTTCAAAAGGATTTAAAATTGGGAAAGTGAACACAACACTTTTTACAAAAGTAGTTGAAAAAGATTTATTTGTATGTCAAATATATGTTGATGATATCATATTTGGTTCCACTAACGAATCTTTTTGTCATGAGTTTAGAGAAATGATGTCTAGGGAATTTGAGATGTCAATGATTGGAGAGCTAAGTTTCTTCCTTGGACTTCAAATCAAGCAACTCAAGAACGGAACGTTCGTGAGTGAAACCAAGTATGTGAAGAACTTGCTCATGCGCTTGTTGAATCTTTAGCCCTAATTAGGGTTTCGGTGATTAATGACATCCGAAATACATGCAACTAACCTATGTATTTGAGACTCAAGTTAAAAAGAAGTGGAAGCATCACAAAAGTACAAATCAAGATTATCGAGACCTCACGAAGGAAGGGTGATGAAAAATTTCGACAAAAGTACAAGTATCGAAAACCTAGTGCTATTACTTTTGAAAATTTCTAGTTTAGATGATCGTACTATTAAGAGGGGTTTTAGCACAAGTCACTTGATCAATCTTGAAGTCCTTGGAAACATATTTGCATATGCATCTAGCTACATATTTGAGATTGAGTAAAAATTTGATTTCCTGTTTTCGTTTTGAACTGGCCGGACGTTGTCTGTGATGGCCGGACAATGTCCAGCCAATACAAACTTCCTCTGCAATTGCAAAACGAAACAAGAGACAAATAGAATTATCCGGAGCATTTGTCCGATATAGGTTGGACATTGTCCGAAATGGCCGGACAATATCCGGCCAGTACATTTCCTGTGACATGTTTCGTTGCAAACACCAGAGACAAATGAATCCGTCCGGGGGCTTTTGTCCGGGACGTGTCGGACATTGTCCGATGTGGCCAGACAATGTCCAGCCTATACATTTTCTGTGAGGTGTTAAGGTGAGTGTCAACAGAGACATATCTATTTGTCCGGGGTTTATGTCCAAACAAATATCTCTCGTCCGGCCTGTATATGTTTTTGTGAGCTGTTAAATGTGAGTGTTAACAGAGACATATCCATTTGTCCGGACAAATCCCTTTCGTCCGGCCTTCAAAAAAAATCTTAAACGGTAACTGACACTCGCAAACTCGTGACTAGCGGTCACTATTTGGGTGTACTGTCCGGACATTGTTTGAAATGGCCGGACAATGTCCGGCCTGTACAACTTTCGCCCTGGTTTCTTGAAAACGACCGTTTTTCTGAAGCTATAAATACCTCTTCTGTTTAGGGAGCTATACACACACGATTTTCATCTCCAAAACTTAGTGCAACAGCTTGTAAAGCCTCTCATACACACCTTCTTGCAATTGAAGCAAATCCTTTAGCAAAGTGTTGAGAGCTAGTTGAAAGAGTTTGAAATTGAGCCATTTGCATTTGCATACTTGTTCTTCAAGCCTTGAGGTTGATCAAGCAAAGTGCTAGGCTTATTACTCTTGGTGATTGCCGTCACCTAGACGACCTGGGAGGTCCGGCGATCTCTCCATCGACAATGTGTGTCAGAGAGGCCTGGCGGTTGGGTGTAAAGGCTCGGAGCTTGCCTATCCGGAGAGGAGAAGGGCTACCTCTAGTGGAATCGAAGCAAAAGCTCTAATGAAGAGTGCTTCAACGAGGATTAGTGGAAATCGGCAAATTTTCGAGACCTCGGGAAATATTCGATCTCTTTCGGTTACTTCTATTACTTGCTTCATACTCCAAGAAATCGAATTATTGTTCTTGTCTCTTTAGTATTGCAAAACTTACTTTGTGCCATCATCTATATCATTTGTGTATTGATATTGCAATTTAGGTTGTAAACTACTCAATCAAAATTAAAATTAGAAAAACCGCCTATTCACCCCCCTAGTCGGCATCCTTCGATCAATACATGGTATCAGAGCGCTAGGTCTCTCCTTTTAGGATTTAACCGTCTAGAGAGAGGATGTCGTCGATCAAAGAAAACTATAATGGAAAGGTCCCTTTCTTTAAGGGTGAAAATTATTGCTATTGGAAAATTAGGATGGCGATTTATCTTGAATCCATTAGTGTTGATGTTTGGAGGGTCACTAGAGACGGATTTAGAGCTCCCATTGACTTAGAGAATTTTACACTTCTAGAAACAAAAAATCTCCAAGCAAATGCTCAAGCAAAAAATACTATATTTAATGGACTAGATTTAAGTGAGTTCAACCACATTAGTAATCTTGACACATCTGAAATGTGGAAAACCTTAGAGGTAATTCATGAAGGTACCTCTAAGGTCAAAGATGCTAAGCTAATTAAATTAACTAGAGAATACAACTCTTTCTTCATTCTTGAAACTGAAAATGTGAGTGACATGTTCACTCGACTTAACCTTTTAATCAATGATCTCCAAGATTTAGGTACAAAATTTGAAGACATTGACATCGTGAGTAAATTGCTTATGATTTTGCTAACGAGCTTTGACATAATTGTGACAGTGCTTATCAATGGTGATCTCACTTCTACAACTCCAACCGAG
The DNA here is from genome assembly GCA_019359835.1 of Pharus latifolius. Classification (NCBI taxonomy): domain Eukaryota; kingdom Viridiplantae; phylum Streptophyta; class Magnoliopsida; order Poales; family Poaceae; genus Pharus; species Pharus latifolius. The sequence goes on along the minus strand of CM033326.1, from coordinate 69,607,499 downwards.
TTTTTGGGTACTCTCATTACCCATGAAATGCAAAAAGTGGAGAAGAAAGGAATTGCGGAAGCCTCCGGATCAAAGAAGAAAATTTTGGCTTTTAAAGCAAATGTCGAGGAGGCCAAGGAGGATAGCTCGGATGAGGGCTCCGATAGTGATCTAGCTCTCCTTGTGAGAAAGACCCGAAAGCTCCTAAATAAAATCAACAAGAAAGGGTTTGATTTTGACAAAAGGCGAGGACCGCACAAGAAAACCGGATTTAAGAACATTACATGCTATGAGTGTCATGAGAAGAGACATTTTGCTTCAAGATGTCCAAACAAGAAGAGTAATCATCAAAGATCACAAGAAAAGAAAGATGACAGTGAAGGCTCAAAGGTAAAAAGAAGCTTTTTAAGAAGCTCTACAACAATAGAGGCAAGGGCCAAGCTTATATCTGTGAATGGTACTCCGGATCGGAGAAATCTGACTCGGATGATGAAGTTCCATCAACTCCCAAGAAGATGGCGGGAATTGCTATTGGAAAGGCCTCTTCTCTCAAAAATAAGTCATCATTTTGTCTTATGACAAGTGATGATGCAAAGATATCGGATCCCAAATCTTCTTATGAGGAACTTGTTGATATGGTTATGGAATTAGATGAGGCACTAGGTAGGTTGACTAAGGAAAATAAAATGCTTAAAAAGGAATATTCAACACTTAGTGATTTATATGCTGAACTAAATGACTCGCATGAGGCACTTCTAGTTAAGGAAATTATTGATTCCAAACAAACTAGTGATATAGGAATTACTTGTGATATTCTAGATGAATCACCTCATATTGTTTCTCATTCAAAATCAGCCACTTGTAATGACTTAGAAATTAATCATGAAAATGCTTGTGATGAAATTGTTGGAAAAATTTAATTTTAGAAAATTTAGAACTCAAAGCACAAGTGGAAAAGTTAAATCTAGGATTAGCAAAATGCTTTAAAGGAAAAGAAATCCTAGACAAACTTCTTAGTGAGCAACGATGTTCATTTAGGAAAGAAGGTTTAGGATATGAACCAAACAAAAGAAAGAAGTTGTGTACTAAAGTGACTTTTGTTAAGGCTACTAATATGTTTTGTCACAAATGCCATGATGTAGATCATTTATCAAATAATTATCCCTCAACTTCTAGAGCTAAAGAAAATGAGTCTCACTCCCATTACATGCTTAAGAAAAATAAGTATGGAAAGGTGATTGCTAAAATTATTGGTATACCTTACCTAAATAAACATAAAAAGAGGATTTGGGTTCCAAAAACTCTTATTGCTAACTTCCAAGGACCCAAACAAGTTTGGATACCTAAAAGCGTCTAACCTTTCTTTTAGGTGAACTACAAGACCGGTGGGAGACATTGGGTGCTTGATAGCGGGTGCACTCAACACATGACCGGTGATGAAAATCGTTTCTCCTCTTTTGAGAATGGTTGCAATGACATAGACAAAATCACGTTTGGTGATAATAGCAAAGGAAAGGTAATTGGGTTAGGTAAAGTTGCGATCACTAACAACCTTTCCATCTCAAATGTATTACTTGTTGAATCCTTGAACTTCAATTTGCCTTCAGTTGCAAAAATTTGTGATTTGGGTCTTCGATGCATTTTTGAACCAAATGGAGTTACCATTGAAAGCTTAGAAGACAAATCTCTAGTGTTCAAAGGTTTTCGATATGGAGATTTGTATTTGGTGGATTTTGGTTCAAAAGATTCTTGCATTTCAACTTGCTTGGTTGCCAAAAATTCTTTGGGATGGCTTTGGCATCGTCGTTTGGCTCATGTTGGGATGCATCAATTGAACAAGCTTTTAAAAAGAGATTTGGTCTTGGGAATGAAAAATGTAAAGTTTGAAAAGAATAAACTTTGTAGTGCTTGTCAAGCGGGAAAATAAGTTGCTAGTACTCATCCTGCTAAAAACGTTTTATCAACATCTAGACCACTTGAGCTTTTGCATATGGATTTGTTTGGTCCATCTGAAACTCAAAGTATTGGTGGTAGCAATTATTGCTTTGTCATTGTTGATGATTTCTCCCAATTTACTTAGATTTTCTTGTTAAATCATAAGTCCGATGCTCCAAGTGTTTTTAAAAGATTTGCAAAACGTGTTGAAAATGAATTTGAATTCTTCATTAAGAAACTTCGAAGTGATCATGGCGGAGAGTTTCAAAATTCGGAATTTATTGAGCTTTGTGATGAATCTGGAATTAAACACGAATTTTCCTTGCCATATACTCCTCAACAAAACGGTGTTGTAGAAAGGAAAAATCGAACATTAATCGAAATGGCTCAAAATTTGTTGGATGAATATAAAACCCCCACTAGGTTTTGGGCCGAGGCCGTCAATACTGCTTGTTATGCTATAAACCGGCTTTACACTCATCCACTATTAAACAAAACTCCCTACGAGCTAATTGTTGGAAGAAAACCAAATATTTCATATTTTCGAGTTTTTGGTTGCAAATGGTACATTCTTAAAAAACGCATGCATCTTGAAAAATTTCAAAGACGTGTTGATGAGGGTTTTCTTGTTGAATATTCATCAACTAGCAAGGCTTATCGTGTTTTTAACACTATAACCGAATGCATTGAGGAAACTTGTAATGTTGAGTTTGATGAAACTAATGGCTCTCAAGAAGAGTGTGAAAATCTTGAGAATGTAGGAAATGAGGAACTACGAGAAGATATGAAGAACATGACGATTGGGGACATCAAGCCTAAAGATGAAGATTCAAAGTCACCCGGTCAAGAAAATGAAGTAGCTTCTATGGTTCCGGAGACTGCTACTCAAGTTGATCTTAATCCGGAGATGAAGGAAAATGAAGATCAAGCATTGCAAAATCCAAGACTTCATCAAACCATCACTAAGGATCACCCCGTAAACCAAATAATAGGTGATGTTGGTAAAAGTGTTCAAACTCGCTCTAGAGTCGCATCTTTTTATGAGCACGCATCATTCATTTCTAGTCTTGAGCCCAAATGCATTGATGAAACTCTAGCAGACCCGAATTGGGTAAATGCCATGCATGAGGAATTGAACAACTTTACTAGAAACAATGTTTGGAAATTTGTAGAAAAATCTCTTGATCACAATATAATTGATACAAAATGGGTCTTTTGAAATATGCAAGATGAAAATGGCATAGTTGTAAGGAATAAAGGTAGATTGGTAGCACAAGGTTATTCTCAAATTGAAGGATTAGATTTTGATGAAACCTTTGCTCTCGTGGCTAGACTGGAAGCCATTCGTATCTTACTTGCATTTGCATCAAGTTTTGAAATCAAACTATTTCAAATGGATGTTAAAAGTGCCTTCTTAAATGGTGAAATTTCGGAACTTGTATTTGTAAAGCAACCACCGGGCTTTGAAGATCCAAAATATCATAATCATGTCTATAAACTTTCAAAAGCCCTTTATGGTCTTAAGCAAGCTCCTAGGGCTTGGTATGAACGATTGCGAAATTTTCTAATTTCACAAGGTTTTAAGGTTAGAAAAATTGATACAACTCTCTTTACCAAAATCATAAATGATGACTTCTTCGTTTGCCAAATTTATGTCGATGATATAATTTTTGGTTCCACTAATGAATTCCTTTGTCAAGCTTTTGGTGAAACCATGTCAAAAGAATTTGAGATGTCTATGATAGGTGAATTAAGCTTTTTCCTCGGACTTCAAATTAAGCAAATCAAAGAAGGAATATTCATGAGTCAAAGCAAATACGTGAAGGATTTGCTCAAGAGATTTGGCATGGATGATGCAAAGCCAATCAAAACTCCCATGGCTACAAATGGTCATTTGGACATGGACGAGGGAGGTAAATCGGTGGAACTTAAATTATATCGTTCTATGATTGGTAGCTTATTGTACCTCACTGCTTCTAGACCGAACATTACGTTTAGTGTATGCATGTGTGCTAGATTTCAAGCTGCTCCTAGCGAATGTTACTTGACTGCAGTGAAAAGAGTATTTAGATACTTAAAACATACACCAAACATAGGCCTTTGGTATCCTAAGAATGCTAGTTTTGATCTTCTTGGATATTCGGATTCTGATTATGCCGGTTATAAAATCGATAGAAAAAATACTTCCAGTAGATGTGAACTTCTAGGAAGATCATTAGTCTCATGGACTTCTAAGAAACAAAATTCGGTTGCACTCTCAACCGCCGAGGCGGAATATGTTTCGGCCGGTAGTTGTTGTGCACAACTATTATGGATGAAGCAAACTTTGCTAGATTATGGTATAAAAATCAATTGTGTTCCACTTTTATGTGATAACGAGAGTGCCGTTAAAATTGCTAACAATCCCGTTCAACACTCTCGAACTAAGCACATTGACATTAGACATCACTTCCTAAGGGATCATGTATCAAAGAGGGATATAGTGATTAGTCATGTTTCAACCGACAATCAATTAGCGGACTTATTCATTAAACCCTTGGATGAGTCAAGATTTAACAAGTTAAGAAATGAATTGAATGTTATTGACATTTCAAATATTATTTGATCTCTTGCTTGTTTTGGAATGGTCCTTAGTTTGATCTTATCTAGCACGTATACTTATACATATGAATATATATATATATATATATATATATATATATATATATATATATATGCAAGCAATGTAGGCATCTATGCCAATCACTTCCTATTTTGAAGAAAAAGACCAAAAGATCACCTCTTTATCTCTTTTCAACAAAACTTGGATGACACATTAAGGGGGAGCAACTTCAAGCTCATTGAATACTTGTATACCCCTAAAATTGTGTACAAAAATGAAAATTATGCATGTCTTTTATTAAAAGAGTCATTTGTAAATCAAAAAGGTGAAAAGTGCTCAAAATTTTCAAAATGTGTAAAATTAACACAAAACCTTCAAAAATACCTTTCAAATATGTTCTCAAAGGTTTTGAAAGTGAAAAGAAAGGATTTCGAGCTAAAATATAGAATTTTGACAAAATTGAAGATTTCGGGATCTTGTTTTGGCCTAAAATGACTTATTTTCATAAACTAAGATTGATTGAGTTTTGAAAAAAACTTTCTACATGAAACACTTAGAGCTCAATCATTCGAAGATAGTTCATGTTGAACTTTTTCTCAAAAGACCTATGGTTTTCAAGTTATCACATTTTTTAGGTCGCCCGAAAATAACCTTTGACACGAAAATCCCCAAAATGTGCATTTTGTGAATTTAGCTGTTTGAGCCAAAATCTTTTCCATGTTTTGGCTTGAAATAGTATTTCAAATTCATACAAGTCCAAACATTTCAGAAAAATCCAAGTTTCATGGAGATTTGAAGATTTGGTGAAAATCCGTTTGTTTTACCCGTTTAACCCGAAAATCTCTTTTGGAGGCTCATATCAAGATCTTCTTTGACTCTTATCCATCTAAATGCTATCTATCTCTATTCCTAACATGATATTTTAGCTCATTCTGAAATTAAACCCCTTTTTGAAACAAAATTGCAAAAATCTCAAAAATTTAGAAGATTCAGCAGATTATCTGAACTGTCCGGACTCTGTCCGGCCATATCGGACTCTGTCCGGCTCCAGCGGACTTTGTTCGGCCCGTGTATATCTATGCAGTTACTTAACTTCTCTCCCTTCTTTTCTTCCCCAAATCGACTGATTTTGTTTCTTCTCTTCTGGTTCCTCTCTCACCGAGCACTCACTCCATTCACCAGACGCGAGGATCCGTCCGACCGTGTTTCGTCCGGCTTCAGATTTTAGCTCCTGTTCCTCTTCTCCTTCCTTTGCTTTGGTTAGTTCTCTTCTCTTCTCTCCTGATTCTTGCATTGCATCTCATTTCATTCTAGGGTTTTGGAATTTTGTTTCTGTTTTTGCATGTCAAATTGATTTGATTTGATTTCCATGAAATTGGCTTCTAGGTTGCTCTAATTTCATTTGGCTCTTACAAATTTGGATCATTTTGTAGACATGCATGCCATGAGTATCAAGATGTCTTGTTTAGGGTTAAAATACATCGCACAATCTAGTATAGCTCTTATGCAAATGTAATAAACTTTTATATTAACTATTAAAACATATATTCTCACCAAATTTTTGCAAATTCATTCTAGTTCTATGACATGCATAATATGAGTATATAGAGGTTAATTATTTTGGCTTGCACTAGATGTTTAACATGAACCAAACTAAATGACTAGGGCTAAAATTGAATCAAATCACAACTAAATTGCAGTAAGTGATAATATGCAATCTAAATAAGCCTTTGTTAGTGAATGCATGAATGTGGTATAGCTCAAATCAAGTCAAATGAAACCGAGTGCATATGAGAAAATTGCAAACCTAAGATCACAATTTCAACTTTCATAAGCATGATAGCTAGTGATGGTATTGACATATCTTACTTATCAGTTATGAAATAGACCTCAAGACAAACTTGGTGACACTTTTGATAAATCAAAATGTAAAGACAAAAGATTTTCCAAAATTTCTTAAAGAGTCCTTTAAAGGTGCATTTGAGACATCATGCATTTCATGGCATTCTCTTCTTATCTTATTGGATCATCTTCTCATCAAACACCTTAAATCTCTCTCTCCACAAAGTCAGCATGTCTGGACGAGTCAAACAGACTAGTCATCGACGTGGCTATGGGTCCTCCCAACCTATCCAACCCATCGATTGGGATGCGTTGGAGGTAGATGAGGATGACGCTGCTCCTGTTACTCCCATGGGCTCCCCCATTGCCAGCTCTGATTCAGATGATAGCAGCAGTGGCAGTGATCAGAGGCCTAGTGGCCCTCAGACTTTCTCAACCAGCGCGATTCGACGACTTCGTCGAAAGAACCCATATGAGCACCCACGGACTTGCACAGAACGAAACTTTTGGAATGCTTTCCAGATGTCTCAATATTGCACTCGATTCTCCTCAGCCAAGGTTTTCCAACATCAGGCAGTTGATTGGAACTTAATTGAGAGCAAAGTTTCTTATCCACTGAAGGGAAAGTTCTTGGCTATCAATATGTGTTCGTTCACTGAGATGCAGGAAGAATGGAAATGGAACGAGGATATTATTCGATCATTCTTTGCATCTCTTCACATTGCTTCGGATCGATCTCACATCATCTTCATGAACAACAATTCGAAGAGGATACTCACCAAGAAGCAGTTTGAGGAAGCTCTTCAGATTGAGCATGTTGACCATAGCCTGTTTACCTTGGATGAGGTACGAGTTGAAGATGTCGCCCATCTCTTTGCTAATCCAGACCCAATCATCGGCAAAGTCTCTGAGTTGATTCCCCTGGTTGCGATCATTGAGAAGATCAATCGGATGACCATTCTGCCGAAGATCGGGGATTGAGGGGCCATCACCTCTACCATGCTACGCCTTCTGAAGGCTCAAATTTACGAGACCCCATTTGATATAGTTGAGTTTATGTTCCGTGAGATACAAGAGGTTTAGATGGATCTGAAGAGGCTTTTGCCCTTCGCGCCATTTATTGCTCACACCTTATCCTACTTTGGTCTGCACCGTGCATCTCGTCCTACTTCGATGGAGTACTACCGGATGAAGAGTCTAGGGATTCTCACTCGTTATAAGGCTCAAGTAGGGGCCGCCAGCTGATGATGATGAGCATATGGCAGACATTTCAGCCGCAGCAGACTCTCCCTCTCCACTTCAGTCCTATTCTATATCTCCTGGTCCAGATGTCTCTGCCCCCTATATGATGATCATGGAGCATCTCGACCAAATGTCCATGCGCTTCGAGGCTCGTTTTGATGCGGTGGACTCACGTCTCAATTCCATTGATCATCGGCTGAAGATCATCGAGCCTCGACTAGATTCCATGAGCCAGGATATCTTCGAGTTGCGCGGGCGCTTTGATGGAAGACAGTATCAACGTCGCCGTCGCGGCGATTATTCCTCCGATCATCCTCCGCAGTCTTAGATCCTAGAGCGTTTTTCTATGTATATAGGGATATGATGGTTGTATGTTTGCATGAGCTATTCTCAGCTAGTTCTGTATGTTTTTCTCCTTTTATGGTTGTTGATGACAAAGGGGGAGAGTTATCTAGGTTAGCTTATATGATTATCTCACATATACAGATGATATGGTTGTGTTGTTATGTGTTTGGATGTTGCTATGTTGATAAGGTCTCATATATATATATATATATATATATATATATATATATATATATGTGTGTGTGTGTGTGTGTGTGTGTGTGTGTTTTGTTTTACATATGCTTGAATCTAGTTTACTGCATATACACATAGGATTCAGGGGGAGCACTATATGCTTATGTTTATTTTTGATATCCCTGTGTTTTATGTATAACGGTTGTCATCAATCACCAAAAAGGGGGAGATTGTTGAATCTTGAGCCCTAATTAGGGTTTCGGTGATTAATGACATCCGAAATACATGCAACTAACCTACGTATTTGAGACTCAGGTTAAAAAGAAGTGGAAGCATCACAAAAGAGCAAATCAAGATTATCGAGACCTCACGAAGCAAGGATGACGAAAAATTTCGACAAAAGTACAAGTATCGAAAACCTAGTGCTATTACTTTTGAAAATTTCTAGTTTAGATGGTCGTACTATTAAGAGGGGTTTTAGCACAAGTCATTTGATCAATCTTGAAGTCCTTGGAAACATATTTGCATATGCATCTAGCTACATATTTGAGATTGAGTAAAAATCTGATTTCCTGTTTTCGTTTTGAACTGGCCGGACATTGTCAGTGATGGCCGGACAATGTCCTGCCAATACAAACTTCCTCTGCAAATTGCAAAACGAAACCAAAGACAAATAGACTTGTCCGCAGCATCTGTCCGATATGGGCCGGACATTGTCCGAAATGGCCGGACAATGTCCGGTCAGTACATTTCCTGTGACATGTTTCGTTGCAAACACCAGAGACAAATGAATCCATCCGGGGGCTTTTGTCCGGGACGTGCCGGACATTGTCCGATGTGGCCGGACATTGTCCGGCCTATATATTTTCTGTGAGGTGTTAAGGTGAGTGTCAACAGAGACATATCTATTTGTCCGGGGTTTATGTCCAGACAAATATCTCCCGTCCGGCCTGTATATGTTTTTGTGAGCTGTTAAACGTGAGTGTTAACAGAGACATATCCATTTGTCCGGACTTTTTGTCGGGACAAATCCCTTTCGTCCGGCCTTCAAAAAAAAAATCTTAAACGGTAACTGACACTCGCAAACTCATGACTAACGGTCACTATTTGGGTGTACTGTCCGGACATTGTCCGAAATGGACAGACAATGTCCGGCCTGTACAACTTTCGCCCTGGTTTCTTGAAAACGACCGTTTTTCTGAAGCTATAAATACCTCTTCTGTTTAGGGAGCTATACACACACGATTTTCATCTCCAAAACTTAGTGCAACAGCTTGCAAAGCCTCTCATACACACCTTCTTGCAGTTGAAGCAAATCCTTTAGCAAAGTGTTGAGAGCTAGTTAAAAGAGTTTGAAATTGAGCCATTTGCATTTGCATACTTGTTCTTCAAGCCTTGAGGTTGATCAAGCAAAGTGCTAGGCTTATTACTCTTGGTGATTGCCTTCACCTAGACGACCCGGGAGGTCCGGCGATCTCTCCATCGACGGTGTCTGTGGGAGAGGCCCGGCGGTTGGGTGTAAAGGCTCGGAGCTCACCTATCTGGAGAGGAGAAGGGCTACCTCTAGTGTAATCGAAACAAAAGCTCTAGTGAAGAGTGCTTTAACGAGGATTAGTGGAAATCGGCAAATTTCCGAGTCCTCGGGAAAAATTCGATCTCTTTCGGTTACTTCTATTACTTGCTTCATACTCCTAGAAATCGAATTATGGTTCTTGTCTCTTTAGTATTGCAAAACTTACTTTGTGCCATCATCTATATCATTTGTGTATTGATATTGCAATTTAGGTTGTAAACTACTCAATCAAAATTAAAATTAGAAAAACTGACTATTCACCCCCACCTCTAGTCGGCATCCTTCGATCAACAGCGCTTTGGGATGGAAGATGTTAGAGCCATCAAAACTCTCATGGCCAGAAATGGACATCTCAATATGGACATGAAGGAAAAACAGTTGATTCTAAACTCTATCGATCTATGATTGGTATTTAGCTTTATCTTACCGCATCTAGACCCGATATCATGTTTAGTGTGTGTTTGTATGCTAGATTTCAATCATCTCCTAAGGAATGTCATTTGATTGCTATTAAAAGAATCCTTAGGTATTTGAAATGCTATCCTAATATAGGTCTTTGGTATCCTAAAAATGCAAATTTTGAATTACTTGGTTATTCGAATTTGGACTATGTGGGTTGCAAGATTGATAGCAAGAGCACATTCGATTGTTGTCAACTTTTTGGTAGATCTCTAGTCTCTTGGTCATCTAAGAACAAAACTTCGTAGCTCTCTCCACCGCCGAAGCGGAATATGTTTCGGCAGGTAGTTGTTGTGCTCAAATTTTATAGATGAAGCAAACCCTGTTGGACTATAGAATTATCTTTGACAAGGTGCCACTCTTATGTGATAATGAAAGTGCCATAAAAATTGCAAACAATCCAGTTCAACACTCTAGAATGAAGCATATTGATATTCGACACCATTTTATAAGAGATCATGTGGCAAAAGGAGATGTAGATGTAAGTCATGTAAAAACTAACATGTAATTGGTGGATATTTTCACAAAACCTTTAGATGAGTCTAGATTTTGTGTTCTTAGAAGTGAATTAAATATTATTCATATATCAAATGCAAGTTGATTCTTTAGATGTACTTATAGATATGTAACATGTCTTGGTCGCAATAGTTCGACTAGTCTTTTTAGCTCCAGACTTGGTCGTGATCGAAATTGATTAAAACTGGTTGTTTGAAGACATGGTCATGGTCGAAACAAATGACCTGGTTGTGGTCGTCTCAGTTTATATCTAGTCGCTGATCGCATAAAGGACCAAACGACCAAAACACTGTGTTTTAAATAGAACCTATTTGACCACAAACTTTCAAGTCTGAGACCTGATCGTGGTCGAAACTTGTGACCTGGTCGTGGTCGAAGCTAGTGACCTGTGTTGGTCGAAGGATGTCGACTAGAGGGGGGGTGAATAGGAGATATTAAAATTTTAACCTCAAAAGACAGATTCTAATTTGATCAGCACGATTCGACCACATAATAGAATTAAGTTCAACAACTAAAGCACAAGTTCTGTTCAACAACCGAATAGTAAAAAGATATGATCGAAAACAATTAAGCAGCGGAAATACAATTTAATGTAAAACAGAGGAAGAAAGAGATAACCAATGACACAAGGATTTTTCCCGAGGTATCGAAAGCTTGCTGACTTCCACTAGTCCTCTTTGAAGTATCTACACAAGAGTATTGTCTCGATTTCACTATTGGTTGCTTTTCTCCTCCCCGGATAGGCTTAGCACCAAATCTTCACAACCGAATACCACGTCTCTTCGACAAGTCCGTTTGTGAGAAGGTCGCTGGTCTCTACCGGTCGTCTAGGTGATGGAAATCACCAAGAGTAACAAGTATAGTACAATCCCTTGGTCTACTTCTACACAAGAAGCTCAAGATGCTACGCAAATGTACTCTCTCTCAATGCTCTTTACTACACTCCTTGGATAGGCTCCTCAAGACACACATGAATTGAGTACAGTTACACCAACTCCAAATACCAGAGTAAATGAAAGAAATTTGAATGCTCTGGGTCTTTTGCACTCAGCTAGCAACAACTAACGGCAACAAGACTGCTCTGAGCTTTCTGCCCTCTGCTAGCAACAGCTAGCGACAAAAGAATGGAATGAATTATCAGAGTGAATGCAAAAATTATTTTCTTTTAACTCAATGGCATCAGCACTCATGGTGAAGGCCACACAAGCTGCATTTATAACCCTTGGCTGGAATCTAGTCGTTTTCCCCTCACAGGCACAACGTCCACTAGCCGTTTTGTCCCACCTGACAAGATGTCCACCAACCGCTAGCATTAAATGCACTTGTCAATGACTGTTTGAACACAAGCTTGTAGGAGAAGCTTGGTACAAACTCTGATGAACTGTGGTCAGTACAAAGAATCTTCTCGGATCATACACTTGCTGAATTGAATGCTACCCAGAACCCATCTGGAGTAAATACGACAGAGTTTAGTAAGATGGGATCGGGAACGAAACCGATCTTATTTGACCGCACGCAATTCTTAGTACAAGAGCGACCATAACCAGTATGAGCTGATACAACCTCGATCAAGTTCACAACTGTTATGAGATTCTTAGTACACTACAAACATGATTGAGTCTTGATTTGACCATGGACACAATGACCAAAGGTAATGAAATGAGACCACACCAGCCTCAAGACCGACATTAAGGCCACACAGGCCGCACATAGTCACTGTAACCGCGACAATCAAAGACTCAGCCACGAGACCACGAAGGTCGCATACACAGTCATTCAACCACGAAGGTCGTTCACATAGTCTGACCACTAAGGTCGCAACACAGTCTTCAACCACGAAGGTCGCAACAGGTCACTGAGACCATCTCTATCACACACAGCTACTGAGACCACACAGGTCACAATATCGGTCGCTCAGATCACCTGCTGTGTGATCATGTACACAAAGAATGTGTGACTATGGATAGTGAAAGCACGAACTGTGCAGCAGATACTCAAAGCTATGCAGATAAGTTAAATAAGCACCTTAGCTATATGACATGCATTTTGAGCTTCAAGGTTATAAGATAAATCAGGCAACTATACCCCTCTTGATAGTACGACCATAAATTCTAAAACCGAAAAGATTAAACAAGGTCAACTATACCATGAATAGCCTTCAGAAGATACTAGACAAGCCTTAGTCTTTATCGCAAAGATGACCGTTAGTAGAGCTTCATTCTTTATCGCCAGTTATCACTATGAATACTCTGATTAGAGAGGTCGTCATCCTTGAGACCATAGATACCACGACCAAGGATACTTCAATCATAGATGTCGCAGTCACCTACTTTGGTTATCTTTCTTGTCTCTCGAGGGTTCTTAGCATTTTGCTTCATCAAGCCTGATCTGAAAAGCTGACAATACTTATAATAAATAGGTCAGTTCTTTCAATTGTCGTTAATCATTGAAACTCTAAAGCTTTATTTAAACTCCCTCAAACCCTTAAGTGGGCATATATTCGACAATCTCTTTGGAGAGTCTATACTCGACCATCTCCTCAAACCTTGACCAGGTTTGTGTTCAAATGATTTCCTCGGGATTTATCTTCATTTGTTCTGAGGGTTTTCAGTTCGTTGCCTTTGTCATGAATTCCATAATACTTTTGTCTGCAACTTGACAATACTTAATGATAAACATGTTAGTTCAGATTATTGTCATTAACTAGTTGTTATCATTAATTCTAAGCTTTTTCATTAATTCTATTCTTTGTCATTAATCACCGAAACAAATAAATCTTAATCAGGTTTATATTTAACAACATGGTCGTCGCATGAAGGACAAATGACCAAAAACACTCCGTGCTTTAATAGAAACCATTCGACCACAAACTTCCAAGACCTGATCGTGGTCGAAACTAGTAACCTAGTCATGGTCGAAACTAGTGACCTGGTCGTAGTCGTCTCAGACTATATCTGGTTGCATGAAGGACCAACGACCAAAACATTGTGCTTTCATAGAAACCATTTGACCACAAACCTTCAGACCATGCGAACAGTCCACATTTTACACTGATTGTCAGCACCAAAAATCCAATTTTCACGCTGATTGTCAACCTTCCACGCTGATTGTCCACACGATCGTTTTTCTTTTAACCCTAGATCTATCCGTGTCGTTTCATTTTTTTTCTATCCACTGCCCCGTTTGACTATCTTCTCGCTTAGTCGCCGTTGCACCACCACTCGCTGTCACCCAGTCGCAGCCGCACTACAAAGCACCACCACTCGCCGTCGCCCAGTCACAGCCGCACTACCACATGATGCCACTCGCCATCGGACAACTGTAGCTGCGCCGTCACTCACCACCACACCACTTCTCGCTGGAGCACCGCCACTGCGGCAAAGCAACTCATTGTTGCCCTAGTCGCCCCCTCATTGCCACTAGTCGTCAATCTAGCCACCAAAAAAAAATTTCTCTCTCCTCGCTGCCGTCACTGCTCGACGACCGTGGATTGATCACTCGGCTCCTTCTTTGCTGCTTTCTTTCAACATGTCGTCGAATCCTTCTTCCTCGAGATGAGTTGCACGGTGAAAATTCGCCTCAAATCGTGGTTTTTTGACCGACCAGACTTCCAGTTCTCGCTCGCCTTCACCACCTGAGCGCGTTCCGATTGACTACTCCAAGTGGGGTGCTGGACGCCTTCATGCTCGTCGTGCCAAAAATCCATATTGGGTATCTCGTCCTACAAGTCGGGATACTTGTCCTATCCTTACCTGTTATACTGTTGTCTAGCTTGATCTGTGGGACAGTATCTACAATCATGTCCTTAACTTTGTCCATCGCTCCCTGTCTTGGCCTACCATCTCGACTCGGACAAGGATCTCCACCTTAGCCAGTCTATTTGGCACAGTTGGTCTCCGAGACCTTGTGGCAAATTCCTCGCTACATTGGGCTGAGTCTCCCATCCGTCAGTTCTACGCCACTCTGTTCATCCATCCTTAGTGCACTTCACTATCCTTCATGGAGGGCCACCAGGTCCACACCACCACGAAAGAGTAGTTTGAGGCCGCACTCGACTTAGTGCCCCCTGCTTCTAGTCGGCAGTTGCACACGCTTCCTAACCTTGAGCGTCGTGATGTTGGCATGCTATACTCTGATCCATTTTTAGCTTAGGCACATCGCTGGCATGCGTTGCGACATAGATCTTGCCCTAAAGATCTTACGTCTTATTCTACTACCTAGGACTAGGGATCGGTCCAAGGTCACCTACCTTGCACTTCATGTGCTGCTTTCCATCTTCCGAGAGGAGCCATTTGACATCGCTGATCTCCTCATTAGCGAGATACAGCATGTCTTTTCTGCTCCATGCCACCATTTTCTTTATGCTCCCTATATCATGGCCTTACTTCTCCACATAAGGGCCTATGATGCAGATACGCCTCTTCCTCATAGCACTTTGGTCTTTTATCCTTCGAGTTAGGATGATCGCCACATTGGGATACGTCCTGCAGTAGCACCAGCTCATGATCCTGACCTTCCCATTCATGATGATGATGATGCAACTGGTGAGTCCAGAGACAAGGATATTGGGGAGGCTGATCCAGTTGGCACGGGCAGTGGATCTATGCTGTCCATTGCCAGGTTGCATAGCTCGATGGATCAGTTGCTCTAGATGCAGTAGCAGATCCTTCACACTCAAATGGAGCATATCGCCAGATCCTAGATCACCTATCAGCTCAGCAGGAGCAGATACTAGCCCGGTTGCCTTCCTCCGCTGTTCATACCCCTCACAAGAGGGCCCACCCTACTGTCTCCTAGCGCTTCTCTCCGATGATCGCTTTGGCAACTAACCTCGTCCTAGGCGCTGATCCCGCTAGCGGAGACACTGATATCCTAGGTTTTTCATCCAACGCCGAGTAGTTGCTCTAGGCTAGAGTCTACTTTGCTGCTTCCCGCCTTTTTGTGCTTGATGTCAAAGGTGGAGAGTTTATTATTGCTTATTATTGTAGGTGGATGATATTGATATTATGACCTTTTATATGCATTTTTTATTCATCATTTTTTGTATGATTACTTATTGTGTTTGGCTTATCACATATGTGACTCCGACATTTCATATGTGTATTTATATATGCATGCATTCAGGGGGAGTTCTTGTATAACATTTGACTATGTTGATGCATGCATTTAGGGGGAGTCATTAAATTTATTTCATTTAAACACTTGTTGTCATCAATAGAACTATATGCATTGGAATGAATACACATTTATCTTTAGATTTCAGATAATTGCCTTTCGGTCCAAAATAAGTCTCAAAATCACAGACTGGTCCAAAGTTCAGACATCAGCTTCTGTAAGAATTGACAGATTCAGTTTTTCTGAATTTTCTCATTTTCCATCCGATTACAAATCCTTTCTCTAAATCTGAAGCATGCAACCATCTATTGGTTTCTTCATCACTCTCACTGCTACACACACATTCAAATATCCGCACACACACCAGATCAAAACAGCAACAAACAACAACACACGCACACACACTGGTGCAGAAGTCAACGGCGACAGTTTCAGAAGCTTTGCACCATGCCAGCAACTGAACAGAAACTAAATTTCTAGCACATTCGGGAACATGGAAACACTTTTCTAGATCCAATTGATAACCGGTATGCAGGATCAACCAGTACGTCTCAATTCCTTAAATCGGTGCCTTTATTCTATTCCCCATATATAAGAACTTTTCAGTTCTACTTATGGGCCGGATCGAAAGGAATCCCTGTGTAACATTTGATAAATAAGTAGTTGCACCAGAATCTAACCACTAAGTATTATTAGGCGCTTTAATAAGATTTGATTCAAAGCATACAAAAACATAATATATACCTTTCTTTTCGGGCAATCCTTCTTAAAATGACCAATTTTCTTGCAAATATGGCATCTTTTATCTTTATGGATTTGACCCTCATTAAACTTTGTTAGAAATTTGTCCTTCTTCTTGCCCTTCTTCCCTAGTTTAGTCTTGCTACTGCTATCTCCATTATGAACTGTAAGATGCATAGTGTTCTCCTTCATTTTCTTTGATCTTCCTTCCTCTTGAACTAACATGGCCTTGATTTCTTGCAAGTTTCATTTTTCTTTAGTGGTGTTGTAGTTCACATGGAATTGGCAAAACTCGAAAGGAAGTAAGTTCATAATAAATTGAACCAAAAATTATTCACTCACATCCATGCCCATCGATTTCAACTTCGCTGTTAGATTTTTCATACTTGTTACATGATCATGATGGGTCGTGACTGTTGCATCTAGGCCTTTACTTTTGATTTTGATGATTAATGACACTAAGTGTTTTGGACTAATCTATTTGGTTTGAGTGTGATTAGTGATATCAGGTAAAAAGACAACTATTAACAAAACATTGAAAGGAAGTCGCAAAGACCTAAAGTAAAAGTTTAGGATTTCACCGGTCTCAAAGTTTGGAGATTGACCGGAGTTGTAAAACATTCTTTTCTGTTTTTGACCGTACTATTAAGAGGGGTTGTGAATATCTTCTACTACCGGCAAGAACTGAGAAACTGTTAGGTCATAAGTTGCATTTACACACATTCATAATCTTAGTCAAGTCAAAGAAAATATAGATTTTAAAAAGACTGAAATTAAACTTAAAATCTGAATTATAACAATTATCAGCTTGTGCTGACAGTCAGTCTTTAATGCTGACATTCAACCAGTAGCAAACAGTCATGAGCAGAAACTATGTGCTATGTTGACAGTCAGCACAAGTGCCTGATCGAATGCGAACATTCGATCAGCAGTTGAAATGCAACCAGTGTTCTACTTGAAAGGAAAAACATTCAACCACCAGTCATTCGACTAGCATCTATTCGACCACTAGATTTTTGACTAGATTTTCAGCCAATGTTTTAGACTTGGTCGATCAAAACTGATCGATAGTGACGCTGACAGTCAGCATGAATGTCAGCTCGAGTGCAGACATTTGTCCAAAAACGCATGTTTTTCGAGAAAAATGTTTTTGTTCTACGCTGACAGTTAATCTGGCAACGCTGACTGTCAGCACACTTACTGACAAAAATTTCAACGGCTACTGACTCTATCATAACTAGCCATTTGAGGTCGATGCTAACTGTTAGTCTTTGAAGCTAACTGTCAGCATGTACTGACAATTTTCATGCACGGCCAAAATGGCTAGTTGAGAGATGTGGGCTATATATATGTGTTATGAGCATGGATTTGTTATATCTTTGAGCCATATTTGATATATACTTGAGCCCAAGTCTTCTAGTACAAAAGTCTTGATTTTTTGATCAAAAATCATCCATTAAGTTTGCAAGAGATCCTCTAAGAACAACCATTTGCATCTTTAGAGTTTCTCGGTGATTGTTGAAGGTCAAGAAAAGATCTCATAGCTTGTTACTCTTGGTGATCTCCATCACCTAGACAGTTCAGAGGCGTGGCTGTGATCTCTCCATTGACGAAACTTGTTGGAGAGGCTCGACATGTTTGTGAGAGGTTCGGCGCTCATCTTTCTAGAGAGGAGAAGAAGCAACCATAGTGGACACGGAGCTAGACTCATTCATTTGAGTGCTTCAACAAGGAGTAGGGGAGACCGGATGAGCCTCCGAGACCTCGGGATTCATCATCGTGTCTGATTTTCTCTCTCATTTTATTTGCACTCTTTCTTGTTGACTTGATTTAGTTTTACTTTCACTTAGCACATTTAGGCATTAATTGTGAAAAAGTTATAATTCATAAAAGTTTTAAAAGCCTCATATTCACTCCCCCCTCTAGTCGGTATCCTCGATCCTACAGTGACCAATCAAATTTCTTGGTCATCAATTCACTCATAAGGCTCCCAACAATGGATTTGTTTGCAATGTCTAATTGAGAGTATTCCTTGATTTTCAATATGAACTCCTTTGCATTGTCTATTTTGGGCATTGATGGCTTGACATTTTCAGCTATCATCATCCTTATCAAATTTAGACTTAGTCTGCTAAACCATTCCCAAGCATCATGAAGTGACTTATCATCATCAGTATTGACCTCAATATTTTTGGGCTTTTCATCTAGAACTATGGTTAAGTCCAAATCCATAACACTTAGTTGAAATTGGATTTATTCAGACTAGTCTGCATAGTTCATCCCGTTGAACTTGACAAGCCCACTACTTTGAGTGAACAAATTAATAGTTGCTGCAAACATAAAATATGCTCAAAAACTAATCCTTTAATAACAATAAAGATTCAAATTATAATAAACATTAATTGTGTATTTAAGTTTATCTTTGGATAATACTTAAATACAAGTTTTAATCAATAATGATGCTAATATTAATAAACTTTGAAAGACCATGGAACATATTTATGTCAATATATATGATATCTTTGAATATACATATATATTTATCAAATATGTGGATAATTTATAATGGTCCACCTTTGGGTGACCTCCTAGCATTATAATTAATGATCTCAAATTGTTCAAAAAAATCATTTCAAAAGCGTCAAATTTCTGAACAATTGAAAATAGAATTAAATGTCTAAATACTTTTCAAGCTTGATCACTTTGTGACTATCAAACTTACTATACTGTAGACATTTACTTTAAACAATTGGAAGGAGAAACATAATTACGAAGCATGTCCACAAGTAGAAGGAGAAACATAATTTTGTGAACAAACAATATCAGAAAAAACATCATGAATTTTTCAAAGACAACAAGTGGTGTCTCAACTATTCGGCCAATACATATCATTTCATGGCAAGCACCATATGAACATAAACTCGAGTGATCAAGAAGAAACCAAATCAAATGATTCAATGGTGAATCAAAAGTGCTAGGAGCAATGCTCTGGTACCAATTGTAAGCGAAAGTTATAATTTAGATCTTTATGGCACTTTATGATTTAACCAATAAGAAACAATTTTGGTACAATCTTATACCAATAAACCTTGCTCCATCTAATTAAACTTTCTACTCTCTACTTTTACTTCTCTTATTCTCTTGATGGTGATTGAATAAAAATGTACTCTTATGTGTATATGATTTATACTTTAATTTTTTGTTGTTGTGTCAAATACACCCGAGTATAAGGTATTTAGTTGCCAAAACAACATTCAGATAACAAGCACCTAAAAAAAGTGAAGGAAACACATGCTAATTACATTACTTAACCGCTGATTAGTTAGGCTTTTTTTTTCAAGCTTGACAAAACAGTGCATAAAACACAACTCCCAATGATAATTGCATGTCATCACGTGCACTAATCAAAGCAATCACACTTGCTTGATCCATAACGCACTACAGCAGTGCATTCATTTGATTCTAAATGAACTTACTGCACATTGTTTACGTACAGAAATGAACTATTACACACACAAATTACAAAGTGAGAGGAGAGGGAACTTAAACCCAATGATTGTAATTCTTAAAATCCTATGACCATCAAATTTGATCTATTTATATTAGAATTAGTTCAATTAATTGCACAAACCACTAGTGATTATAAAATAATCTATCACAACCATGCACCACATACCAAGAAAGTTGAACAGAGTTGCTGATATCTTCGCCAAATCTGCTCTTTGGAAGGCAACTATATAAAGAAACGACCATGAATTCTTATGTCACAACACTAGTCATCACTCTAGCTATAGCTTTATCTTTGTCCTCAATTAAATACCTCCTAGAATGTAACTGCATATGTTATCTTTTGCACACGGTTAATATATTTTCCACTGTTCTATCAAAAAAAAATATATGCCAAATCACAGGCAAAACATAAGTAAACAATGGTGAATCTTTAACTTATGAAGTGAAAATCATTCTATTCCATGCATTCATCCTCTTCGAAGATCCACATAATTAAGTAGGAAAATTCATAATTTTAAGATTTTCTAAAGCTACAAAGTAAGAGTACACACAAAAGCATTTGCATTAAATATTTTGTCAAAACAATTTTATAAGAAATAAAACATCCTAACATTTTAATTTATCTAAAGCAAGCTTTATAATTACTGATTTGAGAGAATCAAGATCTGATTCCAAAATTATCATGACATTTATATTGCTTTTTTATTTACTGCTGAAGAACTAACCCATGCAAGTCTCTCACTTTCATTAAAACCCTTACTAATGATTAACAGTGATGATACAACACATAAAATTTTTACATTACAAGCAAACTGAATAAAGGTAACATAATTGTTCCAACAATGGATTCAGAATAAATAGGAAAAATGCTGAAAATAAAAGGGAAACTCAAAACTTAAAACAACAGTTCAGGTTCAAATAACTTATATACATTTTTCTAGTTTTTGTATCAAATATTATTATCCCTATATGTGAAAATCACAAAACATCCGTATGGACGCAAATTCATATAATTACTGATTTGAGAGAATTAATATCTAATTCCAAAATTATCATAATATTTAAACTTCTTTTTTGTTTATTGCCGAAGAATTTAACTCTTACTGTTAAGCTTAATAGTGATGATGACGAACTAACCAATAATATATCATTTTTACTGAAAGTGAAATCCTGTACGTTGGTTTAGTTACAACAAATTAGAAGCAAGCTGAAAAAAGCTAATGTATTAGTTCTTTTAACTCAAAACTTAAAACTTAAAACACGGTAGAACATGAAAAATTGGTAAAAATAAAAATAAAAACTCAAAACTTAAAATAGATCAGCACTTTTAATTAAACTTATTTATATTTTAACTTTGTAAAGGTATGTTTTCTTGGATTTATTTTTCTTAACTCTTTCTAAAAGGTATGATCATTATCCTATATGAGAAAATCCCAAAGCATATGTATTGAAGCATATTCTAACCATAACTAACTTTTGCATATTAGAGTAATACACAAGTCACTAAATTTTTTTTTCTAATCAAGAATTTTTTAAAAAATAAATGGTGTATATAGCCCGTAATAAGTTTTAATTTTTAAGAATTGTTAGTAGCTTGTTTTATAATGTTAAAATATACACTTTCCATTATCACCAGCAGGTCATTGTCTCACCTCTTGGCCGCCTAATTATTTCATCTTCTCCGAGTAGCAGCCTGCTGGCCAATGGAGTTTTGTGGGGGAAAAAAGAGTTAAGAGTTAATAAGTTACCATTTGTGTACCTTAGTTATCATGCAGTTGCTCTATGCTAGCTGCACCAGTTAAAGTTGATATCAATGTTGTGATAATTGCTGCATGTTGAGTGGAAAGAAAGAATATATTCAATATATAATTTTATTATATTATGAATATTACAACACTTTTATAATCTGCTACAACACTCCAGAAGAAAACATCTTACTATGCACAACACTTCATTTATTAAACA
The DNA here is from genome assembly GCA_019359835.1 of Pharus latifolius. Lineage (NCBI taxonomy): Eukaryota > Viridiplantae > Streptophyta > Magnoliopsida > Poales > Poaceae > Pharus > Pharus latifolius. The sequence goes on along the minus strand of CM033326.1, from coordinate 69,585,501 downwards.
ACCACTGCTAATCTTCTCCCTGCATCTTGCTAGTACTATTCTCTACTTGAGAGAGTATTTGCTCGCTCGGCTGCAAATGAGAATCATAACCACTTATTAATAATAGCCTGCGATGGTTCTGGATGTGCTTCTAGGACGTTCTAATCAAAATCATGGTTTTGCAAATATATGAACAACCTATGGTTTCGGAAAGACTCAAGAAGTCTCTTCCTTCTAGCTAGTGCTACCTCTTAACACTGCACAATCATACGTCGCATGCATGGCAGCATGTAATTTAAACAATGCTTTAAATCGTGGGATGCAATCCATCATGGTGAGGGTCTTGCAAAAAACTATAGGGCTATCGTGTTACAAGTTTCGGTTCAAATAAAAATAATAGTTTTATGAATATATAAAATATTAAATCTACAAAATGTAAATAGTGGCTAAAAAATTGACAAACATGAGTATTATAACCATTTTATAGTGACTAATATATATCGACAAAATATTCAAAAAAAACAAACTTTCTAAAATTCAAAATATTAAGTCAACGGAACAAGTAAATACTCATTTTATTTTTGAAATTTGAGAATTCTTAGTCAAAACTTAATCCACAACACATACGTAATATAGTAAATCGCTACAATACTACAGACTACAGCTATAGTGGATACTACTATCTCTATAGTAACTGTTGTTAAGTTCACGATTTTTTATCTCGTGATGTAGTTTTTATGTCTTGTCAATGCAATCAGAGTGTTATAACGGGCTATTTAGAACACTCTTTCAAACTAAAGGATTTTATGTCAAACTGTACCGATCTATCTAAGCAATAAGAATGGGAGGTTTTGCACTATATAATTGTAAAGCTCTGGTATTTTGTTACATACCACTAATGCCTTATTAAAGTGTGGCCCCAAACTATATCTACTAGCTTCACAATTATTGATGTTTAGCAAATACCATTTATTCATAACAGTGGCTAGAGCCAATTTTCCCATAAGAATTTAGAGCTTCAGAATGTGTGTTTAAATAGGAAGTTTATTTATAATCTACATCATACACAATACAGACCATGGGCAGAATTGATATGGCAAACAAAACACCAAGATAATGTTATTATTGAATCGCATGAAAAACTCCTAAATTAATCAATTTTATGCATTTGGAGGGAATATTGTGAAGTTGGGAGCCTCAAGCACATGTGGGATGATGTCAAACTTACGAATGATAAGAGATATAAAGAGGGAGAAAAGGGAGAGTTATAAGTAACATAAGCCAGAACTCACTGGTTATGGTTAAGTTGAAGTTTCTCTATGAGCCTCAAAAATAACTTGGGTATTAAGTCTCAATCTTAGCTTATTTTGCTAATAAAATTTATGCTCAAACTCAACAAAACACCCAAGTTGCCATTTAAATTATTTGGATCATACAATTTTTCAAGGAGGAAACCAACTGTTGGAGCTGGACAAATAGTTTCAAAGAGATTATATATTTTGAGTTTTGCAAATGGGTAGGTATTTATTTTTTTCTTATCTTGTATATATCTCTCTCTGTACTTAGATTAAATCACTTTTCGTATATCTAACTCTCTAAGATTTACCTAATTCCCTTCTTAGTTTGTTCAGGGGTGCGGCCTGGCAAAGAGTAGATCGGGATAGTGAGCAGTGGGAGGAGGTGGTGAGAGGTAACGGCCACAAGAAAGATGGACGACAAAAAGGTAGTGGTGAGACAGCAGTGACCGATAGGGAAGAAGTGGAGGATGATGAGATTGGTGAGAAAGGAGGCCGCGGTAGTTGAAGGAAGAAAGGAGGAGGAGGAAAGTAAAGAGAAATAGAGGGTGGATAGAGATTGAATATAGAATTAATTGTTTAAATGTATGATTCAAATGGTATAAGTTTTTTTAAGAAAAAACAGATATATGATCCTACACTTCTTAGCTAATAATATTTCACTATAAAGATTTTTCCTTAACTGAGGCGTTTATAACTTTGATGCTGGACTCTTAGATTTCACTTTCATTTCCCTGATCAAAATGAGGTCGTTCCCTAGATCGGTCGAATGAACTCATGCAGTTTATGAGAGGAATAATTTGAGAATCTGCATTTCTCATTCTACATTAGTTCATGCAATCTAAACAACCGAATCACAGAAGGTGGTGAATACTATGTGAGTGCAAACACTCAACTGAACATACTGTATGTAGTAAATTTTTCTATAGTAATATAAAATGTTGATATTTTGTATTTATTATTAGATATCTCACTTATATATGAGATTGGTTTTACCTTGTGAACTTATATATCATAATTTTGAAACTTTTCTAATGGTATAAAAGAAATTCTTTTTTTTTTTTAAGACAGCCATGCATGGGGTGTTTTGGTTGTGATGAGAATGGTGCCCTTTTCTTATTGCAACGAAAATAGGAAATTGCAACAGGATGATAGGAAGGGCCATCATCTGATTGTGATAATGGATAACTTCGATCAGTCAAATCTATCTACAAACAACATATTTCAATACGCCATATTAACGTGGCTACCCATTTCTAGATGGACAATCGGATGGACCTTTATATCATCACTAGGATAACAATTTTTGAATTTTTATGCGATGTAACTGCTTCCAGCGACGTCATGCAGGCACTGTTTGGGATAATTGTGCGATTTTATGCAATATTATGAGATGTGATAACTACGAAAATAATATCATATCTAATAAAATAATATTATTATCTCAACATTTATCAAAAAACTACAGCTAAAAATAATATGATAATAGAGTTTCAAAAACACACTATATGACCAAATGGTGAAGCCGTACTTCCGACATGATAAGCCAGTTTATGTAAATTCTGCGTATACGTGCATCCAAGCAAGACCAAGAACTGATCTTGAACTGCAAGTTCTGTGATGACCAAACACCAGAAGCATAAATTCCTAGCTGATTCAAACTCGAATTTGAATTGAATGTCAATATACTCTAATTATTAGCATGATAGCATCTATTTTTGTAAAATATGTTAGCATTTAGTTTAAGCATTTGCCTCTTATTTCAACTGACAGTGTGATGAATGCAGTCGATTGAAATAAGCTGCAGGGCCTTGGAACAAAATCATTTCAATGAATCTTCCAGTTCCACAAGCCCTATAAATCATTTCACATTTATCATTGGCAAGAGTCTCTCTAGATATTTTACAATTGTTTCGTCGAATATAGTGATGAGGAGAACGGAGAAAAGCTGCCTTCGGTTGTGCATAAATCATCATTTGCTCCAGATTCAACATAGCTTGGATTCATCTCAGGATGATTTTGGGTTGGTAGCAACATGCTTTCACATCAGCTAAATGCTGCCCTATTGCATTTTTTTGTGCTCCTGTACTAACAGCCATGCAAGTAATGTAGTTTCACGACTTCCTTGAACAGACAAAGAATACGATTGTTCATCTGTAGTACAATCAGTTATTTGCTCCACTAAAGAATCATGTAAGATGTCCAAGTACCACTCAACCAGCAAAGTGGCAAACGAGCCTCGTCACGCAGAGTAGAGAAATGGCACTGCAAAGACAGAACAGCGTCTTAGAATGGAGAAAAATTGACCACCAATCAACCAATTAGTCATATGTCGTTGGCCAAAACATCTTATTTCAAGACGAGCAATTCAACAAAAAGCCATTAATCTTATGTTTGGATAATAACAAAACAGTAATTCGGAAGCCCAACGATATCAGTTCAACATGTTGATGACAGTAACGAATTAACAGCAGATGTTCACACTATTTTTGAGACATATAATTGCTTTCCACTGTTCACGCTCCACAATGCAACAGATTAATTAACCCTATGTCTAGCACACAGAACCACCATATAATGAATCATAATATCAATCTTGAGAAAGGTAGCAGGATCAGAAATTAATCTTGAAAAGTATTCTAAGGCAATGCTCTAAGTTATTTATGGCCATAAAAGAATCTAGGAGAGATCTGAGAATTGTGCGCATGTATGTAAATGATAGTAAACACATATAGATAACAAAGCATGATACTATGATAGATTCTCAAAGCTGAATCGCAGGCAAGTCTGGTACTAACCAATCAGAAAGATACTCAAAACAAGTAAGAACGTGATACGAATGGAACGACCAAGCTGAGTGTTGTGTTGCTGGCCTTGTATATGAAGCCCACCCATCCTTCCGGAAAGTTGTTTTGAGAGTCTAGAAGTTTCCTTCCAACTACTGAAACAGCTCCTGCTTCTTTCGGTTAGCCCATTAAAGCGCTGTAGAAACACCACAGACAACATGATTACTGGAAATTTGCCTAAAATAATGACATCAATTCTTCAAGGAATTATTTTATCAAAAGAACAACGCAGGCATAACAATGACCAACTTTTTACTGGTTTTGTCAAACCAGGAATATCTCAAAGTGAATCATGAAGTAAAGAACATGTTTGATATACACACATATTAACTCCAATCTCCAGGAGTATTGTCGAAAATGTAGAAAATCGCTCTCAAAATAGAAAAAAAAAGGGTAAAAACTTTAGTTCTCTCATAAGTACCAGGTAAAATATCATAAAATGGTTTGATTCTTTGTTAAATATAAGTTGCAAATAACAGTGGGCAAGGTCACAATTCCTAATTTAAATTCATCAGTTTAAGAAAAGGAGTACAAATAATGTAAACTCAAGTCAGACAGCATTTGTGTGATTTATCTTGCTTTTGTCCACAAGAGTGCAGTGCGGTAGTGTTACTAGCTATACCTGTGCCAATAGGGTTACACCCCTGAAGTCGAGGGAATTTGGTGCATCATATCTTGCTGGAAGGTGTTCATCACTCTTGGCTTTCCACAAACTATTCCTGAACCATCTCATTTTTGTTAGAGATTCCGTCCTTTTCAGGATACCAGATAAGCTAGTCATGTTACTTGATGCCTCCAGCCTGCTCGGAGATGATTTTTTATCATCATCCTTCTCACCAGTAATATCAATTTTCCAGTGAATATCATTTCCAGTGCTCAAATTTGTTCTGTGGCCATTTAACTGCTCGGCTCGACCACAGGCTTCATTCTCACCATTAGAAATTTCGTGTCTTGCATCTTTATTGATTATGCCCATGCCGTTGTGATCATTCATGCTAGTTAGCACATTCTTTTGTCGAGATGGACTCTTGTAACTACCATCAGTTTTCTTTGTTTCTGGAGATAATTGTGCGGGTGCCGAAAGGAAAGCAACTAAATCATCTCGCTCCTCGTCATCTAACTTTACCCAATTGAGTCCTCGCCTACCATCATCAATTAAAGAATCATTTATGGCCTTCTCTACACGAGTGATCTGATCATCTATCGCTACAACAAACTGCCTACGCCTTGCTACTGTACCCTCTTCGAATGAATACTTGTCATTGCTTAAACTCACAGCTCTCTCAAACTGCTCCAACTGTACAACAAAAACTAGAAATCATTAGCACAACGAGGAACAAATTATTTGCTAAACAAATGCATGAACTCGAGAAGAAATACTACGAACTAAACTTTAGATAAAAACACACCTGCCATTTTGCAGTGCCTAAAGCTGTCTTGAGCTCTCTTTGCAAACTGTTTACCTCTTCTGAACTAGCTCCACTACTGCGGTCACGCATCCAAGCTCTATAAACAGATTCCATTCTGAAAAATGAATTAGCCAACGTTAGAACTTCATATTGTCAAATATCAATTCCATATTAAATACCAACACCAGCTTGATAATACACATCAAAATCCAAGATTCAGAGCTAGATGCCCACACTGATCAAGGGAGATTATCAATTCACACAAGATAACAACAAGTATTTAATCCAGAAGAGTCACACACTAGTAGCAACATTCAAAAAATTTGATATCCATTGATCAACCCAACAAATTTAAACCATGAAAAAATTATAAATCTAAACCATACAAATAATCTCGCAAAAACATTAAATCTATTTATGTCAACTCAAAACATCTGAACATACCCACCAAAGACCCAAAATTTAACTAACCCATCACACAATTAAGAAAGTACAGCACAATAAAAATTCACAATCCACAAAACCCAAATTTACTCAAATTAATCCAGAAGACCACAAAAAAACCATCAAAATCCAATCTTTAACCCAACCCACAGCCCTAATTCACCAAACAAACATGATTACATGAACCAATCTTCACCAAGAACACCAGTACACAAAAAAATCCAACCTTTCACCACAAAAGCTCAAAAAAACCACCTGCAACCTCAAATTCAAAAAATAAAAAAAAAATCAAATCAACCAACCATAAACACACGCATCAAAACCGAAATCTTTCAGCTCCAAGAAGCAAGCACTCACAAATCCGCCGACTCCTGCACCTCCTCTGCCGCCTGGAAGAACGCATCCTTCTGCCACTGCTCGAATCCCCCCGGTGCAGCCATGGCCGCCACCACGGATCAAATCGAGATATTACAAGCTGCAAATGCCAAGAACAGCTAGATTTCTCCACTACAATCGCCTCAAATTCGCACAGAAACCATTGAAATCTTGCAAGTCGGCCAAAGAGGAGATCAAAAACTGTGCAACAAGCCAAGAAAAGCCTGTAATTTCTTGGGGTCTTGGCTTTTGCTTTCTTGCTTCTGAGAGAGGATTTGAGAAGGCGTAAGAGACGAGAAGTGAACTACTCTCCTACTATTTCGCCTTGTTGTTGGCTTTCCTGTTGCTGTTTGGTGACTTCACTTCTCTATTTTCTTTCTATTTTAGAATTTGTGTTTTTTTCTGCCGTTGTTTTTTAAGTTTTTGTTCGCCAATTTTTAAGACCCAAGGAATCTTTAAAATTCTTACTATGGATTGTAATTTTAAAATTCGGATAATATCAATATTTAAATTCAAATCTGATTTGTATATTTTTTCAGATCTGGATTAGAACATAAGAAGAGTGAAATTCGATTTCATATCCATGTCTGATAGATTTATGTTAAAATGAGAAAATTGATATCTATTTTGATCTTTAGATCACATATATATCCTTACTATCTGTATGTCTACGTGCTTCATTTTTTATCATAAGAGTTTGGACATGTCAATAGTAACTATAAAATAAAAGAAAGAAATTGTAAATTAATGTAGGGTGTTCATATTTGGAATTTTTTAAATTATAATATGTATTTTTATTGTTGAGAATATCTGAATTATTTCCAGAATCATATTGGCATCCGATCCATATTTGTTTCATGTCTAAATTCATAATTATCTAGATCAGTATCTATACTAAAAACATGGGTTAAAATACATAATAACTACTATCCACCCATATCTAATCTATTTTCATCCCTACTATTGCATATATGTGTTTTCTTAAATTTTCCCTCAAATTCGCAAGTTCAAGTTCTCGGAGGGAAATGGCATGTTATGATCGGTAACTAGAACTGAGCAGAAATTGACCACTCATCTGGCCTGCTCAAGTGTAAACAGGCTTGGTTCGGTGCAAGACTAGGACAAACTCAATCTTTCTTATGGTCGGTCCAAGACCTTCCAAAATTAAAAAAAAATCTAACCTGATTCAAATATTTGAATGTAGCTAAATCATATCCACTCAACTCCACTCGCACCCTACCCAAATCAATGGTTTTATATATGTGGTTGGGTTTGGGCTAAGCTGAACTCAAGTTAGTCCAATATAATTGGACTCTTTGTTAGCCCCACCATACCCAGCTCACTCTCAAATATATTTAGATCTACCACCTTGACCAAGAAATACAAAACCAATCTTTTTGAAAACAAATTCAAATTCAACTATTTGAATTTGAATCTAAAATTTTTATTCTCTTTGTGCTTTCTATGATACATGAAGAAGCTTGTTTCAGTACTATAGTCCAATTTAATCAATCTCAACATCTCAAGTACTTTATCTTTGGTTAAAACCTAATCTTTCTAGATTTCAAACAATACAGATGTATAATTGTTCAAAACTCCCGATTCTTGTCCGAAATTTCTGTGTACCGACTGGTTATCGGTCCAGTTACCACCACGATCCAAATTGGGCTTCAATTTTGAATTGTTTAGTCTGACCGGTTTTCACCGATTCCTATGGTTAATCGGCCGGAAACTGATATGGACCATCTAGCGGGAACAGGAGAAAAATGACAATTATTGTACCGAAATGCCTAACAGATCACAAGCATATTACACCCGTCTATGCTTGGGTTGCTTGATTGCAAAACTAACCAGAACTTACATTTTTTTTTTTGTAAAATTGACCTGTCACATTAGTTTATCACAAGTCTAATCCACACAAGCCCACATGTTGCACTATAGCACAGCTTGTCGCCAAGCCTCAACAAGCACGACCCAGTTGCAATGATGCAGCTACATGAATTCTATTAAGGTTCTTGATTCTTCAGTATTTGATATTTTTTGATCAATAATTCTGTTTGATAATCCATTTAAATTAGTAGAATTGTGAAGTCAAAATGATTAAATTGACACAAACGGATGATCAATCAGAGTTATATCATAATTCGTTTAAACTAGTAGAATTGTTTGATCAAAATGATCATATTGACACAAGTAGATGATCGATCGGAGTTATATATAATAAACGAATCGTCAATATAATTGTTTTGACCTCACAATTGTACTGGCTTAAACGAATTGTGATATATAATAACTCCGATCAATCATCCATTTGTGTCAATATGATTGTCTTTATCTCACAATTCCATTGACATAAATAGATCGTCATTCAGAGTTATAGGTCAAAAATATTGATTCTAGAAAAATTGAGAACCTAAGTACAATTTACATGTAAATCAAATTGCAACGGTTGGTGATTGTACTGATCCTTGTCGCAGCTCCAAACTATGATATACACTTGTTGCTAATCTAAATTGTAACATGTGATCGTCACATGTTCAAATAGCCCTATCATGACTCCAGGTCATGATTAATTGACGTAACAGGTTATTTTCAAAAAAACTAAGTATGGGTTAGTCTTACAATTATTTTTTGAGTTTTATTAAAGTATATATATTAGTTTTTTTATCTTGCATACATTTTTTCCACCATTAGATCAATTTTCCCTCCTTACATTTAACCTTCTAAAAAAATTGAAGAATGTAGATGATGAAAGTTTTTTTTTTACAAAAATATACATGCACTTTACACACCCCTTATTTTTTAAGTGAATTATTAAAAAAAAACTCTGCTTAATTGTAATCCCTATCTACACAACAAAATTTTTGCTAAACTATTTGTTGCTATTCAAGAAATAACAATTCGACTCCCACCAAAATAGATTGGGTTTAGGAATTTTCTAGACAGAGCTAGATCTAGTTTACATCTAGCTCGTTTCTAATTTTTTTTTTACATAAAACAGAGTGTAAGACTGGCTGCTCCCAAGTGAAAGCATAAGTTTGCTGGACTAGTTTGAATTCAGAGAGTTATAGAAAAATATATAGGAAAACAAAATAAATAAATATGGAAACAAGTAATTAAAAGTAAAAAAAACAAAAGGTGTCGGCTGTAGGCAGCAGGGCAAGAATGGAAAACAACAAAATAGAAGCTGGTATTTGATGGTGACTGTGATTTGTGGGGCCCACTTGTAAAATGTATGCAAAATGCTTTGGTTGGATGCTGATGTGCCAGCCACCGCCCACCAGCCCACCACCTTCTTCTCTCTCTCTCAGAAGTTTTGTCCTTGTCCATTTTTTAAATTTAATTTCTTTGCCTAGAAAGGTACGTCGCTATGGTATATGTTGTCATCACTTATATATTTATAAAATCTACATTGATCATTAAAAAAATATAAATAGATTTATCATCAAAAAATACTTTCATATTTTATAATTTTTATTGATATATTATAATATAAATTAATGATAAAAGTTTTTTATTGGAGATTTTAAATAATCAAACATATGGTGTTTTTAGATGGTGGGTGCAGTTTATGACATATAGAAATTATTTATGTAGTAAAAATACTCTTATTCTTGCAATCAATGGTATTACATTAAAGCGACTTTTACATTACTATAAAGCTTTTAGTTGTGGTATTTTTCATTGATACTTTTAATGTTCTTTGATTTGTTGCAACTGAGATTTATTACCATGTAAAGCGATCTTTTTGTTATGTACAAAGTATTGTTTTTGTGCCTTCAAATGGGATCGAATCCCCACCGTAGAAATGTAACAAACCGTATAGTTTCAAAGATCATTAGATCGGAAATCCATATTCTGCATCAACAAGGGAGAGAAATTAAGATCTTGAAAACTTTTTAAGAGATATTTGAAATTTCTAACTCGTTTTGATATCAACCATCTAAGAATTAGGTTGTGCATGGTTTGGTGGTACTAATCAAATTTGGAACATTCAACTATTTGTCACTAAGGAAACGTTTATTTCAAAAAATATCATCATTTTTATCTTATTGGTTTCATGTCATTGAAAGTAAACTCTTTCAAAAATACCTTTCTTTAGCTTAACATTTCAAAAACAGCAAAATTACCCTCGTGGTCCTCTTCTTTTCCTCCTCTCTCTATCTCCCTCTCCTCCTCCACTCTCTATCTCTCCACATAGCAATTCTCTCCGCGCAGCAATAGTGGACCAAACTCTCTCTAACTCTCTTTCTTCACCTTCCCGTGCATCATGCCCACCTGCAACCATCACAGCCGCCCGTGCCATCACGCCCCGCCTTACCGTGCCTCCTTGCCCAATGCTATTGCACCAGCCTGCACACTACCGCCGTGTGCCGTGGCGGTAGCTTGCACATTGCTAGCCCATGCGTCGCTCACCACTACCACCATCGCATTGCATTGCATCCGTGCACTCGTTGGTGAGCGACACACCAAGACATTCTTGCACATCGGAATGCCCTCCTGCCATATGCACTTGTGCCCCATACACACTCCCACGTGACCACACCCGTACATGACTTTTTGCATGCCTGCATAAGTGCTAGCACACACCCATGTGCCCCGCCCGCGCATGCGCTCCTAGAGCACACACTTGTGCGCCTGCGCCCATGCATGTCCTCTCACCATGATACTCACCCATGTTGCGTTATGTAGTGCCTACAGCTTGTATGTCCTATGACATATTCGAGAAAATGTTTAGAAGAACAACCACAAATGATGGTATTTACATGAAAATTTTGTATTTTCTAAAGAGTAAAAGGGTTATTTTGACCCAGGTCAACTCATTTGGCTTTATGAGAGTGGCAATTTTTAGAAGGTTTGTTGTATCACTAGAACAATAATACAAATAATGATTGTATTTCTCGAATTTTCATTTTGTTTAGTAATAAAGACCGAAATGCCCCACCAATTTTCCATCTTTGCCAATTAATTTAGCTTAAGCTGGTTGCCTTTTAGCATACATGCAATCAAACATCATAGGTGGTGACCTGTCCTTCTGATGCACCAGCTCATATGTGATCTTAATTTTATGATAAGCTATTAAACTAATAAACTTTGGCAGCCACTAACAACCAAAAGTCGATGAACCATTCATTGCTACTACTATTATTCTTCTGATACCTCCAAATATCCAATTGTGTGATCAATGTCTATTGCAGCAAAATCCTGTCACAAAACGGTTGCATGGTCCTGACTTGATCTAGGCTCAACATCTCTGTTGTATCTAACTCTCTATTCTTAATTTTGATTATTAATGACATCAAATTTTTTGGACTAAAATATTTGTTAAGTGTGAATAAGATTTGAAGTCCAAAAGGTAACCGAGACTTTTCAAGGTAAAGTCTTGAAGATTAAGGTCACTTTTTTAATTTACCAGTCTTGGTGTGAGAAGTACAGTTGGATTTATTAGGTTTCTTTTCATAACTTTAGCTGTACTATTAAAAGGGGTTTAAAGTGACTTGTTTGAGTTCGAATTGGTATCAAGAAGCTCATATCGCATATTTGTATTTAGTCACATTCTCACCCTTGTGTGCACATGTGTCAAGTACAGGTTTAAAGTATTGCAAATACATTTTGAAACTAAACTTCATTCTGGAGATCTAAAATTTTTCAGTATAACCAGACAATCTAGAAGTTTGATCTGGACATTTCTCCAATGATCTGTTTTTCAACTAAAATTGATAAGTCATTTGGACTGTCCGGCCAATTGATTGGGATAATTTAACAGTAGGGTGCATTTTGTTCTTCTCGGGTTCTTTATGCACCAGACTGTTTGGACAATTGATCTAGATGTTTCTCCAGTAGGGGTGAATTTCTGGTCTCCTAATTTTTTAATGCACCGGACTATCCAGATGCATATTTAATTTCCCTCATGGCTAGTTCGCGTCATTATCAGTAACCATTACAACTCCTTCGGACTGTTCGGTTGTGAACCCAGACTGTCCGGGTGAGCAATTTTCAGCCCTTGTTTTTGCAACAATTAAAATTTCTGAGATGGCTATTTATTCACCCCTTGACCTAGTTTCTAGATATAACTTGAGCATCCATTGTATAGACTTCAACTAAAACTAAGTCTTGCATTCTTGAGTCTCAAAATCTCACATTTCACTCAAGCACTTGTCTTTTGATTGCATTGAAGAGTTGAGTGTCACTAGATTTGTGTACCTCCTCTACCACTCGAGCTTCTCGGTGCTTGACCGAATTCAAGCGAACTTCCCAGGGTTATTGCTCTTGGTGGTCGCCGCCACTTAGTTGGCTTGGTTGGTCCTATGATCTCTTCACTGTACAAATTTGTTGGAAAGGTCCGGAAAGAAGTTGTGAAGGTTGGTGCTCACCTATCCGAAGCGGAGAAGAGAAACCCCAGTGAAATCGAAACAAGGCTCATGTGAAAGTTCTTCAACGAGAAGTAGGAGAAAACGGTGAGTCTCTGAGACCTTGGGATATATCTTCATGTCTTGGGTTATTTCTTTTGCTCTCTTTTCACTTGTGTTTCTAGATTGTAAATCTTTTGAGCATTTGATCCTTAGTTTGTTTTAGGTTTTAATTGTAAAACTTGATTTCTTTTCATACTTGCAAAAAATTGTTTTAAGACAAAAGAATTTTTAAAAGTCTCCTATTCACCTTCTCTCTAGTCAGCATCTTCGATCCACAATCTCAAGATATGTGTTCTATGCCAACCGGTGGCATGTTATCTGGGATCTTTAAAACTCGTAGTGCCTTAGTGCCTAGGTTGTTTAGCTAAATATTAGGGTTTAATTAGACTTGAGCATTTTTGGCTTGGTTTGGCCAAAATATTAGGGTCGATAGCAAGTTAGAGCTAGCCCAAGCCCATTTTAGCCTGCAAAAGTGAATGGTGTTAGCTAGTTGGGCCCTTTAGGACCGAGTTAGGTTCGACCCGCAAAATACTCAAGCCTAGGTTCAAATGCTGCCAATTATACCGCGTGATCTGTTATTGTTTGCAAAAAAAATTTTATAAGACATGGCCTCATATAAACTATATGAGACCTACTTCTTGAATATTGAACCATGATGATTTATGGTTAGGATTTGATCATAACAATCTGATATAGATCACAACTACATTTCAATCATCCATACATACAATTTAAAGACAAGTGAGTCTTTTGTTTCTTATATAAATCCTGGTCTTGCAGAAATTTTTTCCAATAAGTCCCATTGAGGAAAAAAGAAAAGAAATCTCTCCGAACCAACATATCATCTTGCCATGGAGGAAACCCTAGTACTGTAGCCGTCTCTCTTCATCCTCTCTTGCGCATATATCACCTCAGTGCTTGTCATTGTGGAACTTGATGATAGTAAGGTTTGGTTGCTTGAATATCCTTACTCTGCATTGCATGGATGAGCTTGAATGAAGTGAGACAACATGTCAAGATACAAAGTGATGTTGCTTGATTGATTGTATTTGTTGAGACATATTGGGTGTTAATTGTGTTTGTTTGGTTGCATGATATAGTTATGTGAGTCAGGTTGGCTGTACACGGAATACGACAAAGAATAGCTATTGAGATAACACCTTTTGCATCCCATATCTATTCTACTTATGCAAACCAAGCATCCATACAAGATGAATTTTGAAAGATTCAACATCTTCCATCCAGACACAAATGATGCAAGGAACTAAGCACAGGCTAAATGAAGATAATCTGAGGAGGTAGCTATAAATAGATAAAACCCTAATGTGTTTCACTTTTGTTGTGTTTTTCAATAATTCTATGTTCACCTTCAGTTTACAGGAGAAACATAAATTTGATCAAACATACCTTATTTATCATTAATCGGGTGTACTTTTAAATCAACCACTTCGTGATATTAGTATATAACTACCTATATTTTGTCCCAATCCCACAAATACATCCCTGCCAGTGTAAAATTTCGAAACATGAATTCGTGACATAGTAGTGCTTCTTGAATAATGGGTTTATGAAGAAATTTGTTAGATTAGTGTAAAACAAATTTGCACTTACACCAGAAAGCCTTTTTTTTTAGTAATGATAACAGAAAAAAACGATATACATCCAAGTAAACCAAAAGAAAAAAAAATATTTCTACTAAAAAAAACAAAGTCTTGCCTATTTGAATTCTATTACTATTACTATATAACCGTTGTCCACATTCTTAAAAGGGCTGAATCAGTATAGCTTGTCCTTTTCACGAGAGAAGCACCTATATATCTAATAAAGAAATGTATGGTTCACCGTTAAAGTTTTCGTTAAAATGTCCGCTTCACATTTTTATTAATATGTTTGTTTTATAGATATATCTGAGATTTATCTAATAACTAAATACATAAGAGAATAATATTGACTTGTTCGATTGATAATGAGTTAATCAAACATGTTTAATTTTTCAAATACTCAATTTTTAGTGTCTTGAAGTTCCATACATATACCTAAGTAAGCTCGTGACACGACTTTTTCAAACACAGTGAAAATACAAACTAAATAACATTCAGATAAATTTAGAAAAATTCCGAACCATATATTTTTCAAAGATAACACTAACCAAACAATCTCAAAATACTTAATACCATACATGCTGCTGTACGACAATCGCGGCAACAAGCACACTGAAAAGACACCACTTGCCTCGAATAACCCAATTAGCGGCTGGCCATAAAACCATATTTTGTTGACCAAAATATTTAACACCTAACCAAGTAATTTATGACAGTGTACACAAACCTGGTTCACTGAAAGCGGCCATCCGAATCATCTCTCATTATATCAGATAAAAAGCAAAAAATGAACTAACTTGGCACTAAATGTCCTTACCAAGAAGGATAGCTTTGGATCCACACAAATGTTTGGCATAAATGCTCATTTCCAAGTCCAATATGCAACCTAACAGTGGCATCAAGTACGGCAAATTAAAATGTTATTAACTAATTTAAACATGCGGACCACATGGGAGAAACTAGTTTAGCAAAAGCCACAGCCAGATCCATTGTCAGCTACATATCCTTCGGATAATTAAGTTGAAAAGTCGGCTTTATCGGTCGGCGATATAACTCCATCTCCAATATATTAGTTCAAGGGCAGCTTTCTTCCACCAAAAGCAAGTTTGCATTAACAATCAGCAACAACTTACTTAAATCTTAAGCCACAAGCTGATGACCGAATTTTGCGCAACTGTAGTAGGACCAAACATCTGATGCTTGATGATCTTTTTTAGTTAAGAGAGGGTGTAATGCCATGATTGGGCTTTGGATTCTGTCAACAAACAAATTGCAGTCACTTGCATCTAACCATGTGCAACAGCTTCACCACCCACATGTCAGCTCAAGCATTCCAGCATATTCCCAATGTGATCTTGCAAATTCAAGAAGCACCTTCAACTAGGAATCAGGCATTTCTAGGGCTGTTGTGCAGCTAGTAACAATTGACGAAAGTATCCTTCGCTGTAGATTTTTGTAGTCCAGGGTTAGTTTGACATCCCAACTGGCATTCTCTCTGCAAGAGATCAAATAAACTATCACGTGATGTTAATGAATGATATGAGATGGCCATTTAAGCATGAAGTGGCACCGGTCAATGTCGTCTGGCTCACCCAGTTCTTGAAGCATGGGATTAAATATGGACAGGAGTGTTTCAAACATCATCCTGTCATTTTCCCTGATCTGAGAACAAAGAAAGGGTAGGGTTAGCTGCAGGTCTAATTGTCATCTGAATCTGGTGCAATATAGGTGGAACATATTTTTTTCCATGCTTGCGCTATTTGTCAAGAATGTGACAAGTTCTGACATATATTTTTCATGGATGAAAGAATGATGGTATCCTTACATCAGTCTCTGGGGTGGACTCATTATGATCACAATTTAGCACAGCACGGAGATGGGACAATAAACACTGAGGCAGGCCATATGTGTGAGATCTTCCAGATCTGGATAACCATGTTCCACGCACCATATGAGCGGTTTTATTAGTACTTGAGGTCTGAGGTAAGCCATCCTCCTCATCAATAGGCGTATCAAAATCTGCAAACAGACATACATCTATGGTATGATCTGAAATTCAAAATTATTCGCAATGACAGAAAGAAGGAAAGGGTATTCCATGCAAGGTCAAAAGGCTGCTAGGCTAGGTTCAATCTTCATGGAAATTGCGTCTCGTTTAGGAATGCATCAGCACATAAAAGGCACCCTATGGTTAAGGCAGGTGTTTAGATGAGTTAGTCAGAATTTTTCTTCTAAGCCATTTCAGCCTATCAGCCGAGATCTAACTGGCAAGATAGAGCATCAGTACCCTATATACTTGCAGATACAACCAAATTTAGGGAACAAAACTTCTATAAAACATTACCTAAAGGTATAACATCGTAAGGGTTGTCTCCTCTTGGAAGAAAACCATAGAAGGTAATCAGGTGAGATCCTGGATGTTTGCCATAACTGAGAAAGCATTGTTCCCCTGCGTCACATGGCCTCGACAAAGCAAACTTCAAAGATTTTGCAGCTTGATCTACTCGGCCATAGTTGAGAATGTGTGGAGACACCTGCCAGAAACAGAAAAGGAGACATGAAAATCCCGTAAAACAATGAGAAATTTTCCCAATTAGTGCAGGGAGTGGGTTTGCAAACTGAGTGGTTCAGTAGTCCAGCAATGGGAATCAAGCAAGTTGTCAATTTCCCGCTACTTAAAACAACTGTCATGCTGTAGGAATACCAAAGTTCACATGCCCATAGAAAATGATCCCATGTGTACACTTCTTGTTTGAATATCTCAGGAAATTTTGAGCACAGCATAGGAAATAACTCATCATACTGCTGGCGCAAGTGCTGAAATAAAGAACAAATTATTGTTCATACCAGTTGAATAGTGCTTCCTAGCATTAATAAAACAACATCACGACAGTATTACCTCTTTAGCTTGGATTAACTCATCAAAAAGAAGGGTTCCTTCTAATGCAGCAAGTGCATCAATTCCAAAACTCAAGCCTGGAAATGCACATTATGATTGTTCTTCAAATTGGACATGGAATTGCTTTATCGAACCAAGGTATCACAGAAAGAAAATGAAGTACCCGTATTGAAATTTGCCGGGAGTGTCTCAAAGTATATCTTGAACTTTGAAGATGAATCATGACGCTCTCTCATGCTCCACAACAATAGCATAGTCTCACTGGTGATGCCATCCAAATCTTTTAATGCAAGAAACTGCAGATAATAGAAAAATATTCATAATTAAAGCATTAAGGCACTCAAAGATTAGAACATCAGCCATTCAAAAAACTGCAAAAGATGTGGCAGTAATGGATATATACTATGCACTTCATAATGATATGCTAATTGCTAAGCATGTAAATTTTATTTTGAACTAACATTGTATTCACTTCATGATGAACAACTTAAATTGGCCATAGAAAGCATATTATTCTGAAGCTCCTTGATCATGCTACATAGAACTATTTGATGTCATACACCGTAAAGGAATTATAGGTGTTTACCAAACATGAAATTAGATTACCTAGGAAGAGCATACCATGTCAGACTGACAGAGAAGCTCCTCAGATATTATAAGAGCCTCGGGAATTTCAAGAGCAATGTCCCCAGCACCTATATCTTCAGAAGCTAGCATTCCTCTCCCAGCTCCTTCAAAAACTAAATTTTTAGGAAACAGATAAAAGTAAGTATACAGAATGGCAACCAAAACTGTCTATGAACATACAAATAGGCATACTAATTCAAGTGAAAGTTTAGACAGACAAACAAATCAGGCACAATAACTGAAGATACTGAGAACCCTAAATATCCTATTAAACTAGGCACAAACTTTTTGCATAACATAGTTGAGATATCTAACTTCTATTTCCACTGATTCAACATATTTAACTTTTTGTAAATGCAGCCTATAGCATTGCAGTAAGTTTCACATCAGTACAAACATTATCATCAATTTTCATAAAAAATAATGAACATCAATAGAACATCTCAGAAATTGCTCATTACGTAAACTCAATCAAGAAAGGAAAGATACAGAAAAATATTATACCATGCAGATTGTCGTAATCATGTATTACTTATTTACTTATTTCTACGTAGTAAAAAAATAAAGAGTCAATATTTATTCAATGGATAGACCCTGTGTGGAGCATTCATGATCATGATCCATGAAGCATAAAGAATGGAGAGTAACACACTATTTGCAACTTTTATGGAGACTCACATGCTATCTGCAACTTAGTTTTAACACCATGATGCTCCCCCCATTTCAGAAGAGAATCTTCAGCGTCATGTTTATGTGTTTGAACTATCATTTTGTCATTGTCCATTGACTCAATGGATCTGAGCCTAGCAACTATCTCATTCTTCAGTACTTGCAATACTCCCTTTGCACCATTGTTGGCAGTTGAATGCAAGGAGTTTATCATTTTGAGCAGCAAATTTAGAGATTCGAGTTCATTCCTTGCAGTGAATGGACCAAAATCATCATCGCCAGCAAAATAAAGCTCTAGCTGCAGTAAAGTAAAACAAATCATTTTGTCAGAACTGAATAAGCTCCAAAGTTTCTTCTGTTAATTCAACAAATCAATAAATGAGCAGCACAATAGAGGGTACCTCATCCATATGATGTACCCTAGCAGCTTGGATCATTGGTTCCAGTAATCTGAGAGCATCAGTGGCAGAACATGAAATTGGCACTTCAAATACAGAGAAGTTCCTATTGTCCAGCTTTCTCTGCATCATAAAAGAAACAATATTTCAAAATTTTTAAGGATGTCTGCCAATACTTCCAACCCAACCAAAAAGCACATGATTTGAAGATGTCTATCAAGGAAATAAGAGGGTATTTGCACAATTCAAATATGACCTTGGCCACAAAATTTTCAAAATCATGATATAATAACCATGAAAATCTGAAACCTTTTCTTATTTAAACACCTCATCAAGATGTCATGAATAACTACAATTACATTAGTCTGACTAAGAAGCTGCTAGACATCATTCAGCCACAACATCAAGCACCAATATTTGAGCATTCCCACCAAGTGCAAATACATCAGTTTTTCTTTTTCACCACTTAATTAGCAATGAAGCTACCCAACTTGACCAAATACAAAACTACAAATGTGTGTGTGTGTGTGTGTGTGTGTGTGTGTGAGAGAGAGAGAGAGAGAGAGAGAGAGAGAGAGAGAGAGAGTTTGTAAAAGAGCAACCTTTTTCCGACTTTTGAAATCAAATACTCCTTAAATCAGTTAAACACAAACTCAGCCACAAAACTGACAATCACAACCCCCTAACCGCACAGAAATGTGATATTTACACGTAAAGAGACTAAGAAGGGAACTTGTAGCCATAAAGATAACAAGATTGGGACATTCTTACAGTAGGAGAAACTAAGCATCACAATACTTGTAGGAAATAATTACATCATACCAAAGAGGCATCTACCAACTCTTCTGCAGCTGTCGTATGGTTTTATATGATTAGTCTCACAATTACCAATTACACCTTCCTTCTTTCCTAAGTCCTAACTAACCACCAACCGAATAACCATTAGGGGCTATCTAGAGAGCAGGTACCAATTTTTTCTTAAAAAACTTACACCATCTAAACTACACATTAAAAACCACCTTCAATCAACACCTTCCATCTCTCCTCCTCATCTTCTTCCTCCTTTTTCTCCTCACTGCCACCGCCAACCCCGTCGTCCCCCATCGCCTCCTCACCTTCACCCCCGTTGGCCATCACTGCCTGCGATTGGCAGTACCACCACCACCTCGCCGCATTGCCTCCTCTCTCCCCTGCCGCCGATTCCCTCTCTCCCCCGTGGCCGCCACCAGTGCCAGGCGGCGCCACCTCCATCTCGCCGCCCCACCTTTCCCCACCGCCGGGCCACCGCCACCGGGCCGCCGCAGCCGAAGCTAAAGAGAGGATTAGGTAAATCTAGATGGTCAGAAGAGGGTTTAATCTAGCGGTGGAGAGAAATATATGCAAGATAAAAAAAAAAAAGTAACTGCCAATTAGCAATTATGTAACCATTAACCAGAGTCCAACCCCAATTCCCAGCGAAAAAATTCAACTTTTTTATTTCTCCTGCTCCTAATTGCTAAAATAAACACGGCACAACCAAATTTCTGGAACTGAACCTATAAAATGAAAAAAAACATGTTTTTTCATATGAGTTGATCCAAAAAGAAAGCATCTTTTCTTCACAGTATGTGTTATACCTTCTTGTCTTGGTAGAAGGGGTCCTCCTCCGAGGGAGGCGGCAGGCGAAGCACCACCACCTCACCTCCCGCCGCCGCCATGGCCGCCGCCGCCGTCTCGGGTCAGATCCTGGGGAGGGGTTGGGGTTTTGGGTTTTGGGCAGAAATGCTCCTACTAACCAAAAAGCTCCAAATCCTTGGACTTACGGGTAAATGCACTTTGAGACCGTCTATTTTGAATCGAACCATGAATACAAATTCGGAAATTTTTAAATAAAATATTATGAGAAAATTTATATACGTCAAAACTGAGACATCTGGAAGGATACAAAGAAGAAATTTATGCTGCAGCGTTAAAGACCCATCGTCACTCAATGCTACACAAACTTGCAAGTGAAATGGTAAGGATTAGTGATACTAATGTGGAGACGTACCAGAAGACAATAACTGTGGTGACTAAATTGATAGAAGATCTGAAGCTAATTGCATCACCATCAAAAGAAGGCTGCAAATAACCATATATTCGAAACCAAGGCCAAGACAACAAGAAGCATTATTATATATAAAGGAGGTGTTGGCACGACAACACACCTCAAAGAAAAAGATGCAAAAATTTCACAATCTGAAATTTATGGAGAAGAATGCATTGAATGGAATATTTTAACCCAGAAAAGAAAAGAAAAGAAGAAGGAGAAGACCTAGAAATACGAGGTTAATATCCACAGTTGAGAAAGTATGGAGCAAAGGAAAATAAATCAGAGCACTTCCAAGACTGATAAACAAACAAGATACTGCAAAATATGTAGGCTATCAGGGCACTACGCTTCAACATGCGAAGGACAAACAACATACAAAGGAAGGATGAATTTAATGAAGATTAGTGTTTTTTTATCTAATATATGTCGTGAAATGTTGCACTATCAATACTATTTTCGTTATATTTAGGAAATGTCTGCTCATATATTGATTTAGGTGAGACCTGCACATTTCTAGGGGTATTAAGAAAATAGATTTATAAAAATTAAGTATAATATTTATAAGTAAATTGGAGTTATAGATGAAAACCTATTAATTGTGGAAGAATTTGAAAGTTAAACTACACTGAATTTAATTTTATCAGTTTATGACTAGGGTTTGATCAGGTACGACCAGGTTGTTCTTTTGTAGTGAGGCGATTGCACTTACTAATTTTTTACTGTTGCGACTATTTTGTTTTAATAGTGAAGGCAAGACTTTTACTGTCCCAAGCAAGTATTTGTTTGGCCAAAACGATCAATGGCTGGTCGTTTTTTTTTTCTATTGGCAGTAATTGTTTCGCAATTCGTGCTAGTCAGGACAGTAAATTGTTTATGGGTCGGCACTAAAAAAGTAGTCGACTGATTCTGGTCGTTTGATTTTGGTCGAAAGACCAGGACTTGACCACGTATGACCATGTTGTTCTTTTGTAGTGAGGCGATCAGTTCTGTACGTACTAGAAAAACCTGTTTTTTACTGTTGCGACCACTTTGTTTTACTGGTGAAGGCAAGATGATTAGTGTCCCAAGCAAGTATTTGTTTGGCTAAAACGATCAATGGCTGGCCATTTTTTTCTGTACTGGCAGTAATTGTTTCGCAGTTCGTGTTGGTCGGGACAATAAATTGTTTGTGGGTCGATAGTAAAAAAGTAGTCGACTGATTATGGTCATTTGATTTTGGTCGAAAGACCTAATCAATTCAACAAAACATAAACTTAGTCGGGACAGTAAAAAATGGTGGTCGAACTAGTAAAATATTGGGTCATTTGCCTGTGGACGAAACAATAAACTACTTTTTATGATGGTCGAGTTTTTGTTGGTCGAATCAGATGTCATAGTTTTTGGACGAATACGGCGAACAGCTTGACAATACAAAACAGCTTGATAGCACGTTCGATGGTGTAGATGAAGCGAACATCGATTTCATGGCCATGAACGAAGGAACGACGCGACTTAACGTGGGCCACGAACGAAGGAACGATATGGTTCAACATGGAAGCAGTATTCAAATAGTTGCCCACAAGTCGAGTAGTGCGTTCCACGCAGTCGGTCCAGATGAAAAGAAAAGGACGATCGAGCAACCAAAAACACGGCGACGACATGGCAAGACAGTGGGTTCCACACAGATGGCACAGATGAAACGAAGATGCCGATTGAACGATCAAGAACGTAGCATCGACGTGGCTGTGCATAGGGAGAACTTAATGTCCGAGTTGTATATCAACATATGATTTACAAATATTTATGGATTGGAGTATAGTCATCCGTTCTATTTTGAATTTTCTTGTGTCTATTATTGAAGTATCCGGTGTAACCCAATAACCCATCCCATTTTTAATCATTTATTCCACATCTCATGACACCATTTTTGATAATCAATTAAAAAATTCACAAAAAAGAAGAGAAGCTGAGCCTTTGGATGTACAAGGACTGGAGATTTTTTTTTTTGAGTAGTTATACATTAAGAGAAACAAATTTAGTGAATAGTAATGTTTTATCATTTTCTCTTGTATTTTAAATTTGGAATTAATTTTCAATTCAATTTATATTTTTTTGTCTATCATTGTGTATGTGGTAATTTCATTTTTTGTCCATCTTTTGGAACTATGTGTAGCATAATTGAATTTTGGGAGTACATGACACTAGAAATATAGAACATTGTGCAATATTATACTTATTGTGTCAGAATAATAGCATTTTAAATGAAAAGTATATACTGCATTACAAGTATGGGGAGTTACCATATTATATAACCCATAATATGGTGTATATCGACTTTGAAATTGTTGAAAAATTATTGTAGACTTGTCTGGTTGAGTATAATCATTTGTATTTGGAATATGCTGTATTTCACAATGCCAAAAACGTTTCCATAAAGACAAGGGATAAATGAGAAATGCTATTCAAGCAATTGATATCCAACTCAGAAGGGAGTTGATGAATAGCAAACAACAATATTGCCTTTTTAATAATTACTGTTAACCACTCTAACTTTTCCCTATAAATAATCACTGGTGGTACTGAAAGATACTATAAGTATTCAGATGGAAAAATACTATAGTCTGATTTTTTAGTCCCCACAACATATTTATAACAAAATCAGGAAGAGTTGCTTCATTGCACTTGGAGTTTAGAAGGTAAGACATGAATTTCTTCCTCAATACATATGAATCCTGCGAATACAATCAAGAATGGTTAGTTATATTATGTTGATTCAAAGAAGGATCAAGTATGAATTAGGGGATTACATGAATATTAGTTCTTACGTTTATTAGACTCACAAGACAATGACCATCCCAATTCCACATGTAGTTGAAAACAAAATAGCCACAGTCCACACTTCATTGAATCAAAAGAGAGAGAGAGAGAGAGAGAGAGAGAGAGAGAGAGAGAGAGAGAAATGTGGTTAATATTGCCAAGTAAATATTACCTGTTACATATAAGTTAACTATTTGTATTTAGTGGCATACCCATTTTCTTGTCTTGGTATGCCTCAAGGAAAATTGAAATCCCAATTAGGGATATCCTCATCCCAACCTGACAATGCTAGTGTCATGCATTTCTTCAGACCATGGCAAATAGATAGTCTAATTTTTTTTTTTTGCCTGTTTCCAGGAGTTTCCCCGTATAACCAGCTCCCATTGACAAATCAAGTAAACTCAACCTCTTAATTTTCATGTCAAATACATAGAGAGTATAGTGTTGCACATGATATACAAATATAAAAATTTGAAAGGAACAATTAGAATCTATAATTAATAGGTTACATCATAAAATTTTTCAAAGAAATATTGAGCCATAGAGTTGCACCAAGTGACAATTCGATACGTCATATTCAATTTCTGAACAAATGAAATGATGTAGTTGATGATTGGGTTCCAAAACTATCTCCAGCAATCAAATGAATTTGGAATGAATAGAGCGTTAGACTAAGCAATTGTTTAAGGTTATGTTTGAGATATAAGAAAGACTTACCTTCAAAATCTTGAGTTATATAGTGCCTCCAACCTAAATAGCTGGCATTCTTAAATTTTTCCACTTCAGAATTGTACAATTCCCATATTGCAAAGTTCAAAGAATCACAGTCCACCGTTCCACCATCTTAATAGTTTCCTGGATTGTTCTTAGCTTTATTGAAATGTTGAATGGTTTTGTTCTACACATCCATGTTTGGTTGTATAACAAGTGAGAGTCAGCGAAAAAAATAGTTAAATAAATTTAAAATTATTTCATGATACTGACCCAAAGACTCTTCATCTGTTATTTGCATAATATGATTGTACAAAACATCAGGTAGATTGGAGTCATGTCAATCAAACGTGAACTATTTTGTTAGGAAAGAAGACAAAAATTTCTTACTAGGCCTTATGGTTCTTTTGCACTCTCTCCGTAACAAATTTATGAGTGGGGTTTTTTACTAGATGTCTCATATGTCTCTGTTGCTTATGTTTAGTCAGATCTGCATCATTTGTAGTGCAGTCATTGAACAAACTGCGACACTAGTTTACAAATTGTTTTTATGATGTTTTGAATGTTTTAGTGATGTATAAGCTTGAAGAACTTTGAAGAATAAAAAAAAGAGAAAATAAAATTACATAGTGTAATATAGCCAAGATGAATTCGGTTAAAATTATAGAAAATGAAAAAACCATTATTGTTATGTAGCTATTAATAAGATGTAACAACACAAATCGAATTCATAAGAAGTACAAATGGGTGTTATAACTGGGAGAGGAGCTTCCTTAGTTGTATTAATAGGTGTGTAGTGATCCACCATTGATGGGTAAGAAGACTTGATTTTTGACCAGACAAACTATCAAAAAAAATTATAATATGCAATTGGCTTTCCTTCTGTCGAGCTTTTGCACTCTTTGAGTTAAAGAAACGCTGAACTAAGAGGATCAAACTCCGTACAGCTACTAATACAGTTATTTGGACCAATTGGAGTGAACATCACTTGTGCTTCATCATCTATATTGTTATTTTTGCCTATTAAATTACCAAAAAAACTATTAAAGAAAGGTAAATTTTTAGTAGTACAACAATTGCTAATGAAAAGTGGAAAATTGTAAATTACCTTGATTGGCACGCGTGGAATCATGTTCTTTTGTGCTCAACCGTAGCAGCAGGTTCGATATGATATGTAACAATTAGATAGTTGGTATGCTCACTACAGCTGATAAGAGAGGTATATTTTGCATCAATTGCATGTTCTATGTGATTCCGAACATTGCCGTGTCTAATTTCATGAAAAAGAGTATCTTGCTCATTGTTTTGAAATTGATTT
Source organism: Pharus latifolius (assembly GCA_019359835.1). Classification (NCBI taxonomy): domain Eukaryota; kingdom Viridiplantae; phylum Streptophyta; class Magnoliopsida; order Poales; family Poaceae; genus Pharus; species Pharus latifolius. The sequence continues at coordinate 69,559,650 of CM033326.1, read as the reverse complement.
TTAAGTACAGACGTCACTACCAACTTGAGAACGATTTTAGTCGTGTTTGTTACGATCTTTTCGATTTTGTCTGAAGCCTCTACTGAGATGGCTTTGTATTAGCACAGGAGTTAAAAGTTTCGTCCAAAACAATGTCACGTTCATTGAACTCATGAAACATAACATTTTTAATTTCATGACAAGCCTACAAAATGATATAACTTGGATGTTTGTATCTAAACATTCCAAAAAAGGAAAAAAAAAACTTGTGATGCAACGCTGATATACTCATAAATAATTGATAGCATTTGCTAATGGGAGAACATACCTCCTCACCAATTAGAGATGTAAGTTTTTTCTGTCATTTGATATTGGTTTGCTTATAGACGCATCAGGTCCACTCAATAAGGGCAACTACGATGATATCCCATAAGAGTTTTACAAACTTTTGTACAAATACCAGTGCTTGAACGAGAGTAACACACCAATGAAGCATCTCTCAACTACAATTAAAATTGTAAATAATGGTTGATACAAAGGGAAAAAATTTATGTAGAACATAATTTATTGACCACATATGCTTCCCGTAAAATGGAAAGGGCAGTCTTCTATTGTTAACATTATCTCTCTAAATTTGCTTTGATAATATTTGATCATTATATGCAACTATGCTAGAAAATTTATCATGTTGCAAATTATCAAACCCAAATTCCAGATTGTCCAAGTATAAAATCTGCTAGGGAAAAATTTAAAGCATTGAAATAATTCAAAAACAAGTTTTGTGTATTGAAAAATAAATAAATGGAACAGTGATTAGTTTTACAATTTAGCGCATAAACCATACCTGGAGGACAAGAATACATCCATTTATTGATCCTTGTGCACTATTAGAAAACCTCTCTCTCATTGCTTGAGCAGCACTCATAAGATCGTTGACCACAAAACGCCTCCAGTTGTATGATTGAACATTGTCAACATTTACAACAGATTTAATGTATCAGGTAGAAATATTATTATGCAATAATTGAGGAGTCATCGGCTTTGTCATTGCATAAAATATAAATGCACACTTGCAATGCCTTATTTCATCAATAGTTAAAGGATAAACATAATTTTTCTTTAAAGTTTTCTCTATCATCCTCACTGTGATCTTCTCAAAACGGTTGATTTCGAAAATATTGCAAAAATTATTCTTAAATATGCCCATCTCCTTGGGTCTTACTGTTCCAATCATCTCCCTAACACATAGGATACCAAAAACAGTATGCATTCTACATCACACAACTCAAGCACCTTCTCAAAACCAACTGATATGGCAGTAGTATTTTGGTCCATATTGCTAAGAAGCCATGCACCAAATTATCTTTTTATCCATGTAATATTTAATTGCAAGAGCCTTCGAAAACTAATTCTCTTTTCTTGTTATTAAATGTGTCAAAAAAATTAAGCATACAGCTGGGAGAACATCTTGAATTGATTTTGTATTTGTTTTGAATATTGTTAGCACCTTCAGTACTCTTAGAACGATACCTTAAAATCTGAATCTTACGAGACTTTTTAATAACACATAAAATCCCCAGTACATGTGAATAACTCATGAAAGAAAATGAACTACCAGTACTCTTTTTTGTACTCATATTGTGCTTCATATATTGTGTAACACCCCAACATTCACCCTATTTTGTGTATGTTATTTTGTAAAATAACCCTAAAAATTTCTATTTTCGAAAACCACCCTTCCAAAAATTTCTTTTCAAATTGCCTCTCCACAAATTTTGTTTCTTCAAATCCTTCCCTCAATTCTCCTCTTTCCTTTCCCCTTCCCCTCTTATTCAAATTATTTTCTTCTCCCTTTTCTTTTCTTTTCATTTGCCCCTCCCTCTTTTCTCTTTTTTTCAAATTTCTCCTCTCGTTCTTTTTCCCTCTCCTGCAGCTTGGACACACAGCACAGACACCTACCTCTCTCCTCTCCAGACTCAGCTCCCCCTCTCTTCAGCTCACCTCACAGCAGCTCTCTCAGCTGTAAACACACACAACACCTTAGTAGACACTTCACCTTAGCCCTCCTTTTGTCTTCTTCTCCCTATCATTCTCTTCTTGTCCCAGCACCAGAAAACATCAATCAGCAATGATAGCAGCCTCTAGCATAAGCAACAGCAACAAATCCCCTTAGATCCTCTCCGAACTTGTGCACAACAGCAGCAACTTAGTGTAATACCCCCAAATAGGGCCTGAAAATTTTGCTTTACAAAAAATCTGAACCTGAAAATTTTATTTTTGTTTTAACTGCAAAACTACTTTTAAGAGTACTTTATAAGAAGTTTTAACTAAAATATAAAATTAATTCGCAACTAGTTAAAGATATTTTCCTTAAATGTACTTGTCCATATGTGTACAATCATGTGTATGTATGCATGTGTACCTATCTCACTAAAAACACTATTTTCTGTTTCTTGTAAAATGCCATTTATTATCTAATGATAATTATTTATGATATTTAAGTGTAAGATTATTTCTTTTAAGCAATAGTTCTACTAAGATTCAAAAACTCTAATTAGTTATAAACTAAGCCATAATTTGTAAAATAGCCACAATACTTCTTTACTTTAAATTATTTGATCAAAAAGCTAGATTATTAAGTTATTTCAAAATAATTACAAACTAGTCCAACCTCTCTTAATCGCAGTTCAGTCCCTTCAGACACAAAATCAGCCAAATTCCCCAGACAACTCAGAATTGCAATCAGACTGAACAGATAGGACCTCCCCCCTATCTTATATAGATTTGGCTTTAGCTGCAAGATTAAACTCAGAACCTAAAGCCCAGAAACTAAATCTAGTTTTGTTTTCGAAAACCAGAATTCCTAATTACCCTACCTAACTTTTAGACTTCAGTTCGATTGATTCCAGAGTAGATTTCTTTTGGATTTATCTAGAATCTTAAATATTAGTACGCTTGCATACCAATCCTAAAACTTCTCAGCCAAACAAGATCATTTGACCACTTTTCGCAATTCAGTCCAAATCTCATAGCGAATCAGTCCTTTTTAGCTCTTGAAGAATCAAAACCGGCTAAAATCTTTGAAAGGGCTATATTCCTTTTGCTATTTTATACAAATTTCCCTTCTGCAATAATTTCAGATTCAACCCCGAGACTCATCTATTCGTGTTTTCAGCCATTTTCAATAAAAATACTATTCACTTTTACCCTAATTCTATTTTCGTTTTCATCTTCGATTCAGTCTCATTTTTACTTTGGATTTCTTTAAACTGCCTCTTGTGTGAACTATTTCTATTGGACTAAATTCAAACTTACTTCCAGATTGTGAATGTTTACAATTTAGTCCAATTAGCTTTATATTTACAATTAAATCCTCCTTGCAGATTCCTTATTCAGTCTAGTTTAAAACTTAGACTTCTGAATCTATTTCTCCTTTAGGCCTTGCATTACACACATACATATACATAGATGTGCACACACCCAAACATATAGATATATACATTGTCGCGCCCCCGTCTTGGGGACAATGACTACTCCCGTGGGGACCCAGCTCGCTGCAGCTGATCCCATATATGCATACCATTGACTTCCTAGGATAAGTCAAGTATAGGAGTATATTTACATTACAGCAGAGTAACTTACAAAATATTTAAGCAGTGTGGCCTGCTGGCCTTAATACAACATAAAGAGATTACAATGCCTTCGTGGCATACATGGTCTAGCAAAATAACAACTACACAGCGGAAGATAAGAGAACCCCCACAGCAAGAAGTTAACGGCAGAACAATACACATCAGGGCTCTAGCGGAACTAGCTCTCCTCCTTCTGGATCCACGAAGTTCTCCACGCCTTCATCTTGATCATTGAATGCTCCATCTATTGGATTGTAGGTTGCAAGGGTGAGTATTTACGTACTCAGCAAGTCATAGGTAAGAATATTTACGTATAATAATGATGATATGAACCTATGCTAGTAAAGAAATGTGGATGGTTGTAAAATAGTTTTTTCCTTTATATCTCATCTCATGGCAGTATTTTTCATAACATAGCATCGCTATTCATGTTCCACTATTTATAGTAATACCGCGACACGTCGACACACGACAGCCCACGACATTACCCTTTATCATGACAACACATGTCATTTGGGTAATCTTGACTTATCAAATTTTTATTTAGAAAATATACTTGTGCCACACCCCGTGGATTTAATCCACCGTAGCAGACTCCTATAAACCCGGGAGCTCGAAGTATTCGAATACATTTTTAACTCTGCAGAGAGGTACCAATTTACCCGCAAGATATTCCACTTTCCTGCCCATCCTATCAAGATGATCAGACCCTTCCTCACTGCATAATGTGAGTGGCAAGGTGGAGATAACAAGAACTTTTGTTATGTTTCACTCACAATTCACCCTTGACCCTATGGTCGGACAAACCACAGTTGTGGCGGGCTATACCCCCACCCTGACTGCATCTCCCCATTACTGGGTCAGCGTGCATCATCACATTCAGTGATATGTGTAGGAGCTGCACTCCATGCCAATCGTGCACAACTTTCCATCTCATGCAGGGGTTTCATGTGCGATCTGCATATTTACTTGTTCAAGCCTGTCCCATACCAGGCTTGCGGTTAGTACGTTTTTCATGCCACTAGACGCACAACACAAAGTTCTAGTCCTTATATGCCAGTGACCAGACCATCTACAACCACGCACATCCAGTGCTCACACATTCAGTGCCACTACCATTCCATACCAAATTCTGGTCACGGCTAGGGTTTTATTTCATAAATATACGTAAATACACATATAATAGTTCATGGCTCATTTCTTGATAATTTCACATTTCACAGGCATCCAGCCTAATACTGCCATTTCATATCTCAATCATTCTTTCACATGCAATACTAATTATATTCAAGGTTATATTATAGCAACTTTTAAAATATAGGTTCAAAATGTTCAAGAATATGACTTGTCTTCCGCGTCGTAAAAATCAGCAGTTGGTGTCGGGTCAACAGTGAAGTCCTCGAACTTAGCTTCTAAATCTGCTCGGCGACAAACAAACACACAATGATCACTAACTATATTACAATATTTTATGATCTATATGCAGATATGCTTTAAGAAGAATAACTGAACGATGCTGAAAATGATTGAGACTGCAAGCTGAACTGAGTCGAGAGTTTAGGGTTTCAAGGAATTTGGGCTAAGATTGAGTACTGGAGGTTACTAGAGTTTCAAGACATCAAAATTGACATAGGGTTCATGACTGGTTTTCTCAAAAATGGCCTAACATGGCTTTAGAGTGCTTTTCTCAAGATGGGGCAGTGGAAGAAAATGTAGAACATGACTCTACAAGTTTAGTGGACAAAGTAGAATTCAATTTGCACAACCAGAAGTGGTTGAACTGGCCCAATGCCACTGGCTGACATAGATTGACAAAGGCTGACAATGTCCAAGAATGGTATTGACATGATTTAGAAAATTTCCAGTGGACAAAACAGATTTGGATCAAGGCATTAGGTGCATAATTGAACAAGGTATCTGTTTGACAATAAGGTTTTCAAAGGAAAGTCTAGAAATTTAAAGAATTTTGCAAAAGACCCCTGTGCACTGTGGACTGAGTGTCTGTGCACTATCAAAAACTAGGGCTTAAGCATTTGATCGATTTAGGGCTTCGATTTCTTCGCCACCTATGTCTAGGAGATAGGCGAAGGCAACAACAGGAATCCAATGGTGGCGGTTTTGATCACTGGGGTGGCCGGACGGCGACGAACGGCAGCGAAGAAATATGGTGGTGATGTTGCATCTAGGCCTTCATGCCTAGCCCTAATTTTGATAATTAATGAAAACAGAGTGTTTAGGACTAACTGTGCTTTTTGAGATTGATTAATACAGGGCTCCGTTGGGAAGATTGTCGAGATGAACAAAATAAACCCAACGCAAAAGACGTAAAAGGACAAGTCGCAAAAATGAAGACAAGACGCAAATGTGAAAAAGCAAAGACCTAAGGTAATCCGTATTTTATTTTTACCGATCTCAGCGTTTGGAGATGATCGGTTAAGGACTTTGTTACTTAGATTTTTAACCGTACTATAAAGAGGGGTGGCGAAAGTCCTCTCTTTATCTCCAACATGAACCGAGAAACTTAGGTCATTGCATTGCATCATTTTGGTTGGATTTGATTTGAACTTAATTTGAAAAATCTGGTTTTTCAGTTCAGTTTTTGACAGCAGAAGAGTTTTTCAATTTTCTAGAAAGATCTAAGCAGATCTGGTTTTTGCTTTTGTTGACAAAAATGTAGCCCTTGAAATTATCTTTCAAACGAGCTATTAAAAACCTCTTTTGGATTTTTGGATTTAAAGTTATCTCTGTTTTTGTTCAGGCTGACTGTCAGTTTGAATGTCAGTTCGAGTTAGCTGACAATTGTCCAGAGAGGGTGTATTTTGTGCTCAAAATTTTTGTACTAAACTGACTGTCAGTTTATCCATACTGACTGTCAGTTGGGGTTTCGATTACAGTGCTTTTAACTGAGTTTCTATTTGGTTTTGGTCGAGTATGTGGTCGAACTGACTGTCAGTTTGCATAACTGACTGTCAGTTTGCATAACTGACTGTCAGTTGTGGGTTTCAGCTTTCCTTAAACGACCACGAACGGCTAGCAAATTTTCATCCGTAAATTTTGTCGGCCGTTGTGCACTAAACTGACTGTCAGTTAGGCAAACTGACTGTCAGTTTGAGTTGCTGATTTTCAGCCCTAGCTCCAATGGTTCGTTTGATTCTTGAGACTATAAATAGGGGCTTTGGGCATAAGTTTCACACAACAAGCAGTAGCATTTCTTATACACTCTTGAGCTTTAGTTTTCCACTTAAAATCTTGGTCTTTTGATCAAGTCGAGTGCTTTCCGATTCACCGAGAGTTTCAGTTCTTTTGCATTTGCATTCACTTAGCTTCTCGGTGAGTGTTTAGAGGTCTAGAGAAGACCTCGCTGCCTGTTACTCTTGGTGAGCGCCCTTACCTAGACGGTTCGGAGGCGTGGCCGTTGACCTCTCTAGATCGGAGATTGTTGGAGAGGCTCGGCAAGCTTGTACAAGGCATCGGTGCTCGCCTTTCCGGAGTGGACAAGGAGCAACCACTAGTGATAATATCCTTTGTGGATATTGAGGCAAAACTCAAGTGATTTGAGTGCTTCAACGAGAATTAGTGGAGACTGGGCGAGTCTCCGATACCTCGGTAAAAATCGTGGTGTTTATTCTCTATCTTCTCGCTTTAATATATTAAATTGCATTTGGTTCTTCTTGGTATAAAAACTTGTTTTTATTTGAAGTTTTTAAAACCTCCTATTCACCCCCCTCTAGTCGGCATCCTTGATCCAACAGGTGACACGGCACAGTAACAACTACTGGACAAATTTGTGGCATAGCTGTAACTTGCAATTTTGGGTAGAACCAGAAGTCAATGTAGTGGAGAGATATGCTCAGGAGGCTAAGGCGGATCTATTGGACAAAGTTAATTTGGAGGTAATGGCTGGAGGATGGTGAACGGCAAGGTCGAAGACATCGGCTGCCAAGAACGAAAGCGGGCTACGGTGATAGAGCACAGGAATTGATAGAACCTAAAATTGATCGAGGGCTTTTGCTCCTGGTGTGATGCTGATGGTGCTGGAGCAAGGAATTTAGTTGCGGTTGAGGTTTTAGGCATCGCTGGCATTGACACTGGAGTTGAAGATGAAGGCAAAAGAGGCAAAGATGGTTTAGAGCAATGCAGGTAAAACAGGCTCAGCTACACCATCTACAGGATACAAGGAATGAGTTGGTGCAGTTAATTTGATCGGAGGTGAGGTGGAACGGGCCGGCAACGTGAGGCGTTCACGGCGGCGCGCGAAGAAACGAAGAACTCAATGCACGGCTTCAATTCAAATTCTGGATGAACAGGCTTGCTAAGAATAAGCTACTGATCATATAATTCTATTAACAGAAGAGCTGATTTGGGCTAAATCAAATAGCATTGCTAGAACAGGGAAAATGCAAAATCCGGCGATCACCGGCGTTAGGGTCCACTGGAGTTCAATTAAATGCTACAGCACGATGAGGTGAACAAGAGGAACTCACTGGTCGAAGAAATTTGGAGATTGGTGCAGTGGATTAAGCTGGCATCGTGCTCCTCCTCGGCGACTCGCCGAAGAAGAAGACGAAAACGAAGAAGTTTGGGGACTTAGTCGATTTTCTGGTGAAGTGAGAATCGCACAGGATGGTGGGGTGTTTAAATAGGCCAGGGACGGAGCTTGCGAGGAGGGAACAGCAATGATCTTTGCGCCGGGGATGAGACTGGCCGGGCGCAGAAGCAACAGCGGTGACGACGACGCGACAGTAGCAACGGCTCTGCAACTGCTCAATTTGTCGATTCATCAGGACTTGGTGCTGGACGGTGCAAAGCGTGAGCGACAAAGCTGGCACGGCGAGGCGACGTGGTGTGAAGCTCCTGACAAAAGGGATGCTGCGGTCGCTGCTGGTCATTGGTGCTGCCACGGCGACGGCTTAGGTGCGAACACGTGCGCACATGCAGGTACAAACGAGCACGGGCACAAGCGAAGGCAAAGCTCGGCTGGCAGGAAAGATTGCGGCGAAGAAGCACGGCAAAGCTGTGGTCGAAAAAGGCTGGAAAATAAATCTGGACTAGATTGAAATTACAGAATTTAGGTTTTGGACTGATCTATAATTTCAATGAAAAGGTTAGATAGAAATGGATTTAATTTTTGCTGAAGATCAATTAACTTAGCAAGTAATTTGGCAAAGACATTTGACAAGATTTGAGATATTTGAATAGTTTTTGAATGAAAATGACAATAGGGCAATTTAGGGTATTTGAAATCTGGACTTTGGCGAAATTGAAATTCTGGGATTTAGGATTAGATTTTGAGATCCTCATAGAAGATTTTGTATTGAATAACATTTGGGAGGTGTTCCCTGAAACAGATTTGAATTTGGAGTTGATTTGTAACTTTTAGCCTTTTCAGACTTTTGGAAAATTAGGAAAAAGGACTAATCTGCGATACTTCTTGGACTGATTTGCAAAAAGGGTCTAGATGATAGAATTTGACAGACAACTTTTTGGATTAAGGTATTGACATACCCTTGATCATAACCCAAGAATAATCTGGTTTGAATTAGGTCAAGATGTGATTAAATCAAAGTTCAGAGTATTTAGGGTAATTATGATATTTAATTAATTTTCTGTTTTCAAAAACAGAAAGGATTGACAAATCTGGGAGTTAGAGATGGAATTGAATCAGGCTTCTGAAGACTTTTATTCTCAGGATAAATAATATGTCATATCTGGAAAGTCAATCTTGATTTGGATTCCCAGGAAAGATTTTGAGATTTTAGGGCTTAGAATAGAACAAGATTAGGCTGATTTGGCTGATCTTGGAGAGACATATGCATGCATGACTTTTTATGAAAAGGAATTTTCACCTCAAACCCAGGGTGTGACATACATAATACAATACACACATATACAAATGCATATGCAAACACATACACAGATCTTCTTAGCTCCACAGCTATGTGTATACATTCAAACCACACAAGACTGATACACACACACATATATATACATGTATATGTATAAACAAGTTATACATATAATTGTACACTTACTTTTCTTCTGCTGCAGCACCTACACCACATTACCATTTACACACACCCCTCAAACACAACTGAAAATACACTGCATATACACACATATACTCATACACCTCATCCAGCCATCTCCTGCTCCTATTTTATCAAAGAGTTACATCTAAATGCATATTTATACTACACCTACACAACACAGATGTATGGGTGAGAAGAAAACACACATACACCACTCCTGCTGACCCATGAAGCCAACCAACACAACAATGGCCTTCTTTCAACTCAACAGCAGTCGCTACACTGTTCACCCTCCACTCTTCTTCGCAGCAGCTTCAACTATACACTACATAATAGTAGTTTTCTTCTCAGCTCAACAACAGCATGAAATATACTCACATTTACACATCCTCTAATTTAAAACAGAAACTCACACACATATTTTTGTTAGGATCACAATTCAGCCCAACGCAAGTCTCCAAAATCATAATTTAGTCCTTTTGTCAAACCCTGTCAATTTCTGAATTTCTTCACTTTGAAAACCTTCTGCACCATCTTTGCATGCATATATATATATATATATATATATATATATATATATATATATATACATCCAAATATACATAAACCAATATATACTCTCACACACACACACACACACACACACACACACGCCTATATAATCTAATCCCATCCTTTGCACTTGCTATCCTTCCATCAAACAAACAACAGACACCCACATACCTCCAGGCAACATCAGGTCAAACAGACACATGCATACACACACATCACAGCAACAGCATGCAACTTCCACTTGTCTTCTTCCCCGACGCAGCAGCTGACAATCTTATATACGTGCACATACAACAACAGCAGTAGCAGCAATGTACTCCTCTCCTTGTTCTTCTTCTTCCTCCAAAGAATCTCTTGCAACAGCTGGCCATCTTCACTCCATCGTCCTCTCCAGTAGCCTCAGTGTCTTCCTCTTCGTATGTTCTTCTTCTTCTTCCCCGGCCGTGTGAAGGAAGCAAGCCATCTGGAGCCACCACACCTCCAAAGGTCTCCCCAAGGTAGAATCCCCCTCCCTCTCATTTCCCTCTGCCAACTCAAGCATCCTCGTGAGCTCCGGCGCCGCCAATCACTGCCAATTGCCATTTTTCAGTCTTCCAGCGAACTCCCCTGTTCACTTCATCGGACTCCTCTCCGGTCATCAAAACTGATCGAGCCAGTAGAGTGAAATGATCCTCCCAAGCCTAGAAACAATCTCCTTCAAAGAGATCTCTGAGGAGACCAACCATTCATCGAAGTCATCGTTGTCCTGTTTTGCGCCGCCGTGCTCTCGCCGCCGGCCCGCACCGTCACTCCTTCGGGCAAATTAGTGATGCCAATAGCTTCCCCTTGCATCCCTCTTGCTCCCACTGCAATGAATTGAACCCCAAAGACCCACAGCGAAAAAGCTCAAATCTTACTTCGTCTTCTCCGGCCACGTCGTCGAGCTCCTCGACGGCGCCGCCCTGGTCCAATTCCTCTTAACCTCACCATCTAGCAACTCAGAAACCTACCAGTGCTCTTAATTTTGGGATTAAATCACCCAATTGCCCAGCACCGTTGAAGCAGTCGTTTGCGTTCTTCTTCTCCGGTGCAACTCACCGCTGCTCGCCGTCGACCAGCCTCCGACCAAGTCCAGTGCACCAGAACTTAGCTAATAGCTCTAGCTAGCCCCAGACGCTTCAACCACAAGAATCATAGCTCAAAAACCAAATTGGGTATTTTACCCCTTTCTCTGACATGCTGCCAGTGTGCCACCAGGTCGCCGCCGGCCACTTTCGTCATCGCCACTTTGTCCAGTAGGTTCGCCTTAACCTCTTGAGAATATTACTCCACTACATCGCCTTTCGATTCTGTACAAAATCACAAATTATTCCTATGCCAAAATCTTGTCCAGTAGCTTTACCTTGCCGTGTCGCCGCCGTGCTTCTTCGCCGTCGTCCATCTGCCCCAACGATCAAAACGACCTTCATTGAGTTCATGTCACCCTCGCCTATCTCCCAGACAAAGTTAGCACAGCCATCGAGGCCTAACGCACCCACACGTCCATACCCTAAATCCCAAACAATGTTAGCCCTTTTGTCAGTCCATGCCAAACTAATGTCAACCAATGGCATTAGCTCTGTTTAGCCACTTTCATGCATGTAAATTGAAATCCACTTTGTCTACCCAGTTCATAATCTCATGTTTTACATTTTCTTCTACTATCCCTCTACGAGAAAACTCCATCTTGACCTATTTTCAACTATGTCGTCCCAAACGAATATCGATCGTGGATGTTCTAACGTCGTCGCGTTCGCGTCCAATCTAGAACCTGACTTTGCCCTAGTGTTTCAACCATCCAACCAAAACCCTAGCCATGTTCCAGTTGGTTATCGACCTAAGCCTCAAAGGAAACCCTAGCAGGACAACCTAAGCCTTGTCAGTCCACGTTCAATGCCATTCTCATCGACATGCCTATGTCGTTTGCAACCTTAGGGACCTCAGATTGAAAATTCGTTCGTGTCACCTTGTCCACCTTGCCCTTAACCTTAGCTATGTATAATCCGATCATCAATCCAAACACCAGATAGAACTTTTCCTATTTTCTAAGTCAATTCCTACACTGATCACACTGTTGACCATACCTAGATTTTCCAGATTGTGTCTCCTAAACTCGACCTACAATTAGGATTTAAACCAAACATTTCATCACCTTTCGACCATCCTTCTTAATCCTATCTAGCACCTTTCACGTGACCCAGTCATCCAAATCATTTCGACCCCTTGATCACCATCAAACATAAATATATATATATATATATATAAACAAATATATTAACTATTTTTTTGTTTGCTTATTGATTGACATCTAAATAGATACCAAGTGAGGTGAGCACAAGAATGTCAATACCCTGATAGCTCCTTCAACTGGATTTTATGAAAAGCAAGGCAAGTATTATTCTTGACCATATCGAACATATTTGATTAATTTTATGCTGTTATCCCCTATTTGATAATCTATATAGTTTTACCATTTTGCATCAAAAAGAATATTTTATAAAAAAGATAAAGGTTGGTCCTGATAAAGGCGTTGTAAATGGATTTGGGTAATCCTTATGAAAGTGTTGAGAATGGAAGTTGAATAACTTGATGAAAATGTTATAGATGGAATTGAGTAATCTTGAGGAGAGCCGAAGGAGGGCTCGAATCTTGTATTAAAATATGATTATAATGTTAAGGATGTAACCAACTGTCATTTGTACCCAACGTCGTAATACCCGTGTCAACCACAGACCTGGTATGGGACGGGTCTAGTCAAGTTTTTTATCCAGAAACTAGTACACCTCCACAATGGGAACGTATATGTTTATGTATGGTATGATGGAGGTATGAAGGGAGAATGCCCTGAGGCGGGCTCTGGAGCTATAGGCTCAACTGGTGGTTTTAGCGGATGCGTCTGACTACAAAGGTATGGTTGTACCATACCAGTGGAGGGAACTAGTGGAAGGGTTTGAAAAAGACTTTGTTCTCTTGATGATGTCACGCATTATCAGAAATGCGGAGTACTGTTGACGAACATCGACATGGAAATCAAGAGATTCTGTGAGTAAAGTGATACCCCTCTGCAGAGTAAAACGTGAATATTCACTCCTTACATCTAGGTTGGAAGTTGCGTCGCAGCAGGAAAGGAGGCCTACAGGTGGTCTCACCCTGTGGTATAAGTGTTCAGTAGAGTTTTCTTAAAATGGAGTCTTTTACAATCACAAATGAATTTATAATAGAAAACTTATTCTGGTTAATATGATATAATAATATCTTCTTAAATAGTTAAAGTATGCATGACGCATTTATATTCTCAAATTACTTGCTGAGTGCCTCATCACTCATCCTTGCTATTTGTATATCCTTGTTAGACTTTAAGTAGTCCTTCCGCAATGTGATGCTGACCGGTGAAGCAAAGGAGGTTTATCCAGAGGTAGACAACTGTATTTCGATTCCACTTACTTCAGCATTGGCAATGGAGAGTGACTGTTGCGACCATCTCTGAACTATTCTTTTGTTGAATAAGCATATGTATGTATGTATTTGTAACTAAGTACCTTGTTATGTTAAGTCATGTGTAATTAAACCATGTTTCTATTTCGCTACTTTGTAACAAACATTTGTCGAATAATATGACTTTATTCGGGAAATGTTTGAATATCGAGCATACTACCACGTGGGTGGTATGTCAGATCACCGCACTTAGCCCCTCCTTGCCCCCTCTCAACTCAATTTCTCAATCCTTCTTCTCCATCCCTCAACCTTCTCCCTCTCACTTCATTCTAGTAGCCATCAGACTCAAGTGAAGCTTTCTCCCTGCCATTGCATTGCCACACCACACCAGTACATGAGTAACTATACTCTAGTTCCCTCTCTTACTCACTTCAGCAACAGCAGCAAGTGGAGTCCAATATCATCGTAGCACATTGCCTTACACTGCATTGCCAGCACTTCACTCTAGCCGCCCCAGCTTATGTCCCAACTCTATCTTCTTCCTCCTTGTGGCAGCCATGAAGGCCTCACCATCACCAGCCCACCTCTGGCCACCTCTGGCCTTGCCACGATACCCAATCGAACCCCAGCATTCCCCTAGTGCTCACCAAGCAACCGATTGGAGTATCTCCCCTCTTATCACCGACAATCGTCCCTTTTCCTTCGCCCGCCGCCATGCACTGTTGCCATGATCGGACTCATCTCTGACCTCCTCGTTGTTCAAGTCAATGGAGATAAACACTCCTCCCCTTCGCAAGAGCAAGCCTCTTAAGAATATTTTGGCCCTCTCACCGTCGTTCATCTCTGGGCCCACTCCCCACTCTACCACACCGCCTCGCCATTGCTAGCCTGGCTTAGCCACTCGCTACCGGCAAGCACCGTGTTGTTAGTTTGCAAATATTGCAAAGGCTGGTGGTCGGTGTGAACAAGAGTCTCTTTACCCAAAAGGCAACACCGCCAATGTTTTATGGATTGATGCAGTGCACATAACTCCTTGTCATATGTCGGATAGTTATTCTGAGCTCCTTGGAATAACTCAGAGTGATATGCTTCTAGTCGACCTTCTTGCATGAGCACTGCGCTCATTGCATAACCTGAGGCATCGGTTTCTAGCTTGAATGACTTTTGTAGATTTGGTAAAGCTAGGACAGGCGCTTCACTGATCTTTTTCTTTAGCAGAAGGAAGGTATCATAGTGCTTTCCACTCCACTCGAACTTCTGGTCGATCCTACTTAGTGCATGCAATGGAGAAGTGATGTAATATTGGCCTGATCTTCCGATGAGAACGATAACTTCGATTTGATGGTTGATGACTTTGACGATGCGACTACCAACCGATCCACAGAAGTGAAACCGTAACTGTCAACCTTCACACCCTGTGGGATTTGGACCCATCGGCATCGAAACAGGGGAATCTTGAACAGTACGTAATCGAGCTCCCAAATTTCTTCAATGAACCCGTAGTACGAGTTCAATCCACGTACTACCCTTGTTGGGCCTGTCTTGGTGAACCCCTCATGGAAAGCTTCTACGCTCACTCCACTATTTTGCACAGTGCTCTTTCAATCTTGAGCTTTCGTGTAAAATGTGTACCCATTGATGTCGTATCCCTGCCATGTCTGTACAGTAAACGTGGGCCCTTTTGCCAACCATTTAAGGTTCTCACTTGCGGACTCTCCGATGATTCGCACCTTCATCCACGCGTTGAATCGACTGTTATGTTGTCCCGTGATCCAAACCTTGGATCGGCGAGGATTGTCTTGTCGTAGCATCTCCTTGTGCTCGTCGATGTACGGAGACACCTCCGTCATGTGTTGCAAGACCCAAAAATGAGCTTTCGAGTACATATCGAAATCAGGAGTGATGGCTCTCCGTCCAATAGTGCCAACACCATCAAGCCTCCCCTCGTGACGAGACACAGGAACTCCTATTGCTTCTACCTCGGCCATGTAATCGACGCAGAACTCAACAACCACTTCCGCTGCATAACCTTCGACAATGCTACCCTCGGGCCGGGACCTATTCCTCACGTAGGCCTTAAGTACACCCATGTACCTCTCGAATGGATACATATAACGTAGGAACACGGGTCTACATATCTTGATTTCTCTGACAAGGTGGACGGTGAGATGGACCATGATATCAAAAAACGATGGAGGAAAATACATCTCAAGCTGACAGAGAGTTCGAACCACCTCACTCTGCAGAGAATCCAGTCCATCGGGATCAATGACCTTGCAAGAAATTGCATTGAAGAAAAAACATAGCCTCGTGATCGTCTCTCTGACTTTATGCGGCAGAATACTCCGGATGGCAACAGGAAGCATTTGTGTCATCAACACGTGACAATCATGAGACTTCATACCCAGCAATTTCAAATCGCCCATGGACACAAGCTTTTTCATATTTGCGGAGTAACCCGATGGAACTTTAACACCACAGAGACACTTACAGAGTTCTGTCCTCTCAGCCTTGCACAAAGTGTAGCATGCAGGGGGGAGGTATATACGGCCTTTATCGTCCTCTCTCGGTGCTAGCTCGGGCCTGATTCTCATTTCGATCATGTCACGCCGCACATTGACGCCATCCTTTGTCTTCCCTGGAATGTTCAGCAATAGGCCGATTAAACTGTCACAAACATTCTTCTCTACATGCATGACATCAATGCAATGACGAACCTCTAAATGCTCCCAATACGGTAAGTCCCAAAATATCGATCTCTTCTTCCAAGTGTTCTTCGTGCGGGGTTTCAATTTACCACCCTTTCCAAACACAACGTCTATGTCCTTCACCCGTGAGTAAACATCTTTCCCGCGCGTAGGCTTCGGGGCTGAACCATCTTCCTTGTGGCCGTCAAATTCCCTCTTCCTCTTACGATACGCGTCATTCTTCGGAAGAAACCTACGGTGACGCATGTACACTGTTTTCCTGCAATTCTTCAGCCACACGCTCTCAGTCTCATCTTCGTAGTGGGGGCAGGCTTTGGCTCCTTTCGTAGTACGGCCCGACAAATTTCCAAGGGCAGGGAAATCGTTGATGGTGCAGATATCATAGCACGTAGGATGAAGTTCTCTCGTTTGTATGCGTTCCATACCTGCACCCCTTCGTTCCACATTGTTAGGAGATCCTCTATCAATGGTGCTAGGTACACATCAATATCGTTTCCGGGTTGTTTTGGTCCTGAGATAAGTAGAGACATCATGATGTACTTGTGCTTCATACACAACCAAGGAGAAGGTTGTAGATACACAAAAGAACCGGCCAAGTGCTATGCCGACTGCTCATGTTACCAAAAGGATTAATTCCATCGGTACTCAACCCGAACCTTATATTCCTCAATTCTGCTCCGAAGTTAACAAATTCCCTGTCGATGTTTCTCCACTGCGAAGAATCAGCGGGGTTTCTCAGCTTTCCATCCTTCGTCCGGTCTTCCGAGTGCCAACGCAGTAATTTTGCCTCTTTACGGTTTGCAAACAAATGCTGCAAACGGGGAATGACTGGCAAATACCACAACACCTTAGCAGGAGGTCCTTGCTTTATCTCAGCGTAGTCGCCGTCGTCTGTTCGGTCCTTAGTACGCTTATAGCGGGATGTGCCGCACACCGGACAAACATGCATATCCTTGTAGTCGTTACGGTAAAGGATGCAATCATTAGCGCATGCGTGTATCCTTTGTACTTCCATTCCCAAAGGACATAACAGCTTTTTGGCTTGGTAGGTGTTTTTTGGTAACTCGTTTCCTTCCGGGAGCATGTCCGCCAAAAGATCTAACAGTGCTGTGAAACTCTTGTCGGTCCAGCTGTTGCTTGCCTTCAATTTTAACAGTTCAAGCACAGAGGCCAACTTTGTGTACTTCGACTTGCAACCAGGGAACAACGGCTTTTCTGAGTCCTCAATCAAGTGCTTGAATTTGCCAAACTCCCTTTCACTGTAATTTCCTTCCACATCACGCAACATGTCATCTAAATGGTCATCCTCTGGCATATCCTCGTCGAAGTCGTTGTTCGGATCCGACATGTCCTGTTCCTCAACCTCAGTGGCACTTGTTTCTGCAGTTGGCTCTTCTCTATGGTGGACCCAACACGTGTACCCCTTTTTGAAACCACGTCGGATCAAGTGGGCGACAATTTGAGATGAGTTGGTGAACATCTTAATATTCTGGCAGTCTACACAAGGACAGTACATATATGGTAAACCCTTCTTGGCCATATCTATCTCAGCAACCTTTTCGAAATCAAAAACACCTTTCATGTATTCCTCACCCACTCGGTTGTCATTATACATCCAGTCTCGCACCATCTGCAATTAATCAAATTCATACACATGCTAATTAGTAAATCAATGGAGATCGATATTGATGATGAAATCAAGTAATGCGTATGCCTTGGGAGCAAGTACCAACCTTGGTTCAATCCTCGAATTTTTGCCCCCAAATGCTCCCCCGGCCTTTCGAGATTTCGCTCTTCCTTGCCCCAAATCTCTTCGAACTGGACAGTGTAGGTCGAGCAAGAGAGAACAACTAGCTCAAAACATCCGCCAAAAGACCTTTTATACCAGGTTCAATATAGACGGTTCTATATAATACCGTCAGTAATATCGGTGCATTTTTTAAGAACAGAATATCACTGACGGGTTTCACTCTATTAACCGTCGGTAATATCGGCGCATTTTGTGATACTATGACAGAAATATCACAGACGGTTATGAACTCCAAACCATCCGTGATAATTACAATATCACAGACGGTTCCTAGGTCAAAACCATCCGCCTTACTATCACAGTCAGTTTTTACTTCAGAACCGTCTGTGATTATTACTGTCGGATTTTACATCAGAACCGTACGTGATTATCACAGTCGGTTTTTACCTCAGAACCGTCTGTGTTAATTATAAAATCAACAATCTGCAAGATTATCACAGACGGTTTTAAGGTCCGAACTGTCTATAATATCCCAGATTGTTTGTTTGCATTCGACTACTGGTCATCAGTTGTTCCACTTATTTTTCATATTTGGTTCTATCTTATTTCAATGTTAGTATTTAAAAAAATGAACGTTCAGACTATTTGGTTTTATCTTGTTTTTCATATTTGTTGTATATATGTCTGTGGATCTTCAAAGAATTTTGAGACTATTACAGTCGGTCCTGAAATTAAAACTGTCTGTAATTCACAGCAGTATTTTCTTGTTAACATTTTCATACAGAACATCATTTGGTGATTATCAGTTACATAATCAATCGAAAAGCCAGATATGTAAGGAAAAGAAATTTCTTATTTCTTACAATCTTTGCATACATAAGAGATACAATTAAGAGTACCCGGCAGAAGATGGAAGTGCCCCGGACGAGCCCACATTCTAGAAGGTTTGCGCACCAAGTCAAGTCAAATGTGGGAGAAGCCTCTCCAACCCCGCTGCAGATGGAAATCAAGTTGTTCGTCGTCGCTTTGTGTTTTATGTTGTGTGTTCGGTATTTGGATACCGATTCTGGTTCTGATAAACTAGTTATTTTCTTAGCAACTCTACTTAGTACCATTTTCGGTGCTTTGGCTATGTAATATTGGCCATGTTGGCCTGATACTTGTTTAATGTTATTACTATGCTTGTGTGATTTGGAGCTCATGTAACATCCTGCTGTCTGTAACCTACCTGGGCGGTTACCAAGGTGATCCTCAAATGGGGGTCTCACAGCGAATGGTATCAGAGCATGAAGCTTGACTGTAGGTCGTGACCCTTACTAGAATGGGCGTCCCTAAAGTAGAGAATCGCTAGATTATTTGGTAAAAATCTA
Organism: Pharus latifolius; assembly: GCA_019359835.1. NCBI lineage: Eukaryota > Viridiplantae > Streptophyta > Magnoliopsida > Poales > Poaceae > Pharus > Pharus latifolius. Next base: position 69,540,177 of record CM033326.1, on the reverse strand, counting down.
ATTGTGAAAAACCTAATTTGTTTAAGAAAAGCATAATGAGTATTATTTGAAAATTTTCAAAACCATTTTCCTACTTTTAAGTGTTCCGTGTCTCATCATCGCAGATGGCCCCTGGTAAGAAGCTAATTCATGGAGACGAGTTGGGATCATGGGCATTGATGCTTTGGATGATGTTACAATTTCTGGGAGCAAGAGACAATCAGCGACCCGTCTACTACGTCCGTCGTGAAGAAGTGGACGGCAGACCTTTTGGTTTCCGTGCCTCGGTGATTGTGTACGAGATTCCAGAGATCGGGAGAGGATCAACAAGAAAGGAAGCTCGTAGAGAAGAAGAAGAAGATGCTATCCAAGACGCTGCTCGTCGTGCTATAGGTACCATCCGCCAGCTGTACGATGATTTTCTTATAGGTTCTCCTTTCTGCTTTGTCCCCTATCAAGTTCCCGGATCGGATCGTCGAACTGTTCATCCCTCCACCAACCAGAGAGATGCCATCCTGACCAAAACCAGAGATGTAGTGCAAGCTTTGGAGTCGAGCTACACTCGGTTGTTGCGTGAGCATGAAAATGCTCGGGATGACCATCACTATCTCGAAGGAGCGCTTGCAAAAGTTCGCTCAGAACTCCAAGAGAAAGAGAAACAGATTCAGGAGTTGGCTGAACCTAGCAGAGCACGAGAAGTCGAAGACGAAGGATCGGTGAACAAGAAGAACCGCTTGAAGATAAGACTCATAGCCCGCAAGAGTGTGGGAAGACCTAGGGATTACCTGGGTTATTTCACGCCTGCTTCGCGTGGCATTGTGATCAACACCCCTGCACCAGAATATCCTACTCTCGCGAAAGGGAAGGAAGTTCCTGAAGGCAAAGGAAAAGAGATTGCTACATGCAACACCAACGATTCATCTGAGGAAGAAGAGGACAATGATATGGAATGGGACCCTATGGATGCCGACGAAGATCAAGAAGAGGAAGACCCTGAAGAAGTGGAACCTTGCAGCTCTTCCAGGACCGACAGGAGATCCTAGTTTTCTCTTCAGCTTGACCCTTCTGCTCTAGCCCTTGTAATCGTTAGTTTTTAGCTCTTGTTGTGGTAGTTGCTTTGTTTGTATTGTTTGTTGGTAACTCTAAAGCTGTAAAGGTGAAAACCTTGTATCTTTTGGAAACCTTTGAAAATAGCAATTGCATGTTCCAATCCAATCTCTTGGGTTGATCTTTCATTTCAGCTTGTGTTCAATCTGTGCTCTCTTGAATTAGTAGTCTTTTCTCAATTATCTTGTCAGAACAGAATGGTGAACACCAGAGGTAGAATCCAAGGCTCGGAAGAAGCCCCAAGGAACACATCAACGAGAAGGACTAGAGATGACTCAGATCAGCCAAATTCATCGGCCTCAGTACCGCAAGGAGGAAATCTGACGGAAATATTAATATGGATGGAGCAAAACCGACAGAAATCCGCAGAGGTACAGAGTCAAATTCTGGAACAGTTGATGCAAAACTCCGCAACACGCCGTGAGGAAGGTTCGAACATTGAAGCAAGACTGACAGACTTTCAAAAGACGCGTCCTCCAACTTTCTCCTGCACTGAAGACCCAATTGTGGCAGACGATTGGTTAAGAGAAATTGAGAGGAAATTGGACACTATCAGGTGTAATGATGAAGAGAAGCTGTTGTATGGACCCCATCAGCTCACAGGATCGGCTGCAGCATGGTGGGAAAATTAGAAGACGGTACACCCTAATCAGGATTCTATTACCTGGAATGAATTCAAGGAACAGTTCCGTAAGTACCATGTCCCCAAAGGAGCTATCCAAGCCAAACGCAGAGAATTCTTGAATTTAAGACAAGGAGGAAGGACGGTGAAGCAGTATTTGCATGAATTCATCAAATTGGCCAGGTATGCACCTGAAGATATTATGACAGAAGAGCGAAAGATTGACAGATTTTGCGAAGGCCTACAAAACTCATATCAGTATCACCTATCAACGCACGAGTTCACGGACTTCCAAGTCCTTGTGAATCGAGTGCTCAAAATGGAGGAGAAAAGAGGCATAGTAGAAGAGGACCGCAAGAGGAAAAGTATAGCATACCCTTTTCAAGGAAATTCTAGCCGAGGAAGACCAGCGCCATATGCCAGAGCCGCTTTCAGAGCACCCGCACCTCCAAGACCCCAGAGGACTTCATCACCAACAACCCCAACATGTCCCGGATGCAAAGGGAGTCACCTCTATAGAGATTGTGCACTGAAGAATGCAGAGTGTTTCCATTGTGGCAGAAGAGGACACCACAGAGAGACTTGTCCACTTCGACATTTACCTCCCAGCGTTGCTAAAGCTCAGGCAGCCAAATCCCCTGCACCTGCACGAACTATTGCTAGAGGAGCATCACAAGCCAGAGGAGGAAGATTCCAAACCAGCAGAGGGAGAGGAACATCAACCACCGGAGGAAGACTCAACTTCGTGACTGCTACAGAAGCAGGAGAGGCAACTGACGTCGTAATCGGTAGACTCTTGATCTCCTCTCAGATTTCAGTTGTTTTATTTGATCCCGGTGCAACTCATTCATTCATGTCAAAAGATCGCTTGTTGAGTAATAACTTGCCTGTGGTTACTTTAGAGCATCCCATCATCATTCAGTCACCTGGTGCTAGGATGATTGTTAATTCTATCTGTAGAAATGTTGCCTTCTGTATCGGCAATCTAGAATTCCTGGCAGACATGCTAGTTCTAAACCTTCAAGGATTGGATGTCATTCTTGGAATGGATTGGCTGGCCAAGCATAAGGGATTGATGGATTGTGAAAAGAAAACAATCACCCTGACGAATGCCATTGGAAAGCAAGTTACATTCCATGCAGACAGAACTCCAATCTGCGACCACCTACAAAGATTGAACTGCATTGAGGAAGTGAAGCTTGAAGAGGTACCGATTGTCAACGAGTACCCAGAAGTCTTTCCAGAAGAACTTCCCGGATTGCCACCAGATAGGGATATAGAGTTCACTATTGAACTAAAACCCGGATCTGCTCCGTATGCTAGGAAGTTATTTCGGATGACAGGTCATGAGCAAGAGGAACTGAAGAGGCAGATAGCTGAATTGGAAGAAAAAGGATTCATCAGATCAAGCTCATCACCATGGGGAGCCCCAGTGCTCTTTGTTAAGAAGAAAGATGGTAACATGCGACTTTGCATAGACTACCGCAAGCTGAACGACATGACCATTAAGAACAAATACCCCTTACCAAGGATAGATGACCTTTTTGACCAGCTCAGAGAAGCGAAAGTGTTCTCAAGAATAGACCTGAGATCGGGATACCACCAGTTAAGGATCCGAGAACAGGACATTCCAAAAACTGCTTTCGTGACCAGATACGGGTTGCACGAGTTTACAGTGATGCCCTTTGGATTAACTAATGCACCCGCGGTATTTATGAATCTAATGAACAAGATTCTCATGGAATTCCTGGATAAGTACATCATTGTATTTGTGGATGATATCCTTGTCTATTCTAAGACAGAGGAGGAGCACGCACATCACCTGAGGATAGTGCTACAGAAACTAGCAGACCACCAGCTATATGCCAAATTCAGCAAATGTGCTTTTTGGCTGAAGAAGATCTCTTTCTTGGGACACATCATCTCAGGAGAAGGAATATTTATGGACCCGTTGAAGATACAAGCTGTTACTGAGTGGAAACAACCTGAAACCGCAACAGAAGTTAGAAGTTTCTTGGGATTGGCGGGATATTATCGAAGATTCGTAGAAGGATTCTCGAAGATCACCAAACCGCTGACCCAGCTACTGAAGAAGAATGCCCTTTTTAATTGGACCGAGGAGTGCGAAAGAAGTTTTGAGGAATTGAAGAAAAGACTGACAACTGCACCAATCCTTATACTGCCAGACGTCAAAAAGGATTTTCAAGTCTACTGTGACGCCTCCAAACAAGGATTAGGATGTGTGTTGATGCAAGAAGGGAAAGTGATAGCTTATGCTTCTAGACAGCTACGACCTCATGAGGAGAATTATCCAACACATGATTTGGAGTTAGCTGCTGTTGTACACGCACTAAAGATATGGAGACACTACTTATTGGGTAGCAAGTGCGAAATTTATATGGATCATAAGAGCTTGAAATATATCTTCACGCAACAGGAGTTGAATATGAGGCAAAGAAGATGGCTAGAACTGATCAAAGATTATGATCTAGAGATCCACTATCACCCAGAAAAAGCCAATGTAGTAGCTGATGCTTTGAGCAGAAAGTCTCGTTGCAACCAGATAACACAGCTAGAAGTGCCAACACAACTGATCAAGGACTTCGAAAGGTTGCAATTGGAATTAGTGGACCAAGGAACCATCGCTACTCTAAAAATGGAATGTGAGTTGAAGGATAAGATCAGACAAGCTCAAGTGATTGACCCAGACCTTCAAGAGATGAAGGAGGACATGAAGAGCAAAGATACAACCAACCTTCGAGAAGATGAACAGGGAATCCTATGGTACAATGACCGTATCTGCATTCCAAATGACGACGAGATCAAAAACCTGATCATGCAAGAGGCTCATCAAACCCCATATTCCATACACCCAGGCAGCACCAAAATGTACAAGGACCTGAAGAAAAATTTTTGGTGGAAAGGAATGAAGAGAGAAATTGCCAAGTTTGTCGTAGCTTGTGACACATGCCAAAGAGTGAAAGCAGAACATCAAAAGCCTGCGGGACCGCTACAACCTCTACAAATCCCAGAGTGGAAGTGGGATGAAATCGGAATGGATTTCATTGTGGGACTACCAAGGACGAGAAAAGGATTCGATTCTATATGGGTCATAGTAGATAGATTAACAAAGGTAGCACATTTCCTCCCAGTAAAGACCATATATACAGCTAAGGACTTAGCAGAGTTGTATCTCAGCAGAATAGTCGTACTGCATGGAGTGCCGAAGGCTATCATTTCCGACAGAGGAGCCCAGTTCATTTCAAGATTTTGGCAAGAGTTACAGAAAGCCCTGGGCACAAAGTTAAAGTTCAGTACCGCTTACCACCCTCAAACTGGAGGTCAGACTGAAAGGGTAAACCAAATTTTGGAAGATATGTTGAGGGCTTGTGTTTTGGATTATGGAGACTCTTGGGAGTTATTTCTACCATATGCAGAGTTCACATATAACAATAATTTCCAAGCAAGCCTGCAAATGGCACCATATGAAGCTCTATATGGAAGAAGATGCCGCACGCCTCTGTATTGGACAGAAATAGGTCAAAAACAACATCTAGGACCCCAGTTGATAGAAGAAGCCACAGCCCATGTCAGAATCATACAAGAGAAACTAAAAACAGCTCAATCTAGACAGAAAAGCTACGCAGATAATCGTAGAAGAGAGTTATCATTCGAAGAGGGCGATTATGTGTATCTCAAGGTTATGCCATACAAAGGAGTTCGAAGATTCCAGATGAAGGGAAAGTTAAAACCTAGATATGTGGGACCCTATCGAATTCTGGAAAAGCGAGGTGACATGGCATACAAATTGGAATTGCCACCAGAACTGAGCGGAATTCATCACGTATTTCATGTGTCTCAGCTGAGGAAATGCTTGAGAAAACCAACAGAACAGATATCTCCTGCAGAGATTGAGATTCAACCAGACTTATCTTGTCAAGAATACCCTGTCAAAATTCTGGAAACCAGAGAGAAAGTACTGAAGTCAAGAACCCTCCGATTCTGCAGAGTCCAGTGGAACAATCACTCAGAGGAGGAGTCAACTTGGGAAAAAGAAGAAGATCTCCGACGAGAATTTCCCTTCCTATTCTCTAATCTGCCCTAATCTCGAGGACGAGATTGTTTCTAAGGTGGGTAGATTTGTAACACCCCTGTTTTTGACAAACACCAAAATAGCCAAAATCCACATCTTGACCCCAAACCCTAATCTGCTTCAGCCATTCCCTTCTAAATGTTGTTCAGAACATTTTTCCCTTCGGGATCATCTCCAAAATCTCATCCTAAAACTGAGTTTCGACCCTTGCCGTCTCAGAACCCTAATTACCCTAATTTTACCCTAAACTGCTCTTCCCCAATTTTGTCGAAACCCTTCAGATCTTGCCCGATCTTACCAAACTTTGGCCAGATGAGTTCTAATAATCTTTTGCAACTTAGCTGCGAAATCAGAATTCAGATCAGACCCTTAGATCTCCAGATTTGCAATCAAGTCCATTTCCTATTCAAACTTTCCTCACAGAACAGTCCCTGGAACAAGTTTCAAAAATTGCAGAACGGCCCAAACTTCTTTTCAGGTCCATTCGACCAGCCCCTGGTCGTTGCCCACGACCAGCGCGAGTCGCCGTTGCCGCGCCGTGGTTTTCGCCGCGTTTGCTCGCCGCCGGCCACCGTTTCTTGTCGCCTGTGTTGTGAACCACCGAGCCACCCCGTGCGCACGTGCCAGCACCATTGCTTCGCCTTGCCCAGCGGTTAAACGGCTGCGCTCCAGTAGCGTTTCGCGCGCGCGCTCCCGTTGCCGTGGCAATTGCATGCGTGTACGTGTCGTTGCCGGAGCTACATTGTCGCCTCCGCATCTGCGCCATCACTGGTGAAGTCCCAATGCAACTGGCAAAGCTGCAGCACCGCCTGAAGCGTATCACATCGCCGTCGCCGTCGTTGCGCCTGCGCCCGACAAATTTCTCCCCGGCGCAAGCAACCACTGTCGTGTTTTCCCTCGCAAACTCCGTCCCCGTGCCTATTTAAACCCCCCTCAGTGCTGTGAAGAAGCACAACCTCAAGACTTAGCCAAATTTCCAGTTTCTCGCCGTTTTCACCTTCTTCTCCGGCGAGCCAGTGAGTGAGCTCACGGTGCCAGCCCATTTCACAGCCCCTTTCTCCAATCCAAGTTCACCAGTGAGTTCCCCTCGTTCCCCTCTCTGTTTAGTAGCAACCAATTGTACCAGATCGATCCCCATCGCCGGTGATCGCCGGAAAGGCCCAATTGCCCTGTTTCCCCAATGCTAACCATTTCATCCCAAATTAGCTCTCGTCCCAGTAGTAGAAATTGATCCTTAGTCATTTCTTAGCAAGCCTGCTGAATCAGGATCCCCAATTGCGCTCAAATTGAAGAAATCCCAATCTGGAGGTCCACTAGTTCGCCGGACCTCGTCGCCGAGCCCCTCCGGCCGATCTCCAATGAAATTAACCCCTCCAGTAGCCTTGTTGTGCCCTAGAGATCATCCTCAAGCTTGGAATTGAGCTCATTCACCCTGTATCAAAAATTCCCGAGCTCCAGTGTCATCTTCTCCAGCGCCGGTCGCCGGAATTCTTTCCCGGCCGATCTAGCCCCTGAAACCTTGTCCCTTAGCTTCGCCTCACCTCCCTGAACAATTCTTTCCACTAGCTCGACACCTGGATCTGCCTAGATTGTGAGTTATGCCTTTGCCAAATGTTTGTCCAGAGCTGTGCCTGTGCCATGTCACCACCGCAGTTCATCGCCGGATTTGGCCACCCTCCGGCCACTTTCAGCTCTTATCCCTGTTGAGTGTTTTATTCCTGTTAGTAATGCCTACCTCCCAGACAAAGTGTTGCATCAATTGGAGCCCTGGATCAAAAGTTAAGCCATGCCCTAGTTTCTGGCCATGTCCAGCACTATGTCAGTGCATGTCAGCCACTGGCATTAGCCTTGTTTGACCCCTTCTGGTTGAGCAATGGAAATGTCACTTTGTCCCCTAGGTTCCTGGAGTTGTGTTCTACATCTTTCCCTTCTATCACTTCTCCAGAAAACCATCCTAAGACTAGTTTGAAGCCATGCCAAGATCGTGAACTGAATGTCGACCCTTCGACGTTCAATCCTTTTTAGATGTTTCTTCGACCAGAGCCCTTGTGACCTTGCCCTAACCTTTTCCCCTGCATGCATGACTTATTTACTTAATACTTTCTATAGAAACTATTTTCAGTATGCTTATGTGGTATGTGTTTGTGTGTTGGTTGATTGCCGCAGAGTCAGAAGCTGAAGGAGCGGAAGAAGTCTTTGAAGATCCGTCCGAGTATTTAGACCCAACATCACAAGGCAAGCCTCATTCCTTTGATCATATCTCACCTAATATTTTCATATGAAGTATATTCACTGTTTCTTACTATGCATGCTTATTTGAGATACAAGTTATGTTCGAATGATATGAGTAGGTATTACCTAATGAATCATGAAACCCCTTTTGTTATTGAACCTTCATATATATGCTTTTGTCACCCTAGGACTCATATACTGAATATTCACATTAAACTTGAAATGGTCAAATACATGAGAAGTTATAATGAAAACCGTTTTGACAAGAAAACTGATAAAAGGGATCAGTAGTGAGGATTGGTTTGTATGGAGAGGGAGCGGTGCGCACTAGGGAATGTGAATGCTCCTCACTATTGGTTCATAAGGACGAGAACCTTGTGCTGTGTTTCTATACGAATTGTAAACGTACCAACCACTTGCCTGGTATGGGACAGGCACAACTTAGTAGCTTTTTGGTATTAGCAGTTCCCTGCATGGTTTGACGATCTGGTTTCTCGCGTGGAAACTGGAAGGCCAAGGTTCGGCCATGAGCGATGTGAGTTCAGAAAAATAATGAGAGGAAAAGGCGTAAAAGAAGGAAGGCGCCCTAGACCTGATTAAGCCGTGAGCGGCTGTAATTTTAAATGGTCGTATGTCTCGCGTGGACATAGACCAAGGCTATGTGTCCTGCGGGAACATAGACCAGAGAGGCTAGGAAGTAAGGCAGTGGGGAAGACCCACAACGGTACTTGAGACTTAACTGTCTATTTACCGGGCAGGGATACTGTTAATACTAAACTGTAAAAGCGTTGTGTGATCTCGGCCTTGTCACATGTGTATAAGTTACATGGAGCTGATCCGACTTGAAAGCCGAGTGAACCAGTGGATTTAAAAAGAGGTACACCTTTGCAAAGCGTAAAAGAAGTATCAGATACTCTGTACTCCCAGGTTCAGGAGTCTTTTCGTAGTGGATGTTATCCATGGGTTATAGCACAAGTAATATTTTGGAATGTTTTCATAATGCGGTTAACAAAGTAGTGACTCATGGGAGACCACTACATCTAATGTTTTATAGAAAACCTGTTTAATGTTAAAGTACCATTTTCATGACAAAAGTACTGTTTCACTGAACAAATGACTTGGAAATCTATATATCTCTATCCATATGAAACTAAAAACCCCGGAATCATATATTTCACCCTCATGTAAGTACAATTGCAATAATCCCCGGAATGAGTATTGCTGAGCACCAAGTGCTCACCCTTGCATTTATATCCAACTGTAGAAGAGGGATTCGAGGATCCCGATTCCTTCAGTTATGAGTACCCGGCAGAAGATGGAAGTGCCCCGGACGAGCCCACATTCTAGAAGGTTTGCGCACCAAGTCAAGTCAAATGTGGGAGAAGCCTCTCCAACCCCGCTGCGGATGGAAATCAAGTTGTTCGTCGTCGCTTTGTGTTTTATGTTGTGTGTTCGGTATTTGGATACCGATTCTGGTTCTGATAAACTAGTTATTTTCTTAGCAACTCTACTGTGAGACCCCCATTTGAGGATCACCTTGGTAACCACCCAGGTAGGTTACACACAGCAGGATGTCACATGAGCTCCAAACCACACAAGCATAGTAATAACATTAAACAAGTATCAGGCCCACATGGCCAATATTACATAGCCAAAGCACCGAAAATGGCGCTAAGTAGAGTTGCTAAGAAAATAACTAGTTTATCAGAACCAGAATCGGTATCCAAGTACCGAACACACAGCATAAAGCACAAAGCAACGACAAATAGCTTGACTTCCATCCGCAGCGGGGTTGGAGGGGCTTCTCCCACATCTGACTTGACTTGGTGCGCAATCCTTCTAGAACGTGGGCTCGTCCGGGGCACTTCCATCTTCAGCCGGGTACTCATAACTGAAGGAATCGGGATCCTCGAATCCCTCTTCTACAGTTGGATATAAATGCAAGGGTGAGCACTTGGTGCTCAGTAACACTCATTCCGGGGATTAATGCAATTGTACTTACATGAGGGTGAAACATATGATTCTGGGGTTTTAGTCTCATATGGATAGAGATATATAGATTTCCAGGGCATTTGTTCAGTAAAACAGTACTTTTGTCATGAAAATGATACTTTAAACATTAAACCGGTTTTCAACAAAACATTAGATGTAGTGGTCTCCCGTGAGTCACTACTTTGTTAACCGTATTATGAAAACATTCCAAAACATTACTTGTGCTATAACCCATGGATAACATCCACTACGAAAAGACTCCTGAACCTGGGAGTACAGAGTATCCGATACTTCTTTTACACTTTGCAAAGGTGTACCTCTTTTTAAATCCACTAGCTCACTCGGCTTTCAAGTCGGATCAGCTCCATGTGACTTATAATACACATGTGGCAAGGCCGAGATCACACAACGCTTTTACAGTTCAGTATTAACAGCATCCCTGCCCGGTAAATAGACAGTTAAGTCTCAAGTACCGTTGTGGGTCTTCCCACTGCCTTACTTCCTAGCCTTTCTGGTCTATGTTCCCGCAGGACACATAGCCTTGGTCCATGTCCACGCGAGACATACGACCATTTAAGATTACAGCCGCTCACGGCTTAATCAGGTCTAGGGCGCCTTCCTTCTTTTACGCCTTTTCCTCTCATTATTTTTCTGAACTCACATCACTCGTGGCCGAACCTTGGCCTTCCAGTTTCCACGTGAGAAACCAGATCGTCAAACCATGCAGGGAACTGCTAATACCAAAAAGTTACTAAGTTGTGCCTGTCCCATACCAGGCAAGTGGTTGGTACGTTTACAATTCGTATAGAGACACAGCACAAGGTTCTTGTCCTTATGAACCAATAGTGAGGAGCATTCACAATCCCTGGTGCGCACCGCACCCTCTCCATACAAACCAATCCTCACTACTGATCCCTTTTATCAGTTTTCTTGTCAAAACGGTTTTCATTATAACTTCTCATGTATTTGACCATTTCAAGTTTAATGTGGACATTCAGTATATGAGTCCTAGGGTGACAAAAGCATATATATGAAGGTTCAATAACAAAAGGGGTTTCATGATTCTTTGGCTCATATCTACTCATGTCATTCAAATATAACTTGTATCTCAATTAAGCATGCATAGTAAGAAACAGTGAATATACTTCATATGAAAATATTGGGTGAGACATGATCAAAGGAATGAGGCTTGCCTTGCAATGTTGGGTCTAAATACTCAGACGGTTCTTCAAAGGCTTCTTCCGCTCCTTCAGCTTCTGACTCTGCGGCAATCAAATAACACACAAACACATACCATAAGCATACAGAAAGTAGTTTCCATAGAAATTATTAAGTAAATAAATCATGCATGCAGCGGAAAAGGTTAGGGCAAGGTCACAAGGGCTCTGGTTGAAGAAACGGCTAAAAAGGATTGAACGTCGAAGGGTCGACATTCAGTTCATGACTTTGGCATGGCTTCAAACTAGTCTTAGGATGGTTTTCTGGAGAAGTGATAGAAGGGAAAGATGTAGAACACAACTCCAGGAATCTAGGGGGCAAGGTGGCATTTCAATTGCTCAACCAGAAGGGGTCAAACAAGGCTAATGCCAGTGGCTGACATGCACTGACATAGTGCTGGACATGGCCAGAAACTAGGGCATGACTTAACTTTTGATCCAGGGCTCCAATTGATGCAACACTTTGTCTGGGAGGTAGGCATTACTAACAGGAATAAAACACTCAACAGGCACAAGAGCTGAAAGTGGCCGGAGGGTGGCCAAATCCGGCGATGAACTGCGGTGGTGACATGGCACAGGCACAGTTCTGGACAAACATTTGGCAAAGGCATAACTCACAATCTAGGCAGATCCAGGTGTCGAGCTAGTGGAAGAAATTGCTCAGGGAGGTGAGGCGAAGCTAAGGGACAAAGTTTCAGGGGCTAGATCTGCCGGGAAATAATTCCGGCGATCGGCGCTGGAGAAGACGACACTGGAGCTCGGGGATTTTTGATACAGGGCGAATGAGCTCAATTCCAAGCTTGGGAATGATCTCTAGGGCACAACAAGGCTACTGGAGGGGTTAATTTCATTGGAGATTGGCCGGAGGGGCTCGGCGACGAGGTCCGGCGAACGGCCGAGGTTCCAAAATGGGATTTCTTCGATTTGAGCACAATTGGGGATCCTGATTCAACAGGCTTGCTAAGAAATGGCTAAGGATCAATTTCTACTACTGGGACGAGAGCTAATTCGGGATGAAATGGCTAGCATTGGGGAAACAGGGTAATTGGGCCTTTCCGGCGATCACCGGCGATGGGGATCGATCTGGTGCAATTGGTTGCTACTAAACAGAGAGGGGGACGAGGGGAACTCACTGGTGAACTTGGATTAAAGAGAGGGGCTGTGGAATGGGCTGGCACCGTGAGCTCACTCACTGGCTCGCCGGAGAAGAAAGCGAAACAGTGAAAAACTGGGAATTTGGCTAAGTCCTGAGATTGTGCTTCTTCACAGCACTGAGGGGGTTTAAATAGGCACGGGGACGGAGCTTGCGAGGGGAAACGCGACAGCGGTTGCTTGCGCCGGGGAGAAGTTTTGTCGGGCGCAGGCGCAACGATGGCGACGGCGATGTGATCGCGCTCAGGCGGTGCTGCAGCTTTGCCAGTTGCATTGGAACTTCACCTGGAACGGCGCAGATGCGGAGGCAACAGCAAAGCTCCGGCAACGACACGTAACGCAATGCAAATGCCACGGCAACGGGAGCGCGCGCGCGAAACGCTACTGGAGCGCGGCCGTTTAACCGCTGGGCAAGGCGATGCTACGGTGGCTAGCACGTGCGCGCGGGGTGGTTCAGCTGTTCTCAACACAGGCGACAAGAGGCGGTGGCCGGCGGCGAGCAAACGCGGCGAAAACCACGGCGCGGCAACGGCGACACGCGCTGGTCGTGGGCAACGACCAGGGGCTGGTCGAATGGACCTGAAAAGAAGTTTGGGCCGTTCTGCAATTTCTGAAACTTGTTCCAGGGACTGTTCTGTGAGGAAAACTTGAATAGAACTTGGGCCTGTTTGCAAATTTGGAGATCTGAGGGTCCGATCTGAAATCCGATTTTGCAGCTAAGTTGCAAAGGATTAATAGAACTTATCTGACCAAAGTTTGGTAAGATCATGCGAGATCTGAAGGGTTTCGACAAAATTAGGGAAAACAGTTTAGGGTAAAATAGGGTAATTAGGGTTTTAAAATGGCAAGGGTTGAAACTCAGCTTTAGGATGAGATTTTGGAGATGATCCCGAAAGGAAAAATGTTCTGAACAACATTTAGAAGGGAATGGCTGAAGCAGATTAGGGTTTGGGGTCAAGATGTGGATTTTGGCTATTTTTAGGGTTTGGCAAAAACAGGGGTGTTACAAATCTACCCACCTTAGAAACAATCTCGTCCTCGAGATTAGGGCAGGTCAGAGAATAGGAAGGGAAATTCTCGGTGGAGATCTTCTTCTTTTTCCCAAGTTGACTCCTCCTCTGAGTGATTGTTCCACTGGACTCTGCAAAATCGAAGGGTTCTTGACTTCAGTACTTTCTCTCTGGTTTCCAGAATTCTAACAGGGTATTCTTGACAAGATAAGTCTGGTTGAATCTCAATCTCTGCAGGAGATATTTGTTCTGTTGGTTTTCTCAAGCATTTCTTCAGCTGAGATACATGAAATACGTCATGAATTCCGCTCAGTTCTGGTGGCAATTCCAACTTGTATGCCATTTCACCTCGCTTTTCCAGAATTCGATATGGTCCCACATATCTAGGTTTTAACTTTCCCTTCATCTGGAATCTTCGAACTCCTTTGTATGGCATAACCTTGAGATACACATAATCGTCCTCTTCAAATGATAGCTCTCTTCTACGATTATCTGCATAGCTTTTTTGTCTAGATTGAGCTGTTTTCAGTTTTTCTTGTATGATCCTGACGTGGGCTGTGGCTTCTTCTACCAACTGGGGTCCTAGATGTTGTTTTTGACCTATTTCTGTCCAATACAGAGGCGTGCGGCATCTTCTTCCATATAGAGCTTCATATGGTGCCATTTGTAGGCTTGCTTAGAAACTGTTGTTGTATGTGAACTCTGCATACGGTAGAAATAACTCCCAAGAGTCTCCATAATCCAAAACACAAGCCCTCAACATATCTTCCAAAATTTGGTTTACCCTTTCAGTCTGACCTCCAGTTTGAGGGTGGTAAGCGGTACTGAACTTTAACTTTGTGCCCAGGGCTTTCTGCAACTCTTGCCAAAATCTTGAAATGAACTGGGCTCCTCTGTCGGAAACGATAGCCTTCGGCACTCCGTGCAGTACCACTATTCTGCTGAGATACAGCTCTGCTAAATCCTTAGCTGTATATAGGGTCTTTACTGGGAGAAAGTGTGCTACCTTTGTTAATCTATCTACTATGACCCATATAGAATCGAATCCTTTTCTTGTCCTTGGTAGTCCCACAATAAAATCCATTCCGATTTCATCCCACTTCCACTCTGGGATTTGTAGAGGTTGTAGCGGTCCCGCAGGCTTTTGATGTTCTGCTTTCACTCTTTGGCATGTGTCACAAGCTGCGACAAACTTGGCAATTTCTCTTTTCATTCCTTTCCACCAAAAATTTTTCTTCAAGTCCTTGTACATTTTGGTGCTGCCTGGGTGTATGGAATATGGGGTTTGATGAGCTTCTTGCATGATCAGGCCTTTGATCTCATTGTCATTTGGAATGCAGATACGGTCATCGTACCATAGAATTCCCTGTTCATCTTCTCGAAGGTTGGTTGTATCTTTGCTCTTCATGTCCTCCTTCATCTCTTGAAGGTCTGGGTCAATCGCTTGAGCTTGTCTGATCTTATCCTTCAACTCACATTCCATCTTTAGAGTAGCGATGGTTCCTTGGTCCACTAATTCCAATTGCAACCTTTCAAAGTCCTTGATCAGTTGTGTTGGCACTTCTAGCTGGGTTATCTGGTTGCAACGAGACTTCCTGCTCAAAGCATCAGCTACTACATTGGCTTTTCCCGGGTGACAGTGGATCTCTAGATCATAATCTTTGATCAGTTCTAGCCATCTTCTCTGTCTCATATTCAACTCCTGTTGCGTGAAGATATACTTCAGGCTCTTATGATCCGTATAAATTTTGCACTTGCTGCCCAATAAGTAGTGTCTCCATATCTTTAGTGCATGTACGACAGCAGCTAACTCCAAATCATGTGTTGGATAATTCTCCTCATGGGGTCGTAGCTGTCTTGATGCATAAGCTATCACTTTCCTTTCTTGCATCAATACGCATCCTAATCCTTGTTTGGAGGCGTCACAGTAGACTTGAAAATCCTTTTTGACGTCTGGCAGTATCAGGATTGGTGCAGTTGTCAGTCTTTTCTTCAATTCCTCAAAACTTCTTTCGCACTCCTCGGTCCAATTAAAAGGGGCATTCTTCTTCAGTAGCTGGGTCAGCGGTTTGGTGATCTTCGAGAATCCTTCTACGAATCTTCGATAATATCCCGCTAATCCCAAGAAACTTCTAACTTCTGTTGCGGTTTCAGGTTGTTTCCACTCAGTAACAGCTTGTATCTTCAATGGGTCCATAAATATTCCTTCTCCTGAGATGATGTGTCCCAAGAAAGAGATCTTCTTCAGCCAAAAAGCACATTTGCTGAATTTGGCGTATAGCTGGTGGTCTGCTAGTTTCTGTAGCACTATCCTTAGGTGATGTGTGTGCTCCTCCTCTGTGTTGGAATAGACGAGGATATCATCTACAAATACGATGATGCACTTATCCAGAAATTCCATAAGAATCTTGTTCATTAGATTCATGAATACCGCGGGTGCATTAGTTAATCCAAAGGGCATCACTGTGAACTCATGCAACCCATATCTGGTCACGAAAGCAGTTTTAGGAATGTCCTGTTCTCGGATCCTTAACTGGTGGTATCCCGATCTCAGGTCTATTCTTGTGAACACTTTTGCTTCTCTGAGCTGGTCAAAAAGGTCATCTATCCTTGGTAAGGGGTATTTGTTCTTAATGGTCATGTCGTTCAGCTTGCGGTAGTCTATGCAAAGTCGCATGCTACCATCTTTCTTCTTAACAAAGAGCACTGGAGCTCCCCATGGTGATGAGCTTGATCTGATGAATCCTTTTTCTTCCAATTCAGCTATCTGCTTCTTCAGTTCCTCTTGCTCATGACCTGTCATCCGAAACAACTTCCTAGCATACGGAGCAGATCCGGGTTTCAGTTCAATAGTGAACTCTATGTCCCTATTTGGTGGTAATCCGGGAAGTTCTTCTGGAAAGACTTCTGGGTACTCGTTGACAATCGGTACCTCTTCAAGCTTCACTTCTTCAATGCAGTTCAATCTCTGTAGGTGGTCGCAGATTGGAGTTCTGTCTGCATGGAATGTAACTTGCTTTCCAATGGCATTTGTCAGGGTGATTGTTTTCTTCTCACAATCCATTAATCCCTTATGCTTGGCCAGCCAATCCATTCCAAGAATGACATCCAATCCTTGAAGGTTTAGAACTAGCATGTCTGCCAGGAATTCTAGATTGCCGATATAGAAGGCAACATTTCTACAGATAGAATTAACAATCATCCTAGCACCAGGTGACTGAATGATGATAGGATGCTCTAAAGTAACCACAGGAAAGTTATTACTCAACAAGCGATCTTTTGACATGAATGAATGAGTTGCACCGGGATCAAATAAAACAACTGAAATCTGAGAGGAGATCAAGAGTCTACCGATCACGACGTCAGTTGCCTCTCCTGCTTCTGCAGCAGTCACGTAGTTGAGTCTTCCTCCGGTGGTTGATGTTCCTCTTCCTCTGCTGGTTTGGAATCTTCCTCCTCTGGCTTGTGGTGCTCCTCTGGCTTGTGGTGCTCCTCTGGCAATAGTTCGTGCAGGTGCAGGGGATTTGGCTGCCTGAGCTTTAGCAACGCTGGGAGGTAAATGCCGAAGTGGACAAGTCTCTCTGTGGTGTCCTCTTCTGCCACAATGGAAACACTCTGCATTCTTCAGTGTACAATCTTTGTAGAGGTGACTCCCTTTGCATCCGGGACATGTTAGAGTTGTTGGTGATGAAGTCCTCTGGGGTCTTGGAGGTGCGGGTGCTCTGAAAGCGGCTCTGGCATATGGCGCTGGTCTTCCTCGACAAGAATTGCCTTGAAATGGATATGCTATACTTTTCCTCTTGCGGTCCTCTTCTACTATGCCTCTTTTCTCCTCAATTTTGAGCACTCGATTCACAAGGACTTGGAAGTCCGTGAACTCGTGCGTTGATAGGTGATACTGATATGAGTTTTGTTGGCCTTCGCAAAATCTGTCGATCTTCCGCTCTTCTGTCATGATATCTTCAGGTGCATACCTGGCCAATTTGATGAATTCATGCAAATACTGCTTCACCGTCCTTCCTCCTTGCCTTAGATTCAAGAATTCTCTGCGTTTGGCTTGGATAGCTCCTTTGGGGACATGGTACTTACGGAACTGTTCCTTGAATTCATTCCAGGTAATTGAATTCTGATCAGGGTGTACCGTCTTGTAATTTTCCCACCATGCTGCAGCCGATCCTGTGAGCTGATGGGGTCCATACAGCAGCTTCTCTTCATCATTACACCTGACAGTATCCAATTTCCTTTCAATTTCTCTTAACCAATCGTCTGCCACAATCGAGTCTTCAGTGCAGGAGAAAGTTGGAGGACGCGTCTTTTGAAAGTCTGTCAGTCTTGCTCCAATGTTCGAACCTTCCTCGCGTCGTGTTGCGGAGTTTTGCATCAACTGTTCCAGAATTTGACTCTGTACCTCTGCGGATCTCTGTCGGTTTTGCTCCATCCATATTAATACTTCCGTCAGATTTCCCCCTTGCGGTACTGAGGTCGATGAGTTTGGCTGATCTGAGGTATCTCTAGTCCTTCTCGTTGATGTGTTCCTTGGGACTTCTTCCGAGCCTTGGATTCTACCTCTGGTATTCACCATTCTGTTCTGACAAGATAATTGAGAAAAGACTACTAATTCAAGAGAGCACAGATTGAACACAAGCTGAAATGAAAGATCAACCCAAGAGATTGGATTGGAACATGCAATTGTTATTTTCAAAGGTTTTCAAAAGATACAAGGTTTTCACCTTTACAGCCTTAGAGTTACCAACAAACAATACAAGCAAAGCAACTACCACAACAAGAGCTAAAAACTAACGATTACAAGGGCTAAAGCAGAAGGGTCAAGCTGAAGAGAAAACTAGGATCTCCTGTCGGTCCTGGAAGAACTGCAAGGTTCCACTTCTTCAGAGTCTTCCTCTTCTTGATCTTCGTCGGCATCCATAGGGTCCCATTCCATATCATTGTCCTCTTCTTCCTCAGATGAATCGTTGGTGTTGCATGTAGCAATCTCTTTTCCTTTGCCTTCAGGAACTTCCTTCCCTTTCGCGAGAGTAGGATATTCTGGTGCAGGGGTGTTGATCACAATGCCACGCGAAGCAGGCGTGAAATAACCCAGGTAATCCCTAGGTCTTCCCACACTCTTGCGGGCTATGAGTCTTATCTTCAAGCGGTTCTTCTTGTTCACCGATCCTTCGTCTTCGACTTCTCGTGCTTTGCTAGGTTCAGCCAACTCCTGAATTTGCTTCTCTTTCTCTTGGAGTTCTGAGCGAACCTTCGCAAGCGCTCCTTCGAGATAGTGACGGTCATCCCGAGCATTTTCATGCTCACGCAGCAACCGAGTGTAGCTTGACTCCAAGACTTGGACTACATCTCTGGTTTTGGTCAGGATGGCATCTCTCTGGTTGGTGGAGGGATGAACAGTTCGACGATCCGATCCGGGAACTTGATAGGGGACAAAGCAGAAAGGAGAACCTATAAGAAAATCATCGTACAGCTGGCGGATGGTACCTATAGCACGACGAGCAGCGTCTTGGATAGCATCTTCTTCTTCTTCTCTACGAGCTTTCTTTCTTGTTGATCCTCTCCCGATTTCTGGAATCTCGTACACAATCACCGAGGCACGGAAACCAAAAGGTCTACCATCTACTTCTTCTCGACGGACGTAGTATACGGGTCGCTGGTTGTCTCTTGCTCCCAGAAATTGTAACATCATCCAAAGCATCAACGCCCATGATCCCAACTCGTCTCCGTGAATTAGCTTCTTACCAGGGGCCATCTGCGATGATGAGACACGGAACACTTAAAAGTAGGAAAATGGTTTTGAAAATTTTCAAATAATACTCATTATGCTTTTATTAAACAAATTAGGTTTTTCACAATTAGATTTTTACCAAATAATCTAGCGATTCTCTACTTTAGGGACGCCCATTCTAGTAAGGGTCACGACCTACAGTCAAGCTTCATGCTCTGATACCATTCGCTGTGAGACCCCCATTTGAGGATCACCTTGGTAACCGCCCAGGTAGGTTACACACAGCAGGATGTCACATGAGCTCCAAACCACATAAGCATAGTAATAACATTAAACAAGTATCAGGCCCACATGGCCAATATTACATAGCCAAAGCACCGAAAATGGCGCTAAGTAGAGTTGCTAAGAAAATAACTAGTTTATCAGAACCAGAATCGGTATCCAAGTACCGAACACACAGCATAAAGCACAAAGCAACGACAAATAGCTTGACTTCCATCCGCAGCGGGGTTGGAGGGGCTTCTCCCACATCTGACTTGACTTGGTGCGCAATCCTTCTAGAACGTGGGCTTGTCCGGGGCACTTCCATCTTCAGCCGGGTACTCATAACTGAAGGAATCGGGATCCTCGAATCCCTCTTCTACAGTTGGATATAAATGCAAGGGTGAGCACTTGGTGCTCAGCAACACTCATTCCGGGGATTAATGCAATTGTACTTACATGAGGGTGAAACATATGATTCTGGGGTTTTAGTCTCATATGGATAGAGATATATAGATTTCCAGGGCATTTGTTCAGTAAAACAGTACTTTTGTCATGAAAATGATACTTTAAACATTAAACCGGTTTTCAACAAAACATTAGATGTAGTGGTCTCCCGTGAGTCACTACTTTGTTAATCGTATTATGAAAACATTCCAAAACATTACTTGTGCTATAACCCATGGATAACATCCACTACGAAAAGACTCCTGAACCTGGGAGTACAGAGTATCCGATACTTCTTTTACACTTTGCAAAGGTGTACCTCTTTTTAAATCCACTGGCTCACTCGGCTTTCAAGTCGGATCAGCTCCATGTGACTTATAATACACATGTGACAAGGCCGAGATCACACAACGCTTTTACAGTTCAGTATTAACAGCATCCCTGCCCGGTAAATAGACAGTTAAGTCTCAAGTACCGTTGTGGGTCTTCCCACTGCCTTACTTCCTAGCCTCTCTGGTCTATGTTCCCGCAGGACACATAGCCTTGGTCCATGTCCACGCGAGACATACGACCATTTAAGATTACAGCCGCTCACGGCTTAATCAGGTCTAGGGCGCCTTCCTTCTTTTACGCCTTTTCCTCTCATTATTTTTCTGAACTCACATCACTCGTGGCCGAACCTTGGCCTTCCAGTTTCCACGTGAGAAACCAGATCGTCAAACCATGCAGGGAACTGCTAATACCAAAAAGTTACTAAGTTGTGCCTGTCCCATACCAGGCAAGTGGTTGGTACGTTTACAATTCGTATAGAGACACAGCACAAGGTTCTTGTCCTTATGAACCAATAGTGAGGAGCATTCACAATCCCTGGTGCGCACCGCACCCTCTCCATACAAACCAATCCTCACTACTGATCCCTTTTATCAGTTTTCTTGTCAAAACGGTTTTCATTATAACTTCTCATGTATTTGACCATTTCAAGTTTAATGTGGACATTCAGTATATGAGTCCTAGGGTGACAAAAGCATATATATGAAGGTTCAATAACAAAAGGGGTTTCATGATTCTTTGGCTCATATCTACTCATGTCATTCAAATATAACTTGTATCTCAATTAAGCATGCATAGTAAGAAACAGTGAATATACTTCATATGAAAATATTGGGTGAGACATGATCAAAGGAATGAGGCTTGCCTTGCAATGTTGGGTCTAAATACTCAGACGGTTCTTCAAAGGCTTCTTCCGCTCCTTCAGCTTCTGACTCTGCGGCAATCAAATAACACACAAACACATACCATAAGCATACAGAAAGTAGTTTCCATAGAAATTATTAAGTAAATAAATCATGCATGCAGCGGAAAAGGTTAGGGCAAGGTCACAAGGGCTCTGGTTGAAGAAACGGCTAAAAAGGATTGAACGTCGAAGGGTCGACATTCAGTTCATGACTTTGGCATGGCTTCAAACTAGTCTTAGGATGGTTTTCTGGAGAAGTGATAGAAGGGAAAGATGTAGAACACAACTCCAGGAATCTAGGGGGCAAGGTGGCATTTCAATTGCTCAACCAGAAGGGGTCAAACAAGGCTAATGCCAGTGGCTGACATGCACTGACATAGTGCTGGACATGGCCAGAAACTAGGGCATGACTTAACTTTTGATCCAGGGCTCCAATTGATGCAACACTTTGTCTGGGAGGTAGGCATTACTAACAGGAATAAAACACTCAACAGGCACAAGAGCTGAAAGTGGCCGGAGGGTGGCCAAATCCGGCGATGAACTGCGGTGGTGTGACATGGCACAGGCACAGTTCTGGACAAACATTTGGCAAAGGCATAACTCACAATCTAGGCAGATCCAGGTGTCGAGCTAGTGGAAGAAATTGCTCAGGGAGGTGAGGCGAAGCTAAGGGACAAAGTTTCAGGGGCTAGATCTGCCGGGAAATAATTCCGGCGATCGGCGCTGGAGAAGACGACACTGGAGCTCGGGGATTTTTGATACAGGGCGAATGAGCTCAATTCCAAGCTTGGGAATGATCTCTAGGGCACAACAAGGCTACTGGAGGGGTTAATTTCATTGGAGATTGGCCGGAGGGGCTCGGCGACGAGGTCCGGCGAACGGCCGAGGTTCCAAAATGGGATTTCTTCGATTTGAGCACAATTGGGGATCCTGATTCAACAGGCTTGCTAAGAAATGGCTAAGGATCAATTTCTACTACTGGGACGAGAGCTAATTCGGGATGAAATGGCTAGCATTGGGGAAACAGGGTAATTGGGCCTTTCCGGCGATCACCGGCGATGGGGATCGATCTGGTGCAATTGGTTGCTACTAAACAGAGAGGGGGACGAGGGGAACTCACTGGTGAACTTGGATTAAAGAGAGGGGCTGTGGAATGGGCTGGCACCGTGAGCTCACTCACTGGCTCGCCGGAGAAGAAAGCGAAACAGTGAAAAACTGGGAATTTGGCTAAGTCCTGAGATTGTGCTTCTTCACAGCACTGAGGGGGTTTAAATAGGCACGGGGACGGAGCTTGCGAGGGGAAACGCGACAGCGGTTGCTTGCGCCGAGGAGAAGTTTTGTCGGGCGCAGGCGCAACGATGGCGACGGCGATGTGATCGCGCTCAGGCGGTGCTGCAGCTTTGCCAGTTGCATTGGAACTTCACCTGGAACGGCGCAGATGCGGAGGCAACAGCAAAGCTCCGGCAACGACACGTAACGCAATGCAAATGCCACGGCAACGGGAGCGCGCGCGCGAAACGCTACTGGAGCGCGGCCGTTTAACCGCTGGGCAAGGCGATGCTACGGTGGCTAGCACGTGCGCGCGGGGTGGTTCAGCTGTTCTCAACACAGGCGACAAGAGGCGGTGGCCGGCGGCGAGCAAACGCGGCGAAAACCACGGCGCGGCAACGGCGACACGCGCTGGTCGTGGGCAACGACCAGGGGCTGGTTGAATGGACCTGAAAAGAAGTTTGGGCCGTTCTGCAATTTCTGAAACTTGTTCCAGGGACTGTTCTGTGAGGAAAACTTGAATAGAACTTGGGCCTGTTTGCAAATTTGGAGATCTGAGGGTCCGATCTGAAATCCGATTTTGCAGCTAAGTTGCAAAGGATTAATAGAACTTATCTGACCAAAGTTTGGTAAGATCAGGCGAGATCTGAAGGGTTTCGACAAAATTAGGGAAAACAGTTTAGGGTAAAATAGGGTAATTAGGGTTTTAAAATGGCAAGGGTTGAAACTCAGCTTTAGGATGAGATTTTGGAGATGATCCCGAAGGGAAAAATGTTCTGAACAACATTTAGAAGGGAATGGCTGAAGCAGATTAGGGTTTGGGGTCAAGATGTGGATTTTGGCTATTTTTAGGGTTTGGCAAAAACAGGGGTGTTACAACAAAGGTGTGGATTTGGCATCAGTAGGATCATCCAAGAAATTAAAGTTGATACAACAAAGGTGGAGATGAAGCTGCAACTCAAAGCACTCTGCCAAGTGCAGAATGGCAAAAGACATCCCCTCAATGCATCTCCAGCGCCTCTTTTTTTTTTTGGAAAGTTCTGCACAAGGCAGCTTTCTCCTCCTGCACATATGCTTCTCCAGCTTCTCCTAGGGACGTATGCTGGGAGGGTGAAGATGATTGCCAAGCTTCAGAGTGGATTTGGACGTGGAAGTGTGAGCCTTACCCCAGAAAGTTGATCATCCAAGAAAAGCTGATGATACAAAGATGTTGAAGAGGGGATATTGGAAGGATTATTGTGGATCTCCAAAGGTGGAGTCGATGCAACTGGAGGGGTTGCAAGGGGCAATGTGGCAACACAGGCCTCAGCACCCTCTAGAGTCTTCGCTGCAGCTCTACTGGAGGATCTTTCATCATTTCTAAGTCTCTTCTTTGGAGGGAGCATTTCCTCAGGCACCTGTGGATTTCGAAATGCATTTGTTTCGAAGTAATCAAGTCATAAAAGAAAGATCTGCATTAGAGTTTCAGAGAGGACTTACTTTCTGAAGATCCTGATCGAGTTCATTCCTTATCTCTTCCTCATCACTCTCAATTTCAATAACCTCATTGGAATCTCGGCTCGCCATCAAGGTGGGAGTTGAGGAGGGAATAAAGACAGGGATTTAGGAGCCTCGCTATTTATAGAAACAGAAGGTGACGGTTCATATGCGCGGGTGCCTCGAGTTTTAAAAAGCGCACTACTGGTTTTCAAGGTCAATAAATTCATGATAACTTCTCGGGAGATAAACTGCAACACGGAAAAGGAAGTTGAAGAGTCAGATTAGATAATTCGATGCAAATTAAATTTGAAGTAAATAATTAAGTCTCTTTATCTACTCAGTTATTATGTGCGGTTATCAACAATTGCATGTAGATAATTCGAAGGGTGGGCACTGTTGGGACTATCACAGACGGTTGGGATATCAAACTGTCTGCTTTAATATTACAGACGGTTCTCATGTCCAAACCGTCTGTAATATGACTATTACAGATGGTTCTGATGTCCGAACCGTCTTTACTATGCCTGGAATATTGAACTGTTCGACTTCTTCAAATACTTGTTCCCTCCCTGGAGTGTTTTGCTTCCATTCGAACCGCTCCACTTCTCTTTCTCCAAGAAATGAGGGAAAATTGTAAAATTTACATAAGAACAAATTTTTAGTTCATTTTTTCAACATTAATGAAAAACAATTTCCAACTCGACACTTCGTGTCCCCAGGTTAGTGCGCCGCGCAAACATCAGAAATGGAAAAGACACAACACACTGTTGAGAATTTGAAGTGGAGCGCACTACTTTCTTTTCAAGATCAATACCATCATGATAAATATTCTCGGGAGATAAACTGGAACACGGCAAAACAGTAGTGCCCACTTTGGAAGTTGAAGCGTCAGATTACATAATTCGATGCAAATTAAATTTGAAGTAAATAAATAAGTCTCTTCATCTGTGCTGTTATTATGTGCGGTTATCAACAATTGCATGTAGAGAATTGCACTGTTGGGACTATCACAGACTGTTGGGATATCAAAACCGTCTGCGTTAATATTACAGATGGTTCTGATGTCCGAACCGTCTTTAATATGTCTGTTGAATATTGAACTGTTCGACTTCTACAAATACTTGTTCCGTCCCTGGAGTTTTGCTTCCAGTTGAACCGCTGAGAATTTGAAAGAAGTTGAGAATTTGAATCGTCGATAACTGTTCGACAATCACAGTCGGTCCTTACATAAAATCCGTCTGTAATATTACTATCACAGACGGCTTGGAGTTAAAAACCGTTTGTGATATTGATAGAA
Organism: Pharus latifolius; assembly: GCA_019359835.1. Lineage (NCBI taxonomy): Eukaryota > Viridiplantae > Streptophyta > Magnoliopsida > Poales > Poaceae > Pharus > Pharus latifolius. The sequence continues at coordinate 69,515,049 of CM033326.1, read as the reverse complement.
GTTGAGAATTCGAGGCGGCGGACACTGTTGGGACTATCACAGTCGGGCCTTTCATAAAAACCGTCTCTAATGTGACTATCACAGACGTTTTTTTACCTTAGAGCCGTTTGTGATATTCAAAGCACGTTGATATATAACTTCTATATTCTTTTTATATTATTTGCATGGGACCTGCGACTTCTATATATATTGTTTCTATATTATTTGAAGAGCTCCGATGGACTGCCCTCACAAGCCAAAGATCGCGATAGTCGTTCCTTGATCGCACACAGTGTACATACCTTTGTATGGTCGAATGTTCGACAAAAGCTAAAGAAAGATAAAGAAAGAGGGAAGATTGCATGCAGTCCAAGAATGTGCTGGAAAATTGGAAAGTTGACATAAGAACGAAGTTTTCAATAATTTTTTTCATCACTTACACAAAAAAGTAAAAATACAGAATGCTAGGTCAAGGAGTGGTCTTAGCCTTGGCTGCATCTAGAATAAAGTCAGTTTGACTTGCAGCCAGGACGCAGGACTCCTCCAGCGACAAGTTGTCCTTCTCAGGATCAACTACTACAACGTCGAGAAGGCCTGCGACCTCCCTCAGCTTCGCGATGGTATCCTTCATTATCAAACCGCAGCCAGCGATGGTCATATCCGCGGCTTTCTTCTCCTCACGAAGACGCCTCGTCCTCGCCCTAGCATTGTCACCATCCGTCTTCATGCGCTGAATGCGCTGGAAGAGATCGTCAAGGTCAAGTCGTAGCTGAGTGTGCTTCTCCGTGAGGAGCTTGTGCTCCTCCTGGAGGGCCCTCAGCTCGGCCTTGACTTTGCCAGTGTCTTCCACGGCTCCCCTTCCCTGTGCAAATCAACAGGTCAAGAATGTATTGAACAGGGATTAACAATACAGGGGTAAGTCCAAAAGATTGAGAGTTCTTACCGGGGAGGGCGAGGCTGACGCTGCCATCGAGGATGCCATTGGCGCAGAGAAGCTAAGGAGTCAAACAGTCTGAGAACTATAAAAATTTGTAAAGTAAATGACAATTTTTCCACTGTCAATTTATAGAACTTCCAAAGCGATGCTTCGTGTTCTCCTAGGCGCCGCGCGCGAAGATCGGAGACAGAAATGATCACAGTTGAGAATTCGAAGCGCCAGTACTTTTCCAGTCGGTTCAGACATCAGAACCGTCTGTGATAAGTAGACTATTACAGACGCTTCGTAGTTCACAACCGACTGTATAAATCACAGTCGGTTCTGAGTTCCGAACCGTCTGTGATAGTCTACTTATCACAGACGGTTCTCAGCTGGGAACCGATTGTATATATCACAGTCGGGTTTTAGGTTAGAACCGTCTGTGATAAGTAGACTATTACAGACGGTTCTCAGCTGGGAACCGATTGTATCTATCACAGTCGGTTTTTAAGTTAGAGCCGTCTGTGATAAGTAGACTATCACAGACGGTTTTGTGTTTAGAACCGTCTGGTTTACTGTCACAGTTGTTTTTGACATCAGAACCGTCTGTGATATCTGAACATATTCTCCCGACAGGCCTTCGCAGACAGTTTTTCATTGAACAGTTCATACCCGTCTGTGATGTGCCATCCAGGATGTCTGTTTCTGTGGTAGTGCCAGGAGCCAAACCCTCGATCAATTTCTAGATTCTTCAACCCCTATGCTCTGTCACCATAGCTCGTCTCAGGTTCTAATAGCCGATGACTTCGACCTCGCCGTTCGCCGCCGTCAAGCCACCATTGTTCGATTAATCTTGTCAGCAGCACCCTTTCTACCCCGCCTACATGATTGACAAAGTTGGCGAAGCAACGCATGTGTGGATCGTCCAGACACACAAGCCCTAGATTCGACAGTGCACTGGCATTCAGTTTTTCTATGCCAGGGTTCTTTTTGCAAATTCCCTGATTTCCTGGACTTTTCTGCAAAAACTAGTTTATCAATTAGCCACCTTACTGTATTTTGCACCTAATGCTCCAATTTGAACTTGTCATGACCTTTTGGAAGTTCCAAATTAATCCTATGCCATTCTCCGACATTGTCAGGAAAAGAACCGAAAATTGACCCTCTAGTAAACTGAATCGTCGGGAATGGTTCCTTCTTCATTGGGTTCAAAGCCGTAGAAGTCAGGATCAATGAGTCCTTCCTCTATTATTTATGTGCAAAAGCAAGGGTGAGCACGTTGTCCTCACGGTGCTCAACAAGTCTCATTTTATGAATGCTGGTATGTAGATGATGGGGAATTCCAAGAAATGAGCTCTTTGGTTTATAGGTAAGAATAGAATAGATTTTCACTCTAAAGTTTTGAAAAAAACTTTTAATTTCAAAAGCGAGGTTTTAAATTCCTAAAGTAGCTTTTAGAAACGTTATGCGTGGCGGTCTTCCATGAGTCACCACTTTTAACCAATATTATAAAAATCTTCCAAATCCTACTTATGCTGTATCGACGTGGATAGAATCCATCACGCGTAGACTCCAAAACCTGGGAGCTCAGGGTATCCGATACTTTTTGTAACTTTGCAAATATGTACCACTTTAATCCACTTCATCACTCAGCTATTTGTGAGTCCTGGAACTCTGCCTCTGGATCTACTTAGCAACAAATCAAACACAGAATGGTCACTAACTATTTTAAATGCTTTATGATCTACATGCATGCTTTCTTTAGAGAAGGAAAAGGATTGGCGATACAGGTATCGAATGTATCTATATGTCGAAGCTGGGTTGAAATGATGGAATCTCTAGGATTTGGGCTAAGAATGGATGTTAGAGGCTCTTAGGGTTTCAAGGCATAAGTATTAATATTCGGTTTGCGGCTGATTTGCTCAAATACAGCAAATGTCAGCAGGTCAACATTCGGTTCACGGCCTGACAATGTCAGAGAATGGCATAGGATCGATTTGGAGTTTACAAAAGATCATGTCAAGTTCAAATTGGAGCATTAGGTGCAAAATACAGTAAGGTGGCTAATTGACAAACTAGTTTTTGCAGAAAAGTCCAAGAATTTAGAGAATTTACAAAAGAACCCTAGCACAGAAGAACTGAGTGCCAGTGCACTGTCGTGCTCTAGGGCTTGCGCGTTTGGACAATCCACGCATGCGTTGCTTCGCCAACTTTGTCAAATATGTAGGCGTGGTCAAGATGAAACTGCTGGCGAAGTGAATTGGAAAATGGTGGCTAGACGATGGCGAACTGCGAGGTCGAAGTCGTCGGTTTTGAAAACCCGAGACGAGCTACGGTGACAAGGTGTTGTGGTTGAAGAAACTTGAAATTGTTTGAGGGCTTTTACTCTGGGGTGATGTTGATGGTGCTGGAGTGAGCAATTTTGCTGTAGTGGAGGTTTAGGGCTCGCAAGCGTTGACGCCGGACTCGGGAACGACGGTCGAAGAGGCACCGTTGACTCAAAGCAATGCTGAATAATTGGGCTCGGCTACATCATCTATGTGACACAGGGAAGGTGTAGGCGAGGTTAATTTGATCGGTGACACAGTGGAGCGTGCTGGTGATGTGAGCTATCCACGGCAGCGTGCGAAGAAACGGAAATCCTCCAAATCGGGTTAATTTCAAAATGTGATTGAACAGGCTTGCTTAGAAGACTCTGGTGATCGATTTCTTCCACAGGAGGGGAGGCTAATTTTGGCTGCAAAGGGGTCTGATAGCCGGAACAGGGCAATTTCAATCTACGGCTATCGCCGGCGATGAGGTTCACTGGAGTTCAATTGGCTACTATGGCATGATGAGGTAGGTACTAGGAACGTACCAGCGTAGTTGATTTGGAGCTTGGGGCAGTGGAGCTCTCTGGTGACGGTTCCCTTCCTCGGTGACTTGTTGGAGACGAAGAAGATGGGTGGAGTAACTGATTTGGCTTAGCTCTGGATCGGGGTCAAGATAGCTCTGGTCGCAAGCGACCTTAAATAGCAACGGGCTGGTGCTCTCGAGACTTGGAGTGACAAGGATTGACGTTGAATCGACGGGGTGGCGAACAATGGCGATGATGAGACAGCACAGCGACGACGGGACGACGTGCAGAGTCTACTACGGCATTTGCGCTTGTGCTGTTTGATTATCTTTCAGCATCTGAGCTTGCATGGCTTGCATCATCTGATTCTGAGCAGCTTGAGCTTCTTGTCTGCTCCTCTCCATCCACATCATAACCTCTACCATACTAGGTTGTGCTCCAAGTGAAGCTACATGCTCTTGGGACTGAGGTTGTTGTTCTTCTTCACTTGTTGCTCTACCTTGTGATGGGGCACCTGCCTTGCGACCACTGCTCCTTGAGTGACTTTTTGTGTTTGTCATCTTGCCTTCGCGTCACTACCAGATGTAACTAAGGCTGAGGTTGCAGCAAGGGAATAGAATAGGCGAGAGATGAGAAGAGACACCTAATAACCTATATGCAGACACTTTACACTCACAAATAGTTATACACATATAGCTTAGCTTTACAAGTTCCCAACGAAGCAATCGACAGAGATTTGCCCAAAGCAACCATTGGAAACGACACGCTACTAGTGAGTAGAAAGAGAGAAATCAGCACTAGTTGGCTGAAAGGGTAATGCCAATCCTCTATCCCACTCTTAACCTAATATTAATTAGTCATCTTCTGCATCAGTTGGAAAGGATTCTTTGTCAGGGTCAATTGTAGAATATGAGAAGTTGAAGCATCGTCCACCAAAATTACGTCCATCCTCTCATCTTCGTCACATAGCTACACGTCCAATACGTTGTTTCCAAAATGAGAACGGAAAACCCTTTTTCAAAAACTTTGTAACATATCCTATAGTATGAAAATTATCTAGAGCGAACAATAAGAAAAGAAGATAAGGAAAGAAGATTATAAGCATAGTAGTTTTTTTTTCAACATAGATTTTCGCAATTACTTGTAAGAAATTAGATTTTTCCCAAAACACATAACTAACACAGCCATTTCTATCTAGGGTCACGTCCTATAGTCAAGCTGAGCTCTGATACCACCACTGTGGGGAACTACCGCCCCATATCGAACACCACGATACGGAACAGCGCCCCCTTGTCGCAACTTCCCAGGATTTAGTTGCAAACCAGAAATGAGTACCACAACCAGCAAGATACATAAATAGTTCACAAAACATTACAAGTTCACAGTCGATAATGGCATTAATGCCTTACATAAGTTAGCATAAACATGTACAAAATAACCTTTCAACTTTTTAGCAAAACGCGGAAAAAGCGGAACTCTACTCTTCTCCCACAGCCGCTTGACCGGGGCACGCGACGCCTAGAAACTTGGATCATACTCAAAGTCTTCAAAGGACTCAGGCTCATACTCATGTGAGCCCAAGTCACTTAGCTCTTCAACCTCTGGTGGAGTAATTCAGTCACGAGTGAGTACAGGGTACTCAGCAAATCACCACTTAACAAATGCAAGTATATATAACATGACAGAGAATTCAAAGAAGATATTTGAGCTTCTTTTCCAAACCTTATTCACAACCTAACAGTTAATCAACATGTAAAGCATTTAAAACAATCTTTGGAAACTTACCTTAGATAACAATTCAAGAGTGAAGAAACTTAAGTCAATTGATAAAACAATTCATTCAAAACTACTTGTGCCTTGCAACATGGATAAAATTCATTGACCATAACATACTCCTAGAACTGGGAGTACGGAGTATTTAAATACATTTTAACTCTGCAGAGGGGTACCGCTTTACCCACAAGATTCCTCAACTTACCACTATTGACCACGACCATAGGTTTTAGCTCAATCACGCTGCTTTAAGGATATGAGACTCCTATGCCAGGTTCGATCACGCTGCTTTAAGCGTGCCACTGAGTTGAGAATAACATGCTTTTCACCCTACCTTGCTATTATACTAGCTCCGCCATGTAAGAGGTTCACCACCAGACGATGTCTTAAGAATTTCACCTCTGGTCGGGATTCCTAATACAGTTGTGAAGCATTGTAGGGATCTTCCCTCTCATACCTTCACCCTAACGCTCAGTCAGTATTGGCCTGCAGCGGGAGGGATCTTCCCTCTTCTCCAATAGTGAGCGAACACGAGGGGTTTGTGCTGGAAACCACACCCAACACGCGTGCACGGGAACCACATCCGCCACGAATCTCAGACGAATCAGCTGGGATCTTCCCAAACTGTCAGTGTAAAGTGCTGTCAAGAGGGATCTCCCCTCACTGACCTTGTGTAAGATTAGTTCATCTTTATTAAATTATTATTGACACTATACAGAGCTAGGACAATAGTTCGGTAAAGATACTTGGTCATGCCCGTCCCAAAGTAGGCTTGTGGAGGTACGTTAACATATTACTGGATGTTCAGCACAAATTGGTTAGTCCTTAACTATTCAAGAGATGAGTCCAATATACTTCTCTTTATTCACAATGATCACAACATTATCATGTTACCAACATTACTGACTCACATATTATCTCTCCTCTCTAGAATAGACATTTTTAAAAAACATCAATAGTTTTTGAAAACTATTTTACTTGTTCATGTGGATAACTCATACTACCATTATAGCTTAACCTTGGGCATCAAGAATGTTATACGTAGCTTGAGAATCAAGGATGGCTTTTCAATTTGGGACAATACCTAAGCAGGTATATTCAAACATACACGAATTTACTCAAATAGCATGCATAGTATTTACAAAACAAAATACTTAACTAATTTGAAAGTATAGGATCAATATGTTCAAGGAGATGGTGACTTGTCTTGATTTCCTGTGACAGAATCTTCTGCAACGTCTTCGATTTCTAAACGAGATAAGCACACCGAATCAATCAATCAATCAATCAAACATGCATAAGTATGAAACTATAACATGCAAGTTCTAAATCCTAATAAGTCTAGGTACTGTAGCCCAAAAATTGGATTCGATTAAGGTTGAAATGCTGAAGTTTCGAAAACAGAGTATTTAGGGTATAAAAATGAATAGTAATCATTTTCGAAAACGGCTAAAAGTGTTGAAATAGGGTTTTAGGATTAGAATTTGAATTAGTGGTAGAAGGAGAATATGTGTTAGGGTTATTGAATGGATGGTCTAGATAGATTTAGGTTTGGAGCTTGGATGAAGAAAACTCACATTTGGTGAGGTTTTAGGGCAAAACAGAGTAAGAACTCGATCCGAAAATGATGGAATGAGATCCGAGGTTTGGATCTAAAGGGAAATTACAGATTTGAAAGGTTTGGACTGAGACGAACCTAATGGCGTAGACGGATCTTTGATCAGAAGCTTCTACGCTGGATTTGGCAAGATCAAGCTGATGGCACAATATTGCCTAACACAGAAAAACTGAGATCTGGACGTTAGATGGAAAAAAAAAATCACTGTTCCTTGAAGAAAACGATGAGACGAACAAAATGACGCGGTCAGAATTTCAATCGGAGCATCCTAAGGCTGAGAATGACATTGCATGTCAGTGACAAAGACACACGGACACACATGCACACACTGTACAAGTGTCTGAGGGCTGGCACTGGACACGGCCGCTGGCACAGCGGCACACGTGCACGCCGGCGGCTAGCCGGACCATGGCTGGGGCTTAGCTTCATTGTATATGAAGCTTGGACAAGAGGGAAGACGAAGGACAAGGTTGGTTAAGGCGGCGCTCGGCCGACGAGCTCCAGCTCGGCGATGATCGGCGACGGAAACGACGGCGAAGCAACCAAAAATGGTAGAAAGAATGTCTAGGAGTATGCTGGAGATATGAGGAAGACAATGGCGATGTTGGTTTCGCCGGCTAAGCGGCCAAGAAGGCTCTCCACGGCGAGGCGGCACGGCGCACTGCATGCCGCGACCAGGACGACGGCGGCAGCTCTCTGGGGACGAAGAGGCAGTCGGGATGGCTCGGGAAGCGTGTGGGAACAATCTGGAGATGGTGAAACAGAAGCTAATTGAAGAATGGAGGCCGGAATCGACGAGACCTCCACGGCGGCCGGAAGCAGGGAAGAAAGGGGGCTCGACGGCGAAACTCCGGCGAAAGACTACGAACAGAGCTGAAAATTGACAGAAACACTATTGGAAGCAAGGCGAATCTGGTGACGCGAGTGGATTTGGAAATGCACGGCCGGAGCTACTAGACGTCAACGGCGACCGGCGGTGACAAACTTGCATGCATCGAAAATGGAGCTCCCGCGACCAAATAGCCGGACTCCAGTGGGTACAAATACTCAAGGAAGTGAGGCGGACACGGGAGATATACCAAGACAAGCAGACGATGTCCTGAGCTAGGAGAATGACGACGAATGCCGCGGCTGCCGGCGATGGAGCGCGCTCTGGCCTGCTGACAGGAGCGGCAGAGAGCTTCAGGTCGTCATTTTATGTGTGAAAGATGCATGGAATGCAAAATTTTCAAAGGCAAATGTTTTCTAAGTGTAAGAATTACTAGCCTACTGCTTTGCCTGGTGGAAATGAGCTGAAATGAGGTATGTCTTGATTTATATGCAATGGCATTGGAGGTGTTGCTTATTGGAGAAGTTTTGGTCTGAGGTGTAATGCATCTAACATGGGTAATTTGGTCTCTACGCTGTAGTGACTGTTCAAATGGTGAGGTTAGAAGTATAAATGCACATAAAATAATACTAAAGTCTTGTCTAGGGGTTTATTTGTGATTTTAAAAAACTGTGGGGGCTGATTTGCAAAAGGTGTTGTCGACTATTCGGACTCGGGGTCCTTAGCCGAACTTATGCAAAATTTGTAGGTTGTGAGACCTTTCAGGGTGTCCCTCCGGAAAGGTATGATGAATTAAAGAGAACTAGAGCACAGAGAGGTTTATACAGGTTCGGGCCCTCGATGGTGGGAGTAATAGCCCTACGTCCTGTTGGGATTTCACTATGTATAGTAAAAGGATTTACAGAGTTATGGAAAAAATCTTCACAGGCGAAGATTTTCCCTATATGTTTGAACAAGACAAAGTTTGGAGGGCTTTGTGAAGGCTATCTAATTTAGACTACTGTCTTCGGGTTGCTTTTGTTTGATCAAGTTCGATCAATCGATCTCTCCCTCTCCCTGTTTGATGCATTGGGCTACCCCTTTATACTGGTCGAAAGGGCGCTAAGTCATAACAGCATCAAACAGTTGCTTAGATGCGGTTTTGTCAACCGCTCTTAACTCCCACGCAGGTTTAACATGTGTTATTCATGGATAACCGCACGTATTAACCTCCTGACGGTTGTTCTCCTATGTGGAAGAATCTTCGTGATACTCGGGATATCCCTGTCACAGGGACAGAATAATCCCACTTCCTATGGTCGAAAGTGCTCTGACCGCGCGATGTTGGCTGACCGCGCAACATCTGCAGTCTTCTGTTCGCGTATAGCATACGAACTCCTAACCGTGCACTAGCTGCGGTCTGATCGCGTAAAGACTGCGACCTCGTGCCTGTGCTCCTCAGAATGACTTGAGTTCGCACCACCAGGCGCTTGTCTGGTTCGAATCTATCCTGAACTAGTCGTACATTTATTTGAACTGACTCGGGTATCAATCCTCGTTAAGTGTTAGCATGAAAAGCAGCATTTCTGGTTACTTGTGCCAATTAAAATATTATAAAAAATTTTATAAGAATTTTCTATACATTTTGGAAATTAAAACAAATCCTAGATGCATGTTTTAAATAAAAAGTGTCATTTCATGTAAATAAATGATTTTATTTTATGCATAAAAATTATGATATGATGGGTTTTCAAATATGCATGCATGAAGATAAGGTGGAGCGGATCATTAGGGAATTTACAGATAGATAGAAACAAGCTGACAAAGAAGAAATAAAGAAATTTGCTGAGTTGAATTGGAATGAGCTGAATTTTGATCAGAAGGATTAATCTGAGAAAAAAATTTTGGGGGGGGGGGGTGGGTGGGGGGGGGGGGCAAAAGTAAGATTTTTGGACTATTCCAAACTCGCTGATTGATTTGTGAAATGGCATGATAGTAATAAGTTGAGAGATCTTGCTCGTAAAGAATACACATCTACAAAGTTAAAAAGGTATTCAAATACTTTGAGCCCTTGAAACCTTTGGAGCCTGCAAGCTGTGAGTTCTACCCATGTCGATACGACACAAGTAGTGTTACCATGGTTTTGAATAATAGATAAATTTTGGGATGGTTAAAGGATGACCATCAAGAAACCCTTTTACCCATGTTAATAACTTAGATTTTATACAACCGCTTCAAACTATTGCTTTCATTTAACTATGTGTGTATATTTGTACTTAGACTCAACACCAAACTTACTTTCTGTTCCATCAACTACCTTATCATGTATATGTGTATATGTATATGAATGCAGTAGTTAAATGTGACTTGCTGAATATGTTGTACTCACCCTTACTTAACAAAAAATTCAGTTGAGTAGGAACCTATTGAATGGGAGTTCGAAAAGTTGAACCTGAGGAGGAAGATGCATAAGGTTGTTCAGGAGTTTTGAAGGTGTCAACGATTCGGACTCGGGGTTGTCGACGATTCGGATTCGAGGTCCTTAGTCGAACTTATGCAGAATTTGTAGGTTGTGAGACCTTTCAGGGTGTCCCTCCGGGAAGGTATGATGAATCAAAGACAACTAGAGCACAGAGAAGTTTATACAGGTTCGGGTCCTCGATGGTGGGAGTAATAGCCCTATGTCCTGTTGGGATTTCACTACATGTAGTAGAAAGTGTTACAAAGTTAGGGAAAAGTATCTTCACAGATGAAGATCTTTTCTATATATCTATACAAATAATGCCAAGGAAGGCTTGTGAAATCTAACTAACTTAGACTACTGTCTTCTGATCCTTTGAGTGTTGGATTGTTTAATTCGATGATCTGATCATCGAATTGTTCGATTGTCTCGATCTGCTTGTCCCATCCCCTGTTTGATGCATTGGGCTACCCCTTTTATACTGGTCGAAAGGGTGCCAAATCATAACGGGATCAAACAGTTGCTTGGATGCAGTTTTGGCAACTGCTTTTAACCTCCAAGCAGGTTTAACACGTGTTATTCACGGATAACCGCACGTATTAACCTCCTGATGGTTGTCTCCGTGCGTGGAAGGATCTTCGGGATACTCGGGATATCCCTGTTGTAGGGATAGAGCAATCCCGCGTCCCCTGGTCGAAGGTGTTTTGACCGCGCGTTGTTTGCTGACCACGCACCATCTACATTCTTCTGTTCGCGTATGGCGCACGAACTCCTAACCGCGCACTAGCTATGGTCTGATCGCGTAAAAGCTGTGACCTCATGCCTGTGCTTCTCGGAGTAACTTGAGTTCGCACTTTGTCTGGTTCGAATCTGTCCTGAACCAGCCATGCATTTATTTGATCTAGCTCGAGTATCAATCCTCGTCAGAAGGGTTGTATACCGTAGTTGAATCACGATTGTGGAGGGTCCTAGGTTTCGATGTGGTTTCCTTTGCTAAAAATATCTTTTATGAACTTGTAATATTTGATTGTAATTGCCCCCTTATGTATGGTGTTGTGAATTATGGCCAATAAGCCTTATGTTGTATCCTCTAAGTACTTGTTATTGTTTTAATATTTAGTTATACATGTGTGCGACTGCATCTTGAATAATCGAGGTAAGAACACACGGTACGCCCAATGGTGGCCCCACATATTGTTAATCTACATCCAAAGAAAAATGTAAGAATTACATATATCTATATATTTATGAGGCCACTTTGGAAATATACGATAATAAATCACTCTAAGAAGGTAAAATGGTATATTTCTAGGTTTTACTTCCTCCATATAAAATAGCAAGAAAGTAGAATAACATAATACACAATGGCTTAAGTAGGATTTTTTTTGAAGGAATAGCTTAAGTAGTCTTAAATACAACCATAAAGTACTCATAATAAGCATGCTTTAGTAATATATAAATTTGGCACATTAATATAAAGATCAATCATGGCAATCCTGACGACACAAAAAAATATTAAACAGAGAAATTAACAATCCCATAATTAATATCCTCGCAAATGCTCATTCAATAGAAAGTAGTAGTATACTCATCTATTGTACTAAGTATACTGCTATTTAATACATTGTGTAAAATTTAATTATTATTTTGACATGATAATTTTTTTTGTTCACCATATGAAGGCCAAATAGTGAGGCAATTTCAATTTTTGACAGAGAGAGAGCTTGATATATAAAGCAATCATATGTTACAACTAAGATTAGTGCAATTATAGAAAGAAGTATGTGATACTGAAAATATAAAAAAAAAGGTTTTCCTAGTAAGCATGATTCAAGTAGTATATAGTATTGTTCCATCAAGATAAAGACCATTGCATTGCAATCATAACAAACCTGACTCAGCAAAAAGTATTAAACAAAGAGAAATTAACAAAAAGTATTAAACATAGATAAATTTAAGAATTAAAGGATGAGTAAAATATTATAATGCAAGATTATTCTGACAAAGTAAGTGGCTTGAGATCATGAATACCCGGAGTCCCAAATCAGGATTTGCAAGTGCAGAACTCCGAAACACAACCACAGCCACGGGCAAAGCACAAATTATGATTGGTGTGTGCACAAAGCAGTAAAAGCGGCACCTATCAGTAATCACAACAATGAAAATAAAACAGTGTAATGGATAAGCGGCTACAAACTTACTGCCAAAAAAAATCAGGAGTGATCAAAACAAAATCTTAAGTTAATAAGAGATCACAACCCACTAAGTTGGGTTGCTACTGTTTTGCTTCTCCAGGATTGAGCTACGTCATTAGTTTTTTTTGGTCCGCTCGATGGTCTTGGTTGGCGGCCTGGATCCTGCCGCATGTGGAGGTGGGTGCCTTGCACCATCTGCCTTCAGCTGTGGTCCATGTTGGCTGTGGGATCTGCTGCTTTGATGGTCCGGATTTGGACGCGTGGCTGGTCAACGATATGGGTGGCGCCCTCTAATGAAAATAAAACCGGTTCATCCAACACCAAACCTGGAATGCCCACATGCCCGGAAAAAAAATTAAATCTAGACAATTAAAATCGGACCACAGTAGAAGTAAGCAGTATCTGTTTTTTTCATCTTAGATTAATTGAATTTCACTATATAGAGGTAAAAGAATCCTGTGCAATATTGATTTGAGATGTTCAAACATATCGGGGAGTGAACGATCAAATAAGTCAATATGTTTGTTCATGTTAGTTTAATATTTATAATGCATTTAAACTCCCTTTTATAATCTAAAATTGCATGGCAAAAATACCGTTGGGAGATAAAAAAAACTGTGCAGCAACTTTTGAAGGAAAAATGCTCCTCAAGAACTTTAAAAGTGACACTAACCAAAACAAACCTCTCACTTATTCTTATTCCAAAAATCCACAAATTTTGTTTCGTAAAATTACCTTTGAGTTAATTGAAAGTTTACACATCCATAGTTTTTACACTTCAAATTTTGTTTCAAAAAATTGCCTTTAAATTTTTGTAGAGGAAAATTATCAATTAACTTGCATAAATCAGCTATAGTTTAAAATGTACACCAAGTAAATTTTGAAAGTTATTTCATAGTATTGTTTTATTTCGTAATATCGCATCTATTTAGTATGTCCATCAGAAAGTGTACACGAACAAATCAAAATATACGTGAGCATTAGAAGAAATGTTCGAGATGTAATTTCGGTAGTATTGTATGTACATTTCATTGAAACTATGCGCCAATGTAATTGAAAATGTTCGTCCAATTAATCAAAAATGTACACAGGCTATAATGAAATCGTATACAAATTAAGAAAAATATATATCTTTTATTTGAAAGTATGCATGGGTTTGAGGAGAGGCAATGGGAGAGTGTATGAAGAGAAAAACTTTTTCTTGGATTATGAATCACTCTTTCATCTTGATAAGAGTAAAAGTAAAAAAGAGCAAGTCACTTCCATTATCACTCCTCTTAAAAAGAAATTTTTTGACTTCTAACACCAGAATATAGTGAATGAGAGAATTTTTTCTTAAAATTTGCCAAAGCAGCACTCTCTCAACAAAGTAGTGGGGTTATGCAACAAATATGTGTATAAAAAAATTAATTTATTTTCCTTCGGAACCAGCACTCTCTCTCTTGAGAGGTGTGCATACTTTCACTACCTCACCAATTTATTTGGATTCTGTAGTGGTTCATATTCAAATTTAATTTTTTTATTAAGGATAATAATTTATTTATATAAATCAACATAGTTTAACATGTATAAAAAGTAAATTTTCAAAGTTATTTTATAGTTTTGTTCTATTTCATAATATTGCATCAATTTAAATGCATACAGTGGAAAGAGTACATGAACAAATCAAAATAGACGTGAGCATGAGAGGAAATGTTCATGTCCTTATTTCCACAGTTTTGCATGTGCACAATGAAACTAAACGCTAATATAACTGAAATGTATATCCAATGAATCAAAAATGTACACAGACTACAATGAAATGAAACTGTACGCTAATTAGCAGACATATATGTGATTTATTTAAACGTGTGCATTTCATATATAAAGAGAAAAAAAACTTTTTGGGGTATGAATCACTCCCTCATCTTAAATAGTGTACAATTGAAAAAGATAAGTCATTTTCATCGTCTCTCCCTGTCTTAAAAATAAACTCTTTTGACTTTAATGAATGAGAGAACTTTTTCTTGAAACTTGATATAACTATTTTAAATCTAAGATTTGACATTTTTTTGAGAGGGAAATATTCTTGATTAAATAAGACGAAAGATTAAAAATTTTCTTACAAACATTAAATTTGAAAGTGGAAAATGTACGTCAACTAATCCAAGAAATGTACATCAATATGTTCCAAATGTCCATGATTTCTAAACATACAGTACATCACGTTTCACGTTTAAAGTAATCTACAAGTTTATGCCAATATATTCAAAAATATACATCATATTGATTGAAAATGTACACAGAGTTAATTAAACATGTATACATACTAGCAAAATATAGACCAATTATTCGCATGTTTACATCTTTTCTAACATGCAATACATCATGCATGAACATTCAGTACATGAGAAATTGATAAAACATAGATTCACATACAAGTATTTGCAAGTGTACGCAAACTTTATTGGAACCGAATGCTTGGAAGAATTCTGAGATACATTTTGTATAAAATTTTAATACAAGAGGCAAACTATGAAGATCCATGAACCAAACAAAATCAAAGTAAAAATAATTGAACCTCTAAGATCAAACCCACACGGAAGCTAGTACAACTTTTGAGCTCCTACCCAATATAAGACCATGAAGTGTTGAATTTTTAGTTTGGAGGACCAAATCCACGAACCAAAATCATAAAAATAAAATAACCTTAGACTTTGATTGTACTAAAAACTCGTAACATCTCATACCACATCAAAATCATGCTTGTGATTGTCGAACCACGATTGCCAACCACCAACCACCATCATCTCTTCTTCTCTCTCACTCCCTCCCTCCTTCCAAAAGAAAAATCATATCGTCTTTCAATCCCTCTCTGCCTCCCACTAATATTACCAAGTGATCGCTGAGTCAAAGTTGCGTATATGGCCATCAAACCGCGGCCACCGGCCACTGTCATCTCTTCCCTGTCCCTCTCCCTCACTCGTTCCAGAAAAAGACCTATCTTTTTCTCTTCCCTCCTCTCTCCCTCCCTACTTCCATACAAAAGTCCCCCTCTGTCTACCCTACATCCACTGCCACACTCTCTCTCTCTCTCTCTCTTTCTCCCTCCCTCTCCCTCTTTTATTTAATCATGCCACTTACAGCCACTAAAAAGAGAAAAGTGATTGCTTGTTTCGTCAACTTTAGGGATGCTTACATCACCATGTCCTTGAGTATATGTGCACAGACAAAAATAAATACAAGTAAATACAATAGAATTTTTTTATAGATAACCCACAGAAAAAAAATCATTTGAAAAAATAATTCACAGTTGATGTATTTTACAAAATAACTCATCACATCAGCTTGTCGAGTCCTGGAGATTTGACAAGAGTTTATCAAGTGCCCAACACTTGACAAACCCTTTGACTCATCGCTCGTGGCACTACTATAGAATTCATTATCACAGTCGGATCAAAACAGTCATCACAGACGGTTCTGACCCGTCAGGGATATTCAAGTACTATTACTGACGGTTTTGAACAGTCCGTGATTGTTCCCTTCACAGACTTATAAGATCAAAACCGTTTGTGATATTCATACTACACAGACTGTTATAACATCAAAACCGTCTATGATACTCTTACTATACAGACTGTTATAAAATCAAAGTCGTCTGTGATACTCATATTACCACAGACGGTTATAAGATCAGAACCGTCAGTAACAGTATGAGTATCGCAGACTGTTTTGAGGTCAAAACCATCTGGGATAGTGTCATTATCGGCGACGGTTATAATCTCAGAACCGTCTGTGATAGTGTGAGTATCACAGACGATTTTTATCTTATAACAATCTGTGATACTCATACTATCGCAGATAGTTATAATGTCAGAACCATCAGTGATAGTATAAGTATCACAGATGGTTTTGAGGTCAAAACCATCTGGGATAGTGTCATTATCGGCGACGGGTTATAAACTCAGAACCGTCTGTGATAGTGTGAGTATCACAGATGATTTTTATCTTATAACAGTCTGCGATACTCATACTATTACAGACGGTTATAATGTCAGAACCGTCAGTGATAGTATGAGTATCGCAGACGGTTTTGAGATAAAAACCATCTGGGATAGTGTCATTATCGGCGACGGGTTATAAACTCAGAACCGTCTGTGATAGTATGAGTATCACAAATGGTTTTAATCTTATAACAGTCTGTGATACTCGTAGTATCACAGACGGTTTTCAGGTCAAAACCATCTGGAATAGTTTCATTATCGGAGACGGTTATTAGCTCAGAACGGTCTATGATACTCTGTGATACGTGCATATTAATATTTTTTTTAATAAATTTCTTTTTTTTGTGGCTAGCCTCAAGAATCATGCTAGCCATGCCCTCTATACAATAGCATTTCATATATATAGTTCATTTCATACATGCACAGTACTCAAATATATATAGTTCATCTCATACATGCATAGAACTTAGAAACATGTACAATAGCATGCAGTTCATATATACAACACAGAACTCAGAAATATGTATAATTGAGCTTGAACAAATAAATGTAATCGACAATTAAAATCAGTATGTTAGATGTACTATACTATCTGTACCTATTTCTCAGTTAGATGCCCTTCAAATAATCTCAATTAGTAAGGCCGCACTAATACGAACCTTGCGGGTCCCTAAATTCCCCCTTGGTTGATATGACCTCCGCAAGGAAAAACTCAGCGAGCATCCCTCGGACCATACCAATCTACCGAGGGTCAAAGCTTTCTGAAGGGAAGTCGACCCCCTACAGCAAGAGTTGGTATCAAAGAAATAAGCTCAATACAGTTGTAAATTCTGCCAAATCGATACAAAGGGGAGCAGTTGTATACCTCGGGGAAATTTGGCCGGAAATCTGGTCGGTGAGGGGTGATGATCAGGTCATACATGTGGCGCATCACGTAGAACCCACATGTATTGTCGTCCGGCTGCTGATGGCACTGCCAATTTACAGACCGAGAGTTAGCTGGGGACACGTTATAAAGTAAAACAGATGCCAGTTGAAATTTGTACCAAAAATTGTAACCACTGAAACTTATCGGCTGGCCGCTCGTGTTGTCGCCCTCCCTCGGCAAAGTAATTCGTGAAAGCCCTACAGATAGTCAAAATTGACAGTTTGAGGATAGTCAAAATTGACAATTTGAGGACAGTAAATCTAGATGCAAGACAGGTCCACATGAATATCATAACCTTTCGAATACATCTTGTGCGCCGCAATACTCGTACCTTTTCCTCTGCAATAAATCAAGGTAGAACACCTTGTTCCTTTTTGGAATAAGTACTAGCAGGATCCAGTGGTAGCTACATGTTACACATAAAGAATTAATAATTTAATCTAAGTTTGGGAGTGTGCATATGGAGACACTAATCTACGGGTGAAGTACTGATGAAAGCACTCACCTCTAGTTGTAGAGTACAAGTATGTACTCCTTGTCGACCTGAGCAAGCAACCCTTTTTTGATGTAGTCGACAACGAAGTCCGTGTTGTGTTGAGTCTTGAGCCCTAATTCGGGTTTTGGTGATTAATGACATCCGGAGTACACACAACTAATTTTTGTAAATGAGATTTAGGTGTTGGCATGGCATGCGCCAACACGGAGGTGAGCATGACGACGGAGGAGCGCTCGGCGGGGCAAGGAAGGGAAGAGGAGGCGGTGGGCACCGAAGACGGCGGAGGAGGAGGCCATGGGAGGTGTGAAGTTCACATCTGAGGCAATCTCCTCCCCAACGCATGGTTTTAGATCTAGCACCATCTCCTCCCAACGCACAGCTTCAGATCCATTGAGATCTCACCTCCCGGCAACATATTACCTTAAATCTGGCGACGCAGAGGTGGCAACGGCGGTGAAGGGGGCGAAGGAGAGGAGGCAGTTGCGGTAGCAAAGGAGCGAAGGGGCGGTGAGGGGTGGAGGCGGCTGTGGTGGCAGAGGCGCAAAGGGCAAAACTACAGAGGTAAGGAGGCGGCGGCGAAGAGGGTGTTGCGGCAGCAGGGTGGAGGGGAGGAGGCAGCACAGGGGCTAAGGCATCATGCTGGCGGAGGGGTGGAGGAGACGAGGCGGCGAATCTAGGGTTGGGTGAGGGTTGACGGAGGAGTGCTCGTGTGGATGTAGGGTTGGGTTTGGGTTTAACCCGTATCCAGCTATTTAAGTACATATACATACAGATTCGGGTTTAACCCATATCCACATTCGTATCTAGGCTATTTAAGTCAAACCCGAACCTGAACCCAAACGTTTAAAAAAACAGATCTGCATCCACATCTGAACCTAGGTTGGATCCGAATTTTGCTATCTGTATCCAGCTCCATCCGGATCTGGCTCCGGGTTGAACTTGACCCGACCTGGCTCCATTTCCACCCCTAGATATATCCCTATCATTCTCTTCTCCCCTCTCCTTCTCCTTGCCTTCTTCCGCCCCCAACTGTAGACGCCACCACCCATATTGCGGCTAAGGATGAGGCATTGCCTACCCTCCTCCCTGTCTCCTCTTCCGGCCCACCGCCACCACCTTACTGCCGTTGTCGGTCTCCCCCACGAACTTCCATTGTGCATTGTTGCCACCTGCGGCTAGCAATGTCTCCATGGCCCCACTGCACAGGAGATTCTAAAGAGAGGTTACGAAATCCTGTAGTGAATAAATCCAAGACAAGTGCACATTCATCAGCAAATGTCATAAACTAGTTATAGGTTATGGTTTTTCACAATGATTATCATACAAAAGTTTTTTATCACTGTGTTTTCACTTTTGCTGTCGTATTTTCTTATTTTAGGTTATCGCACAAAATGATCCTAATATTAAGAGTTTTTTAATTTCGCACGATTAGGAAGTGCTAGAAAAAATCAATGGCTAAAAAGGCCATATAGCACAATGTGATGGCTTACTTGAAAACTGACATTGATATGGAGTTTTTTTAATCTTAGATTTTATTTAAGATTTAATATATCCCCTTCATATATTAAGTGCATTCTCATTGTATCTTACTTGTTTTATTTGTTTTTTCAGACCGCGCTTACTCTTTTGAATGTGGGGTTCTTCGTATTTGCCTGCATCTATTAAGTAGAGCAAAGCATTGGTGGCAAACCTTTTTTTTGGCAAATTTTGTTATGATATTGTAAAGTTGCTATATTTTATATTTTCTATAGAATATCTCATTAAGATGTGAATTATGTTGACTCTAGGCCCTGGTTAGGGTTTAGCTTATTAATGACAAGCGAAAAGAACAAAACTAATGCGTTTATTCTGAGTGGTTCAAGTTTCAGATCAAAGAATGATGACATTGTGACAAAAGCAACAAGCGGGGAATCCTCAAACCTCATGAAAGATAGCCGAGGTAAAGATAAAGATTAAGATTCATTTTCTAGTCTTTTACCGTGTTGCGGCGTGCCAGTATACATAAGTATACACATAAAGAATATGGAGAACACATATTCTTAGAGAAGACAGGTACTTTATTAATTCTCAAGTGAATTACAAGTTAAAAATCCCCCTGGGATTTACATGTTCTCAATATGCCAAAGGAAAGTACATCTTTGTCTTTAGGGAATTGCATAATTTATGGTTCCTCAGGTCTTTTGAAAAGCTCCTGGTTAATTACATCTGCAGGACAAGTCGGCAGAAAACCTCTGATTAAGCTGTGCTGATGGTTGTTGTCTTCAAGATTCAAAATAATTTTGCCCTTTGATGAATGTATGCAATGTGTATGCCCATGCATGCAAATATGCAAATCCATAGCCTCATCAGTCTATGGTGCTATCACAAAAATGTGGCCTTCACCTCATCGGTGCCCAGCCAGGGGGTTGTTCGGTCTCATCGGGCATGAACAAATGAATGCCCTCGCCTCATCAGTATCCAGCATGAATGGGGCCCGGCTTCATTAATCATGGACAAAAGAGCATGTCACATTCGCTTCATCAGTACCCAACGATATGAAAAAATGAATGACTTTTGATAACATCTTGACTTCATTAACTTCAGGAAATGCACTTTGCATGGTAGACTTCCCATTGGAATATCCATCACGGACTTAGAAATATTTTGACAACATAATTATAGCATTGGCTCCTCTTTCGACTAGCTGGATGGGAGATTTTCTGGCCTCTGGTCACTTTGAAACTTGGAGGAATAGTTTCTGGACAGATCCTTGATTACTCATCAAAATTTGAGATTAATCAGATCATCGGATTAGAAACTATCTTCATTGTATCGCTCGTACGTCAAGCTGGAATTCAGCAAAATAGAGCTATTTGCAATGGTCTTGATGACCTTCTTGCTCTCTGATCATCTTGAAACTTGGAGGAATAGTTTCTGCACAGATCCTATATCACTCATCAAAATTTGAGATTAATCGGACCATCGGATTAGAAAATACCTTCATTGTATCTCTTGTATGTCAAGATGGAATTCAGCAAAACAGAGCTATTTGCAATGGTCTTGATGACCTTTTTGCCTTCTGATCATCTTGAAACTTGGAGTAATAGTTTCTGCACAGATCCTTGATTACTCATCAAAATTTGAGATTAATCAGACCGTCGGATTAGAAACTATCTTCATTGTATCGCTCGTACATCAAGTTGGAATTCAGCAAAACAGAGCTATTTGCAATGGTCTTGATGCCCTTATTTCCCCCTGATCATTTTGAAACTTGGAGGAATATTTTCTACACAGATTCTCGATTACTCATCAAAGCTTGATATTAATCGGACCGTTAGATTAGAAACTATCTTCATTGCATCGCTCGTATGTCAAGCTGGAATTCAGCAAAACATAGCTATTTGCAATGGTCTTGATGACTTTCTTGCCCTCTGATCATTTTGAAACTTAGAGGAATAGTTTCTGGACAGATCCTCGATTACTCTTCAAAATTTGAGATTAATCAGATCGTCGGATTAGAAATTATCTTCATTTCATCACTCATATGTCACTTGGAATTCAGCAAAACAGAGCTATTTGCAATGGTCTTGATGACCTTCTTGCCCTGTGATCATATTGGAACTTGGAGGACATGATTCATTTCAAGTCTTCTATTCACCATATAAATTTGGGATCGATCGGACATCTGGATGAGAAGTTATCATCGATCTATCTCCCATGGGGCAAAGTGAATAAACTTCTCGATATAGCATCTCCTTTGGTTGAATTACAAATTAGAAGACTCTGGACGAATAGCACCACTGATCGAATTCAACACTTGATCGAAAGTGCAACTTTGCCTCTGGCCGAAAGTTAAACAAACGGGTATTGGTGGAAAGCCACTTTGATTGTGGTCGAACTGACACATTGATTTTGGTCGAATTTTGCCTTCTGATCGTGATAGTATTTGAACTTTGCCTCTAGTCGAAAGTGGACTTTCGAAGCATTGGTCGAAAATTTAAAACAGGTCCGATTGAATTGGACTTTGCCTCTGGTCGAAAGTGAAACTTTCGAAGCATTGGTCGAAAATTCAAAATAGATTGTGATTGAATTGGCGCACCAATCTTGCTCGAAATTTGCCTTCTGATCATGATCGAATTGAATTTTGCCTCCGGTCAAAAGTGGAATTTTCGAAGCATTGGTCAAAAATTCAAAACAGATCATGATCGAATTGGCGCACCGATCTTGCTCGAAATTTGCATTCTAATCGTGATCGAATTGAACCTTTCCTTTGGTCGAAAGTGGAACTTTCGAAGCATTGGTCAAAAATTGAAAACAGATCGTGATCGAATTGGCGCACCAATCTTGCTAGAATTTTGCCTTCTGATCGTGATTGAATTGAACTTTGCATCTGGTCGAAAGTGGAACTTTCGAAGCATTGGTCGAAAATTCAAAACAGATCGTGATCAAATTTGAACTTTGCCTCTGGTCGAAAGTCGAACTTTTGAAGCATTGGTCGAAAATTCAAAAAAGTCGATAGTGATCCAATTGTCGCATTGGTCTTGGTCGAATTCGACCGAAAACACAATGGATTTCGACTAGGTTACTATTTTCTTGCTCTGTGATCAAAAGTGTCTTCGCAGCTTTCAAATCTTTGATTAACGGCAGATCTTGGTGGCATCCTGATCTTTGATCGGAAAGCGCATTTGTAATCTTCAGATCTAGGCTTCTCTTCATCTTCATGGTAGACCGACACGGGCACCAACGAATAGGGCTCCTTTTCTGATATGCAATGCATGATGTATACTTGTAATGGATCATCACTTAGCCCTGGTAACCTTCATGGACTGCTTGAGTGGATCTGCAGGGGAAGAAGAGGGCTCTCTGTTCGAATAGAGAGACTCTTTGATCTGCGTCTTCTTCTTGTTTTGCTGGCACTAGTCTTCTGCTAGCCTTTGTCCTCCTTCGTTCACCTTTTGTTTCCTGGAAAAGGCTAGCACCCCTCTCTATTTATAAAGGCTCTGGGTTGGTTGCAACCATCCAACAACCAGGGATTTTTTGGGGGATTTGAATTTGAAAAGGAGATAAACACTTGTTATTTAATTAAAAGATAATCCTAGCATTTATCCTGATTTTGGTCGAGCTCGGGCTCAATGTTGGTGCGACCAAACCAAGTCTGAGTCAAATTCGACTAGAACTGAGTTCGAATTTGAGTCCGATTCGACCAGGACTAATTGATTCGACCAAGCCCAATAGGCCCGAGGTGTCGGTGCGACCAGGCCCAATTGGTTCGACCAGGCCCAATAGGCCCAAGGTGTCGGTGCGACCAGGCCCAATTGGTTCGACCAGGCCCATTCTGAAACTGAGTTGGATTCGACCAAGCCTAGTCCAAAACTGATTCGGCCAGGCCCAAATTCAAACCTAGCTTTGACTGAACCAGCTCCAATTTGACTAGTAGGTATTTAGTGGGATTTTGACCAAATCTTAGTCACTTCTTTTTATCAATGGGGCACAAATGTTACATGATGAATTTATTACAAAATTTCGTCGAACATACCAGTCATTGGTGGTGAAATCGATTGGATTAATTCCTTCCGTTTTAGATTTATCAGTCGTACTACTAAGAGGGGTGTAGCCCTAGTAGCTTAATCCATCTTATGCTTTGAAACTTAAATGCATACTAATTGCACCTGAAACGGTGTGATTGTGTAATAACCTCAAGTGGACGGTTGAACGTTGAGCACTTGAGAGTCGAATTCTACAAGGAACAAGCGTATCATCTCTCTAGCTTAATCTATCACTGATTAAGTCTAAACGAGTTGGGGGTTTGTTTTGCTACAACAAAATCTATTACTAAAACTATCAATCTAGGGTTTTAAAGTAGTAAAGAGTAGGTACGAAATCTAGAGTTCGTAAAGTAGGAATGAAAACCTAGGGTTTCGGGAGTTTCATAACCATCGTTGTAATTCTATCCAAGGTCCAAGGATTGTAAGTTAATTTCAATCGCTTTCCAAGACAGATTAAGTTGTCAGTATGGTCGCTGGTACAACGGTCAGATGATCGCTTCCACTCTTACATTTGGTGAGACCCTCTCTCCTGTTCAGGTTCCCGCGCGAAAGCGCTAAGGATTCAAGAGCCCCCCTAAATCCTTTGCAAGGCTCAACTGTTACGTCTATTGCCGAAACGAGAATTTAGGGTTTGGAGGAAGAAAACATTAAGAATAACTCCAAAACTTGAGATCAAGACTGAGGAAGAATCATGCCTTCCGGATTAGGTCATCCCTAACCTTAGAAGGGATCTACTCGCAAAAAGCCATAATAATGCAGAAATAACAATAGGAATTAAATGAAAACTTACTTGATTGCTTGAAAATTGAGTTTGTCGTCCTTGCCAACTTACAAAGACAGGAAAATAGATAAGGGAGCTCTACTAAGAAAACAATAAAAAAAACTAAGCCCTAAGGGCATCTAAAGCCTAAGAGAACATCTAAAAACTATGTATAATTGAGCCAAAAGCTTCTCTATTTACAGTACATGGGATAACATGCCCAAAAATAACTTCTTGACGTGCAGGTGACAAATTTTGGCTTCAAACGGCGTGAGAACAGACAAATTTGAGTCAAATCTGACCAGTTCTGATCAAACCCGATTAAAACCGACCAAATTTTGACCACTAAAAATCCTCTGAAACTGAGCCACACACAACCTGGGGCACGGGTCATGCTCCAGGCCAAACACGGTTTGTACCTGTGCTCGTGCTCAGCTCGACCAAATAGATGATCAAGCAGTAGTCATGTTCAATCGGGACTATTTTCGACCAGGTGTTCGTGTCCGATCGGGACTCTTTTCAACCAAATGTTTGTATTCGATCAGGACTTTATTTCAGCATGTGTCTTCGTGTTTGACCATGGCTCTTTTTCGTCCAGTCTTGTAAACAAATGGTTCCTTCTCGCCTTACTATGTTCGACTAGGTGGTTTTGCCCGAGGAATATTCGATCAGGGCCCTTTTGCTGTCTAGTTTTGGTTTCTTAGTCGAATTTGGCGCAAACAAAGTCGAAATTCCCTCAAATTTGGTAGGTTTGGTTCTTGAAACATGGCAAACACAGTCGTGAAAGCAATTTGTAAAAATAATATAAAAATACATATAAAATGTCACATCAAAGGAGTTTTTAGCTTGATTTTGCATGTTTTTGATGCCAAACTTAGAGTAAAAATACTACCAATTTAGTACTTATCAATGCACCTATTCATTTCCAACGTGAATTTATGCAGTGACTGCATGTGATTGAAAAAATCTTTCTTCACCAGATTATTCATACTTTTGCTTCTCTGAGTCGACGTCATCATAGCAAAAAATATTCCTTAAATTATGCAGGTATCCATCGCTGATCTCTTTCATTCCACATTGAGTTGAACACTGCAACGTCCTTTGATTTTTTGTTGGCAATCATACATTGCCACACAGGCTCAAATTCAGCTGGAGTAATGGTACGATGTACAATTCATAAAATTCATCCTTCAGATTTTCATGAGACGCATATATTTTTGCAAGTGATTCCTTGTATTTCCTCATAATATGCCACTTGCGCAATCTATGTTTTGTGTTTAGAAACTGATGAGGACATCCCTAGCATTAGCGCTCGACCAGAAGAACATACAAGACCAATCACTCGAGCGAAAGCCAGACAATTAAATCAACAGGTGACTTTGTTCCTTCAAAAATTAAATTATGATGAGAATATGCTACTAGCTAATAGCTCTTGTTTAACATTGATTAGAAATGAAGAGAGAGCATAATAGGAAGGACATAGCCACGTATGAGCTAAATGACTTCATCAAATCTGGTCATACACCTATTGAGTGGATAGAGGATTTCCTAAACTTTCCAACAAGCCCAAGATCACTCGATTCCGTCAATGATTACAACCTCTACAACTAAAAGAACTTTGCTCGGTATGCAGTTTGTCGATCAAGTGATAGTTCGACATTCAACCAGAAACTTCAACCAAGTTCCATTCTCATCATAGATGTCCAAGTTGATTGTGTGAGTATTTGTTGGAAAGGAATTCAAAAGAGCTTTCCAAAAAATCAAAAATCATTAAATTCCGACATCGTATGCAACTAGGAGACCCAAAAGAGTAATGACTGCACGGAAGGAAAAAAATCCAGTCCGAATCTTAAAACATTGATTCCGAACTTCTTTCATCTTTATAGTATGTTAGGAGTTTTATTCCATTCTGAATTAGATTCAGATTGAAATTCTAATTTAAGCCTTCTATTTTTTGTAAATACCACCCTCTATAAAAGAGAGGCATAGTCATAGTTTTTAGAACAAGACATGACTATTGATATTGATATTTTTAGATTGAAACCTTAGTTTTAGTTGAGAGTTGAATCTTTTCATCCTTTGTTCTTCTAATTTCTTCCGGAATTACTTGAATGATCTTCGCGATCACCCTATCTGTGCGCCAACTCTATGCTTGGCTGTGTCGATAGGTAATTCAGAGCGTGGTTAGGCGAATTCATTGATACGCATGTCCTTGTTCTACAAGTGGTTGGCTATCTCATTTCATCAGGTCATACTAGTGATCCAGGTATCATCTGATACTATTTACCCCGTATTTTCGGATACTAGTTATCCAAATTCTACGTTGTGAAGATTGGGCCACCCTCCATGAACGTGTCCTTCACCGTTGTGTTAATATCATTTGGTATCAAAGTGACAGTTTCCACAGTAGAATCTTTTCTTTTATTCTGTTGATTAGTAGTTTATGTTTTTCAGTCCTAGAGTCCAGAAAATTGCTAACAAAAATATATTACCAAGCTTCATAGTTTAATCTGTTAATTTAGTTTGCTTTATCGAGTTTTAATCTGTGGTTTAGCTCTTGTTGTTGATTGAGTCAATCTTGGTGCCTCAAGTCTGAGCCTTTTAGTTCAGTGTTTGAAAAGTTGTAAAAAAAAGAAGATATATATGTCCTAAGTTGCTGATCACAAGAGAGATGATGTGCCAAAAGATAAGAACCAACAATTGCACTACTTCGAGCAAGTTTTCTTTGATATCAGATGATTTTTGACCCAAAGGATGGTCGATGATTATTAATATATATAATCATCTTTCTTGTGATCAGCAACTTAGGATTGCCACACCATCAGATTGTTATTCGATTTTGCATTGCTAAATTACATATTATATCGTTTGTTACCTAACCTAGCTCCACAGATAAAACCACTTGTTAGCATAAAGGCCTCACTATGAATTCGCCACACCAACATTTGTTGAGCCACCACTAGTTATTGCTGGAACGCGCTAAGCATTCCCCAGGAAAGCATAAGAACTTTGGGTTGGTAAAAGTAGGTGAGATTGAGTGATTCCACATATATTTCCTATATATTCCACATATTTTGTCTTTGCTTCATTAATCGATGGTAGGAAACGAATCATCTACTTCATCAATCAATCCATAAGCTTATGTCACTCGAGCTGGACATGCTGCA
This sequence comes from Pharus latifolius, assembly GCA_019359835.1. Taxonomy (NCBI): domain Eukaryota; kingdom Viridiplantae; phylum Streptophyta; class Magnoliopsida; order Poales; family Poaceae; genus Pharus; species Pharus latifolius. The sequence goes on along the minus strand of CM033326.1, from coordinate 69,487,604 downwards.
CTCCGAATATTTGTCGAGGGACATTCTGATTCCATCGTTGAAGAACTGTAGTAACTCCGAGTTGCGCTTGTAAACCCAAAAGCTCCACCTCAAGGGCAAAACATACATGCTACACAAAAATAAGGATATCAGGAAGATGCATGTTTCGTAGAAGGCGAGAACCATCGCGGTTCTCTGGCTTTTCGAACACGTCAAACTGGTAATGGTCATGCTTTTCGGCCACCCCAATTTGGTCGGCATGGTGGTCGAGGAGGAGATGATCAAGCTGTTTGTAGTTCTGTCCCTGGTTATCCGGACGCTGGCCAAGGGCAGCAAGAAGGGCGACGTGGCGGAGGTGGTGATGATTATGATGACAACTTCCAGTACGACCACCACACTGAAGCCGACAACTATCATTATGGTAATTGGCTGCCGCACACGGATGCTAATTATTGACCAGGATACCATGCTCATAACCAACATCGTGGCGGTGATCGTCATCACGACCACGATGGGAGAAGACTTGCAAAGATCAAGCTCACCATTCCTAAGTTTAATGGTACATCGGATTTGGAAGTATATCTTGATTGGGAGCTAAAGGTGGATAAAATACTTCTCATGTGTAATGATAGTGAACAAGAAAAGGTAGGCACTGATTCAACCGAATTTGAAGGTTATGCGTTGATTTGGTGGCATCAGTAGAATTTTAATTGGTGGCAGGTAATGAAAATTTGAAGCTAAAGATCTGCACTGGTCGATATAAAATCCAAATATCTTCAGTCTCGTTGTTTTACTAGTGATAAATTTACTGTCTTTTTACTATCAATTTACTAGTCGTATGCTATAAATCTACACTAGTCGATATAAAATTGAAATATCTTCAGTTCCGTCGATTTATTGGTCGTATTGATAAATTTATTGTCCTTGCACCATCAATTTACTGTCCTTGCATTATCAATTTATTGGTCACACTACTACAAAAATGCTTTTCACTATCGGTTTAAAATCCACTCCACTATCGGTTCTCTTATCGATAGTGTTCGGCATGATAGAAGAAACGTAGCACACTTCTATCGGTTGAAAACCATTAGTAAAACATCTACATTCCCAACGTTCACTAATCGCTAACGACTATTTCTTCTATCGGCTAGGATCTAAACCGATAGTATTGTGTAGGTTTTTTCTATCGGTTAGGTACTCGACACAGTTAGTACTGAAAAATTTATTCTATCGGTTGTAGTATATGAACCGATAGTATTGTAATATTTATTCTATCGGTTGTAGTATATAACCGATAGTACTGTGTAGTTTTTCCTATCGATTATGTACTCGACACGGTTAGTACTGGAATCTTTCACAAATACATACAGCAATACAGAGATACATTGTATCATTCACAAATACACCAATATTTACAAATACACCAATATTCACATATTGAATTTGTTCACAAATACACTAACACAGTAATATACACATGCATTGGACAGATTGAATTTATTCACATATTGATCGAGTTTATTCACAAATACATCAACAAATCTATTCACATATTGAGTTTATTCACAAATACAGCAATCAACACATTCAATATATATTACACAAGTCAGTTACAATCGATCGTTGATAGCCACTTCTTCCATGACATATTGAGCCCAAATTATTCGCAGCTCCTTCAATTGAGGCAACTCATATTGGTCTTTCAACATGGCGCTCTGCATATATGTGTGTATGAAGTGAGGAACGTACGTCACATCCAATTAATGTTCGACTTTGAGTCAGGAAAAATGGTTACCTTAGGGAATTGGGCAAAGTTTCTCCTGATCAGGTCATACATAAATCTCATGACATAGGATCCACATTCCCACGATTGTGGCTACTGATGGCACTGGGATAATTGCATATGCAAAGAAATAAACCCACATTAACTCGAAAAAACTAATTAATCTTAAATTAAAAGACTCATCATGAGTACTTCCATCCGTATTAATTACCTCATATTCTTTCCAAGAAATTGTTGTGCCCTTCGACGCGTCATGCCTCCCTCCAGCACTAACATAATTTTTGAAAGCCCTGTATTTAATTTAGCATTGCCGGTTAATATGTTATCATTAATTAGCTAGTCAGAGAAAATTTTAAAACAACTGTGTTACTTACGCGTCTATGTGCCACGTAAGGGTGAAAACATGCGCCACCCTGTCGCTCATCGAATCGAGGTAATAGACCTCATTCGTCCATGGACAAATGATGGCGAGGACCCAGTGGCCCCTACATTGCATATATAAGCGAACCGTTTCATACATATGTTAGGCGTAACATACAAGAATGAGTTAAATTAGTAGGAAATGCACTAACCTTTGGTGGTACGGCGCAAGGATGAACTCTCGGTCCTGCTGCGCTAGTAGTGCCCTTGATATGTATTCCTCCGCATGTGCTTGGTCGTGCTCTAGCATCGTGAGGCTTATTTTCTCTGGGTCGAGGAAACCCACCTTGTCACATGCCCTCATCGACGCCAGCCTATACATGCACCTGGATGCAAAGTAGACATTAGTAAGTAGTGCATACAAAGTGATTAGATTTATGAGATGAACTGTGATAACTTCAGACAACAGCAAACTCACAGGACTCCAGTTCATATGATGGACATATCAAGTTCCCGCCAGTTGAGGAGGTCGAACAAATCCTCGTGAGCCACCGATATGCTCCCGGCCTCACTGTGAAAATGACCTGGCCTGAAGTGAACCAAAAAGTTGATGTGGCGCCTAGACCGGGTCAGGTACCACTCATGGAGACTTCTAGTTATTTAATCCATATTGCGCAGAAGGTACTTCGACACGAGTGGGAACCCGTTCTTGAACGTACCCGGCTGGCTTTGTTTGGCCTTGCCTTTGGTCATTTGAGCGAACATGTCCGCGAATTGTGCACTCACATTTGACCGTATCTTCTGAGACAGCTCCAATTCCCTTTCCTTCCAGCTGCGAGCCTTCTTCGCCTTTTGCCCGGGCTCCGAGAAGCCTTCCTTCCATGGCACCACACCCCCCATAGTTCGCGTCCGCTCTGGATGCTCCTTGTTCCCTAGAGCCTGGGTAAGGATGTCGTTCTCCTTATGGGGAGTGAACAATCCCTCGGTCGCCTCCTTCGAGCAAGAGATCTGTTACATTCAAAGCTCTCCATTGTGAGGAAAAATTATGTTGGGGGAATCCCCATGAGGCCCCACGAAGTCTTGAGGAGCTCCCGGTGAGATCCGGAGGGTCACCGGAATCCCGGTGAGACCCGGAGCACCACCGGGTCCTCGGTGAGATCCGGAGGGTCACCGGGCGCCCGGTGAGATCCGGAGGGTCACCGGAACCCCGGTGAGACCCGGAGAACCACCGGAATCCCGGTGAGATCCGGAGGGCCACCGGGCGCCCGGAGAGATCCGGAGGGTCACCGGAATCCCGGTGAGACCCGAAGAGCCTCCGGGCTCCTGAAGAGCGGCTGCTGACCGTGGCACCTCTAGGAAGTCAGCGGAGCCACGTGTCAAGCATCCAGGCCGTCCCTCTGGCCAAAGGACGTCCCCGCCCTTCCATCCGACGATTGCAGCGAGGGCTCTTTAGTCTTTTGTATTTCTTGGGGGCTATATATACCCCTCTTGTACCCTTTTTCAGGGATTCAAATTCATTTATATTAACGCAATATCCGGCTCTCTTGGAGATCTCTCCCCGAGAGCACACCTCCCCAGCGGACTCGCGTCCGGAGAGAGCCAACAGGACTAGGGCCCCCACTGGGACCCGAACCTGTATAAACCCCTGTGTCAATTCCTGTGTTGCCCGGCGGGAGAAGACCAGTAACTCAGTCTGCTCTCGCCGTTGTACTCATGCCGTGCCGGGGTATCCATGATACCACGACAGTTGGCGCCGACCGTGGGGACGTCGCGACGAATCGCCATGGCTCCCGCAACAACCAGAGCTCAAGCCCTCTCATCTCCCGAGGGCGCTGGTCCCAGCAACTCGGCTCCGCCTCTGCGAGATGAGGCCTCCGCGGCCCTGCCGCACGGGGGCGTGCGGGGCGAGGACCCGCTTCCTCCGCCCGCGGCCTCCGGCCAAAGGGTCTCCGTTTCAGACCTGGCGACCGCAACCGAGTTTGCGGGGCCTAGTGCGCCCCAACTCTCCGTTCCGGTCTCCGGAGATTCGATGCTGGGGGCTTTGATCCAGGGCCAGCTTCGCACCCAGCACACCGTGGAGGAGCTGCTGCGCGTCCTGGCGCGACCCCTGGCTCTCGTCTACCCGCCTCCATATCTGTTTATGGGGGCGTCGCCCCAATTCTTCATGGGGCACCCCGCCTTTGCTGGGCCGGGGATGTTCCCCGTTACCGGAGGTGCGCCCGGGCCATATCCGGCTCCGGGGATGCTTCCCGCGCCGGGGGGTCAACTCGTCTCTGAGCCCTACCCCGCCTCGGGGAGTCGCCCGGCCCTGGGTCCGGAACCCCTGCGAGTGGCTGCCGGCGCACCGGGGACAACCTCCGCGCCCGAGCCCGAGAGCCTTCGGGGGTCGACGCCTGGGGCCGGTGCGACGTCCGCTCCTGCGGACGCCCCAAGGACTCGAACCGCGACCACTCCCGTCGCCGCACAGATCACGGACCTGGGGCATGGCCCGGTTCGCTCGTCGGCAGTGTCCACTGGGACAGTGGCAAATGCGCATCAGCTCCCTCCCCCTCCGGGGCCGCCCCTGCGGGCGCTCCCAGCGGACCAGACCCGCTTCACAAGGGAGGAGGTCGAGCGAATGCGTACCGCCAAGTCCGAGGAAACCACCTCCCGCCATCGGTCAGGACTCCCCCGAACCCGCGGGCACGCGGAGACGCGCTCCCAAATCGCCCGGGGGAAGGGACCGTTCAAGGAAGCTGCTACCATCCCTGCGGAATACCTCGACGCCCAAGAGGTCAGCTCAACCAATCCGGAGGAAAAGAGGCGACACCGTCACACCGGCGGACCGCTGCCACCCCTTCCAGACTCCGACAATGAGCACGCGTCCCCGGCAAGAGAAGACGGCGACCATGGATCCCCCAAGGAAGTTGAGGGGACCAACCAACCGCTGTGCAGTCGTCTCCGCTGCATACACTGGCCGCGACCTTACCGCCCGCCGCACATCGAGCATTACAATGGTGAGGCCGATCCTTACGAGTTTGTGCAGGTGTACTCGACGGCCATCTCAGCGGCCGGGGGGGACGAGACAGTGCAATGCAATGTCTTCCCCCTCTACCTCACGGGCATCGCACGCTCATGGTTCTACAACCTGAAAGCTGGATCCATCAAGTCCTTCGTGCAGCTGAAGCGCGAATTTTGCGCGAACTTCCAGGGCAACTATGTGCGGCCCTTAGACTCGTCCCAGCTCTATACCGTCCGGCAAAGGACGGGGGAGACTATCCGCAGCTTCTTTAAGCGCTTCGCTCAGGTGAAGAGCAAAGTGGCGCATGTTCCTGACTCCACGGTCATCGAAGCATGCAAGAGCGGGATACTCCTCGGGGAGCTCCACCAAAGGCTCTCCCGGAGCTGCCCCACCTCCGCCGACGAACTCTTCACCGTACTTGAGAAGTACGCCCGCGCGGAGGAAGACGATCTTTGGAAGAAGAACCAGGGGGCTCTTGCCCCCGCCGATCGGGAGGCTAGAGATCCCCCCAGCAAACATCCCCGAAGAAGTGATCGCCGCGAGCCACGGCCTCGGGACACTTTCGTCCTCGAGGGCGAAGGCGGCTCGCGCGATAGCGCCAAAGGCAGTCGTGCCCCTCCTAAGTCAAAAAGCTACGGGGGAGGACAATCCTCCCGCGGGCGCGAGAGCCGCCCCAAGGAGAGCAAGGAGGGCACAGCCAATGTGTGGTGCACCTTCCACAAGTCGAGTACCCACGCTACTCGAGAATGCCATCAGCTTCTACAACACTTCGCTGCTTTTCTCGACCAGCGCGGCCAGGGGGGAGGGGGCCCTGCCTCCTTGCCTCCCTCGACGGCTTTGCCAGCGCTCCTCGCTCCTGCGGGCGAGCAGCAAAGACAGACGCAAGAAGGGAGCTCGGCCCAGGAGCTCCCCTTTCAAACCTCCCAAAGACGTATAAACGTCATTACGGGGGGATCTGCCTCGAGACGGAACTCCAAGGGTCAGCGCAAGGAGTACGCGCGAGAGGTGAAGGTGGTGGGGGTGCTGCATACATCTCCGCCACCGAAGTGGTCAGACGTCCCCCTCACCTTCACAGCGGAAGACACGCACGGGGTTCGCTTTCCGCATGACGACGTGCTCATCGTCTCGGCTACAGTCTACAACTGCCAACTAGCACGCATCCTCGTCGACGGTGGAAGCTCCGCCGATGTCTTATACCTGAAGGCGTTCAGGGAGATGCAAGTCAACGAGAAGCTGCTGCAGCCCGCACTCGGGCCGTTACAAGGCTTCGTTCTCGGGAAGACCATCCATCCGGTGGGGTAGGTCGACCTACTGATGACCTTCGACACCCTGAAAAACTACCGGACGGAGATGGTCCGGTTCGATGTGGTGGACCTCCCCTCTTCATACAACGCTATTATGGGGAGGACCACGATCAACCATCTGGGGGCGGTGATTCACCAGAACTATCTCTGTGTGAAGATCCCTGGGCCTCACGGTGCGATCACCGTTCGAGCCGACCAGAGCGTGGCCCGCGCTCTTTACGAGCACACCACCGCTACCATCGAGAGCATCAATGTGATCAAGACTCCGGGGGGAGGGACCCCCCCCGAACCTCATACTGCCCCGGCCGTTCCCTCCGGGAGGCCACTCCCGAGGCCATGCCCCGAGGGAGACCTCCGGAAAGTCCAACTGTCCGCGGGAGATGAAGAGAGAACCATCAGGATCGGAGCAGATCTCACCGAGGGACACGTCGAGCAGCTCACGGCTTTCCTTCGCGAAAACTCAGACGTTTTCGCGTGGGAGCCCTCGGACATGCAGGGCGTCGCCCGGGACATCATTGAGCATAAGCTCGCGGTGATCCCCGGCCGCTCCCCGGTCAAGCAAAAGTTGAGGAAGCTATCCCTCGAGCACCAAGACGCCATCAAGGTAGAGGTCTCCAAGCTTCTAAAGGCGGGGTTTGTGCGGGAAGTCCTCCATCCCGAATGGTTGGTAAACCCCGTCCTCGTAAAGAAGTCAAGTGGCAAGTGGAGGATGTGCGTGGACTTCACCGATCTTAACCGCGCTTGCCCAAAAGATAACTACCCACTCCCGCGGATCGACCAACTGGTCGATTCGACTGCGGGATGCGAACTGATGAGTTTCCTCGATGCATATTCGGGGTACCATCTGGTTCAGATGGCTGCAGAGGACGAGGAAAAGACGAGTTTTATAACTCCCCTCGGCACCTTCTGCTATCTCCACATGCCCTTCGGGTTGAAAAATGCCGGGGCAACCTTCCAGCGTCTCATGACGTTGGTCCTGAAGGACCAAATCGGCCGCAACGTCGAGGTCTACGTTGACGACGCGGTCGTCAAAAGCCTTCGTGCAGCCGCACACATCGACGACCTGGCGGAGACCTTCCGCAGCCTCCGCAAGTACGGGTTGAAAAATGCGCCTTCGGCGTCCGCGGCGGGAGGCTGCTTGGCTTCCTGGTGTCCCAGCGGGGCATTGAGGCGAACCCCGAAAAAATTCGGGCCCTGCTGGACATGCCTCCCCCGCGTTCCGTCAAAGACGTGTAGAGGCTCGCAGGCCGCCTGGCCGCGTTGGGTCGTTTCGTCTCGCGGTCAGGAGAACGCGGACTCCAGTTCTTCAAAATCCTCCGAGGCCTTGAGGGGTTCAGATGGACCCCCGAGGCCCAGACGGCGTTCAACGAGCTGAAGAAGTACCTCGCGAGCCCCCCGATGCTGTAAGCCCATCCTCGGAGGAACCTTTACTTCTCTACCTCGCTGCGACCCCAGTCGCGGTGAGCGAGGTGCTCGTAAGAGAGCAGGATGGGCAACAGCGCCCCGTGTACTATGTAAGCGAGGCCCTTCAGGGGGCTAAGACACGGTACACTGAGGTGGAAAAGCTGTGCTATGCCCTCCTCATGGCGTCGTGGAAGCTCTGCCACTACTTCCTCGGGCATCCAATCACGGTCCCGTCATCTCTCCCACTGGGGGAAGTGGTGAGGAACAAGGAGGCCACCGGCCGAATTGGCAAGTAGGGGGCCGAGATCGCTCCTTTCTCCCTCACCTTCACGGGCCGCTCCGCCATCAAGTCGCAAGTCCTCGCTGACTTCGTGGCGGAATGGACCCCAACCACCGAAACGGACGGAGGGACTCCCCTCGCCTCTCCCCGGTGCCAGGACCATTGGACGCTCATGTTTGATGGCTCCTTGTGCCTCGCCGGGGCCTGCGCGGGGGTAGTTCTCCGGAGTCCCGAAGGGAAGATGCTGGAGTACGCCGCCAGGCTCGAATTCCCGGCTACGAACAATGTCGCCGAGTATGAGGCCTTGCTCCTGGGATTGCGCCTCGCGCGCTCCCTGGGAATCCGCCGCCTCCTGGTGAAAGGAGACTCCCAGCTGGTGGTCAACCAAATGGACAAGTCTTACTTGTGCCACGACGCGAACCTGAGTCTATACTTGGGGGAGGTGCGGAAGATGGAAAGACACTTCGAAGGCTTGGAGGCCCGATACATCCCCTGACGGGATAACATCTGGGCCGACGCGTTGGCCTGGGCGGCCAGTGCCCGGGAACCTCTTCCCAAGGGCGCTTTTCTGGAAATCATCACGAGGCCCTCGATAACCCTTCCGGACGCGAACCCTGAGTTTCGCGTCCCGGAGGTTTCCGAGATCACTCGGACTGCATCGTGGATGGATCCCCTCATCTCCTGCATAAGGAACAAGGGGGAACCTTCCGGTGACGCTGAGGTGAAGCGCCTCCGCGCCAAGGCCAGGGCGTACGTTCTGCTGGACGGGAAGCTCTACAAGCAGGGGGCTTCCGCCCTCCTTCGTTGCCTCCCGCGGGCGGAAGGACTCCAGCTCCTCGAGGACATACACTCGGGGAGCTGCGGATCCCACTTGGCTCCGCAGGCGGTCGCGACGAAGGCCCTTCGCCAAGGATTCTACTGGCCCACGTAGGTCTGCGACGCACGGGATATAATCTCTGCGTGCGAGGCCTGCCAAAAGATGGCGAAGGGCACCAGGCTCCCCTCCACGACACTGCAAACCATCCCAGTTACTTGGCCCTTCGCGCGCTGGGGGATAGATCTCCTTGGTCCCTTCCCCCCAGCACCTGGGGGCTACAAGTACGCGGTGGTCGCCGTGGATTACTTCTCCAAGTGGATGGAGGCTGAGCCCTTGGCCAGCATCACTTCCCGCGCGGTGCAACATTTTTTCTGGAAAAATGTCGTATGTCGCTTCGGGGTCCCCCAAGAAATCACCGTCGACAATGGGACCTAGTTCGACTCGGCATATTTTCGGGAATTCTGTGAAGGCTTAGGTACTACCCTCCATTTTGCCTCTGTGGCTCATCCACAAAGCAATGGAGCCGTTGAAAGGGTCAACGGCATGATCCTACAAGGCTTGCGCCGACGGCTTGAACAGACCGCCTCCAAGCGAGGCGCATGGGCAGAAGAGCTTCCAAGCATCCTCCGCTCCATGCGCACCACCCCTAGCCGAGCGACAGGGTGCACGCCTTTCTCGCTCGTCTACGGGGCCGAAGCAGTTCTCCCCTCGGAGATTGGTTTTCGATCGCTGCGGGTCGAGCTCCTCGACGGAGCTACGACCGCGGCGCACCAAACCAACGAGGATAATCAACGGTTAGAGGTCGACCTCGTTGAAGAAGAACGCGACCGAGCGCTCCTTCACCACACCATCTACGAGCGCGAGATGGCACGCACGTACAACCAGCGCGTGCGCGAAAGGGCCTTCCGCCTTGGGGACCTAGTCCTCAAGCGCGTGACAGACCCCCAAGCCCAGGGCAAACTATCCCCCAAGTGGGAGGGCCCATACAGGATCTCCGCGGTCCTGGGCTCTGGAGCCTACAAACTCTCCACACTTGAAGACCAGGAGCTGACGCATACTTGGAACATAACCTTGCTTTGCAAGTTTTATGTTTAGCCTCCGGGCTCGCCACCTCCTCCGCCGCGCTTCCGCGGGGGGAGGCTTATGTACTCACAGTTCCCTCCCCAGCCGCGCTTTCGCGGGGGGAGGCGTTGTATCCCACCCTCTATTAATACAAAGGGATTTTTTGATCAACCATGGGATTTTCATGTCTCCGTTAAATTGAATGGCTATTTTCTACTTCACCATTGGAATTCTTTTACAGGAGTTTTTTCTTCCGCCTAAATGGCGACGTCTCCTCTATAAAAATTCCCTCCCCGTGAGGATGCCCTCTCCGTGAGGAAGTGGGCTACCATAGCCTAAAGTCCCTACAACGGGAGCACAGCTCCCATAGGGCGGCTTACAGTAACCCCTCGTGGACTGAGGGGGTAAGCGGCAACCCAGTTCTCATGAACTGCGGTAACGAGTCACTTCGAGAGATTAGTCCCCCCACGAACACTCTACACCCACTACCGGGTCACGGAACCCTTCTAAGGGAACATCCTTTGCCTCCCGCGACAGACGAAAAACTCGCTTTCGGAGTTTATCATCTCAAAAAGATAGACCGACCACTTTCTTGGTCGCGCACCACTGCTAGCCCCCGGGACTCCCGACGAGGGGCTACGCAAATTACGCACCTAGTGTAGTCCGGGTCCTTTCACTCGTTACCCACAGCGCGCGGAGTTGTGCTGCACCCCGCTGTGGGGGGGGGGGGGAGGAAAACCCCGGACCCGGACAGAAAAACAACGGCTTTACGCGGAAGGCTTCGAGGTTTCTGAGACAAAGACGTGGCAAATAAAAAAGTCTTATGGCTTTATTGATACAACATCACACTGGGGGACACCCCCCCCGGTAGGACGGAAGCGCCCCCCGGGTGAGACCCGGACGCACGAGCACGGCCCGGGGAGTTAGGCTCCCACGGGAAGATGCTCCGAAGAACGATCCCCGAGAAGCAACTACACCTAATAATCCCGGAGACCCTCTGAGATCTCCCGGGAAAGATCCTTGTACAAACTTCTCACACGCCGAAGAGCCCACCGAAGAAGACTATCCGGCCAGCACTCGTAGCCAGCCGGGGGGAGTATCCTGAGCGGGGGGACCTTTAGGGCCCCCGGCCTCGGTGGAGATAACTCGGTGCGACAATCGTCGAAGTTTCCCAAGTGCCACTCCGGGAGCCAACGCAGTAGGGCCGGCTCCCCGGAGGCACCTCCCTTCGCGAAGTTAGCACGAACGGATTCGGAGACTGGCACGCCGGATGCTCCCCCGGCTGCCAGACTTAGTAAAATCGAGGTCGCATGGGCGCTATTCGGGCTAGACCCCCCGGGCGACCCTCGAGCACTCTCCGAAAGATGTTCCTCAGGGCAAGAAATCCCTGGGAAAGCGATGTCTAAGGATACCTGCCGACAAGTTGAACACACTTAGCAAAAGCACTACTTTATTCCAGTCGAAGGATATTTACAAGTTCCCGGGGCTCTCTCTAGAGAAGCCACCCGGAGCAAAAAAGACCTAAAAAGAGAAGCCTAATCTAACCGGGGGGGGGGGGGATCAGGGCAACCTGCGCACCATGGAAGCGCGCGGCCTCCCCGACCGACGCCGGCGCAGGGTCGGAGCCTGCCCCCCGCCCGAGCTCGATCCCGAGCTCCTCGAGGGTAGAGCGGATCGCCCTACCTCCCGCGACAACGGCCTGGACGCCCGAAGCTGCGGCCTCCCGCTCCACCTGCAGCTCCCTCCGGAGCCGAGAGGCCGTGTCCTCGACGGCGGTGAGCCGAGCCTGCACGGCGGTGAGCTCCCTGAGTGCCTTCTCCTTCCCGGCGCGCACAAAGGCCACTATGTCCTCGGCAGCCCGGAGACGAGTGGCGAGCCGAGACCTGAAGCCCCGGGCCAGTGCAACCGTCTGCGCAAAAACAATGATCAAAACACGAAAGACTGACGACCATGAAATTCAAGTAACCTACCCGAAGTCCGGAGGCGATCACCGCGTCGACGTCGCCCTCGTCGCCCCCTGGGTCGCTCCCGCGGGAGGCCTCCCCACCATGCAGAGCCCCCTCCTCTGGAGTCCCATCGTCGAAGGAGCCGGAGGCCTGATCCGGCGGAGGCGCTGGAACCCCGGGGCGGACGAACAGGCCCTTACCCCTCCCAGGTACAGGGAGCGCCGCCGTCGTGGACCGAACCGCCGAGGAGCCCATCTCCGGGGCCCGGATCGAGGCCATCGGCAGGCCGCCCGGCATCCGAAACTGGACGGAGACCTCGCTGGACGAGGGCTGCGGCTGGGTCCCCGCGGGTGCTGGAGGCGGCGAAGGACTCGGAGCATACATCTCCGAGTCCAAGCCCTGGCCCTCACCGGCTGGAACGCCGCCCATGGGATCCGGCCCGCCCGGGGTGCCGGGGGCTGCACCCGATGCCCTAGCAACCGCCGCCGCAGAGTCCCTTGCGGGAGAAGGTGGAGGGGAAGACCGGGGCCTCTCGGGACTCCTCCGAGCTCGGGACCCCGCGGGGCTGCCAGATGGACGAGACCGCTTCGAGGGTCCGCCGGCGACCTCCTTCCCCCGCTTGCGCGAAGCGGGGGTAGGCAGAGGCACCCAGGCTGGGAGCCTCAGCCCGAACGCCTCTGCGACGATGTTTCGGGGAGGACCCTCCCCGATAACGCGCACCACCCTCTCATGCTCGTCCTCCTAGTACCGGCCAACGAGGGTCGCCGCGACCTCCTTGGCCCGACCATAGGACCTAACTGCAAGAGTAACAAATAAAGCAAGAGTTAGGAAGAATCCCCCAGCAGGGAGAAAGAGTCCGGATACTTATGGTTCGCCACCGCCATCCGGGGTGGCCTGTGCGCCGCCGACATCCCCCTCCCTCGACGGGTGTGGAACGGCGCCACTCGAAGGAGGGCCATCTCCTCCGCAAGATCCCGCATGGACCGCCGGAATCGGGCCTCTGCCATCGCAGTGAGGAGGTCCATCTCCGCCACGGTCCACTCGGGAGCCACCGGGCCACTGGACCGGAGTACGTCGACGGCTCCCGAGAGTAAGTCACCCCTGGGTCTCCCACCCAGAGGTAGAACCAATGCCGGAGCCAGTCCCCCCAGTGATCCCGGGAGGCTAGCACCGGGTACTCGTCGACGCGGCCCGGGGTCACCTGGATCATGATGGAGCCGAAGGCCGACCTAGGGCCGCCCCTCCTCACCACCGGGCCCCTCGCCGCTGGCTCGTAGAAGTACCGCAGGAGCCGCATGGTGCACCGGAAGCCGAAGGCCCGCCTCCACGAAGGCCTCGAAAGCCACCACCTCCCCGTCCCGGGGGCTCGGCACTTGCTCCGTCCGGCCGGGGATCCTGATGTCTCCCGCCCGAAAATAGCCGCGCGCCAAAAAGGCCTCAGGGCCCCCGAGGAGAACTCGGTGGCCCCGAGGAAATCGGAGGTCACCTCCTCCGCAGGCAGCTCAGAGACCTTGGCGCGACTCTTCGGCGCCATCAGGGACGGACTTGTCGAAAAAACCGCTGGAAATTACCGGATGTTACCGGAAGCTACCGGGAGCCACCGGGAGTTACCAGAAGCTACCGGGGAAAGGTCACCGGATCTTTCCGGAAGAATCACCGGAAACTACTGGGCGCTTCCGGACAAGATCACCGGATACTACAGGAAATCACCGGGAACTAACGGGAGACAACTGCAATTTGTGGAATTTTGAGGGCTTGTGGGCATGCTCAAACTAAGGCCCCCCCTATTTATAGGTGGTGGAGGGGGACCCGGATGCCCGCCACGTGTCCACAAAGCCATCAGAGCCGTGGGACTGGACCGTCGCGTGGAAGACGAAGCGGCGCGAATGTGAACGCTTCGAAACGATGCGTCTGTTCGCAGATAGGCGCGTCCCGTGGAGAGGAGGTTCGGAAGCTGAAACGCCGCCGGCGGCGTAAGGGACTTCGTGGAAGACGAAGCGTCATCGTCGGGAGCTTCACATACCCATAGGAGGCATCAAGCGCCCCCGAGGGCCTGGGGGCTGCTGTTGGGGGAATCCCCAGGAGGCCCCACGAAGTCTTGAGGAGCTCCCGGTGAGACCCGGAGGGTCACCGGAATCCCGGTGAGACCCGGAGCGCCATCGGGCCCCCGGTGAGATCCGGAGGGTCACCGGGCGCCTGGTGAGACCCAGAGAACCACCGGGCCCCCGGTGAGATCCGAAGGGTCACCGGAATCCCGGTGAGACCCGAAGAGCCTCCGGGCTCCTGAAGAGCGGCTGCTGACCGTGGGACCTCTAGGAAGTCAACGGCGCCACGTGTCAAGCATCCGGGCCGTCCCTCTGGCCAAAGGACGTCCCCGCCCTTCCATCCGACGGTTGCAGCGAGAGCTCTTTAGTCTTTTGTATTTCTTGGGGGCTATATATACCCCTCTTGTACCCTTTTTCAGGGATTCAAATTCATTTATATTAACGCAATATCCGGCTCTCTTGGAGACCTCTCCCCGAGAGCACACCTCCCCAGCGGACTCGCGTCCGGAGAGAGCCAACAGGACTAGGGCCCCCACTGGGACCCGAACCTGTATAAACCCCTGTGTCAATTCCTGTGTTGCCTGGCGGGAGAAGACCAGTAACTCGGTCTGCTCGCGCCGTTGTACTCGTGCCGTGCACGTCCTAACCTGCCGGGGTATCCGTGATACCACGACAAATTATATACAAACTTGTGCGCACACTAGTGATCATAGTTTTTTCTACTACACTCTATGATTCCTACCAGGAAGTTAGCCAACTTACGAGTCGCTGCACGACCTCGACGTCCCTGGGGTTTGGGAACTCCACAGTCCCCATGGTCGACATGGTCCCTCTGGCCAGCCACCAGCGCTTGCATCGCGGATCGCGGATCTCAGAGAGTTGTAGGTCAGGGGAGTCGACGAAATTCGATGCCTCGTCTTCAGCCTTCTTCCACTGCTCCTCCTTCCCCGCATAGCCGCGAGAGCCAAGCCGGTGTGGGTGGTCGTTCCTCCTCTGGATTGCCTTGTTCTTCTCGCTGAGGGCCTTCGTACCAGAAACAAGAAAATTAATGCACCGTTGCTTACTGCATACAATGGTGTAACCAAGCAAAGGAACCATACATACCTGGAACTCAGGGGTTCCCTTCTGTTGGGTGAATTGCTCCCATACCTCCTCCGTTATGAAGGGGTCCTTCTCGCATGGAGATTTTCCTTTAGCGAGGAAGGTAATAATGAGGACGCTCTTGAAGGTTTTCCACGTGTTGTTCATGTCCTTCAAGCAAGCTATCTTGGGACCATCGTCGGGGATGTTCCACTTGGCCTGTTTCAAATGGTGCATATAAGCAGGACTTACCTAATCTCTGGGATAAACCAAGGGAATGTGATTACTCAAGAGTTTAGTGATTTTGATTAATTTTACCTTCACTTCCGCCCACAGCCTATCCCTCTCGTCGGCCTTAACGTCCTTCCAGCTCTGGACAGTGATCGTCACCCTTTCCTTCGCCAACAAACCAGCATAGGCAGCATAGTGGCCGGCGTTCTTCCCGATCGGTCTCCCAAACTGGTTGAACTCACATGAAAGATCCGCGCATTTGGCCAAACGGCCCAACATCGTCGCGCCTTCCTCTTGCGCTGGGACGAGGCAGCGTCATCTACGTTCTCCCTTGTTGAATCACTACTATCAGCCGAGGAAGATGCCGACATGGCTTTACCTAAAATTCCATGAACACACCATCAATTCATATGAATAAAGGTACATGACAAAGTTCATAACTAAAATAGAATGGCAATGATGAACCACCTCTTTTTGTTAAAATGTTAAATTTTCATTCAAAAGATCAAAAATCATCAATTCCTATCAACATGGTCTTCAAAATAGATTTAAAATCGATTTGTAAACTCAATTTGCAAAGGGTTGTCGAACTGATACCTTCTTGCTTAACATAAAGATCATTTGATAACTCTTGATTGTAAAATTAATCCTATTTGGAAAATTTCATCAGAAAAATATATTTCATGCAATGAAAATCATTTCTTTAAATTTTCATTTCAAATATATTTGATTTGAGCAATAGTTGATTCTTTTCACAAATGAAATATGAACTCTGCAAAATTCAGACTTTTTAACGTACTATCGGTTGATAATAACAAACTGATATGACATACTCTATTTCCTATCGGTTTGACAACTAAAACCGATAGTAATTAACTATGCTAGTCTTAACTGATTTATGGTCTTTACTATCAGTTCTATATAAGAAACCGATAGTGGACTACACTGTACGACAAATTGCTAGTGATTTTCATCAAGTCTGTAATTCTCATAGCTATCAAGTTTGTAGTTCATGAATTTTCATATAGTTTTATATTTGTAATCCATTGAACCACATATGAACTATTGCATATAAATTTAAGCAATTGACGCGACCGGTTTGGTCAAGAACACTTACAGTCGTTCGTGGAGTGGCCGGAGGCGGTGGCGCGATGCAGTGGCCGGAGGCTGTGGAGAACCCAATTGAGATCGGCAATGGTGGCGCAGAGGAGCGAAAAAGCGAACGTCAGGGAGGCTAGGGTTTTCCGCGCACTACTACAGAAGTGCATTCCACTAACCCATATTTTCTAACGGTTATAAGCAATCTGGAAAAAATCCGATAAAATAGGACGACAGCGGCGGAAAAGAGGCAATTTACTATCGGTTACACACTAGTCCAACGTTAGTGAAATGCAAATACTTTTTACTATCGGTCATTACTGTACAAACCGATATAATATATTAAATAGTACTATCGGTTTTCCACTTTTAACTGATAGTAAAATTGCGCACTTTATACTATCCGTTATTACTGTACCAACCGATATAATATATTAAAACAGTACTATCGGTTATTCGTTCATAACAGATAGTAAAATTACTCACTTTATACTATCGGTTCGTACTGTACCAACCGATATAATATATTACATAGTACTATCGGTTTTTCTCGCGTAACTGATAGTGAAATTATTGACTTTTTACTATCGGTTATTACAGTACTAACCGATACAATATATGAAATAGTACTATCGGTTATATAAAACAAACCGATAGTAAAATGACTTCATATACACTATGGTTATGACAGTGGGGACCTTATTTTACTATCGGTTTGTTTTTTTGAACCGATAGTAAAATTGGACAACTTAATTAGGTTGACCCCTGCTCTGCGCTCTACATGTTGGAATCATTTCAGCCGCGCACGACTCCAAGCTAGAGTGATCTGGAGAAGCTAGCTGAGAGGTTGATCATATTTCCATCCCCCTCGGTATTGTCATCTTCTCATCACCTCTCTCTCTTTCTCTCGATCACTCTTTCACATGCACTCTCCCTCTCTCTCTCTACTTGCAATTCAGTAAACTAGATACATGTATCTCCAAACTAGCTAGAAGGCTAGGTTGGCTAGCTAGCTATAGCTTGCTGAATTTAAGCAGCTAACTAGCTGGCTCTTCCAATTAATGCATGCATCAAGTTAATTAGGGTTTCATTTATACAAATCCATTTAATGTAATTAAGCAGCTTATGTACACACATATGGCCTAGCTAATTATGTTTCATGCAAATATGCATGCCCTGAGTCATTAATTATTTATTTCAATTTGTCAATTTTGTTAAATAATTCTAGATGGACCGAGAATATTGGATGTATGGAATAAAACGTAGTACTGTTGAATATTTGAAGGGTGTGAATAGGTTTATTAAATTTGCTGAGCAAGAAAAGGCGAAGAAGGGAGAGAAAGATATGCATTGTCCTTGTATAGATTGTATGAACTTAAAAAGGTTCGGCAACTCTGATTAGATTAGGAGTCATTTGATTCGTCGTGGTTTTAACGCACGCTATACCCGTTGGATATGGCATGGTGAAGATCTTGAGGAAACGAGCAGTACCGCTACCACTCAGCAGCACCCGGAAGTGGATTGCAGTAATGATGATCATGATCAGAACATTGGTAATGTTCATTCGGAAGTCCATGTAGATGACGACAATTTAGATGAAATGTTACGTGATGTAGAAGAAGACTACAGCGAAAACGATTTAGCTAAATTTGAGAAATTAATTGTTGATTCTGAGAAGTCTTTGTTCTCCGGATGTGCAAAATTTACAAAGTTGTCTTCTGTGTTGAAATTATATAACTTGAAGGCAAGCAACAGTTGGAGCGATAAGAGTTTCACGGCGCTATTGGATCTGTTAGCGGACATGCTTCCAGAGGGAAATGAGTTGCAAAGATCGGTTTACCAGGCCAAAAAACTATTGTGTCCGTTGGGAATGGAAATCGAAAGAATACATGCATGCCCAAATGATTGTGTTCTGTACTGTAACGAGTACGAGGATTTGCATGTTTTTCCAAGATGCGGTGCATCGCGGTATAAGCATGGGGACAGAATTTATCACAATGGATGTGATGAGGTAAAGAAAGGGCCTCCGGCCAAAACAGTGTGGTATTTGCCTGTGATTCCCAGATTGAAACGGCTGTTTGCAAATCCGAAAGATGCTACGTACTTGCGTTGGCATGTTGAAGGTCGGAAACAAGACGGAAAACTAAGACATCCAGCTGATTCCATTCAATGGAGAAACATTAACAGAACATTCGGTGAGTTTGGCCGTGAAGTGAGGAATATAATGTTTGGGTGAGTACGGATGGTATGAATCCACACGGAAATATGAGCAGTCGACATAGCACTTGGCCGGTTCTTTTATGCATCTACAATCTTCCTCCTTGGTTATGTATGAAGCGCAAGTACATCATGATGTCATTACTAATTTCAGGACCCAGACAACCCGGGAATGATATTGACGTGTTTCTATCACCGTTAGTCGAGGACTTACATAAATTGTGGAGCGAAGGGGTGTGGGTGTGGGATGCACATAAGCGAGAGAATTTCATGTTGCGGGCCATGATATTTTGCACCATAAATGATTTCCCGGCCTATGGAAATTTGTCGGGGTATAGTACGAAAGGAGGCAAGGCTTGTCCTATTTTCCTGGATGAAACTGAAAGCATGTGGTTATTGAACTGCAGAAAAACAGTGTACATGGATCACCGCAGATTCCTTCCGATGCATCACGCCTACCGTAAGAAGAGGAAGTCATTCAATGGGAAGCCTGAGAAAGGATCAGCCCCAGTGTTTGTGACTGGTAAGGAGCTTTACTTGTGCGTGAAGGACATCAAAGTTGAGTTCGGTAAATGTTCTAAACCTCCAGGAAAAAATATTTGGAAGAAGAGATCGATTCTTTGGGATCTGCCATATTGGGAGCACTTACAAGTTCGACATTGCATTGATGTCATGCACGTAGAGAAAAATGTTTGTGACAGTTTGACAGGTTTGTCGTTGAACATTCCAGAAAAGACGAAAGATGGCATCAACGTTCGCCGTGACATGCTCGACATGGGCATAAGGACTGAGCTTGCACCGTTGGAGAAGGGAAAGCGGACATACCTCCCCCCGGCCTGCTATACTTTGTCAAAAAGAGAAAAAAACAGAACTCTGTCAGTGCCTACATGGTGTCAAAGTTCCATGCGGGTATTCTGCGAACTTAAAAAAACTTGTGTCCATGAAAGACTTGAAACTGGTTGGTATGAAGTCCCATGATTGTCATGTACTGATGTCACAAATGCTTCCCATTGCTATCAGAGGCATTCTCCCAGTCAAAGTCAGAGAGACAATTACAAAGCTATGTTATTTCTTCAACACAATATCTGGCAAGGTACGTAAGCGTGTACTCCTAGCAAGCTAATTAGCTCCATTCGTGGAACTTGTCAGATTTTTTGGATCTGAATATTTGCTGCAACTGTGTCCTTGCAGGTAATTGATATGGATGGACTGGACGATTTGCAACGCGATGTGACTACCACTCTTTGTCAGCTGGAGATGTATTTCTCTCCATCCTTTTTTGATGTTATGGCCCATCTAATTGTTCACCTTGTGAGAGAAATTAAGTTTTGTGGACCCGTGTTCCTGCGCTACATGTATCCATTTGAGAGATTTATGGGTATCTTGAAGGGATATGTAAGGAATCGACATCGGCCTGAGGGCAGTATCATTGAAGGTTATGCCGCCGAGGAGGTGATCGAATTTTGCACCAACTATATGGCCGGGGTTGACCCAATTGGCGTTCCTACGTCCCGGCATGAGAGCAGGCTTCAGGGCATTGGAACGATTGGATTTAAAGCAGTCGTCCCCTCCAGTGATCTGTATGCAAAAGCCCATTTTTGGGTCTTACAGCACATGACGGGGGTGGAGCCATACATACACGAGCACAAGGAAATGTTACGGAAACAGAATCCCTCGAAGCCAGAGATTTGGGTCACCAGAGAACATAATAGGAAGTTTGCTGGGTGGATCGAAAATAGAGTCATGCAAGCTTCTGAGGGCGACGTAGATGAAGATGTTACATGGTTGGCCAGAGGGCGTAGATTTACTGTAGGGACTTGGCAGGGGTATGACATCAACGGCTATTCATTTTACACAAAAACTCAGGACGAGAAGAGTACTATGCAATGTAGTGGAGTGACACTACTTGCTATTTCGGAGGATGCCAGGGCAGTAAGGGCACTCGACTCATATTACGGTGTTATTGAGGAAATATGGGAGCTCGATTATGTATTACTTAAGATTCCTCTGTTTCGATGCCAATGGGTCGAAATCCCTCGAGGTGTTAAAGTCGACAATTATGGGTTTACTCTCGTCGATCTTAGTAGAGTCGCACACAAAGATGATCCATTTATACTTGCTGAGCAAGCCACACAGGTGTTCTACATCGTTGACCCGGCCAACCCAAAGTTGCACGTTGTCCTTCACAGTAAGAGACGTATTGTTGGGGTCGAAGACGTTGTGGATGAAGAAGAGTACGATCAGTTCGACGAACTACCTCCATTTTTAGATGGAATCCTTCAATCTGTCCCTCCCGAAGATATTGCCGAAACAAGTTACCTGCGAGACGACCACGAAGAAGGATTATGGGTGGACAACCATTCTTGACTAATTTGCAATATGTAAGTGACGTATATTACTTAGATCTTTAATCGAAGAATTCTTCAAATCATTTTTCAAAAATTCTTTGGGAAAACATACGTGATGCATTGAGAATCATTTATGCAAATTTTCATTTCAATTGGAGTATATACTTGATTTGAGCAATAATTGATTCTTTTCACAAATCAATATGAAAACTGCAAATTTTCATTCCATGATTGGTCTTTACTGTTAATTTATTTCAAAATTATTGGAAGTCATTTGCATGGGGTTTCAGGTGTCTTTACAAGTGCAAAATGATGTACTGAGACCCATCTGTAATTGTTCTCAGGAAATTAACATATACTATCGGTTTCAACTTCCAAACCGATATGAAATTAACATATACTATCGGTTTATTTTCATAAAACCGGTAGTAAAATACAATGCAAAATGATGTACTGAGATCATCTGTAATTCTTCTAAGGGAAATCCTTTAGGGTCAATAACATTGTATTTTACTATCGGTTTTAACTGTGAAACCGATATAAAATTAAACTATACTATCGGTTTATCGTTCATAACCGATAGTGATTTATACTGTGTTACGAGCCCTTGTTCTTAGTTTACTATCGGTTTGGTATAATAAAACCGATAGTGAACAGTGCCAACACTGAAACCCTAACTTACATGTTTTTACTATCGGTTTATTGTTTATAACCGATAGTGATTTGTACTATGTTATGAGCCCCTGTTCTTAGTTTACTATCGGTTTGATGTAATAAAACCGATAGTGAAAAGTGCCCATACGGAAAACCCTAACTTACATGTTTTTACTATCGGTTTGGTGGTTATGAACCGATAGTAAATATTCATACATTAGGTTATAACCTTGCACGATTTTCCCTCCAGTGCAACTGATCACATTCCAATTTCCAAATACTCGCGCGGAAAACCCTAGATTCCCCGACGATCGCTTCTTCGCTCCTCTGCGCCACCATTGCCGATCAGAATCTGGTTCTCCACCGCCTCCGGCACTGCATTGCGCCACCGCCTCCGGCCACTCCACGATCGACTGTAAGTGTTCTTGACCAAATCGCTCGCGTGTATTGCTTAAGTTTGTATGCAATGGTTCATATCCCGTTCAATGGATTACAAATATAAACCTAGAGTAAAATTCATGAACTACAAACTTGATAGCTATGAGAATGACAGAATTGATGAAAACCACTAGCAATTTGTCGTACAGTGTAGTCCACTATCGGTTTCTTATTTAGAACCGATAGTAAATACCTTAAACTGAATTTTCTGTTAATTATTTCCCATTTTCTAATTTTCATCTGAAATTTTGGTTCATTTACATTTTAACATACTTTATGTTCCTGCTAAGAGACTAGCATAGTTTGCACTGCTAATCTTATAGATTTTACTGAATACAAACTTGATTACTATCGGTTTGACTTGAAAAACCGATAGGAAATAGAGTATATCATAGTTTGCACTGCTAATTTGAATTTTCTGTGAATTACTTCCCATTTTCTAATGTTCATCTGAAATTTAGGTTCATTTAAATTTTAACAGACTTTATTTTCATACAGAGAGATTAGCATAGTTTGCACTGCTAATCTTTTAAATTTTCCTGAATACAAACCTTAGTACTATCGGTTTTCTTTTCAAAACCGATAGGAAATAGAGTATGTCTTAGTTTGCACTGCTAATCTGAATTTTCTGTTAATTACTTCCCATTTTCTAATGTTCATCTGAAATTTTGGTTCATTTAAATTTCAACAGACTTTATGTTCATGCAGAGAGACTAGCGTAGGGCACAACAATTTTAGTTATGAACTTTGTCATGTACCTTTCTTCATATCAATTGATGGTTTGTTCATAGAATTTTAGGTAAAGCCATGTCGGCATCTTCCTCGGCTAATAGTAGTGATTCGGCGAGGGCGAACGTAGATGGCGCTGCCTCGTCCCAGCGCAAGAGGAAGGCGCGAGGCCCGACGATGTTGGGTCATTTGGCCAAACGCGCGGATCTTTCATGTGAGTTCAACCAGTTCGGGAGACCGATCGGGAAGAACGCTGGCCACTATACTGCCTATGTTGGCTTGTTGGCGAAGGAAAGGGTGAAGATCACCGTCCAGAGCTGGAAGGACGTCAAGGCCGACGAGAGGGATAGGCTGTGGGCGGAAGTGAAGGTAAAATTAATCAAAATCACTGAACTCTTGAGTAATTAATCACATTCCCTTGGTTTATCCCAGAGATTAGGTAAGTCCTACTTATATGCACTATTTGAAACAGGCCAAGTGGAACATCCCTGACGATGGTCCCAAGATAGCTTGCTTGAAGGACATGAACAACACATGGAAAACCTTCAAGAGCATCCTCGTCCGTACCTTCCTCGCTAAAGGCGAATCTCCATGCGAGAAGTACCCCTTCATAACGGATGAGGTATGGGAGCAATTCGCCCAATAGAAGGGGACTCCTGAGTTCAAGGTATGTATGGTTCCTTTGCTTGGTTACACCATTGTATGCAGTAAGCAGCGGTGCATTAATTTTCTTGTTTCTGGTACGAAGGCCCTCAACGAGAAGAACAAGGCAATCCAGAGGAGGAAGGACCACCCACACCGGCTCGACTCTCGCGGCTATGCGGGGAAGGAGGAGCAGTGGAAGAAGGCTGAAGACGAGGCGTCGAATTTCATCGACTCCCCTGACCTACCACTCTCCGAGATCCGCGATCAGCGATGCAAGAGCTGGTGGCTGGTCAGAGGGACCATGTCGGCCACGGGGACTGTGGCGTTCCCAAACCCCAGGGACGTCGAGGTCGTGCAGCGACTCGTAAGTTGGCTAACTATGATCACTAGTGTGCGCACAAGTTTGTATATATTTCTTCCTCACAATGGAGAGCTTTCAATGTAACAGATCTCTTGCTCGAAGGAGGCGACCGAGGGATTGTTCAGTCCCCATAGGGAGAACGACATCCTTACCCGAGCTCTAGGGAACAAGGAGCATCCAGGGCGGACGCGAACCGTGGGGGCTGTGGTGCCATGGAAGGAAGGCTTCTCGGAGCCCGGGCAAAAGGCGAAGAAGGCTAGCAGTTGGAAGGAAAGGGAAGTGGAGCTATCTCAGAAGATACGGGCAGATGTGACTGCACAATTCGCGGACATGTTCGCTCAAATGAACGAGAAGTATGAACGCCTCAGCCGAGTTGTGCAGTCCAAGGGTTTAGATCCAGCTGCCGAGGTCGATGCTGCCAGGCCGAGTAGTGTCGGCTCGAAGGTTCACATGGATCCGGTGGACCTGATCGAGGTATTGCAACTCTTGAGCTATATATGCAGTTCGGCTAATGCCACTCCCGTTACGTTAGAATTGTTTCGCTAACCTGTTATAATTGTTGCAAATTGCAGAAGCCGGAGAGCTGTAGCCTATTGATCAACATAGGCGACAAACCTGTTGCGGTTGCAAACGCGGTCGTATACCAGTCTTGGGAGGATGTCCGGATCCACTGCGTACCTCTGGAGCCTGGATTCGCAAAGGTACAGGTGGACATGGCCCTCCTGGGCTACAGCTCTTTTCCGTTGCCCGTCCCAACAGACGAAATGCGGACAATTGGCGAGGCATTGGGCTCGTACATACAGTGGCCCAAGAAGGGTGTTAGACTACAGGAGGTAAACCCTAGCCATTCTAGCTTACAACTCAGTTAATACACTCAATTTGCAAAATCTAACTTATGCGTTTGTACTTAAAGTGGACGATGGGTACCAGCACACTTCCTGAGGACATGACCCCCGCTACAACGCATGAGAAAAATCCTTCGGCCCCCATGCCTCCTCCGACGGCCTCAAACCCTTCGCCATCCAATGAGGCTGGTGGCACCACACTCCAACCTTCGAAGGTATACACTCGCTCCCCGCCCAAAGGCAAGGGCAAGGCCAAAGGCAAGGCCAAACAAAGCCAGCCGGGTACGTTCAAGAACGGGTCCCCACTCGTGTCAGAGTACCTTCTGCGCAATATGGATCAAATAACCAGAAGTTTCCATGAGTGGTACCTGACCCGGTCTAGGCGCCACATCAACTTCTTGGTTCACTTCAGGCCAGCCCATTTTCACCGTGAGCCCGGGAGCATATCGGTGGCCCACGAGGATTTGTTCGACCTCCTCAACTGGCGGGAGCTTGATATGTCCATCATACGGACTGGAGTCCTATGAGTTTGCTGTTGTCTGAAGTTATCAGAGTTCGTTTCATAAATCTAATCACTTTGTATGCACTACTTACTAATGTCTACTTTGCATCCAGGTGCATGTATAGGCTGGCGTCGATGAGGGCATGTGACAAGGTGGGTTTCCTCGACCCAGAGAAAATAAGCCTCACGATGCTAGAGCACGACCAAGCACATGCGGAGGAATACATATCAAGGGCACTACTAGCGCAGCAGGACCGAGAGTTCATCCTTGCGCCGTACCACCAAAGGTTAGTGCATTTCCTACTAATTTAACTCATTCTTGTATGTTACGCCTAACATATGTATGAAACGGTTCGCTTATATATGCAATGTAGGGGCCACTGGGTCCTCGCCGTCATTTTCCCATGGATGAATGATGTCTATTACCTCGATTTGATGAGCGACAAGGTGGCGCATGTTTTCACCCTCACATGGCACATAGACGCGTAAGTAACATAGTTGTTTTAAATTTTTCTCTGACTAGCTAATTAATGATAACATATTAACCGGCAATGTTAAATTAAATACAGGGCTTTCAAAAATTATGCTAGTGCTGGAGGGAGGCATGACGTGTCGAAGGGCACAACAATTTCTTGGAAAGAATATGAGGTAATTAATACGGATGGAAGTACTCACGATGAGTCTTTTAATTTAAGCTTAATTAGTTATTTCGAGTTAATGTGGGTTTATGTCTTTGCATATGCAATTTTTCCAGTGCCATCAGCAGCCACAATCGTGGGAATGTGGCTTCTATGTCATGAGATTCATGTATGACCTGATCAGGAGAAACTTTGCCCAATTCCCTAAGGTAACCATTTTTCCTGACTCAAAGTCGAACTTTAATTGGATGTGACGTACGATCCTAACTTCATACACGCATATATGCAGAGCGCCATGTTGAAAGAGCAATATGAGTTGCCTCAATTGAAGGAGCTGCGAACAATTTGGGCTCAATATGTCATGGAAGAAGTGGCTATCAACGATCGATAGTAACTGACTTGTGTTGATTGCTGTATTTGTGAATATATATTGAATGTGTTGATTGCTGTATTTGTGAATAAACTCAATATGTGAATAGATTCATTGATGTATTTGTGAATAAACTCGATCAATATGTGCATAAATTCAATCTGTCCAATGCATGTGTATATTACTATATTAGTGTATTTGTGAACAAATTCAATATGTGAATATTGGTGAATATTTGTAAATATTGGTGTATTTGTGAATGATCCAATGTATCTCTGTATTGCTGTATGTATATGTGCATGATTCCAGTACTAACTGTGCCACTACATAACCGATAGGAAAAACTAATATTACTATCGGTTATATACTACAACCGATAGAACAAATATTACAGTACTATCGGTTCATATGCTGAAACCGATAGAATAAAGTTTTCAGTACTAAACGTGTCTGCAAAATCTATCGGTTATATAATATAACCGATAGAATAAACACTTCAGTACTATCGGTTCATATATAACAACCGATAGAATAAAGTTTCCAGTACTAACTGTATCTACACAATACTATCGGTTTATATGTAACAACCGATAGAATAAAGTTTCCAGTACTAACTGTGTCCACACAATACTATCGGTTTATATAA
Source organism: Pharus latifolius (assembly GCA_019359835.1). Classification (NCBI taxonomy): domain Eukaryota; kingdom Viridiplantae; phylum Streptophyta; class Magnoliopsida; order Poales; family Poaceae; genus Pharus; species Pharus latifolius. The sequence goes on along the minus strand of CM033326.1, from coordinate 69,460,821 downwards.
GAGCCGATAGAAAAAAACATTTATATTACTATCGGTTTAGATCCTAGCCGATAGAAAAAACCTACACAATACTATCGGTTTATATACGAGTCGATAAAAAAAACGTATACAATACTATCGGTTTAAATCCGAGCCGATAGAAGAAATAGTCGATAGCGATTAGTGAACGTTGGGAATGTAGATGTTTTACTAACGGTTTTTGAACCGATAGAAGTGTGCTGCCCCTCTACTATCGTGCCGACCACTATCGGTAAGAGAACCGATAGTAGAGTGGATTTTTAACCGATAGTAGAGTGGATTTTTAACCGATAGTAAAAAGCATTTCATTATTAGTGGCGCGCGAGTATTTGGAATGTGATAGTTGCACTAGAGGGAAAATCGTGCGAGGTTATAACCTAATATATGAATCTTTACTATCGGTTCATAATCACCAAACCGATAGTAAATACAATGTAAGTTAGAGTTTAGAGTGTTGGCACTATTCACTATCGGTTCTATTTTTACTAACCGATAGTAAATTAAAGAACAGGGTCTCATAACACAATATAAATCACTATCGATTATGAACAATAAACCGATAGTAGAGTTTAATTTCATATCGGTTTGGAAATTGAAACCGATAGTACAATACAATGTTATTGACCCTAAAGGATTTCCCTGAGAACAATTACAGATGATCTCAGTACATCATTTTGCATTGTATTTCACTATAGGTTTTATGATTATTAACCGATAGTAAATTAATCCACTGTACAAGAGCAAACCAAAATGTAGAACAGGGTCTCATAACACAAAATGAAATACTATCGGTTATGAACAATAAACCGATAGTAGAGATTAATTTCATATCGGTTTGGAAATTGAAACCGATAGTAGAATACAGTGTTATTGACCCTAAAGGGTTTTCCTGAGAACAATTACAGATGGGTCTCAGTACATCATTTTGCACTTGTAAAGACACCTGAAACCCCATGCAAACGACTTCTAATAATTTTGAAATAAATTAACAGTAAAGACCAATCATGGAATGAAAATTTGCAGTTTTCATATTGATTTGTGAAAAGAATCAATTATTTCTCAAATCAAGTACTCTAATTGAAATGAAAATTTGCATAAATAATTCTCAATGCATCACGTATGTTTTCCCAAAGAATTTTTGAAAAATGATTTGAAGAATTCTTAGATTAAAGATCCAAATAATATACGTCACTTACATATTGCAAATTAGTCAAGAATAGTTGTCCACCCATAATCCTTCTTCCTGGTCGTCTCGCAGGTAACTTGTTTCGTCAATATCTTCGGTAGGGACAGATTGAAGAATTCCATCTAAAAATGGAGGTAGTTCGTCAAACTGATCATACTCTTCTTCATCCACAACGTCTTCGACCCCAACAATACGTCTCTTACTGTGAAGGAGAACGTGCAACTTTGGGTTGGTCGGGTCAACGATGTAGAACACCTGTGTGGCTTGCTCAGCAAGTATAAATGGATCATCTGGGTGTGCGACTCTACTGAGATCGACGAGAGTAAACCCATAATTGTCGACTTTAACACCTCGAGGGATTTTGACCCATTGGCATCGAAATAGAGGAATCTTAAGTAATACATAATCGAGCTCCCATATTTCCTCAATAACATCGTAATATGAGTCGAGTGCCCTTACTGCCCTGGCATCCTCCGAAATAGCAAGTAATGTCACTCCACTACATTGCATAGTACTCTTCTCGTCCTGAGTTCTTGTGTAAAATGAATAGCCGTTGATGTCATACCCCTGCCAAGTCCCTACAGTAAATCTACGCCCTCTGACCAACCATGTAACAACTTCATCTACGTCGCCCTCAGAAGCTTGCAGGACTCTATTTTCGATCCACCCGGCAAACTTCCTGTTATGTTCTCTGGTGACCCAAATCTCTGGCTTCGAAGGATTCTGTTTCCGTAACATTTCCTTGTGCTCGTGTATGTATGGCTCCATCCCCGTCATCTGCTGTAAGACCCAAAAATGGGCTTTTGCATACATATCACTAGAGGGGACGACTACTTTAAATCCAATCGTTCCAATGCCCTGAAGCCTGCCCTCATGCCGGCACGTAGGAACGCCAATTGGATCAACCCCGGCCATATAGTTGGTGCAAAATTCGATCACCTCCTCGGCGGCATAACCTTCAATGATATTGCCCTCAGGCCGATGTCGATTCCTTACATATCCCTTTAAGATACCCATAAATCTCCCAAATTGATACATGTAGCGCAGGAACACGGGTCCACAAAACTTAATTTCTCGAACAAGGTGAACAATTAGATGGACCATAACATCAACAAAAGATGGAGGGAAATACATCTCCAGCTGACAAAGAGTTGTAGTCACATCGCGTTGCAAATCGTCCAATCCATCCATATCAATTACCTGCAAGGACACAGTTGCAGCAAATATTCAGATCTAAAAAATCTAACAAGTTCCACGAATGGAGCTAATTAACTTGCTAGGAGTACATGCTTACCTTGCCAGATATTGTGTTGAAGAAATAACATAGCTTGGCAATTGTCTCTTTGACTTTGACTGGGAGAATGCCTCTGATAGCAATGGGAAGCATTTGTGACATCAGTACATGACAATCATGGGACTTCATACCAACCAGTTTCAAGTCTTTCATGGATACAAGTTTTTTCAAGTGCGCAGAATACCCGCATGGAACTTTGACACCATATAGGCACTGACAGAGTTCTGTTTTTTCTCTTTTTGACAAAGTATAGCAGGCCAGGGGGAGGTATGTCCGCTTTCCCTTCTCCAATGGTGCAAGCTCAATCCTTATGCCCATGTTGAGCATGTCACAGCGAACGTTGATGCCATCTTTCGTCTTTCCTGGAATGTTCAACAACAAACCAATCAAACTGTCACAAACATTTTTCTCTACGTGCATAACATCAATGCAATGTCGAACTTGTAAGTGTTCCCAATATAGCAGATCCCAAAGAATCGATCTCTTCTTCCAAACATTTTTTCCTGGAGGTTTAGAACATTTACCGAACTCAACTTTGATGTCCTTCACGCGCAAGTAAAGCTCCTTACCAGTCACAAACACTGGGGCTGATCCTTTCTCAGGCTTCCCGTTGAATGACTTCCTCTTCTTACGGTAGGCGTGATGCATCGGAAGGAATCTGCGGTGACTCATGTACACTGTTTTTCTGCAGTTCGATAACCACATGCTTTCAGTTTCGTCCAGGCAAATAGGACAAGCCTTGCCTCCTTTCGTACTATACCCCGACAAATTTCCATAGGCCGGAAAATCATTTATGGTGCAAAATATTATGGCCCGCAACATGAAATTCTCTCGCTTATGTGCATCCCACACCCGCACCCCTTCGCTCCACAATTTATGTAAGTCCTCAACTAATGGTGATAGAAACACGTCAATATCATTCCGAGTTGTCTGGGTCCTGAAATTACTAACGATATCATGATGTACTTGCGCTTCATACATAACCAAGGAGGAAGATTGTAGATGCATAAAAGAACAGGCCAAGTGCTATGTCGACTGCTTATATTTCCGTGTGGATTCATACCATTCGTACTCAACTCAAACCTTATATTCCTCACTTCGCCGCCAAACTCACCGAATGTTCTGTTAATGTTTCTCCATTTAATAGAATCAGCTGGATGTCTTAGTTTTCCATCTTGTTTCCAACCTTCAACATGCCAACGCAAGTACTTTGCATCTTTCGGATTTGCAAACAGCCGTTTCAATCTAGGAATCACAGGCAAATACCACACAGTTTTGGCCGGAGGCCCTTTCTTTACCTCATCACATCCATTGTGATAAATTCTGTCCCCATGTTTATACCGCGATGGACCGCATCTTGGACAAACATGCAAATCCTCGTACTCATTACGGTACAGAACACAATCATTTGGGCATGCATGTATTCTTTCGATTTCCATTCCCAACGGACACAATAGTTTTTTTGGCCTGGTAAACTGATCTTGGCAACTCATTTCCCTCTGGAAGCATGTCCGCTAACAGATCCAATAGCGCCGTGAAACTCTTATCGCTCCAACCGTTGCTTGCCTTCAAGTTATATAATCTCAACACAGAAGACAACTTTGTAAATTTTGCACATCCGGGGAACAAGGGCTTCTCAAAATCAACAATTAATTTCTCAAATTTAGCTAAATCGTTTTCGCTGTAATCTTCTTCTACATCACGTAACATTTCATCTAAATTGTCGTCATCTACATGGACTTCCAAATGAATATTACCAATGTTCTGATCATGATCACTACTACAGAAATGCTTTTCATTATCGGTTAAAAATCCACTCTACTATCGGTTCTCTTACCGATAGTGGTCAGCACGATAGTAGAGGGCAGCACACTTCTATCGGTTCAAAAACCGTTAGTAAAACATCTACAATCCCAACGTTCACTAATCGCTATCGACTATTTCTTCTATCGGCTCGGTTTTAAACCGATAGTATTGTATAAGTTTTTTCTATCGGCTCGTATAAAAACCGATAGTATTGTTTAGGCCTTTTGTATCGGCTAGGATCTAAACCGATAGTAATCTAAACATTTTTTTCTATCGGCTCTTATATAAACCGATAGTATTTTGTCGACACATTTAGTACTGGAAACTTTATTCTATCGGTTGTTATATATAAACCGATAGTATTGTGTGGACACAGTCAGTACTGGAAAATTTATTCTATCGGTTATATTATATAACCGATAGTATTTTGTAGACTCGTTTAGTACAGGAAACTGTATTCTATCGGTTTCTAAATATGAACCGATAGTATTGTGTGGACACAGTTAGTACTGGAAATTTTATTCTATCGGTTGTAGTATATAACCGATAGTAATATTAGTTTTTCCTATCGGTTATGTAGTGGCACGGTTAGTACTAAATATTTACAAATATACATACAGCAATACAGAGATACATACAGAAATATACATACAGCAATACAGAGATACATTGGATCATTCACAAATACACCAATATTTACAAATATTCACCAATATTCACATATTGAATTTGTTCACAAATACACTTATACAGTAATATACACATGCATTGGACAGACTGAATTTATGCACATATTGATCGAGTTTATTCACAAATACATCAATGAATCTATTCACATATATTCACATATATTCACAAATCAATGAATCAACACATTCAATATATATTCACAAATACAACAATCAACACAAGTCAGTTACTATCGATCGTTGATAGCCACTTCTTCCATCACATATTGAGCCCAAATTGTTCGCAGCTCCTTCAATTGAGGCAACTCATATTGCTCTTTCAACATGGTGCTCTGCATATATGCGTGTATGAAGTTAGGATCGTACGTCACATCTAATTAAAGTTCGACTTTGAGTCAAAAAATAGTTACCATAGGGAATTGGGCAAAGTTTCTCCTGATCAGGTCATACATGAATCTCATGACATAGAAGCCACATTCCCACCATTGTGGCTGCTGATGGCACTGGAAAAATTGCATATGCAAAGACATAAACCCACATTAACTCGAAAGAACTAATTAAACTTAAATTAAAAGACTCATCATGAGTACTTCCATCCGTATTAATTACCTCATATTCTTTCCAAGAAATTGTTGTGCCCTTCGACGCGTCATGCCTCCCTCCAGCACTAGCATAATTTTTGAAAGCCCTGTATTTAATTTAGCATTGTCGATTAATATCTTATCATTAATTAGCTAGTCAGAGAAAAATTTAAGACAACTATGTTACTTACGCGTCTATGTGCCATGTGAGGGTGAAAACATGCGCCACCTTGTCGCTCATCGAATCGAGGTAATAGACCTCATTCATCCATGGGCAAATGACGGCGAGGACCCAGTGGCCCCTACATTGCATATATAAGCGAACCGTTTCATACATATGTTAGGCGTAACATACAAGAATGAGTTAAATTAGTAGGAAATGCACTAACCTTTGGTGGTACGGCGCAAGGATGCACTCTCGGTCCTGCTGCGCTAGTAGTGCCCTTGATATGTATTCCTCCGCATGTGCTTGGTCGTGCTCTAGCATCGTGAGGCTTATTTTCTCTGGGTTGAGGAAACCCACCTTGTCACATGCCCTCATCGACGCCAGCCTATACATGCACCTGGATGCAAAGTAGACATTAGTAAGTAGTGCATACAAAAAGTGATTAGATTTATGAAACGAACTGTGATAACTTCAGACAACAGCACACTCACAGGACTCCAGTCCGTATGATGGACATATCAAGCTCCCGCCAGTTGAGGAGGTCGAACAAATCCTCGTGGGCCACCGATATGCTCCCGGGCTCACGGTGAAAATGGGCTGGCCTGAAGTGAACCAAGAAGTTGATGTGGCGCCTAGACCGGGTCAGGTACCACTCGTGGAGACTTCTGGTTATTTGATCTATATTGCGCAGAAGGTACTCCGACACGAGTGGGGACCCGTTCTTGAACGTACCCGGCTGGCTTTGTTTGGCCTTGCCTTTGGCCTTGCCCTTGCCTTTGGGCAGGGAGCGAGTGTATACCTTCGAAGGTTGGGGTGTGGTGCCGTCGGCCTCATTTGATGGCGAAGGGTTTGAGGCCGTCGGAGGAGGCATGGGGGCCGAAGGAGTTCGCTCATGCGTTGTGGCGGGGCTGGTGTCCTCAGGAAGTGTGCTGGTATCCATCGTCCACTTTAAGTACAAACGCTTAAATTAGATTTTGAAAATTAAGTATATTAACTGAGTTGTAAGCTAGAATGGCTAGGGTTTACCTCCTGTAGTCTAACACCCTTCTTGGGCCACTGTATGTACGAGCCCAATGCCTCGCCAATTGTCCGCATTTCGTCCGTTGGGACGGGCAACGAAAAAGAGCTGTAGCCCGGGAGGGCCATGTCCACCTGTACCTTTGCGAATCCAGGCTCCAGAGGTACGCAGTGGATCCGGACATCCTCCCAAGACTGGTATACGACCCCGTTTGCAACCGCAACAGGTTTGTCGCCTATGTTGATCAATAGGGTACAGCTCTCCGGCTTCTGCAATTTGCAACAATTATAACAGGTTAGCGAAACAATTCTAACGTAACGGGAGTGGCATCAGCCGAACTGCATATATAGCTCAAGAGTTGCAATACCTCGATCAGGTCCACCGGATCCACGTGAACCTTCGAGCCAACACTACTCGGCCTGGCAGCGTCGACCTCGGCAGCTGGATCTAAACCCTTGGACTGCACAACTCGGCTTAGGCGTTCATATTTCTCGTTCATTTGAGCGAACATGTCTGCGAATTGTGCAGTCACATCTGCCCGTATCTTCTGAGATAGCTCCACTTCCCTTTCCTTCCAGCTGCCAGGCTTCTTCGCCTTTTGCCCGGGGTCCGAGAAGCCTTCCTTCCATGGCACCACAGCCCCCACGGTTCGCGTCCGCCCTGGATGCTCCTTGTTCCCTAGAGCCCGGGTAAGGATGTCGTTCTCCCTATGGGGACTGAACAATCCCTCGGTCTCCTCCTTCGAGCAAGAGATCTGTTACATTGAAAGCTCTCCATTGTGAGGAAGAAATATATACAAAGTTGTGCGCACACTAGTGATCATAGTTAGCCAACTTACGAGTCGCTGCACGACCTCGACGTCCCTGGGGTTTGGGAACGCCACAGTCCCCGTGGCTGACACGGTCCCTCTGGCCAGCCACCAGCGCTTGCATCGCTGATCGCGGATCTCAGAGAGTGGTTGGTCAGGGGAGTCGACGAAATGCGACGCCTCGTCTTCACCCTTCTTCCACTGCTCCTCCTTCCCCGCATAGCCGCGAGAACCGAGCCGGTGTGGGTGGTCGTTCCTCCTCTGGATTGCCCTGTTCTTCTCGCTGAGGGCCTTCGTACCAGAAACAAGAAAATTAATGCACCACTGCTTACTGCATACAATGGTGTAACCAAGCAAAGGAACCATTCATACCTTGAACTCAGGAGTCCCCTTCTGTTGGGCGAATTGCTCCCATACCTCCTCCGTTATGAAGGGGTACTTCTCGCATGGAGATTCGCCTTTAGCGAGGAAGGTACTGACGAGGACGCTCTTGAAGGTTTTCCACGTGTTGTTCATGTCCTTCAAGCAAGCTATCTTGGGACCATCGTCAGGGATGTTCCACTTGGCCTGTTTCAAATGGTGCATATAAGTAGGACTTACCTAATCTCTAGGATAAACCAAGGGAATGTGATTACTCAAGAATTCAGTGATTTTGATTAATTTTACCTTCACTTCCGCCCACAGCCTATCCCTCTCGTCGGCCTTGACGTCCTTCCAGCTCTGGACGGTGATCTTCACCCTTTCCTTCGCCAACAAGCCAACATAGGCAGCATAGTGCCCGGCGTTCTTCCCGATCGGTCTCCCAAACTGGTTGAACTCACAGGAAAGATCCGCGCGTTTGGCCAAACGACCCAACATCGTCGCGCCTCGCGCCTTCCTCTTGCGCTGGGACGAGGCAGCGCCATCTACGTTCGCCCTCATCAAATCACTAGTATCAGCCGAGGAAGATGCCGACATGGCTTTACCTAAAATACCATAAACAAACCATTCAATTGATATGAAGAAAGGTACATGACAAAGTAATTCACAGAATATTCAGATGAGCAGTGCAAACTAACAAATACTATATTTCCTATCGGTTTTAAAAGGAAAACCGATAGTACTAAGGTCTATATTCAGGAAAATTTAAAAGATTAGCAGTGCAAACTATGCTAATCTCTCTGCTGGAAAATAAAGTCTGTTAAAATTTAAATGAACCTAAATTTGAGATGAAAATTAGAAAATGGGAAGTAATTCACAGAAAATTCAAATTAGCTGTGCAAACTATGATGGCACTACTATTTACTATCGGTTTTCCAAGTCAAACCGATAGTAATCAAGTCAGCATTAGGAAAAATTTCAAAAATTGCTCAGCAGGAACATAAAGTAATTGCTCAGCAGGAACATAAGGTATGTTAAAAAATAAATGAACCTAAATTTGAGATGAAAATTAGAAAATGAGAAGTCATTCACAGAAAATTCAAATTAGCTGTGCAAACTATGATGGCACTACTATTTACTATCGGTTTTCCAAGTCAAACCGATAGTAATCAAGTCAGCATTAGGAAAAATTTCAAAAATTGCTCAGCAGGAACATAAAGTAATTGCTCAGCAGGAACATAAGGTATGTTAAAAAATAAATGAACATAAATTTGAGAGGAAAATTAGAAAATGGGAAGTCATTCACAGAAAATTCATATTAGCTGTGCAAACTATGATGGCACTACTATTTACTATCGGTTTTCCAAGTCAAACCGATAGTAATCAAGTCAGCATTAGGAAAAATTTCAAAAATTGCTCAGCAGGAACATAAAGTAATTGCTCAGCAGGAACATAAGGTATGTTAAAAAATAAATGAACATAAATTTGAGATGAAAATTAGAAAATGGGAAGTCATTCACAGAAAATTCATATTAGCTGTGCAAACTATGATGGCACTACTATTTACTATCGGTTTTCCAAGTCAAACCGATAGTAATCAAGTCAGCATTAGGAAAAATTTCAAAAATTGCTCAGCAGGAACATAAAATAATTGCTCAGCAGGAACATAAGGTATGTTAAAAAATAAATGAACCTAAATTTGAGATGAAAATTAGAAAATGGGATATAATTAACAGAAAAATCAGTTTATGGTATTTACTATCGGTTCTGAGTAAGAAACCGATAGTGAACTACACTGTATGACAAATTGCTATGATTTTCATTAATTCTGTCATTCTCATAGCTATCAAGTTTGTAGTTCATGAATTTTGTAGTTCATGTATTAACTTAAAACGCATACACCTATTGACGGTATCAATGAATTGATCATGCAAGGAATTAACAAAGACCGCTCCCCAATAGCCTCTCAACTATAGCCTACACGGCAAATCCGGGGAACAAACACACAGACTCAAGATGATCGTCTCTCTCTCAAATAACCTCAAAGCCTAAACAACCAACCAATTTTAAGTTAATACAAGAAGGGTAGTCAAACCAATGCTGGAGAGAATTCAAGATAACAACTGATCAATCAGCTGTCTAGAATACGACTTGCTAATTTGGACGACACAAGTAAGGAGAGAACTGAAATAGAAACTTCAATCTCCCACCAACTCAGAAGAAAGCCAAAAGATCATATAATCAATTTCATTTCTTCACTAGCTCTACTTCAAGCAGCAATCACAGAATGCACAAGCAGTAGATAAACATTCAAATACGCAAGTGACTAAGAGCCAGACAAAGCAATCAATGACAGAATAAGACTTCAATTCATAGCTTCAATCACCCCAATCCTGTCCATTCATACAGAAACAACACAAAATCTAGAAATTGAAGAATGGCGTAAGGCTCAGTCACTGAAATATCCAATCTAGCATTGCAGTTAGTAGCCAAAACACAGATTTTTGACACCAAAGTCTACACATAGTTCTAAATTTGCAATTAGATTAACTAAGAGCTTAGTTCCATACAAAAAGAACCCCAGTTTAATGCAAATGCAATTCAAACTATCTTCACCGAGCTTATCGGTTCATCCAATATTCAGGTTTGTTCTTTACAATCATCACAGGAAACAATTTCAGATAGGTGTATACCGTTCATGAATTTTACTCTAGGTTTCTCTTTGTAATCCATGGAACGAGATATGAACCATTGCATACAGAATTAAGCAATACACGCGAGCGATTTGGTCAAGAACACTTACAGTGGATCGTGGAGTGGCCGGAGGCGGTGGCGCAATGCAATGCCGGAGGCGGTGGCGCAATGCAATGCCGGAGGCGGTGGAGAACCAGTGGCGCAGAGGAGCGAAGAAGCGAACGTCGGCGATTCTAGGGTTTTCCGCGCGAGTATTTTTCGATTTGGAATGTGATCAGTTGCACTGGAGGGAAAATCGTGCAGGTTATAACCTATTAAATGAATATTTACTATTGGTTCATCACCACAAAACCGATAGTAAAGACATGTAAGTTAGGGTTTTCGTAACACAGTGTAAATCACTATCGGTTGTGAACAGTAAACCGATAGTAAACTAAGTACAGGGGATCATAACACAGTGTAAATCACTATCGGTTGTGAACAGTAAACCGATAGTAAACTAAGAACAGGGGATCATAACACAGTGTAAATCACTATCGGTTGTGAACGATAAACCGATAGTATAGTTTAATTTCATATCGGTTTCACAGTTATAACCGATAGTAAAATACAATGCTATTGACCCTAAAGGATTTCCCTTAGAAGAATTACAGAGGATCTCAGTACATCATTTTGTATTGTATTTACTATCGGTTATGACAATAAACCGATAGTATATGTTAATTTCATATCGGTTTGGAGGTTGAAACCGATAGTATAATACTGTTAAATTGATCTAAAGGTATTTCCTGAGAACAAATACAGATGGGTCTCAGTACATCATTTTGCACTTGTAAAGACACCTGAAACCCCATGCAAATGGCTTGCAATAATTTTGAAATAAAATAACAGTAAAGACCAATCATGGAATGAAAATTTGCAGTTTTCATATATATTTGTGAAAAGAATCAATTATTGCTCAAATCAAGTATATACTCCAATTGAAATGAAAATTTGCAGAAATGATTCTCAATGCATCACGTATGTTTTCCCAAAGAATTTTTGAAAATTGATTTGAACATTCTTCGATCCAAGTAATATACGTCACTTACATATTGCAAATTAGTCAAGAATGGTTGTCCACCCATAATCCTTCTTCGTGGTCGTCTCGCAGGTAACTTGTTTCGTCAATATCTTCGGTAGGGACAGATTGAAGGATTCCATCTAAAAATGGAGGTAGTTCGTCGAACTGATCGTACTCTTCTTCATCCACAAAGTCTTCAACCCCAACAATACGTCTCTTACTGTGAAGGACAACGTGCAACTTTGGGTTGGCCAGGTCAACGATGTAGAACACCTGTGTGGCTTGCTCAGCAAGTATAAATGGATCATCTTTGTGTGCGACTCTACTGAGATCGACTAGAGTAAACCCATAATTGTCGACTTTAACACCTCGAGGGATTTCGAACCATTGGCATCGAAACAGAGGAATCTTAAGTAATACATAATCGAGCTCCCATATTTCCTCAATAACACCGTAATATGAGTCGAGTGCTCTTACTACCCTGGCATCCTCCGAAATAGCAAGTAGTGTCACTCCACTACATTGCATAGCACTCTTCTCATCCTGAGTTTTTGTGTAAAATGAATAGCCGTTGATGTCATACCCCTGCCAAGTCCCTATAGTAAATCTAGGCCCTCTGGCCAACCATGTAACATCTTCATCTACATCGCCCTCAGAAGCTTGCAGGACTCTATTTTCGATCCACCCAGCAAACTTCCTATTATGTTCTCTGGTGACCCAAATCTCTGGCTTCGAGGGATTCTGTTTCCGTAACATTTCCTTGTGCTCGTGTATGTATGGCTCCACCCCCGTCATGTGCTGTAAGACCCAAAAATGGGCTTTTGCATACATATCACTAGAGGGGACGACTACTTTAAATCCAATCGTTCCAATGCCCTGAAGCCTGCCCTCATGCCGAGACGTAGGAACGCCAATTGGGTCAACCCCGGCCATATAGTTGGTGCAAAATTCGATCACCTCCTCGGCGGCATAACCTTCAATAATACTGCCCTCAGGCCGATATCGATTCCTTACAAATCCCTTCAAGATACCCATAAATCTCTCAAATGGATACATGTAGCGCAGGAACACGGGTCCACAAAACTTAATTTCTCTGACAAGGTGAACAATTAGATGGACCATAACATCAAAAAAGGATGGAGGGAAATACATCTCCAGCTGACAAAGAGTGGTAGTCACATCGCGTTGCAAATCGTCCAGTCCATCCATATCAATTACCTGCAAGGACACAGTTGTAGCAAATATTCAGATCCAAAAAATCTGACAAGTTCCACGAATGGAGCTAATTAACTTGCTAGGAGTACACGCTTACGTACCTTGCCAGATATTGTGTTGAAGAAATAACATAGCTTTGTAATTGTCTCTCTGACTTTGACTGGGAGAATGCCTCTGATAGCAATGGGAAGCATTTGTGACATCAGTACATGACAATCATGGGACTTCATACCAACCAGTTTCAAGTCTTTCATGGACACAAGTTTTTTCAAGTTCGCAGAATACCCGCATGGAACTTTGACACCATGTAGGCACTGACAGAGTTCTGTTTTTTCTCTTTTTGACAAAGTATAGCAGGCCGGGGGGAGGTATGTCCGCTTTCCCTTCTCCAACGGTGCAAGCTCAGTCCTTATGCCCATGTCGAGCATGTCACGGCGAACGTTGATGCCATCTTTCGTCTTTCCTGGAATGTTCAACAACAAACCAATCAAACTGTCACAAACATTTTTCTCTACGTGCATAACATCAATGCAATGTCGAACTTGTAAGTGCTCCCAATATGGCAGATCCCAAAGAATCGATCTCTTCTTCCAAACATTTTTTCCTGGAGGTTTAGAACATTTACCGAACTCAACTTTGATGTCCTTCACGCGCAAGTAAAGCTCCTTACCAGTCACAAACACTGGGGCTGATCCTTTCTCAGGCTTCCCATTGAATGACTTCCTCTTCTTACGGTAGGCGTGATGCATCGGAAGGAATCTGCGGTGACCCATGTACACTGTTTTTCTGCAGTTCGATAACCACATGCTTTCAGTTTCATCCAGGCAAATAGGACAAGCCTTGACTCCTTTCGTACTATACCCCGACAAATTTCCATAGGCCGGGAAATCATTTATGGTACAAAATATCATGGCCCGCAACATGAAATTCTCTCGCTTATGTGCATCCCACACCCGCACCCCTTCGCTCCACAATTTTTGTAAGTCCTCGACTAACGGTGATAGAAACACGTCAATATCATTCCCGGGTTGTCTGGGTCCTGAAATTAGTAACGACATCATGATGTACTTCCGCTTCATACATAACCAAGGAGGAAGATTGTAGATGCATAAAAGAACCGGCCAAGTGCTATGTCGACTGCTCATATTTCCGTGTGGATTCATACCATCCGTACTCAGCCCAAACCTTATATTCCTCACTTCGCCGCCAAACTCACCGAATGTTCTGTTAATGTTTCTCCATTGAATGGAATCAGCTGGATGTCTTAGTTTTCCGTCTTGTTTCCGACCTTCAACATGCCAACGCAAGTACTTCGCATCTTTCGGATTTGCAAACAGCCGTTTCAATCTGGGAATCACAGGCAAATACCACACAGTTTTGGCCGGAGGCCCTTTCTTTACCTCATCACATCCATTGTGATAAATTCTGTCCCCATGCTTATACCGCGATGCACCGCATCTTGGACAAACATGCAAATCCTCGTACTCGTTACGGTACAGAACACAATCATTTGGGCATGCATGTATTCTTTCGATTTCCATTCCCAACGGACACAATAGTTTTTTGGCCTGGTAAACCGATCTTGGCAACTCATTTCCCTCTGGAAGCATGTCCGCTAACAGATCCAATAGCGCCGTGAAACTCTTATCGCTCCAACCGTTGCTTGCCTTCAAGTTATATAATCTCAACACAGAAGACAACTTTGTAAATGTTTCACATCCGGGGAACAAAGGCTTCTCAGAATCAACAACTAATTTCTGAAATTTAGCTAAATCGTTTTCGCTGTAGTCCTCTTCTACATCACGTAACATTTCATCTAAATTGTCGTCATCTACATGGACTTCCGAATGAACATTATCAATGTTTTGATCATGATCATCATTACTGCAATCCACTTCCGGGTGCTGCTGAGTGGTAGCGGTAGTGCTCGTTTCCTCAAGATCTTCACCATGCCATATCCAACGGGTATAGCGTGCGTTAAATCCACGACGAATCAAATGACTCCTAATCTGATCAGAGTTGCCGAACCTTTTTAAGTTCATACAATCTATACAAGGACAATGCATATCTTTCTCTCCCTTCTTCGCCTTCTCTTGCTCAGCAAATTTAATAAATCCATTCACACCCTCCAAATACTCAACAGTAGTACGTTTTATTCCATACATCCAATATTCTCGGTCCATCTACAATTATTTCACAAAATTGACAAATTCAAATAAATAATTAATGACTCAGGGCATGCATATATGAATGAAACATAATTAGCTAGGCCATATGTGTGTACATGCATGAGCTGTTTAATTACATTAAATGGATTTGTATATATGAAACCCTAATTAACTTGATGCATGCATTAATTGGAAGAGCCAGCTAGCTAGCTGCTTAAATTCAGCAAGCTATAGCTAGCTAGCCAACCCAGCCTTCTAGCTAGCTTGGAGATACATGTATCTAGTTTAATGAATTGCAAGTAGAGAGAGAGAGGGAGAGTGTGAAAGAGTGATCGAGAGAGAGAGAGGTGATGAGAAGATGACAATACCGAGGGGGATGGAAATATGATTAACCTCTCAGCTAGCTTCTCCAGATCACTCTAGCTTGGAATTGTGCGCGGCTGAAATGATTCCAACATGTAGAGCGCAGAGCAGGGGTCGACCTAATTAAGTTGTCCAATTTTACTATCGGTTCAACAACACTAACCGATAGTAAAATAAGGTCCCCACTGTCATAACCATTAGTGTATATGAAGTCATTTTACTATCGGTTTGTGTTGTTGAACCGATAGTACTATGTAGTATATTGTATCGGTTAGTACAGTAATAACCGATAGTAAAAAGTCAGTAATTTCACTATCAGTTACCCGAGAAAAACCGATAGTACTATTCAATATATTATATCGGTTAATACAGTACCAATCGATAGTATAAAGTGAGTAATTTTACTATCTGTTACGAACGAAAAACCGATAGTACTATTGTAATATATTATATCGGTTGGTACCGTAATAACCGATAGTAAAAAGTCAGTTATTTCACTATCAGTTAAAAATGGAAAACCGATAGTACTATTTAATATATTATATCGGTTTGTACAGTAATAACCGATAGTAAAAAGTATTTGCATTTCACTAACGTTGGATTAGTGTATAACCGATAGTAAAATGATGGTTTTCCGCCGCTGTCGTCCTATTCTATCGGATTTTTCCTAGATTGCTTACAACCGTTAGAAAATAAGGGTTAGTGGAATGCACTTCTGTAGTAGTGTGATCATCATTACTGCAATCCACTTCCGGGTGCTGCTGAGTGGTAGCGGTGCTCGTTTCCTCAAGATCTTCACCGTGCCATATCCAACGGGTATAGCGTGCGTTAAAACCACGACGAATCAAATGACTCCTAATCTGATCAGAGTTGCCGAACCTTTTTAAGTTCATACAATCTATACAAGGACAATGCATATCTTTCTCTCCCTTCTTCGCCTTTTCTCGCTCAGCAAATTTAATAAATCCATTCACACCTTCCAAATACTCAATAGTAGTACGTTTTATTCCATACATCCAATATTCTCAGTCCATCTAGAATTATTTCACAAAATTGACAAATTGAAATAAATAATTAATGACTCAGGGCATGCATGCATGAAACATCATCAATTAGCTAGGCCATATGTGTGTACAATTGCTTAATTACATTAAATGGATATGTATGAAACCCTAATTAACTTGATGCATTAATTGGAAGAGCCAGCTAGCTAGCTGCTTAACTTCAGCAAGCTATAGCTAGCTAGCCAACCTAGCCTTCTAGCTAGTTTGGAGCTACATGTATCTAGTTTAATGAATTGCAAGTAGAGAGAGAGGGAGAGTGTGAAAGAGTGATCGAGAGAGAGGTGATGAGAAGATGACAATACCGAGGGGGATCGAATTATCAACCTCTCAGCTAGCTTCTCCAGATCACTCTAGCTTGGAGCGTGGATGCACGTACGGTAAAAATGAATCGAGGATGCAGAGCGCAGAGCAGGGGTCGACTTAAGTTGTACAATTTTACTATCAGTTCAAAAACACAACCGATAGTAAAATAAGGTCCGCACTGTCATCACAATTAGTTTATATGACGTCATTTTACTATCGGTTTATTTTATATAACCGATAGTAAACTTTACTCTATTATATCGGTTTGTACAGTAGTAACTGATAGTAAAAAGTCCGTAATTTCACTATCAGTTACGAAACAAAAACCGATAGTACTATTTCATCTATTATATCGGTTGGTACAGTAGGAACCGATAGTATAAAGTCCGTAATTTCACTATCGGTTACGAAAGAAAAAACCGATAATACTATTTCATATATTATATCGGTTGGTACAGTACAAACCGATAGTATAAAGTCCGTAATTTCACTGTCAGTTATGAAAGAAAAACCGATAGTACTATTTCATCTATTATATCGGTTGGTACAGTAATGACCGATAGTAAAAAATGTTTGCATTTCACTAACGGTGTACCAGTATATAACCGATAGTAAAAAGCCTCTTCTCCACCGCTGTCATCCTATTCTATCGGATTTTTTCCAGATTGCTTATAACCGTTAGAAGATATGGGTTAGTGGATTGCATTTCTGTAGTAGTGTCATATGCTATAGATCTACACTAGTGGATATATAATTGAAATATCTTTATTCGCGTCGATTTACTAGTCGTATTAATAAGTTTACTGTCATATTAGATTCACTTTACTGTCCACTCTTTTTAGATACCACGTCTCTCTATTAATACACAGTAATGATAAATTTACTAATTGTATGCTATAGATTTACTATCTTATTAATGTCACTTTACTGTCCACAATATGCACTGGTCGATGTATAATTGAAATATCTTCATTTTCGTTGATTTACTGGTCGTATTGATAAATTTACTATCATATTAGATTCACTTTACTGTCTATGATCTACACTGGTCGAAATATATATATATATGAAGTGGATTTATTATGACGTGTAATAGCTATGACAAAGATAGGGTTCGGGGTTCTTCGAGTTCTCAAAAAAAAATAGGGGGTATTAGAGTGAAGATCTACAAATTTTTATAACCAAATACAATTGTATGTGGGTGAAATAAAAAAGACAAGATCATACTGGATATATCTTTGTTGGTTCCTTGTCCTTTTTGTTTCTTCGTCATCTAGTCATATTTGGTCATGAAATTTTGTAGATGATGAAATTTTGTAGAAATTCGGCTATCTCTAAGTTCTCAAAAACTCTAAAAAATTTAGGATATATAGAGGATGCAATGTTATAAAACTTTGCAAAATTCCATGACCCAACTTGACAGGATGTGAGAGAAACAAAAAACATACTCAATTTTGCAACCAGTAAATATATATTCAGTTTGAATTTATCTTTTTTTCTCACACCTATGGTTATATTTTGTGTTGAAATTTTGTAGAGATCCATAACATTCTCTCTACTATGTTCTCTAATTTTTTCAAAAGTTTTGAGAACTTGGAGATAACGGAATTGCAATTTAAGATATGTATACATACATATATATGTATGTACACACACACACACAGATATATATATATATATAGGATTGAGATGTTTTACTCCTAATACTAGTTACACCCACTATCATAGCCATTCATCTTTTCTTGAGATTCGTGCATGCTAATACGTGCATCAAAAAATAACCGTATTTCATCAAAAAACATACATACACCACATGGTTTCTGACATCCACAAACATTTTTCATCCACTAACATCAAATCATCCTATCATAGTAATCATGACAAAAATTCTCTAGCACCTAAAATAAAAATTTAAACAAAAATGACAGATGTAAATGACAAATATACCTATCATACAAAACGAATACGCATAACATTATATTTAAATGCATATGTAATAAAATTTAAATGTCCATATGTAAATATAAATAAAAATGAATGATCTCAAAATATTATAGTTTATCAAATGTACATCACATAATTCAGAAATGTACCTGTCATACAAATAAAATGTACACACTACCTAAACCCCCGGTGTTACATGAGTGCATGGGACACGGTTTGCTAGATATATCCATCACACAATATTTAAAAAAATATTAGCACTAAAGCACTAAATCAAGTAGTTCCATCCACTAAGACTTGAGTCATCATTGCTATTATGACTTAATATACAATTATCAAACTCACTAAATGAGAGAGATGTAGTATTCTTTTCTTGAAGCTTGATGTGTCGTGTAAGGTCAGAAGTCCACAGCCAGTGATGTCTTTGTTGCGACCATGCGTTGTGTAAGGCCACAAGCCTCCACCTGTGTGAGGGATCCACCCGTGGCAGTAGGCCTCGGGTGTGCACTTACCCCGGTTGCTCAGGATGCAGTTGTGCACAGAGTAATTAACAGATAGTCAGCTCAAATTAGTTCACACACAAAAGTAATATGGCCGTCAGGCCTTAATATACATCGTCATACAAAGGCCAACAAGGCCAACTACTTAGGTTTTATAAAAGTAATTTTATTTGGTCTTTGGGACCATCCCACAAGCAAAACTCGAGTGCAGCACAAAACCCTCTAAACTCTGGATGATCCTACTTTGCCAATATCTAGCTTCTTTTTAACTGTATTTTTGTTATTGAGTAAGGGTGAGTACAAAGTATTTAGCAAGTCTCTGTATAAGAATTTATCCGATGCATGATAGGAAATGTCCAATTGAACAGTTTATGAGGCGTAGAATAGTAAGTTTCACAAATACATTTCCATGGCGAAATGAAAAAAACAAATTATTAGTAGAATAATTGTAGAAAACATTTCTATAACTCAAGAGTTGAATCCGGGCAAAACCTCCCCGTTTGCCCCTTTTAGTTTAATTTCTCAACACTATTGTGCTATCTAGTTACTACCTATGGCATACCTCTATCTGGGGGTACGGAGTCATTGAATACTTTTTAAACTCTGCAGAAGGGCACCGCTTTACCCACATGAGTCCATCAATCTTCCCTGTCAACCAATTTCATGCATAGTATTGCATGCGATTAGATTGAGGAGCAAGGCTCTCAAAAACTTTGTATAAATTTATATCCCTGCCCGACAATTGGACCGTATTGGTCATTCTTGTCGTTCTGAGTTACCCTCAATGAGAAGTACACTTCACACCCTGCTATCACGGTACTCAAGGTCAGAGTCTGAATGATCTCTCCCCTCACATCTCCCCATCACCCATTTAGGCCATTAGTTTAAGTGACTAAACTTATTAAGGTCAAATGTCCCAAAATTTGGAACCTGAATGAGAACGACTTCCATACAGGGATAAAATCAATATACAGTAGTTTACTGACCGAGTTCAATTACTTGATCATGTAGTTGGCACGTTAATATGCCCATGGTTGTTTAGCACAACTGGTTATATCCTTATTCATATGCAAGCTATTATCCATCTTCCCATTTAAGTCAAATCACAATTGACTCCTTTCCATCTATCCATTCATAGCCTCTCCCATGCGATAAAAACCTTTAAAAGCATAATTCCTTTTTACTCTATCGAGTTATTTTTCTCCATGCTTCTACAATTGTATATTTGTGATATATTTATATTCTAGGGCATCAAGGGTTTTGTTATTTGGTTCAATCAATCAAGGATGGCTATTCAAATTCAGGTCGATAACTACACAGGATTATTGAAAGTATTTTTGTTAATGAGAAAATATACTCTAAACATTTATCATCAAAATAAGTAACTTAGAAATATGAGTCGACGATATGATCAAGATTTTGAGACTTGCCTTGCTTTTCGTGAAGTCCAGTTGAAAGAGCTACCAGGGCAGTGACGTTCTTATGCTTGCCTCACTTGGTATCTATTTAGACGTCAATCAATAAGGATGCAAGTTCAGTAAACAAAAATAATAGTTAATATATATATATGCCTGATGGTGTTCATGGGGTTGGGGTAGTGAAATGATTTAGATAAGTAGATCGCGTGAAAGATGCTAGATAGTATTAAGAAGGATGGCCGAAGAGTGATAGATAAGTTTGGTTTAAACCAAATTGTGGGTCAAGTTTAGGAAACATAATTGGGGAGAATTTGGGTACGGTCGACAGTGCGATCAGTGTAGGAATTGACTTAGAAAACAAGAAAATTTTTATCTGGTATTTGGATGGATGATCAGATTACATATATGTAAGATTAAAGACAAAGCGAACAAGGTGACGCGAACGGATTTTTAATCCGAGATTCCTAAGGCCACGAACGACATAAGATTGTCGATGGGAGCGACATTGGACGCAGACTGAGAAAGCTTAGGTTGGCCTGCTAGGGTTTTCTTTGAGGTTAAGATTAATAAGCAGTGGAAAGGTTGCTATGGCTTTGGTTATATAGCTGAACACTAAGGCGAGGTAAATTCTCAGGTTGGACGCGAATGCGGCGATGTTCGGACATCCACGATCAACATTCGTCTAGAGCGACATAGTTAAAAAAAGGTCAAGACAGCATTTTCTCATGATACGATAGTTGAAAAAAATGTAGAACATAAGTTTACGAACTTGGTAGACAAAGTGGATTATGATTTGTGTGCATAAGAATAGCTAAATTGACTGAATGCCATTGGTTGACACTGAACTCACAAAGGCTGACAGTACGGTGGCATTGGTTGGAATTTAGGATATGGACGTGCGGGTGCGTTAGGACTCGATGGCTGTGCCAACTTTGTGTGGGAGCTAGGTGAGGGTGACAAGAACCCAACTGTACTGGTTTGAGGCGGCGAACGGCATCGGAGAAGAATGGCGATGACACGACGAATCAGTGTTTTTGGACAAACTTTTGGCACAGGGCTAAGTCAAACTTTTATGTGGTACTAGGAGGTAATTTAGTGTAACAAAATACTCAGGAGGTTGAAGCGTACATGTTGGAAAAGTGGCGTCGACGGAGACGGCCGGCTGCGACGGGGTGGCACACCAGGAAAAATAGGTAAAATTACCCAATTTGAGTTTTGGACTTTTGTTGTGGAATTTAGTTTGTCTGGAAGCAAAATAGGGTTTATTGTTACATATTGCTGCGGAGGAATTGGCTAGCAACTGGTTACTATTGAACAGTGGCGAGTTGCGTCAGAGCAGAAGAACGAAATTTGGTGCTTCAACGGTGCCGGGGCAATTGGGTGTTTAATTCCCAAAATTAATAGCACGACTAGGTTTCTGGGGTTGTCTAGATGGTGTGGCTATGGGGAATTGGCCCACGGTGGCACCAGCGAGGAGTTCAACGACGCGGCTGGAGATGGAGGAGATTCAAATTTGGGCTTTTGCGCTGTGGTCCTCTAGAGCACAATTCCTTGCTATGGGATTCAGAGACTGATGAGGGAAATCTAATGATATGGTCAATTTGGTTGGAGGGACGGTGATGTGGGCCAGCGACGTGAGCACAGCGCTGCAGAACAGGACAAGATTGGATTCGGCAAACGATTAAATTTCTCAAGAACTCTTCTAAAAGGGGATTGTTTCTAGACTCAGGAGGAATACTTTGCTCTACTGGCTCGACTAGTTTTGAGGGCCGGAGAAGGGTTCGATGAGCCGTGCAGAGTTCCACGGCTAGCGGCAAAAAATTTGAAATTCCAGCGCCTCAGTTCATCAGAACTTGTGGGGGTGCTTAAGGTGGCAGAGGGAAGTGAGAAAGGGAGATTTTTTACCTTGGGGAGTCGATTGGAGGCGTGGTGACTTGTGGCGGTTTTGTCTTCTCCACGCGGCCGAGAGAGAGAAGAAGAACAGGAGCAAGAATTGTGAGTGTGTATGCATTGCAATTTCTGTGAGGTAGTAAAATGCTTGTGTGGGTGCGTGAGGGGTGATTTACCTAGGTTTGGAGAAGAATTGCTGGATTTCTTCAACCTTGTTGCTTTGAAAACTGCTACAGATGATTCTCTAGAGGAAGAAGATGAAGGGAAAGAAGGAGAAGAATAGGGAGAAGAAGAGGATCACTGCTGCTCTATGGGAACTTGCATAGAGAAGAAGTGTGTAGAGGGTGAACAGTGCATCTGTTGCTGGTTAGAGGAAGAAGACAGGTGGAATATATGTGTTTGTTTTGTTGTTGACTCGTGTGCTCGTGTGTGTGAGTCTGCTATTGGCTAGATGTGTGTGTGAGTATTTGTGTGTATAAGGGTATATATATTTATAATACATATTTTTATAGATGTATATGCAGAGAAAGATAGTGCCAAAGGTTTACGAGGTGAACAAATTCAAAAATCTGAATTTCTGACAAAGTTTAACAGGACTATTTTGTGATTTTGGAAACTTTCTTTGGGTTGAATTGTAATATTCAAAATCTGTGAACAAGTTTGAACTTAGTTCAGCAAGGATGGTTTACTCAATAAACAAGTTGGGATGAATTTGGAGTCAAACGAAAACGACTCGAAAAAAAACAAAAACATAATTAGGGTAAAAGTGAATAGTACTTTTACTTAAAACGACCGAAAACGTAAATAATTGAGTTTTAGGGCTGAATCTGAACTTGGTACAAAAGGGAAATTTGTATAAAATAACAGAAAGAACATAGTCGATCAATTGAATTGGAATTTGGAGGTGATTTGGAGATTTTAGTTTGATCTTGATGCTAAAGACAATTCTGTATAAGATAGGTAGAAAATCCTATCTGTTCAGTCTGACCTGAATTATGGTCTAGTTAGGAGTATTTTCATGAAATAAGTACACATGCATACATACACATGTTTGTGCACATATGCACAAGTACATTTAAATAAACACCTTTAAACTAGTAGAAAAGTAATTTTATATTTTGGTTGAAATTTCTTAGAGAGTACTTTTAAAAGTAGTTTTAGAGTTAAGACAAAATGAAATTTTTAAGATTAGTTTTTTGTAAAACAAAATTTTTAAACCCTATTTTTGAGATGTTACAACTTGTGAGGCCTCTTTTGCCACAATGTGCCACACAAGACTGTGAGCCTACAACCCATGAGGCCTATGTCGTGCACCACCGCTCATGAGATTGACATTGTGTACGGGTACCATTGCATGAGTCCATTGTCCATGCAACATCATGATGTACACACTCCACATAACGGAAAAAATGCTTGTGAGAGGAAGAGATACTAAGAGAAAAGATATAGAAGAAGAAAAGATGATGTGTTGGGGGAGAGGAAGAGATTGGGACAAGAAAAGATGTGGGAGAATAAAAGATGCAATGTTGTGGGAGAAGAAGAGATTGAGAAAAGAAAAGATGTGAAAGAAGAAAAGATGTTGTGTGGGGAGAGGAAAATGTGGTGTATTGTATTATCTCTCTTGTATTGGGAAGATAAAAATGTGAGAGAGATGTGTTGGAAGATGAAAATTTTCAAAGCAAATATTAGTATTATGTTGTATATGATATGTCGGCCAAAACTCATTGGGACCCACAATTTTGTGAAGTATACTACATGTGCCATATGTCATCTCTTCCTAATAAAAAATTTAGTATTTTGATTATAGAATTTGACAGAAATACTACAATATAGAACCAATACAAATACAAAAAATACCATTCCACTACACACAAATCTTAAGGATGCTCCAAGAGTAGTAATTGTGAGAGTAACTAGTATTAGGAGTAAGAATGTAAGAATATATATATATACACACACACAAACACACACACCCCCCTCATATTAGATTTTAAACTCAATTATTAATCAAATAAATATATGTAAACCAGTTCACAAAGTATAAGGATCGATTTGGCTTTGCTAAGCCTTGCCTTGGTGCAAAACTGGGAGACAAAAAAGTGTAATTTATCCTAAATAAAAATATTAAAATACCACTTCAAAATACTAAATTATAAATCTATCTTCCCACAACTAAACATTTTATATTTTAGCCACTTTAGAATAACTTTGTCATTCCATCCCCACACTTCCTTTAGTCTCTGTCCTTTACTCATTGGCTCCTCTCCATTCCTCCTTTGGTGCCTTGGTGGTACATCAAGCACTCTTAACTCTTTGGAGTTTGGGCATTGTCGAATGTATCTCAATATGAGATTTGGTGTATTTGTAAGCAAGATCTTATTTTTGGTGTTAGGTATATAGGATAGGGATGTAAATAAATTAAAATTAGGGAAATTGAAAAAAGGGGTTTCAGATTCTCTTATAAGTTATTTTGAGATATTATCACACTTGTGAATACTTAACATATCAAAAACACCTCACAGTAGTTTTCCATAAATTTTAAATAGAAAACATTAAAAATTTTGTAAATCTGAATCAATGACATGTGGGGGGTCCACGTGTCAGTGACTGATTTTATATTCAATTTCCGCTCACACTTTCTCTCTCTTTCCCTCCCTCTATTATCTCTAGTTTCCTCTTTGTACAGGCGGCAGTGAATCAATATTGACAAGTGAGCGATAAATCAATAGTGAGTTGGTAGGTCAGGCATCAGGATGGATGGGTAGAGAAAGAATGGAAGGAAAGAGAATGGAGTGGAGAGAAGAGAAAGAGGTATATCAACCTAGTCACTGACACATATGTTAATGGTTTATATTTTCATTTTTTTAATATTTTTTGTTTAAACTTATCAAAAACCCTAATGGGGTTTAAATTGTTAACTATTTACAGGTATAGTACTTCCTTAAAATAACTTATAGAAGAATCCAAAACCACTGTCACTTCTTTTTGTAATTTCCCCATTAAAATTTGTGTGCTTTGTTCTACTCATTTTTCTAGTTTATTAGATTTGGAGAACAATCCCCTCCTTTGCATGAGCTCCCCGACCATGAATGAAGTTGGAGCTTTAACCATCCAAGGTCATGAAAAATCAAGATTTGTCATTGGATCTAGAGCTAAGAAAATTTGGTCTAGCTCAAGCATAATATGCTTAGCTTAACTTGAGCCAATTTTAAGATTAAGTTGAACTTAGACCTAACCCAGTTGACCAAAATGTAACTACATTTTTTGGCACTCTGGCACGACCTAAAATTTCTCATGTCTATATAGATCTATGAATTTTTTTCAACCTAGTGTCTATACCTTGGTGGCCAATCATCGATGTTAGATGTTGGTTTATTGGATTGCTGTGATAGGTTATCTCCAATGGGGGCGTGATGCTCGGTGTGTGTTGGTTCAGCTTGACATTGAGTCAGCACACATCGCACACAAAGTAGTGAGTGGGCATTGGTCTGCCAGGGGGTCCTTAGTTGAGTTGGTGATGATAGAAATAATTAAAATAAGGTCTAGATTGCTATCGCCTGCCAGTGATTATTCTCTATGTTGCTACTATATTGGTGTTTCAATCGTTTAATTACCTTGTCTTCTCTAATTTGGTGATGGCTTTTATATGTTTTCACGAAATCCAACTACTATATTTAGAACTCGATAGCTATACTTTGTGAATAATAAAGTGTACTATATTCTCATTGAACATGTGTTCAACAAATTAAATAAGATATATCAACATCTTAATAGACATGGCTATTGATTTTTTTTTATTTTTTGTATTCACCAATATTATTATTGGAAACATATGAAATTGAATGGGTCATATGACCCACTTAATTTTTGCATAATAGTCTATTACACATAATAAATTACATATAAATTTAGAAAAAATACCTATTAAAACTATAAAAATTAATAAAGAATGACTCTATTAAAATAATTTAAATTATAAAATCACCGAATAAATTTTCTAACTCCACCGCGAGCACTATAATGATTATGTAATCTCTGAACGTTAAAATACTGCCTTGGGAGCAGTGTTCCTTAAAAAAAACCACAAACTTACCCACAGGATCGGCGCGCAGGGTGGATCCGGACGTGATGCGGCTGTTAAATGGGGCTCTGAGTTGCCTTCCCCCCGCCCGCCCCACACACTATAAGATCCCACCGAAGACCCCAACTAGATCTTCTGCTCCAAGCTCTGGTGTGTGCCATTGAGCGGCGCTTTCCTTGGCATAGGGTTTAGGAGGAGGAGTGGAGATGTCGGGGGCCGGAGGAGGAGGAGCGCCGGAGGAGGACAAGAAGCCCGGCGGCGACCAGGGCGTACACATCAACCTCAAGGTCAAGGGCCAGGTCTGTTTCTTTGCTTCTTCTCCTCTGCAATTTAGATTCTTTCTTTCTTGTTTTCCCCTTAGTTTCTTGGAGGGTGTTTGATTTTTCATGTGATTTGTATCATGCTGTATCCATTCTTGTGATGTGTTAGCTTTTGTTTGTTTGTGATTATTCGTATTTTTGATACTTGTTAAGAGATAATTTGATTGCTCTGTTCTTGAAAAACGAAGAAATTGTTGTGCAAGAACACTTTGGAATGGATTTTATAGTCGAAATGCGTGTGTCAATGCAAGACTGAGATGAACAATCTTGGATATACAGATCAATTCATACAAAATGGATGCCATAAATGTGGATTTAGTAAGGTAGGGCACTAAATTTAGCTAATGGATGTGTAAGCCACGGGCATCATAGTGGCAATGATATGATTTGATGGAGCATATGGATCAGATGCCAGATATAAGGAATTTAGGGCGTGTTCGTTTGAGGCAGAAAAAGTTCACATTTAGCCATTTAGGATGCATTTGGTTCGAGGCCGCAAAAGGGCACACTTAGGGCGTGTTTGGTTTGAGGCTGCAAAAGGCCACACTTAGGGCCAGTTTGGGAGGGCTTCGCTTCTTTCAAAAAACCGGTTTCTTAGAGAAGCCGGGGAGAGGGGTTTGTTTGTACGGCAGGGGTTTCAGCTTACTTGAGAAGCCACTTCAGCTACACCTTGTTTAGGAGGGTTTAAGTTTTTGGTAGCTTTAAGCCTCAGTTGTGGCATGCTTTAAGACACAAAAAGGCCACAAATTTGTGTCCACATGGGCCTCTTGCCTAAGGTTTTGTGGCATGACACAATTTTGATTGCAAATCAAACAATAGTTTGACTAGTTGTGGCATGTCTAACTCAAGTGTGGGCTTTTGTGGCCTCAAACTAGACGCTCCGTAGGGTTAATGGAATATATCAGAAATTGGACAAAGGTACTTAAATTATTTCCATGCAATGTGACTAGTGTTTTAGGTCAGCTCTACAGAAAAGAGCTTCAGGACTATGCCCCAGCAGACAATCCAATGGTTGGAATGGGAAAAAAGGCAACAATTGAACCGATATATGAATGAGAACTCAATCCTGTAATGAAAATGCTGATTGTATGGGGGTATTATACCTTGTTTATTGGCTATACATCCATAAAGCTACCATTAATGTGAATTTAGGATGTTTGGTTTGAGGCCACGAAAGGCCACATTCGAGTTAGATTTGTCACAATTAGTTCGGCTATTGTTTGATTTATGACCAAAGCTGTGTTTTGCTACAAAACCATAGACTAGAGGCCCACATGCACTAGACACAAACATGTGGAATTTTTGTTCTCAAGTTGTGGCGGCCAAATTAACCGTCTCAAGGAATGGCACAACTGAGTGTGGTCTTTTTTTTTTTTTTGGTCCAAAAACCAAACATGCCCTTAATTCATTGCTTATAATTGGCATGTGATCCAGATATTCAATTAAATCGTACCATTGCTACTATGATGATGCCCCTGGCTTATATATCTATTCGCTAAAGTTAGTGCCCTACCTTAAGATTCAAAACCAGTTTGTATAGTGAAATTATGAAGGGAATTCATCCAAAGAAAAAAAAAGGGAAAATAAGAGAAAAATTGGACCGGGAAGTGTGAAATCAGACAGGAGTTATACAATCAATTTTGCCAATCGTGGCAAATGTCAGAAGAAAAACATACCCATGAGCCACTAACTTTAGCACATGGGTACATATCACAGGAAACACAAAATGAGGGCATTATATTTACTATCAGGAGTCAAATAAGATTCTTTTTTACATGAATAGCCAAGCAAACCATACTTTCTAGATCTAGTAATCCTAGAGTGTAGCTTTCATATAATTACTCAAAACAGTAGATAAAGAAGTCCATATGGAGTCAATTATTTACATATGGACAATTCAACCTACAGCCAAAGGATATTGTCAGTCTGGAAAAATGGCAATGGTAAAGGAAATGGAAAAGAAAGAAAGGTGGACCATTTTTTTGTTCTTCCCTGACTGAATATAATAGGATGTATACTAATCAGAACTTCTGATTTGATTAAAAGCTTGAAAGCCCATAAGCTGACATTTGACAGGAAAAGGTCATAGGGAAAAACACAAATACACAAGCAAGAATCATGCATATCTGGAGAACCAAAAGTTTGGAAAAGGCTAGACTCTTCAGTACAAACACAATCATGCAACTCAGATCTCAAGTGTGAACACAACATATCACACTTTAGCAGGAGAATTCTGCTGCTAGTTAGGAGTTACAATTTGACAGTAGTTTTGTTCCTGGATTCTATTCTAAGGAAGCTATGAACTAAAAAGAAATTGACCAAATAAAACATGTTTTGGGCCCAAAAGTGCTGTTCAGTCCACCTCTAACATTCACATAGAAAAAGCAATCATGGGTATCATAAAAAAAAAAAAAGTGCTGCATGCAAGATGGGTGTTTCAGATCATTGTACTCTTGATGTCCTTGCTTCAGCAACTAAGCTAAACAAATGTCAACACAATATCTGAATCTTCTGCACCGACTTAAGCACCCATAAAAAATATAAATAAACATGAAACATACTGCATGATTAGAGCACAGATAAGAGATAGACTAAAAAAGAAGATATATAGATGACTTGACTGCATCGGGGAAAAACTAGTACAAGTGGGAAGGACAAGAATCTTAATATCTTAACCCCTGTGGCATGGCATTGGCGGGTTTGTTACTTGCATGAACTTGGTCTGTATGAGCTAGCACATGCAAGCATATGGTAAATCACATACACAACATGGTAGTACATTGCATTATAACAAGCTATGGTTGGAGAGTATGGTACTGAACCAATTTCCACCATTGCACCATCTATCAACAATTTCCCATGAGTTATCAACCAAAAGCTTGGATATTAGTAATAGTGTAATTACTTTATACTATAATTAGTAAACACTACACATAACTAGTTCATATGTTTGTAAGTTCTCAAAATTTTTGATAAAATTAGAGGACACAGAGGAAGACAAATTATGACACTACAAAATTTCATGAGAAAATATGATCATATGTAGGTAGAAACAAAAAAAAGACAAGCAACCAACGAATATATATGTTAGTCTAAACTTGTTTTTTTCTCTTATATATGATCATACTTATTTATGAAATTTTGTGGGTTCACAATAATATGCAATCTTTCATGTTCTCTAATTTTTTTTTATAATTTTTTAGAATTTAGAGATATGAACTTATTATGTGTAGTATGTACTACGTGTAATGCAAATTCACATCACTTAGTAATAAGCTAATATCAATTGACTGCAAGCCAAGTAAACAATCCTGGCTGATATGGCTGGAATAAGCTAATGATTTGCATGACCTAAATTGCTTATTTAGAAGTATATTTGAAAGAATTGTCAAAACTTACCATGAAAATGGTGGTCAAGAAAATGAAGTGCACAAATTTAATCTGTCATCAGAAAACAAATAAGTCAGCACTTAAAAGCAAATTATCAACCATCATAATAAGAAGTTAATATTAACAATGCCTAAAAGAAATTTAAATGTTCAGTTTTAATAAGTAATCACTAGACGATTCCTCCCTTGTCGAAAGATGAGGGTTGCATGTAATTAGCATAAAGAACTACACAAAATGTAGAGGGAACTGAACGATTTGCAAGAGGATGAGAAGCTCTAGAACCGGCGTCTTTATCTGAGGCTTTGCCTTGCTGCAGCACTTGAGATTGGTGGAGACTACCTTGCTAAGAACACCCTGTACTGCTTCCACCTGTAGTTGTGCTGCCGCTGGAGCTCAGCCTCACCTTGTCGTGCCAGCGTCGCGAACACTGCACACAGTTGTGCTGATACCGTAATGAGCTGCACCGGCGCTGGATATTGAGATTCTCATAGCAAGATATCTATGTGGGACTTGTTCATTTCTTTCCCCTAGATGCAAAATATATATTTTTTTTATGTACAATATGGCTGAAAATGATCATTTCTCATAGCTGTATTTGCTTCTCTGGACATGTTAACCTAGTTTTTTCATCTACATCTATCTACTCAATGTACCAAACTGTCATATCTTGCTTTGTTGTGTATTGCATTCCTTATAACTTAGCAACCATCACAACATGCATCAATCATTTGTACAAACCAATTGTCAACATAACAAGCCGACGAGGCCCTAAAACTAAGGAACCAGGACTCATTTTTCTTCAGGTATAGATCAGGTACTTACCAGTAGGTTACTTGGTTGTATTAAGAAGTTCATCAGGTTTGTTCACTTCTTAAAGTCACATATCAGTGTTTGTATGCGAATTATCATAGCAGAGCAAATGGCTATGCTCCATACCTGGAATGGACTGATGTGCTTTCTGGCATAGATGGTTATCATCAGATTTGGAACAACCAAACATATCCTTTGTGAGCTGACTAAGGCTCTGTTTATTGCTCGCCCTAGTATGATCTTGTTTTGTTGTAATGTTAAGAACAGATTTATCTTTAAAATTTTGCAATGATTTATGTTGGCTTTTTTGCAATGTCATTTCATCAGCAATTCGGCTTGGTTACTTCCGCAGGATGGAAATGAAGTTTTCTTCCGCATCAAACGCTCAACTCAGCTGAAGAAGCTGATGAATGCTTACTGCGATCGCCAGTCTGTCGATTTCAATGCCATTGCTTTCCTCTTCGATGGGCGTAGGCTGCGAGGTGAGCAGACTCCAGATGAGGTGTGATGCCTATTTCCTAATGAAGACAAGATACTTTCCATTGATCTTGACATGTGCTTGTCCATTTAGTTTACTTTGTGATCTTTTTACTCATTTTGCTTTTACAACTGTGCCAGCTTGAGATGGAAGACGGCGATGAGATCGACGCCATGCTTCACCAAACTGGAGGGTGTTTCTGATATTGTGCCTATGAGAAAATGAGGAACCTTATAGATTTTGATCATGTGTGACTGAAGCAACTTCTGAAAGACTGGTTCTGTTAATCGATGTACTTGAACTTGTATCTGTGCTATTGACCCTTTATGCCCTAATATATCTAATGAAGCTTTTGGTGGTGGTGAGATCTTTTGTGCCCATCAGTGTTTTTGTTCAGTTGGTGAAGGAATTTTGCTTGTGTTCACCTTCTATTTTTCCTTTTAGCTACAACCATCCCCGCATTCTTTCTTGATCTGGATCCACTGTCTTTCAAATTAAAAGATGTTGCGTGTCTTTGATCAAAGATTTAGGATGTTGAGATTTAGGTAGAAGAGAAGATTGAAGGTCTAAAAAAATTTCAACATCTTAGAATCTCGCAAGTCTTAATTCAAGCGGTTGATTAGTTATCAAATGACTTTACGGAAAATGTTTTTTGTGCTTTTGGTTTGGAAGGTAGGACACTTGAATCCCCTCATTTCCATATGGTAGTCCCCTCGCAACTCCACAAGCTATTTTGCTATGCACTAGTGGTACTCTTCCTCTCTCTGTTGGCCGAGTCCTTTCTTGACTTTCATTTTTGAATTCTAAGTTCAGTTTCTTGGATCCAAATCGAGTGTAAGAGAATTTATATGCAAAGAGTTGTGTTTTTTCTAAACGATAGATACGGTCACTAGACACCAATTTTGTTTTTATGATTTTTAGTATTTTGATTTTGGAGGTCAAATACCTTGGCAAAATTACACATAGGTATTAACTAGATTTGAGCAAAAATTGACTCAATCAGCCCAACCTGTCTTAGCCCAACTAGATTTGGGCCAAGATTAAGACTATACTCGAGTCTTCTTATGCCTAGTTCGAGATTTCAAAAATTAAAAAATTTGGTCAAAATCCACCTGACTTAGTGTTAACCCGAAATAGGTACGTATATGACAATGCTGAGATCTAATATCAACATTTGGAATTTCAAAAAAAAAAAAAATGAAATTCCGCAGAATAGACACCAATTAGTTCAGCTGAAAGTACTGTTTCTCTTTCCTGGATGATTTTTCTCTAAGATTAATAGTAAGATTAATTTAGAAAAAAATAAATTGATACTATCGCCATTTTAGAACCATGCACCAGGCAAGAAATTACCAATTTAATTTAATAAGGAGTCCCAATCTAACAACAAAACTGCCGAAATAATTTAGTACAATGGAGATATATATATATATATATATCTTTAATAAATTTCTTGCTTAGTTTAAATACTATTTTGGTTACTAAGATGTATGTATAACATTTTTAATGAAATATATTACATACTTTTCTAAATTGTAAGGTATATTTTTTATCAATTAATTAATTATATTTAATAAAGTTTCTTGCGACTGGACAAAAGTAATAAAGTTTCATTAAAAAAAATAATACTCTTGATGGTTGCAATAGCAACCACATGGAGAAACAGACTAACTCATAGGGAAGTAAGAAGTGGTGTTCATTGCATGAGATTCTATATGACACGACCTCAAGAATTGTCGAAACTGGGTAAAGCGCATTGAGGAATTTTATCGAGGTAAAGCACCTATGCCAACAATACTAGAAAAAGTACAGCCCAGTGGAAATAAAGACGTCAATGGAGATGAGGACATGCCATACCAGGTACCAAATAATCATGTTAATGTCATTTTTGGTGGTTTTTCGTCCTACTTTTCCAAACGTCATTTTAAGTCTGTTTGCTGACAGGTGAATAATGTTGAAGCTCCCCAAAGAGAGCTCAATACCACCAGTGGTCAGAGACATTCGTGACCTTTAGTCGGTAAGATTGTCCCAAAGGACTATCGCGACCATGGCGACTTCTTCTGGTTATAACCCCACAATTAGCAATGCTAAAGTGGGGAGAATTCTAGTTGATGGAGGTAGTTCCATCGACTTGCTCTTTGCCAAAGCCCTTGACAAGATGCAAGTCTCTCGTTCAAGGATTAAAAATGTGGTCCACCCATTTTTTGGGATTATTCCTAGTCATTCGTACACTCTTATTAGCCAGATCGTACTGCCAGTAACGCTCGGAGAACCAGAGAACTTCCGAACAAAATTGGTTACTTTTGATGTAATTTATTTTGATTCGGTATACAATGCAATTCTTAGTAGGCCCTCACTTGCCAAATTTATGGCAGCAACGCATTATGTTTACAGTGCATAAAGGTGCCAGGACCAAAAGACGCGATCACGATGAGGGGCAGCCAAAATTCGGCTCTCACATGTGATCGCATTTCTATGGAACTGGTTGACTAGCTTCCCCTTAGGAATGTCAAGGCTGCGACCAAAGTAAAAGAGCCAGATGTGGTCAAGGCAACTCCGCGACCAGAAGAAAAACTTAAACAAGTTTCCTTATTCCCAAAAAACCTATCTTGAACCATTTGGATTGGGTCAAAACTGGAGAATAAATAGGAACTTGCGCTCATCTCTTTCCTTCAAGCTAATGCAGATGTATTTGCTTGAAAACCATCTGACATGTCTGGAGTCCCAAGGGAAGTGATCGAGCACAGGTTAGAAATTCATCCTGGACAACAATCTATAAAACAAAAGCTCAAGCATTTTGCCCCTACCCGAAGAGAAGCTATTCGTTCGGAGTTAGATAAACTCCATGAAGCTGGCTTTGTTCGCGAAATCGACCATTACAAATGACTCGCAAACCCAGTCATGGTCCTGAAATTAAATGGTAAGTGGCGCATGTGCGTCGATTACACCAGTCTCAATGATGCCTACCCGAAGGATGATTTTCCCTTCCCCACATCGATCATTTGGTCGATTCAACAGTGGGTTGTGAACCGATGAGCTTCCTGGATGCCTACTCAGAGTACTATCAAATTAGTATGGCAGAAGAAGATGAGGAGAAAGCTACCTTCATTACATCATCTGGCATGTATTCTACATCAGAATGCCATTTGGGCTCAAGAATGCTGGTTCCACGTATCAGTGCTTGATGTAAAAGACCTTTCAATCACAGTTAGGGCATAACTTAGAAGTTTATATAGGTGACTTGGTTGTAAAGAATGTCAAGAGTTCTAGTCATATAGATGACATGGCTGAAACTTTCTGTAACCTGAATAAACATGGAATAAAGTGGAATCCTGAAAAGTGCTCCTTTGGGGTTTCTTCTGGTAAACTTTTGGATTTCCTTTTTTGTTCACGAGGCATTGAGGTTAATCCTGAAAAAATTTGGGCCACTGAGAAAATGTGATCTCCTTCAACCACGAAGGAGGTACAAAGCCTAACCGGCCGAATGGCAGCTTTAAGTCATTTCATTTCGAGGTTGGGTGAACGTAGATTACCTTTCTTTAAGGTTCTACGAAAGCACAATGGTTTCCAGTGGTCATATGAAGCCGAAAAAACTTTTCAGGGAGTAAAAACATTTTTAGCCAGTGCTCCAGTATTGGTTTCCTCGACCATGGGAGAATCATAACTCATCTATTTGGTTGCTACCCCTCATACGGTCAGTGTTGTCCTGGTCGTGGAGAGAGGAGTGCAACGATTAGTCTATTATGTAAGTGAAGTATTAGATGGACTAAAGGAGAGATGCCTTGAGGTCCAGAAATTACTTTATACTCTCTTAATGGCTTCAAGGAAGTTGTGACATTACTTTTAGGTGCACAAGATTACTGTGCCCTTGTCCTTTCTCATCGGGGACATTCTCCGTAATCCAGAAGTAACAAGTCGAGTTGCAAAATGAACCATAGAACTTGGAGCTTTTGACCTCCACTTCATAGTCCGAGTAGCAATTAACAAATTGTTGCAAATTTTGTGGTCAAATGGACTAATCCCAAACCACCTGATATGAACATGCTGGTGAAGGACGCATTCACGAAGGGTGGCCCAATCTTCACGATGTAGAACATGGATAACTAGTATCTGAAGATACCAAAACAACTAGTATGACCTGATGAAATGAGATAGCCAACCACTTGTAGAACAAGGACCTGCGTATCAATGAATTCGACCAACCATACTCTGAATTACCTATCCACACAGCCACGCACGGAGTTGGCGCACAGATAGGGTGATCACAAAGATTGTTCGAGCAATTTCGGAGAAAATTACAAGAACAAAGGATGAAGAGATTCAACTCTCAACTAAAACTAAGGCTTCAATCTGAAATTTTAATATCAATGCCTTGTATCTTGTATATCAAAAACTATAACCATGCCTCTCTTTTATAGAGGGTGATATGTACAAAAGATAGAAGACTTAAACTAGAATTCTAATTTGAACCTAATTCAAAAAGGAATAAAAATCTTAACAAACTATAAAAGATAAAGAAGTTCGGAATCAATCTTCTTGGAGTCAGATTCGGATTTGGACTGGACTTTTTCCTTCCGTATAGTCGTTATTCTTTTGGGTCCCCTGGTTGCATACGACGTAGGAAGTTAATGATTCTTGATGTGTTGGAAATCTATTTTGAATACCTTTGCAAAAAGTACTCACACAATCAAATTAGACATCTGTGCTGAGAATGGTACTTGGTCTAAATTGGACTGTCGCTTGGTCGGTAGACTGCATACCGAGCAAAATTCTTTTGGTTTTAGCGGTTGCAATTTTTTACGGAATCGAGTGATCTTGAGCTTGTTGGAAAGCTTAGGAAATTCTCTTTCTACTCAGTAGGTGTACAAACAGAGTCAATGACATTATTTGGCCCATATGTGGCTATGTCCTTCCTGTTATGCTCTCCCTCTTTATATCTAATCAATGTTAAATAAGAGCTATTAGGTAGCAGTATATTCTCATCATAATTTAATTTTTTAAGAAACAAAGTCACCTGTTGATTTAGTTGTCTGTCTTCACTCGAGTGATTGGTCTTGTATGTTCCTCTGGTCGAGTGCTAGTGCTAGGGATGTCCTCAATCACGACCACCGTAGAGACACCAGAGGTGATGACTAATGTCGCCGCTCTCGAGCATGAAGTAGATTGGATCCTACCATTGAGGAACTATCTTGTGCGTCGGACCATGCCCGAGAACGAAACCAAGAGTGACCGATTAATTAGAAAGGCACAAATGTACAGATTGGTTGAAAGAGCCCTGTACAGAAAAGGTACTCAAGGAGTGCTGATGCGCTATATTCCTCAAGAAGATGATAAATCCCTTCTAAGAGAGATTCATGGAGGCATGTGCGAAGCACACGCATCCTATCGAACACTGGTCAGAAAAGCCTTCCAACAGGGTTATTACTGGCCAACGGCACTTAATGATGCCATGCAATTAGTTAAGACTTGCCCACAGTGTCAATTTCATACTTGGTAGGTCCATCAGCTAGTATATGCATTACAAACTATTCCTTTATTATGGCCATTTGCCACATGGGGAATAAATATTGTAGGACCTATACCTCAAGTGGTCAATGGATACAAGTTTTTGTTCATAGCCATTGATACATTTACCAAGTGGATTGAGGCTGAACCGATTCAAAACATTACCGCCGCAACTGCGAAGAAATTCTTTCAAAACAACATAGTAACACGATTTGGTGTTCCAAATCATCTTATAATAGATAATGGATCCTAGTTTATCAGTGGTCTTTTTTGGACTATTGCGATCATATTAGGAATAAAATCTATTTTGCATTGTGCAATACAACGTGCCAACGGGCAGACAATATAAGGGGTTAAGAAATGTGTTTTCGACCCCCTTAAGTTACGCTCGAGGACTTGGGATAGAAGAACTCTACTCTGTTCTATGGGCATTGTGCACCACACCCAGTAGAGCTACAGGCACAACGCCTTTCCAACTGGTTTATGGTGTAGAAGCCATGTTGTCAAGTGAAAATTGGCTCTGCTCACGTGGATCACTTAGATATTATAAATCAAAGTGAAAAACGCGAATATGAAATTGTTTTTCTTAAAAAAAAATGCGATTAAGCTCTGATCTGTTCGGCAGTATATTTACAAACTCTGCGTAAATATCATAGTAAAAGGGTGCGACCATGTACGCTAAACGTGGGGAACTTGATTTTAAGAAAAATCAAAAACCAATCTGGTCGCAATAAATTCTTCCCTCAGTGGGAAGGTCCCTTTACTGTGGTCGCCATGTCGCGATCAGAATCAGCTCGATTGGTTATGGGAGACGGAAGTATATTATCAAATGTCTGGAACATAGACCAGTTACGTAAATTTTATGTGTAAGTTTTTTCCTTTCCCATTATAAGTTTTTATAAGTGTTTTATCACCTTATGTTGAATTCTTATCTTCAGCCTTACTTTCTATCAGGTTATGCCTGGGGGCTGATCGCAATAAGTGCCTTACAATGATGTATAAGTGGATTTGCTGGCCGATCTCATGGTGGCATCTGGTTAAGACTTATCTTTCTAAGCTGGTCCTTACCACATAAGGGACTTACTAGTATATTCTGATCATTTGGGTGGATGTCGGTTAGCAAAAACTTATGCCTTATACTAAGCCAGTTATCTTCGCGATCTTATGGTCACATCTAAATAAAACATCTCTTTTTAAGCCGGTTTTTACCGCATAAGAGACTTACTAATATGTCCTGATCATTTGAGCCATGGTCTCCTTAGGCCAAGAAAATTATCCTGCGACCATTATACTATGTCTTCAGTATCACTGGTCGCAGGAGGGGGCTAGGGGAATATAATCATAACATCCGGTCAGTAAATTAAATACTTTTCCTCTTTTTCATTCGTTTCTTTGCTAATCATGTGTATTTGCAAGGTATAACATGAAGATTCTGATAGCAAGGTAAAATGTTTTTTCATTTTATTATATTATTACAAAAATTACATCAAGAAAGGCCGAGGTCACTTATTAATTTCATTATCAAAGGCCTAACCTCGGCCATGATCGCATTAAGTTGGTCTTGACTATCAAAAGTCGCATCTTCCACCATGGATTCAGATTTACACTTGGACCATGGCGAAGTCGAAGTTTGCAAAGCATGGCAGAGGCTATAGTTGCGACATCGCTCCTCAGTGCCTCCTTATGCCTGTTTGCAAATTTAGGGATGCTTGCGACCAAGATATCATCTTGAGCCGTGACCAACTTGCAGGACTCACTAAGGGTAGAATCATCCTTCTTAGGATCGATAATATCCGCCTTAAGTGAGTCCGTGACCTCCCATAGCTTTGCGAGGGTATCTTTTTCTGTGAGACCATAGCTCTTGATGATTTCTTCCAGGGCTTCCTTTTCACTAAGGGCAAGCTTGGCGGTCTCTTTGGCCTTCTTTGCAGCCACCTGGTAGTGGCTGACGATGTTATGAAGTTTATCGAGGTCGTTTCCTCGCTCGATATACTTATCCTCATAGTGGTCTTTTTCCTTGGTCAACTTGCTATTCTCCTCTCTTTGCTCTGAGTAGAGGAAGAAATGAATTCAATTGAGTTCATAAAATTTATATAAGTTCACAAAAGCAATGTAAATTTCTGCCAAAATGAACTTACCATCAACTCTGGTCTACAACTGATTGCAAACCGATTGAAGGCTCTCGGCTTTCCCTTGGAGAGAATCATATGACAGTGCTTTTTGCTCCAAGGTTGCCACCTTCTCAATAGCATCCTTTAACTTGGCTTCAAGCGCCAGAGTTTCATCAATCTTCTCGCTGTTTATTCTCTAGGCTTCAGCCATCTTATTTTCCAGCATAGATCGCTCAATGGACGCAACCTCTCTGTTGTTGCACTCATTGGTGACCTTTTCTAGCAAACAGAGTTCTCCTTGTGACAATAGAAATTACTATTCCAGTTCGAAAAGGATTGAGATTAAAGTAAGTTACTTACTATTTTAGCTTGTTGCACTTCTCTTGCGCAACCTTAAATGCTCCACCAGCTTGCCAAGTATGGCCGCGCCACGAGCAAAGCTCTGAATAAAACAAAAAGAAAGTGTCTAAAGAAACTTCTCAGAAAAACACTTAGAATAGAGAAGTAAAGATTTTTTACTTACCTCCAAGAACTTCTTGAGATACCTCTTAGGGAGATCCCCAAATTCGACTACTTGGCTGGAGGAAGCCAAGTTGTCCCGTGCCTGCCCCATTCTTCTCAAAAATTGAGACTGAATGCTCAAATCTGGGGCAAGGCGAAGAATTTTGACGGGTTCCACCATCGTCTCCTGTGTTTTCTCTACTCCTTGTTCCTCCAAACAAGGAGGAGGCACAGTGTCTTCGACCAGAGGGGGTATAGATGCCTAGCTCTGCCTGTTCGTCCGTCCCCATGGTTGTGGTTGCAGTTGTGACCTTAGCATCACCATATTTGGCTGGTTCAACAGATTGAAGATCTCGAACCACCTCATCAATGATGGCCGCAAGATCTTCTTTAATGTCCTAGAGTGCACAGCTTTAGTAGTCGCAACGGCTTCTTCCATGGCTGCTAGATCTACTGCAACCTCACTAATGGCAGGTAATTCCACCATAGTAGTCTCTTCCTCTTCGACCAGAGTTGGTTCAGTGTCAGTTACAAGAGTGGGTTCTACTGTGGTCGAAGGAGTCTTGTACATCTAGTTTATAATTGGATAAGACTATTCCTAACTAAGTAATAAGAATTAGTTAAAGATGAAACAGGTCTTTACCTGATGCTGAGTCCTAGGAGATTTCAGGAGCTTGATGATCCACCTTTGGGAGATAAAAGCGAGGATAATGCCATTGGCAAGGATTCATCATTAAGTACTACGGACCTCTTCCTCAGAACAAACAGAGAAGAGTCTGTTTCTTCCTCCACGTCGCTCCCTTCACTCTGTACGACCATGAGATAATTCCTAGTCGTATTGGTAAAGTTTGAGGGGTAGGATGTAACACCCCAGATTTTTGCTATTCTTTTAATA
This sequence comes from Pharus latifolius, assembly GCA_019359835.1. Classification (NCBI taxonomy): domain Eukaryota; kingdom Viridiplantae; phylum Streptophyta; class Magnoliopsida; order Poales; family Poaceae; genus Pharus; species Pharus latifolius. The sequence continues at coordinate 69,420,182 of CM033326.1, read as the reverse complement.
TATCAGTCAATGCATCTCTATTGAATCCCCTGGATATCTCGACCACACCTTGGATAAATCTTAGAAAAATCCTCCAAAATCTCTGATAAGAATTCTCTAAAATTCTCTAGATTAAATTCCAACTCAAAATCTCACTCTTTTCCATCCCAGTATTCAACCTATTAGATTGCTCCTATTCAAATTGTCTTAAACCAGCAATTTTGTTCGAATTAATCAAGTTTTGATCGATGGTTGATCTGTGCGATCAAAACTGGCTCGCTGGTTGAAAGAAAGTTACTGGTCGAACTGAATACTGGTCAAATTAGAGAGAAAATAAATGGATCACATCGTCCATGTTCGAGTGCTCGTATGAAATCTTTGCCCCTTTCTAGCTTCAAGTGTTTGATTCAAGCTTTTTCTAGTGTTCAGTCAAAAAAGGAGTACACCAATCCACAAACCAACTATGTTTTGGTGTTTTGATCAAAGTGAAGCCCAATCAAGAAGCCCCAAAACAACAAACACCTCTTCTAACCAATGCATGTTGGCTGAGAGAGAGAGAGAGCAACGGCCAGCAAATAAAGAGCAGAGAACTCCCTTCTGTCACACCACCGTTCAAGCCCCCAGCCAGCGTCGAGCTGATCTCCCTCTAGAACAAGCAAAATCTCTGTGCACTTGACATTGCTTGATCCCTCTTGTCTCATCCCCTTGTCCAGCATCTTCTAGCAGCCTATAAGAACCCCCTCCAATAGTCTTCTTCTTCCTCATGCTGCCTGTTCATCCCTATTTCTTGCCTAAGTCCTAAGAAGGTATGAAACTTGATAGATTTCTCTTATGTGTTCATTTTTCTTGATCAATATTAAGAGAAATCATTCATATATCCATCCTCCATCTACTCTTATACAAAAATCTCATAAAAAAACCCTCGAGAGATCACGAAATTTCCAAGTCATCTTCTTCGACAAAGGTGAGTACCACTCTGTTTTCAGTTCTTGAGTAGCTTCCCTTTAAACTTCAAATTCATGCTCGTTAATGCACCATTTTCTCTTATTCTTGTTGTTGTGTGTTCACAACTCTTTTAGCTTCGTTTTGGGCACCTTAATCGGTATTTTGATCTATAGAACTCTAGCAATTGACGAAACAGTTCAGCCCAGCCGCTTTTCTATTTTTGCAAAATTGAACCCCTTAGATGGCCTCAAAACTATTTGAGCCTGTTTGAAAGAATTATAGATCAGATCATTTCCTACAACTTTTTAGTTGTTCACTTTCAGAGATAAGCACTGTATCAACCTGATTTTTGTGTTTTCCGAATCTCAGTTATTTCATTCAAGAGTCTAACGAAACAGGAGGTTAAGCCAATCTTTGATTAATCCCCTATTTGTACTCGATCTCACCAAATTTCAATCCTTCAGAGCAAATTTTGACCAACCTAGACCCAAGCTGAACCAAACCAGGCACTTATAGCCAAGCCTAGAGTGTTTTCTCTCTCCCAGAAACATCTCCAACCAGATTACCTCACATGCATGCATATTTATACTTTACATATGATTTTCCATGGTAGGTAATTTCTATATGCTTATGTGCTTTATTATTATTTGTGTACGAGAGTAGAACTAGGAGTGGAAGGAGCAGAAGAAGTGTTTGAAGACCCCTTAGAGCAATTAGACCCTGCTTTGCAAGGCAGGTCTCTTTCTCATTGATCATGTCTCTCCCAGTATTTTAAGTAAATTAGTTATTTATTGTTTTAAGTATATGTGTGCTTTATTTTTAAAATACTATGTTGGATGAATATGAGTAGATATGACCTAACTTCTTCGAAGGCTCTTCATGTTCATATATTCTATGCACTCATTTGTCATCCTAGGATGTTGTGCTTAAGTTATGCTTATGTTTGAATATATGTGATAAATGCTAAATGGTCATCTATATGAAAAGTGTGTTTAAAACCTTGTTTATAAAAGTGTAAGTTAGAATTGATAGTGAGGATGGTTTGTGTGGTTGGTGCTGTGTGCACAACGAGAATGTGGTTCGCTCCTCACTAACGGTTCATAAGGATGAGACCCTTGTGTTGTACTTCCAAGTGGCATAAAAAACATACTAACCATTTGCTCGGTATGGGACGGGCGCGGCAAAGTAGTTCTCTAGGTATTAGCTTTTCTCTGCAATGGTTGTCGGTCTAGTTTCTCGAGGGAAATTGGTGGGCCACAGAAGGCTTTAAGTTGTGAGAGTGAGTGAGTAAATCAGGAGTTTGGAAGAAAGGCGCCCTAGACTTGGATACTGAGTCATGCGCGATTGGATCCATAGGCTATCAGTCTTGTGGGACAATAGACCAAGACTAGGTAGATTTGGCTGTGGGGTGCGCTCCACAACAGTAATATGGACTAAATTGTCTATTTACTGGGTAGGGAATTGTTAATGCTAGAATTACAACATGTCATGTGATCTCAGCCTTGTCACATGAAGACGTACCGACATGAAAACTGGGTGATCAAGTGGATTAAAGTGGTACACCTTTGCAAAGTTACAAAAAGTATCAGATATTCTGAGCTCCCAAGTTTTGGAGTCTACGCACGGTGGATTCTATTCAGGTCGATGCAGCACAAGTAGGATTTGGAAGCTTTTCGTAATATTGGTTAAAAGTGGTGACTTATGGAAAACTGTCACGCATAACATTTTCTAAAACCTAGTTAGGATTTTTAAAGTCTCGCTTTTGAAATCAAAACCTTTCCTTAGAACTTTAGAGTGAAAATCTATTCTATTCTTACCTATAAACCAAAGAGCTTGTTTCTTGGAATTCCCGATCATTTATATACTTACATTCATTAATTGAGACTTGTTGAGCACTATGAGGACAACGTGCTCACCCTTGCTTTTGCACATAAAATTTAGAGGAAGGACTTGTTGATCCCGACTCCTGTGGCTTCAAACCCCGTTGATGAAGAAGGAACCGTCCCCCACAATCTAGTTTACTAGAGGGTCATTCACCTAGTGGAGCCTGATGTGGTGGGAGCCCATGCTGTGCCGTTGCTATTGAAGACATTGAAGACTGTTGCAGTCGTTTTGTTCATTACTTTGTGCGTTCTGTTCTTTTGTGCCTACCTTTGTATTGATAAAACTTCTTAATTTGTATCAACTCTAAATTGCGTCCTTCATGACGCTATGGTATTGTAATATTGGTCCTTGTGACCTTGTACTCGTCTTGATTACCTGTGTTGCAGTATAATGTATTGTGTGGTTGTGAGCTTGTGATGAATTATTCTGTGTACAACCTAGCCTGGGCAGTTTCCGTCGGATTTCTCAAATGAGGGTTCCCACATAGGAATCCTTACCGCAACAATGCTTGCGGTTGAGGGGCTAGTTGTTGACTTAACCACTGCATGGTCCGAGCCACTTGCTATTGCCTTCACCATTGTGGTCGCAGGGATACATGTGGCCGCAACTGAAGCTGCAGTCACCCCAGTAGATGCTACTAAGGCCGTGACCGGCGGAATAGAAGCATGTGTGCATGAAGGCCGCACAGATGGCGCAGTGGTCGTGGCATTTATTGAGAGGGCAGTGGCTGGCCGAATTTGCAAGGTTGTAGGCCTGGCTGAGCCTTTGGTCATAGAGCGAGGCTTCTTCAGTATCTTCGATGAACGACCACTTGAGGATCCAACATCGTCGTCGGTCCGCCTCTTTTGGGCCGCCTGGCGCTTGAATAGATGTACAAACCAGGATGAATTACTTTGGTAAATTCATGTTCGAAGTAAGACATGTGCAGACTTTTTGAAAGAGAAGCACCTTTCGACGCGCCTGCGCAAAGTCGTTAGTGTAGCTGACCATCCTCTCCATTCTTGGCGCACTGATATCACCTTCTGCAACCACGTTATAGGCCTTCAGGAGGGAATTTGTCCTCCTTTCGACTTCAAAAGTGGGCAAGACTGTCAAGAAAAGAACAGTCAACAATTTTTGAAAATGCTTTAGTTCGGATAAATCAAAAACGAACTGAAAGAATGTACCAATTGAGTGAATGGACAATTACCAGGGTGATGATCCCTGGAGTTGTCTTCAATTGTCCTAACCTCCTAGGCAAGATGTACCCTCTTCCCCAAAAGGTTGATCTGATTCTTCACAAAGTCCCAGATCACATTACAGGCGGTCAAGCCCTTATTCACCAGGTGGCGGATCACCTGGGCCTGCCTCTTCTGCTTGTCATTGAGGGGAAGGGCAGAATCCCTTTCTCCGCTCTTCTCTGGTCGACGGTTTTCGAACCAGAGATGGCTCTCTTCAGGAGCTGAGCAGTAGAACCACCATTGGCTCCATCCATGAACAGAGTCGCTGAGGGGAAGGTATGGGTAATCTTTTTTTCTCCCACAAGCGAAAGTAGACACACCCAGAAGTATTGGAGCTTTTCGACCACGCAAGAAAATAAAACTTGTGAAAAAGGGGAATGCTGGGCAAAACCCCAACATATACCTCGCACAAATTCTGAAAGACAGCAAAATTAGAATGAAATTGGGGTGAAGCTTTACCAATTCCAAGTCATAGTGTGCGAGGATCCCCAAGAGGAATTCGCTCTCTGGGAGACGAAACCTGCAGCGCAAGAAATCTTCAAAAATCACCAGCTCACCCAGGGCACGGCCAGAGTTTCTTCTTCTCCGGCAGGGCGCCATGGGATCAGTGACCTGGAGGGGAGATATCCTTCCCTCTCTAGGGCTAGAAAGTTCTCGACCGAGCAGAGAAGAGAACGGGTCTAGGATTCCATTAGGATGAAGAAGGTAAGAAAGAAGAAAGCTTAAGTGTGGAAAGTTTAGGACTTAGGCGATTCTGAGGGAAAACTGGGAGGCTGAGTATATAAAGCCTCAAGAAGCGACGCTTCGAGTTCCCAGTCGTAGACCATAATAAACAGCTTGGAATTTTCCATTTAATGCTCGTCATGATGGTTTGACACACGCACCGAGAGGTCTTTTCAGACTTTGATTGGAATTCGAAATGACAGGTTGTCTCTTTGAAATCGAAAACATCATTTTTAAGTACGTGTAAGTTCGGCTTGCGATCTTGTCCCAATCGTCGACATTGATGTTCAATGTACTGAGAATTATTGTATCTAATTTCATAATTTTTCCAAATGGATATACATCATGGTTTGTTGTAAATTCGTTCTATTAGTTAAAAAGAAATCTCATTCATCCCTCCCATCATCAGAGATCAAAAATCAATTGAAATTACTCTGAAACGTCAAGAAGAACTCGACACCGACACTTGCAGTAATTTGTGAAGTGGTTGGCAAAATTCGACAATATTATAGTCATATATACAAGGTAAATTACTATTTGATGTATTGAGAATTACTGAAATTACTTTTTAACACCTATTATTGTCCAAAAAGTGCTTAATTATTGTCATATTACTGTTCATTTAGATCCCCAAAGCACTCAAAACTCACACGATTTAGCTTATTAATTTCAATTCAAAAGCTAGTTCTAGTTGTTCCCTAAGGATTCAACTTGCAAGTGCTTAGCGATAAATAATTTATGCACTATTCAACACTAGTGCCGAACTAGAATCTTTCATAGTGGAAACCTAGTTCGCTAAAAGGTACAAAGGATGTAGTTGAAGTGTACTGGTCTTGCATGGGAGGAAAATCATTTAGAGGAAAAGTAAGGCTAGGTAAACGGCCTCTATAATTTCTCAATGAATACTTTTTCTAATTTATGCACTATTCAGCACTTGTATGGGACTACTATCTTTCATAGTGGAACCTAGTTCGCTAAAAGGTACGAGGGATGTAGTTGAAGTGTACTGGTCTTGCGTGGGAGGCAAATCATTTAGAGGAAAAGTGCTGTATGATTGGGTTGTAGTCTTCTTAGATCTTTAAGGTCGGGTAAATGGCCTCTATAATTTCTCAATGAATACTTTTTTCTATTTATGCACTATTCAACACTTGTGCGGGAATGTTACCTTTCATAGTGGAAACCTAGATCGCTAAAAGGTATGAGGGATGTACTTGAAGTGTACTGTTCTTGTGTGGGAGGAAAATCATTTACATTTCATATTGGAAACCTAGATCATTAAAAGATACAAGGGATGTAGTTGAAGTGTACCGGTCTTGTGTGAGAAGAGAATCATTTAGAGGAAAAATGCGGTATGAGTGGGTTGTAGTCTTTTCAGATCTTTAGGATACCAGTCTTGGAGACCTATGCAATGTCTTTATATGGTAGACATCATGCCTGATTGGATTATTAATTTCATTCTACAAATCTTAGATGGGGTGATGATGTCAGAAAAGGATTAAATAATTTTAATCGTTTGAAATTGGTGTCCATACAGCTAGGAAAAATGGTCAACAACATATGTATGTGAACCAAGAGTTGGAATGGAATTTAATTTAGAGAAACAAGCTTATGATATCTATAACTTGTACTCTTCGGAGGTTGAGTTCGGAATAAGACTTGGAAGAAATTATGTGAGCAAGCAAGGATATAAAAACATTTGACCCAACATTCATAGGGTCGATAATGTTCAATCTTTTCCATTTGAAGTCCAGACATAGCATGACCAAACTTTATCGATGCAAATAGGAGCAACTATCTGTAAATGGATAGTAATTATGGGTAGTAATTCACATAGTACTTAGGTAGTAATTCGCTATAAGTTAGACAACAATTGACAAGTAAAATGAACAATAATGGATCATTATAAGGATGGTAAATGGATGATTGGTGCGGGATGCAATTTAGTTATGTACAAATATTTGAAATATGTAAAAACTGATGGCTTTAAAATTCCATTATCTATTATCTATATTGTAATTGCTTGAGTCTATCCAATGGATGTGGTTTGTTTAGGAAAGTTAGATTGGACAACACCTATAATGAATATAGAATTTTGATTTTTTTTATTCCATAGGCTTGTCTAGTTGACAGATAGGAAACAGTCTTTTTGGACCCAATAAGGCGAACTCTAACGACGACAGTAGCGGTGCCTCGCGTCGACGGAGGCGGAGGGATGCTTGCCACTTGCTCGGCGTGATAAGACGAGCGTGCTACGGGACGAGGCAAGCGAACGGCGAGGAAACTGCGAGCGCAACGCCAGCGTTGGAGGAGAAAGAGACGCGAGCGAACGCGTTTTGCAGGCCCCACCGAGAAAGACACTGGCAAATCGTACCCGCAAAAACCTAAAACTGACAGGTGGGTCCAAAAATTGAAAAGGCCCACAAGTCATACACGGTGTGTTAGGTTTCAATGTCAACGAAATAAAGGCATGGGCCCCACGACAACGAGTCTCATGCCCGTGTTAGTGCGCGCGTGTACCGAGCAAAGCTCAACCCATGACGCCGACAGATGGGTCCCAATTATTTTTATCGCCACACGTCAGTTGTAGTGTATATTAATTTGGCGTCGCACTGAGTTCGAATGGAGTAGGGCCCACCTGTTTCGTAAAACGCGTGAGTGCGCTGCCTCGTTAAATATAGTGACACGCACGCGGCGCACTCCAATCACTGACCGATGGGTCCATGAGTTGTAGGGCCCACATGTCAACGAAATAAGGATGAAACTAGCCGTTGAAATTGGTTTAAATCATGATTTTTATTGCGCACGGGAGATTTAATGCAACAGAGAATGACAGGTGGGGTCCATCTTCATTTTGCCCACATGTAAGCCACGGTAAACCCTAGAAAATGACCGTTGAGGGGTTTTTTTAACCGTGGCCCACCTGTGAGTGTCACAAAAAATGGCAATTGGGATATAGCTGTTAAGAAATAGCCGTTGGTGAATTTTTTAATGTTATTTGGACTTAAAAAAATCATAAAAATAGCAAAAAATTCCAAAAAAATTCTCAAAAATCACAGAAAAATTTGGCAGCCCTCTCCTATATAATGGGTATGTTCTTGAGTCATTTTCACACAAAATTCTCAAGCCATCTACAACAAAAGCATTTCCAAATTGTTGAATAATTTTTGAAAAATCCGATATGGATTCTAACCCATCGGGCGGTTTTGTTAATTGGCTTGGTTCATCCTATTCTCCCGGCGAAAACACTGAAAGCTCAAACAAGCAACAGCAACCCGGTTTTTCACAGCCACAGTATCCCCCAAACTACCATCCATATCCACCAAATTACCATCCGTATCTACCGAATTACCGTCCCTATGCACCACATGGCCACGCAAATCCACCGCCTCCACAGTATAGCCAGAATTTTCATTTTGTCGGTATGCCGCCGACCTATCCGCATTGTTCTCCACCTCAACCACACTCTACATCTGTCTCTGACAATAGCACTCCAGATTCTGCTCCAGCCGATATGGCGGCCCGAGTCGTCATCGCTGAAAACAACACCGCTGATGCTGTGGACGTTGGCCGAAAGACGAAGCGCTTACCGTGGTCCACTGATGACGACATAAAATTGGTAATAATTTGATTTCCATACAGGAGTAGGGCAATGTATTTACACATAACGTCATTATTCAATTTTTTTTGACAAATGCAGATTAGTTCGTGGCTCAACAATTCTCTCAATTCTATTGATGGAAACAATAGGAAGTGCGACATTTATTGGACCAACGTTGCGGCGGCACACAACAAAACGGTGCCAACAAGCAGGAGAAGGGAGACTAAACACTGTAAGGACCACTGGCAACGAAGTAACAAAAGGGTGGTCCAATTCAACGGTGTTTGGCTCCGACTAAAAGAAGTCTATGCCAGCGGTCGTTCGGACGACCAACTCATGGCGCAGGCCCATGATATGTACAAGACAGAGATGAGTCATCCGTTCGTCTTGGGTCATTGGTGCACGGCAGTTCGCGGTCAACCTAAGTGGTCTGCAGCTTATGTTGATGCTCCCAACAAAAGAAGCAGATTGTCCGAGTTGGGCACCTACACTTCATCGTCCAACAAATATGACGTGCCACCAGCGGAGACTGTCGGAAGGACGAGACGCTGCTAAGGCGAGGCGCAAGGGTAAGGGAAAGATCGATGGCTCGCAGGATTCTACTACCGCAATGAGAGCAGATCTCGATGCCTTCATCCAAAATCAACCTGACCGGGCCGACAAGAGGAAGGACGTAGTCCGTATGTCGGATAACTTGCGCGATGTGGCGAAATCGAAGGAAAACTCCGCCTTGTATAAGGCGTACTTGAAAATGATGGGTCTCGACAAATCCATTTTTGACGATGCACAAAAGCCGGAGTATGATGCCGGGATGAAGATTCTAAGAGAGAAACTTAATGCCGCGACGATTAGTTATTTTGTTTTTGAATTATCTCTTGTAGCAAACCATGTATCCTCCGTTATTAATCTATGTATGATTCTCTATTTAAATTTACTTTGGTATCCAACCATCGAAACTAGCCATTGGAATATAGCCGTTGCAAAGTAGCCGTTGGAAAATCGCCGTCGGAATATAGCCGTTGGACTCTTTGTCTATATATTCACCCCTCCACAAAGTTTCTTCACACAATCCAGCTATCTTCTCAAACAGTGTAGCTCTTGAGAAACTCAGTTTCAGTAACCACTCACAAAATGTCATCTAGCTCTAGTTCAAGCACACATAACTCTGAGGAGGATGCCATGAACCAAATTGAGGATTTTTTGGTGGAATTCATAGAGGAGGAGGAGGAAGATCGTATTATCGCCGATCTTTACGCTCGACTCGATGCTTCGTCATCCCGCGGACGCTGCGGAAGCAGCAATAAGAGATATGTTGAGAGAGACCGCGAAGAGGGCCATCAACGGCTCGTCGCAAACTACTTCTCCGAATATTCCATCTTGTAGGATCAAGGATGCAGACTAGAGGGGGGGTGAATAGGAGGCTTTTAAAAACTTTAAATTAAAAACAAAATCAAATAACAATTGAATAACAAAGAGGAGAAGACAAACACAATCGATTTTTACCGAGGTATCAGAGACTCGCCCTGTCTCCACTATTTCTCGTTGAAGCAATCAAGTCACTTGAGTTTTGCCTCAATACCCACGAAGGATATTATCCACTATTGGTTGCTCCTTGTCCGCTCCGGAAAGGCGAGCACCGATGCCTTGTACACCTTTGCCGAGCCTCTCCAACAATCTCCAAACTGGAGAGGTCAATGGCCACGCCTCCGAACGGTCTAGGTGAGAGCACTCACCAAGAGTAATAGGCAGCGAGGTCTTCTCTAGATCTCCAAACACGCACCGAGAAAACTACAAGTATGCAAATGCAATGAACTGGAATGTTCGGTGGATCAGAAAACACTCGACTTGATCAAAAGATCAAGATTTTGTATAAAACACTAAAGCTCAAGAGTGAATATGACTAGAAGGATGCTTGTTGTACAAAACAAATTCTCAAGCCCTCTATTTATAGCCTCAAGTCTCAAAAGAGACGTTGGAGCTCGAGCTGAAAATCAGCAGCTCAAACTGACAGTCAGTTTAGGTCACGACCGGAGAGAAGAAAAATCCGGAGAAAACAGTGCTAGCCGTTTGCGGTTGAAAAAGGAAACAAATCAGTACAAACTGACAGTCAGTATGAGGAACTGACAGTCAGTTCCAAAACCAACGACTGACAAAATTTGCGGATAAAAAATAGCCGTTTGTGGTCGTATATGAAAACTTGAAACCCCCAACTGACAGTCAGTCTCTCAAACTAACAGTCAGTTCGACCACAAAGCGACCAGATCAAAAAGGAACTCAAATAAAATCAACTGAGGTCGAAATTCAAACACAGTAAGTCTGAAACACTTAGTTTTCATTAATCATCAAAATTAGGATTAGGCATAAAGGCCTAGATGCAACACATCTACCCTGACAGTATCCTCCGTCGGCATTTTCGGATGGGGAGACCCCTCTTTCTTCGCATTGTCGAAGCTCTAGGTGGATGGTCCCCCTACTTCACCGAAAGAAGGGATGCCACTAATCACCGTGGACTCTCCCCTTTACAGAAATGTACCGCAACAATGCGTATGCTCACGTACGGTAGCCCCGCCGATGCCGTCGATGAGTATGTGATCCGTTTGAGACCTAGCCTTGGTTTTCGCACTAGGCTCGCTCAGATTCTAATATGCGGAATAACGGGATCTTACTCGAAAATACCGAAACCCAAAGGTTGATCGAAAACACAGCTTAAAATAATTGCACAACTTTTTATTTCAAAGAGGGCTTTACACGTCGAACGTTAGGACGCACTCGCCTACGTCGAAGAACTATGTGTCTAAGACTTCAATCTAGACTCGATGATCTAAACTAGAACTATTACAAAGTATTTATAATTTAATTATATGAATACATATCATACTCAATAACCTAAATGTATTAGACTTGCAAACTAATTAAACCTAATAGATAAGACTTAGTTATATATATTTGAATTGGATTACAATTCCGATCAAAGATCGAATCCTTCCCAAGGTCGCAAACCTTTCTAAAGTAGCAAATCTTTTCGTGGTCGCGAATCCATTTCAAACTTGACCTGAGATCCTCCTGGATCAGTATGTGCAGATTGGGGAATCCACGACGATTCAATGCTTGGAGAACTTCGTGCAAGGTGTCATCGACATATTTGGTAACTAATATCTTCGCAGCCCCACCGTCAAGGATATCCACCGCCTACTGCAACAAGGAGAGTCCCGTGGTTTTCTGGGTATGCTGGGAAACATTGATTGCATGCACTGAGAATGGAGAAATTGCCCCGTAGCATGGAAGGGTCAATTCACTCGTGGAGAGTATGGAGTCTCGACGATTATACTTGGAACGGTAGCTTCGTATGATCTCTGGATATGGCGTGTTCTTTTTGGTGTTGTAGGCTCCAACTATGACATTAATGTGCTAAATCAATTGCCCTTATTCACCGGTGTGTTGAAAGGGCGGGTTCCTCATGCTCAGTACTCTGTCAACGGCCGACAATATAACATAGGGTATTATCTCGCCGATGGTATATACCCGGAGTGGGCTGTCTTTGTGAAGACATACCGCTCCCACAGACGGTGAAATATCGGTTGTTTGCGCAACACCAAGAAGGAGCGAGAAAAGATGTTGAGCGGGCTTTCAGAGTTCTACAGTCTCGGTTTGCCATCGTGCACGGTGCGACACGATTTTGGCAACAATCAACCCTCGCGAAGATCATACGGGCTTGCGTCATCTTTCACAACATGATCATAGAGAACGAGCGCGGCCATAATGCCGAGAAGTATGACTACAATGATCATACGGGCACATCCGTGGTAGTACTGCTTGTGATCCATACTAGGGGTACGCCTTTACTCGAAGATGTACTTCGAAGAAATGCTGTCATCCGTGCTCAACCTACACACACGCAACTAAAAAGGGACTTGATCGAGCATATTTGGCAACGTTTCGGAGGAAACACCAACGAGTAGTATCTTATCAAATTTCGTAGTAGGCATTTATTTCCAAATTTAATTTTAGTGTATTTCGCAATGATGTCATGTACCACTATTTGAATTTTAATATCTATTAATTTTTTGTCATGTACAATTTTTAAATCCAAAATTTTATTATTTATTTTTTGGTCGCAAATGTCGAATTTAATTTTGTAAGTAATATATTAATATATTACTAATATTAAAATTCATGAATTAATACAAATTCGTTGAATATATATTTTTCAAATCATATAAAGTCAAGCAAGAGCCAAACCATTGGAGTGATTGGCTCTTAGTTGGTGGTTGCTAGATGGTTAGGAGTGTGGGGTCCACGCTAAGAGCCAAACAAGAGCGAAGTTGTTAGAGATTTGGCTCTTACTTGGTGGTTAGGGATGATTCTCGCACGCGTGACAAGGAATATTATATTTAAGAGTCAATTAAGAATCAAACTTGTTGGAGATAGTCTAACACAACATCCAAAAATGAGAGAGAGGGAGGAGATGGGAGCTAGCTCATTATTGTTACTTTCGGTTTTCTTCCTGCCATCTATATCTCCATAATTCATTTCTTCCAAATGACAAAAGAAAATAGTTCTAGATCTACCAAATTGAAACATCTCTCTTGTAGTTGTGTTGCCGAAGTTGGTACTAATCGAAGAATGGCACTGGTGGCTTCGCTGGAGCCAATAGTCATCAACGTGAATAAACCAACTTTGAAAGAAGACGAAATTTGCAATAGAAAATTTCTAATTTAAATTTGTCACTAAAAAGATAGTATTTTTTTAATATTGTCTTAACTATTCTAAAGATATTGGGTGTGGTTTGATAATGAATGAAGTTTATAATGAAAATTCTTAATTTAAATTCATCATTGCACAAGTGGTATCTCTTATAATATTGTCCCAACTACTTTAAAGATATTAGATGTGGTTTGAAAAAAAATGAAACTTGCAAGAAAAAATTCTTAATTTAAATTCACCATTGCACAAGTAGTATCTCTGATAATATTATCTCAACTACTTTAAAGGTATCAGGTATGATTTAGAAAGAGATGAAATTTACAATAAAAAAATTGACTAATATAGATAGAGATCGGTTTAAATTTGAAATGAGTATTACTTTTTCTCTTTCCCTCCACAAAATCAAGCAAAAAGAAATGAGAAATTGTTTTCCTTGAACAAAAATAGCCAAGTAGATAGAGCCTTTTTTCCATGTAGATCAATTGCATCTCTTTCTTTTATGTGGCAGCAAGATAACATACAAGCATTAAATGCAAACCAGCAACACATGGGTTGTATCATTGAAAAAGTACATGTTTTCCTTCGAGTTTTTTTTACTGTTAACCCACATTTAAAAATTAATTACGAAATTAACCCACAGTTGCAATAATTTACACAAATGATCTGCCACGTCAGCTTGTTGAGCTCCCAGAGCTCGACAAGCTACTAGTCGCACGGAGAACTCCTTGTCGTGGTCGAGGGACACGACAAGCCTCTTGTCGTGTCTCTCGACCACGACAACGCCTCACCTTACTTGTCGAGCCTCTAGACCACGACAACTCCTTGTCGTGCGCCTCGACCACGAGCAGGTTCCTTTTCTTGTCGTACCGTGAAGACGCGAGAAGTGGAAAAAGATTTTAATACGGGAGCGGGATTCGAACCCGAGCCACATATTTGCAACCCGAGAACTCCCACCAGCTAGGCTAAGAAACGGATTTGAGATAAGTGCAGTATACATTTTAATATTGTGGACCTTGTCGAGTTTCCAGAACTCGACAAGCTGTCCTACTGGTCCCCTGCTGTATTTATTTGGTCCCCTACTCACTCACACTCACACAGTTACTCCTTTGAAGCAGCAGCAGCAGCATACACATACACACACTTCGTTTAATTTTTCCACCCTAGATCTAGCAAAATCCGTCCGATAAATTTATTTGGTGTAGAAGAGAAAGTTGTAGAGAATTGCGAGTTCTTCGAAAAGAGGTAATTTTTTTCGAAATGCATTTAAGATTATGTTAATTATATTGCTAATGATGTGATTAGGGTTTATATTTATGTTTATGTGTATACAAGAGTAGGTATTATGTTTTTAAGAATATGTTTAGGAAATATGTGCATCTGTATGTATGTTTGTAAAATAGATTTTTTTAAATGTATGTGTGTATGTTTGAAAATGTATGTGTATATGTTTGAAAATAGGGGTTTATAAATGTATGTGTGTGTGTTTGAAAAATAGATTTTTGAAATATATGTGTGTATGTTTGGAAAAATAGGGTTTTTAAATGTATGTTTGTATGTTTGGAAAATAGATTTTTGAAATGTATGTGTGTATGTTTAGAAATATATGTGTGTATGTTTGGAAAAATAGGGTTTTTAAATATATGTTTGTATGTTTGGAAAATAGGTTTTTGAAATGTATGGGTGTATGTTTACAAATATATGTGTGTGTATGTTTGGAAAATATGTTTTTGAAATGTATGTGTGTATGTTTAGAAATATATGTGTGTATGTTTGAAAAATAGGGTTTTTAAATATATGTTTGTGTATGTTTGGAAAAATAGGGTTTTTAAATATATGTGTGTATGTTTGGAAAATAGGTTTTTGAAATGTATGTGTGTATGTTTAGAAATATATGTGTGTATGTTTGGAAAAATAGGGTTTTTAAATATATGTTTGTATGTTTAGAAATATATGTGTGTATGTTTGGAAAAATAGGGTTTTTAAATATATGTGTGTATGTTTAGAAATATATGTGTGTATGTTTGGAAAAATAGGGTTTTTAAATATATGTTTGTATGTTTAGAAATATATGTGTGTATGTTTGGAAAAATAGGGTTTTTAAATATATGTGTGTATGTTTGGAAAATAGGTTTTTGAAATGTATGAGTGTATGTTTACAAATATATGTGTGTGTATGTTTGGAAAATATGTTTTTGAAATGTATGTGTGTATGTTTAAAAATATATGCGTGTATGTTTGGAAAAATAGGGTTTTATAAACGTATGTGTGTATGTTTGGAAAATAGAGTTTTTAAATGTATGTGTATTTCGTTGTAGAAACTATGTGCACACAATAGAAAATATAAAATTAGGTTATTTTTAATTGTGCACATGTATACTGTATGTCTAAAAATTAGGTTTTGGACATATATGTGTATGTATTTAGAAATTATGAAACTAGGCTATTTTCAATTACATGCATGCATGCTCTATGTTTAGAAATTATGTTTTTTAAATGTATATGTGTATGGTTTTAGAAACTATGTGCATGTGTGTATGTTTGTAGAAAATAAAAAATTAGGTTATTTTTAATTGTGCACATGCATACTCTATGTTTAAGAATTAGGTTTTGTAAAATATATATGTGTATGTATTTAGAAATTATGAAACTAGGTTATTTTCAATTACATGCATGTATGCATGCTCTATGTTTATAAATTATATTTTTCAAATGTATATGTGTATGTATGGTTTTAGGAACTATGTGCATGTGTGTAATGGTGTCATGTTATTTACGCGTGAGATGAATGTGTGTAGGGAATGGAGAGTCCGAAAAAATTTTCCATATTTTATGGTAACGGCATAATTCGCGAGGGGCAAAGCGGGGTTGATATAAGCTGTTGCCAGTATGTGACGGGCGAGCTGAGTGTACATAACACCTCATTTCTAGACCTGAATTTGTAGATCCTGAATAGGTTCGGGAAGCGGCCTCGTGATGAAATGGCTCTAATCGAAGGGCTCATCGTTCGTGAGGTAAATAATGAGCCATACTGGATGCTGCGCGAAATTAAAGGGGACAAATCTTGGAGTTCTTTTATTCGAAGAGTGGAAGACCCCCATGGCGGACTGCTCGGCCAGTTCGCGATGTATGTGCAGTTCTGCAACGTGCGAGCAGCCGAGTGTGAGGTGGAGGGTGAGCCAAGCGTCATGCCCGGTCCTGCGAGATTCAGGGCTAGCGAGTGGTCGGATGTATTCTGCCATACTCGCGTAGATGTGTGCGAGGTACTGGATTGCCTTCCATCAGTGTCCGACGAAGATGATTCGACGATACTCCTGGTCCCCCGCAGGAGTGGCTAGATCACTCAGCATACAGTCAAGCTGTGTTGCCAACGGATCAGGGTTCGAGGTAGTCTTTCGAGCATTGTGGCTTACAAGTAGAGCAGGAGTTTCAAAGCAACGAAGATCTGAAGAATGCCGTGGCGAGCTGGTCCCTCGCAATTAACCGGCAATATAAGATCGTCAAGTCAAACCCCAACCTTTTTGTCGCAGCCTGTGTAACAGCAGGCTGCCCATGGAAGATTCGTGCGATGCGGCCGAAGGACGACATCGGTTTTGTGGTGACAAGGGTTACCGCACACACTTGCCTGCTCACGGAGGCGCTGGACAGACACAGGAACCTGACGTCGGCGTACGTCGGTAATATCATCCAGCCGGCTGTGCGAGAGAACATTTCGATAATGCCGAGAGAAATAATGAAGCAAGTTGCCGATAGGTGTGGGTACACTATAAGGTATGCAAAGGCCTGGAGAGCAAAACAGAAGGCAATTGAGGGCATGTTCGGCACATTCGACCACGCCTACAACAATGTGATGCGGTTGCTGCGCAACATCGCTCAGACCAACCCAGGCACATTTTTAGATTTCTTCGATCAGCCAGCTACACGTCGAAATGGTAGCCCCATACAGAACACTCGGGTACTCCGTCGATTGTTCTGGTCATACCGCTAGTGCATCGAGGCATTTGCTTATTGTCGTCCGGTCATATGCGTGGATGGTATATTCCTGACCAGAAAGTACAATGGCAGTCTTTTCATTGCTGTTGCTGCGGATGCTAACGACCAACTGCTTCCATTGGCGTACGCGATCGTCGAGTCTGAAAACTCAGAAAGTTGGTTGTGGTTTCTGGTCAACGTGAAGCGGGCGGTTGTTGGTGATCGAGAGAAGGTGTGCATCATATCGGACCGCCACCGAGGGCTGCTCCATGCCATTGAGGTAATGCGCGGGGCCCCAGATGCTCTGTACAAATGGGAGGATGTGCGCAGCCGTTGGTGCATGCGGCACATTGCAGCAAATATTTTCACACACTTCCGCAGTAAACAGATCATGGATCTATTCAAGCGGCTGTGCATGCAAAATCAACCGAGGAAGTTCCAGGCTGTGTTCGACAAATTGGAGGCGCTGACAGTGAAGTACTCCACAAGGAGGGCCAGCAATGCTACCGATGATGCGAACGTGAGCAAATTCTCCCAATGGATTCAGGACAAGGACATCGAGAAATGGTCCTTACTGCACGACGAAGACGGCGCAAGGTTTGGAATAATGACGACGAACCTTTCAGAGGTGTGCAATTATGTGTTGAAGGGAGTCCGGTGTTTACCGGTGACTGCTGTAGTGGAGATGACATGGTACCGCACAGCCGAGTACTTCAACAACAGAAGTGTAGCCGCCAAAACGCTAGTCGACGATCCCATGAGAACCTTGCCAGATGTTGTGCAGTCCTACTTGGCTGCTCGCATAGACAAGGCGCAGCGGCACGAGGTGACAGTTATAAACAGACTGCACCGAATCATTCAAGTCCGCCTTCGGCAGAAGAACGTGAACGGCCAACTGAGGCCTGGACGGGTGCACGAGGTCATTCTTGGGGATGTCGCTGAGTGCTCATGTAACAAACCGAAGCTACTGCACAAGCCCTGCTCTCATGTCCTTGCTTCATGTGCGGCGCTCGGTGTGAGCCCTGCGCCTTATCTTTCGGAGTACTTCAGCCTTGACAACCTTTCAAACACGTGGAGTGGCGTGTGGAGAGTTTTTATGACGCTCGGTGACTACAGAGTTATCCCTGCTGGCGAGACTACCTGGATCCCAGATGTAAATCTAAAGCGAACGGGTCCAGGGCGACGGAAGACACGCCGAATACACAACGACATGGACGAGTCACAGGGGGGTAGCTCACGAGCTAGGAAATGCTCGATCTGTAGGCAGCCCGGACATAGCAGGAAGGATTGTTTGAATGCACCCGGACCATCGACATAGCCTTGTAATAAACTTTGTAATACGCTTATCATTTGCATTGGATTGTTGTAATCTGTATGAAACCTTGTAATATGATTCATGTTATGTTACTTTCATGTCGTGTGCTATCCGTGGGTATGATACTTTCAATAACGGTTCCCGATGTATGTTATGTTACTTTCAATAATGGTTCATGTTTTATGTTTTGACAGGCATGGCTGGCGGGGATAGAGATCTTCCAGCGCTACTGAGCAGTACATGTGATCGTGGACATCGCGGCCGCATCTTGTCCGAGGGCGGGGACTTGGAGCCGCTGGTAGTCCGTGCTCCCTTGGAGTACTGGCCTCTGCATGAGGGCTATATCCCCATCCTGCTGGATGCAAGTTTATTGCCGTTCGCCCGTATGCTACAGATAGGTCAGCATCTCACACTGGACAGATCGTTGATCACCGCATTGGTAGATCGATGGCGTCCGGAGACCCACACTTTCCACTTCCGCTGGGGGGAGATGACAGTCACGCTGGAGGATGTGAGCATGATGCTTGGTTTACCTGGCAGTGGACATCCCATCGTCCCCCGGCTAGCACGCCTAGATTGGCGCGCACAGATGCACCTCCGATTCAACATCGCTAACCACGCTGACGAGATCCCGGCATCCAGGCGTGGTGTCCCCCACCGATTTCTGGCGCGCTACCGTGAGTGCCCCGATGATGCCCCCGCCGATGTAGTTCGGCAGCATCTCTTCGCCTACTTGCTGGTGACGCTGCAGTATATTTTGTTCCCTTCCACGCACGGTGACACTGTGTACACGTGGTTCATTCCTCTGGTCGAGAGTATCGTCGATGCCGACGCAGGGGCCATGCCGCGTTACAACTGGGCGATGGCAGTGTTGTGCGCGACGTACAGGGGGCTTTGCGAGGCATGTTGCAGGACCGCAGCTGGATCGTTGCTTTCCGCATGCCCTGTACTGCTGCAGCTGTGGTCATGGGAGCACTTCCCCGTTGGTCAGCAGCGTTTACAGCGGCCCATCCATCCGTACGGTGCGCCAGCGGACTATGAGGATTGGGTGGACCGGCCGACCATGGGAGCCCGTTGGCTGGGAGGTCGGCCGAGGTGGTCATCGTCACATATTCACCGCTGTTACTTGGCGTACCTACGAGAGTTTGATCTCCTATCGGACGCGCGCGTCATATGGCGACCATGGACACCGGAGCACATCTCGCAGGTTGCACCGCATGGCATTTCCTCGCATTACACCGCGGGCCAGGACTGCTGGCTTACACGCCGGCACATGGTGTTCTCACATGTGGTGGAGCCGTATTTTCCGGAGAGGGTGATGCGCCAATTCAGGCTACATCAGCAGATACCGCCCCCGGAAAGAAATCGACAACGCCATCTCCCGCGGGAGATTCACGTGTATGCCTCGAACATTTTCTATATCTTATCTACACACTCATATTTGTTTATTTCTTTGCTTTATGTGCATCGCGTCACCTTTTGCAGACAAACACGTAGAGGAAAACACTCCGACAACTGGCAGATCAAGAATTCCAAATGGGTCGACGAGTGGGAGGACCACGCGGCGACGGATGTTGTTGTGGAGGAGCGGCCGTATGACCCTGGGACGTCCCAGGCCTATCTTCAGTGGTACGTGCCGCGCACCCGCACGTGACTCGCTCGTGCGGCCCCCCCATCGCCGACAGAACTATCACATCAAGACAGTCTTCGACTCGGCCTTGATGTTCATTTCCCAGGCCGGATACATCGCTCGGTACGTTCGTCTTCGCTGGATACTTATGTTGGTCTCTTATCTTATCTATTTTTCCATAGTTCCCATATGAGTTTCGCATGTGCAGGGTGACTTAGCGTTGGCCATCGACAGGCAGGCGGCAAACCTGTCGTCTGGCTTGGAAGGAGGACCACGCTTCAAGGCGATGGCGCGTGCTGCCCTACATTCCATCCGTGTAGCAACACAACGAATCTTCTTCTTCGACGCTACTTGTGGCCGAACGACAGATGCATCGGTTCCGCACCGGAGAGGGGCCCGGCCGCCTAGCCCGATGTCAGCCCGGCCTAGCCTGGGTGGTGCTCGACAGAGCACTTCGTCAGCACGGCGCAATCATCGTGACACATCGTCGACCTGGGAAGGTGACATACCAGGGACGTCCGCCGGCCCGTCTCGGCTTCATCATTCCTCGTCAATGCACAGTGCTCGACACAGAGATCTGCATATTGGGGGCCCGTCGAGACATCGCACTCCCGGTTCAGATGACTCTGATGATGAGGACGGCATCCGTCGTCAAGACGAGGACGACATCCGTCGTCAAGACAGGGACGATGCGAGTAGGGCGTTGGCAGAGCGGCTTGCGACTGACGAAGATTTGGGCCAGGCTCATATTGAGCAGGCTGTCCAGGGACAGAGACACTCAGTCCCTGGGGGGTCTACTTGGGAGAGTTGGGGGGACCCCGCCCACGACCACATGGATGTGGATGACGATAGTGAGTACTACGCTCCGCAGGGGGCCAACCCCAGTTGGGTGGCACCACAGCGAGACAACCAGGACTGGGTCTCGAGCATGTTAGGGTTGCACGACCCTCATGCACATCAGTACTACCAACCGGATCAGTTGGCGCCGAGCGAGCTCGAAGATCACCCTCCACCGACACAGCCATCTCAGGGTCATGCAGGTACTGAGCGGCATGGTCCTTCTACCGCGGCTGGGCGGCGATCACATGTGCCACCTGATCCGTACTCACCATCGCCTTTTCAGAGAGATAGACATGGGCATGGGCATAAGAGGGGTCGTCCGAACCCATAGCGAACATGTACTAACACTTTTATTTTCCAGTGTGTTACATTCAAAATGAATCATGCAGTTCACTAGATTTCTTATATATTTTTATTATATGATACATACTTACATATATTTCTATAGATTTATATACATATACATATATATATGTGCGTGTGTGTGTATATATATATATATATATATATATATATATATATATCTATACAGTATGTATGTATTTATGTATGTACAGTATGATGGGAAAAACTCCTAGCCCAGCTGGTGGGAACTCTCTTCTACCTCGTTGTCCACCTGGGTTCGAATCCCCACTGATCTTGATTTGGGTTCACAGGATAGATTTTGATATTTTAGGGTTTGAGATAGATTAGGGTTGAACTGATCTTGTTACTGCCAAACATAAAAGTCTTTAGAAGCCAGATTCAATTCCATCTCTAAATCTCAGATCTATCAATCATATTCTGTTTTCGAAAACAGGATTCTAATTACCCTAAATACTCAGAACTCAGATTTAGCTAAATCTTGACCTAATCCAAATCAGATTATTCTTGGATTATGATCATGGGTATGTCAATACCTTAATCCAGAAAGTTGACAGCCAAATCATATCATCTAAGCCATTTTCACATATCAGTCCAAATTATATCGTAATTTAGTCCTTTATCTGATATCTAGAAATCCAAAAAGGCTAAAATCTTCAGATTAACTCCAAATTCAAATTTTCTTCAGCAAATCTTTTTCAAATGCTATTTGATACAATTTTCTCTTCTGTGCATATTACAAAATCACATTTTAAAGGCCATAATTCAAAATCGACAAAACTCAGATCTTATTTTACCCTAAAGTACCCTATTTTCAGTTTATATCGAAAATCATCAAATCAAGTCATATTTTATCAAATCTCTTGTAAGATGAGTATAACGTATAAGTTTATACTTATTTGTGAAATCAGATTACAAATCAGTCCAGAATTTAATCATAAATTCTTACTGTACACGGGTCTCTTGTCGAGTTCTAGATCCACGACATATGAGGGAGGGATATAATTAGGCTAACGCTTCTAGTGCAGCTAAGAGTGCTAGACCAACTGGCTCGCGCGCTCACTCCCGTGTCCTCGGCCCGGGTTCGAATCCCCGTTCCCGCAATTAATTCTTTTCTCTTGTCGAATTCTCCAGATGCGACAAGTGCTCGAGAGGTTGTTGTGGTCGAGGGACACGACAAGGCCCTAGTCGTGCCTTTCGACCACGACTAGTACGTGCCGTGCGACTAGTAGCTTGTCGAGTTCTGGGAGCTCGACAAGCTGACGTGGCAGGTCATTTGTGTAAATTATTGCAACTGTGGGTTAGTTTCATAATTAATTTTTAAATGTTGGTTAATAGTAAAAAAAACTCGTTTTCCTTCACATGTCTGAGTGTGTATCTCTCCCATGCAACCTCAAAATGGCAAGATGCACTGCACTAGAATGAAAAACAATACTTTTTTAATGGAAAAGAGACTAGTTCTTTTTCATTTCCTAACTTGTATATTGTATCACCAACCTCAAAATTTTGAAAACAAATGAACAGAGAAGATTTATGCAGTAATTACTTGTTCTTGTATTAAAATATCTTATTATATATAGAGAGAGGGAGAGTTAGTAAAAGTCACACCTATCAAATCAAAACAATGAAAAAGAAAATGAACACAGCCAACCTATTATATTTATAGGCGAGCTGCTAGAACAAAATGAACACAGCCATCCTATTTATAATTTTGCAACTTTTTATCACATATGAATGCACCAAATTTTGTATTAAAATTAGTAAATTTGCTTTAAATGAAGATCGTTTTATGCAATGTTGAATGAAATATATATTAATAATTTCTGAATAGTGAGTGTTTTGATCAATAATTTTTAAAGCATATATACTTTATATTACATTTCTAGAGAAAGTATCCAGTGTATCCCACCTCTCTGATGCTTCTGTGTATTTTTTTCAAAAATCTATGTAAATGATAATGAAATATTCCAAAAAATTTAAGATTATAAATATAAAATCAATCTACAATTTCACAAAATTTAAAATCTAAATTCAATCTAAAAAAAAATCAGGTGAAAAATAAATCTAAAAATAAAAAGATAAAAATTACTATTCACTGAAATTTATTATTTTTATTTTTTAATATACATCGAGTTTAAAATTAACATTTTGTAGCAAATAACAACTCAATATACACTTTTTCTAATTTCTGTAGAATTTTTAATTTCATTACATAGTTTTTCAAGATGAGGTGTAGGAAAGTATTGAACAAATGAGATGCAGCGGATATTTATCGTGTATTAATAGGGATATATATGAAATTATATGGTTTAATTGAGGAATCTTTTTCCATTTTTATAAGTGTGCCCGGACACTAGAATAGTAGGCCTTCTCGTATGGTAATTAGGATCACTCGGCCACTTGATAGACACACCCGACCTTCGCGAGCCGCCGTCGGCGCCATGCAGCTGACAAAGTTTAAAGTACGTGTCCGGCGACGTGGGCGGCCTCGCCGGGGTCACCGGCGAGCAGTACCGTAGCTCCAGCGACACGTCACGCTGAAACCGCTTGATGAACTCCTCGGCGCGCCTGTCGACGTCACCGGGGCTCGCCAGGACGCTGCCCAGCCTTGAGCACACGCTTGCACTGCTGGCCGACGGGTTCACCGGCGAGCAGTACCGTAGCTCCAGCGACACGTAACGCCAGATCCTCTCGATGAACTCGTCGGCGCGCTTGTCGACGTCGTCGCCGGGGTTGCCTAGCCTCGAGCACATGCTTGCGCTACTGACTGGCGTGGCGGCGACGCTGCTACTCTGCGTGTAGTAGCCATCAGAGTCGTAGATGGGGCTCACGGCGCCGGCCGCAGAGGCCGTTCCGGTGTAGTCGAGCAGGCTTGGCGGGAGGCGAGACGGGGTCACCGGAGGAGGAGGAGGGAGAGACGGCCGGAGGTGAGCTATGGCTCTTGTTACTTGTGTCGCTCTCCTCAGCACGCGGCGTAGGAGTGGAACACTAGTAGTAATATTCTTCTCTTCAGTGTTCATGGTTTCAACTCATAATTTGGTAGTATTGAGATTAATATTCTGGTCTTTCATAGAACACACAGATATTTAGAATCTTGTGTGAGACTTGAAATTGACGGAAATATTGGTTGGTTGAGTATATAATGTGTAAGTTTTGGAGAGTGTTTTTGGGTGTAGCTAGATATGTTGGATAAATAATTCATATGAGAGTTGTAATGAAAGGAGGGGATTTGGAGGTGATGAATGAGTTGATTAAATTATACAATGTATGTAATGCATGGGCTATTATATAATGGTGCTGTCATGTCATGCCGACTTGGCTGATTTAAACTTTAACCATAAAACATATGTAAGCTTGAGACTTAATTACTCGGAAAAAGAATGCTATTTTGAGATATTAATGTTGTTTTCCCCTAATATTACTTTTCAAAACGTTTTAGATAGTTTTGATTTATTTTTGTGTATTTTCATTATTTTATAATACTTAATGTTTCAATGTTGAACATTTTATGTATATATCCAAATATACTAATTTTACCTTATATCTGAAAATAAATATAGTTGCACATGCATATGTTTAATATTCTCAAATATATGTCAATTGTTAAATTTTCAGACACTTACATGTGTATCCAGAC
Organism: Pharus latifolius; assembly: GCA_019359835.1. Classification (NCBI taxonomy): domain Eukaryota; kingdom Viridiplantae; phylum Streptophyta; class Magnoliopsida; order Poales; family Poaceae; genus Pharus; species Pharus latifolius. The sequence continues at coordinate 69,395,375 of CM033326.1, read as the reverse complement.
AGTTAAAGTGTCTTTACAAGATTGTGTATTCAATTCTTAATCTCCTCTATTTTCATATATGTATTTAATTGGAATATTGTGTTAGTGTCGAGAGAGATAGGGGGCAAGAGTATGTCTTACTAATATAATAAATACTATTATCACTTATAAGGACTATTTTCTCAAAAAAAATGTTGTTGAATTTTCAGTTTTTTAATTTGATAGGTTTTTCAACTTCTTTTAGTCCTTATGGTTATCTCTAGTGCATCGGCGCTTCGCGAGACGTTTCAACAGAATATTCTCCAGTATATTCTATGTCACGTATGCGAAGTACCACCTAAAGCAACCCCCTGCTCCAATGCAAAGGCACTTCGAGAGGCGCTTCGTGTGGCCCCATATATATAATATCTATTAAATATTAACAAATCATTAAAATAAAATTTGGATAATTCGAACACAAAAAAATAAAAGATAATAAATCTAAATAACATAAAGAAAATTAATTTTTTTTAAAATTTTCCTTGCATAATAAAAGGGACATGGAAAAAAATGACAAATACTAATTAAAATTCAAATACATTCGGCCGTTAGTGACCTCGCAAACAGCTACTCCTCGGTACCGTCACCCCCGAAACATTGCCAAATGTGGTCGACAAGATCCCGTTTCAGTTGCTGATGCGTTGGGCGAGCACGGATTACATTATTTTGAGCTAGCATCTATTGAAAAATTGGCGGAGCATGGGCGTGGATAGTCGGCGGTGTCACGGTAGATGTTCCCTGACTATCATAGGACGCATCGATCGGGTCATGAGAGTGCCGCTCATCTTCAATTATTATATTGTGGAGGATGACACACGCTTTCATAATATTGCCAAGGGTTGACCGTCGCCAAAATCGACCGGGGCCATGGACAATAGCAAATCGCCTTTGCAACACCCCGAAAACTCGCTCCACATCTTTTCTTGCCCCTTCTTGATGTTGTGCGAACAAGCTGAGTTTCTCTGTTTGGGGCAAGGGTATGGTCTTCACGAAGACAGCCCATTCGGGGTAAATACCGTTGGTCAGGTAGTACCCTATATTGTACTCAATCCCATTAACATAGTACTGAACAGTAGGAGTTCGACCACACAACACATCGGTGAAATGGGGGATTGGTTCAGCACGTTGATGTCATTGTTGGATCCGGCGACACCAAAGAAAACATACCATATCCACAAGTCTCTGGACGCGACCGCTTCAAGTATCATTGTAGGGACTCCTTGATCACCATGGGTGAACTGGCCGCTCCATGCAACTGGGCAATTACACAATTCCCAATGCATGCAATCGATGTTTCCGAGCATCCCTGGGAAACCCCGATCCTCTCCTTGCTGGAGCAGATGCCGGAGGTCATCAACGGTAGGTTTACGGAGATATTCCTCCCCGAACCGATCGATAATTCCTTCAACGAAATGCGACAGGCACTCGACGGCCGTCGACTCTCCAATGCGTACATACTCGTCGACGGCATCAGCGGGTGAGCCGTAGCACAATATCCGCAATGCCGCAGTGCACTTTTGCAAAGGAGATAGCCCCTTTCGAAGGATGTCATCTCTCCTCTCTGTGAAGTACGGGGACCACTCCCCAAGGGCTTCGACAATCTGCAGAAAGAGGGGTCTCCCCATTCGGAATCGTCTACGAAACAAGTACCCGGGGTAGACAGGCACGTCATCGAAGTAGTCCGCGACTAGACGGTTATGACCGCCTTCGCAATCTCTGTCGATGTACCTTCTTCTGCCTCGGCGGCGGTGCGAGGTACCAACATCTACACTGGCTTGAAGATCGTCAAGAATGCGACGGTGAGGGGGTTGGACCGTCAACCCGCTCCGTACGAACCCTGCCACAAACTCCTCGATTTGCTCGATGGCTTCGTCCTAGGCACTACTCGTGCTTGAGCTGGACGACATTTTTTTGGACAAGGCAAGATCTTTGGGTGCTAGTAGAACAAAGCCTTCAGTTGTGTAAATGAGTTTACTGAGTTGTGAAGATGCGGGCATGAGGGCTTCGAATATATAGGCGGAGAAGCGACTCGATCACATGCATCACTTCCAACGGCTAAACGCAAAGGCATCGATCACATGCGCCGGTTCCAACGGCTACAATCGAAAAGCATCTCGCAGATATCTCAGTTCCAACGGGTAAAAGATTTTAACTAGTTGGAATCGGCGCATGTGATCGGTACTTTTGGATTTTACCCGTTGGAACTGAGACATCTCACAGATAGTAGCCATTGGAACTGGCGCATGTGATAGATGCCTTTGCGTTCAGCCATTGGAACTAAGACATCTCACAGATAGTACAAGTAAATCTGAGACATCTCGAACTTAAATAAATCGAAAGCAGTTACAATTAATAGTACAATTACAATTTTGCAAATTAAAGGTACATCGTGTGGGCTACTACTTATTCTTCATGTCCTTAATCATGTTGTTGACGTACTTTAATGCGGCCTCATGCGCCGCTTTACGGGCGTCGGAGAAGTTGGATGTGTCCCCCATAATCAGTTTCGTCAATGACTTTAGAAATGTGGCCTTTTCTTTGCTTTTGACCATCTCTTGTAAATTTTCGACTGCAGCGACGGCCTTATCGGCCACTTTATCGAGCTCGGCGTTGGCTTTGCTTATGCGCTCTAGGGGCTCCTCGCATGCCGATGATGTTCCACCCAGTTTGCTCTTACCCTTGCGCTTCTATTTAACCGCATCTCGCCCTTTCGATCGTGGAAGCTCAACGAGGTCATCTTCGTTGTTCGACGACGATGTGTGGGCACCTTCTTCGTTGAGGCGAGCTCTTTTGGAAAAATCGAAATAGCTTTGGCACCACTTTGGTTGACCACGTACGGCACTCCACCAGTGCTCAAGGATGAAAGCCTGACCCACCTCCTGCCTGTACATGTCGCGTGCTTGCGACATCAACTGGTCATCCAAACAACCACTGGCATAGGCATCAAGCAACCTGCAGTAGATACCATTGAACTGAACAATTTTTTTATTGCGCTTTTGCCAATGGTCTTTGCAGTGCCTAAGGTCTCGTCTGCGATCGGGGGGGCTGCTCGCATTGTACGCTGCAGCAACATTCGACCAGTACTCGTCGAATTTTTGATTGTTTCCATCGACCGGGTCGAAAGAGTTATTCAACCATGCACTGATCTGGAGCACGAAAATTCCAAATTTAATGACAAAATCTGCGATAACAGAATTTACTATTTAGATGAGCACTCACAAGTCGCATGTCATCCTGTTGGGACCAGAGCATTCGTTTACGCCGTGGTCCAGCGCTTCCTTCGCCTTTGCTCGCGTTGTCGTCGCCCTCGATCACGACCGGGGCCGTGCTATGCGGACTCCCAGTATCCGATACGGACATGGAGTGTGAATTTTTGCTCAGTGGTTGGGGAGGCAACATTTCTGCAGACATGGTCGGAACTCCGACGAAATGAGGATTTTGGCCGTAAGGGCCGCAGGGGGATGCGTGTATGGATGTGCATATGGATGTGGTTGGCCATATGGAGGGGGTACAACGAATGGTGGATAGCACATCGGGTATGGTGGAGGAGGGGGCTGAAAACTGGGTGGATTTTGACTGTTTGGCACTTGGGAGCTCTCCTCGTCGAAATTTGGTTCGCCAAACCAATTAACATAACCACCGAGGGGATTGTTGGCCATCGGAAAATTTTTCAGAAAATACCTAATGAACAGGAGAGTGCAAAGTGTGTAGGTTTTGCTTTGATTGAGGGCAAATGAGCTGAAATATGGTCATATTTATAGTCAGGGGATCACACTATTTTTCAGCAATTTTCTGTAATTTTTTTTGAATTTTTATGAATTTTTAACCTCAAAAATGAATAAAATACACTCTAACGGCTGATTTTAAATGGTTGAATTTAAACGGCTCAATTTTCAGTCACTGACAGGTGGGGCCAGAGGCAAAGTCCTGTGCAACGGCTATTTCTGGTGAACTCCAACGCGAACAATTCACTTACATGCAGGCCCAGGCACTTTTGGGACCACCTGTCAGCGAATAGGGCTTACAAGCCTCAGGTGCACGCAGCAGGCGCACAAACCGCACCCAACACCAGCCCACGCATTTTGTGGGTCCCACCACACTTCGCGATCCACATCTACACGATCCACCCCCTCACTGACATATGGCCCTAAATGATCTTTGGGCCCACCTGTAAGTATTGTTTCACGGGCGGGTAAATGCGCACCTCTTCGCGAGGCGGGGCCCACAAATTGCATGACGACGCGTCCCCGCTCGCTCCAACGCTGCCGCTTGGACCAATCACGCGTCGCGGGCCCCACCTGTCAGACCTTCACCGCTGCTGCCTCGTGTGGCGTCGCCTCACTCCTCACGCGAATTTTTTAATATTTTTTACCGGCGGGCCCCGCTTGTCAGCGCATGTATGCGTCGGCGTTGGAGATAGTCTAAGAGAATTATGTGGACATCAAATTACACATAAACCAAAAAAAATTCCATGCACACCATGAAATATTAAATTAAACCAACCAACAAATCCCACTTGCTCAATTTTGATAAGCCTGTAATGGTGCGTCAATTTTGGTGCAAGAGTTGATGTATCTGTGATTAGCTTAAGTGACGTACTACAGTGTCAATCATGCATATGTATATATATATATAGAGAGAGAGAAAGACTATTCTACACCCACATCTAAGATAATTATTCTACACCCACCTTCTCTATCGTTACATCATGTATCGAGATTAGAATTTTACTGACAGTAAAAATTAAATTAGCCAGCAATAACTTCCATTGAGACTGATCGAACCGCTCCATTATCTCCAAAAACCCACAGGTGGTTTGTTACAACCGCATACTATCCCTAAAAAATAAGAACCGCCTAAAAAATAAGAACTGAAGTCATATATCGACCAGTAAAAAAGACAGATATTTTCATCCCACACATTATCAGATACCAAAAACCACGAAAATAATAGAAAATAACCTTGAAGAAATCGTCATCCATTTCAGCAATAATCTTCGAAGTTATCATTAGTAAATTGTGAACATTACTGGCATAATCAGGTAATTTACTGTCCAGTCTACTTAATTTTACTGTGTTGGGGGAAAATCCCAGACGCTTCCTGGGAAAAGTCCTGAAGGGTTCCCGTGAAAAATCCCAGAGGGCTACCGAGCAAAACACCGGAGGGCTACTGGCAAAGTCTCAGAGGCCTTCCGTGGAAAATCCCGGAGGGCTACTGGGCAAAGTCCCGGACGCCTCCCGGGAAGAGCCGTGGTGGTCTCTTGAAGACCACAGGCATCTCTCCAAGCCCCGGACACCTCCCGTGGCAAACCCCAGGCGTTTCTCGTGGAATATCACGGAGGCCTCCTGGGAAAAGTCACGGAGAACTGTCGTAGAAGACCACAGGCATCTCTCCGAGCCCCGGACGCCTCCTGTGGCAAACCCCGGATGCTTCCCGTGAGATATCACGGAGGCCTCCCAGGAAAATCCACGGAGGTCTCCCATAGAAGACCGTGACAAACCCCGGACGTTCACCGGGCAAAATCCCGGACGTCTACCGGGAAAAATCCCGGGGAACTATCGGGAAAAGTCCCGAACGTCCTCCGTGAAAAATCCCGGACGTTCTCCGGGAAAGGTCACGGAGGCCTCTCGTGCGAGGGCACGCGAGGTCACGTGCGGGTGATGTCAAGAGCGCCTCGGGAACTAGCGAGGACACTTGTCAAGCATCCAAGCCCTTTGGCCGGTGAAATGGCGTCAACGCCCCTTAATCCGACGGCCGTAACTAGGGCTCTTTAGTCTTTTTGCATGTTTGGGGCCTATATATACCCGCCTTGTACATCAATTCTAACCAATTTTACAACTGATTTTATCACACTTAAACAACAGACTCCCTTGGAGACCTCTCTCCCCGAGAGAGTACCTCCCCAGCGGCCTCGCGTCCAGAGGGTGTCGACAGGACTAAGACCCCCACCGGGACCCGAACCTGTATAAAAATCACCGTGTCAATTGCTTTCCCGATGGGAAATGATCGGTCGCTCGGTCAGTTCGCACCGTCGTTCCCGTTTCAAGTCTTTCTGTGAAATCTGCTAGTGGTATATTTTATACCACGACATACTGTAATATTAATTGAAATTTACTGCATCACATCATTTTTTAAATCGTGACAAAGTAATTTACTATAGTGCCATAGATACATCATCACCCCGAAGAGAACAACAAGAACCATACAGAGTTTTGTTTGATCCTTATAATATCCCATCAAAATGATTTAACACCTTTACTTGATTCCTCATCTCATGTCCATACACATGTATGTCTAATCTCTTCCCAATTATAATGATGTCAAATAACTGCCAAAAACATAATATATGAACTAGTATTATAACTGTTACTGTCATGTAAATGGTTCCAAAATTTTCATAAACACTGTTTATATGCATTTATGATAAATTTACTGTCCTTGTACTATCAATTTACTGGTCGTATACTATAGATCTGCACTGGTCAATATAAAATCAAAATATCTTCAGTCTCGTCGATTTACTGGTCGTATTGATACATTTACTGTCTTTATACTATCAATTTACTAGTCGTATGCTATAAATCTACACTATTCGATATAAAATCGAAATATCTTCAGTCTCATTGATTTACTGGTCATATTGATAAATTTACTGTCCTTGTACTATCAATTTACTGGTCGTGTGCTATAGATCTGCACTGACCGATATATAATCAAAATATCTTTATTCCCATAAATTTACTTGTCGTTGATAAATTTACTGTCATATTAGATTCACTTTATTGTCCAGTCTTATTAGATACGACATCTCTTTGTTTATACGCTGTAATGATAAATGTACTGGTTGTATGATATAGATTTACTGTCTTATTAATGTCACTTTACTGTCCACGATCTGCACTGGTCGATATATAAATGAAATATCTTCATTCCCGTTGATTTACTGGTCATATTGATAAATTTACTGTCATATGCGATTCACTTTACTGTTTAGTCTTATTGGATACCACGTCTCTTTGTTTATACGCCGTAATGATAAATTTACTGATCGTATACTATAATTTTACTGTCTTATTAGTATCATTTTACTGTCCACAATCTACACTAGTCGATATATAATCGAAATATCTTCATTCCCGTTGATTTACTAGCCGTATTGATAAATTTACTATCATATTAAAGTCATTTTACTGTCTTATTACAGTTAGCAGATATTCCTGAAGATATTATACCAGCTGTGGGAATGACTTTTCAAACTAAAGAAGAAGCATATGATCATTACAACAAATACTCGTACTATGCTGGTTTTGGTATTCGAAAGGGCAAAAAAATTCCATCAATAACACCCATGAATATTATTGCACAAGACAGGGAAAGCATTGCTTGGCAGCATGGGATGATCATCAACGAAATAATACAACTAGGAGAAATAATTGCAAGGCGATGATAAAAATAAAGAAAGATATAAACATTAGAATATAGACAGTAGCAAGATTGATGGTGAACCACAATCACCCGCTTGATTTGTCACCCACAAAAGTTGTTTTCCATAGATCATACAAGAATTTTGATGAATCAATGTTGAGCTTCGTAAGACAACTACAATCAAGTGGTGTCACCCATGGTGCCATTATGTCGATGCTTACAAACCTCTATATAGGTCAAGACAATGTCCTGTTCTTATCAAGGGATGTGTTGAATAGGAATGTGAACTAATTTTTTTTTATCATAAAACTTACTATTTACTATTACCATAATGTAATAGTAAATATTTGATCAAAACAGGAAAGCAAAAAACAAAAGGGCAAAAAATGCAAACGACATCGACAATTTGTCAGCTCGAGATGTATTTCTCTCCATCTTTTTTTGATGTTACAGTCCATCTAATTGTTCACCTTATCAGAGAAATTAAGTTTTGTGGACCCGTGTTCCTGCGCTATATGTATCCATTTGAGAGATTTATGGGTATCTTGAGGGATACGTAAGGACACGTCATCAGCCCAAGGGGAGTATCATCGAAGGTTATGCCGCCGAGGTGATTCAATTTTGCACAAATTATATGGCCAGGGTTGACCCAATTAACGTTCCTAAGTCCCGACACGAGGGCAGACTTCAGGGCACCGGAATGATTGTATTCAAAACAGTCGTCCCCGCCAGTGATATGTACGCGAAAGCACATTTTTGGGTCTTACAACACATGACGAAGGTCGAGCCATACATACACAAGCACTGCGATCACAGAATCCTTCGAAGCCAAAGATTCGGGTCACTAGAAAACATAACAAGAAATTTGCTGGGTGGATCCAAAAAAGAGTCATGCGAGCTACTGAGGGCTCTATAAGTGAAACTGTTACATGGTTGGCTAGAGGTCCAAGATTTACTGTAGGGACTTGACAGGGATACGATATCAATGAGTATTCATTTTACATAAGAAGTCAGGACGAGAAGAGCACTACGTAATGTAGTGGAGTGACACTATTAGCTATTTCAGAGGATGCCAGGGCAGTAAGGGCACTAAACTCATATTATAGTGTTATTGACGAAATATGGGAGCTCGATTACGGATTATTTATGATTCCTTTGCTTCAATGCCAATGCGACGAAATCCCTTGAGGTGTTAAAGTTGACAATTACGGGTTTACTCTCATCGATCTCGATAGAGTCACACACCAAGACAATCCATTCATGCTTGCTGAGCAAACCACACAAGTATTCTACATCGTTGACCCGGCAAATCCAAAGTTGCACATTGTCCTTCACAGCAAGAGACGTATTGTTGGGGTTGAAGACGTTGTCGACAAGAAGAGTATAACCAGTTCAATGAAATACCTCCATTTTTAGATGACATTCAATCTATCCCTATCAAAGATATTGACGAAACAAGTTACCTGCGAAACGATCACGAAGAAGGATTATGGTTTGATAACCATTCTTGACTATTTTTTAATTGAAGAAAAAATCCCAGGCAAACCACAAGTTGTAGCATTAAGGTGAGGAACTTATCATTACATCAGACTATCCATTTTTGTTTACAACTTACTTAATGATAAGTTCACAGCAATACCTCCATTTTAGTTCACAGCAAGAGTTCTAACATTACAGTACACTCTAATAATCCTAAGAACTTCTTCTAAAAAAAATTTCTTGTTAAAATCCCTTCTGTAGTCTTTTGCTTCTTTAACAAGCCTGAAAAATCATTTTCCAGTGCAATGCACAACTACAGAAATGCAATCCTGAAAGAAATTCTACTCTACTCTTCTAACGGTTAATTTCGTCGTCCCGTTAGAAGATAGTACATGGTCTTATGGTTATTTTGGTAAAACCGTTAGAAGAATGGTGCTATAGAAAGTTAACCTAGAAAAATCCTTTTCCAGTGCCCTGCACAACTGCAGAAATGCAAGCCTGAAAAAATCATACTTTTCTAACGGTTAATTTCCTTCTTCCATTAGAAAAAAGCACATGATCTGACGGTTTTTTTTTGTTTAACCATTAGAAGAAGTGTAGCACAAAAATATAACTTAGAAAAATTCTTTTTGAGTGCCCTGCACTACTACCGAAATGCAGGTCTGAAAGAAATCGTATTTTTCTAACAGTTAATTTCCTATATCCGTTAGAACAAAGCACGTGGTCTGACGATTTTTTTTGTCTAACTGTTAGAAGAAGGGTAGTACAGAAAATACAGGTCTTAAAGAAATTGCCTTTTACTAACGGTTTACTTTTTTCAAACCGTTAGAAAAAGTACTCAATAATTTAATAAACTCCACTCGGGAATTTCCCTCCAGTCGAACCATTCCAACTGTCTCTCTGTCTCCTCGAGCGCGAAAAGTCCTACTCTCGCCGATGACCACTTCCTCAATGCCGGACCACCATCACCGCCTGAATTATGATTCGCCACCGCCGTCGAGCACTATTTTGCTCCACCGCTGGCCGCCGCTCCGTTCTACACCACCTCCAGCCATAACTTTTCGCCGTAAAGTACACCTGCCCTATCCCTAGTGCATAGTTTTTTGTCTAGCTAGGATCTGTCTAATTTGATCTTTTCATTTTTTACACTAGGTTTTCTATTTTTCCTACTCTTGTTTAGGATTTAAACTAGGGTTCACTCTTGTTTAGGATTTAATAAACTCCGTCGGGCACTGTTGAGACTAGGATTTAAACTAGGGTTTACATAATATGTTTCAGTGATCTCATGATCCTCTTTTGAGATTTGAAATTATCTATTCAGAAGTATGTGTGATCATTTGTATTGAATGGCCATGTAGTGTAATTTATGTATTGCTTACTGTTCAGAACTATGTTCTAACGATAGTTTACGTATTAACCGTTAGAAGAACACATATCTTCTAACGGATGTTCATGTTTTAACCGTCAGAAGAAATAGGTTTCAATATAAGATGAGATGTACATTAAGTAGTTTGTTCTATCGGTTGTGAATGTATTAACCGTTAGAAGAACGTACATGTTCTAACAGATGTTCATGTATTAACCGTTAGAAGAAATAGGTTTCAGGGTTCCCTGAGACTTGCTTATTTAGTATTTGTTTGATTTAATTGGAAAAAATAGGTGAAATGAAATGGGGTAAATTGGAGTGATGAAGTTTCAGTTTTTTATAATCAACAATTTATAATCTGATCTGTGTTTGATAATTATTGTATGGTTCAGTACATAAACTTTTTCATGTAAACTTGAATCTTATATATATTGTAGCCTTTTTGATGGTTTGTTGATAGAATTTTAGGCAAAGTCATGTCGGTATCTTCCTCGGCTGATAGTAATGGTTCGACGAGGGGCAACTTAACTGATGCTGCTTTGTCCCAGCGCAAGAGGACAACGCAAGGCGCAATGACGTTGGGCCGTTTGGCGAAACGCAGTGACCTTTCTTGTGAGTTCAACCAGTTTGGGAGGCCGATTGGAAAGAACACTAGGAAGTACGCTGCCAACAGCTAGGCTGTTGGCGAAAGAAAGGGTGAAGATCACCATCGAGAGCTGGAAGGACGTGAAAGTGGAAGAGAGGGATAGGTTGTGGGTGGAACTGAAGGTAATTAATCAAAATCCCTGAACTCTTTCGTGATCACATTCCCTTGGATTATCCTAAAGTTTAACTAACTCTTACTTATATGCATTGTTTGAAAATAGGCTAAGTGGAACATCCCGACGATGGACCTAAAACGGCCTACTTGAAGGACATGAACAACACATGGAAAACCTTCAAAAACTAGCTCATTAGGACCTTCCTCACTGATGGGAAATCTCCTTGCGAGAAGTACCCCTTCATAATGGAGGAGGTATGAGAGGAATTCACCCAGCAAAAGGGAACAATCAGTTCAAGGCCCTTTGTGAGAAGAACAAGGCGATCTAGAAGAGGAACAAGCACCTGCACCGGCTTGGATCTCAGGGCTATGCAGGGAAGGAGGAGCAATGGAGGAACGAAGACGAGGAAAATACTCTCGTCGACTCCCCTGACTTGCCGCTCTCCAAGATCTGTGATGCGAAGTGCAAGCGGTGGTGGCGGGGGAGAGGGTTCGTGTCGTCCACAGGGTCTGTGGAGTTCCCAAATCCTAAGGACGCCGAGGTCGTACAGCGAATGGTAAGTTGGCTAACCTCGTAAACTATGTGTCCACAAGTGTGTGTGTATATATATATATATATATATATATATATATATATATATATATATATATATATATATATATATTTGTCTCACAATGTAGTTTTAAATATAACAGATCTCTGCTGAGAAGGAGGCAACGTAGGGATTGTTTACCCCGCAGAGGGAGAACGACATCCTCACCCGGGATCTAGGAAATAAGCAGTATCCCAGGTGGACATGAACCGTGGGAGTCATTGTGCCGTGGAAGGCCGGCTTCGAAGATCCAGCTCCACTGAGGAAGAAGACCCGCTCCAGGAAGAAGAAGGAATCGGAGCTGGCCGACAAGATATGGGCAAAGATACGGGCAGACATGTCTGTAGAATTCGAGGTCAGGTTCGCTGAAATGAGCCAACAGTTAGGAAAGCTAAGAGAACTGATGCAGTCCAAGGCTATAGATCCAGCTCCCGAGGCTGCCGGTACCCCGCGGGGTCGACCAACCACTTGCTCTTCGAAGGTCCTCGTGTATCCGGTAGATCTGCTTGAGGTATTACAAGTCTTGAACTGTGCACTTAAGTTGATGCCACTCCCGTTGCGTTAGAATTGTTTCGCTAACCTATTTTAATTGTTACAAATTTGTAGAAACCAGAGAGCTACAGCCTAGTGACTCACCAAGGCGACGAGCACGTAGTGGTTGCCCACGGGTTCGTATATCCGTCTGGGGAGGATGTCTGGATCCACTTTGTATCTCTGAAGTCGGGGTTCACAAAGGTATAGGTGGACATGGCCGTTCCAGGCTACACCACTTTTGCAATGCCCGTCCCAATGGAGGAAATGCAGACAGTTGCTGAGGCAGTGAGCTCCAACGTACAGTGGCCTAAGAAATGTGTTATAATATAGCAGGTAAATCCTACCCATTTTAGTTTACAACCTATTTAATACACTCAACTTGCAAAATCTAACATACGTGTTCATAAATTGAAGTGGCTTGCCAGCGTACTACCTGTGGACCCCACCCCAGTGCAGGGCATGAGGGATCACCTCTAGCCCTTAACCCTCAAAAGACAACCTCGACCCCAGCCAAAGGATCCACGCCTCCCCGGAAAGTCCGTCCGCCTGCAAAGAAAGCCGTCAGCACCCCTCCCTTGCCTTCGAAGGTACACGCTCACTCCCTGGCAAAAGGCAAGGGCAAAGGCAAAGGGACAAAGGGACAGTCAGATAGGTTCAATAACAGGTTCCCACTCGTGGCGGAGGTAATTTTGCGTAAATTGGATCGCACAACCAGAAACCTCCACGAGTGGTACCTACACCAGGCCCGGCGCAACTTGAACTTCCTAGTTCCCTTCAGGACTGGACAATTCCACCGTGAGCCCGGGAGCATATCCATGGCACACAAAGATCTGTTCGACTTCTTTAACTAGCGGGAACTTGATATGTCCATCCTACGGACTGGAGTCGTGAGTTTGATGATCCTACATATTGTTGTAGTTCATTTAATAAATGTAGTAACTTTATATGCAATACTAATGTAATCCTTTGCTGCAGGTGCATGTATAGACTAGCGTCAACGAGGGCGTGTGACAAGGTGAGTTTTCTTGACCTAGAGAAAATAAGTCTCACGATGCCAGAGCAGGACATAGCACACGCGGAGCAGTACATATCAAGGGCACTGCTGGCGTAACAGGACAGGGAGTTCATTGTTGCGTCGTACCACCAACGTTAGTGCATTTCCTACTAATTTAACTCATTCTTATATGTTACACCTGACATATACTTTAAACTATTCTCTTTTATGTACAATGTAGGGGCCACTGGATCCTCCTCATGATCTATCCATGGAGGAATGAGGTGTACTACCTCGATTCAAAGCTCGATAGGTTACCAAAGGAATACATGATCAAGGGGAATATGGACGCATAAGTAACATGTTTGATTTAAATTTTGACCTCACTAGCTAATGATAACATATTAACCGGCAATGCTAAATTAAATGCAGAGCTTTCAAAAATTATGTGTCCACTGGAGGGAGGCATGACACATCAGACGACAACCGAATTTCTTGGAAAGAATATGAGGTAATTAGTAAGGATCGAATTACTCACGAGTCTTTTAATTTATGCTTAATTATTATGGAAAGAATAACTAATATGTCTTCGCATATGCAATTATCTCAGTGTCATCAACAGCCAAAATCATGGGAATGTGGGTTTTATGTGCTGCGGTATATGTATGACCTAGTCAGGACAAACTTGTCCCAATTCCCTCATATAAGCATTTTAGCTAACTCAAATTTAAAAATTGGATGTGACGTTCAAAACTAGAAAGTTAAATACTGACTATTCACACATGCATGCAGAGTGCCATATCTAAAGACAAATACGAGAATGCAAAGATTAGAGAGCTGCGACAAATTTGGGCTCAATATGTGATGGACGAAGTGGCTGTCAACCAGCCGCCATGACTGGCTTAACTCACTTGTTGTAATTTTTCTTTTTTTTTTCTTTGCATTTGTCTGCTCTCTGTGAATTGGTGTTTTCTATATTTATATTGGTCTGTATGTGAATAAATTCAATCTATTGAATGTGTCAGTCTATTGAATGTTGAAGGTGTATTTGTGAATGTACCTTTTTTGTATCTGTACTGTATTGTGTATCTAAGCTTATTCTAACGGCTAAAGAACAAAGAAAGTTAGAAGAGAACAACATATTCCAACGGTTCACTAGTATTATCCGATAGAATAATATAACATAGTCTAACAGTTCACTAGTACTATCCGTTAGAATATAATAAGATATTATAACGGTTCACTACAACTATCTGATAGAATACTATACCACCTTCTAAAGGTTCACCAATATTGACCATTAGAAGATGGTAAGATTTTCTAATGGTATATTACAAACAATTGTTAGAATATAGTGTAATGTTCTAACAGATAGTAGTAGTTAACCGTTAGACTATAATAAACTATTCTAACGATTAACCTTAAAGAACCATAAGAATATTGTAGACTCTTCTAACGGTTCACTAATATTGACCATTAGAAGATGATAAGATTTTCTAATGATATACTATGAACAACCGTTAGACTACAGTAAACTATTCTAACGGTTAACCTTAAAGAACCATAAGAATATTATAGACTCTTCTAACGGTTCACTAAGAAAACCCATTAGAATATCATAAGCTATTCTAATGGTTCAAAACCGTTAGGGTAGTGCTAGTCTTATTCTATCGTGCCGATCACTAGCGGTATGAAAACCATTAGTAAATGCGTGTTTTGAACTGTTAGTAGAAAGCATTTTTGTATTAGTGAGTGCCTCCTGTTCTGTGGATCCTTGCGTGAAATGTTAGCTGCCTCTAGCTTGGTTATCAATTCATCACTGAAAAACTTGACATGAGAAGTCTGCTTGATACCAATGGAATGCCGACAATATAAATTGTCCAGGTAATAAACTTGTAAGGACATGGAGTAAAACATATGAATACATGGTTACCAACTATAGAACATAGAAATCAATCTGTTATAACCACAGAATTTACTCTTGTCAGTAACGAAGTTAGATATTTACCAATAAAAAAATATTACACCCCTGGATGGTATTCCTCTTACGGTTTCCATGTCAGTGTCGTGAAGCAGCCCTTAGGTTGTTCACAACAACCTGGCACTAGTCCATCCTACCAAAAATTTCTACATCCCTCACAAGGCTAGCGAGTATTGAGTTTAAGTAAAAGCAACTAGTGAACAATAAAAACTTGTTCATCAAGACGAGCATAAAACAGTGCAGAAAGTACTTGTCGACACTTTCACGCCTAATGCATTTGATGGGTTTGTCCACATGAAAATTTTTATTCCTACCAACACCTAGATGGTCCATAAATAATGACATGTTGGCTTCCCTATCTGCAATAGGTCATCCATTGTTCCTTTCATAAGACCAGCACACAGTCGACGACATGAGACATGATGGAAAGCCTTTTGTTGTTTGATACCACAATTTCTATCGAATCCAAATTGATTCGGTCTATTATCCACTCGATCAAATCCCTGGAATTACCGATCCTATCTATATTGAAATCAATCAAGCATCCAAATCCAATCTCCCTCAACTTCTTCTTTTGTCTTCATTCAACAACCTTTGTATATCCTTTTTGGCTCACACCTGATATTGATACATATCTGCAAAAAATAAAAACTATAATATTATAGACATATCACATCACGGTCTTTGTAAAAACAATTTATTGCCATATATTTATCGTAATATCTACTATACTGATAATATATATAGATTCTACCCTAAATTTGTCAATTTACATGTATCTATTGGTGGACTGTAATACCATAGTCAGTAAATTGCCATATAAATGACAATAAATTACAACATCTAATACAGTAAAATCGTGAAAATTATTGTCACTAATTTCTAACTATGACATACATGCATATTAACTAAATGTATTCCTGTATTCAGTAAAAAAAACCTTAGACTTTTTCTCTATGTGAAACCGCTCAACAGAATCGATCATCCAACATATCTACGTCATCCGAGTGAATTATTGGGTATTGATTGCCCTCGCTATCCTGTAAATAATGGCAATATAAAACTTACAAACTCAAATATTCTAACATAAAAACAAAAACAATTACAAAACAACCATTACAGGGTATAGCAAAACAAAACTTCATTATAATCAGGATCTTCAAAGTCATGCTTTTTGTGCTCCTCAACACCAAATGCCGCTTCCATGTCTCTCTTTTCTCTTGCAGCAATTTGGGGCTACGATACAAAAACATATTTATTAAAAAAATAAAAAACATTACAATTATATTTAAATGATACAAAAATAAACATATCCTCATAGATTTTGCAGGGCTTCCTTGTGTCGAATCAAAGGAGATCACCAAGGCATTTTGGCTATTCGATACAACAACCTTCATAACCTTCTTAGGAACCTTACCAGCAGCCTTTACAGTTCCTTTTCTTGACGACATTGTTTGCAAAATAATATTAAAAACATCACAAATTTACAGTCATGATACAACAAATTTACTACCTAAAATATACTATCTGTTCTCATACTAGAACAGTTATCCAAAAAACATCAATTTACTGTCAATTTACTGATATGTAGATAAAATTTACTGTCTAAACAACTACACTGTACTAACAAACAAATGTAAATTTACTGATAAAAATCTAATTCTTACCTGTTTCATGATCACAATCCGGATCCGGAACAAATTCACAGTCATAATATCACAAATTTACTGCCTAAAATGTACTATCTCTTCTTGTACTAGAACAGCTATCCGAACATCAATTTACTACCGATTTACTGTCCAAACAACTACAATTTACTGACGAACAAGTGTAAATTTACTGACAAAAATCTAATTCTTAACTATTTCAGGATGGTAATGTAGATAAAAATTACTCTCCGACCAACTACAATTTATGGACGATCAAGTGTAAATTTACTGACAAAAATCTAATTCTTACCTATTTCAAGATCGAAATCTGGATCCGGTGACCAAATGCTGCAAATACGTCCGAGTGGTTGCGGTTGAGACGAGGTGTTTCGGAAGCATGGGTCGGCAACACGGGAAGCACGTGAGATTCGGCGACCAAAATACGACGAACGGCTGCGATCGAAACATGGAATTGCGGTCGCATGGGGTGGCATTGCAGGAGCGACAGCGAGAATACCAAACATTCGACGAACCGGCTGCGGTCGAGACACGGAGTTGCGGTCGTGCGAGGTGGCACTGCGGGAGTGACAGCAAGAATTTTTGACGGCGCGGAACTGAAATTCAAGAACAAGGCATGAGAGCGTAGTGGAGAAGATGAACAAATGGTTGGTGCAGATATCGATCGGTAACAATAAAATATTTTAAAAACTTACTGCCATTATGCATTAAAATGACATTAAATTCTTCTAAACAGATGATAACCGATATCTCTATCCAATGGTTGTAATTTGTTCTAGTAAATTAGATTGAACAACTCCTAAACTGAGTATAAAATAACTAACTATTCTATACCCATCTTCTATGTCATCGGATTGTGCATCGAGATTACAATTTTACTAACGGTAGCCGTAAATTAGACGTCGTAAATTCCAGTAAAACTGATCGAACCGCTAGCCGTTTCCAAAAAACCCACGATTAGTTTGTTAGAACTAAAACAGCAATATCCCTACAAAATATGAACCGCCTCAAAAATAAGAACTGAAATCATTTATCGACCAGTAAAAAAAGGCAAATCACTTTCATCCCACATATTATCAGATACCACAAGATTCAAATGCATATTGATACATTTATAGATATGTTATTTACTTTACTGTTCGTATTCAACCTTAGATGATCGACAAGTAAATTGAGAAAATTAATAATATAATCAGCTAGAATTCAATGACTTTATTGATAGTATTGAACTACTTTACTATCGTATAAATAAGACTTTACTGGTCATATGATACCAAATTTGCTGTCATGGTAATATCAATTGACTGGTCGTATGTATAAGATTTACACTGTATAGCCAGATTTACTGAAGTTGCAATATCAATAAATCTACACTGTATATTCGAAGTTACTGTCGTAGTTGATATACTTTAACTGATTTTATTCTATCAATTGACTGTCTACAATCTGCACTAGCCCATACTATCTTCACTCCATTCCATTTACTGATCGTATTGATACATTTATTGACATATTATTTACTTTATTGTTCGTATTCAACCCAAGATAATCGACAAGTAAATTGGGTAGATAATCAGCTAGTATAAATATTTACTTTACTAACATATTATTTACTAATATAATCAGCTAGCATGCAATGAATTTATTGTTTGTATTGAACTACTTTATTGTCGTATAAATATGATTTTACTGGTCGAATGATACTCAGCTAGAATATAATGACATTATTGTTCGTATTGAATTACTTTACTGACTTATAAATATCACTGTACTGGTTGTATGATACCAAATTAATGTCCACGATCTGCACTGCTCGATGCAAGATTCAAATATCTTCACTCTAGTTCGTTTACTAGTCGTATGTTCACTCCCATGAATGTATTGGAAGATATATATATATATGGAAATTTTTTATATGTATTTGAATCTTGTTGAAGGCATACCGGAGAAGATGAAGGAACGGTTGGCGAGGATATCGGTAACAATAAAATATTTTAAAAACTTACTGCTATTGAATTGGCGTTAACCACATTTACAAAACGGCGTTAAATCCCATTTAACACACAGTAACTATTATCTCTATCCAACGGTTCTAATTTGGTCCAGTAAATTAGATCGAACGGTTCCTACGGTGGGTATAAAATAATTATTTTAGGAGTGAGTATAGAATAGTATTTGTATATATATAATGCCGCATGACACATTCGGAGGCCAAGTGCCCTATGAGACATCCGGAGGTCAAGTCCACGAAAATAATGTAAGGACAGCTTGCATGCATGATTAAATGATGAATGATGGATTTAATGATTCCGCGAATGATGGATTTAATGATTCCGATTAAACGATCAATGATCTATAATAAAAAAATTGCTCCATAAATTTTTTATTATGATTGATCAGAAACATAAGTTTTTTTATCAGATAGTACGTCACTTAAGCTAATCACAGATACGTCAACTCTTGCACC
Organism: Pharus latifolius; assembly: GCA_019359835.1. Classification (NCBI taxonomy): domain Eukaryota; kingdom Viridiplantae; phylum Streptophyta; class Magnoliopsida; order Poales; family Poaceae; genus Pharus; species Pharus latifolius. Next base: position 69,376,091 of record CM033326.1, on the reverse strand, counting down.
AAAATTGATGCACCATTACAGGCTTATCAAAATTGAGCAAGTGGGATTTGTTGGTTGGTTTAATTTAATATTTCATGGGGTGCATGAACTTTTTTTTTTGGTTTATGTGTAATTTGATGTCCACCTAATTCTCTTAAGGACTAAAAGAAGTTGAAAAACCTAGCAAATAAAAAACTGAAAATTCAACTACATTTTTTAAAAAAAAAAATTGTCTTTATAAGTGGCAGTAGTATTTGTTGTGTTACAAGTTTTTTATTAATAACCCACATAAAATAATCATTTACAAAACTAACTCACACTTCAAAAATTTTACACAAATGATTTGCCACGTCAGGTATGAAAAGTCTCTTGTCGAATGCCAAGCACTCTCTCTCATTTTCCTCTCATTCTTTAGGTTTAGATCTAGCAAAATTCATCCATTAAATTAATTTGGTGTAGAAGAGAAATTTGTAAAGAATTCTGAGCTCTTCGAAATGAGGTAATTTTTTAAATGCATTTATGATTTTGTTAAGTATATTGCTAATCACATAATTAGGGTTTATGTTTATGTGTATAGAACAAATAGGGTTTATGTGTGTACTGTAGGTATTATATTTTTAGGATATATGTTTTGGAATTATGTGCATGTGCATGTGCATGTTTAGAAATTAGGTTTTTTTAAATGTATATGTGTATGTTTTTAGAAATTATGAAATTAGATTATTTTTAATTATGTGCAACTATGTTTATAAATTAGATTTTTTAAATGTATATGTGTATGTTTTTAGAAATTATGTGCATGTGTGTATGTTTTTAGACAATATGAAATTAAGTTATTTTTAATTATGTGCATGTATGTTCTATGTTTAGAAGTTTTTAGAAATTATATTAGGTTATTTTTAATTATGTGCATGCATGCTCTGTGCTTAGAAATTAGGTTTTTTAAATGTATATGTATATGTTTTTAGAAATTATGAAATTAGGTTATTTTTAATTATGTGCAATTATGTTTATAAATTAATTTTTTTAAATGTATATGTGTATGTTTTTAGAAATTATGAAATTATGTGTACTTTAATTATGTGCATGCATGCTCTATGTTTAGGAATTAGGTTTTTTAAATATATATGTGTATGTTTTTAGAAAATATGAAATTAGGTTATTTTTAATTATGTGCATGCATGCATGCTCTCAGAAGGCAAATTTGTATAACATACAGAATAATGCACATCTGTGCAGCTTGAACGCAAATCTGAGCTAGTAGGAAGGAGTTGGAAGTTTTTAGATAGAAAAAAATGTATTCGTAAATTATGAAAATACAAGGATGCATGATCGTTAAACTTAAAAGGAAAATGGGTCCATAGGGTTGTCAGACATAATTGTGTCATGTTATTTACGTGTGAGATGAATGTGTGTAGGGAATGGAGACTCCGGAAAAAATTTGCATATTTTACAGCGAAGGCTTAGTTCGTGAGGGGCAAAGCAGGTTGATATGAGTCGTTGCCAGTATGTGACAGGCGAGCTGAGTGTACATAACACCTCATTCTTGGACCTGAATTCATGGATCCTAAATATGTTCAGGAAGAGGCCTCGCGATAAAATGGTTCTAACTGAAGGGCTAATCGTAAGGGAGGTAGATAATGAGTCATACTGGATGCTATGCGAAATAAAAGGGGACAAATCTTGGAGCTCTTATGTTCGAAGAGTGAAAGACCCCCATGGCGGACTGCTCGGCCAGTTCGCAATGTATGTGCAGTTTTGCAACGTAGGACCAGCTGAGCGTGCGGTGGAGGGTAAGCCAAGCATCGTGTCCGGTCCTACAACATTCATGGCTAGCGAGTGGTCGGATGTATTCTGCCACACTCACGTGGATGTGTACGAGGTATTGGGTTGCCTTCCATCAGTGTCCGACGAAGATGATTTGACGGACTCAGAGGCATCCGATGGCTCTGATGAGGATAATCCTAGTCCCCTGGTGGAGTGGCTCGATCATTCAGCATATAGTCAAGTTGTGCTCCCAACGGATCAGGGTTCCAGATGATCTTTCGAGCGAGGTGGTACACAAGTAGAGCAGGAGTTTCAGAACAAAGAAAATCTGAAGAATGTCGTGGCGAGTTGGTCTCTTGCAATTAACCGACAATACAGAGTTGTCAAGTCATACCCCAACCTATATGTCGTTGCCTTCATAACACCAAACTGCCCATGGAGGTTCGTGCCATGCGGTCGAAGAATGACATCGGTTTTGTGGTGACAAGAGTTATCGCACACACATGCCTACTTATGGAGGCACTGGACAGACACAGGAACCTGACGTCCTCGTACGTCGGTAACATCATCCAGCCGGTTGTGCGAGAGAATATTTTGATAATACCGAGAGAAATCATGAAGCAAGTTGCCGACAGGCTTGGGTACACTATCCGGTATGCAAAGGCTTGGAGAGCAAAACAGAAGGCCATTGAGGGCATATTTGGCACATTCAACCACACTTACAACAATGTAATGCGGTTGCTACGCAACATCGCTCAGACCAACCCAGGCACGTTTCTGGATGTCTTCAATCAGCCAGTTGTACGTTGAGACAGTAGCCCCATACAGAACACTCGAGTGCTCCGTCAATTGTTCTAGTCATACCGCCAGTGCATCGAGGCATTTGCTTATTGTCGTCCGGTCATATGCGTGGATGGTACATTCTTGACCGGAAAGTACAAGGGCACGCTTCTCATTGCTGTTGCTGCAGATTCTAATGACCAATTGTTTTCATTGGCGTACGCGATCGTCGAGTCAGAGAACTCAGAAAGCTGGTTGTGGTTTCTGGTCAATGTGAAGCGAGCGGTTAGCAGTGATCAAGAGAAGGTCTGCATCATATCAGACCGACACCAAGGGCTGTTTCACGCCATTGAGGTAATGCGCGGGGCCCTAGATGCTCCATACAAATGGGAGGATGTATGCAGCCGTTGATGCATACGGCACATTGCGGCAAACCTTTTCACACACTTCCGCAGTAAATAAATCATGGATTTGTTCAAGAGGCTATGCTTGCAAAACCAACCAACAAAGTTCCAAGCTGTGTTTGACAAACAGGAGGCATTGATAGTGAAGTACACCAGATTCTAAATATCTGTGTGTTTTATGAAAAACCAGAATTTAAATCTCAATACTACCAAATTATGAGTTGAAACCATGAACACTGAAGAGAAGAATATTACTACTAGTATTCCACTCCTACGCCGCGTGCTGAGGAGAGCGACACAAGTAGCAAGAGCCATAGCTCACCTGCGCCCGTCTCCCCCTCCTCCTCCTCTGGTGACCCCATATCGCCTCCCGCCAAGCCTGCTCGACTGCACCGGAATGGCCTCTGCGGCCGGTGCCGTGAGCCCCATCTACGACTACGATGGCTACTACACGCCGAATAGCAGCATCGCCGCCACGCCAGTCAGTAGCGCAAGCATGTGCTCGAGGCTAGGCAACCCCGGTGACGACGCCGACAAGTGCGCCGACGAGTTCATCGAGAGGATCTGGCGTGACGTGTCACTGGAGCTACGATACTGCTCGCTGGTGAACCCGTCGGCCAGCAGTGCAAGCGTGTGCTCAAGGCTGGGCAGCGCCCTAGCGAGCCCCGGTGACGTCGACAGGCGCGCCGAGGAGTTCATCAAGCGGTTTCAACGTGACGCGTCGCTGGAGCTACGGTACTGCTCACCGGTGACCCCGGCGAGGCCGCCCACGTCGCCAGACACGTACTTTAAACTTTGTCAGCTGCATGGCGCCGACGGCGGCTCGCAAAGGTAGGGTGTGTCTATCAAGTGGCCGAGTGGTCCTAAGGCTGTCTCCAACCCTAACTCCTTCCTGACAGGCTCTCCAAGAGAATATTCTCTACCACGTCAGCGAAGAGCCTCCACCAACAATTTCTTCCTCTCCAATGCATAGGTTATTTGAGAGACTCTTCGCGAGCCCACTCCTCCAAAAGCCTCCCTCTCCAATGCAAAGGCTCTTGGGTGGACCCCACATATTAAATATATAATTTCGGTTTTACCATCATATTAATAATTACATAATTTATATAAATAGATTAAAAATTATACGACAATATTCCTAACATTTAAAAATTTAATTTGCAGATCAAAAATTTTGCATAACGAAAATAAATATTTTTATTAAATTTGGTACAACGAAAATAAATATTTTTATTAAATTCTGTAGTTGGACATAACATTAAACGTACGACATTGCATATATGCATCGGTTTTGAAACTTGAAATTTAACATCGACGTGCAAATTAAAAATACTACAAAAGAGACATACAACGACAAATTTCCGTGGACACCTCCAAAACACTCCCAAATGTGTTCAATCAAATCTATTTTGAATGCTGCATGCATCGATTGAGCCCGAATGTCGGTGTTTCTCTGGATCACATCAGCCAAAGCAACTGTACCGCCATGTTGGATATTAAGCGGTGTTATGTTCGAAGTCCCTTGGCTGTCTTCAAAATCGTAGTGTGGCCCGCCAAAATCTCGCTCATCGTCAACAATCATATTGTGTAGTATGACACATGCCCTAATGATTTTAGCGGGAGTTGAGCGTTGCCAAAAGCGGGCGGGGCCATACAGGATGGCAAAGCGGGATTGTAGAACTCCAACTGCTCGCTCCACATCCTTCCTCGCTCCTTCTTGATGCTGCGCAAACAGTCTGTGTTTGTCTGTCTGCGGCAGGGGTACCGTTTTCACGAAGGCAGCCCACTCTGGGTATATACCATCTGCTAGATAGTATCCCATGTTGTACTCGTGCCCATTGACGAAGTACTGCACTTGAGGAGCTCATCCCTGCAAAACATCGGTGAACAAGGGGGATTGGTTCAACACATTTATATCATTGTTGGAGCCGACAACACCGAAGAAGGCATGCCATATCCAAAGGTCCTGAGAGGCGACCGCTTCGAGTATAATGGTCGGGACTCCATAATCGCCGCGAGTAAATTGCCCTTTCCATGCTACTGGGCAATTTCTCCATTCCCAGTGCATGCAGTCTATGCTTCCAAGCATTCCCAGAAACCCGCGCGCCTCTCCTTGTTGCAATAGGCGCTGCATGTCTTCGACGGTCGAGCGTCGAAGATATTCCTCGCCGAAGTTGTCGATCACTCCGTCGACGAATTTCTTCAAGCATTCGATTGCTATGGACTCACCAATCCGTACGTACTCGTCGACAGCATCGGCAGGAGAGCCGTAGGTCAACAAACGGATGGCCGCTGTGCACTTTTGTAATGGAAACAACCCTCGGCGATTAACGGCATCTACTCTCTCAGTGAAAAAGGTGGACCACTCACCAAGAGATCCGACAATACGTAGAAAAAGGGGTCTGCTCATCCGGAACCTCCGACGAAACAAGTGGTCGGGGTACACCGGATCTTCGAAGAAGTAGTCTGCCATGAGACGGATATGGCTGGTTTCACGATCCCTGTTGATGTATCGTCTGCCACCGCGCCGATGATGGCGCAAGGTAGAAGCCTGCAACCTTGCTTGTATACCGTCAAGTACACGCTCTTCTAACTCCACCATGGCGGGATCTGAGTTGACGAATCCCGCAAGGACACTCCGTAAGGTATTTACGGACTCTTCATCTTCACTGTATGAGCTTGAACCAGAGCTGGACGACATATTTGAGGGAGAGGGATTTCGGAATGAGAGGGATTTGGCAATGAGGAGTATTGGTGGGGATGAGAAATATGTGCACCGTCAATTCGGTTTATATCCCAACGGCTATTTTTCAAACTCCAACGGCTATTTTCCAAAAAGATGAGTGCAATGGCTATTTTTCGAACACATGAGTCGAACGGCTACTTTCAAAACAGATGAGTCCAATGTCTAGTTTTCAAACACATGAGTCAAACGACTAGTTTTCAAACACATGAGTCAAATGGCTATTTTTCAAACATGAGTCCAACAGATAATTTCCAAACATATTTCAATTGCAGAAAAGAAGAATACATATGTGTACAACGACACATCGAAAATAAAATGCTACACTACTCAGCCTTGTCTAGGTTGGCCTCCCGGATCAAATTTTTTACAAACTTCAATGCTTCTGCATGATCCTTCATTTCCTCGTCGGTGAAGTTGGATTTGTCCGTGGTGACCAGTTTTGTGAAAGACCTTGCAAGGACCAGCTTCTGGTTGAGCTGGTCGTGTTTGCTCAGAGTGGAGGCCGCACGGTCTGTTGCCTCGACGCGCTCAGTATTAGCCTTGACGAAGGCTTGTAGGTCTTCTTGCGCGGACGTGTTTCCCAAGGGAGATTTCTGTTTGCCTTTCCCCTTGCGCTTCTCCTTGGTGGTGTCGTGACCTTCTGGGCGCGTCTCCTCCACGAGCAGCTCATCTGGATTGGACGAGGATGATGTATGCGCACCATCCTCGCTCAATCGTGCTCTTTTGCCAGTGTCAACATATGTTCGGTTCCATTTAGGTTGGTCCCGAACATTCGTCCACCAGTGGTCCAGAGTGAATGCTTGCCCCATCTCGCTCCTTATAGCTCACGGGCTTGTGCCATTAGTTGGTCATCTGAACGACCACTAGCGTACACTTCCTTTAGCCTGCACCAACAACCATTAAACTGGACAACTTTTCTGTTAGTCCGGAGCCAGTGGTCTTTACAATGCTTGACCTCCCTTCTACGATTTCGTGGGCTGCTCGCGTTGTACGCCGCAGCAACACTCGCCCAGTACGTATCGAACTTTTTCCTGTTCCCGTCGACTGGGTCCAGCGAGTTGTTCAACCACGCACTTATCTGTGCAACCAAATTATAAAAGGTGTCATGTAACTTTCAAATAAAATCGAGCAAAATGTCAAAATAATTCCTTCCACAATATCTTAATGTCAAAACGGAATACTCACAAGTCGAACATCATCGGCCGGTTGCCAAAGCAACCGCTTACACCCAGTCGGACCCGAGGGACCATGGTCGTCGTCGTCATCCGCTCTGAGCTCTGGCGTAGATTGTGGCGTACCCACATCTGGGGGGGATGGGGATCTGAGATTTTGCCCGAGGCCTGCCAGTGGCAAGGAAGGTCCATACGAAGCTAGGCCACCGCCAAAATGATAGTTCGGCTTGTACGGTGTATATGGATGACCTTGTGGAAATGAGTGCGGCGGTGCATATGCGGTGGGATGGGAATATGGAGGAGCATGAGCATACTATTGGCCGGGGGGGTAGACAGGATACCCGGACGGATAAGATGGGTGTAGTAAATGAAGATTAGCGGGTGGATATGGTGGAGGATTTGAATTACCTGCTATTTCTGGATTTTCCCCAGCTGAACTAGGAGAGCTAAGCCAGTTTATGAAACCCTCAGGAGGATTACTATCCATATCGAAGATTAAAACTAATTTCAGTGCACAAAGTGTGTGAAAAGTATGTGTAAAATGAAGTAACATGTGTGAAATGGGTGTGGAGAAGCAAGCATATGAAGCCTCTATTTATAGACAGCCATCTGTGAATTTTTGAGAATTTTTGACAATTTTTCTGAATTTTCTGGGAATTTTTGGTAATTTTTTAATGCAAAAACAATTAAATAATGCATAACGGGCGAATTTCCAACGGCTAAAAATCCAACGGCCGAAAATACAGCCACTAACAGGTGGGCCCGGGAACAAAACGACCGTTGGATTTTTAAATAACGCCTAAAAACAAAAATCGGACCGTTGCATTGGAGAACGGCCACTTACAGGTGGGCCCGACAAATATGGGACTCCACACGTCATTCGGTGAGTGCGCGTGCACGTGGTATCACGGGAAAAATCGAATTTTGAAAACGTGTTATTGTGGCGGGCCCCACAAACCACGTGCAATAAATGCGCTGCGCGACCAATTATGCTCGCAACGCGCGCGTTCGAGCTGCGCGCGCTCGGTGGGGCCCACCACGACCACGACCGCACCACAACCGCGTGCACGAGCTCCTCGTCACTGTTCAAAGCGTTGCTCGCCCGTGGTCGGCGGTGCCTTCGACCAGCGCGCGCCCGATTGTCCGTGTGCGTTGCGGCCAGCCTAATTACCCTATGAGAAGGCCTACTATTCTAGTGTCCGGGCACACTTATAAAAATGGAAAAAGATGCCTCAATTAAACCATATAATTTCATATATATCCCTATTAATACACAATAAATATCCACTGCATCTCATTTGTTCAATACTTTCGTACACCTCATCTTGAAAAACTATGTAATGAAATTAAAAATTTTACAGAAATTAGAAAAAATGTATATTGAGTTGACAAATATGCTACAAAATATCAATTCTAAACTCGATATATATTAGACAAATAAAATAATAAATTTCAGTGAATAGTAATTTTATCTTTTTATTTTTAGATTTACCTGAATTTTTCTTTTTTGTTTCTCCCTTTTTAGATTGAATTGGATATGAAATTTTGTGAAATGGTAGATTAGTTTTATATCTACAATTTTAATTTTTTAGAATTTTTTATTATCATTTACATAGATTTTTGAAGAAAAAAATGCACATGAGTACCGGAGAGGTGTGATGCACCGATACTTCCTCTAGTATCAAGTATATGCCTAAAAAGTTATTGATCAAAACACTCACTATTCAGAAATTATTAATTTATATTTCGTTCAACATTGCATAAAACGATCTTCATTTAAAGCAAATTTACTAATTTTAATACAAAATTTGGTGCATTCATATGCGATAAAAAGTTGCAAAATTATAAATAGGTTGGCTGTGTTCATTTTGCTCTAGCAGCTCGCCTATGTACATAAATAGGTTGGTTTTGTTTTGATCACTCGCGATTTTTTTTCATTGTTTTGATTTGATAGGTGTGGTTTTTATTCTCTCTCTCTCTCTCTCTCTCTCTCTCTCTCTCTCTCTCTCTCTCTCTATATATATATATATATACATATATATATATATATATACATATATATATATATATATATACATATATATATATGAGTTTTTTATAAATAATCTACAAAAAATAAATAATTACAAAAACAACCCACAGTTCCAAAATTTTGCAGAAATAGTCTGCCACATCATCCTGTCGAGTCCTAAGGACTCGACAAGCTATTGGAGGGACTTGTCGAATGCTCAGAGCTCGACAAGCCACTTGTTGAGTACTGGGCACCCGACAAGCTGGTGATCGTACTCCTCGATGGTCGTTACTCGCGGTCGAGACGAGACTTGTCGAGTGCCCCTAAGCACTCGACAAGTCCCTCCCACACGACATGTAGCTTGTCGAGTTCTCAGGACTCGACAGACTGATGTGGCAGGTTCTTTCTACAAAATTTTGGAACTGTGGATTATTTTTGTAATTATTTATTTTTTGTGGGTTATTTATAAAAAAAAAACTCATATGTATATAGAGTAAGAGATTTTAATACAAGAACAAGTAATTACTACATGAATTTTCTTCGTTCATTTGTTTGCAAAATTTTGAGGTTGGTGATACAATATACAAGTTAGGAAATGAAAAGGAATTAATCTCTATAAAAAGCATTGTTTTTCATTCTAGTGCAGTGCATCTTACCATTTTGAGGCTGCATGAGAGAGAGACACACCTAGATATGTGAAGGAAAACATATACTTTTTCAATGATACAACCCATGTGTTGTTGGTTTGTATTTAATGTTTGACACAATGTTATCTTGCTGCCACATAAAAAAAAAGAGATGCAATTAAACTACAAGAAAAAAAAACTCTAACCTACTTGGCTATTTTTTGTGAAGAAAAGCAATTTCTCATTTCTTTTGCTTGATTTTGTGGAGGGAAAGAGAAAAAGTAATACTCATTTGAAATTTAAACCGGTCTCTATTTAAATTCATCAATTTTTTCATTGCGAGTTTCGTCTCTTTCTAAAATATACCCGATACCTTTAAAGTAGTTGAGAAAATATTATCAGAGGTACCACTTGTGCAATGATAAATCTAAATTACGAAATTTTCATTCCAAGCTTCATCCCTTTTCAACCCAAACCCAGTATGTTTAGAATAGTTGAGACAATATTACAAGAGATACTACTTACGTCATAGTGAATTTAAATTAAGAATTTTTTAATACAAACTTCATCCCTTATCAAATCACACCTGATATCTTTAAAATAGTCAAGACAATATTACAAAAAATACCACTTGTACAATGACAAATTTAAATTAAGAATTTACTATTGCAAATTTCTTCTCCTTTCAAAGTTGGTTTATTCACGTTGATGACTATTGGCTCCGGTGAAGCCACGAGTGCCCTTCTTCAATTAGTACCAACGTCGGCAACACAACTACAAGAGAGAGAGATGTTTCAATTTGGTAGGTCTAGAACTATTTTCTTTTGTCATTTGGAAGAAACAAATTATGAAGCAGATGGCAGGGAAGAAAACGTAAACTAAAAATAATGAGCTTCATTTTTTGATGTTTTGTGTTATTGGGTCCAAAAAGACTGTTGTCTATGTGTCAACTAGACAAGGCTATGAAATAAAAAAATCAAAATTCATGTGGCACTAGCGAGATAGTCTGTAGTAGTTCAACATGTGTATATATATAAAAATTGGGGGTGACCAAAACAGAATTAACGAGATGGGTGGTGCCCTCTATGGGCAAAAAAAGACATAAATCTAGACAACTAAAATTAGACGGCAGCAGAAGCAAGTGTATGTATATATTTATATACTATGTTATATCTATCTTTAAAATAACTATTTTATATTCACCATGGGAGTCATCCGATCCAACTATCCTAAACAAATCACATTCATTGGATAGACTCGAGCAATTACAATATATAACAAATAATGGAATTTTAAAGTCATCAATTTTCATATTTTTCAAATATTTTTACATAACTAAATTGCATCCCACGCAACCATCCATTTACCGTCCTTACAATAATCTATTATTGTTTATTTTACTTTTTAATTATTGTCTAAGTAATAGAGAATTACTGCCCAAGTACTAGCAAATTACTATCCATTTAATGTCATTTTATAATATCAATTATTATCATTTTATTTGTCAATTACTGTCAAAGTACTAGCAAATTACTGTTATTTTACTTGTCAATTACTATTCAAGTATTAGAAAATTACTTTCTAAGTACTAGCGAAAAACTGTCAATTTTGCTTGTCAATTACTGTCTAATGATAGCGAATTACTTTCAAGTACTAGCAAATTATTGTCCATTTATTGTAATTACAATCACACATTATTGTCATTTTACTTGTCAATTATTATTCAAGTATTACCGAATTGCTATTATTTTACTTATAAATTACTATCCAAGCACTATTGAATTACTGTCAATTTTACTTGTCAATTACTGTCTAAGTGTTAGCAAATTACTATCAATTATTAGCAAATTATTGTCAATTGACTGTCATTACAATCACTCATTACTGTTATTTTATTATGTCAATTACTGTGATTTTACTTGTCAATTATTGTTCAAATATTAGTGAATTAATGTCCAAGTACTAGCGAATTACTGTCATTACAATAACACATTATTGTCATTTTACTTGTCAATTTAGTCCAAGTGTTAGCAAATTATTGGACATCTCAACAATTACTACCAATGTCGGTGATGATGTCTTCAAGTTTGTGTCACAAATTCATGAGATTTTCTGATTTAGGCTATGTAAGGAATGATTTGTACTTTTTCTTGGTGTAATCATTTCACAACAAATCAACAACTATTTTCTTGATCGGTTCCTACAATTTGGCGGTATTTGGTTGGTTCCTATTTTTTAGGATTTTTGTTTTAGTTATAACAATACAGTATGTGGGACACCTTCATAGCAATTATTGTCATTAAAATCTACCTCGTATGTTAGTTGCTACCATTAATAAAATTTGGATCTCGATGCATCATCCAACATCCCACAAGGTTGGCATGTAATATCTATTCTATAGGTGGGTGTAGAATAGTTGTCCATATATATATATATATGACAACTATTTACACTAATTGCACTCACATGTGTACTCGAATGATTAAAGTGTGTACCAATGCAAAAAAAGGTTGTGAATTCATATTCCGTTCCCTCTATTTTCTTGTGTATTCTTAGTTAGAGTATTTATATTGGTGGGTGGGTGCATGTGTGTGTGGGTTGGGGGGGTGTTGGTAGATGGGTGGATATGTAGTGTTATTGTCAGCAATGTTAAAGAAAGTAGCAGCAACTCGAGTCAATTTTTTTTTAAACAGTGATAACTATGCTCCCGATAGCACTAGCCATGAAGTAAGGCCTGGCCAGCTAGACGCCGACCATGTGGTGATGTCGAACATGTGCTGGACTAGAATCTGTCATTGAGAGTCGCTTTGGACCTCAGGTAAGTACACTGTCTTATGATTTGCCCCATACAAATGTAATATGAAATTTTGTGAAATATCCCAGGTGCTACTAAAAATGACTTCTCTAATCAAAAGTCATGTGTATAACTCTAGAACTTTCTTGAAAAATGAAAATTCAAAATTGTTCAAAGCGATATGTGTAGCATCTTTATGAGATGTTTTCCCCCGCTTGAAATTGATTTTTATTCTGGGAAATCTGAAGCAAACGGGAAACATTTTCTTGAAGCAAACTTTGCTGTAAGTAAACGGGACCTAATGTATTTATGCAAGTAAATCATGTAGATTCAAGTTCACAATATATTAGCCCTATTTGCAGACTTTTAGCAAACTAAGTTCCACTATGAAAGGTACGAGTCCCGTACAAGTGTGGAATAGTGCATAAATTAGAAAAAGTATTCATTGAGAAATATAGAGGTCGTTTACCTAGCCTTACTTTTCCTCTAAATGATTTTCCTCTCATGCAAGACCAGTACACTTCAACTACATCCCTTGTACCTTTTAGCAAACTAGGTTTCCACTATGACAGATTCTAGTCCAGCAGAAGTGTTGAATGGTGCATAAATTATTTACCGCTAGGCACTTGCAAGTTGAATCCTTAGGGAACAAACAGAACCAACTTTCGAATTGAAAGTAATAAACTAAATCGTGTGAGTTTTCAGTGCTTTGGGGACCTAAATGAATAATAATCTGACAGTAATTAAGCACTTTTTAGACAATAATAGGTATTAAAAAATAGTTTCAGTAATTCTCGGTACATCGAACAGTAATTTACCTTGTATGCCAACCACTTCACAAATTACTATAAGTGTCGGTGTCGAGTTCTTCTTGACATTTCAGATTAATTTCAACTGATTTTCGATCTCTGATGGGAGGGATGAATGAGATTTCTTTTTAACTAATAGACAAATTTACAACAACCCATGATGTATATCCATTTGGAAAAATTATGAAATTAAATACAGTAATTCTCAGTACATTAAACGGTAACTCCCAGTACACAAGACAGTAGAACAATAGAAGAATATTGCTTACAATTAGCGCAAGATATGATTCAGTTATGTAAAAAAGAATTTGAAAAAAGATAGATTGACGGCCTTAGACATCCATTGGTGGTTATTACAATTGTAACTGCTGATTTATCCAACGAACATGATTTTATTGATTTAGTTAGATCGGATGGCCCTAAAAATGGATATAGAATAACTATTCTATGGATGGACGTAGAATAGTGTTCACATATATATATATACTCCCGGGGTATCTACTCCTTTTAAATTACACTAAAATACTTCTTTTATGTATCCTGGATATTTCTTTGATTGTATATATACTTCTCTAATTGTATAATATGTAATTGATAAAAAATATACCTTACAATTTAGAAAAGTATATAACATATTTCATTAAAAATGTTATACATACATCTTAGTAACCAAATTAGTATTTAGACTAAGCAAGAAATTGTATAATGTATTTGAATGCTGAGAGAACATATTCCTAGGAGTACAAAATTATTTTCATATATATCCAACAACTTGCTCAAGTTCTATTCCAATTACTCCATGAATCGTTTGCATGCTGAACATGGAGCTTTACATTGCAGCTTAGCATGTATATCTGCTCCAAATGAAGCAATTTTGGTTGTGCAATTGAAAAAAAAACGAATAGGTGTGCTAGTTAGTGAGATTTTGATAGAGGCGTCATTGCAGCATTCCATCGAACATAGGTTAGACGAGCAACCTAGCTGCAGCTTCGCCTGTTGGCGTTTTGCTTAAGGCCAACTGCACGCAGGGTACAGATGGAAGTCGCAGGCATAGCCAAGCGTGATGGATGCGATAATGGCAACCACTCGAGCAGATCGCTCACTAGGCATGTAATGGTATTAGACAACATAAAGGATGAGATGACATGACCGGACAATTTATTGCACTCAAAGCAACCCATATCTAACAAAACATAACATCACATCACTTCTGGTTCCACCAAATCACCCCAATTCTACTAGAGAGAATAACAAAAATCGATAAAAGACGAGAGAATAAAGCGAGCACGACTGTGAAACCTGTCTCCTCGATTACTGCAGCTTCATCTCCATAACGTTCTTGGCCTTGGGGGCGTAGAGAGAGTACACCACCATCTGCCGCTTCGCCACCTCCAGCTGCTTCTTCCCATCTGCGAACGCCGCCGCCGCGGTGGCGGGATCGGCGAGGCCGCGGTTCTCGCGAAAGGCATCCGCGGAGCGGCGGCGCGTGTACTCACGGATGTTGTAGTCGGTGAACCCCCTGGACGTGCGGATGAGGGCTCGGAAGAGGGATAGCACCTCTGCTCTCGTTGGGCCCGCGGTCGCCATCGTTGCTTTACGATTTGAACCTACGTGGCATCTTTGCTTTACGATTTGAAGTACCACATAATAGTGTAGGGGGTTCAGAAAGAACACAACATTATTCAAACATATTCTAGACTCTCAAGCTTAGACATATCCAAACATGTTCCAGGTTCTCAAAACATATATATTCTGTGATTAGAATGAAAAGCAATGCAGTGAGCCTGTAATGCACATGGTTATGGTTATGGAGGGCCAATTGTCTGATTTGTATTAATCAGACAAGCATTCCAATTTCCAAACACATAGATTCCAAGCAGGTTTGGTGCATCCCTTTAGTAGCTAAAATTGTAATATAACAAAATGGAGATGAGTAGATGACTAGTTCCTCTGAAGAACTTGCATATTATATTTCCTCTGAAGAAAAATAATTCTATCCTTAGCCTACAAGATGATATGACAGTGGGTTCTTTTGAACTGACCACCTGACACGAGGAAAGTTAACCAAGACGCACTAGCACTGAAGCACAATTTAGCTTGCATAGGCATCCTGAAACACTAACACTAAAGCACATACCTTCTTCTACCCATGGATCCGAACAGAACAGATTTACAAGCAGATAGATCTACTGAAACACAGGCATGGATCTACTGAAGCACAGGCATGCAGATAGATCTACTGAAACAAATTAACATGTATGGATCTACTGAAACATAGGCACAGGAATTGGAGATTGCTATGTACCTGGATCCAATAATAGAGCAGCGAAACCCTAGATTTGCTCTGATTTGACAAAGACTTCTTGCTCTGATCTGCTCCGATTTGAGAGAGACTAGAGCAGCGAAACCCTATATCTGGATCCAAGATTTCCGGCGCGAGGATACTCTGGCGCTCCTCCCCGGCGTCGGTGGGCACCTGCGAAGAAAGAAATCAAAAGACGATGAACCCAGCGAAACCCTAGATCTGGATGTTGAGTCACTGTAGGCGTGTGCCATCGGCAGACAGGTTAAACAAAAGTACGAGTACACTAAAATGGGAGGAGGAGGCGGCACAGGGAAGAGGCGATGCGGAGGAGGAGGCGACACGGGGAGGAGGGAGGCGACGGAGGAGGCGGCACGGGGAGGAGGCGATGCGGAGGACGAGGCGGCACGGGGAGGAGGGAGGAGGCGGCGCGGGGAGGACCGGACGAGGAGGCGGCGCGGAGGACAGAAGCTGGGGTTTGTTGAGTCGAGCCCGAGGACTAGGGACTCAGGGTCGTGGGAGACAGCCACAGAAACTCGGTTTTTTTTTTTTCCGGTAAAAGCCCGAACCGTCCTGAATATTGAGTAAATTATACCACACAAACCACTATTTTCAGTTCAGCTCAATTTTTTTTGTCTATTTTCAGTTCGGTTCAATTTTTTTGATTCGATTCAAATTTACAGAATGCTAATTCAGCTGCTACCTTCTTCCATCTCCAATCAATTCAGCTACTACCTTCTTCTCAATGCACTCCTTCCCCATGCACCAGCGACTTCAAGTATTAAATCCAAACTCATTGTCATTGCTCTCACTTCAATACCTAGCAAGAAACACACACACACAGTTCAACCACAGCACTTCCTCTTCTTTCTGTTCATCTTCTTCCTTCCTCTTCCTCCAGAAGGTCACCTACAGACACAACAATCAAGTAAGAAGACAGAAAAGTTCAGCAAATTCTTTCCAAACCTAGGTGAGCAATTCTTCACTTACACACACACAAAAAAATATTACATTGCACAATGGGATTAAAACACGTGCACACACTCACTATTCTTCTTCTTCCCCCTTCTATTTGCCACCGCACCACTAACAAACTCCCGCCACCCCCGGCCAAATCCTTTTGACAGATCTCCCACTCTACTTTCATCCAAGCTCCTCAAGCAGCTTCTTGAGCTCTGATGTCCTAAATGTCCATGAATTCAAATTCATAAAATTCTCCGTGAAGGGCGATCTCCTCTGTTAGCCTCAACGAACTATATTCCAGACACCAAAACTGATCAAATCCGTAGAGTGAAATCCTTGTCTCCATTGTAGAAACATCTTCCTTCTCAACTTTTTTGAGGATTCGTCACTATTTGACAAAGCCGATGTTGCCCTAAGCCGCCAGATCACCTCGTCGTCGCCAGCTTCTGTTGGATCTAGGTAGATCTTAGTATCTAGGTTTTGATGATTAATGATATTTTGGATAAATCCATGATGATTAAAGTTAATCTGAAGATATCAGATTTGATGATTAAATGACAATTTATATAAATCCTGATTTAGCACAAGTAAATTGAATTGATTATCGGTAAACCCTGAATTGGATGTTTTCCTCGATTGCGGGTTTGATATTAATGCATATGTAGAGGATGAGCTCGGTGATTGCATCAAGCTTGTGCTAATTGATTGATCAAGATGTTATATGTTAAATCTTGAGGTTGATGACTTCAGTTGTGGATTTGATATCGATGCACATGTTGAGGGAGAGCTCAGGATGATTAGTTATCCATGTTTGTGCAAAAGGTTGATGACTCCGTGTTCTGGATTTGATATCTCTATGTATGATTGAGAGAAAGCTCATGATATTAGTCATCCATATTGATTGATATCATAACTTGAGTAGTATGGATCGTGTGCGTATTTCTTGTATCATATATGGATCTATATGATTGTGAGATTCATCCATTACACATTTGTTGTTCAATTGAAATTGGTTTTCTCATTTCACCGAAGAAAGAAATTGTTGAGTGAACTCCTGTGTGGAGTGATTTATCTGGTGGTGATTAATGATGAACTGCAAATGAGACTAACGTTTGCGCATTGAGTGTATATGTTCTAGTCTCAGAATGGTTGCAGGATGAAAACAAGCAAGGGCGTGAAGAGGATGAAAACGATATGAGACATCCCGAGCAAGGTCAAGCTTAGCGAGGATGAGCTTTGCGAAGACAGGCGTCAAGCGGTCGAGCCTCGCGTGGTCAAGCTTAGCGGGATCGAGCTTCACGAGGTCAAACTCCACCTAAGGTAAAATACAAGATTAAGGATTGTTTTCTTAGGGTTTTACCAGTCTCGGTGTTTGGAGACAGACCGGGTTGATAGGTTTCTTTTTACTAGTTTGACCGTACTATTAAGAGGGGTCGGAAACTAGTAGCTTGAATCTATCTTGTGCGGAAGCTCAGATGCATTCATATCATCTTGCACTAGTGTCTTGCATTGCTAGTGAGTCTAAGTGTAGTTCATTTGCATTAGATTAAATGTTTTGAAAACTGCACTTAGACGTGATCGCCAGCTGTTTAAATTGGTTCATTTATCTAGAGTTGGTCGTGGTCGTATTTGCATATTCTGATCGTATCAGTGTTGATACGTGGTTGTGCTCGTGTCGCTTGTTTGGCGGCTTTATGTCTAGAGTTTGGGCGTGGTCGTAGGAGTTCGGACTGGTCGTACCAGTTTTCGGCTCGCTTGCGTATGCTCAACCAAACCCTATCGACCATCTGTTTTCGATCGAATGTCAAGACCTGTGTGGTTGTGGCCGTTGCTAAGTGACACAAATCACATCCGCGAGAAAACGGCAAATCCGTATGTGCAAATACTTTAAAATTGCATTTGAGATGATTTTGGCTTGAACATTTTGATAGTAGTAAAGTTTCTGAGTTTTCTAGAAGTTTCTAGACCTTTCTAGGTCTTGCTCCTGTTGACAAAATTGTAGAGCTCTGAGTTATCTTTCTAACAAGACAAAAATCACCTCAATCGGATCTCTGGATCAAAAGTTATGTATGTTTTACTGTCAGTGTGCAGTGGCCGGACAAATGCATCCGTCCGGAGCTATTTGTCCGAAGTGGCCGGACATTGTCCGACCTGTACAAATTTTTTGAGCCGAAAAATGAAACAGAGACAAATGTATCCGTCCGGGGCATTTGTCCGTTATGGGCGGACTTTGTCCGAAATGGCCGGACATTGTCCGGCCTGTACAAGTTTTTTGAGCCGAGAGTTAACAGAGACATATCCATTTGTCCGGACGTATGGTATCCGTCCGGCCTTCACAAATTTCGCCCAACGGTCACTGACACATTTGCAACGGCTGAAATTTTTGTACTGGCCGGACAGTGTCTGAAGTGGCCGGACAATGTCCGGCCTGTACAACTTTTGGCCCAGTTTCTTGCAAACGGCTAGTTTTTCATTGAGGCTATAAATACTTCGTGTTTGGCTTCATTTTTGGGTGCTCAAAGAGTTCATTCTTCAGCTGAAAACCTAGCCAATTGATTTGCATTTGAGTTATTGCATTTAGAGGCTAGAATTGAGCCCAAATCTTGAGTAGATTTGAGAGAGAGCTTGAGGGAGATTGTGTGAGTGTTTAGTGCACTTCATCTCCATTAGATTGCTAGTGCTAGAGTGTTGAGCATATCATTTGCATCTTTGAGCTTCTAGCACGTGGTTGATTCAAGTGAAAGCGCATCCGGCTTGTTACTCTTGGCGATCGCCTTCGCCTAGACGGTGCCGGAGGAGAGCCGAGATCTCTCCAATTGAAGTTTGTCGGAGAGGCCGGCAAAAGATTGTGAAAGGTGTGGTGCTCGCCTATCCGGTGTGGAGAAGGAGCAACCCTAGTGAGATATCCTTCGTGGATATAGAAGCGAGGCTCCGAGCGAGCGCTTCAACGAGGAGTAGGGGAGACCGGGCGAGTCTCCGAGACCTCGGTAAAAATATTGTGTCAATTGCATAATTCTTATTTGCTTTATATTCATCTTGACACAATTGCTTATATCACTATTGTTGCATGTATTGTCAAATATTTCATATGGTTGAATGCAACTAGTTGATTGAATTGTTTTAAGCCTCATTGTATAATTTAGGTCTCTCAATTATTCTTTAAAATTGCTTAATTGGAAAGAAATTTTAAAAGCCTCCTAATCACCCCCCCTCTAGTCGGCATCCTTAATCCTACAGCTTCGACTAGTGAAATTCCGACCAAATTAACGGCACCATCAAAACCCCCTTGCATACCTCTTGCTTCCATGCCAGAGAATTGAGCTCTGATGACCCACATCAAAAACACCCAAACCAATCCATCTTCTTTCTCAACTGCGTCCACGAAGTCCTCGCCAACGCCACCGTTGATCAATTGCCCGTAGCTACACCAGATTCAATCCTTATGAATTGATCCCAAGTACCATCTATCCAATTCATCGCGCGTCATGAGCCCTCGACGTCGAAGTATTTATTTTACTCTTCCTCTTCGACTTAGCTCACCACCAGCTGTCGTCGCCTTGTCATCGTCCAAGCCAACTGCACGAAGATGTCGAGAATAGTAGTGCAAAGCCCTAGACACCTCAGTAACTAAAGACCAAAGCCAAAAACCAAATTGGATATTTTTACTCCTTTCCGGCGTGTCGCTCGGTCGCCGCCAGCCATCTCCTCCAATGCCAGTTCATCCAGCAAGTGTGCCTTAACCAGCTATACATATTACCTCACTACATCACCTTCTGGTACCACACAAAAGTGCCCCAAAACTTGATGCAAAGAACTTGTCCAGAAGCGATGCTTTGCCGTGTCGCCACCACCTTCTCTGACACCATTCGTCGTTGTCCGACCATCTCGCTGCTTGAGACCGACACGGTTGAGTTTGCCTCGTCCCCGCCTACCTCCTAGACAAGCTTGGTGAAGCAACCAAGGTCAAACGAGCTCAAATCGTCATGCCCTAGATTTCAGCCTTGTCCAAGCCAACGCCATTCTATTGTCAGTGCATACCAACCATTCTCAGCCGATGGCATTAGCTCAATTTAGATACTTATGTGCGTGCAAATCAAAATCCACTTTGTCTACCAAGTTCGTAGATATATGTTCTACATTTTATTCAATTGTCTCCTCGCAAGAAAACCTTGTCTTGACCTATTTTCAGCTATGTCGTCCCAGATAAATGTCGTACACCGATGTCCGAATGTAATGGCGTCCGCGTCCAACCTAAGATTAGACTTTTCCTTAGTGTCTTAGCTGTGTAACCAAAGCCCTAACCATGTTCTAGATGTTTATTAACCCTAGCCTCGAAGAAAACCCTATCATGCCAATCCAAGCATTGCCAGCTCACGTCTACTGTCACTCCCATCGACATGCCTATGTCGTTCATAGCCTTAGGAACCTCAGATTTAAAATCCGTCCACGTCATCGTCTCCGCCTTGCCGTCAACTTTCCAAATATGTAATCTGATTTTGCATCCGAGCCCAAGATCAAAATCTCCCTTCTATTTGAATTCATTCTCAAGCCGATTGCCTCATCGCTCATTCGAACCCTAGCCTTTCCTTTTCACCATCGTGCCATGTAATCACATATGGCCTCTGACCTAAGTCCTGTGAACCAAACCAGAAACCCTAAATGTGCCAAAGCGTTAATCCAGCTTATCAAATAAACACCCGAGGACCCTCTTAGCCAAATATAAGTTGAACCAAGCAACATCTTCTCCAGTTGTCAATCTTAAGACCTTTCAGCATCCTCTATATTAACTCATCACCCGATTTTATCATCCGAGTCCCTCCACAACTCAGTGTACAATCTCAGAAGCATCATTAGGCATTCATGCATGCATATACATACATAGATACATATACTAACTACTATTTTTTAATTGCTGGACCCATGTCCAATTGTATGTCGTCACAACTATGAATCAGACGGGTCAAGCCCAAGGACATCAACCATTCGGCAACCACCACTAACCAGCCAGCATTTCAAGCAAGGCAAGTCACTATTTTCTTGAACATGTTGATCCTATGATTTTAAACTAGTTAAGCATTCTGTTTTGTAAATATTCTGCATGTTATGTGAGTAAATTCGTGTCTGTTTGAATATACCTGCTTAGTTGTGGTCCCAAATTGAAAAGCCACCCTTGATTGTCAACCCATGTATAACATTCTTGATGCCCAAGGTTAGACTATAATAGTAGTATGAATCATCCACATAAACAAGTAAAATGGTTTTCATAAACTATGGATGTCTTTTAAAAATGTCAATTCTAAAGAGGAGAGATAAATCATGTGAGTCAGTAAATTTGGTAAAATGATAATGGTGTTGATCATTTTTTATAAAGAGGTAAAGTGAACTCCTCCTCTCTTGGATAGTTAAGAACTAACCAATTTGTACTGAACATCCAGTAGCATGTTAACGTACCTTCACAAGTCCGGTATGGGATGGGCATGACCAAATATCCTTGTCAAACTATTATCCTAGCTCTGGAAAATTATTTATAAATAACCCAAAAAAAATAATTTGAGAAATGACACACAGTTTAACGAAATTGCGAAACTAACCTGGTCGTGCGCGAGAAGACGCTTATCGCGGGTGTGAGACGCGACAGAAACGAACGACCACCTTTTCCTTTTTCGACCAGCGATATAAAGCTTTCCCATTTTGGAGCCGCGACAGAAGGGTCATCACTTTTTCCCATTTTTGACCAGCGACAAGAACCTTTTCCATTTTGGAACTGCGACAGAAAAGAGATTTTCCCCAATTTCTCCTCTAGTCGTTTTCACTGTAATGTTACATAAAATAATAAATTTTTTTATACTTTCCTTGTCGATTTCAAATAATTAACCTTCGAAGTTGGAAAATCTCTGATTAGTGCTTAATTGGTATAGCTTTTGCTCTAAGTTTCTATCTAAATTCATGCTAAAAAATCTTTCCACATGATATTTTATGTGAATTTATGTATCATTTTTACAATCCACTTTCACGGTTGTGTTTGTTATGTTTCAGAGATAATTCGTACAAAATTTGGAAGAATTTTGAGATTGTTTGGATAAAAAACGAAGAAGACCACGAAAATTGGACGAACCGGGGCCCTGAAGGGCCCAAACCTTAAGCAACGGAGCCCTGCATGGGCATTGGCATGGCCAATTTTAAATTTGAAGTCCGATATTTGGAAATTATTAATTGTTTGAAAAGATGGAACGCCACACTAAAAAGCCGAAACAAACCATCAGTACATATTATTTAGAAGTACATCCCATGGTGTGCTGACCCATTAACATATCTAATTATTAAATCGCCTCCCTCTTTTGTGATGCCTATCTCTCTGAAAAGGCGAGGGTGAATAAGTATCAGGCGGGTTATGTGATCTCCGACCAGCTGCAGTAGAAGGTCCGTAGCGGTCTGACGGCCCTAATGATTGTGAAGGTTGTGTGGGTGGCGGAGCATCATGGAGTTGACTCGGTTGAAACTCGTCGTGCGTGCGGTGCTGATGTGCATAAGGATTATCCATCCCCAGCATGTTGGACACCCAATCTTCATGCTCCCTCTGTTGTGCCACCCACTCAGCCTCAGCCCCCTGTGGCGCATGTATTGCCTGCTCCGACGGCTGACTCCAAGATGCCCAAGATGCCCCCTCAGCAGGTTGTGCTCGCTGCGGAGGCATCCAAGGAGCAGAGTAGAGCTGGTTCACCCGGTCCAAATCCTGCTGATCCCAACGATGATCTTCTGCGGCTAGTTGCTCTGCGAAAGTCCTAGCAGCAACCTCTTGAGCTCTTCTGATGTCCTCCGGGTCGTCGGAGTCGTCAGAATCATTGCCTCCTAGCCTATGATGTGTCGATGGCTCTCCTATATGTAGTGATCCATCTCAACGAGAAAACATTGGCGATGAGCATGGAAGAATTGATGAGGTGCTAGATGGGCCTGCTGTGTCAGTACCCCACCTCGATGATGCGCTGTGTCGAGTAAGACGTGTGCCCGAGGTACTAGGGCGTGTAAAGGAGGGTCAAGTAGACCTTGGGCTTGGTGGGCGCGCCACAGGCTGTCTTGGCATGAATGCGTCAGTAGTACGTCTGCAACTTAGGTCGCTCATGAGTCGTCGGGCACCAATGTTCGCAGCACGGATGGCTCCAATAAACTCAGTACGGCACCAGTGACCTCCGCGTGCTATGCTAGACAAAATCGATCTAGTCTGCCGCTCGATGGCAGCTGCAACGTCAAACTGAGAAAAACAAATAGTGTATTAGTTAGTAAAATGAGTAAATGATGGATGTAAAAGGGGAAATATCGTAAAAACGTACTGAGCGATGTATCCGGCCTGGACAATCAGAATCAAACCCTAATTGCACATGTTCCGAATGCGGTATATGTGTTGGTGTATCCTCAGGCACACGAGAAAGCCGCGTGCGGTTACGGGGCATGTACCAGTCAAGATACGCTTGGTACGTACTGTGATCGTACACTCGAACCTCTGCAATTACATTAGTCTGTGCAAGCTCGTTCCACTCCTGCACCCATCTGTCATTCTTATGCGCCCAATTGTCGGTCTGCCTTCCTTGCCTACTCTGCTTACAAAATAAAATGGAGGTAATGGTAGGTATCGAAACAGAAAAACAGAATTCAAATCTTATGCACACATGGGTGTACCTATGCACCTCCTTGGGGAGATCCCTGTCACGTTCTCTCTCTGGAGGTGGGGTGTGCTGATATAATCCAAACTGACGCATCACCCGCTCCGGGTAGTATGGCTCCACCATATGAGATAACACAAGATGACGTCGTGTCATCCTACAATCGTTGCCCACTGTGCACATGCTCGATATGCCATGCGGTGCAATGCTCTCAATGAAATCTGGTGTCCACGGACACCATACAACTCGTGACTCGTGGAGTAGATCGAAATCCCCCTGGTACAAGATGTAGCACCGACGAACCTGGTTCGCATACCATCTCGGTCGACCGTGCATCCATCTTGTGCCCATGGTTGGGCAATCCACCCAATCATGGACATCATCAGGCTCGGGGTACGGATGCACCGGTCGATCCAAACGTGGCCGGCCAATTGGAAAATGCTCTCAAGACCATAGCTGCAGCAGGAGGGAGCATCCTGATAATACGGACTCTAGGGCAGTCCGGACACATGCATCGCACAACCCCCGGTATGTTCCACAAAGTACGGACATAGCCCAGTTGTACTGGGGAACATGCCCTGGTTGGGCATCGACAATGCTCTCCGCCAATGAAATGAACCATGGATGAACTGTATCCCTGTGTGTAGATTGGAACAGGATATACTGGAACATTACCAACAGGTATGCGAACAAATGCTGGCGCACAACATGCTCCAGTGCATCAGGCGGGCAATCAAGGTAGAGCAACAAAAACTTATGCGGCACACCACGCCTAGTTGATGGGATCTGATCTTCCTGTTGAACGATGTTGAACCTAAGGTTACCTGAGTGCGCCAGTCTGCAGGCGGCGGTGATGGAACAATGGGTGCTCCTGCGGCAGGTAGGCCTAGGAGCATACCCACATCCTCCAACGTGATCGTCATCTCCCCCATCGGAAATGGAACGTGTGTGTCTCAGGGCGCCATCGATCCACCAATGCGGTGACCAATGACCGATCCAATGTGAGGCCATGACCAGTCTGCAGCATACGTGCAAACAGTAGTAAACCCGCCTCTGTGAGAATAGGGATGTATCTCGCATCAAGAGGCCCGTACTCCATGGGAGCCCTTATTACAAATGACTCAAGATGTCCACCTCGCGACAATACACGCCCACGATGAGCATTATCCCACCTACCACTGAGTAGCTCTGGAAGCCGTACATCCTCATGAACCATCTCTGCATAAATTAATTTACTGTTAGCATAACAATTCGAAATATATCGAAGAAATGAGTTTGGGTTTGGCACCTCATAAGTCTTAATCTGGTAGAATTTTACCGTAAATTTAGTTTTAAAAACATGCAAAAATCACGCTTAAAACTCCTTCCATACGACATTTTATGTGCAAAGTTTCATTATTTCTACAAGATTCTTTCCCAATTGTGTTCTCTGTGTTATAGGGATCAGGCCTACCAAGTTTAGTTCTGAAAACATGCGAAAATCACGCTTAAAACTCCTTTTGTACGATATTTTATGTGCAATGTTTCATTGGAATACCAAGAGTCTGTCAATGAGTGTTTTTTTGGGCATATTTACCTGTGTACTATAAATAGCGAAGCTTCTGGCTCAATTAGAGTATCCATAGAACATCCACTGTTACGTATGTGAAATGACTACCAAAATATTGGAAAATATTAAATAACGACAGAATACAGAACTCATGGACGATCACATGACTCGTTACGTGTCACTATTACATGTGTGAATACTAGGTGGATGGGCCAGGTGCCTGTAGACAATTCTTTCTGGTATGCCCGGCTTGTTTGCAAATCGAGCATTTTCTACCTCGAGTGCTCGCTTTATGTGATTCGTCCATGTCATTGTGCAAGCGACGCGTCTTCCGACGACCAGGTCCCTTTCTCCTGAGGTTGAAAGGTGGGATCCACCTGGTCTCACCAGATGGAATTACTTTGTAATCACCAACCTTCATGAAGACTCTCCAAATACCACTCCAAGTCTGCTGAAGGTTATGAAGGTTGAAGAACTCAGAAAGGTATGGAGATGGGCTTATACTGAGTGCCACACATGCAGCAATGACATGCGAACATGGTTTGTGTAATAACATGGTTTTGTTTCATGTGCACTCCGCAACATCCCCCAGAATGACTTCGTGTACCCTGCCGACTCTGAGATGGCCGTTAACCCGCTTCTGGCGCAGTCAGACTGAAATTATCTTGTGCAATCGGTTGATGATCTCCACCTCATGCGTCTGGGCCTTATTTATCCAGAAATTCATGTATTCCTGCACCACGCCTGGTAAGGTTCTAAATGGATCGTCGACCAGCATCTTGGCTGCAAGGTTTCTGTTGTTGAAATATTGCGCAGTGCGATACCACGTCATCTCCACAATCAAGGTCAATGGCAAGCATCGCACCCCCTTCAAAACATAGTTACAAACCTCAGATAGATTTGTCGTCATGATGCCATACCTTGCCCCACCCTCTTCATGCAGCAACGACCACTTCTCTTTCTCTTTGTTGCAAATTCACTGTGAAAATTTGCTTAAAGCATCCCCATCGCCGGCCCCGGACCCTTTATTAGCTGTGTACTTCAGTGTCAACTCTTCGAGCTTCTCGAAGATAGTGTCGTACTTGCTCACTTGGTTCTGCAAGCATAGCCTCTTAAATAGTTCCATGATTTGTTTGCTCATGAATTTGGAGAAGAGGTTGGCTGCAAGGTGTCGCATGCACCAACGGCTCATCACGTCCTCCCACTTGTAAGGTGGATCAGGAGCGCCCTACATGATCTCAATGGCTCTGAGCAAGCCTTTGTGTCGATCAGAAATAATGCAGATCTACTCACGATCCTTTACAACCGCTCGCTCCAAGTTCACCAAGAACCACAACCAACTTTCTGTGCACTCGGCTTCTACAACTGCATATGCTAATGGAAGCAATTGATTGTTAGCATCTGCAGCAACCGCAATCAGTAGTGTCCCTTTGTACCTCCAAGTCAAAAATGTGCCATCCACACATAACACCGGCCGGCACCATGTGAATGCCTCTATGCACTGCGGGTATGCCCAGAACAAACGGTGCAGAACTCTTGTGTTCTCTATGGTATTGCCATCGGGGGCAACAGCTGTCTGATCGAGCATATCCACAAATGTGCCTAGGTTCGTTAGTGCGATGTTTCGAAGCAACCGCACCACTGTGTTGTATGCATCCTCGTATGTGCCATACATGTCCTCAATTGCTTTCTGCTTTGCTCTCCATGCCTTGTTGTAGCTGATACGATAACCACATCGATCTACCACTTGCTTGATGATCTCTCTTGGCATTATCGATACATTCTCCCACACTGCGGGCTGGATAATATTGCTTACATATGTCGTAGTCATGTTTCTATGGCTGTCCAATGCCTCAGTAAGCTCACATGTGTGGGCGTTAACTCTCGTGACCACAAAACCAATGTCATCCTTTGGTTGCATGGCACGAACCCTCCATGCATAGCCTGGTGTAAGACATGCGACATCATATAACCTGGGGGTAGACTTCACTACTTTGTACTGTCGGTTGAGTACAAGAGACCATCTAGCCACGGCATTTTGCACACATTCTTTCGTTCGAAACTCTTGCTCGAGCTGGATGCTACTTTGCTCAAAAAACCATCTTGAGTTTTGGTCCGTCGGCAGCACTACCGAACTAAATCTAGATTCATCAATCCATTGTTGGGGGGGTCCTGAAATGATTTTCGTCGGAGTCTTCAAATGATTCGGAGTCTGTAAAGTCATCTTCGTCTGACACAGTTCCAAGACCCTCCAAGAACTCACACACATCAACAAGTGTGTGGCAAAAAGCTTATGACCAGTCGCTAGGCCTGAATGTTGGCGGAATCGTTGCATTCATTTCTCCCACCCATGCGCCGCTACTAGGGCTGGCTCCAACGTCACCCTCCGGCATTTCTAGGTCGCAGAACTGGACATAAACAAAAAATCGGCCGCCCAAACCGCCATAAGGGTCCTTCACTCTCCTCACAAACAACCCCCACGAGTTGTTCCCTTTCAGTTCGCGCAACACCCAGTATGGGCCGTTGGCTGTTTCCTTCACAATGAGCCCCTCTACTTGAATTGTCTCATGTTCTACACTTTTGCCGAACAAACTAAGTATCCATAACTTAAGATCCGTGAAAGATGTGTTATGTATGTTCAAATCGGCCATGACATATTTGCAATGACTCATGTCTACACAGTTTGGCCCATCACGAATCAAACCGTTGCCATAAAATATGCAGAAATTTTTGGGTTGCTCCATTCCCTACGGAAGATATTTACGCAACAATTATAAGTAAACATATTATGATTTTTCAATCACATATTAACATAATCAATATATTTATAGGTAATTTTTGGGTTGCTCCATTCTCCTTCATCTGTAACTTTTAGCATTTGTTTTATGGATAATGCTGGTTTTCAAAAATCAAAACAGGCATGATGATATTGTTGAAAAAACGTATTTTTCTTTGGAATACCCTTTGATTCTTTTTGCTTTACAAAAGCTTTCTATGTTCTGGGGATATATAGGAAACGTAAGATTTTGAATGAAATCCTGAATAAATTTCAAGTAAATCCTAGTATTTATTTAGAATTAGGTCAAACGAATTTGAGTCACATAAAATGATAAAATAAAGCTCAAAACCTAACTTTAAACTATCTAAAAATCATGGAAAATTGAAAGAAAATCCAAGTACCAATTTAAGAATATAATTGTGAAAATAATATTCACAATTAAGTCTCTTAGCTAATTATTAATATAAAAGAAAAACCTCGATGAAATAAAAATGAAAGAATTACATTGCAAGGAGGCTCATGCAGTGAAAAACCAAAATGACCCATGAACTAAAGGAAATATTATAAAAATACCCACTACACAGAAGTCCTACAAAATAATTAAAATTTTGGAATTAAGGAATAAAGACATGATTATATGTTTAGACCATTAAGTTTAGTCTCAAAACAAGCAAATTTTGTGCTGAAAACTCTCTTGATGTGACATTTTATCTGTAAAATTTGATTATTTTCACAAATTGCTTCCACTGTTGTATTCACAATGTTCCAGGGAACAATCCTGCCCAATTTGGGCTCAATTCGACCACTTTTGACCCTCCAACGACCAAGAAAGCCAAAGGGACAAGAAAAACACTCCTGGTCGACTACTACACGAGCTCTATCCTGGTCGTGACATTCTTTGCGGCAAAATCGGCGGCCGTGGTCGAAAAGGCCCTTCATTCGAACACAAAACTCGCCCGCGGTCAAAAAGTAGCCCGATTTGGGCACAACCAAGTTTTCGGCCGTTTGATGGATTTTTTGGACGGTTCACATGGTGCCAAGTGTCATGCTCGAGCTCTAGTCAGTTTCGAAGGCGCAAAACTGATCGTTAGTGGTCGAATGTGGTCGAATTGTACTCGGATTTGGTCGGTTTGAGCGAGTTGGACTTGGAACTGGTCGAATTGGTCTAGTTGCATCCAGTTTTGTTTGGTTTTGACCGAGTGGGACTCAAACTGGTCCCTTGTCATGCCCCAAATCTCTTAATATTTAAAAAGCTTTTAAATTTCAAATTCTTTTGCATTTCATTGCTTGATCATATAGAAACCTATAATGTGAGGAAGTAGAGCAATCTGGATAAATTCAAACAAACCCTAAAGCTAATTGATTTAAAATTAGGTTAAAAAAATTGCGTCACATAAAATGATAGAACAAGCCCTAAACCTAAAGCTAAGCTATGCACAAGAGAGACTTCTAAAAATTATGAAAAATTGAAATAAACCTAATTACTAATGTTTCACCAATTTAGGATTTAATTGCAAAAAGAATAATCACAATTTAGCCCCTTAATTAATTGCATCATGAAAAGAAAAGCCTTATTGAATAAAAAAGAAAATCAAATTACAAGGAGACCCATATGGCAAAAATTTTATAATTTTTATTACAAAAATGACCATGTATATGAAGAGATTATTTATAAAAGACCCCTTTTCATGGAAGCCCTCAAAAATAATTAAAGTTTTAATATTTAATGATTGTATGCTACAATATTACTAAAATATCTTTAAAAATACACTAAATGAACAGTAATTTGACCAAAATTCTTTCACTTTGATTCCTTTTCACTTTACAAAAGCTTTCTATTTTCTGGGGATATATAGGAAAGGTACAAATTCTGAATGAAATCCCGAGAAAATTTCAAGTAAACCCTTGTATTTAGAATTAGGTCAAAAGAATTTGAGTCACATAAAATGATAGAATAATGCTACAATATAATGCTACAGTACAATGACCATTTTAAATTTGAGAAAATTACTAATGCTACAATATAATGACCAAATACCCACATTCACCTGCTGGTCAAATTTCACCACTTTCCACCTCATGCTAAAACTTTAACATAAGAAAGATTTACAAAGCAGAAGAAAACTGTGAGTAAACTACCGTAAATACTTACATAAACATAGAAGAGGTGTTTTAAATATAAGTTTTTAACATCTATTTAGTTAATATCTACTTAATTAATATCTAACGTAAATATAACAGCTAACATTAACTTTTAACATCAACTTAGTTACTAATCACATAGTTAGCACATAAATTAGCAACAAAATAATTGCATTTCAATGAAAGTTACCACGTTTGGAAGATCTTTGTTCAAGCTACAACTTTCTCAATTGCACTGACTTAAAACAACGAACAGATTTCAAGTAAATTTGGTTCAAACAGATAAATTTTGAAGTAGATTGAGCAAGTGTGGGAGAGAGGGCAAAATGAATGAGAGAGAGAGTGACCGGAGGGGGGTTAAAAGCTGGCCGAACACATGAAAACTCGTGAGATTATGGGATGGAAGCTACTATCGCGCGTGGGAGATGCGACAAAAAAATGCAAGCTTTCGATCGCGGATGGGAGATGGAAAAGACCACTGGCCAGCTTTTGTCGCGCACAGGTTTGGGAATAAAAGATTCTCGCGGTCATGGTCCGCGAGAAGTGGTGTCTGGCCCATGTCGCGGCCGTCAGCCGCTAGAGATTGTCGGTGCCATATTATCACAGTCGTGAGGCGCGATTAGATGAGGTGGCGGTATAGTTTCGCAATTTTCCTAAAGTGTGGATTATTTTTCAAATTATTTTTTTTTCTTTGGGTTATTAATAAAAAAATTTCCCTAGCTCTGCATAGTATTAATGAAAATTTAACAAAGGAGCACTGATCATCCACACGGTTGGTGAGGGAAGATCTCTCTCAACAGCACTGTACACTGACAGTTTGGGAAGATCCCATCTGTATCGTTTGAGATTTGTAGCCAGAGGAAGATCCTTCCTGTGCACACAACCCTCCTATTCGCTCACTATTAGAGGAGAGGGAGATCCCTCCCACCGCGGGCCAATACTGAGTGAGGGTTAGGGTGAATATATGAGAGGGAAGATCCTACAACGTGTTATTCTCAACTCAGTTACATGCTTAAAGTATCGTGATCGAACCTGGTCTAGGAGCTCGTATGCTTAAAGCTGCGTGATTGAGCTAAAACCTAGAATCATGGTCAACAGTAATAAGTTGAGAAGTCTTGTGGGTAAAGCGGTACCCCTCTGCAGAGTTTAAAACATATTCAAATACTCTCTACTCCCGGTTCTAAGAGTATGTTATGGTCAATGGATTTAATCCATGCTACAAGGCACAAATAGTTTTGAATGAGCACTGTTATATTGGGACTCCTTAATCCATGCTACAAGGCACAAATATATATGCATACTAACTTATTTCGATAGTTTTGTTGTTAGATTGGGACTCCTTATTAAATTAAATTAAATTGGTAATTTCTTACCTAGTGCATGGTTCCAAAATGGTGATAGTATCAGCTTATTTTTTTCTAAATTAATCTTACTATTAATCTTAGAGAAAAATCATGCAGAAAAAAGAACAGTACTTTCAGGTGAACTAATTGGTGTCTATTTTGAGGAATTCCATTATTTGTTTGAAATTTTGAATGTTGATATTAGACCTCAGCATCGTTAGGTACGTGCCGGGCCGACAAAAAAATCCAGTTGCATTGGACCAACTTAAGCTCAGACTAACCTAATCTCAATACACATATCGAGCCATCAATTTTGGGCTAGGACTAAGTCAGGTAGACTTTGACCAAGTTTTTTAATTTTTGGGGTCTCGGACTTGGCATAGGAAGACTCAAGCATAGTTCCAACCTTGGCCCAAGCCTAGTTGGGCTCAGACAGGTAATTATGAAAAATTAGATACAATAATTTTCAGTACATTGAAAAGTAATTCCCAGTACACCGGAAAGTAATGCGAAAAATAGAAGAATATTGCTTACAATTAGTGCAGGTTATGATTCAGTTACGTAAAAAAGAATTTGAAAAAAGATGGATTGGCGGCGTTAGATCTCTGTTGGTGGTTATTGTAATGCAACTACTGATTTATCCAATGAACATTATTTCATTGATTTAGTCAGATTGGATGGCTCTAAAAGTGAATATAGAATAACTATTCTATACCCAATATAGGAGCCGTCCAATCTAACTTACTAGAATAAATTACAACTGTTGGATAGAGATAGCGATTACCATCTGTTTTCACAATTTAACTCTTTTTAACGCCGTTAGGCAATAAGATATTGAAATATTTTTTTGTTACTAATCCATATCCGCGCCAACTGTCTCTTCATCTTCCCCACTTTTCTTTCTTTACGCTCCCACGTCTTCTCACGATCTCACATATAGTCTCGTGCTTCCGGTCCACCATCCAGTGCGCCTGTGTTGCCGCCCCGCGCGCCTGCAACGCCACCCCACGCACCCACACCGTTGCGTCTCGACTACAGTCAATCGTATTCACTGACATTATATTTGCAGGTGGCCGCTCCATCGTATTCGCTACAATTGGTCGCTAGATCCTGATTGCCATCTTGAAATAGATAAGAATATTTGTCATGAGCTTTACAATTTTGATAGGAACTTTTTAATTTTAACATCTTCTCCACTTCTCTTTCTTTAGGATCCCACGTCTTCTGACGATCTCACATATTGTCCCATGCTTCCAGTCCGCCGTCCAGCGCGGCCGTGTAGCCGCCCCGCGCGCCCATGCCGTCTCATCTCGCCGGTGCTCTCGATGTTCCCCCTCAACTACTCGCTATCTTTATCTTGTGCATGCCTACGTGCTACACACTAATCAATATATCTTCAAGAATAGATATATTTGACCACGATCAATTTACTGGTCAATATATCAATTTACTGGCCGATATATCTTCAATATATTCGACCACGACCAATTTGCTGGTAGGTCAGTAAATTATTTTTGATCAAACAGTAAATTGTGATTGTTCAAACAGTATTGATTGTTTGCAACATCAACATATGTACGGTTGGTATAGTGAACATTATTTATATTTATTATTTCTAGTACTATAATAATTGGTAAAAGTTTGTTTATATTTAGACCAGAGATGGTCGTGGTCATGGTCAAATTGTGAACCATAGCATTGTCATTTTATTGGACATACTAAATAATATTCACTGTACCAACCATACATAATGATGTTGTCAACTATCAATTTGCTGTTCTAATAATAGCAATTTACTGTAATAGCAATAATAATTTACTGACCGATCAATAAATCTATAGACTGGATGATATTTTGAATACATACTGTCGGAAGTATGTTTATATTTAGACTGTATGTGCTCGTGGTCGTGGTCAAATTGTAATTCATAACTCTGTCATTATAATGCACATAGTAAATAATGTTCATTATACCAATTGTATATATATTGATGTTGCAAGCAAACCATTTACTGTCCTAACAATAACAATTTACTGGACTATCATTAAATCTATGTGTTGGTAGATATTTCGACCAAATCAATGCGTGGTATCTAATAAGATATTAATAATAAAGTAAATCAATAACTGAATGACATTAGATTTATGAATACAATGTATAAACAGTGGTTTTAAAATTTTGGAACCATCAATATGACAGTAATTTGCACAACAAGTACATCAAATTTACTGTGTATGTTCTGTGTCACTAAAATTGACGTTGAGTCTGCTGTAAATTTACAATTTTGAGAGGAACTTTTCAATTTTCACGTTTCCTCCACTTCTCTTTCTTTAGGCTCCCACGTCTTCTCATGATCTCAAGTATTGTCCCGTGCTTCCGGTCCGCCGTCCAGTGCGCCCGCGTTGCCGCCCCGCGCGCCCAAGCCACCTCTTCTCGCCGGCACTCCAGACCCCCCCCCCCCTCAACTGTTCACTATCTTAATCTTGTGCATGCCTACGTTCTACACACTAGTCGATATATCTTCAGGAATAGATATATTCGACCACGATCAATTTACTAGTCGATATATCTTCAATATATTCGAGCACGATCAATTTGCTGGTAGGTCAATAAATTGTTTTTGATTAGACAATAAATTATGATTGTTCATACACAAAATTGATTGTTTTCAAAATCAAGGTTCGATGAAATTTTGTAATAAATTCATCATGTAACATGTAAATCCCACTGGTCAAAAAGGCTGAAATAAAAAATGTGCATATGTGTACACTGCTGAAAATAATCAAGACATGGTTGAATTTCACTGGTCGAGTTAGACCCAGACTAGGTCTAGTCAAGTTAGACCTGAGTTGGTCTAGTTGGATTCAAATCAAATTGGAGCTGGTCGAATCAGACTTGAGTTTGAGTCTGGTCGCACCACTAGTTGCACCGACAGACATGCCTTGACAACCGAGTTCAAAAAGGATAATCGCCATCTTTATCTTTATCATTATTTAAATAACAAATTTTATCTCCTATT
Source organism: Pharus latifolius (assembly GCA_019359835.1). Lineage (NCBI taxonomy): Eukaryota > Viridiplantae > Streptophyta > Magnoliopsida > Poales > Poaceae > Pharus > Pharus latifolius. The sequence continues at coordinate 69,341,248 of CM033326.1, read as the reverse complement.
CAAATTCAAATTCAAATCCCCCAAATATCTCTAGTTATTAGATAGCTGGAACCGACCCAGAGCCTCTATAAATAGAGAGGGGTATTCATCTTTGCGGGGGACAAGAACAAGGAGCTGTTCGAATAGACACATAAGCTCTTCTCTGATTCGACCAGAGAAGGCTTCTCTTCATCCCTTCTATAGGAACAATTTCTCGAAGCCATGAATGTTTCCATGGGTGAGTACCGTTCGTTATCATAGCATGCATCATGCATTGCATAAAGGGGTGGATGCCTTGTTCATTGGTGCCTGTGTTAACCGTTCATGAAAATGAAAAGAAGCATGGAATAGTTATGATGCCACCAAGAGAGATCTCAATCATCTGTGCAAAAGGAGCTCTAATCCAATTAGAGCCCCAGTGGTTTTAATTTTCTATGTCAATGGGAGATTGAAGACAATCAAGATCAAGATCAAGTTGCTTTCGGGCAGAGATCCAAAACTGCATATTGATCGAAATCAATTGCGTTTTCGGTCAAAACCTACAAGTTGCTTTCAAGCAGAGATCCAAAACTACATATTAATTGAAATCAATTGCGTTTTCGATCAAAACCCACGAGTTTCTTTTAGGCGGAGATCCAAAAGTCCACTTTGATCAAGACCAAGTTGCGCCGATTCGATCAGAAGGTAGCACTTCGATCAAGACCAAGTTGTGCCAAGTTGAGCGAAGATCAAAGGTCACCACGAGATCGCTAAGTTGCATTTTCGGTCAGAACCAATTTGCACTTTCGATCAGAGATCGCTAAAGTTGCATTTTTGGTCGAATCCAATTTGCACTTTCAATCAGAGATTGCTAAGTTGCATTTTTGGTCGAATCCAATTTGCACTTTCGATCAGAGATCACTAAGTTGCATTTTTGGTCAGATCCAATATGCACTTTCGATCAGAGATCGCTAAAGTTGCATTTTTGGTCGAATCCAATTTGCACTTTTGATCAGAGCTCGCTAAGTGCATTTTTGGTCAGATCCAATTTGCACTTTCAATCAAAGATCACTAAAGTTGCATTTTCGGTCTAATCCAATTTGCACTTTCGATCAGAGATCACTAAGTTGCATTTTCGGTCGAAACCAGTTTGCACTTTCGATCAGAGATCAATAAGTCGCATTTTCGGGCAAAGACCAATTGTGCACTTCGATCAAGATCAAAGACCAAGTTACCATTCGACCAAAGACTAGAGCTTGCTGAATTCATCCCATGGGAGAAGATCAACGATAACGTCTCATCCAAAAATCTGATCGATTCCAAATTTTTATATAGGATAGAAGACTCAATGTGAAGCATGTCCACCAAGTTTCAACTCCATCAGTGGTCACCAAGTAACATTTTGATCAGAGCTAAATTTCAGCATGATATGCGGGAGAAGATCGACTATAACTTCTCCTCCAAAAGTCTGATCAAGCCCAAATGTTTATGTAGAATAGTAGGCTTGTGATGAGGCAATTACTCCAAGTTTCACCTTGATCAGAGGACAGGAAGATCTTTAGAACACCATTGCAAATAGGTTATGTCTCACTAAATTCCAGCTTGACATATAAGCAATGTCTCAAAGATAGTTTTCAATCCAAAGGTCCGATTAATCTCAAAATTTGATGAACAATTGAAGATCTGTTTAGAAACTACTTCACCAAGTTTCATGCTGATTAGAGACCAAAAAGGCCCCCATCTAGTTAGGTGAAGGAGAGCCAATGCATTTCAATCATGCCGGAAGTTGTCAAAGCAATCAAGAGCGGTTGATGAATGTTCCAATGTGCTGCCATACCATGCAATGTGCATATACAGAAGCTAAAGAAGTCAAAGTTGTTATCACAATCCACTACCACTCATATTTTCCATGTTGCTGGGTACTGTTGAAGCAAAGGCAATATGTTTTTGTCTATGACTGACAAAACTGGATACCATTCATGCTGGGTACTGATGAGACGAAGGCATCTATTTGTTTGCGACCGACGAGGTCGAACAACCCTTGGTGGGCACCGACGAGGCGAAGGCCACACATTTGTGATAGCACCATAAACTGACGAAGGTATGGATTTGCATAATTGCATGTATGGGCATACGCATTGCATTCATTCATCAAGGGAAAAATTATTTTGAGGCTTGAAGATGATGACCATCAGCACAGCTTAATCAGAGATTTTTTGCGGATTCGTTCTGCAGATGTAATTAATCAGGAGTTTTTCAAAAGCTCTGAGGAACCATGAACCGCACAATCTCCTATATGTCAAAATGTACTTTCATAGGCGCAATAAGAACATGTAAACCCCAAGGGGACTTGTAACTTATAATTTATTGTGAATTAATAAAGTGCATTGTTTCCTCTAAGATTATGTGTTCTCAATGTTCTTTTATGTGTATACTTATGTATATATATACTGGCACGCCCGCAACACGGAAGGGGTAATTTCATTGAAAAGACATCTTTTCGGTGAAACAATTAACACATGTACGGTTGGTGTAGTGAACATTATTTATATTTATTGTTTCTAGTAATATAATAGTTGGTAAAAGTTTGTTTATATTTAGACCAGAGATAGTCGTGGCCGTGGTCAAATTGTAATTCATAACACTGTCATTTTATTGGACATACTAAATAATGTTCACTGTATCAACCATACATAAGTTGATGTTGTCAACTAGCAATTTATTGTTTGAACAATTGAAATTTACTGTTATAACAATAACATACTGACCAATCAGTAAATCTATAGACCGAACAATATTTTGAATACATACTATCGGAAGTATGTTTATATTTAGACCATATGTACTAGTGGTCGTGGTCAAATTGTAATTCATAACAATATTTCCAGTCTATAGATTTATTGACCATACATAAGTTGATGTTGTTAACTATCTAAATAAATGTCCATTTTCCAACGGGTGGTTGTGGTTCACCATCAATCTTGCTGTTGTCCATATTCCAGTGTTTATATCTTTTTTATTTTTATCATCGCCTTGCAATTATTTATCCTAGTCTTATTTCGTTGATGATCATCCCCTACTGTCAAGCAATGCTTTCCCTGTCTTATGCAATAATATTCACGGGTGATATTGATGGAATTTTTTTGCCCTTTCAAATACCAAAACCAGCATAGTACGAGTATCTATTGTAATGATCATACGCTTCTTCTTCAGTTTGAAAAGTCATTCCCACAACTGGTATAATATCCGAAGGAATATCCATTGACTGTAAAGCAATAGAACAATTACTGTCATAAAACTATCATTTTATTGGACATACTAAATAATGAAAAAAATTAATAGATATAGAGGATTGTATATTATTAAGTCCTACGAAGTTTTATGAACAATTTCTACTTCGAACATTAGTACAGTAAATTTCAATTACTATTATAGTAAACTTTAGTACATGCTTGATAGCAGAGGATGATTTGGTCTAAATACCTTCTAACCTCACACTAAAAAATGTTCACTATACGAACCGTACATATGCTGATACTGCAAACAATCAATTTAATGTATGAACAATCACAATTTACTGTCCTATCAATAGTAATTTACTGTCCTACCATTAAATCTATGGGCCTGAAGATATTTCAATTCTATATTCCTGAAGAGATATCGACCAGTGCTAATTGTGGTCGAATATATTGAAGATATTTCGACCAGAGTAAGTAGTGATCGAATATGCGGGGTTTGAAGGTATTTGGACCAAAGCAAGACGTGATATCTAATAAGACAATAAAGTGACTCTAATAAGACACTAAATTTATCAATATAACCAATAAATTTATGGGTCTGAAGATATTTCTATTATATGTTCCTGAAAATATATGGAACAGTGCTCATCGTGGTCAAATATATTGAAGATATATCGACCATAATAAGTAGTGATCGAATATACAAGGTTTGAAGATATTTTGACCAAAGCAAGACGTGGTATTTAATAAGATAATAAAGTGACTCTAATAAGACACTAAATTTATCAATATAACCAATAAATTTATGGGTCTGAAGATATTTCTATTATATGTTCCTGAAAATATATGGAACAATACTCATCGTGGTTGAATATATTGAAGATATATCGACCATAGTAAGTAGTGATCGAATATATGAGGTTTGAAGGTATTTTGACCAAAATAAGACGTGGTATCTAATAAGATAATAAAGTGACTCTAATAAGACACTAAATTTATTAATATAACCAATAAATTTATGGGTCTTAAGATACTTCTATTATATGTTCGTGAAGATATATGGAACAGTGCTCATCGTGGTCGAATATATTGAAGATATATCGACCATAGTAAATAGTGATCGAATATACGAAGTGTGAAAGTATTTGGAACAAAGCAAGACATGGTATTTAATAAAACAGTAAAGTGGAGGTGTTAAATCATTTGACGTGGTAAGTTCATCGCTTTGGATATTACAAGGATCAAACAAAACTCTGCATGGTCCTTGTTGTTCTTTTAGGGGTGATGATGTATCTATGGCGCTGTAGTAAATCACTTTGTCATGATTTAAAATATGATGCGATGCAGTAAATTTCAATAAATATTATAGTAAAGTTTAGTACATTGGACAGTAAATTATCTGATTATATCAGTAATGCTCATGATTAATTTACTATTGATCACTTCAAAGATTACTGCTGAAATGAGCGACGATCTCTTCAATGTGATTTTCTGTTATTTTTGTGGGTTTTGGAATCTGATAATGGGAGGTATGAAAATGGTTTTTCTTTTTTTTACTGGCCGATATATTATTTTGGTTCCTATTTTTTAGGGAAGTGTGCAGTTATAACAAACCATCTGTGGGTTCCTATTTTTTGGTGATACTGGTGCTGTTAATTCAGTTTAACTGGAAGTTACTGCCATGTACGTTAGTTTCTACCGTCAGTAAAATTTAAATCTCGATGCATGATCCAATGATGCAGAAGCTGGATATAGAATAACTATTTTAGGATAGGTGTACACACACACACACACCGTTGTTTAAAAAATTGACATTAATTCTAAACTAACCATAGTAGAGAAATAGTTTTATTAAAATAAAATTAATGCCTTGATTTGAGTCATCAATTGTGTGATGTATAAGTAGAGAATATATAGAGGCTAGTTGTAATCCTATGTAGATATACAACCCAGGAGCAAACTCCTCTCCGCGATGTGCCACGTCGACCAAGCATTCCTGGCCGTTCGATCAGCGTCTTCGTTTCATCCGGATCGTCCGCATGCAACCGTCTGCTTTGCCCATGTTGTCGCCGCATTTTTAGTCGTCCAATCACTGTCTTCACTTCATTTGGGCCGGCCGCATAGAATCCACTATTGGGCTTTGGGTTACTATTTGAATGTTGCTTCCACATTAAACCACGTCGTCCCTTCAGTCATGCCCATTGGATCAGAGGATTTGCATCATCTAGGTCGCCCACGTCGACGCTGCATTTTTCTCGTAATGTTCGAACGCTTGATCCACCTTGAGCCACGTCATCATTTCACTCATGGCCGTTGGATCGACGAGTTTGCTTTATCTAGACCATTGAACGTGCTCCCGATTGTCCAGCTGTTGTTTCTCACTCATAAGCTATTTCCCACATTTGATCAAAAATGACAGTTGTTCCCCACATTCGACCAAGACCAGGTCTACTGATTCGACAAGATGAATTGTCTCATACTGTCGAGCTGTCTGTCACATTCGACCCCAAACCATAACCAACGATTCGACCAAAAAAATCAAAATGTGATCATCATAAAAAAAAACAAAACCACTGCTTCGACCAAATGCCACATTTGGCTACAACCAAACTTGCTTATCGACTCAAAAAAATTTTTGACCCAAAAAAATTAACTCTTTCAGCCAAAATCAATCAAGCGAAACCAAACGACCAAGATTTACGGCCAATTTTTTTTACTGCCACGATAACTCTATTTTGTACTATCGAGCTGTTTTGCCATATTCGACTAGAAGGCATGACAGCTGAGTTGGCCAAAAAACAAATGGGACCAAAAAAACAATTAACTCTTCGGCCAAAATTAATCGGCCAACATCAATCGACCAAAGATTTTAAAGGCGAGACCACTATTTTTTATGGCTCAACCAAATGTTTGTTATGCTAAATCGATCAGGTCCTTTTTGCTGGTGCGACTAAGATTTATACTGACAACCAAAAGCCATGATAGCTGATTCGGCCACAAAACCTAAATGCAACCAAAAAACAATTTACTATTTCGTCCAAATGTAATCGACTAGAAACCTGGACAGTTGATTATTGTTTTTTTACTGCCTTGACCAGCACAAACTACAAAACAATTGCTGCCAACACAGGAATTTTTACTGTCCCTGATCCTTTCGACCAAAAAAAACTTGCTTAGAACAATAAAAATCTTGACTTCGCCAGTACAAAAGGGTAGTCAAAACAGTAAAAAAACTGATCATCTCAACAAGTGGCAAACTGGTCAGCTAACTAAAAAGGATAAATCTGATCGTGTCTAGTCAAGGCCTGGTCGTACACTGATAGAATTAAATTCAGTGTAGTTTAACTTTCAAATTTTTGCACAATTAATACCTTTTGATCTATAACTGTAGTTAACAATTCATATAAACCAACGAAATTACAACACAACACCGATCAAATCAAGATAACCAAATCACTTTTCATTTATAACTCTGATTCAGAATTCATTTATATTAATCAAATTGTTTTACCTTTATAATCTCAATAATAATAACAAATTTGTAATATTATATCTTATCATTTACAAATCTATTTTTTCAATCCACAACAATGTATGAGATACCACCTAATTATACTTACAATTACAGTGAATCCTCCTTCCACACATGAATGGTATTGTTCGTCAATCCACACAATTAACTCTAGATTTGTGCAAATTTGACGAGACTATACCAAATCGATCCACCTACCCACCAAAAGGCCTAGCAAGTACACACACATTTACATGAGTACATGATCCTACTATCTATGGTCCATTTATAATTTTATTTTTAGAATTCTTCTCGTGAGAGGAGTTGCTTAAAGGTAAAGCATTGGGAAAAGTCCTGATTACTTCTTGTATGTTCAAAAAAAAAAAGTACAAACAATCTTCTATACTTAAACTAGATAATTTATTTATATACTTTAAATACTAGTACAATTTTTCTCGCATATAATATGATTGTGATTTTGTTATGTCGATACGATGACTCAACAGTCAATGATATATAAAACCTACATAACAAAACCATTTATCGGATTACATGCGGATAGATTGTGAGCTGGTTTTTTAAGTATAAAGATAATTTATCCGATTTTAAAGTACAGAAACTTATTTGAACTTTGGTGAAAATGGAAGATGGACTTTTTCCAAAAAAAATTCTAACAAAAACTGATAACATCCTCCATAACTATTCACAGCTAGTCTTATAATTGGTCACCACCCATTGACTCTTGATCTGTAGCACAAAACCAAACTATGTAAAAATTCTACTAAGAATTTTTGATATGTATAACATAACATTACTCGTCATAGATGTGGCGCGTGGAATCAGTCAACTACCCACCAGTAACCAAATTTTCAAGCACATACCAAAAAATTTTCTCTCCTCCATTTACCACCAGCTAAAAGCTGCCCGATATCAGCTGGTTAAATTCAAATCGTCTCGTCAAAGTCGAATTCAAAATTTTGAAATACATTTTCTCATCTAGTTTCTATCCAAAATTGTTCGACTAGCACAGGTAAATCAGCTAACCAGTCAAATTTGAATCTGCCAATCAAAATTTGAGTAGAGTTTGTTTGTAAGAAAAATTATTCATTTCCCTGTGTCCAACTGATGTGCCCAGGGTGTAGAAATTCCTGGCACACGAGACACGACGTTGAGGCACTCATGTCATCAATGCCTGATGGGCCTTTCCTTCCGCAATCCCCATGCACTGAATGCTACTGCCTGTTTTCTTTTAAGAACACTACTTCTCTAGCCTTGTAGTGAACAAAAATTTAATACAAGTTTTTTTTTTATCACGATTCTTTATAAATGTCTTGAGTCACCTCTGTGATCTTGATTGGATGGTTCCGACAAATTCAAAAGTATATTTTTTGAAGTTGTTTGAGTGAGGTAGATTGAAATAATGGCAAAGCACAAGGGATTCTATGTAATTTGTAATTTGTGTTTTTCAGAAATATTGAATATTTTCCAATTATCAACTTTAGGAAAATCACTTAATTCCCAGAATCGCCCTTTATCCACTAATACAATAGCAGATAACTCCGCTCAAAAATAAAAGCAATAACAAGGGTACATGTCTATATTTGCTATTCATTGATTGGAGTGCTGACTGTTGACACACCGATCATGCTGGTTAATTAATTTTACCTGCATCCACATACACATTGTTGAACCACCGTGCAAAGCATCATCAATCCATATTATATAAGAAAATGTACAATATAATTTTACTCTTTAATGAACTGTCTGATATCGTTGTAGCGTTCTAGACTGAAAATATTTGAAAATTATAATTTTTTCGTCCAGATGTGCTCTACGCCGCTACATATATAGTGTTGACTTTCATGTGCAGTTGAAATGAGGTGTCACATTTTTATTTTCCAACGCGGTTGCATATTACATTTAACCCTCCAAAACCCTCACACTTGACACATATCTCCTTGCAGAGAACCATACAAGTATAATAGTATATATGTTTATAACCGAGTTTTTTTATATATAACCCACAAAAAATAAATAATTACAAAAATAATCCACAGTTTCAAAATTTTACAAAAATAACCTGCCACGTCAGCCTGTCGAGTCTTCAGAACTCGACAAGATATATGTCGCGTGGAACGGACTTGTCAAATGCTCAGAACTCGACAAGTCTCACCTCGACTATGACCAGTCTCTAACAATCACCAGAGAGTACGAGCACCAGCTTGTCGAGTGATCAACACTTTACAAGTAGCTTGTCGAGAACACTCGACAAGTCCCTCCAATAATTTGTCGAATTCCCAGGACTCGATAGGCTGATATGACAGACTATTTCTAAAAATTTTAGAACTGTGAGTTATTTTTGTAATTATTTATTTTATGTGGATTATTTATAAAAACGACTCGTTTATAACCACTTCGTAGTGACAACGTTGCGAACGTACAAAGTCAGTCCCAAAAGACTAAGACAACCACAAGCTTCCTGCCTCCGTAAGACTGACCGATGGGGCCCACTAATCAGCAACAGAAGCAGGAGCAGCCACCGACATCGCCGGAGGAGACCATCTTCCGGTCAAAGCTCCCGGACATCGCCATCACCAACACCCTTCCGCTCCACCGCTACTGCTTCGAGCGCCTCCCGGTGGTGGCCGACCGCCCCTGCCTCATCGACGGGTCCACCGGCGCCGTCCTCACCTACGCCGACCTCGACCGCCACGTCCGCCGGCTGGCGGCGGCGCTCCGCCGCGACGTGGGCGTCCACCGTGGCGCCGTCGTCATGAACCTCCTCCGCAACTCCCCGGAGTTCGTGCTCTCCTTCTTCGCCACGTCCCGCCTCGGCGCTGCCGTCACCACCGCCAACCCCATGTCCACCCCGCACGAGATCGCTGCCCAGCTCGCCGCCGCCGGCGCCACCGTCGTCTTCACCGAGTCCCTCGCTGCCGACAAGCTGCCCCCCTCCAGCACCACCAACCTCACCGTCATCCTCATCGACACGCACCGCGAAGGCTGCCTCCACTTCTGGGACGACCTCATGTCCTCCACCGACACCGACACCGACGACCATGACCAAGAATTCCACCCCGACGACGTGGTGGCGCTGCCGTACTCTTCCGGCACGACGGGGCTCCCCAAGGGCGTCATGCTGACGCACCGCAGCCTCAGCACCAGCGTCGCGCAGCAGGTTGACGGCGACAACCCGAACATCTCCTTCACCGCCGACGACGTCATCCTCTGTGCCTTGCCGATGTTCCATATCTACTGCCTGAACACGATCATGATGTGCGGGCTGCGCGCCGGCGCGGCAATCGTGGTGATGAGGAGGTTCGAGCTCGGCGCAATGATGGAGCTGGTGGAGAGGCACAAGATCACGGTGGCGCCGCTCGTGCCGCCGATCGTGGTGGCGGTGGCCAAGAGCGAGGCAGTGGCGAAGCACGACTTGTCGTCGGTGAGGATGGTCATGTCTGGCGCCGCGCCGATGGGGAAGGACATCGAGGACGCGTTCATGGCCAAGCTCCCCGGCGCCGTTCTCGGCCAGGTACGCTATACCATGGGCGCGCACCGAACGCCACTCTTGCTTTTTTTTTTTTCTCTCTTGGGGAGAAGGAAAAAAAAAAAGAGATTCTTTTCTTGGCTTGTTTTCTTTAGATTTTTATTTTTTTTTTCACTTTTATGATTTTTTCTGTATGTTATATTTGATGATAAGGTTTCTTGTAGTTGTAGACAAGGTGTTTTTAGTGTGATCGGTTATTGACAAATAATTAGATTGATACTAGGCTGCATGTAGGATTCTATTTTCTGTGGGTTTCTATTTTCTGGTGGTAGCTTGTCAATTTTTGATTATTATTAGTAATTATGATCCAAATGTGTCATAAATTAGTCAAGTCTGAGACTATTTCTATTTTATTTTTAAAAGATTACATAAAATAATAATTGTCGGGACAACACAAAAAACCGCTGATTAGGAGAAAAATGAAATAAAATGGGGGGCAGAAAAAACAGAGACCAGCCACACGTTTGCTTTTGCTCTTACGGAGAAAAAACAAAATCCTTTTTCTTGGTTTGTTTTTTTATTTTTGTGTGTCCTTTCTATATACTGTCTAATCGGAGGTTGAGTAGCCAAAATTGTATTATAAAATCGATTGTTAAGAGGTGTACATATTATTTTGAAAAATTATAGAAAATGATAATTATCCACACCACATTCACATGTGCACCTGATTCACAGATTCACTCTATTTTTGAATTTTCTGTAGCAACAATAAGTAAAAAATACAAAAATGACCTACAATTTCAATAATTTACAAAAATAACTTGATTTGAATGTGCAATAGGACCTACTACTTATAAAAAATATGATATATCATCTATACACTATAGCAACCAAGAAGAGAGGGTCAGAGAAAAAATCAAAACTACCCCATAGTAGACCCGCCACACAAATCATGTGCGGTAGCAAAGTACCTTGCCTAGCCTTGGTTTATCTTGGTCATTGTGCAAGCTAATCAAGCTTTTTTAGGCTAACGTGTTTTAATAAAGAATAAAAACAATGTTAGTATATAATTACTCAAACCAGTGGGAGATGCTGCATAATGGATGTGCGGTAGGTCCATATTTTTTGTAAGTTGACCTATCGTAAGTAGTAAATGCTACGTGTTGCTTCTCACACTTTTAAAATATGTCATTTCCCCTTATTCATGGAATTGTAGATCATTTCTATATTTTTTAATAGGTTATTAATACAAAGATTCCTCTATTTCCATATGTACCATGTAAAAGAAAATTGTGGGCTAGATTTCTAATTTCTTATATTTTAATGTGTGTGCTTGTTTGGGTTTCATGTTAATGTGTGTATGTGTGTGTTATCAATATAATAAATACTATTACTTGTAAAATAGTTTCCTAAAAAAATATTGAATCCATGAAAAAAAAAATGAAATATGAGAAGATAATAGGAAAAAAATAAGGTAAAATAAAAACAAAAACCTAGTAAATTGATTTTTTTTATAAATAACCCACATAAAAAATTAATTGCAAAAATGACCTACAGTTGTCGTATTTTGCAAAAAATAATCGCCACATCAATTTATCGAGTCGACTCGACAAGGGTGAAAATCGTCTTGTCAAGTGCTGGGCACTCGATAAGTCGTTTGTCGCGGCTCAAGAATTTAGCACTCGACAAGCTCTCTAACTCCTATTGTGTATTAGATACGACCAAAACTAGTCTAGTACTGATACGACCACGACTAAATCTAGTACTGATACGATTAGTTTTGAACTGATACAATCATGACCATGCAGTCAGAGTATCCAAGACTCAACAAGCTGACGTGACAGACTATTTTTGTAAAATAAAACAACTGTGAATCATTTTTACAATTAATTTCTTTTCTATGCGTTATTCATAAAAAAAATTCAGTAAATGTGCAGACATTGAGACTTCCACCAGAAAAATTAGTTATTTTACCAACTGTGATACAACCAGTCGGCCAACCATTTATTGCTTGATTGGATTAGGAGGAGTATAGGGAAAACATTGTGATATTTTTGGGAAATGTTAGGTGTTTGATCATCTAATAGAGAGGATTTTCTCTCCCAAACGTGCTTATTTTTTAGTTAGCATCTTAGAGCTCACATCTTGTAGGATGTTTCTAAATAAACAAAAAGCTTCATCTAATTAAGACAAGCATTTGTCAAAAGGAAGAAGGGGAATAGTTCATGTTCTCCAATATGAGCAAGTTGGTACTTTTCCTAATAGCATATATGCAAGTGATTTGGTGTATAATAGAACTAAGCACTATTAATTTTTTCTAGAAAATTTTTGACTCTTTTAGAAAAATTTTTAGTTCTAAGAAAAGAGTCGGAACGCATTCAGGGTTATGGCATGACAGAGGCGGGACCTGTGTTATCGATGTGCCTGGCATTTGCCAAGGAGCCCTTCAAGGTGAAATCTGGTGCGTGTGGCACGGTGGTGCGGAACGCAGAGATGAAGATTGTCGACCCCGAAACCAGCAAGCCGCTCGGCCGGAATCAGCCCGGAGAGATCTGCATCAGGGGGCAACAGATCATGAAAGGTACAGACAATCCCTAACCTTTGTTTTTCCTTTTTTTATTTTATGTAACTTAAACATAAGAAAGCAACAGTTGACTTCAATTGTTTTAATTAATTAGCTACATAATTGCACTAGAGGTTGTGCTTAGGTAGATTCCTAGATCCAAATCTGAGTTAGCAACCTAACACCCAGAGAAAAAAAATTCACACGTACTTGTAAGTTCCATTAAATTATCCCAACTTGTATTTGTAGATAATGTAAAATAAATCTAGGTCAACAAAATGCATAAATAGCTAGCATCTTTGCAAAGTGTTATTATTCAACTCCAAACAAGATCAAATTAGAAAATAAATTTTTTGTCCTAGCTGGGCACAAATATAAAAAGACTTGTTGTTGCTTATTAGTTTGTTGAAGAGGCTAGAATTCAAATCCAAAAACTTGCAGAGCATAACAATCTGTTATAGTTGTAATTGTAACTATAGTGGGACAACTGTGACAAATTTGTAGGATGTGTGATCGTAGATGGGCCAATCTAGATTAAAACATGATCTAAAATGAAAAATCTACTGTTATTTTTTGACTGAAAATTTTGATTCCGACATGCTTATACAGTATGATTTCAACTGTAACTAATCTAATTCCACCTCTATATTATGTGCTTGAGCCTGTGATGTAGATATAGGAGTTATTATGATCATTTTTCAAAGATTAAGTTGACAATATTAAATTTGATCTCATAATCTTTCAAACATCGATATTCTTCGGATTAAGTGTTCTAGCCCGAAAAAGAATTTTGTAATTCTGTTGACTAGATCTGGACAAAGCATATTAAATACATTTGCAAAATAAAGATGAGGTGAGCCATTTCCATGCATGTTACATTACACGCATCTCCAGATTGGAACGAGCGTGCACGCATGTACATGTTGTACAATGCTATTAGACATTAACTTACCCATAACAAGTAACTACTACTACGGGGCCTTAAAATAGAGTAAATTGTGTAGGATTCGCAGATCTGAATTTATTATAATTGTAATTAAATTACAAATATGTGTAGTTTATCAGATTAAAATTTGATATTTCAGATCAATCATAGTGAAAAAATAGGAAAATGTGTTTTTTATTTAAATTATATTTTGATCCGAACTATCTAATCTGTGAATGAATAGATCAAATTTGATGTAATTGTTCCACTGCAGTAAATCTGTGTGGAAGACCCACCAATGATTTTATTTATTTATTTTTGAAAAGGCTCTTGGTATGAAAGTTGACTCAAAGTGTACATGTGATTTCTATTTCGTTATCGAGCATATCTACGATAAGTTTTGTTAATTTCTGCTAGTTTGGAATAAGAAAAACAAAATGAAGACAAAACTGTCCTTGTAGAACTCCTAGCGCATGTAGTTTGGATCAAGGGGTCATTTTAATATGTTTTACCGTGATTAAGTAATATTTTCCCTCTAAGTTGATGGAAAATGAAAAGAGGGTATATGGGATACATGAAATGTAACAGCTCGATCTAATTTAGCTTAAAAAATTTAACAGTGCACGAGACTAGTTGCATATTAATAATTTAATGAGAAAATATTACATATAAATATGAGAAAATCAATCATATCAACTAGATTAATCTTTTTAGACAAAATAAAGGCGAAAAGCTAAATATTGATATAAGTAAACATACCTAAAACATTGTTGATAGATCTAGATCGATTTTAAAATACATGCTGGGCCAGAGCAATGAACTAGACAAAATAAATCCCTTCACATGACATGTCAGCTTCACGGCTATGGGAAAAAGGAAGAGCTCGCGTTCAAGAATCATTTCCAGTGACTGTGATGGCACCTGGACAATGAGATTTCAACAATCTCATCTTCACATATCTCATTGGTGACCCCAGCAAATAGGAGCGAGCAAAATCGGATTGAACCGAAATAAACGAGCCAAAATAACTGAAATGATAATTCAGTTAAGTTCAGTTCAATTTTTAACCACATTAATATAGGGATATTGCCTTATTTACCTAAATTTAAGTATATTTAAAAAACAATTAATGTTCACAAAAAACATTAATTATGATTATTAGCATTTTCTCAAACTTTAACCTTAAATAATATATTGTACTAGTAACATAATATGTGTATATTCTTCGATACATGTACTACTACCTCCAATCATAAAAAAGTGACATTTTGGACTTTGATAAAGTCTCTGAAATTCAACTTTGATCATCAATTTGCACTATAATATATTTCTAAGATTTAATAAAACTATAATATTATAAAAATATTTTTTGAGGTAAATCCACTAATATTATTTTCATATGACCAATCTAAATATTCACAAAGATATTATTGATCAAAATTAAAATAGTTTGACAAAACATCACTTTTTGTGACATATATTCTACAACGTCACTTATGTGACCGAAAGGAGTACTAGATGACATATCTAGTGATTAACATCATTACAAATATTAATTTTATAAAAAGATCATAACTAATCAACTGATCGAATTGATGGTGTTATAATTTGGTTAATTCAGTTCTAGATATCCCAAAACTAAAATTAATAATTTGATTATAAATTTTGTAAAGCCCATAGAACTAATCGAATACTCACTCGTACGAACAAAGACATGGCTAGATGAATTTATCAAGGTGCTATTTAAACACAAAAAAATTCCTAGAAATTCCTATATTTCAAATAGAAGCTGAGGTTGGAGGGGGTTTGGCAGCAGAAGAAATACTGCTCCCTCTATTTCAGAGAGTAAGGTCGTCGTGAAATTAAGGAAATAGAAGTTAAATTGGACCATGGTACCCGTCTCAAAGTTAATACAAATGATGGAACTAAAAAAATACACTAAACTAATACGGTGCCGGTTTTATCGTAGGCCTTGCATTAGTGTTAAGCGAACAGAAATAACGTGTAAGTCTTAGATTGGGAAACAAAAGACTGATAATTTGTCATATTTATGGACTGTTTAGCAGTACTGATTGTCTAAAAAGAAATTTTCACGAATACTCTCACTTCTTTCCCAAATATTTTAGTTGAGTCATGTTTCTTCCAATTTAAAAAATTACATCTCACTTCTTTCCAATTTGTTCCAATTAAGTCCTACTATATTCAATTGTTTATTACTTAGATTAATTAAACACTAATATGGTATGATAACTTTCATTAATTTGACACAAAAAACTTGAAAAATTACAAGAACACCGTATGATCATTATAACCCACTAATAAATTGTTAAATTTTACAAAATCGCCAAAAAATTCACTAATAATAAGTTATATGTGGGACTCAATTGAAACAATTTTGAAAGAAGTGGATCTAATTTTTAAAAGAAGTTTGATAATGAGTAAATATCTTACATACATCTCTCTACTTTTGGATCAAACTTTTTTTTAGATCTAGCCCATTTTTAGTTTCTCCAACAACAACGGCCCAGTGACAAATAGAGGCAAGGAGGTAAAGCGGTGATGGTGTTGCCAGCTGTAGATAGAGGCAGTAAGAGGTGGCGACTGTAGGGAGACAGGCAACGAGAAGGGGCGGGTTGAGGTGGTAGTGGTGGTAGTGGTGGTAGTGGTGGTGGTCAGCAAGGAAGAAGAAAATGGGGCCAATGATGGTGGTGGGGTCGGGAGAAGTGTGAGAGAAAAGGTCAATAGAGATTAAATCATATTTGGATATATAGTGTGAATGGTGTAAGTTTATTAAGAAAAAATAGATATTTGCACCTTAAACAAACCCTTTTCAAATTAAAAAAAGTGGAACTCAATTGAATCAATTTGAAAAGAAGTGAGACTTAATTTTTAAAATTGAAATAAGTGAGATTCGATTGACCGGCCCTAAACTCAAGACCTTGCCCAACTCTAAAACCTGGCTCCAGCTTAACCGGATTTGCTCATGTGCACTTACTGTTATTTGCACTGTGTAGATATGGTATTTCCTGATTTCAAATATAATGCTCTGTAGCACTGAAATTACTTAGGGTTTTTTTAAAGAATAATTTTTTATCCATTTCTACGAGAATTTTATGAATCAAGTTTAAGATTTTTGTTTAATTAATACTAAATCTTGATTGGATCTTTTTACCCACAAAGTTTTTCTTCCAACCCAAACATAACCTTAATAGGTAACCATAATTCGTAGGGTAAAATATGATGGATACGACTATGGTACTCACGACTTTTGCATATAAAAAATTTTCTAAGAAAAAAGGTGACAATCTAAAAAAATACAATAATTTAAAATAAGAAAATACGACGATCCAAAATTAGAAAATCTAAAAAAAGTGACAATCTAAAAAAATACAACAAATTAAAAAAATGTGACAACAAAAAAAATACGATGACTTAAAAAATACAACAATCTAATATAAGAAAACGTGACAACTTAAAATCTATTAGATGAAGTGATGATCATTAGAGTAAGATCTAGTAATTGACATCAAAAGTGAAATCAAAGAAAAAATATTTTTTTAGTCATTATGAAATATTATTTATAAAAAAATGGTAAATTATTAATTGTTTAGAAAAAAGATTAAACCACGAACTGTATTGTACAAGAGTATTTGAAACATGAAGTAATGTGTGTGCCACGTTGTGTTTGTGTTTCAGGTTATCTGAATGACCCAGAGGCCACCAAGAACACCATAGACGCCGGCGGCTGGCTGCACACCGGAGACGTCGGCTACGTCGACGACGACGACGAGATCTTTATTGTCGATCGCCTCAAGGAGATCATCAAGTACAAGGGCTTCCAGGTGGCCCCCGCTGAGCTCGAGGCCCTCCTCATTACCCACCCGAGCATCGCCAGTGCCGCTGTTGTCGGGTAAGCTCTCTTACACCATACATATCAGGAGAATTTTTCTTAAAATACAATAATATTTTAAGACAATATGATCCAATTGTTCAACCCGTCCAATTAGCGGGATGCTAATTAAATAAATTGAGTTGTGAGTTCACATTCTCCAAGAAGTTCTCACATGATATGCTCCTACTTGTAGTTTTGCAATTTAGTCTTCTCCCACCGGACATACTGAACTATGTGAGACTGTTGGTGTGCATAACGGGTCTGTGTCATTGTGCCTTGCTATGTAAGATTCCTGTAAAACTTGGTGTTTTTGAGGAAATCGATACGTTAAATTCCTTTTCTACAAAAGAGTACTGAAATATGTATATCTGTGTTACTACAAAGGTTAAATTTGGTTCAAAAAAAGGTTGGAATTGCATGTAATGTACTCCAATTTGCGTCCAATTTGTTTATGTTTGCATCTAATATTGTTATTGAAATGAAATTGATTTGTGATATGCTTTGTTGTAGGAAACAAGTTGAGCCTGAAATCGGAGAGATTCCAGTTGCCTTTGTGGCGAAAACTGAAGGCAGTGAACTCACCGAAGATGGGATCAAGCAATTTGTATCCAAAGAGGTATTTCTTTTTCTTCATCTGAAAAATCTCTTAATATATGTAAAAAAAAATTAAAGAAAAACTTATGTTGGCTCACATTCAAAAACACGATTTAGGATCTATTTGATTTAGCTGTAGTTGTTCTTGTTGCCGGCCGTTTGATCCGGTTTTAATTTATTTGGACAAGTAGTCAAAACTAAAATTGGACCAAACGGTGTTCTTGTAGACGTCAATGTAATCATTCGGTACATGCATAAAACTAAAATTTAAGAGGATTTCAAGAACTAAAATAGCTTGCATAACGGAGTAGAAAAGTTATAGCAGACAAGTAACATATTAAATAGACAAAAAAATCCCTTAAAACAAGAATAGAAAATAACAATTTTGACTATTGGATTTGGTTGAGGTGAGTCTTATTGACAACTAAGGGTCACTCATATCTCTTTCAGAAAGATCTCGTGAACTACCCCACCTTTACTCTCATGTCTTTTGCCTCGATATAGATCCAAGTAAATATCTGGCTTGATTGTGGCTCAACCAGGCCCTAAAAGGGTCGTCTATCCAAATCCATTAATTTTTGTGGGTTGGCCCGACCCTAAATCCCACGCCAGCTCGAACTAAATATGGAAGCCTACCTCAATATATTCTATTTTGAATCCGATTCACCAGACAAAATTGTAGTTCCTATTTTTATTTTTTTTAAACATTCCTGTCTTCACATATAGCATGCATATTCATAGCTTGGTAATAGCTAGATATGTGTGTGCTGGTTAATTGGATTAGTCGTTGGATTGTTATTTATTATTATATAATAAAAGATAGAACAAATTAGAGATATCATGTTTGTTTTGATATATAGAAATTCTTAGATTAATCAGAAAAAAAAAATCTATGTTGTGTATTTGATGAGTTCAAAAGATTATGATGTAGATCAATCTGATATCTTTTGGGACACCATAGTAAATACAATTGATTCTATGTAGAGAGATTCCTTCTCGAAAATTGGAGTATTAATTTTTATTATATATTTTTGAATTTATATATTCATAAAATTATGTGCACAGTTACACGTGACTTTGGGCTATTTCATAACTGCTGACTGGTATTTTTCTCTTCTCATTTCAGGTGATCTACTACAAGAGGATTCACAAGGTGTTCTTTGTTGACACCATTCCCAAGGCTCCATCAGGCAAGATCTTGAGAAAGGAGCTGAGAAAACAGCTCGAACAGCTAGAACAACAAGCCTAAATTAAATCAACTTAAATTTTCCTCTCAATTTCCTCGCCAATTTGCATGAACATTAATCCAGAAGACACCAACCACAAACACAAATTTCTACATATTTTGGTTTAACATTTATGTTGTTTTCACATTTTGATAAATTAAGGTGCAAAAATATTTCTTTTTGTACATTCACTCGCGATTAGGATGGGGAGTGCGGTTTACCCGTTTCCCTTCAATGTTTTTTCTAGTGTATCTTGGAACTCATATAATCTATAAGACAGTGCACTTAACAGCACTTGTATGTCAGAGAGTGAGAACACTGAGGAGGAATTGGGAAGGGAGAGATTGGATCAGATTGTGATGGTTGTTTAATTTTTATGAGGCTTTTATATTGTTTTCACAAAATATTGTGGGGACTAGTTAAATGCAACTATGTGTCAATGGTTTGTTTTTGTTGTTGTGTGTATTGATTTGTGAAACGTGATTATTGTTCACAACAGCAAATTTGGAATCTCTTATTACTCTTCTTTGGTCCTAGCATAATTGAGTTATTGAAATGATTTGTTTTGTTTTTGTTATTGGTGAATGGGTGATGTGTTACAAGCGTGTTTGATCCGACTTAAACTTTTATAATAAACTAGTTTATTGAGACTTTAATTTATAAATCCAACAAATTTTCTTACATTGGCTTCAATTTATTTTAGACTTTAAATTAAGACTTATGTTTATAGAATAAATTCAAAAACAAACTAGGTGTTTCACCACAAACTCAGTTTATAAGTCTATAAGTTGAAGTTGAAACTTAACTAAACACTTCAATTTATGCTGCCTTCTACTTATTATACCATTGAAAAGACCAGTTTAAGGGTGTCTTCGGCCAAAAGTTGGCTTAAATTCATTAGCGAAAATAAATTTAAATTATGATCAAATACTCAACTTATTATGGGGATTTAAATAAACGGTTTCTATTTATCTACCATAATAAAGTGCAATCTCTCACTGCCAATTTATACAACTTAGTGTTCTTACCTCCCCTCTCTCAACATCTCTTATCAAATAAGTCTATTTTTTTCTTTTTCTTTTTTTTTCCAAACAACTTTTTGGACTTATTAAATAAGACATAAACCCAAAATCTTGACTTCTCAACTTCGGTCAAATATACCTTAAAAGAACATGTGCTACTAGTGTTCTATTTGAGCCAATTTAAACCAAAACACGACCTTTCCGTACTAATCACCCCTGGATTTTATAGTCGCATGGTTGTAAGAAAAGAGGAAAAATTCGGATCTAAGCATCGCAATCATCTCAAGTAACCAAGGGAATCTTCGACGAGGTTGCCCTCGGGTTTTAGGGTTAAGCAAGGTAATATGTTCGTACAGACATCTTATATTATAAAGTACACGTAATGATAAGTGGCGCCCATGGCCTAATGGATAAGGCGTCTGACTTCTAATCAGGCGATTGTGGGTTCGAGTCCCACTGGGCGTGCTTTGTTGATTTTTTTTTGTATTATTTTCCTCCGGCGGTATATTCCTTGCTCCTGGAAAGATCCACACTCGGATCAAAACTAAACAACATTTAACCCTTTCCCAGCTACGGTGTCCACAGCAACACACTAAAGATTCACCCTCTAAACAGGTTTTAGTATAGGGTGAGAGGCAACCGATCATCCATCTTTATTTTAGCATATTGCCGATGGTAAATGTTAAGTGACAGCGGGCAGCAGCAAGGGCGTGGGAAAGAGTGGTGCAGACGGGGTGTCCAGACGACACTGCAAAAGATGCGAGCAAGCAGCTTGACAGAGGAATTCTTGGCAAGGCAACAGCAGTTGGAGAAGTAGAATAGGGTCCTATCCTTTTTAAGGGACAGGATCAAATCCTTGGACGCCTCCGTGTTTTTTGCATGCAAATTCTAGCATGACAATCCGGAGCCTAAACACAGCGGCTATAGTTTTGCTTGACACAGCAGTGGAATCTCCTGAGGCAAAGGGTGCTTCGAGTATGTATAATTTTTGCAAGCAGGATGGCCATTGCAGCGCATTCACTACCACATAACAAATTCAGTCTCGTTTTCTGCATATCACAAGCAATTCTAGCAGAATCATAAACAACGTTATCTTACATCCAGCGCGAACAAAATCTGTTCGGAAAAGCCTTCAGCTTTTGAGTAAAGAAAACAAATCTTGTGATGCCGACCTATTCTGACGCTGCAACAAACTTAAGTTACATAGCCTGCTGCCACAACTAAGCACATACTTTCTACAGATGTCAAGTACTGATTAGCGTTGTCTAGTACTCCTCAGAGGTCTAAATTGAACCTGCGAATTCTATTGTAGACTTTGTTGAGTTGCTGAGCACAATAATCTTGTGTTGTGCATGGACCGCACATAAGATATATTACATTACCCAGGGGCCTTACATAGACACCATCTTCGCGAAGTTGCTGGACCAAGGAACTTGCATACAGTGATGCATATCTGCATGAACAACAGCATCAAGCATGTCATGTAGTGGCAATCGACATTCAGCTCACCATGTTTCTGGAGGTAATACAAATAGACGTTGACGATGACTTTTGGCAATTAAGCAGAAAAATTAACCCCGGCTGAAGCTTTGACAAGCCAAGGCATACTTTGTGCCAGAATAAAATAAAATAAAATAAAAACAGTGGACACATGGAAGCAGCAAACAATAAGAATCAAGTCAACTTGAGTAGAGCACAAATCATGTGTAAACACAGCTGCTATAACATTGTTTACCAATAATATTGTGTAATATCCTGGCCCAATGGCGGATATGCATATCTCAAGCCATTGCTGGCTAGGAAATATGCATATAGCAATTGCTCTCCACAACATTTTGGATAAACCCAGTATTTTTAGAACTTCAATTTTTTAAAGGAATTGTACAAAAGGGCTAATCAGAAAAGCCCTGCCATATTCACCAAGATAGCATCTCATGGAAGTCCACGCTATGAACATTCCCTAACTCTTATTAATTTATATGGTGTCATCAATGCATCTTTTATCTTTCTTTCCTTCAGAATTTATAGCAGTCGATCAATCAATGACAACATATTTTCATGTTAATTTTCCGTTTTATTGACAAAGTTAATCCTGACAAATAGATATAGATCTGCATATAACATAATCCATCTGATCCCATAGGTCTCCCACATAGGGGAATAAGCTGGTCCACAATTTATAATAGGGAGAAGGTAAGAGCAAAAGCAGCAAGGAGTGCCACTTGAAATCAAATCATAATATATCAAATTCAGCAATTTTTATGAAATTAGTAGCCACTGCTCTCCACTGGTGGTGTGCAACATAAGGCTCAGAGGAACCAAAAAAAAAAGTAGCCAAAAAAGTAACAAGGGGCATAGCATGCACATATCTAAGGAAACTCAGGCCATCAATCTAGAGTGCTTACTGAATGCTATTAAAAAAATGTACCTGTTTTACCAAAGAAAAAGAATCTAAAATATGATGTGTTAAGCACCAGAAACTATAAATGACTCGAGCATCATACCCGGCATTGGATCCTTCAGCTTTAAGCTCAACTGCGCACAGAGTCCCTAAGGAGACAACTCTTTTCACATTTTGGAGTGATGATAACTGGTTCACAAGTGTGCTATCCCATAACTGCAAAATATTAAACTCTTAAAAATGCCAGATATAATGTATGAACTGACTGTATCTAGCTTTATTGAAAGAGAATGTGGGGTTCACTATATTCTGCTGTACTGCTGCAGACTTCCACATTACAAATAGGTTTCATAAGATATCTCATGACTCATAAACACCTGGTACATCATGGTATTTAGAGTTGGAAGAAACCATGGTTCAAATGATATGATCCTGTGGAAGAGCACCCTCAACAGGATATTTATAGGGCAGTACGGCTGCCTCCAAGATACAAGAACACACAAAAAAGAGCAAGCACATGCCATATTCTTGATCTATCTTCAATACAACTATTTCTATAAATTCCATCAACTAATTCCGATTACCTCCTTCAGCTTCATTTGATCAAAATCAAGATTATGATTGGTGGCAGGATCTTTGAACCATTGGATAGCTTTTACTGCTGCACTACAGCCCATAGCATGGGCAGTATAGGAGTGACCATGTAAGAGTGCCGTAAGCTGGACCAAATAAACACACTCATCAATGTTACCCTCTAATGTCAGATTCATTGAGATACTCTGACAATATCAAAATTCCTGATTTTAGATTATTTAAGTAGCTCAAGTACGCAGAAAATATGTCCATGATAGGTACCTTAGAGTGACTTGTGAAGGCGTCAAAGACAGCTTCTGTTGCTACCGTTGCAGCTAATGGTATAATACCACCAGTCATTAATTTAGCATAGCATGCGACATCTGGTAAACAGCCAAGCAACTCTGCGGCAGACTGCAAGAGAGAGAAATATCAAGATTTTGCAGGGCACAAGTCAACTTCTTTTGATATATTACCTCTACACCAAGACGCCAGAACCCTGTAAATACTTCATCAAATATGACAGGGATCATTCGATTTCGACACTCCTTAACAAGCACACGCTGGAAAAGTGGGTCTATCATGTGCATTCCACCAGCGCCTTGTATTACTACAAGATTAATATGAGTTCATAAGGTTCAAATTCTCTACTAAAATCTAAAGGAAAGAGATCAAACTAACAATAGACAATGATGCATTATTACATGTCAATCCCAACAACACATTAGTACTTGATCCAAATTTGAAAGGACATTAT
The DNA here is from genome assembly GCA_019359835.1 of Pharus latifolius. Classification (NCBI taxonomy): domain Eukaryota; kingdom Viridiplantae; phylum Streptophyta; class Magnoliopsida; order Poales; family Poaceae; genus Pharus; species Pharus latifolius. The sequence continues at coordinate 69,317,100 of CM033326.1, read as the reverse complement.
ATGATGGGTGTGGTAACCCTTGTAAAGTTGGAGTGCGGACAGATATGATGCAATTGCCACACCAGCCAGTAACAGATTTACATATTTACAAACCAGAACAGATACAGGGTATTATAAGTATCAACAAGTAGTTTTCTTCATGATGGTTGAAGTGAAAATTAAAGGAAATGTTCATGTATCTCATGCTTGGTCATGTGATTCAGAATTTAGTAAAGTAGAAATGATCTGATTGAGGTCTCCTGAGAGAGCATGGTATGTACTTCACAGAATTGGTGCCCGCAGGCCTTTTATCATTTGCATTTCAGTTTTCTGCTGCTTCTTTACAAGATTAACTGTTGCTAGTTCTTTCCTTAGATCAAGACTTACTAACATATACATGCCACCAACATATACCTCAATATACATGCAGTGTTGATAATATGATAGTGAAATTACAGTGTTGATCCTACAAGATTAGAACAATTTAAGTATGCAGGTATAATTGATTAGATTATTAGAATATGAACACATTGTCTAAGAAAGCACAGAAAAGTTCTACTCAATATGATTTGAGGACATATTTCAAACCACAAATACCCTTGCAGCTCAAAGTGGGAAAAATTCACTTACCAGGTTCTATAATTAGCGCTGCAATATGCTCTGAGTTATTTGACAAAGAACATTGTGATAGTTGCTCTGATATGTAAGAAGAATATAACTCAGAAGCAGATGAAGTGTCTCTTGTCTTACAGAACACCTCATGTAATGAAGGAAAGCCTACATTGTCAAAGAGCAGTCAAAACACACAATATAATCTTGCATGTCAAACATTAGTTACTGACATGAATCACCAGGACTCAGAAGATCATGCTGCATGGACTCAGGAAAAGAAAGATTGCAGATCTCGTTTCTTATATAAACTGTTGGAGTATCTAGAAAAAGGCCTCTCCCTGAATACCTGCAGAAGGAACCTCAAGTGACTTCCCAAATTTACTAATTTCAAAACAAAAAGATAAAAGGTTCAAGGAACAAAGCTTCTGACCCTTGGTAAGAAATAAATAAAAATAAAATCACTTTGTTTAAAGACCAGTTTTCTGAAAAGGACCAATGTCCCAGTCCAAGCATATTCAGGTTATTGGATCGGATCTGCATTTAATCAGGATTAAACCAGATCAAACACCAGTTTTATAAAAAGGACCAATGGCCCAGTCCAAGCTGATACATGTTATTGGATCGGATCTGCATTTAATCAGAATTAAACCGGATCAAACCAAAGAAAACAGGTAGGTTCGGCATTGGAGCAGCCTGATTGGCCTGGGTTGAATAAGAATGGCTAACACTAAAATTTTAATTGTTTGCTAGAAGCAGGAGTCAAACTTGCCACCTTACCACAAGCTAACCAACTGCACCAGCCATCATAAGGTGTGGCAAAGGTAGAAGGGAAAAATGTAAAAGCAAAGTAATATCAATTATGTTATAACAGAACAATGACGCGTACAAAATTTAACTATATATTGTTACAGTTAAGCATTATAACTAAGACTCTGGATGAACTACTTTTTGTAATGGTTAATGCGGTGATAGTTTTCCAAAGACTCCATACATAAGCAATGAAAGTGATGATGATTGACTGGGAAACACTACTATATTATTAAGAACACATACATACATATACAATCACACATTACATATCATAATGAAAATTTTAAATTATTTCAGAAATCTATATATAACCTATATAATCTTACATATTATATGATATTTTAAAATTTAAAAGCTGTGTTCAAACTAGTGATCCACTAGTCCAACAAGTGACCTAGTGAACCGATAGCTTGACCAGGTCAATTACTAGTCCAGTTCCAATAACTAATGTCTAGATAAGAAAATTCTATAAATTTTCCCTTCCATAACTTCTATTAAGTCACACATAAGTGTATGACTAGCCCAATAAAAAGAAAACAATTGGAAAACAAAATAATGAAACAAGTTAACAAAGCTGAGTAGGCATTCAGAATAGCCAACTTATCCAACTGAAATTCATCCATACCATGGCTGTTGAAGGAAAGATGTATATGACGATGGAGCTTGAGCTTCCATAGCACCTAAAGTATCACCATGATATGAACCCTTTAGAGCGAGAACCTATAGAAAATCAACCAATTGCTAACCAACCAAATCAGAAAGTGGAATTAAAAGAAATAGAAATTGAATATAACAACCAAAGGTTAAAATAAAAAACATGCTTAATTAGCCATTGCAAACATTAATTTACTTGTACTTTAATCAATGATATTCAGGACTGCCCCACACATTTTTTGCATACAATTCCAGTAATCATATTGTTAATTGTTACTAGAAATATGTCAAAGAAAATGAGGACTTTCTACATTATGCTTGCCCAAAAATGTGTTGCTACATTTTAAGTAGCTAAATGATTACTGAATTTTGTATGCTGCTCTTGTCCACCCATTCAAGCAGAATCATATAGAACTAATGCAATCTGTAGGATAATCATCACTAGATCAAAACATAGAGAAGTTGGATGAACCTAGTCCTAAACTAAAGACCTGCCTAATACAAATTACACAATCAAATCAGGTCAATCACAATCTGTGTGGATTCAAGGAGAGAACTACAGAAATATCTCTTGAAATAACTTTAATTGTTCGAATTGATGAAATGAAGTGCTGCATACAAGGATATTCAACATAACACCAACACACCTTAAGCTGAATATTTCTTTCATTTGTGGTGCCCTTTTCACTGTCAACTAGAATTCCATGGTCAAGTAAAAATTTGCGAAATGCCATCTTCAGGGCAATTTCAATTGCAGTGGATCCATTGTCCGAATAATAAACTCGAGAAGCCCAACCTGACAAAAACAAAAAAGAGGCAAAATTGTGTGCAAGAGGATGAGATGTTTCTTTCAGCAATGTGGCTGGAATGACAAAATATAGATAATAAAACAACGACTGAACATAAAGGGGCCAAACAAGAAATGGTCTCGAACAAGAAAAATGCTATAGACTGACTTTGATGTGCAACATCTGAAGATTAGTAACAAGCAGTGGTACATTACCAAAACCATGACATAAATAAACACATATCATTTATATGCAGATTCTTTTCACTGGCTCTTTCTTAAGATAAACATAAGTATCCACCAAAGACACCAGCTCTCAATTCTAATTGAAGATAAACTAGGGAATTTGATAGCTAAAAGGTATTTACAAGTACATGTTGTATTAGTTTGTTGATTAAGGTACCTACAGTATGAATTACACATAGCTGTTTTATCAATAAATGAGTAAAGAACAACCTTTGCCAACTCCTTCAAGCAAAAGTTCAGCACAGCGAAGAGAAGGCTCATGGACATTCTCTGGAAACATCACATGGCCATACCTTGCAGCAGAGTAACCCATATCTATAGCAAGTTCAGTCTGGAAACACCTACGCATAATGAGTAAAAAACATTTAGACCACAAATTTTCCTGTCAAAAGTTCAATCTACATGACATCAGCAATAAAATGCAGGTGATTTGAGTTACTCTAGAAAAAACCAAAAAGGTAAAAAAAAAATGTTTTAGCAGATGCAGCAATATTTGAGGGCAATAACCTGCAAATTAGAATCAGGCCCTTGGGTCCACCAACTTGCACATGCATCAAACTGAGGAATAATCATCTTCTCGCCATTCTTTACCTAGATCAAAGAATTTAGCAACAATATGATTTAAGTTCCGGCCTGCACTTGCTAAGCAGTCAAGATTTGAAAACACTACTAGTAGAAACCTGACTAACCTTGTAAACAGAGAAATTCTCACCACAACGTGAATCAATAACTGTAACAGAATCTTCAGGAACAAGATTGTGCTGAGTGAAGGGCCACCACAGCATATCCTTTGTTTTCTTTTTCATACTATGTAACCTCTCAATTCTTCCTAAATGAAATGATTGCAGAGCATTTTTAAGCGAACTAAAAACCGAGGAAGACTCAGAAAACCAATCAGTTAGGTCATCTGAAGGATCTGTTGGAATGGGTGGCAGGACAAGCAAAGGTACCCTGAAAAAACAGACAATACAGAGCATATTGTGGAATTAGAGGAGCAATCATGCATACTTGTGCATTTCAAAGAGGGAGAGGCACCGATATTTTTTACAATATATACTGAGTTAAAAGAATTATCAAGAATGGAAACTTGTCCATACCTGTTTCGCAAGTAAGAAAGCAACGGCATGTCATTCGACAAGCCACGGTCTTCCAAAATAACTGCACTCACATCATACCCTCTAAGCAATAAAGTTTCATATGCAGATATAGTGGATGAAATACCACCAAGACGACCATCTCCAACAAGAATAGCAGGTAACCTTAAGGGCCTGTCAAGAGTTGCATCAAATCAAATAACAATGGTAGGCAATTAATCCAGCACACAAAAGTACAAACATGTCAAGACGTGTAAGTGCATGGATCATGAGGTACTTCACAATCGCTATTATCAATTCAACATCAATGGGGACATTTCGAAGTATGAACACATGTCATAAAAATGAGATGCATATGCAGTCATCCATCAGAAGTATCTCAGGACTGAACACCAAGAGTTGGCTGCTACTTGGGAGTTAGGCTTCAGCCAAAATAAACCAAAAACTCGGATAAATAATGGTATCCTGGTCTCCTGGATATATTGCTATGTCTACTACCAGCATAACTGACTATAAAAATTCATCCAGCAATAAAAGATGAAGATATCCATCTAGTTCATGCTTATTATTACCCCAATGAAAAACTTAATAAAGGATTTGAAGTATGACCTCGGGACAAATTGAAAGCAACAAATCTTGCACCCAAATTCAGTCTAACCAGAGGTGTACTGACTGTCAATGTCATCTTCCACTTCAATGCTACCTCACTTACTATTGACCACATATTGGCCTTACTAGCATGGAACTCCTCGACAAAAACAGAAAATTTACAACCTAAACATCTAAACATCAGTAAGCCTGACCAAATGGTCAGCATTGCAGGTTTGTTGTGCCAATGAAATATCAATTATCAGCCTACCTGATTTCTTCGTGCTTCTACTTGTTTCATTACTGTCATGAATGATATAAAAGTTACCACACGCACCGATACAGATCGCACTGCAATATGCCGGATGGCCCAGGACTTGCCACGCCGCCGGCCGTCTCCACCACCCTCCAAACCCCCTCCCCCTGCTCCCCCTCCCGCAGCCACCTCTCCACCACCCCCCGCACCTCCGAGTCTCTCACCGCCATCCCCTCCCGCTCGACAGCCAGGTGCGGTGACACCGCCTCGCGCCATGCATACAACGTCGTGCACGCCAGCCTCCTCTCCACTCCCCCACCCTTCCCGTCGCAACCAACCAGGGTCTCTTCGTAGAAGGTAACGGTGAGCGGCTTGGCAGCGGGGGAGGGGAAGAGGGTGTGGTTGGAGGCGAGGAGGCCGCGGCGGCGGCTGCTGGGGAGGAGCGCAGGGCAGCGGAGGAAGAGGAAGCGGGCGTCGGAGTCGGCGGGGAAGCCGGTCTGGAGGGGCTTGAGGTAGAGGAATGAGGTGGCCGCGGGGTCGGGGGAGTGGAGCACGGAGGCGGCGAGGCCGGCGGAGACGAGGGTCTTGCCGACGCCGGTGTTGGCGCCGAAGACGGTGAAGGCCGGCGAGGAGAGAGGCACCGAGGAGAAGCGGCGGCGCTGGTTTCCGTGGAGGAGGCGGAGGAGGAGGCGGCGGCGCATGGTAACTGGCAGTGCGTGCTAGGGTTTTGCGGGGGGTGGGGGTGGTTGGGGGGGGGGGGGAGGAGGTGTGTGTGGAGAAGATGAAGTGTGGTTGTGTGGTACAGTGCTATGCCGGAGTAGAAAGAACTCAGGGCCCACCCGTTGGCCACCAAAAACTTCAGTCCTCGATCAAACTGGCGATCGTAAAAGGACCAATTGGTAGCCAGACAAGTTGACGGCTGTCTGTGACGATTGATGAGGTGTCTTGAGTCGCCAATTCAGCTATCAACTGGTCGAATCTGTTGAAAATTATCAATCGGGTTGACTACATTTGTCTGTTTTGCAATAATTTTGGTTCTATGTTATTTTTGACTTTTTTGTATATGCATATTATCTGTACGAAAAACCCCTTTTTCAAAATAGATTTTATCAGATTCTCTCTCCATCCAAAAAATAATTAAATTTTTTAAATTTTAACAGCTAACATATTTATAAATATTTAAATTAGTCACATAATAATGACATATCTAGATTTGTCATACAAAAAATTCTTTCATGATATTATATTTTATAATTTTTGCTAATATATTATAATAGAAATTAGTGATCAAAATTGTTTATTAGAAATTGTGAAAAATCAAATGTGACAAATTTTTGTAAATTGAGGTAGTAGATGTCATTCTAAAGATTTTAAAGTAATTTTATAAAACATTTTCTCTACATATCATTCATTTAATATTTTAAAAAGACTGTTATATGGTTTGAACAGTTAAGATGAGCATTAATAAAGTATATTAAATAAGGTTATTATGGTTGATATATTTCTACTTTCTAGTTAGAAACCAAAATGAAATATATTTAGAAACTGAGCGGGCATGATAAGTACAGCATCATTGTTGTAGGTGGTTTTGCCATTAATCATGATTTCTATTATTTATATTTTTTGTGTCTATATTTTTAATATTATTTGTCAAATCATGTACTCTTTCCATTAAGAAAAACCTATCTCCGTGACATGCATACAATCAAATTTTTTTACTTTTGATCATTAATATGTTTATGAATATCTAAATTAGCCACATAAAACTAATATTAATATACTTGTCAACAAAATATTTTTATACATTAATTTGGACTTTTGCAGCAATGCATGGTGCATTCAAATACTCTTTCCTTTTTTTTTATTTGTTATTTGATGTATACAAGTCAATTTTTTAAAATTTTGACCACTAATATACAAAATGCCTCTAAATTTATCATATGAGAATAATATCGATAGATCTGTCATCAAATTTACTTCAATAATATTATCATTTTATAATTTTTATTAGTATATAGTTATAAAAATTAATAGTTAAAATTGTATTTTGAAGATCCAGAAAAATATGAAACGACAAATAAAAAAAGAAAAGAAAGAAGTAGTTAATTTTTGCCTCCAAATCCCCTAGTGCCACGGATTATACATATATTAATTAGTGCGGCAAGAAACCCACTTTTTAATGAGTAATGTGTGACATAGCTCCAATGCTTCATGAAATGAGCAGAGTCTTCATTTCGACCCTCACACTCATTCGATGCATATCTGACAAGAAATGTGTGATTAGATTGTAATCAAAATGCATTCATAATAAATAGCTTGTGTGGTTCTCATTTGCAGTAAGAATATGCAAGGCATGCATTTTTCTACTTCCTAATTGTTTGAATTGATTGAGATTTCAACCAACAATATCTATTCATCATTTGAGATATTGGAAAGAACCAAACTATTAAAATAAAACTACATGATGTTCTTGTTAAAGAATTCATATGCTTCTTTTGAGCCCTTTTGTGAGGACACTATCGAAAGAAATCGTGACTATCTTATAGTTCTCTAAGAAGCAATATTGTGTACAATCATGAGGATCTAGAGAATTATATGGAGTTCTCACCTGATGATCTTTACATTATTTTTATAGACTGAGATGTTATCTATTTTAGCACCAAGGATGAGTGCAACAAGGATAGCACACGACAATGTTGATCATGATGTCGCTATTCGAGAGAATGGTGTGGGTGCTACTGGGCGCTTCAATGCTACCATCTCCTATAGTCAAGAGAAGTACTATAAGAGGGGGAGACAATAAGTGAGGAGTAAAAACTATAGAAGTTCGTTATATAATTCTGTATCAGTTTCAGAAGTATTACATTGTTGCATAGTGTTATACTCAGTTATATATAATATAAGTATTGATATATCAATTTTATATTTCTGCTGAGACATGAGTGATGGTGGACTATTGGAAGTTCATATATTGCACATCATATATACTTTGACAAAGCAAATTCCTTTCAAATACATGGGAAATTATTATTCTACTTTGACCGCTTGTTATTCAATATTATCGTTTTATGATGTTGTGTTTCCTAGACAAAAGTTTCTTATATGAAATTCTTTGTTGCACTAAGATTATCATCACAGTCAGAGAAAATGTTGGTCGTAACACATTGAAATAGCTTAAAAGGACAATAACTCTACAATTTCACAATATTACTATGTAATTTTAATTGTTTCAATTAAGTCCTACTAATCAACTAGTCAACGTATAAATTTTCAGTCAGTGCATCACAATATTACTATGCAACATTTTATTTTATTTTTACTATCACAACATCAATAGCAATACCATGTGTCATATGTTTGCATTAGTTTAAGAAAAATGTTGCAGTATGTTGATGCTGGTTGTGTGGTGAGAAGCATATATATAGGAATCGAGATTAAGCATTAAGGTCATATATCCTACTTAACTCTAATGTTTTATAGCCTCATCTAAGGCAATATTTTCCATTCTTTGTCTTGCAACAATGGATTTTTGTCAATCATATATGCAGCAATGCACGAAACTTATGCTAATGTATTCATATGTATTAGCAGGACTTATGTCATTTTCATATATATTTATTTTGATAAAAGAGTGTACTACGTAGGTTTTCTCTGTCATCTATTTTTATTTTTAGCCCTGTTTGATTCTTTGAGCTAGGTTGATTTCTCTTGCAGTGTCGTGTTGCTTTGCTATGGATTATGTACCATAACCATTCACATCTATATGCATTGGGCTATCATTTGTTTTACATGATTTTATTTGTTATCCTAAATCATAACACATACATCCAATCACTACAATTGCAATGACTGAGTGTGTTTTGTCTTTTTCCTCTCAATATGTCTATTTGTATTTCTCTTTTTACGATGTGTGAATTTGAGCACTGTACATATCATAGAGATTAACAAGTCATAAAAAAAGATCACAAATAGAGAAAATGTAAGCCTCAATTGTTTCATATGTGATAGCCATGCCATTGTTATGTGTAATAGTACATTTAAAACTACTATTGTCTATTTTATTCAGATAAAAATTCAATAGAAAGTATGTCATGGAGGGAGTAGGGGGAAATATTTGAGAACCGTCTGATCAAATATAATGAATGGTTTAGATCTATTCAATTCACTCATTAAAATTGAATGATTCACGAGATCTTCTTATGAAACTCAACATAAAAACTTTTGTTAATTTTTATCCATTTTGTTTGGACTAGGATACATAAAATGGACACATGTCTTCACTTGGATTTGGGATCCGGATTTTGGGTGGTTCACAAGCAGGCAGGAGACTAAAAATCGGCTGGTTTTCCTAGTAATTCTCACTCATTATTATCTTTATTGTATTTTCCTAATTTTTTGTATTTTCTAAATATTTTATAATACTAATTTATATAGAATGGAATTGACCGGCCCTAAGATCTTCCAGTTTTAAATATCCCGGTGCAAGCTAGGGTCTCTTGTTATCACCAAAAACCCAAACCCTGGTTTTCACATCAAACTGTGTTACAATGTTTCCCTGCCAAGTTGCACCACCTACACAACTTCGATTAAGATATATCGATTGAAAATATGCTCAGCACTTAGAAATATTCAATGTAATGCTGTTCATAGGATGATGTAGCTTACTGCTGATGTTAAATGCAAATGGCATGTATCAACTACTAATGAAGCCTTCATAATTAAGTTTGTGTTGAATCCATGCACCATCCAGTTGACTTAGAAGTTTGACCTATCAAAGTTATAACTCGTAGCCAATTTATTTATATTTCAATATTTGTTTCACGTCTAAACAGACCTACAATATGGACTCAATTTGGTCCGAGACTTGATTCAAACTCTCTTAATCTCTCAATCGAATCATTCAACTATCATAATTGTTTGAGAAACTCAAAACTATGTTAACTTCATGCACCGATCATCTCACTCAAAAAATTATAGTATTAAAGAAAGACATATAATCTACTCATACTTAACTAGTTTCTTTATAAGCACTTCACAAATTTCTTGAATAATAATCTTATAATAGGCTATGCTTTGGAATGGAAGAATCATTCCTCTGCTTAGTTTGATCTTGGTCATTACTCATGCTCTGAAGTCTGAATATGTGTGTCACAAACTGGTACAGTGATGAATCAATCATAACCTGCATATATGTGCTAGAAATTCAGACTCTCTTGCACATGACTGTATTTCTCTGCATATTAGCTTTGTCATTACATATTTAATAAAAGTGTTTTACATGTATAAAACAAAGATTAATCTCCTGATTTAGCCCACAAACTGCTGTTATGTTAATCTTTCTGAGCAAGTATTCTCAAAGAAGAGCTAGACAAGGCTTGTGCAGTCTTATGGTACCAAAGGTCCTGTATTGCTCCATTCTCTGTAGAAGTAACTCCACTTGTGCTTTATTGTAAGCTCATAGTTTTGCTTTCCTATGCAATCTTTTTAGGGCGTGTCGGGTTAAACATAAATCTCTCTTACAAATTAGTTTATTGATGTTTCAATTTATAAGTCTAATAAGATCCTCTTTCATCAATTTTGGCTTATTCTGAGTTTCTAATTCAAAAAACAAAAGTTATATTTATGCAATAAGCTTTGAATAAATTGGCAGTTTAGCCACAAGTTCAACTTATGAGCCCATAAGCTTAAACTTCAACTTGGTTAAACACCATCTAAACATCATGGTTGAAGGCACAAGCATATGCTTAAGGAGTTGTTTGCTAAGTTTCAACTTAAACTTAAGGGTCTTATAAATTTAAACCGTGGTCAAACACCAAATTTATTTTTACGTTTATTTTAGAAACATAAGTTTTTTTTAGCTAATAATTTCAAATAAGTTGAAACTAATAAAATAAGACAATTGAGTTTATAAACTGAAGTTCTAATAAACCAGCTTACTAAAGAAACTTAAACTGACTCAAAGACGTCCTTATTCTGGCATTGATTTTACGATAAATGGGATCATGGGCTGTTGGCAAAACTTGCCATGGATAAAGGCCTAATTGCCCCATTTTTGTGTAGAAAAAACTCCATCAACCTAGTGGTCCGGACTGCACAGACTTCTTTTGTGTCACAACTAAAGAGTTGCATGGCTTGTGGCAGATCCGACATCGTATTTTGGGTAGTCACGACGGAGAAGATGCAACACAAAGTTCTTGTTGTTTGATTAAAAGAAAATTTAGTTTCAAATTACTGAAAAAATATTATTTAGTAAGACATTATTGACTATGAGATTGATATATGAGTCCAGACTTATATATCATCAAGACACTAAATAGTATTTTGCTAAATCTCTTTTTTTATAGTGCTATGAATAGATTTTGTTTGTGCACCTTCCTAACTTGTAGTAATGTGGTTGATCTAACGCCACGACTAAAGGAGTTAGATTAGTAAGCTCCTTTTGATAAACAAAGGGATGCTAAAATTTTGCTTGGTTGAATTTCAGCTCCAAAGAAATTGGAGTCATCTAACTTCAATTCTAAAAAGACTAGAAGTCGGAATTTTAAAAGTGTTTGGTAAAAAAAAAACTCTAAGTTATCTAATTTATACTTTAGATGATATTTTATGTCCTATGAATAGAATATGATATTAATTATAACCAATAGTATGATTATATAATTACTTTGAGCTTTACGAGTATGTTGCAAAACTAAAAATTAGAACAATTAGAGTACCTTAAATTCTACTTCAACTTTCTAATATAAAAGTGGCTTTGAGTCCATCTCAACCCCAAATAAACTGCCAACTAAGATCATTCCAACTCCAATATAGAAACAATGAGTTAAAACTTGATCAAAAAATACTAAGTGTCTTTGCCGACGACTGAAGATAAGGTGTGCCACACACAATGTCATGTGATGCGCATCTACCTATTGGCCAAAGTGACACACCAAATTGACACCTCAGATTTACAGCAAGTCTATGTGGAAAGGGCAGAGGAAGTGAATGCACCAAGTATGGGGTTTCCTTTGTTCTTGGTGTTCGCTAGAGAGTACATTCCATAGAATTAAATCGCTGTAGAATCTATTTCTAAAATTACTTTAACAATAAATATTATTTAATCAAAAGAACAACTTTCAAATGCCGTACACAACCACTAATATTTCGTAAGCATTGTATCTTCTTTCAAGAGATGAACAGCTGGCAAAGCATTAACATATGTGTAATGGTGCCCCTTTTTCCTGCACCAAAAGTAATTAAGAAATTCCAAACAATAAGAAATCCAGGATTATGTCATGGTCTATCCATGGATGTAATTAAAAAAATAACAAGCAAACACTAGTCAAAAGGCATCAAGAAAAAAAATACAGAATATATGTTCTTCCTAGGATAAAAAAAATAAATAATTGCACTGAGATATATATGTACTAAAAGTTCTTCAATTTTTTTTCTTGATCAGCCAACAATACCACTTGAAACTTATATCTTAATTAATTCTCCAAAGATCCTTGAATAATGTGGTCAACTCACCTTATCCAAACAAATATTAAAAAAACAAAAGAGACAACATATCATTAGATTAATCAATGAGAGACTTGTGAAGGTCTAATGGCTTGTTTTTGCAAGTTGTTTAGGTGAGTCTACTCCATGGTGTCAGATGCTTAATCTGCGTTCTGCTTGGAAGCTACTGAGAGAGGAGTGATGCTTCATGATTAGCTACTAACTTAATTAAAACCTTCTTTTGAGAGTTTGGCAAAGTTCTTGGCAAGTTGGCTATGTGATTATTTTCTTTGTATGCATGCATGCATGGATTATTGGATGTATCATTGCCCTTTTTTAGGGCTTGTTTTGCTTCCTGATGCTACTTCTTTTAGGGCAGCATCTTGGATATCTCTCTTTTTGCTGCAACTAACACATGTATTCCTGATCAAACTTAGCATCTACTTATGTGAGGACGTATCTGATGAAAACTCTTCTTAAAATAAGAAAATATGAACTCATTCAACTCACAATTCGAACCATCTGATCAGTACTAACTTTTCATGTGAGAATAACAATGCTAGATTTTTATGGAACGTTGCCAATATCAGTTTTTTATGATCAAATGAATGATAATTTTCACTATTCTAATTAGTCGTCTTATCAGGTGAGAACTTTAATTGAAATGAAAGTACATAAACCCACAATCCGAACCATCTTACTAGTGCTTGCTTTTCATAGGACAGTAACAATACTAGATTTCCATGAGACGCAGCTAATGTTAGTTTTTCATAATCAAATGGATAATAACTTTTTCTTCTCTAATCGGATGACTTATCAAGTAAAATTCTAGTTAAAATGAGAAAACACAATTCACAATTCGAACCATCTGACGAGTGATAGTTTTTTATGAGACAGTACCAACGCTAAATTTCCATAAAATGCTGTCAATATTAGTTCCTATGATTTAATAGATGACGATTTGCCTAATTCTAATCAGTTTATATTGCGAGTTGTTATCCTCTTATTTCAAAAATTCTCAAATGATACATTTCCCTGTTTATGTGTAAACCAGTCATCTTGCAGATTTAGATGGGAATATGTTAGAAAATGCACATCATGTCCATTCAAGGTGAAACAACTGTCCTTCCACTAAGTCAAAAGTGTACTTCCTGCTACTTATGTCCTGACCTTCTACTTTCTGACCAAAGAGGATTCAGACAAGACGGTATATATACAAATCACATGTACATACTTCAGTTAACCACTATCCTAGTAGCTGAAATCCTACATTCAGCTACTTTTTGTAGTATTTGGGAGTAACAAACGTTGAAGTAATTTTTACAATTACTCAACTGATGATTAAAATAATTTGTTAGTGCATAAAATTTAATTTGGTACTGAAGAAAGATGTTTAAAATTTAGTACTTTCTCGATAATATACAGTGCTTGGAGGATTTGGTGGTGACTAGAACCAACTATGTCAAATCCACATCGTAAATTTGATTGATTATACCATCGTGTATGCCACATAAGAAAGCAACAAATGTATACCTCATAAGAAGGCAACAAATTTGCTATGAATAAGCCCTAAAGAGAAATGCATGCCCCAATATTGAGCTCCATAGAAGGCTTCTGGTCTCACATATTTTGCTTCTAAAAACAAAAACGAAAAAACAGCTTGATATTTTATTATTCCAAGAATGACAATAATTAACTAAATTTTCCTCAAAACAAGAAAAAATTTACTTGGCTATATGTGAATAGTTTTTAGCTTTGCTGGGTCTTTCTCCGCATCTTTCTTTCTTGAGTAATCCTTCATATTTCTTCATGGTCCAAAATGATGCTTCAGATGGAGTTAATGTATTAAGATCTTACTTTAGCCCATATGTGCTTGTTAACAACATATTGGACATCAACCTCAAACCAACCACCCCAAAATGTAGTAAAATTATTAAAAAAGAAACAGGTAGCACTATTACAAAAGGTCAAGGATTTAGTTAAATGAAACAAACAAGTGCATGCATGCATGCTGCATGACCTACTTGATCCACATTGCCCCTGCCTTGCATGCAGATAACCTTCTATTATATATAGTAAAGAAATTAAAATTAGAGACATCATTTTTTTTTTTGAGGTCTAGGAATTTTCAGACAAATCAGAAGCAAAAAACTTTGCACCGTATCTTTGGTGAGCTCAAATTATAATAGCGTATATCAATTAGATAACTTTCATGACTCCACAATACATACAACTCTAATTTTACATCTATAGAGACTTTTTAAGCATTACAATATTAAATATTCCCTGTAATTGTAGACTAGTTAAATACTCCTTTTAGTCCAAAAGGGTATCACTTTTGTCTATATATCAATTAAATTTTTCTAATTTTGACTACTAATATATTTATAAATATTTAGATTGTTTGTAAAAAATTATCAAGAATATTTATCGTAAAAAATATTTTTATAATATATTATAATAAAAAATAATTGTCAAAATTGTAGCATGACGATTTATTTGACTCGACGGACGGAGCAGAAAGAAGCACAACCACAAAGGAGAATGCAGGTCCATTAATTATCAAATCATCCATGATTGCATACATAAGAATTGACCTGACAAAAAGTATTAAACATATATGATATATGTACTATACAAAAACACAGAGACTAGGAAGAAATCTTGATGGTCAAAAGGGATGATATCATATGAATAATAGGATTTTGTTGCATTGGTAAGTTGTAACTGCTCATGGACCTTTTGGGCAGGTCAACCTAGGGTTCATGTATAGAGTTAACCTGCTTGGTTTGGATCCAAGTAAGTTTCAAGATTCAACCATGGACCAATCTAGTTCTTGACTTTGATATGAGAGTACATAACTGAATGCAAGACTTGGACTCTGCTCTTCTGGTATCTATGCACGGCTTGAAGACTATACTTGTTATGGAAATGCTTCTTTGCTCTCCTAAAAAGAAAGGAAAAACTCAATTTTATCCTCTCTTCCTCTATTTTTAAAGTAGTCCAGATAATATCATATATCTTGATATATAGATGATTTTTTCATGTGGACTTCATGTCAACAACTACTGAGCTATCATATCAACATGATAAAATCATGTTGATATGATAAAGATGGGGGAGAAATTGAGAGGCACAATCTTCTCACAAGAAAATTTTAATTTTTCGACTATCTTAATCTAAGATGTTCATTTTTTATCAAATGATTAAGGCACAACAAAAAGGCTAGAGTCACTTACTGCTTAATCTACACATGAGGTATGTTTCATTGACTTATCAAAAATTGCCCAATCAAATTTTAGTCATAACCAATTACGCGGCATGACAAAAAAAAACTTGGTCACAAATCAAACATATGTCAAATACCCTTGACTGCTAAATGTATGACAAGAAAGTGAGACTCATGTGACTTAG
The DNA here is from genome assembly GCA_019359835.1 of Pharus latifolius. Taxonomy (NCBI): domain Eukaryota; kingdom Viridiplantae; phylum Streptophyta; class Magnoliopsida; order Poales; family Poaceae; genus Pharus; species Pharus latifolius. The sequence goes on along the minus strand of CM033326.1, from coordinate 69,301,181 downwards.
AAAGAAAGGAAAGTTGTGATTAGTCAAATTTGTGATGCCAAATTGTTGATCACATTTTTTGACAAATTGTTGGTCATTTTGTGAAGTAGTAGTAGCTAGTTAGATATAGCAAAATAAGTATGACTAGTCAAAATTTGTTTGTGAATCAAATAATCGTCAAATATGTTTAACACTACTAGTTTTTGGCTTGACAAACTTGGCTACGGACCAAACACACTGAATAAGAATCCATTTGATACATGATTAATGGAGAACTAGTGATGCTTTACAGTAACTCATGTGATTCTGAAGATTGGGTAAAGAGTAGCAGTAGAAATGATGTATGTAATGCAGGCTTATCATTGGGCAAGTTTATTCAATAAAGGCACCCCCTTTAGGTCCTAAAATCCTCAGTAAATTCGGTGGTTGTTAACAACAGTTGGTTATATCCACAAAATGTTGCCAGTAGCTTGTGCAATTTTGAACGCCACAAGCCCTCTATAATGGACAGAAATTATATATGAAGTTTCAGAATCATAAAATCTCGTATGAACGATTCTAAATGTATGAGGTGAAATACATCAGGAATTATTCATGTGAGATCCAAGAACTCTGAAGATCTTCTTATGTGTAGGAAATTTCTTAAACAATTTTTATAATGCATTTGTGCTATTAGCAATCTAATTACCCTAAGTGCTTACTTATCTAGTACAATTTTAATCTATCTTAATGTTTCAAGAGATAATAAGTTAGTTATCACCAATTAATAGAACTCCTAATCCTAATCGATATAGACAATATCGTTAGATATTGTGTTAGTTTTGTACTATTTGTGAAGAATACAAAAACTATATATAATCTAAGGTCGAAGATGCATAAAAACTTACAAAAATGCAAAGAAAAACATAAGGGAATAAATTGATCAGTAACCATTGATACCAATAGCTACTGAAAAACCAGCATATATATTTGCCAACTACAATCCCCAACCGGGAATTGTCGAAAAACGGTTTTTTTACCCCTCATCATTGAGGCATGAGGCATGGAGATGTAAACACAAATTTTCTAGGGCAAACATGTAATTTCATGACTGATACAACATATTATTGTAGTCATACGAAGAAAATATATGACACATAAATTCAGCAACACACAATATCGTATACTTCTCTGCATGCAAGTGAAAGGCAACTAAGAAAACAAAACAAAAAGGGTGACCAAAAGGCAAACAAAAAGTTCAGAGCCTCCTCTAAACTAATGTACACTAGCAGAAAAGCTAAGTGTCCGTGTCATCAACATCACATCAAGTCAAACCATATCCTTATTTTTTTGTACCCTCTCATCTGCCCCTATAAATCTTGCACACACATACAGCCATGACCAATCCACCTCTCACACACACACTTCACCAATTGAAGAGAGAGAGAGAGAGATGGGGAGGGCACCATGCTGTGACAAGACCACAGTGAAGAAAGGGCCGTGGTCACCAGAGGAGGATGCCATGCTCAAGAACTACATTGAGCAGCATGGTACTGGGGGCAACTGGATTGCACTGCCTCACAAGATTGGTAATTAAAGCCTTTTGTCAATTTGAATTTGAATCTTAAAAGGACATTAAAAATATGTATGGCTGAGTTTAAATCTCTGCAATAATTTGCCTTCAGTTTTTAAGTCAGATAAACCCCTATCATCACTTTATTTTATTTGAGATTTTTAATTCAAAAATGACTTAGAGTGTATTTGGTGAAATTTAAGTTTCTTTAATAAACCATTTTATTGAGGTATTAACTTATAAAGATAATAAGTTCTCTTCCATCAATTTCTATTTATTGAAAATTACTAGTTTAAAAAAGAGTTTAAACTTATAGAATCTACATTGAAATAAATTAGGTTTTCAATCTCAACTTCAACTTATAAACCTGTAAGTTAAGGGCAAAATGCGGCGAAACAACCTCTAACATTTTAATACATTTCAAATGTTGCTTAACCATGTTTATGCCTGATCGTGACAATTCAATTGCAATTTGCAGGGCTGAAGAGATGTGGCAAGAGCTGCAGGCTGAGATGGCTGAACTACCTGAGGCCAAACATAAAACATGGAGACTTCACCCCAGAAGAAGACAGCATCATCTGCAGCCTCTACATTAGCATTGGGAGCAGGTAAACAGACCAAACAAGTCAATTTCTTTAACACTCCTAATCAGATATTGATGTGAACCCCGATGTCCTAGAACAAAAACATGTCTCTAAAGCGTTGGCTTGCTGTAGAACCTTCCAAGATTGATTCTTGTTAAGTTGCAATGTGCTCATAGCTAAACATGTATCAATGTATTTATGATTTAGGTGGTCAATCATAGCTGCACAGCTGCCAGGCAGGACTGACAATGATGTCAAGAACTACTGGAACACAAAGCTGAAGAAGAGGCTCCTTGGGCGGCGCAAGGATCGCGACGCTCACCGTCAGACCGCCGCCCTGAATGGATTGCCCACCGACATCACCGAGGGAGAGCACCAGTGCGTGCAGGCCCTGAGTGCATCAGCCCTGGAGAGGATCCAGCTCTGCATGCAGCTCCAGGAGCAGCACAACCCCTTGATGTGGCCTAACAACAGCGACAGCAGCTACAACGGCAGCACCAATGTAACAGTAACTGAGCAAAGCCATCTCAGTTCTCTTAATGAGCAACTGGAGAGCACTGCCCTGGACAGCCTAACCTCGCCGTCGAGCGCGGAGAATTCGAACGTCGTCACCATCGAGGCCGAGCTTCAGGAGCTGCTCTACGGTGAGGGAGGCCGGGCGAAGGTGGGCCCGGCGGATGCCGGCGATGATCAGCAGGGGGATGTGGAGTGGTGGGCATATCATCCGGGCAAGTCACCTGTGGCTTGCTGGGATTTCTCACCTGAACCCAGCCCAGTGGTCCAGGATTACACACCAGTGTATGATCTGTGAGATTTGGGAGATACTTGCAGTGTAATTTAGTGGTTTTAGGGATTAATGATCTAGTAATGTTCTTGGTCCGTGACATCTACACACACTGTATGGAGCTTCTTGTAAGAAAATTAAGCTGTAAGGGATAAATAAAGATATGTAAAAAATGCCAGATTTTATGCATAATTTTTTCAATTTTGTTACAAAATATAAAATGATTATGTAAATTTATTACTAGTTTTTCTATTTTATTTTTATTTATTTCTTTACTCTCTCTATTATTTATGATTAATCTCATATTAACATTTCTCTCCCTCATTTTGAAGGAAAATTGAATATGAGTAGTTTAGTCATTTTCGCTTAAGGTTTTCTTTAAGTCAAAACTTTTCTAATTTCGTGTGCGTGATCAAAATATGTCTTCTATTTTTGCAATAAAAGGAGTATTAATTTGGTATATTCTGTCAAATAATCTCTTTAATGCAAAACATAAGGTGTATTTTGATTATGAATACAGATTAAAATTTTTCAAGAATAAAAGAACATTAAAAAGATGACTAAAATACTCCTATTCAAGAATACCTTGAAAATAAGAGTGCTGGCATGAGAGTTTAATAATAAATGATAGAGATAGTGAAAAAGTAAATAAAATATAGGAAAATTTAATTTATATACATGTCTTATATTATGCAGCAAGATTGAAAAAATTATATATCCTATATATTCAACGGATGAAGTAATATGTAGCTAGATAGAACTTATGAACTTTGTAGGAAAATGAGACAGCTTAAATGTTGAGATGGCTTTCATTAAAAAGAAAGGAAAATTTTGGTATATGCAACAAAAAGTGAGCATTTAGGAATATATATTTTAAATAAAGAAATTGTGCTCGTCACTCTATAAATGTATAGCTCCCTCCATGCAACTAACATCAATTATTTCCTAACTGATGTTTAAAAAAAGGAAATCCTTAAAAAAATAACTTATTTTATGTTTTTTCTACTATTTTCATCTTATATTTATCTTTTATTCAAATCTATATCTATCTATCATATCTAAAATTTATATCTATCTCTCGCATAACTCAGAATAGAGCATATATACAGTAGTGGTGGTGGTGGCGGCCAAAGTGCGGTGGTGACAGAAGAGGGGAATGGAGCTCAGCTATGGCAGAACCGCACCAGTTGCAAGAGAGAGTGCTGCTGTGGTAAGGGAGGGTAGAATGGTCATTTCGTCTGGACCAAATTGTCACATAAAAGAATTGATGATATATACACAGGAACTAGAGTCACCATCGACCAAGAAATTCTGCCATCATCCTCATGACTGAAAATGACACACTTCTTATGTGTACGCAACACTGATTATGGGTCAAAGCCAGGAAAATTAATAAAAGGAAGAGTTGTTAATTGTAATGGGATAATTTGGAAACAATGGTTATTAAGCGGTGCCTGCATCTTGAACACATTTGTGTTAAGTAGTCATTTAGGACACTTTTGTGTTAACTATGTCTTAGAATTGTAAGGCTAACTCAAAGAGAGTATCAGGGAGGAGTTTTTTTTTTAAGAATATTCTGTATTATGTATGCAAAATATCATTTAAGGTGTCAGTTACTCCAATTCACTTGTATTTTATTAGATTTTTTGAACAGGTCCACGAGTAAATTGGATATTTAGTAGAATTTAGGTAATTTTTAGATTTTGTTTAAAGATAACTAAAAGAATTACAACTTTCTAAATATAACTAAGATCTAATTTAAACTAGATTAATGTATTATTGTATTTACATTAATCTAAAAAGTAGACATGGAAAATGAGAAAGAACAAATTAAAAAAATTAAAAAATCGTCCGGCACCCACTACTTCCCCAAGCGTCTTCTCTCTCCTACTTTTCAAAAAAAATTCTAAGCGTTCGACAAGACACATGTATTAGACATAGCCTAAGAAGTAGGCTATGCTTAAATGTATTATTGTATTGATGTTAATAGCTGTGTATCAAGTAAATGACACTTTTGATACTCTACTTGGAATCAAAACTTATTTTAGCCCCTCAACTTTCCAAAAGATCAAATTAGTCAATCTATTTTGTAAATCAGATTAAAATAGTTCTTATATTTGGAAACCCAATTTAAGAATATGATGTGGCATCTGTATGATGACTGAAAAAACATATAAGATGCTATATCAATTAAGTTTTTGAATTAAATAATTTGTCAAAGATTAGAGTTGTAAAAACTTATCATTCAACCACTTGATCAAAGATTGGTGGTGGCACGGGAGGCTAGATAGTTCAAATGCACCAGTTCAAAGTCTTACTATTAGTCCACCGCATTAACATATACATGTCATGTCATATTTTTAAATTGAGTTCTTAATAAAAAGACTATTTTGGTCTTATTCTCAAAATAAAAGGTTCAATTTGACTTCATCGAAAATAAATGTACCAAAATGAGTTTTTGACCAAAATATTATTGACCCCATACACATTTGAATGGTATAAACTTGCATTGTCAAATTTGAAAATGTAGGCCAGAATCTGAATTTTTTTAAAAAAAATAAGTGGGTTTGATATACTTTTTTCTTTCATTTTTTTAACGAGTTAGCTATATCACTTACTCATACAAATCTCAAACTACCAACATATTCTCCACAAATTCACTAGATAGTGACAAGCATCGTCACGTAGAACATCGAAGAATTTCCTTATAAGGTGAGAAACACCATTTGTTCACCTCTACCATTTAAGATATTAGGTAATCCAAAATTGTTGAAATTAGTAGGAAATTGGATGTCCATGGTTTGCTAGTCTTATGTTCAATAATGAATCAAGCATTCTAAAGTCTAAACAACTTTAGGTTGCGTTTGAGAGTGCAATGCATTTTCTAAATTTTGTTTAATATGTTATTTTTTTTATAATTAAACTACTAAAATAATAATAACATTTTACCAAATAAATATCCCATATCACAACACAACACACAATCACATCCCAATCCTAAACACAGCCTTATTCTTCACTACTAGTGCTACTACCAGCTCTTGTTACCTATGCCTTTGATAGGGTTGTTTGAATTTCATGTTTTGAGAAAACTTGATTTTGCTTCTCCGCAAATAAAACAAGTTTTTGTAAAACACATAAAAAATGAGTTTTATAGAAAAACTACTCAAACCTGTTTTTCAAAAAACTCAAACAAGAAAATCTAAAACCTGGTTTGAACCAAAAAATATATTTGATAAATCTGATTCTAACAAACCAACAAACTAAAATCTATTTTTCTAAAATATTGATTAAAACTTATTTTAGCAAAACCTCTTTGTAAAACCAACCATCCCATTTGTTCTTCCACAATAGAAACATCCAGTTCATACATGTTTTTAGTTTGCCACCAAGGCATGACGAAAAGACAATCACTCCATGGCTATAGGGTGGTGCATGTTAGAGATGGTTGCGCATGAGTCGCACATATGAGCATTTGAAACCTTACAACATACAGCCGGTTCTGGCAATTTGATGTTCCACATTATCAGATGAGAACCAAAAAATTTTTGAGAAACAGCTTATTATGCTATGCATGGAAATATGGCTGAATTCTTGCAAGAATCACCCCTTATACCCTGCAAGACATCAAACAGCTGAATTTGGAGCTATTGATCAGGAGTACATTATGAACTCTTATGATGCTACAAAGCCCAGGCGATAACTCGAGTACTCAGGCAAAGGGGTAGAAACACAGTTGGATTACCGAATCTGTCAATGTCCAACAAGCAGAAGTTTGAGCAGTGCCATCCTGATGTAGAGGCCATTCTTGGCTTGCCTAAAATATGCAGCTCTTCGATCACCGTCAACATCTACTGTGATCTGCAAAACAAACACAATGAATCTCATTAGACTTCCTTCACTTCATCCTGTCAGCTAACAAGTCACCAGATGCCACAAGACCTAAGAACAGCATCTTGGTCAGCATTGGACCGCTTAGCTGACAAACAGTTCCAACTACCAAACTCCCGGTGAGAACAAGTCAACTACCAGTTCAGAAACCCTGACTGCCAACTCGCAAATATCCCAGCAAGTAGCATGATTAGGTAAATTTGAGTGAGATTATATCAGAGTTATGCCAAGTTATGGGCATTTCGCATTGACTTTTGCTAGTTTTTATACCATTCTTTCCAAGCTATCCAGCTAGTTTCCAGCTTGTTTGACGCCAAGTTGACTTAAGAAACCACTAGGAAATGGCCCGAAACCAATATTAGTCAATTGATGGCTCCAAAGTATGGAACAGTTTTAAGAACACTAATTCAAACAACATACATCTATGGAAAATTGAATCATTGTCTAGCTGCAACAAGCCACATAGTTTGGCATGTTAACTAGTCAGGACAGACAACTTTAGCAACTTGATCACTTGCTTATTAAGCCCTTGATGCTCAACTCATACTAGGAAACAAAATTGGGAACTGCAGATGGAGGACAAAGTAACCAACGAGACACACAATCAGTTCCCATAGATACTAGTGCCAATACAAGGCAAGCCCTGATGCCAACCATGACCAAAGGCACCTCACTTGGGGAAAGAGACAACCATAAAATTGGATAATGAAAATTCACATGGCTTTAGTACTAACCTCGTCAAGTCTTGGAAGGGGATGCATGATAACAGCATTCTTCGGTAGCACATCTAAAACCTTCTTGTCCACAATGTACTTCCCGCGAGCAGCTTCATAAATATCGATTCTCTCACCAAATCTTTCTTTTTGAATACGAGTTTGATAAATAACATCACATTGGGACGCCACCTCCAACAGATCTGAACTTTCTTCCCATTCAACCCCCTTTGAAGTTAAGTATTCCTTGATGTCATCCTTTGGGACAGAAAAGGCAAACAAGCACCACTCCATTTATTCCATCTGGTATACACAGAAACCAAAAATAGAAGAATGAGATCAATATCGGTTGGGAAGAGTGGTACCTTCATTTTTACAACATCTGGAGATACAAAGTATATCTTAATGTTCTGGTACTTAGCAATCAGATAGGCCAGAGAACGAACAGTCCTCCCATTAGCAAGGTCTCCAACCAGACCAAGTTTTATCCCATCCAGCGTGCCAATTTCTCTCTTTATTGTGTACACATCCAACAGAGCCTGAACAAAAGGATGAAAATATAAATTATAGATGGAATATTTCATCAAATTGTTACCGACTCCAATGAATATGATCTGACTAAATTCTTATCAGCTATGCCTCCAAGATATTGTAGATCACTTTTGTGTGGTAATAAATTAAGTAGATGGATTTTGTTGAAATTGCATTGACCATACAGTCCATTAAGGTGGTATTTGGTTCAGTGTATGAGTTCATCCATACATGAGATGGTGCAGGTGAATGAGCTTATCCTATATGGGATGGTGCAGGTTTGGTGGGGCGTATGAGATGGTACGAAATCTTGTTTGGTTGCATACATGAGTTGATTCTGTAGGAACTAATGTGACCTAAAATGATATTTCTTTTGTTATATAACATATGTTATGAGCTCATAAAAATTTGATTTTTTAAATATACATTATTATTTTAATGTATAAGACCATAATTATTCACCACTAATAATCATTAATCATTAAAAATAAAGGCTAATTAACACTAATCGATGTTAAAGCACCACTAATCACCATTAAATGTCACTAATTAATACCAAACTTCACTAATTACCACTAACAATCAGTAATCAATGCTACATCATCACTAACACTCATAGTCTCTAATTACTAGTAATAACTAATAATATTAATACTAGTTGTCACTAAATAATATTATATCACCACTAATTAATACTAAGTAATGTAAATTAATAGTATTAACAGCTAATCACGGCTAATTATTGCTAATAACCACTCATTAGTACTAATTATCGCTAATAGTGCATCATTGTTGGAACCTACATGAGCTCATGTAAGTAAAAATAATCCTCTCTCACCATATATGATATTAGAGGAATATTCTAAGATATTGCATTTTTCATCATGCACCATCACATTCTATACATGCAACAAAAAACAGGGATGGATCTTTATCATGCATGACCTCGTGTAGGGGCGAACTCATACAGGCAACCAAACACTACCTAAAAAATAACCACAGACAACAACCAACATGACAAGCCATAGAAAGAGCTATGCTAGAAGGACTAATGGCACACTGGCCACAAACCATGAGTTATGAATCTGCTGGAGAGTTTATGGTAAAGAGAATGTTACAAGTTGTCAAGTCTAGACATAAGATGGAGAATATGCCAATATGATGAAATCACTATCAATTTGTGTATAGGTTTCCCATAGGAAGGCAGATCTGTGATGTTCTGGTCCATTAAGATGCATAATTTATGACTATTTTAGTTTATTTTCATTGTTTCATCTCTCAATGCTATGATGATGCAATAAATACCAATAATAGCATCAGATTAGTGCTAGAAGCTACAAGATAGAAGCATATTGCTACAGTCATTTCAACCAGTTTGTCCATAAATTGGGGAAAATGATGCACAATATACCTCCAAAAGTAGTTGTAATTGTATCATACTCAAATGGCATCTGCAATGGAAGGGAAGCACCATACATCAAACACACACATCAACATGAGATGCCAAAGTAAACAGAAAATCAGGATCCACATCTCTCTGGCATCTATCTTCTTATTTAACAATGCCAGATCAACACAATAGTACTGACCAGGAACTGAAATGAACATCAAATTGTTTAACGTTCTACATGAAGCATTTTACAGCACTCCAGATATTGATTAGACTAATATTATTCACTAAAATGCAGTATTAGTTCCCAGGCTGGTTAGAAACAAAAAATTCCTTGCGTGAAGAACTATCCTAACCAAGCACAAAGAACACATTATTTTCCTCACAGAAAAGGTAAAGAGAGAATTGGGAACAGAATATATTTACCTGAGTTGGATGTTGCCCTGGCCCGTCACCCGCATTAATAACTGGAATGTTTGCAGTTGCAGCTGCTCTTCTTGCAGCTCCACTTTCGAAATGCCTCAAAACAATAATATCAGAGTAACCTTCAACAGTCCTTATGGTATCTGCAGAAGGGATACAAGGTATGTGCAATCTTCATTTTCATTTATGATCAATTGTATTATACCAGGTGAATCCATAGTTCTGACTTTTTGAGTGTTCATCGTGAACCTGTTTCAGTTCTTGTTTAGATAACAACGTGCACCAACAACCAAACTGTTTCAGTTCTTGTTTACGATAACAACTAGCACAAACCACCAAATTGTTTCAGTTCTTGTTTACGATGACAACTTGCGCCAACCACCAAATTCTTGTATCTCTTGATTTTTGCTCATCTTTAAAGGGTAAATGGAGGATTGAGTTAGGACATGCAGCAGTCCCAACAACGGAGGACGATCTATTCATGTTTTGTTTCTCACTTCTCCGCTTCATCTATGATATGTACATATTTTTTTCAAAGCTAAAGAAGATGCATTCATTTTAATACAATACGTTGTGATGTGGATTTCACGTTCACGCTTACTAATGTTCTAAAACATACACTCGATCACAATCCGTCTTCAAGAATTCCAAAACCACTCTAATTTATCCAAGATTTCAACTTTGCAGCTCTAAGCCTCTAACTGAACTACTAATACGAGCTCTCACAGATTCAAGAAAATGAGAAATCTCCTCACCTTCGAGGGTCTCGCCCTTGGCGGCGGAGGAGAACTCGCGGGCGTTCTCGGTGGTGAGCACCTCGCCGCCGAGGCGGCGCATGGCGGCCTCGAAGGAGAGCCGCGTGCGGGTAGAGGGCTCGTAGAAGAGCGTGGCCATGAGGTGGCCCTCCAGGATCCGGCTCCGGGCGCCGTGCGAGCCCCGCTCCACTGCCTCCATCTCCCGCGCCACCTCGAAGATCTCATTCAGGGCCTCTCGGTCGAACTGCTGCGCCTCGATCACGTCGCCCAGCTGGTGGGTGACCCGCGGCGGCGACGAGGCCGAGGCAGCGGTGGCGGCGCGGCGAGGGGGGTGGGAGGGTTTGAGCTGAGGGCTGCGGGAGGCGGGGAGGTGGAGGTGGGCGAGCGGGAGGGTGGCGCGGGGAGCAGCCATGAATGGAGGAGAGGGAAATTCTAAGTTGGGTTTAAGGTTTTAGGGTTTTAACAGGAGGTTTTTATTGCGGTGAATATTTTTTGGTTTTTTGGTGGGGTGTTTGATCGGTTCGGAACTTTCTATGGAAATCTTGAATATGTTTTTGAGAAGAGTGAAGGAATCTAGGAATGTTTTAGAAGATGTTAAGGTATCTTGACAAAAATATTGGAAATTATGTTGAGACTTAGTCATTTATATTTTAGAGGATATTGAGGTATCAAATTTTAAAAATCAATAGTATATAACTCATAAGTTATATTTTCTCTTTTTTATATTTTACCCATTACAATCAAATTGTCGTTAAAAATAATAGAAAATTAATAAGTGAAATCTACTAAGTGCATAGGTGGTCAAGTGTATTGCCATGTTGGATGCTTAGGATGGAGGTGGGTCTGCAACTAAGACTCACTTGTCTCTCCACCCTTACTTACATGTGGAACCGACCCTTCCCTCCAAACTCTCTGGTGGTGGCAACTGTGATGACTATGCATCGATGTCAGAACTCTGACAGGTACTCCTGTACACTCTAGCAGAACTAGATACAACTTACATCGTGCACTAAATAGAACAATGATAAATAGAGCTAGAGGCCATGCCTCGCAGCCCTTGTCATCACCATGGCCAATGAATATGACGAGCTCTGTCATCAGTGCCACACACTCTTATATTTCCACCATTGATACCAGCCTTTCATGTCTGTATAAGGTTTAGCCACCCTCACGCACTATCCTTGCTAGCTAGATCTAGACTCACCTAAACTCACAAGAGAGAGAGAGAGAGAGAGAGAGAGAGAGAGAGAGAAATGGAGGCTCAAGTAAGGCAGTGGCAACATTATGGGAGAGAGGAGCAAATGCGTGGTAGTCGGTTGGTTCATCAATGCCGACTCACAACAGGATAAGAGATGGACACAACAGGAGGTGGAAGAGCAACGAACAAGGGAAGAAGGAAAATTGATATGTGGGCTCTAGTTGCATATTCACCTAGGCATTCAACATGGGAATGCACTTCGCCACCTAAGAACCTGATGGGTCCCACTAGTTAGTTTTCTTTCACTTCTAATAATCATTTGAAGGGAATGAGTGAAGTGAAAAAAAAAAGCAAAAATAACCAGTATTATATGTCATTGTTTTTAAATCTTGGGGTTTTTTTTTTGACAATATGGTACAAATACTTGGGAATTAATGTAATTTTCTCAAAATGTTTTGTAATTTTGTAATTAATTCTTTTAAGATTTTTGTTAAAGTTATAGTATATGTTTTTTTCTTATTTCACATGCATCGTTCTCCACTATTGAATCAAAACCCCTCTTTAAGATTAGCCTCTCTAAGATTTACCTATCTCCTTTTAACATCTCTAGCAGTGATGAGTGGTGGTGACCACTAAGAGAGACATGTGATGGAGGAGGAAGAGGTTGTAGCGGTGGAGGTGCCACCGGGGGCAAGCGGCAATGGCCAGAGTGGGGGTACAGCAAGATGGGACAAGGAGGCGAGAGGCACTGACAGGAGAAAGATGAGGGTGGATATTGAATATAGATTTTGGATACATGGTGTTTACGGTATGTCTTTTTTTAAAAAAAAAAATAGATACATACTTGCTAGACAACTTTTTTTTAAATACAAGTGAATTCTTTCTCACATACCTAAAATCAAGTAGGTTGTTTGAAGCCAAACACATTAGCTAACCATGCCATTGCCATGAGACATGATTTACGCCTTGAGTGGTAGTAGTGGTGACCTTGTCAAGCTCCTATCAATCAATGATCATGTGTTGGAGCTCCTAGTGTTGGGAAAAGGGTGGATACAAGTTTGTTTAGACTGCGACTAGCGAGTGTGCTCCAATGGCATCATGCATAGTGATCCTCCAGTGGCGATACGCATCGTGCTCAATGGGGTTGCACAATGTGTTCATGTAGCATGGGCAACGTGCTTATGCAAGAGGGAGAGGCATAGCAAATTTTCTTCTAAGAGGATAGGTGTTTAAGATGGAACGCTCAAGATTGATAATCGGCCAAGTTCATATGTCAAAAAATTAGCATCTCCCTTGGTCTTTTTTTTTCTCACCTGAATTGGGCCCAAAGAAAGATAACAGAATACCTTGACGAGCCTACCCAAACATATTTATGAGCACATGACTCTATGAGACAATTTTTTTCTGACTAAATTTTACAAATGTATTTAGCGTAAAACACCTATAATAAATAGACCCTTAGAGTGGGGGGGTGGCTTTTGGAAAATTTGGGTTATAATGTTTTGCAAAAATTAAAAAAGTTATGGCAATGATTTTTCAAACAAAAAAATCTTGAGTTATCGATAAAAAAGGAATAACAATATTTTTAGAGATATCAACTGAAGTGTTTCTGTAAGTATTTTTGGAGGGAAGATAAGACTAGCCAAGAGAGCGATCTAGGACAAGAGAGGCTGGCTTGCCTTGGCTCGTCGTCACCATTGCCACCTGCTCTCCACAGGTGTCGTTGCTGCTTGCCAGACATCGGCGTTGCCCCATCACCACCTGGTTTCCTCCCTTTGTAGTCATCTGCCTTTGTTCTCCTCTTCTCGCCATCGTCGCGGTTGTCGTAGTCATCTATCTTCATTCACTAGTGTGGCTCTTAGATTTTTGTGATTTTTCTTTGGTTGCGGCAAAAAAAAATTTCAGATCTTGTGACTTTATTTCAGATCTTTTGATCTTTGGGGCCTGTAGATATTGTGAATCAATTTTTGGGAGCCAACACCAAGAGGCTGGAGGACTTCCTCACCTAGTTGTTCAACACTAGAATCTCATCAAAACTTGATTGTGTACCTTATTTCTCAATTGATCTGCCCCTTATTGTTTTTTTTTTCTAGTTGTTAGATTTGCCCAATTTGTTACATGTTCAATTACAATTTTCTTGAGCACATTCAGATCAAGTATTGATGTTTCTTTAAAATCAAGTATTGAGCACATTCAAATCCAGTATCAATTACAATCATGTGTTATAATGATCATTTGCATTACAGTATTTTGCATCACAGTATTTTGCATCAGCATCACAACTACCACACCTGTACTTCCAAATAGGCTTGGTATAGATGGAGCTTATACAAACTTGGTGTAGATGGAGCTCTTATATGTTTTAAATCTCAGATTTTTTTGGGATTTGTGTTTTGCCCTCTCAGATGGAGCTTATACATGTTTAATTCATATATTTGGACAAATTTTGATAGTAATAGTAGCAGTTCTTTCTCAATTCTTGTTTATTTTTTGTTATATTTTTTATGTGCTTATGGTGTGATTCAGCCCGATCTATTGTTGTGGAAGGAAGAGGGTGCGTGTGGTGGAGGAAGAAGATCCGATGATCTCTTCTGTCACTCATGCCTTTAACAATCTTGCAAATGTTATCATGATGACAGCACCTTATCCTGCTCCAATGATGTCAGACAATCTTTGGGAGGTGATGAAAGAGATTCCTGTATTTGACGAGGGTGACCTCTCACACTACTATGCCTATCTTGTTGAGAATCTTTCCATGCTAATGCCTTTGTGAGACTTAGCCTTGACAACAAGATGGTGTGGGTGTCTCAATATATCAAGAATCACCTTTCTTTATGCACCTTATCTAAACTTGCATGATTTCTAAGATATAGTTTTTGTAAGTTGAGCTATGATGTTTGAATCTTTATTTTTGCTGAATCATAGACTTATATGATGTTACATGAATCATAGACGTACATTATATATGCTTGATTAAATGGTTTTTCTTCATATGGTTTATGGCTTAAATACAAGTTATTGTTGCTATTGCATTTGATGTTTGGATTAGTTATTGTTACAAGTTTGATAATATATAATTATTTTTTGATAATTTATTTAATTCCTTGTCTAAGTTTGATGTGTGTGCGCATTTTATGTACTTTATTTTCTAAATTTTTTGATTGAATTGGTTTAGTACCACAGTTAGTTTTGTAATTAAGAAAAATGTTGAACCGATGAGTTTAGTGGTATTGAATTAGTGAGAAATTGTCAATCATCTTACTAATCAAATAAGGGGCAAAACTACCTCATTCCTCTAACCAAACAAAGTACAAGACCATCTCATTCCTCTAACCAAACAAACTCAAAGGACCACCAATCCAAAATGGGATCATCTAAGATGGACCAACTCATCCTTAGAATGGGTCATTTCTTAAACCAAACACGCCCTAAGTTTATGGATAAAAACGGTGGTGTTTTATTATTTTTCTTCCTATTTTACTCCTTATAATATCCAACAAATATTTTGTTATTTTGAACAACATTAATATAAAACATGACTTTTCTTCTACTAACAATCGCATTAAAGGAGTGGATTGTTTCACTAAGGTAACATCTACTCCCTTTGTTCTTAAAAGAGTATCATATTAAAGAACAAAATTTGTATAAAAAAATGTCATTCTATGTTTTCGAAGTGAAATATAACTTCATCTTCTAAAAATATCCTTATAGTCATTACTTTACTTAATCACTAATTGTTTATATGTAAACAACATATCTATTAGATTAATTTTGGAGGGAGTTAGTGATCTCTTAGAGTTCTTAAAATTGGGAGGGGTCTCTAGTTACTAGCCTCGTCGCCGCGTGTGAACCAAAGTCGAGGAGAGTAGAGAGAGAAAGAATAAAAAATATAGTCATTGATATACGGGTTCTATATGTCAGGGACTATATTTTTATGTTTTTATTAAAAAACTATTATATCTAATATAAAATGATGGGAGGAGTGTTTTTAAAACCAAAAAAAGTTGTTGATATGCAAGTATGTTGAAATTTACATGAGAACTAAGTTGACTTCTAGAAAGTTGATGAAATTTCCCTTTTTTAGATTAGGTTACTTTTAGTCTCTTTATTTTATACAAAAACTCATTTTGGTTTTCTACTCTCGAAAGGATCAAATTGGTCCCTCTAATTGGTTCAAATTGATCTTTTCGAATTTAAACTGGATTTAAAATGATGATGTGGCTATGATTAGAGATCACATAGGATTTAAATTGGATGACATGGCATGGTATTTGATGGCTTAAGATGATGACCAATTGCATGCGCAATGGCGAGCAACAGCAACAAAGCAATGCGACTGTGAGGCACATCATGAAGATGCTGCTTGCTCACCACACAAGGAGGTTGTGAAGGTGAGCTGCCATGGGGAGAGGTGGCTTAGAGCCACGGCTGTGGCCACGGAGGTACTTAGCGACATGTGGTTCCCCAACAACATGCCGTTTGTTGTTTCTTCCGCTGTTCACCATCTTCGTTGTAGTCGTTTGCTGCCATTGTTAACCACCACCACCAATTCGGTAGCCAGCTATGCCACCATCTCCGCTGCCACTGTCTTTGGCTTCATGCTTAGGGCCACCCTACCATTGTTGCCCTACTACCATCGTTCATCGTCTCCACCGCTGTTCGCCGTTGGTAACCAATTAGGTAGCCATCTTCGAAACATGGATCGGGTCCTTATCCCTTGTCTTCCTCGTCCGCCGGGTGAGATAGAGAAGCTGTGGCCTACGTGAGCTACCTTACTGCCGACTGTGTTCACCTTGCCAACCGCGATTGACCTACCAATAGCAAGGTGGTCGGCATGCTTAAGTGTGCCATAGCCGCCTACGAGAAGCACGAGGTCATCACCGCCAAGTTGGCATTGTCGAGGTCGTGAACCAATGACTTCGTGATGATATGACTTACAATTGCATCGGTTACCTTTATTCCAGTGCCAAAAATTCATGAGAGCTTCATGCTAATTTTTTTTTTTTAGGTTATTTTGTCTTTGTAGTCATTAGTCATGTCCATATCTAACCACAACATCGGATCTTGATTTTGTCTGTGAACATGACATATTTCTAATTGAGGAGGAAGTAAAATTTTTATTGTATCAACACAAAATCATATCACATTATGATCATATGCTTAATATAAAATCGAAACAATCATTTTCAGCCAGTTCGAAAAGTAGAGTTTTTTTTTTATCCAATAGAAAGAGTATAAAAGTGACCTTACTTTTTTTTTTAAGTAATTGTATTGGAATCTCCCCTGATTTCTTCTCGTCTCCCAGGTCCCAACCCCTACCAAATCCACTTGCTAAACAAGTCTTTGCGCGCGAGCAAACTCACTCCCAGATCTCCCTTACCTTCTTAGATCTCCCCCACCTCCAAATCCCCAAACCCTAACCCTAGCTTCCCGGGGGCGGGTCGGCTCGCCTCCTCCGCCTCCGCCTCCGCCTCTGCCGCCATGGGCATCGTCTTCACGCGGCTCTTCTCCTCGCTCTTCGGCAACCGCGAGGCCCGCATCCTCGTCCTCGGCCTCGACAATGCCGGCAAAACCACCATCCTCTGTAAGCTCCCCTCCCTCCAAATCTCTCTCCTGCCACGTTGGATCTGTGATTTCTCTGAAGTGTTCTTCTGATTGGTTGTGTTTGGTTTGGTTTTGTCAGATCGGCTGCAGATGGGCGAGGTGGTCTCGACGATCCCCAGTGTGTTCCAGTTCTACCCCGATTTCCATTTTTTGTGTTCAGGTGGGCATTTGATTTGATGTTATGTTGTGATTTTTGTGTGCAGCGATTGGGTTCAATGTGGAGACGGTGCAGTACAACAATATCAAGTTCCAGGTCTGGGATCTCGGTAAGTGGATCTCGTCGCTGTCGCTCTCAATTTCGCATTCGAAATGGTAGATTGTTTAGATATGTTGTAAGACGATTATATCTTGGAGTTGTTGAAGTCAAAGTTGAGCAAGATTTATCTCTTTAATGGTAATTTTTTGTCCTAGCATATGTGGAAGATTGAGTTAAAATGGGATTTTGTTTAATATATGTTATTATGTTGTGCTCGAATCGGTGGGTAGAAGTTTGGATAAATTGAGTGGATGGTCTGATTGTCGCAGATGTGATTATGAGATTTGGTTATCTACAGGACGGTCTTTCTATAAAAAACCTGGACTAATTTGTGTACAATTCGAGCTAAGCTGACCCTCTCAAACTTCACTTGTTGCTTGCCTTGGATCAATACCCAGCATTCCTCATTCACTTGTTGCTTGCCTTGGATCAACACCAAGTGTTCCTTATTCTATTATTGTCATCAGTACACGCTGACCAAGTTAAATGGATATTTTTGAGTGGAAGTCAAACAAGATACACTGTATTATATTGGCACATTTTAGTGTATGCTTTCCCCAAAACGGTGAGATATTCCTATGTAGGAGTAATTTACTAATGCAGCCACTTTGCCATTTTAGAGGGTCCTCATAATTCCAAATGATACCTTGGTTGTATATCATGTTGAATCCAAGAGAATATCTAATTTTGTTCGATATCTTGGTTCGTATGTGGTTTTTGTCCCCTGATAGGGGACGCACCGACCCACTAAAACAACTTGCTATAGTGCATCTGCAGCTCAATTGGATAGGCCAATTATTTCAATATGTTCCATGGTTGGTAGTGGTTGTTGTCAGAACTCAGACCATTGCTTTTATCTAAAATCCAAATGAGCTGAGTTTGTGTGCTATATCCTAGGATTGGGTCTTTGGAATGGTTCACTTTGGTTTATGGACACTTGGCAGTTGTAGAGGAAACCCAGTCCCCACTTCCCATGATTACAGCATGACCTTAACATGTCTTGCTCTCTGGAACCTGGGCTCTTACACAAGACTAAGAATGAAGAAAAGTTTGCGTAAAATGGGCATTTAATAACAAAAAAGAAAAGAAAAAGAATGATCAGAAAGAAAGTTTAAGTAATCTCACCCGAGGAAACCTTTGCATACTTGTGTTACCTTTTGGGAGGAGAATGTACTCAGGAAGTTTCTTTAGCAAAAGTGACAATAGAATTTTAGGCTTGTTTCTCAGTGCTGCACTGAGACCTTAAAAGTTTAAAAGAAGGAAAAAGCGACCATGAGACTTGAACCATCCAACTGCTGGAGCTCTTGACGTCAGTGTGTAATTGAGGACAAGCATGAGCCTTGGTTTGCTTCAGAAGTTGCATGTTGATGCTAGGAAATTAGGGGATTTGGTTGTAGACAAAACAAACTCAATTCATTTCTCGTTATGAAGTACCATCTTGTGATGCTATTGGCCTCTTGGTCCTGCACATTGTACATATAGTGGAAAATGTAATTCACAGCTAATCACCAAATTGGTTTCAGTTGTGCTCCCTGTAAGATTCCATGCATACAATTTGTCATGGATAATACTGTTCTTATTAAGGTTCCTGTCAACCGCTTGCTATGAATAGTTCAGGCAATGGTTTAGATGTTATTAGGTTTGCAACAGATATTATGACGGACTTAAACTTTGGCTTAAAGGTATGTTGTGGATTTCATTCTCTTTGTAAAATTCAATGGAAAACTGAACAATGAGAAATGTTTGCAATAACTTGTTTATTCAGGTGGAGATCAGTGTATTAAGCAGATTAATCCACCCTTGATGCCTTTGGTAGTTTGTAGGTTTAGTGATGGTGCTATTTTACTGAAAATCTGAAGTAGTTAGATTGCATCTTGTTGTCAGAATGTCATGTGGGCATTAATATATTCCTTTTTGGGGAGAAACCTGAAGTGTTTTTTTAACTAGTTCTTTCATTCCTGTTTTGCTACTATGTTATGTACTTATGTTATTTCCCGATCTTTTCTAGATATGCTTCTTTCATTTTTTAACATGAACTTTATTCTCTGCAGGTGGTCAAACAAGCATCAGGTACATTCACCATATTATTGTAATTCAACTTTCAAAAGTCATGAATTTTATGAAATGATGCTGTTCAATTTATGTCAGCCTTCCACAGATGAGCATACATTCTTACACTAATAGAACTTGTTCTTTTTAATGTTCTAAGTATTTGTGCAAGATAGTGTTATTAGGCCTTCTTATTTCAGTTTTAAAAGCTAAATCATGATGTGTTAAGAACAGATATGTTTACTGTGCAAAGGTTAGGGTCTTAAAAAATTCTAGAACTTTAAGTTGGTCCTCAAAAATATATTTTCCTATTGCAGTTTCAGATTCCCAAGTGTGGATGGTTAGTCCCATTATTCCCATATGCTTGTATTCAGCAATTAACATCCTTGCAGCGAGTTTATATAAACATGGTTAGACATTTTGGGTTAGCAAAGTCAAGTCCAAGAGTTGGTATGGGTTGGACCTTAAGTTGTTACATGATATGGAGGTTCAACATCTATAAATCTGCATGTTTGGGCAGATAGTTGATGAGGCATTTAGTCCAGAACGAAGTTGATCTGATCTGTGAAACAGTTTCAGTTGAGGTGAACTTTGATAACGACCTGACATTGTATATATTGTAGCTTCTTCTGTATGCATATCTTAATGCTTTGCTGATGTTGCATTTAGCTTCTGCTAAATTGTTCTTTATACTCTTTTGATGACTATCTTTCCTTGTTAGGGAGTATCAATCTTGTACTAGTTCCTTTTTGTTCCTTTACATTCTTGGGAGGTTCGATAAGCATTGAAGACTTGGCATGAAATCTTTTGAAGCTGAATTTGATTATCATATTCTGGTTATCGGAGCATTGTCAATGCTAAATCACTTTAATATTGGAAAGACAGATAACTAGCTTTGTCATGATGCACCTATTAATTCCACCAATATCTTATCTTTTCTGTGAGTATTATTTTCTAGGCCATACTGGAGATGCTACTTTCCAAACACTCAGGCCATCATATATGTTGTTGATTCAAGTGACACAGATAGGCTGGTAACTGCAAAGGAAGAATTTCATGCCATTCTCGAGGTGTGATTCACAATGCACGAGGCATTTGATCTATAACAGGCATCTGAGATACATTTCCTGACATGACATACATAATGTAGCTTCATGTACTGATTCCTTCTAGATGCTTTGGGCCAAAGAAACAAGCAGAAATTCAAACATTTCTCACAAGTTAATTCGATGATTGTTCAATGCTATTTGTAGTACTCGAGCAATGCACTTGTTTATTATTTTTTAAATGATGAGTAGATGAAAGCCATATGTGCTTTGTAATAAATTTCAAGTGGTGGACAACTTTTTTAATTACCAAGGAGATTAGTTGGGCACTGTGTAGTTTGGCAAGCGGTACCTTCTTTTGATAGGTTGATACTTATCGAGTTCATTAGGCGATCTGTTGCAAATATAACCATGAAGTATCTTAGTTATGTTCAAAAGGAACTGATGCATTCCTTCATTTGATGCTAGTGGTATTGCCTGTGCTGCATAATGCAGTGTTAACATCTTCATGTTTGGACTTTGGAACATTGTACCATTCACATGTTGTACTTAAGTCTTTCCAAGGCTCCTGATTCGCCCATTTCAAATTTTCTGGTTTTGATGAAAGACTACTAACCAGAGTTTTGTTTGATACCTATTGTTCATTAGGTACTTGTAATGAAAGACCAGGGCAAAATGCTTTTGCCAGACAGTAGTGGTATATGTAAATTTCACATTAATTGAGTTCATCATTTTTTGATTGAATGCACTTTGCCTGACAGGAGGATGAGCTAAAAGGTGCGGTTGTTCTTGTATATGCAAATAAACAGGTGAAAATAAAACACTTAAAGTTTTTTTAATTGTTCTTTTTTGTTTCTTAATCAAACTTCATTTATGTTTTTAGACCTCAGTGTAGATGACAACTTTGACACTGCCCCCAGCACTTCAACATATAGATTGCTACTAACTTTCTATGATCTGCACCATACTTCATGCACTTCAAAGCATGCCTCTTGTTTATATGACCATTATCTGCCAATTTTTCTGCTATATGAGCTGCCTTCATTTAGACCATTCATGAAGTGTAGTACTTTTTCCATAGGTTCAAGTATAGGCATATTAATTGTCGTTCATCCAAGTAGTTCTTCAAAAGTCCATATGACTTGCAAATACTCTTTATAAATATTATTGAAAGTAGATTTTGTTCTGCAGTTAATCTGCTACAAGTTTTTAGGTTTTTGGATACCCTCTGTATCTATTGTACTGGATCTCCTATAGTTAGTGGCATAATGTCTTATTCATTGTTTATCTCTGGATTTGCAGGATCTTCCAGGTGCACTTGATGATGCTGCCATAACTGAATCATTAGAACTACACAAGATTAAGAGTCGTCAATGGGCGATTTTCAAAACTTCAGCCATAAAAGGGGAGGGGCTTTTTGAAGGCTTGGATTGGTAAGTTCTGTGAATTTCTTCCTTCTTAAATAAGGAGAAAGATGGTTTTTTTCTCAATAACCTGATAGGATTGAATGGATAGATACACTGCGGGAATGTCTAATGTCTTTTAACAAATAATTTATGTTCTTGTAAAAATTACGGCCCATTTTTGTTGTGAACAAATGGACCTTTACTATACTGTGCTCCAAATGAAACTGTATTTGAAAAATAATGCAAACATGCTTAATTCTCAAGGCAAAAAAAAAGCATTATTATGCAATTCCTGCATGATGTACCATTTGGGAGCATGTGGGCAAATCTTTCTGTTCTGTTTAGTTAGGCTGTTGTGTTACTGGTTAGAGAGAGAGGACTGCATGCAAAATCGTAGGAAGTAATTGAAATATATTGTTTGTAAATCACAAAACATGATCGACAATCATGATTAGTGCATTAATGTTATTAAGTAATAAATCATAGCACCTTTCTGGTAACCAACAGTGGTCAATTACAGTGTGAAAACTCTGCAAAAACTTTTGTAGGAACTTTGGAAATGTTTGGATGGTCCAACTTAAATAAAACTGGTTTGCTATTGTTGCAGGCTCAGTAATGCGCTCAAATCTGGAAGCAGCAGTTAATTGTAGGAGCCACCATCCCATGAATCATTATTTGACGGCAAGGATCAGAGAGGATGCTCTCCTTTTGTTCACAAGTCGGCGCAAAATCCCATTCTCTTTATTCAACTCCAGAAGTTTTACACCCAAATTATCTGTAAAGTGCTTGTTGAAGTGTTTGGATACGACATTTAGTTGTACCATCATATTGAGCTCAAGAATAGGTTTGTAGAAAAATATTGAGCAAAATGTCAAGACTTGAGAAGACTGGCTTTACCAGTACACCCTCCCTTCTTGGTTTTGTGACATTTTTTCCTAATTAAACACACCTACTTTTCACCTTGTCTAAAGCTTATTTTCTTCCATATTTGGTTTCTTGTGATTTGAGGAAAAATTTCTGTTTGTTACATAATTGAAAGGAGAACTTATCATATGTCAGATATTTTTCAGTCCTACTTGTGCTTAAGCATGTAATAATTTCACCTATATGATGTTTACTGTTTGTGCCATGCCGTCGAGTTAAGGTTACTACTGATTTAATGATGCCATTCGCTTTGATTGGGTTTGCCTGGTATTGGCCTAGTTTCTGCTTCCATACCTACGTTCTGCTCCCAACTAGAGTTCTAGATCTTGCCTTAGAACCTGACCTGACGCAAGAGTGAGTCGATACGGGCGATGCTAAAACTCGATCTTGTCCAGTTCCACCTATAACTCTACTATCAACACATTAGAGAGAATTGTTTTACAAGTGATAATATTTGTTATTTTGACAAATGATAACATACTCAACACAAACGCTTATATGTACCCCACATACTAACATAAGAATAACAAAACACACATAAAAATAAAAAAGATCAAAAATCAATTCTGCTATCTTTCTTTATATCGACACGCTCTAATTTTCTTGGTGTATATATATGCAAATGTACATGGAATATGATGCTAGAACCTTGTGTAATGGTAATCTCATGTCCTAGGCTGCATTTGGGTTTCAAATTGCTTAGTCTAATCTATGTGTTGGAGATTTTTTTACATGTGTTTGTTACAAATCACCCATATAAAATAACTGTCCCATGAAAGTAGACCCTGATATGTTTTTTTGCAACGACAATAGAATTGACAACAAAATCTCTAATCCAAAATACCTTTAGTATAATAGGTTGTCACCAAACTACAATATAACTAAGGACATGTTGGTTTGATACTCTAGGTTGTCATGTCAAAAATTGGTAATGACCAAATGTGGGGCATGACCCAAAAAATTTGGTAGCGACCCAAACAATAGACAACATTTGACAAATTTTGACTCACATGGAGAGAAAAAAGAAATTGACAAGCCAAGTTTGAGTTAAGGATTTCTTTACCTCAATTTTGGCAAAAAAATTTAGCTAAAACACATAAAAACTATCAATTTTTGAGTCATAGCCAAACTTTGGTCTCCAACTAAACAAAAGTCAAATTAGTAGGACATGACCAAATATTAATTGAGCAAATTAGGACTACAAACCAAACATACCTTAATATCAATATTGGTTTTAAGAACAAATAGAATTTTATTTATAGTAATATTTAAAAAAAATTAAAAAAATTTTTACTATCGTATTTATTGTTACTTCACTACAATTCCAACGATGACCCTTATCTCTCTCAAACTGAGAAAAAAAACCCTCGAAGTTGTCCAAATTAATATGGTTGGGACTATGACACTTTAGATGATAGCTACCCCGTGAATTGACATCATCTCCTAACAATATATTAGATTGAGATGTTTTAGTTGGGAATTGTGGGGTATCATCGAAACATGACTTGACGACATCTCTCCAGATTAGAGGGATACTGTGACCTAACTTGGTATAGACCTTCCATGGCATTTTCAACTAAGTTGTAGTTTTTCAGAATTTTTCAGATCCTACTCCCCACTGATATGTTATTAATTGGTAGGTAATTGGTCAGTTTTTGCTCGGTTTCTGTTGAGGACTGCACCAGGGGTCCCATGTGAGGATGTCTCTCAAGGAGCACGTGGCTTGAGATCTCTCCGAATGAAAGACCACTCCCAAGATAATTGTCCTTGGGTCTCTGTAGGAATGACCTTAACCTCCTGAAAATATTGTCCTCGGGTTGGGATGTTAGGACTATAGGGGCCAAGGCCTCGAGCATGACTCTAGTCTTTAGGGCGTAGGCCCTAGGAGAATTTTCCGCAGGTCCTCAAGAATGGCTCTAGGCACTTGAGGCCTCTGACAAGTTGTCTCATCGAGCCTGTTAAGGTTAGTGGGGCCTTCAAAGATTGAGCTTTACTCTAGATGAGGGCTGACGAGAACACTTGTCAACGATCCGTTACTCCCCAAGCGTTTAAAGGATTATTTCACCTTTGGTCCAAAGACTTCAGGATGGGCACCGAAGACATTTAGGGTATGTTTGATTTGTTATTCATAGTAATCTTATCAAAATTTAGTTATGATCAAATTATGGTATGATCAAATTTTGGTAAAAATGAAGATGTTTGGTTTGTAGTCAATATTAGCTAAATTTTGATAATTGGTGTGCCAAACTTTGGTGGCTAAAAACTTCGTTCTCAAATTGACCTGTGAAATCAACACACATTGGCAAGACAAGAAAGATTAGTTAAACTTTAACTATAATCCGAACGACGGTCAAATGTTGAAAGCATGACCAAAGTTTAACAAGATAAAACATTGAAGCAAATTAAACACACCCTTAATATTTTCATGGGGCTATAAATACCCCTTGTATCATCTTATTTTGTAACATTTTGCTCATCTATTTTAATTTTATTATTCACTCTTAATAAGAGCACCACATTGTACCACATCACTCTTTTTTCTATAGCCATTAGATATTCTCTCATACAATTTAGACCTTACAATCATGTCCTCTTCCCATATATGTTTCTTTATTATAAATCCATACTCAAACTTCACTTCAAATAATTTTATATTGTTCTCCTCTATTCTTCACAAGGCCAAAGAATTTCATTTTTCTGCTAAAATTGGAACAATTTTTATAGTTTATCTAAAAACATATCTTACCATCTCTGTCCTGTAACAATGGTTTTGTGCAAATCATACATGCAACAACATATGGATTTATACTAGTTTGATAACATAAGAAACACCTATACAAGAGTGTGCCTTGGAGACTCGTCCCCTTGAGATTGTAATATAGCCAAAAACGTGTCTCGCAAGAGAACAATGACAATGCAGTACGTGAGTATGTCGTCCTTCTTCTGAGATTGGATTAACAAAATAAATCTAGCTAAAAATTGAATCGGGGAGAAATCAGAACGGGGTGGGTGGGTCCGGTGCCTCGACGAGCCTCATCAATTAGAATGCAACTATCAAAAATTAATTTCTGGAATTGTATGCAACTATCAGAAATTAATTTCTGTAAACGTGTCCTAGGTCAGCGGCGACGAACTTGAATTTAGCGGCGACGAACTTGAATTTATAAAGAATGATGGTTCTAATCAAATCTCTTCACCACAAAAAGGACTTAGTTGGAGGAGACGGTAATCATGTTAGAATAATTGCAACCAACACACCTCATAATCTAAGCAAAAATAGCCGAAGCCAAAATTCAGGACTCCAATCCTAGCCAAACACAATAGAAGAGGAGTATCGAGTGGGACGAAAGAGACCTAATTCGGCAGCAGGCAATTACAAAACAAACTTCAACTATTCAATTGATACAACAGCTCAAGTTAGGTTCAACTATTCAACTGAAACAACAGCTCAAGCTTCCTAACTTCTTGGTGCAGTCTCGAAGAAAATATAACAGACAGTTTGACTTCAGTGAGAGAAATCAGCAATATACTTGGAATAACAAATCATCTCAACTACTGCATTTCGAAAATTGACTGAATGGACAACTTATATAATTCAAGCACAACTAAAAAAGCTGCTGCTACACAATTTCAACTTGCCAGTTCCAATCAAACAGAGAAATTGACATAATAGCAAAATATTTCACTTAAGCAGAAACTGAGACGATCACAACAACCAGAAATAAACATTCATTCAATTGGTCAAATGAGCAGTATTCACAGTTAAAGCTTGCAGATGTTTCAATAGATGGATCAATTTAACACAACTGCAGTCAATTCACTCCATTCGTTCATCAGCTCCATTTAACAAACACACTTCAACATCAACGAAGATACAAACAAAGTTCTAATTGGAGTTTTACTAAATTCTCAACCCAGTACAAACATCACAGGAATACAGATAGGGGTGAAGGGGAGAATGGGATCAGAGAGAGGAATTGTTGCCCAATGGGATGTGGATTCGGTGAAGAACGTCGACGAGGTGGGGTCGTGGAGCCCAGTCCTTGCCGTGGATGACGAAGCAAGGTTCTTGGTGCTCTGGTCGATGTAGAAGGCGACAACTGGAGTTGGTCGAGGATGAAGTGGTCATCAGAGCTGTGGTCGACGATGCAATTGGTGGCACGGCGTAGAGGCGGCGGCGGAATGGCGGTTGCCTCCCAATTTTCATGACTGAATCTAGCATAAACAGGTGGAAAAATATCTGAAAAATAAACACAATTAGAAGAATTATCAGGTTGTCTCTCAATTTACACTAAGTCAAGGACACATCAACAAGAATAAGATTTCTCTAGAACCCCAATATTATAAACTTGTTGGATTTTATTTTTCTCTCGCTTGACTTTGAGTGACCCATTGTACTGTTACTTCTGGTCCTGAAGTGCTTGTGACACGTAAGATTGTGCTATTGGGAATTCTATCCCTATCCCTCAATAGTTCTAACTTTTTTTTCCCAGTTTGGGTTCTTTGGAGTTTGGATAGGGCTAGTGCCAATTTTAACAGAAAATTTGTAACAGCTCTTTGGTGGGTTTGAGGTCTAAAAGTTAGAGATGAGTTGGGTGGAGCAGTTTTTGTTAGACAAATACTTCACCTGCAATTCGCATGCACCGCCTGCTCCTGCGTATGCTACCGAGTCCACGGCGTACACGTCTCCACAATTGCATGCATGCAGCGCTACGTTCGTGCAGGTGGTTAGCTCCTCAAGTGCACAACGTCTCTCTCTCCATCTGTTACGTTATCTATTGCTTGCATGTAACCAACTATGTATTATTCTATTGAATGGAATTGATGTGTGTGGCTTAAGTCAAACTTACATAGTATTAGAGCACCACTGGGTTTATTCCTGCTTAACCTGTCTGTTTCTTTCTATTCTACGCTTGACTAGGTGCATGTGAGCATCGCGTGGATCGTGCAAGTACAAGCAATCCTGTTGTACAACATGGGCGATGTCTGGACGAGTGAAGGTGAGGTATTGCAAGCCGCTGGCGAGGCTGCGATAGAAGGTAGGATCTGAAACAGGAGTGCCAGTATTTGCTGAAAGTTTAGCACGAGTGTCAATGGGAGTAGAACAGGGTTTGCAATGTAGCATTCCAGCACATTTTAGAAGAAAGAAAGAAGCCTATTGTGCAACGAGAGACTGAAATACCGATAAAGTGGTGAATGGCACCCATGTCGATCATAGAAAATTCATGTTTGAGAGAGCCAATGATACGATGGAGCAGGGGGGAAGAGGAAGCGGTCAGGATGATATCATCAACATAAAGAAGAAGATAGGCTGTCTCAGTGCCACGATGAAGAATGAATAGGGAGCTATCGCACCTTGAGGTAGTGAAACCAATTTTAGAAGCAAAGCCGGTGAAGCATTGAAACCATGCTCGCGGGGCTTGCTTAAGAGCGTAGAGGGATTTGTTAAGACGACAGACGTAGTTTGGATGATGAATGTCAAGGAACTTGGAAAGTTGCTGGCAAAACATGACTTTATCAAGATGGCCGTTGAGAAAGACATTCTTAACGTTGAGTTGATGTACTGGCCAGGAATAAGAGGCAGCGAGACTGACGATGAGGCGAATAGTGGAAGGCTTGACAACCGAGCTAAATGTTTCGTCGAAATCAATACCAGGTTGTTGCGAGTAACCACGCACCACCCAACGTGCTTTGCAGCGAGAGAGAGAACCGTCCAGATTGAATTTGTGTTGAAAGATCCATTTTCCAGTGACGATGTTGGCGTCGGCAGGGTGAGAAACAAGGGTCCAGGTGTTGTTTGCAATGAGAGCTTGGTATTCGGCAACCATGGCTTCATGCCAATTTGGATTTGTGAGTGCGACTTGATAGTTGGAGGGTAACGGAGATAATCCAGCGGTGGCAATATGTAAGTTAAATTGAGAGCTTAGGTATGCGGAAGCCATATTTTGCACGCGTGATCATGGGGTGAGTATTATGAGGGGGGTGACTGGTTGGGTTGTCGTGGCTGGGAGACAAGGTAGGTGATGTGGTCATAGGATGGAGACCGGTGATAGACAGCATGGAAAGATGTGGAAAGCTGTAGAGGTTTGGAAGGTCAGCGGTTAAGGAGAGATGTTGCTGTGTTGAGAGATTCGATGCAAAAGGAGGGAGGAAGGTGGGCTTGAAAAAGCACATTCAGCCTTACCGTTTTGTTGAGACGTGTATGGGCAGGAAAGATGGATATGGATGCCATGAGAGGCAAAGAAGGACCGAGAGGCGGTATTGTCGAATTCATGGCCTTTATCACATTGTAAGGATTTAAGGAGGAGTTGAAACTGAGTGGTAACATAAGCATGAAAATTCTTGAGAAGGGAAAACACTTCGGATTTTTGATGAAGAGGAAAAGTCCAAACATAGTGAGTAAAATCATCTAAAATGACAAGGTAATACTTGAAACCACAAATACTATAAATTGGAGAGGTTCAAACGTCACAATGAACAAGTTCAAATGGAGATGTTGTAGAAGAATTAGAAGGGCGAAAAGGAAAACGTACATGGCGCCCCAAATGACAGGCATGACAAAGTGGGGAGCCAAGCTTATTGCAGGAGATGTGGGAGGAATGCTGCAGATGTGAAATGGTGTGGCGACTCGGATGGCCTAGGCGGCGATGCCACAGATCGCTGGGCGCGTCAATAGTGAGGAGAGCGGAGGTAGATGGCGAAACAGGGCGGAAGTGAAGCGGATAAAGATCCCCTGAGCTGTTACATTGAAGAATCACTGTCTTGGTGTGCAGGTCGTTCACAGAAAAGCCGAAAGTGTCAAACTCGATGGAACAACGATTATCAGTAGTAAACTTTCGTACATACAGAAATAAGATTTATAAAAAGACGAGGAGCAACTAGGACATTGTGAAGAACAAATGGAGTGGATGAGTGTTGTTGGTTGCGGCAGCTTCTCCATGAGCTCCATCGTCCTCTTTCAAAAGCCACTGTTGTCTATTGTGCCAACATGAGTGTTGTCTACCTATTTTCCAACCCAGTGCATCATCGCCGGACAAAACACATCGAGATTGACATCCATTTTGTCAGTGAAAAGGTAGCCCTCGGTGATGTTCGTGTCTTCCACGTTCCTTCGAGTTCTCAGTTCACCGACATCTTCACCAAGGGTCTCGCGACACCACTATTCATCAACTTCAGAACCAACCTGAACGTCCAACCAAACGCCGTCCAGTCTGCGGCAGGGTGTTAAGACAAATACTTCACCTGCACTTCACATGCACCGCCTGCTCCTACGTATGCTACTGGGTCCACCTGCATGCACGTCTCTGCACCTGCATGCATGCAACGCTATGTCCATACTAGTGGTTAGCTCCTCAAGTGCACAACGTCTCTCTCTCTCCGTCTGTTACGTTATCTCTTGCATGCATGTAACCAACTATATATCATTCTATTGAATGGAATTGATGTGTGTGGCTTAATTCAAACTTACAATTTTGACTTATATCCCTAAATAAGTTGAAGCTCTCTTGATAAGTCCCTGAAATCTCTAGCTCGATTTTAACTTATCTAAACAGGTGAAAGGGGAATAAAATAGGCCAAACATGCCCTCTAGTCCGCACTGCTTATAATATAAATCATGAATCGAAGACTCTAATCAAGTTTCATGTATGAGGAGGTATTGGCATAAGTTGCTCCATAATATTTAACTTTGCACCGAGGGGTGGATGAAGGGGTAGAAAAATGGATATGTTGGATGGTTCTGGAAACACAAGCCCATAGAGATATAGATTTTGCTTTGACTCCTATCTAACCTGTGTAATCCGAATCGACTCGGGAAGAATTTTTTTTATGAATAACTCAATAAAAACAATCAAAAATTAACCTAAAATTTTTAAAAATTTCAACAAATAAATATTTGGTAAGATTGTGAGTGGGATTCAAACTCAAGACCAACGGGTGAAGTTTGTGTCTCCAAACCAGTTAGGCTAGGACACATTTCTGAAAGTCATTGTCATTGCACAGATTAATACTTTACTTAATCATTGATTGCTCAAATATAAACAACACATATCACATTATTGTATATTCGGGTAATAAGTGTCCTATGATTGTAAAAAGATTTACTTTTAATAAAAAAAAGTTGTACTTTGGAGACAACTTACTCTACAATATTATATTCTTTTTATATAAATTTTATTAATATATAATTATAAAATGTAAGGATTAGAATTGTATCTTGATTACTGTAAAAACTTAAAACATAGAGAAAGCTTTGCAAAGATATTTATTAATTTCCATATGGATGCAGTACTATCCATTCAAGAGTATGAGTGCGTTTTTCTTCTTGGAAGCGTCAATCTTGCGAAGTGCTGACAAATCAATCAGCGAGGATCAGCATGCTAATAAGCTAGGGTTTCAGTTGCGACCCTCTCTCGCGACTGAAAGTTAGGGTTTCAGTTTTCACAGAAGAGTGCAAAGGCAAAAGTTTTGGTTTTCACTACAAAATCTTGATGCGGTAGATAAAATAGAAAGTTACACGCGTCTGTGATAGTTGCAAAAACAATTGGAATGAGGCCCACAGTAGCAAAAGGTGATCAAACTGCGGTGCACCACCTGACCCTAGTAGAGAGTGTCAATCTCGCCTAGAAGATTATTTATAGTATTCCTCTCTACCTCATTTCAATCCGGGTTGAGTCACGGCATGTAATTGCATCTATCCCTCTTCTCTTTGCGGCCACAATATAAGTAGTTTCTATCCACAGTGTCGTAGGCCCAAGACGTACTTACTCTAACATCACCTCGACATCTGCCATAAAGTCATCTATGTCAGAGGCATCGTCGGGTTAGTTGAACTCCTCCGCAGGATGCATTGTTGAGTACGTGTCTCTATGGGAAGAGCAATAACAAAGACGTCTGCAGCAACACATGTGTTGAACTTCGTGCATGTTGATCGACAACTCCTCATGAAGTCGAGCTGCTCACGAAGTGATCCGTTTGAGACCTAGCCTTGGTTTTCGCACTAGGCTCGCCCAGATTCTAATATGCGGAATAACGGGATCTTATTCGGAAATACCGAAACCCAAAGTAATTGCACAACTCTTTATTTCAAAGAGGGCTTACACGTCGAACGTTAGGCATACTTGCCTACATCAAAAGAATTATAAATGTCTAAAGTTTAAATAAGTTCTATGACTCTTTGATTGTATTCCATGATCTAAACTAGACATATTACAAGGTATTTATAGTCCAATCGCATGAGTACGTATCAAACTCAATAACCTAATCGTATTAGACTCATATAACTAACTAACTAATCATAAACAGATAAGATTAGTTATATATATTCGGATCAGATTACAATTCCGAACAGATAACAAATTCCTTTTCATGGTCGCGAAACCTTTCCTAACATGGTTAAGGTCGTGAAGCCATATGCGATCAGAACTTGAAGATCCCCCCGGATCATGACTTCCTTGTTGAGAAGGAGCCAACCCCTGTTGCGACCTCTCGATCAAACTGGAGATGTGGAAATTGGGCTTGTCCATGTTCTTTGGTGTACCACTTTGCCGCACGTGCTCGTTGATCTTTCCGACCGATTCGAAAAGTCTCCTTGGTGCCACTGCGAGTGGTAGTCACTTTCTTCTCCAGAATCACATCTTCACGTAGAGGTTCGTCTCGTTGATAGATCAAGTCTTCAACAGATGGTACTATGGTATCTGGCTCATCATCCAGCATTGAAGACTCGAAGAGTTTGAGGTGCTCAACATTGACAACGGAGTAAATATCCATGTATGGAGGTAACTCGAGATGACAAGCATTATTACCTACTTTCCGCAATATCGGAAAAGGACCATAACGAATGGGTTTGAGTTTCTTACCTTCACCTTTAAGTCTCTCCTTACTCATATGTAACCATATCATATCACCTTCTTGAAATTGCGCATCAACTCGGTGCCGATCATGTCGCGCCTTGTACTTGAGTTGAGCTTTCAGCAAGTTCTGTTCAACCTCACGATAGAGTCGTTGAATACCTTTCAGGAACTTTTGTGCTCGATCCTGATCAGATGCTTCCTTGCTGTTCTGTGCTGAGGTAGGGATCACAAACTCCATGTCGAATGGATTCTGTGGTAGAAATCCTAAACAGATCTCAAACAGCGACTTTCTAGTCGAACCATTGTAGCTTCTAGGCCCCTAAAGAGTGTTTTAATAATTAATGACAACTACAAATGCTACACTAACTTTACCTGCCTAGTTGTGTCAAGAAGAGACTTAAAAGACAGGTTAATGAAAGGCGAAGAAAGAGCCTCATGATGAAGAAAGGGCATTGATCAAAAGGGCAAAGGTACGAAATAGGGTCTTTTCCTTTTTTACCAGTCTAAGGTGTTTTGAGAAGAATTTTGACCGGATTTTAGGATAGTTGCCGTACTATTAAGAGGAGCATGTGGTGTATCACAGAATACTTCATCTATGTGTCACAAATCATAAAATCAACTTGTATTGCATACTAGAAGATCATATACTTTGAAAATGCTTGTTTCAGCTCAATTCTGCTCAGCACTGTCTCACTCGGTCTGATCGTATATTGGACCGGTCTGACCGAATTCACGGACTGACCGAATAGAATTCTCGGACTGACCGACGTTATGTCTAAGTATCGTGTATTCCTTTAAAAGGTCGGTCTGTCCGTAGTTGAGACCTAGGTCAGACTCTTGGAACTTCTTGATTTATCTTTCTGTTGTTTTTGAGCTATGACGGTCTGACCGTTTGATTAGACCGGTCTGACCGAGAAATCGGTCTGACCGTGCTTTTGAACTACGGTCTGACCGTATGGCCGGTCTGTCCGTATTTTTTGGCCTGACCGTATAAAGTGTCCAGAAACTATGTCGTCTCTGGACAGTTTCACGATCTGATCGAAATAGACTCCGGTCTGACCGTGTGTCTGCCTGACAAGGGCAGTTGAGCATTTATTGCGCCTGTTTAATGCCGTTGCAATTGCGGCGGTCTGACCGAGCTTATACTTGCGGTCTGACCACCAGGTGATCTTTTTCTCCCAACGGCCTGTAACGACTATATTTATTGTGGGGGATATATATACTCCCATGCACGGCCCTGTTCACAACTTTTAGCATAATCTTGAGCATTGTCATCATCCTTGAGAGCTTAAGCTAGTTTCATACACTCTAGGGTTCAAATTCTCGAATTTGTGAGAGTGTGCATTTGAGATCTTCTAGTGGATTGCATTTAGATCATTAAATCAATCTTGTGGCACTAGAAGAAGGCTAAGTGATCATCACCGGCTTGTTACTCTTGGAGTTTGCCGGCTCCTAGACGGTTAGGAAAAAGGTTTTTGAGAGCTCTTCAAGGAAGATTGTGAAGAAGCCTCAAAACGTCTTGTGAAAGGGTTGAGCACGCCTTGCCGGAGCGGTAAAGTACATCCTTAGTGAAATCGAGGTTTGGATAACTCATCACACTAATCCGGCTCAAGATCTAGGTCACTTCTTGAGAGAAGGTTGACTAGATAGAGGAGTGGTTAGAGATTTGAGTTTGCCTCAACGTGGATTAGGGGTGATCGACAAATCACCGAGACCACGGGATATATCCTTCTGTTGAAATTGTGCTTTGTTCATCTTGTGTTATTTATTTGCTCTCATTTTCTATAAATTGTTTGTTTTATTGATAATTTGTTAAAATCGCCTATTCACCCCCCTCTAGTCGATATCCTAGATCCCTTTCAATTGGTATCAGAGCGAGGACTCCTTTATTAGTGGATTTAACCATCCCGGAGTAGGATAAAGATGGCTAGTGAGGGTCGGATCAATATTGGCAAACCACCACTCTTTGATGGATCTAACTATACTTATTGAAAAACTAGAATGATGGTTTATCTTAAAGCCATGGGTGGAAAGATTTGGAAAGTGGTGGATGAGGGTTTTGCAATTCTTGATGATGATGACATGACTAACCTAGATAGAGATAATGCCTTAGCTAATGCTCAAGACATGAATGTTCTTTATAATGCTCTAAATCTAGGTGAATTTAATAGAATTTGTAAACTTGAAACGGCCCATGATATTTGGAAAAATCTTATGGATATTCATGAAAGAACCTCGATGGTCAAGGATGCTAAATTATTTATCCATAAGGGCCAATTTGAAAAGTTTGCTATGTTGCCTAATGGAGATGTATCGGAGATGTTTAACCGATTAAATAACATAGTAAATGAGTTAAAAGGGCTTGGTATGGAGGTCACAAATGTGGAATTTTGTCATAAGTTTCTTAGAGCTTTACCTTCAAAATATGACACAATTGTAACCTTACTTGTGCGTTCAAACTTGAAGAGTGTGACTTTGTTGGAAGTCTTGAGTGAGATTCTCATTCATGACATATTCAAGAAATCTCAAGAAGAAGTGAAAGATGAGGCTTCCGACTCCAAGAAAAAGAACATAGCACTAAAAGCTCAAGCTTCCAAAAGGGAAGACAATGAAGAAGAAAGTGATGAGAGAGACACCGATGAGGAAATGGCTCTCTTTGTGAGAAGGTTCAAGCGGTTCATGAAGAAGAGATATCAAGGAAAGTCCTTCAAGAAAGGACAATCATCCAAG
This sequence comes from Pharus latifolius, assembly GCA_019359835.1. NCBI lineage: Eukaryota > Viridiplantae > Streptophyta > Magnoliopsida > Poales > Poaceae > Pharus > Pharus latifolius. Next base: position 69,265,515 of record CM033326.1, on the reverse strand, counting down.
AGGAACCCATTTGAAGAGAGAAGATGCTTTGATTGCGGTGAAAAGGGTCACATCTCCACACAATGCAAAAACAAGGAAGAAGAAAAATCAATGAAGAAGAAGAAGTACGAAAAAGAAGGAGAAAGCAAGAAGAAGGTTTTCAAGAAATATTATAAGAAGAAGAAGGATGGACAAGCTTGCTTCATTGAATGGGATTCAGATGCCTCAAGTTCCGATTCCGATGATGAAGATGAAGCATCACCCAAAGGACTCGCCGCGGTAGCTATCAAGGAAGCTCCATCTCTATTCTCCACTCCTCATTGCCTCATGGCTAAAGGAGAATCGAAGGTATCATGTGACGAAGATGAATATACTTATGATGACCTAGTTGAGATGATCACCGGTTTTGATGACTATATGAGTAAAGAGAAAGAAAAATTCAAGAAATTGAAGAAGAGATACAAAACTCTTCAAAATTCCTATGAGGAGCTAAACACATCTCATGAGAGTCTCAAGGAAACTCATGAGATGCTTAAGGAAGCTCATGACTCACTACTTACTCATAAACCCAACAAAACGGGTAATGAAATAGGCATCACTTGCAATATTTTGAATGACTTGCCCATAATGTCTACTTCTAGCATATCTACATCTTGTGAAGATTTAATTGAATTCCCATCTAGACCTAAAATTGATGATAATGTGCTTAGTCTTGAAAACAATAAACTTAAGGACAAAATTGAAAAACTAACCAATGATCTAGCTAAATGCTATGTAGGAGAATCAAAATTAAGACATCTTCTAGATAGTCAAAGGTTTTCCTTGAGAAAAGAAGGATTAGAATACATTCCTAAAAAGGGAAAACATGCTTTTGTCCCATCTAAAACCGTATTTGTAAAGGAAAAGGGATATTGCAACAAATGTAAAAGTTTAGGTCACATTGAAAAGAATTGCCATGCTAGCAAAAGTAATTCATCTCTTGTATTCAATTCTTGCTATGTTTTAAAGAAAATGAACAATGGCGATGTTAAAGCCAAATTTGTTGGAACCTCGATCATTGTTGCCAAAAAGAAAACCATTTGGGTCCCAAAATCCTTGGTAACTAACCTCCAAGGACCCAAAAAGATTTGGATACCTCAAAGGACCTAACTTTGTTTTGTAGGTAAATTACAAGGCCGGAGGACAACATTGGGTGCTCAATAGTGGATGCACTCAACATATGACCGGTAATCACAACATGTTCTCCTCTCTAAATAACGAAGGTGCGGAATATGACAAGATTACGTTTGGAGACAATAGCAAAGGAAAGGTAAAAGGTTTAGGTAAAATTGCCATCTCAAACGACCTCTCCATATCTAATGTATTGCTTGTTGAATCTCTAAATTTCAACCTCTTATCCGTAGCTCAACTTTGTGATCTTGGATTTATATGTGTATTTTATCCAAAAGAAGTGATTATCACTAGTATTGATGATAATAGGTTGATTTTCAAAGGTTTTAGACATGGCAACCTCTATTTAGTTGATTTCAATTCAAATGATGCTAATCTTGGTACATGCTTGTTTACTAAATCTTCTAAAGGTTGGCTATGGCATAGAAGGCTTGGGCATGTTGGAATGAAACAACTAAATAGACTAGTTAAACATGATTTAGTTGTTGGTTTAAAAGATGTAAAGTTTGAAAAAGATAAATTATGTAGTGCTTGCCAAGCCGGAAAACAAGTTGCAAACTCACATCCAACTAAAAGCACAATGTCAACTTCTAGTCCACTTGAATTATTGCATATGGATTTATTTGGACCAACTACTTTTGTGAGCATTGGTGGCAATAGTTATTGTCTTGTCGTTGTAGATGATTTTTCTAAATATACATGGATATTCTTTTTATATGATAAGTCAATTGTGTTTAACACTTTCAAAAGCTTTGCTCAAAGGGCCGAAAATGAATTTAGCTTCAAGATCAAGAAAGTGAGAAGTGACAATGGCTCTGAATTCAAGAATACCAAGGTTGAAAATTGGTGTGATGATAAAGGTATCAAACATGAGTTTTCGGCCAAGTATACACCGGAGCAAAATGGAGTAGTCGAACGAAAGAACCGGACATTGATAGACATGGCAAGGTCTATGCTTTCGGAGTACAATGTTTCAGACACCTTTTGGGCCGAAGCAATCAACACCGTGTGCCATGCATCAAATCGTCTTTACTGTCATCGACTACTAAAGAAAACTCCTTATGAGCTTCTCATTGGAAGGAAGCCAAACATTTCCTACTTCCGAGTGTTTGGATGTAAGTGCTATATCTTGCGGAAAGGTACACGCTTATCTAAATTTCAAAGTAAGTGTGATGTAGGATTTTTATTAGGATACTCATCAAATAGCAAAGCATATCGTGTCTACAACCAAAACTCCGGTTTGGTTGAGGAGACACATGATGTTGAATTTGATGAGACTAACGGCTCTCAAGAGGAGCAAGACAATTTGGATGATGTAGGTAATGAAGGGTTGAGAGTGGCAATGAAGAACATGACCATTGAGGATATCAAGTCGAAAGAAGATAGTGATCAAGATGAAGATCCATCCACTCATGCTATTCCCTCTTCATCAACTCCTCAATATGAAGATCAAATAGTTGAAGTGGTCAATGTGGAAGACTCCTCTCAACAACAACCGGAAGTACCTTCTACCTTTATCTCACAAATCCCAGTTGATCATCCAAGAATTCATCACTCAATTTCCAAAGATCACCCCGTCGATCAAATTGTTGGTGACTTGCGTAAGGGTGTCCAAACTCGTTCTCGTCTTGCTTCATTTTGTGAAAATTACTCTTTTGTCTCCTCTTTTGAGCCCACACTTGTAGATGAAACATTAAAAGATCCGGATTGGGTGAATGCTATGCACGAAGAATTAAACAACTTCACCCGCAACAATGTTTGGGAATTAGTAGAAGAACCAAATCCGGATGAGCATAATGTCATTGGAACCAAATGGATTTTCAAGAATAAACAAGATGCAAACGGAGTGGTAGTAAGAAACAAGGCAAGATTGGTGGCTCAAGGATACACTCAAGTTGAAGGTTTGGACTTCGGTGAAACCTTTGCTCCCGTAGCTAGACTTGAGGCTATTAGAATCTTGTTTGCTTTTGCTTCATCTCATAATATTAGACTTTATCAAATGGATGTCAAAAGTGCATTTTTAAATGGAAAAATCAATGAATTAGTATTTGTTAAACAACCTCCCGGATTTGAAGATCCTACAAAGCCGAATCATGTGTATAAACTCTCCAAGGCTCTTTATGGTCTTAAACAAGCACCTCGTGCTTGGTATGAAAGACTTAGAGACTTTTTAATTTCAAAAGGCTTTAAAATTAGGAAAGTTGATACTACATTGTTTACTAAGAAAATTGAAAATAATTTCTTTGTATGTCAAATTTATGTTGATGACATCATATTTGGATCTACTAACCAAGATTTTTGCGAGGAATTTGGTAATATGATGTCTAGGGAATTTGAGATGTCTTTGATAGGTGAACTAAATTTCTTTCTAGGACTACAAGTCAAACAACTCAAGGAAGGAACCTTCATCAGTCAAAGCAAGTATGTGAAGGACCTACTCAAGAAGTTCGGACTTGAAGAAGCAAAGCCAATCAAGACACCAATGGCTACAAACGGTCACCTTGTCTCTGACGAAGGAGGTAAACCGGTGGACTCAAAGCTTTATAGATCTATGATTGGTAGTTTATTATATCTTACTGCTTCTAGGCCCGATATTATGTTTAGTGTTTGTATGTGTGCAAGATTTCAAGCCTCTCCTAAAGAAAGTCATTTAATGGCCGTTAAGCGCATTTTGAGGTATCTAAAATATTCATTTAGCATAGGGTTGTGGTATCCTAAAGGTGCAAAATTCGAATTAATTGGATATTCTGATTCCGATTATGCGGGATGCAAAGTGGATAGAAAAAGCACCTCTGGCAGTTGTCAACTGTTAGGAAGATCTTTAGTATCTTGGTCCTCCAAGAAACAAAACTCTATAGCTTTATCAACCGCCGAAGCGGAATATGTTTCCGCGGGTAGTTGTTGTGCACAATTGCTTTGGATGAGACAAACATTGTTGGATTATGGAATAAAATTTGAAAAAGTGCCTCTTTTGTGTGATAATGAGAGTGCGGTGAAAATAGCCACAAATCCAGTTCAACACTCTTGGACCAAGCATATAGATATCCGACACCACTTCCTTAGAGATCATGTTAGCAAAGGTGATGCGGTGGTGGATAATGTGAGAACCGAAGATCAATTAGCGGATATATTCACTAAGCCCTTAGATGAAAGTCGTTTTTGCAAACTTCAAAATGAGCTTAACGTCATTGATATGTCAAATAAGGCTTGAAATGTTGAACTGATATTACTTGTGCTTATAGTATCACTTGTTTGTTTGAACTTCCTCTCTTAGAGCTTTTTAGACTCTTTTATCGGCAATTGAGTAAAGTGATCCAAAATTGTGTTGAGTTATAAGATAAATACTTCCCCTTTGGTGATATTGTCTATATCTCTCTTATAATTATCTTATATTTATTTATCCCCCTATCCAAATCTCTTGAGCATCAAATCAATCAAAATCCTCCAAGACTTTTTGTCCTTCCAGCGGTCTGACCGAATGCATCTCCAGAGAGTATCTTAAATTTCCTGCTTCCAGCGGTCTGACCGGTACCTAGTCTACAGTCTGACCGAAATTTCATGACCAGAGACCTTTTTATCCCGAATCTCTGTCCTTTTCACCCTCTTCCCACTTGTCTTTTTCTCGTGCGCCTCATACTTTTTGTTGGATTCTTCCTCTCCGGTCAAACTCTCGCAAAGCTCGGACGAACCGTGGTTCAAGATCTCCTTCAAACCATGTCGTCTAGGTATTTTTTTCAGATTCTTCTTCGTTATCAATTTCGTCTTCTGTTCATCTTGAGGTTTAGGGCTAATGTGGTGAATCTTGTTTAAATTCTTTCAATATCCTGAAATTGATTCATCCCCCTGATGCAATGAGTATTCTCTCACATATATTTGTCCACATTGCATCTTAATTTCACCTAAATCCCAGAAATCATGCCAAACCCTAACTCTACGGTTGCGCCAGTCTGACCGTCCCTTTTTCGGTCTGACCGACTGCAACAGCAGAGCCAGAGTTTGCTAATCTGTTATCTTATCAATTCAATCTCTCTTACCTCTGAGTATCTAATCTGCTGTATCTCTTGCAAATCTTCTAGTGGTCGTGGTCCTTAAGGAAATGTCTCCGTCCGGACAAATAAGAAGAAATTGGCAAAGCGGCCAAAAAGGGCTCTACCCTCGAGTAGCAGCGACAGTCACGATAACGATTGGGTGCCCTCGGCCGGAGATTCAGAGACAGAACAGTCATCTCATCGTGGTGGATCATCTTACAGCGGCATGGACATCGAGAGTGAGGACGATGAAATAAACGTCCACACTTATCAAGGCCCAAAGAGGAATTGGACTTCAAGCGACTATACAAAGGCGAGGACCATCTACGCCTACAATCATGAGAATGACGCCTCTACTCCTCACTTCCACACGATAACACAGCAGGATGCCTTCTACGGTCACTTGATCCACAAGAATATCTTTGAACACAAATGGATCGAATGGGTTTATGTTGTGAATCAGCCCATCATGACTCCTTTGGTGCAGATTTTCAAGGATATAGGGCTGTATGACTTTGTGGAGCACAGATGCCCATGGAACGCCACTGCCATTCGACAGTTCTATGCTACAGTTGAGATCAGATGGGCGGACCAGCAGATCATGTGGATGACAGGTTCTAGGCGTTATGAGGCCACCTTTGAGGAGTTTGCTGCGGCAAACAAGTTAAACTATGAGGAAATGAAGGAGGGGATCGATATGGAGGATGAGGATTACCTCCATGAGGACGACTGGCTCCAGTTTTATGAGCAGCCGGGAGGTGGACAGTGGATTGTACCTGGCACTGTTACAGGTCTCAAAGTCCTCCCTGCTGTAGTCAACAAAATCGTATGAGCCACGATCCATCCAAACAGTGGAAACCGAGAAGCGGTCCGGGATTACTACTGGAACTTCATCGACCACATCCTCAAGAGTCATCGGATCAACATTGTCTCATTTATCTTGAAGACAATTGAGGATGTCTCGGCGACCACTCTGCCGAATTTCTACTATGCTCCTTTTATCATGTCTTTGCTGCTCCAGAAGACAAAGTTCTCTCGCGGTTCATGCGACATCAGACATCTCGGCTATAAGCCGTTTAGTGTCAACCCGCGCGTCTTGGCTCAAGGCCATGGAGCACAGCATCAGCAGCAGTAGCAGCAAGCTCAGCCTATGCCTCCTCCTCCTCCACCTCAGGCACAGCAGGCAGCTCAGTCTAGCCAAGCCCCCGCCTGGTTTTCACAATTCCAGCAGCAGTTCCATCAGCCGATGATGGATCAGTTTGCTACTCTTCTCCAGGGGCTTGAGCTCACTCGCTCGGATTTGGCGGCATTGAATGATCAGTTCCAGGCCTTCTCGTCATGCCAGGATCAGTTCGAGCAGCGCTTTGATGCCTTCTCCACTCACTTCTACACCCGTTTCCCTCAGACTCCTCACCATCCTTTTGATGATGATGCTCCAGCCGATTCTTAGCTTTTTTTTGCCAATTGATGCCAAAGGGGGAGAGAAGAGAGTAGAAGAGTAGGAGAGATGATGAGAGATGAACCTTAAATGAAAACTTTTGGTGTAAAGTTTTAATTAACTTGTTTAGTTGAATATCTCTTTTATGTGGATGACATTACTTTTATGTTGGTTGACTCTTGTATGAGATTGTTACTGCTTGATATATGAGATATGCTTATGTTATTTTCATATGACCTTGTGATGATAATATCATGTTGTAGAATTGAATGTTGGATGTCTTATTTGTGATACTTCATGCTCATATAATGAATGATTTGAGATAGCATCTTATACACATGCTTGAACTCCACTAAAATGCCAAAATTCTCTTATTCATACTTTTAGGGGGAGTGTCTTATTCTTCGATGCTTATTGTAAAATTCCCTTTATGCTTAAAACTCCTTCATCTACTCTTTATGTTGTCATCAATTACAAAAAAGGGGGAGATTGTAGCTTCTAAGCCCCTAAAGAGTGTTTTAATAATTAATGACAACTACAAATGCTACACTAACGTTACCTGCCTAGTTGTGTCAAGAAGAGACTTAAAAGACAGGTTAATGAAAGGCGAAGAAAGAGCCTCATGATGAAGAAAGGGCATTGATCAAAAGGGCAAAGGTACGAAATAGGGTCTTTTCCTTTTTTACCGGTCTAAGGTGTTTTGAGAAGAATTTTGACCAGATTTTAGGATAGTTGCCGTACTATTAAGAGGAGCATGTGGTGTATCACAGAATACTTCATCTATGTGCCACAAATCATAAAATCAACTTGTATTGCATACTAGAAGATCATATACTTTGAAAATGCTTGTTTCAGCTCAATTCTGCTCAGCACTGTCTCACTCGGTCTGACCGTATGTTGGACCGGTCTGACCGAATTCACGGACTGACCGAATAGAATTCTCGGACTGACCGATGTTATGTCTAAGTATAGTGTATTCCTTTAAAAGGTCGGTCTGTCCGTAGTTGAGACCTAGGTCAGACTCCTGGAACTTCTTGATTTATCTTTCTGTTGTTTTTGAGCTATGACGGTCTGACTGTTTGATTAGACCGATCTGACCGAGAAATCGGTCTGACTGTGCTTTTGAACTACGGTCTGACCGTATGGCCGGTCTGTCCGTATTTTTCGGCCTGACCGTATAAAGTGTCCAAAAACTATGTCGTCTCTGGACAGTTTCACGGTCTGACCGTGTGTGTGCCTGACAAGGGCAGTTGAGCATTTATTGCGCCTGTTTAATGCCGTTGCAATTGCGGCGGTCTGACCGAGCTTATACCTGCGGTCTGACCGCCAGGTGATCTTTTTCTCCCAACGGCCTGTAACGGCTATATTTATTGTGGGGGGTATATATACTCCCATGCACGGCCCTGTTCACAACTTTTGGCATAATCTTGAGCATTGTCATCATCCTTGAGAGTTTAAGCTAGTTTCATACACTCTAGGGTACAAATTCTCGAATTTGTGAGAGTGTGCATTTGAGATCTTCTAGTGGATTGCATTTAGATCATTAAATCAATCTTGTGGCACTAGAAGAAGGCTAAGTGATTATCACCGGCTTGTTACTCTTGGAGTTTGCCGGCTCCTAGACCGCTAGGAAAAAGGTTTTTGAGAGCTCTTCAAGGAAGATTGTGAAGAAGTCTCAAAACGTCTTGTGAAAGGGTTGAACACGCCTTGCCGGAGCGGTAAAGTGCATCCTTAGTGAAATAGAGGAGCGGTTAGAGATTTGAGTTTGCCTCAACGTGGATTAGGGGGATCGGCAAATCACCGAGACCACGAGATATATCCTTGTGTTGAAATTGTGCTTTGTTCATCTTGTGTTATTTATTTGCTCTCATTTTCTATAAATTGTTTGTTTTATTGATAATTTGTTAAAATCGCCTATTCACCCCCCTCTAGTCGATATCCTAGATCCCTTTCAACCATGCACTGCTCGATTAAAAGCAAACTGCAGGTACGGTATGCTTTCATCCCAGGTCATCGGGTGTTTCGAGTTATATCCTCTCAAAAGATGAACGACTGTGCGATTTACCACTTCGGTTTGACCATCAGTTTGCGGATGAAAAGCAGTACTCCTCTTCAGCTTGGTGTCCATCATCGTCCAGAGCGATCGCCAAAAGTGACTAAGGGACCGGGTATCACGATCAGACACAATAGAAGTCGGCAGTCCGAAGTGTGTCCAAACGTGTTGAAAGAATACCCGAACTGCTTCTTCTCTCGTGATAGTCTTTCGACAAGGTATAAGAATAATCATTTTAGAGAACCGATCAACGACCACGAATAGATAGTCATTGCCACGTCGGGTCTTAGGCAATCCTCCTAAGAAATCCATGGATATGCTCTCCCATGGTCGCGATGGAACTGGCAAAAAAGTGTACAAACCTAATTTTCGGTTTGCCGGTTTTGAGATGCTGCAGAGACCACAGCCTCGAACAAAACTAGCCACATCTTGCTGCATACTCGGCCAGAACACATGTCGGTGAAGATTTTGCAACGTCTTTGTAACCCCAAAGTGACCAGTTACCTTCGATGTATGCGCTTCTCGCATACATTGAATTTGAGGTGCTCCACCAGGTATGCAAAGTAAATTGCCCTTGTACAAGAGTCCTTCTCGGCGAACGAACTCTGTAGGGTTTCCTGTTTCGACCTCAGTCAATGCTGTTTGAAAATCAAGGTCTTCACTGTACATATTGGTATAGTCATCATGACATGAGGGCTCGATCTGCATGAATGCTGATAAACAGAGGGTCGTAACTGGTGGTCGCGACAACATGTCCGCCAATTTGTTGTGTATGCCCTTCTTGTACTTAATCACCAGATTAAACTGCTGTAGATACGACATCCACTTCATGTGCCGAGCTTGCTGTAGTTTGGATTGAGTTTGCAAATATTGCAATGGTTGATGGTCGGTGTGGACAACAGTCTCTTTACCCAAGAGATAACACCGCTAATGTTTCACGGCCTGATGCGGTGCGCATAACTCCTCATCATAAGTCGGGTAGTTCTTTTGAGCTCCCTGGAATAACTCGGAGTGATATGCCACTGGTCGACCTTCTTGCATGAGCACTGCGCCCATCGCATAACCTGAGGCATCGGTTTCTAGCTCGAACGATTTCTGGAGATTCGGCAAAGCTAACACAGGCGCCTCGCTGATCTTCCTTTTCAGCAAGAGAAACGTGTCCTCATGTTTCCCTGTCCACTCGAACTTCTGATCGATCCTGGTTAATGCATGCAATGGAGAAGCCATAATCGAGAAGTGTCGGATGAACTTCCGAAGGTATTGGCATGCTCCCACAAAACTACGCACATCCGTAACTGTTCGTGGTGGCGGCCATTCGCGAATCACTTTTACCTTGTCCGGGTCGATTTGCAACGTACCGTTGCCGACCATGAATCCGAGGTAAAGTAGAGTTTGTTGGCCGAACTCGCACTTCTTACTGTTGAGGCGAAGTCGATGTTGCCGAAGCTCGAGGATCTGTTCGACCTCTACAACTGGCGGGAGCTCGATATGTCCATCATACGGACTGGAGTCCTGTGAGTTTGCTGATGCTATGAATTGCTGTTTTCTAACTCTGTTTGCTAACTCTTCATTGTTGTAGTTCATTTGAAATGTAGTAACTTTCTACGCAATACTAATGTCATCCTTTGCATGCAGGTGCATGTACAGGCTAGCATCAGAGGCTGCGTGTGACAAGGTGGGTTTCCTCAACCCAGAGAAAATAAGCCTCACGATGCTAGAGCACGACGCCGCGCACGCTGAGCAGTACATATCCAAGGCGCTGATGGTGCAGCAGGACAGGGAGTTCATTCTAGTGCCGTACCATCAAAAGGTTAGTGCATTTCGTACTAATTTAACTCAATCTTGTATGTTACACCTGAGATATACTTTGAGTTAGCGGTCCTCTTTTACGTACAATGTAGGGGCCACTGGATCCTCATCGTGATCTGTCCGTGGAGCAACGAGGTGTACTACCTCGATTCGATGCGTGACAGATTACCGAACGAATATGTGGTCAAGGGAAATATGGAGGCGTAAGTAACATATATGTTTGATTTAAATTTTGACCCACTAGCTAATGATAATACATTAACAGGCAATGTTAACTGAAATGCAGGGCTTTTCAGAAATATGTGTTCGCTGGAGGGAGGTATGCCGCACCGCAGGGCTCTCTAGCTTGGAAAGAATATGAGGTACTCACGAGGCTTTTTATTTATGCTTAATTAGTTTATGGAAACAATAGCTAACATGTCTTCGCATATGCAATTATCTCAGTGCCATCAGCAGCCGCAATCGTGGGAATGCGGGTTTTATGTGCTGCGCTACATGTACAACCTAGTGCGGACAAACTTTGCTCAATTCCCCCAGGTAAGCATCGATAGCTAGTTACTCAGTATTCACACATGTTTGCAGATTGCCATGTCGAAAGACCAATACGGAAATGCAAAGATTAGAGATTTTCGACAAATTTGGGCTCAATATGTCATGGAGGAAGTTGCGCCCAACCAACCGCTATGACAATTTTCTCTTTTTCGTGTACTCTGTGCATAGACTGTTTATATATATGTGAATTATATATGTGAATAAATGTCCATATTGGATTGCAATTTGTATTTGTCCATATATATGTGAATAAATGTGAATAACTGTCTAATGTGTCAATCTGTTCAATGTATATGTGAATTTATCTTTCTTTGCATCTGTACTGTATTGTGTATCCAATCTATACTGTATTGCATCTGTACTGTATATGTGAATGTACTGTATTGCATCTGTACTGTATTTCTATCGGTAAATTCATTCACAACCGAGAGAGTGCTATCATTTTTCTTGCCGGTAAACTCATACACAACCGAGAGAGTACAAACGTTTTTTTTCTATCGGTAACTCATTTCCAACCGAGAGAGTACTAAGGTTTTTTCTATCGGCACACTTGTAATTAACCGTTAGAAGAGTGTGACTTTTCCTGCTGGTGAACTCATACACAACCGAGAGAGTACTATCTTTTTTTCTATCGGTAATCTCTTTCACAACCGAGAGAGTACTATACTTTATTCTATCGGTACCCACGTAATTCACCGTTAGAAGAGTTTAACTTTTCCTGCCGGTAAACTCATACACAACCAAAAGAGTACAATCGTTTTTTCTATCGGTAAACTCATTTCCAACTGAGAGAGTACTAAGGTTTTTTTCTATCGGTATACTCGTAATTAACCGTGAGAAAAGTGTGACTTTTCCTTCCGGTAAACTCATTCACAACCGAGAGAGTACTATACTTGTTCTATCGGTAAACTCTTTCACAAACGTCAGACTACAACGGGTTTTCTACCGGTTGTCGCCTAAGATGCCGTTAGAATAGTGAAGTTCTTCTATCGGTTATTTACCCATAGAAAATGACCTGTCTTGTTCTATCGTGTCTATCTCTAACGGTACAAAAACCGATAGTAGAAGGGTGTTTTTATCGATAGAAGAAAACTTTTCTGTACTAGTGAAAGGACCGGGCGCCGACGGTGATGGTGGGGGAAATCACAGTCAAGTGAGGTGGCAGCAGCACTCTGAAATCGACCAGAATCTGATCGACTTGCCGCTCGACACCTGCACAATATGCGTAGATATCGTCGTTGGGCACGCCCCCACTGTCGCGGATCCTGACCATCATGTCACGTGCACTGGCAGCGACGGCCCCAAGGGTGTCGAGCTACATACACGAATTAATGCAATTATAGAACGACAATCTATGTGAAAGTAAGGTTGTAGAGAGTTAAAGAACTCACACAGGAGTGGATTCGCCCAGGAAGGCGTCGGTCGAAGCCCTCATCGATAGTGGTAGGACAGACGGGCTGATCAGGTGCAGCTGGTGGACTGCCAGCCAATTGGTAGAATGTGCGAGGTCAGTACCACGACAGGTACGTAACATGGATGTCGTGGCTATAAGGTCTGTCCTCTGCGATCATCTATGTGTGGGCCCAATCAATCCACTCCTCCACATAGAGCCGCTGCCGACGAACGAAATCATCTCTTCCTCGACCCTTCCTCGATTGCATGTAGACAAAACAAATTAGTGACATAAATCATTTATAAAGTCACGTGCGAAAGTAATGCATATTGGACATGCACGTACTCATGAACATGGTGTGGGATATGTTGGGGAGGCGGCACCGAAACATACTGGCGTAGGCCGAACTGGAGCATAACTCGCTCAGGCGAGTACCACTCAACCATGTGCGAGAAAACCAAAAGAATCTGGGTACACCAGTAAGTAGCATCCTGCGTACCAAAAGAAGAAAGACCAACTGGTGTGATGGACTCCACGTGCTGCTCTGTCCACGGATCCCAGATGACGCTGTCGTCGATGAGCAGATTGAAGCTCGTGGTGTACGAAGGATAGCAGAGGTGGAGTCCATCACGGGGCCGTCCCTCATATCACTGGCCAACGCGAATTGATTCTGCGGCACCAGCGGTCGGCCGACGAGGAAATGCTCATACGACTACATCTGCAAGAGTATGGCACACCCCGCATACAGCGAGTTCACCTGGTCTCTGCTCGTGGTGTCGCACAATCCCTTGTAGGTGTGGCATGTAGGATTGAGGATGCCGACTAGAGGGGGGTGAATAGGAGGCTTTAAAAATTTTCAAATAAAACAACTTTTGCAAAGAAAATGAACCAAAACAATTGAATAAAATATTGCACAATTAAAAAAAGAAAGAGGAAGAGAAGACAAACACGAAGATTTATCCCGAGGTCTCGGAGACACGCCCGGTCTCCCCTACTCCTCGTTGAAGCACTCAAATGCGTGAGTCTTGCTTCAATATTCACAAAGAATATTTCTCACTAGTGGTTGCTCCTTGTCCACTCTGGAAAGGCGAGCATCGATGCCTTTTACAATCACGCCAAGTATCTCCGACAATCTCCGAAATAGAGAGATCAACGGCCACGCCACCAAACTGTTTAGGTGAGAGCGTTCACCAAGAGTAATAGATTGCAAGGTCTTCTCTAGACCTTCAACACACACCGAGAAACTCTAAGTATGCAAATAATGTGAATAAAACACTAGGTGGATCTAAAAAACTCAAGACTTGATCAAAAGATCAAGATTTTAGCTCTAAACAAATGCTCAGATGTACATGAGAGAATGAGACTATTGGTTGTGAGAAAAATCTACTCAAAGCCTCTATTTATAGCCCAAGGAAACAAAATAACCGTTGTGCTCAAGCTGGAAAGAAACAGTACATGCTGACAGTCAGCATAGACCACGAGTAGAAACAAGCAAGTCTCAGAGAAAATTCAGTTAGCCGTTGTGGTCGTATATGGAAATAAAACAGCACATACTGACAGTCAGCATCTAGCTACCTCAACTGCTCGACAAAAATCACGGATAAAACTTTGCTAGCCATTTGTGGTCGCATATGGAAACAAACAGCTCATGCTGACAGTCAGTATCGACTACAAAAACGACTAGTTAAAACAAACTCAGAAACAAAGAAGATGTGGTCGAAACTCATGCTGATAGTTAGCGTAAGTCAAAAATTTTCAGCTCAAAAAGACACGCTTTCTGGATAAATGGCAGTAACACAAACTGACATTCAGGCTGACTCTCAACATCACATGCTGACTGTCAACATGGATAAAAATAGCCAAAACTTTTGATCCAGAGATCCGATTTAAGAATTTTATAGCTTCTTTGAAAGATAATTTAAAGGGCTATATTTTTGTCAACGTAAGTAAAACCCAGATAAGCCTAGATCTTTCTATAAAATGAAAAAACATGTCTGCTGCCAAAAACTCATCTGAAAAACCAAATCATTTAAAAATAAATCCAACGAAAAAAATGAATGCAATGACCTAATAGTTTCTCGATTTATGCTAGAAATGTCGAGAGAATTTGCAACCCCTCTTTATAGTACGGTTGAAACTAAGAAACAAATTTTCTATAAACCAATCAACCTCCAAACACCGAGATCAGTAAAAAAAATTTTACCTTAGATCCTTTGCAACTTCAACCTTGCGACTTGTGTTTCATCTTTTTCTTTGGGTTCACCTGAGTTCCTATCTTGATCATCTTGCATCTCTTTGCCAAAAGAACTCTGTATCCAAATAGCTCAAAAAATACAATTAGTCTGAAATGCTTGTTTTCATTAATCATCAAAATCAGGCCAGGCATAAAGGCCTAGATGCAACATGGCAGAGTATAGCGGATCCGAAACTGAACTGCGACACGTGCCCTAGCTCGGAGTCGGCAATACTCCTAGCGAGCTGAACTAACTACCGCTCATAGATGTCTCCGTGGGTATCAGGGAAGAGCAGCCACCCAAACAGGTACAGCAAATACGTCTCAAGGTGGCGCCTGAGGACGGTGAGCAGGTAACTTTGGAGAACTCCCGCAGTCTGCACAAACCCCCTCCACTGGCCTTACGCCCTCGAAGCGCTGTCAGAAATCCAGGTGCCATGCAGCTCTGTCGGTGGCCGCGGGGACATATATGTCCCTGCGGATAGGCAAGTCGAGCAGCATGCTGACTACCTGCAACATGATGGTGATCTCGCCGAAAGTGAAGTGGAAGGTGTGCGTCTCGGGCGTCCATCGGTCCACAAGCGCACTAACCAGGGCTCGATCGAAGAGGAATTGCCGAGCCTGATCTGCCATGCGGGCGAATGGCAACAGTTCAGCCTTGAGGAAATGAGATGCGAATCACTCATCTAGAGGCCACATCTCTCGCGGTATCCTCATCCGAAGAGCTGGCAGAATGCCCTGTAGAAGGAACCGAGCACAGCGACGCTCCTGATGGTGCTGTGCAATTAACTCGGGAAGATGATGATCGTCTGCCATACCTATAGTTATCACATATTGGTCGACAAATTGAAACATTACAATTAATTAACATGCAATCAGTATTACTTATGAAAATTCATTGCAACATTATAGTTTTATTTAAGGAAATTCACAACAATGCATTGCAACATTACAGTTTTATTTAAGGAAATTCACAACAACTCATACAGAAAAAAATGAATTGCTTCAGTTTCTCGAAGAAGTTGATGTGCCTGCCACCTGCGGGCATCGGTTTCTTGTATGACCAGGCTGCCTGCAAGCAGTGCATCTACGTAGGTCATCTTCATGCTCCACTGCATCCATATCATTTTGTATCCTCCTGGCTGGACGTCGACCGACATGGCTCGCAAAGAGCCTCTTGTCTGGGATCCACGTGATGCATCTTCTGGCGATAGCTCTCAATAGTTTCCTCTCACCGCAAACCCGTGAAAGACACCCTCCCAAGTTTTCCTCAAGTACTACAGAGTATAATAAGTTGAGATATACTGTGCTGGATCGATTCTAGGAACGGAGTAGGCAGCGATCACATGCAAGCAAGGAATGTGCAGCAGCTGAGGCTTTTTGCATGTACATTCGACATCTGCATTTGTAATTCGGTATTCGTGGACCCGACCTTCTCTCAATGTGCCATGGATATGTTTGTGTCTTAGCCGAACCTCGTAGTTTCCATTCAAATAGCTTAGCACTGAGACATCATGTGTCAATGACTTTCTCATCCGAAATTCAAGGTAATTATTAATCTTTTTGGGCCAGTGTACTAAAGGGTCGTGCACAATTGCTGATGCTGCCAAACTCCTACTGTCATAGTATGTTACTGTGCGATAGAATGTCATCTCAACTATGGCAGTGAGTGGTAAGCATCGCATACCTTTCAGGACAAAATTGTACACCTCGGCCAGATTTATCGTCATGATTCCGTATCGTGCCCCGCCTGTGTCGTGCTGCAACGACCACTTCTTTGGTTTGGGCTGAATCCATTGACTGAAATTGAGACGCCTCCTGCGGTTTCCCTCGCAGGTAGTGCCGCCATCTTCTGGTTCACCTGGCTCTTGCATTTCCTTCAATGTATTATTGTCCAATGACTTTCATATATTTGAGAACTTCGACTCTAGGTTCTGCTTGGCAAACCGTTTGAATAGCTGCATCAGGCACCTACTCTTGAAACGAGTGTGAAAATTCGCGCCAAGATGCCGAGAGCACCAACGACTCTGCAAGTCATCCCAAGTCAGCGATAGATCCACTCCCGATTGCATGTACTCGATCGCACTCAGCATTCCTCTGTTTCTATCGTGAATTAAGCACACACTCTCCCGATCTTTGATGACCTCATTTTTCAGTTTGCCCAAGAACCACAGCCAACTGATGTAGTTCTCCCCCTCGACCACTACATACGCTATGCGGAGAAACTGGTCGTTGGCATCAACTGTCACGACAGTTAGTAGAGTAACCTCGTATTTTTCGGTCAAAAATGTTCCGTCAATGCAAAGCACATGTCTCATGTACCTAAATGATGCAACGCACTGCTGGAATACCCAAAAAAAATCTCCGCAGCACCATGCATCCAGGAATCACAACATCCTTTGAGCCAATTGCCGGTGTATCAACAATTTTGGTGACTGTGCCTGGATTTGCTTTGCATATGCGCTGAAAGAACCTTGGTATGAAGTTGTATGCCTTAACATATGTTTCAAAAAGCTTCTCCAACGCCCTCTGTATAACCCTCCATGCATTCTCGTACTTGATTTTGTACCCGTACTTCTCCGTGACATGTGCAATAATCACTTTCGGTGCCATTGCTGTATTTTCCTTTAATACTGATAGTATCAGACTGGCAGCAAAACCAACGGTGATATTTCTATGTTGCTGCACCATGCCCTCCGCAGACTCCGCCAGACATCTGTGGTCTGCGACTCTGGTCATCTGAAAGAAAGGCTCATCTTGTGGCCATGCGACGCGTAAGTGCCACGGATAGTTATTGACTAAGCACTTCAAAGTCCATAAGCTCGGAGTTGATTTACCCACCCGGAATGGCCTATTCAGTGAAACAGCCCATACAGTGATGACTTTTTTTGCATCTTTCTTAGTTTGAAACAACTGCCCAAGCTGGATGGTTGCTTCATTATAGGACCATCTGAATTCCGCTCATCAGGAACCACAGCGGACATCAAATAAGATGGATCAGTCCATTCATCTATAGGATTCTACTGTTTCGTGGGTTCCTTGAGAGTTATACATATCTGACGGATCAGTGTACTCCTCCTCATTTAAATTCTCCTCCAATTCGGACAGTTCATCTGCTGCATCTACTTGATGGTTGCCAAACCGAGTTGTACGCGAGACTCTTGTTGTTTACATAGGTACACTAGTAGTTGCACTGGCATTGATACTGGCACCAGCACCAGCATTGCCACTGCCACCTTTAGTGTTGACATTAGCAGTGCTCTTTGCTCTTCCTACGGAATTACTGTCTTCTAAACTATGTACGCTTAAGATTTTAGCGTAAAGTATGATGACTCCGCCACCATAGTCTGGATTTATCACAAATCGTCCAAACAAACCCCACGATTTGTCACCTTTCAATCTTTTAAGAACCCATTTATTTCCCTTCGGCAACATGCCTTTAACCCTGGGAGTATCTGTCGCAGGATTGAGTTGTAACAAATTGACTAACCACATCTCTAAATCATTGAAAGACATTGACTGTGGTTGTGTCATTTGACCATAAACATGCATACACGCACCCAGATCATCACCGTTTGCTCCATTACGGATTATACTAGCTCCGTAATGAATGCAAACCATACTGGGTTGCTCCATAACCTAATCAATTTGTCATTCTGTGTTAGGTTAAAATAGAATAGTGCGTTTCTTCTATCTTAATCAAAATAATATTTTCATATGACGACACGCAATAACTGAGAGTAATATAAAATAACCTAAATCCGTACCAGACACCGTCACCGCACAAAACTATCTGACCTACATCCTAGTGTGGAGCGGAAATTTAAAGTTTTACCTATCCTAAATCCTAGAGTGAAGCAGAAAATTCAATTTCTAATTATCTAAACATTGAGTCTTTTTTATTTACTACTAAAACGTGCACCGGTACTTTATGTATTGTCGTTATTTGATCAATAGTCAATAAAAAAAAATGATATTCGATTCTTTAATACCTGTCCTAGGGTAAAACAGAAATTTAAATTTTTACCTGTCCTAAATCCTAGGGTGAAGTGGAAAATTAAATTTCTAAACTCTAAAACCATGAAACCTAGAATAATATAAAATAAATATTTGAATCTACATATTATTTCGATCCTTTAATGCTTGTTCTAGGATGAAGCAGAAATTTAAATTTTTACTTGTCCTAAATCCCAGGGTGAAGTAGAAAATTAGATTTCTAAACCCTAAAACCCTAGAATAATACAAAACAAATATTTAAATCTACATATTATCTACGAGCTAACGAAAATGTATCTCAATGAACAAATTGTCGAAAAACGAAAGTTGGTGAATCACTGAAAACTGACTCATCTTTTTTCTCCTCTTGTCCTTCCTTTTCTTCTCTCTGTGACAATCGTTTTTTAAAAAATGACTGTTTACTGCGCCCAGATTCTTATATGCAGTCTTCAGTCGCTAGTCGGACTAGCGACTGAAAGGCTGTGATTTCAATTGCTAGCCCGGCTAGTGACTAAAGGCGAACGTGACACTCGTGTTGGGCCAGCGGTGCATTGTGCCTGCCACGTCTTCAGTCGCTAGTCGGGCTAGCGACTGAAGATCAGTCGCGTGGCCTAGCTCACGACTGAAGGTCAGTTTTGAAATTTTTAAAAATTTTGGGTTAGTTTTTTTATTTTCTTTTTTTTTATTGGGTTATTCGTAAAAAAATTCACTTGAAATACCCTGTCCCGCCGAGGCAAAGGCTAGTGGATGCGGGTTTTAGCTCAACCCACGTGCTTCAATTTTATAAAATACATTTTAATTTATTAGTATAAATATATTAATTTAATTAGTTTTGTGGCATCTTACATTCAATTATTACTAGTATATATAGTTTTCAATATTTAGCCTCTAGACATCTTTATTTTATAATAATATTTTCATAAGTTACTTGTTAGAATATTTTTTTATTTTAAAATTTATTTTATTTTTCAAGCCTTAAAACTCGTTCGGCCCAAATGAAAACTGCTGACCAGTGAACCTCAATCCTCCCCGCCTCAACTCAAACTAGGTTGAGTGGATGCGAGTGAGGCCAAAACCCGCCCTACCCTATCCCATCTAGACCTCTATCCAATGCAAACCTCATGATGGGCTTGACTCTAGCGAGCCCATGAAAAACCATGGTCTATATTCGTGTTGGGTGGATTTTATCTAAATCTAGTCTTATAGGCAGTCAAGCTAGGTCGCGTGTTGAGCCAGCCTTGGCCCAATGAATTTTGAAAAAAAAAAAAAGGAAACAAGTAGATCGAAATCAAATCAAGTTAGGCCTCAGTCGATTTGGCCATCGGACTTAAATTCAAAATCCAGCTGGCAAGACCAAAGTTGGGCTATGTTGAACTGGTTGAGTCGAATTTGCTGAGTCGAATTTGCTCAGGTCTACACAAGTTGATTGAGGGTGGGGTTCACCTTGCCCCTCCTATTATACATGTCTTACTAATTAGTTCTTATAGGTATTTCTGATTATGCATTAAATGACAGATTGTGTGAGCCTATAAGGACAGACTCTTGTAAAATGATTCCTTTGGTTTGTTGGGGAAATGCAAATGTCCTTACTCTAACTTTCATTAACACCCTAATCTCAACCCAACCACGCACATGCACGACCATAAGCACTAAAGAAAAGTATATACATGAAAATAAAATATATCAAGAATAAATTCAGAAATAACTTTTTCTTCGTAGATAGATGCTTTATTGTACGAGTACACCGGTGAGTGTAAGAGGAAATGCACTTTTTGACAAGCAAGAGACAGAGAGGTCATTTTCTGTCAAAGAGAAAGAAATCTCATAAAGCGTGGACGGCTTGATGAGGAGAGATGTCGTGCGTCAGGTTGGAGTAGGCCGGCGCCGTCATTTAAGCCGTCCGATCTGTCTCCTTGTCCTCCCTCCACGTGTACACCCTCGGTGCGAAGCCATATGACCCCAAACTTTGCACTGTCAACTAACTTATTCTAAACGTGACCATTCCATAATATCAAATTATAACTACTTAATATATTTATTATTTTTTTAGCATTTATGTGAAGATGAGTCATCTAGCTTGTATGGTATGGTTACACGAATTTGAGATGTATAACAATAGTCCAGATATCTTTGAGGGTTTATTTGGTCTACTTATATATTTATAAACTGATTTTAGAGCTTCATGGCGTATTTTGAGATTTATCTATGGAAAAAATTCATATTATCTTCCTCTGCTTTAAAAATGTTCAGACAACTCTCGTACTTTGAAATTAAACAAATTACACACTGTATTTTAAAAACTGGTCCAAAATTTATCTTGCATAAAATTTGATGAATGGTTTTGTCAAATAGATCTCATGTGTGAGTGATTGTTAATTTATATGTCAACATGACAAAACCACACATCATATTATATACAGAATAAAATTTGTACTTATTTTCAAAATATATGGTATAATTTGTCTAATTTCAAAATATAAGAAATTATTTAAATTTTTTTAAAAATAGAGGGGACAAAACAGACTTTTTTCCTTTATTCAATAACCTAAAACATTTCTTTAGCTATAAGCTTCTAAACAAACTTTTAGAGTAGGCAACAAGAAGTTTGTAGGATATGCAGATATTTTGTTTTCTTGGGAACCTTCTAGAAGTGCACCCATCATGTCTACACAAATGGATGGTAAGGCAAAATGGTTTTGACTTTGCAATAATGCTTTTCGATTTGGCCATCTTACATGCTAAGGATGGCCGCACTTATCCCCCCAAGTATGCAACCCTTTTTGGCAATAATTGAGTGCTAAACCTTTCATTAGTTAATTAATCCACTGATTAATAAATCTGTTGACCCGGCGTCGCCTACTACTCCCCACTTCAAACAAACAAAAAAAAACTTCCATGCTTAATCTTAACCCTTCCCTTGTTTGGTAGTCTTTCTTTGAAAATAAATTTTAGATGATTTCATCTCATATAAAAAAATAAAACCTACGTTATACGACAAAAGATTGAATGATTGAGATGCATTTATGAATAGTTGAGATGCATTTATGATCTATAATAAATAAAATTGTAAGTCTTATTAAGTAGTTATATTAAGATCCTAATCACATATCAAGTTATTTAATGGTTAGGAAATGAGTCTCATGCAGTTTAATAACTCTAAGTCTTATATAATTTTTTTCTCTCCTTAACTTTTCAAGTGGTAAACAATGACGATACCATTGACCAGACGTGGTGGTGATGAGTGGTGATGGATGTCAATGGGGATCATGGCGGTGGATAGAGGAGGTGGTGTAGGGGGCATGCGGTAGCGGAGGTATATGGTATGGTGTCGCCAACCGTAATGAAAGAGAGTGGTGGCTAGGCGATACTGGTAGTTGTCAAGATGAGGACGTGAGATGTAAGCAGAGGGGTAGTAGTGACAATATTATCGGATCCAATAACAAGTTAGATTAAATTGAGCATAATTTTACTTGTAAAATCGACTACTATATTATGACTAGACTGGACAATAGTATCTTCATCTAAAAAACTCGAGTTGAGCTGCGGTTTGGTCTAAGAAATATATAGGTCTACTTCAAACATACTGGTAGTTTTTTTATGTCAAAGAACTAGGCAGAAAAATGATTTTCAACATGGACAGTGCGTATATATTGTTATCCTGTCAACAGAAAAATGTAGTGCGTGTGGCCTAAAATTGAATGGTCTGATCTTGATGTGGAAGTAGGCCGACGCGGCTGTTTGGGACGTCCGATCTGTCGTCTTGACCTTGTGATACCTACACGTGTACACTTTTGGACCGTGCTCTAGGGAAGGTTTCTTCCGCAGAATCCTCTCGCATAGGAGATGTGAGTGCCACTTGCATATATTTTCTCAATATATTTATAGATGTGTTTTTCTCTTTTTAGATGTGGACCAGACTATGCAGGTTATGGTGGGCTATAAATTAAAAAAAATAAATACAAAAGGACATACAAGTCTCAGCCAAGATGTGATACTTATGTGAGAATTGTCTGATTATAGTGTAAAAGGAATATTAGATGAAAGATATTGCAAAAATGAGATTTTACATTTGAGTTTTGAACACATATGTCAATAAGATAACAATATTTGTAGTTAAATCTAAATTTTTTGTAGTGTTATAATATAAATTGCCTTTAATATTATAATTTTATAAATTTTATTGACATGTGATAGTAAAAAGAAATGATTAAAACTATATCTAAATTATGTACAGTGAAAAAGTGATACTCTTTTTTTTTGACAGAAGGGATAAAGATATATGCATATTTTACTTGCAGAGTGAAAGACTCGCAGTACAAATATTCTATGCCAAACTCTTCCAAAAGCCCTCTCTCATGATCCCATCTAATCCTAAACTTGATTTGCACGCACCTAGCCCTAACTGCACCAACCAACTAGGCTATGTAAAACAACATTTATTTTGTTAATTGCTTTTACCAAGAAAATAAATAAAAGACTTTTGCTAAAATATCAAGAATAAATATATATTCTCTCTATTACACAATATAAAATATAAAATTTTTCTAATTTTGTTACAAAATAAAATTTATTATAATATTTCTTATTTAAAATATTTTTATTTAATTTTTAATTTCTCACACTATCAATTTTTTTATCATTTTCAAAATATTCATGATAATTATTTTTCTTCAATGGCCGTTCAAATTTTAGAATTTTCTTTATCCGTGTCCATAATAAAAAGTTATCATATCTTCCTGCGATGGATAGAGCATGAGATCTTTTGTCTTTTTTGGAACTTTCTGGAAGTACACGTGTCATGTATGCACAAATAGAAGGGAAAAGGAGAGGGAGGAATAAGTCAACCCTCTTGACTTGGCAATGTTTACTTTTTTAAATTAGTTTTTGATTTTGCCATTTAACAAGATAGTGATGGGCGCACTTATCGTCCAAATTAAGTACACCTTTTTGAAAGAATTGAATGCTACACCATTTGATCATTTTTTTTTCTTGGAGAGCACATTGATCATCATTTAATCCACTAACTATGTTTTTTTATTTTGTTTGGCGGAGCTATATTCTAGATAGAAATTAGAGTTGGCTGACCATACTAGAGCTTCAAATTCAAGTTTTTTTTTAAATTGTTTTGGAGTCGGGGTCTGTTAGTATGGAAAATTGGTTAGCCAAAGGTAGCTAGCTCTAAGGGACACAGAAATTCGTGTAAATAATTTTTCCTCAAATATTACAATAATTTTGTCATTTAAGATTCACATTTTAAGGGTATAAATGTTAAACACGGATTTCAAGTAGAGAAATTAACATTCCTAACTAAACACCTCATTAACTCCAAACTTTTTGGATCCAACTTTTCATTTTAAACTAAAAATGAAGTTGAGTCATTAGTGCTCAACCAAACATATTCTAAAATGCTTGTGTGATCTCCCTCGTAATGGAAAAACTTCTGAGATGACTCATGAGGTATGATAAGTAAAAGT
Source organism: Pharus latifolius (assembly GCA_019359835.1). Lineage (NCBI taxonomy): Eukaryota > Viridiplantae > Streptophyta > Magnoliopsida > Poales > Poaceae > Pharus > Pharus latifolius. The sequence continues at coordinate 69,241,390 of CM033326.1, read as the reverse complement.
CTGATTATAACCAATTTATATTTTGGATCGGATGGATTTCATTTGATGTTATAAATTCTTCTAAAAAAATAGATGTTATAAATGAGAGGGTCATCACATAAATTGCTTCCTGTTATTAGCTATTTTAATTGTTGGCAAATGTTGCTGCTGTCTTTGCATTAAGTTCACCTAAGTACATGGTCAGCCTCACGTCATTACAAATTAGCAGCACCTACATTTTTCCTGTTTTTAATAAAAGGGTTTATTTATTAAAGAGAAGTATTAAGAAACTCCAAAAATTATCGCAATAAACCGTAAATGCTCATATACTTACCAAGGTTCAAAAACTAGAGTTAGAGTGGTTCTGTCTCTTGGTTCACTGCTTGCTTATTGTGTAAGGTTGTGTTTAAAAGTAGGATGCGTTTTAGAAAAATAGGTTTTTCAAATTATTTTGCTTACTTTATATGTCTGAAATTTTTTTTTTTGCTTTTGTTACAAAGTGACTGCAAAAAAAATTGTCACACCAAAATAGAGTATAATATATTTTTTCTCAACCACAATGAAGTAAAAAAAAATCTCTAATCTGTATTATATTTGATACACATATTGAGTTATCATTAAATCATTGTGGAACTAAAAATAAAATTAATTTTATCAAATAGATAGCACTTTATTTATACTAGTTTTTCAAAAATAACTTTTATAAAATATTTTATTACTATATTTATTGTAACTTTACCACAATCCCAAATACAATTTAAGACCTGCGTGTAATTCAATGTACTTGCTTAGAATCAAATCCATTGTTAGGTTACAACGGTGGATTTGAATCTGATAACTACCTAACCAAAAAGGCATGGGAGTGCTTTTTGGCATCTAGACCGTTGGTCTAAACTAGAAATTTCATGTGTCTAAAAATGTCACATATATTCATTTAAATAATTGATTTATAATTAAATAAGACTCTTCAAATATATCTTTCGTGCCGCTTAACTTTCGGCTTGAAACTTGAATGGAAAAGAAATTTGTGTACATATAAACACATTTATACATGTATGTCATGTATTTAGGTTCTATTTGGTATCGTGGTACAGTGTGATGAGGTATGTAAGTTGTAGAAGATATCATCATCATCATCATCATCATTATTATTATTATTATTAGTTGATAAATGGCCATATTAAAATAGTATATATTGTGTTCTAGAATATATTACGATATTAAAAGGACCCTTAATTAGTAGAAGTATATTTATAAAATTCAAAGACTTGTTTAACAAAATTTTTGGAACCTCTTTTTGCCTACTTTGAAAAAGGAAAATGCATCATTTTGGTACCTAACGTGGGGTCCATATCTGTTTTAGTCCTTAAACCTTTGGTAGACAGTGATTTGAATTTATCACTAAAGTTGAGATCAAAATAGTTCTAAGGAAAAGTTCAGGTTCTAAAATGAATTTGACAAAAAAAATGTGCAGATAAAATTGTACTTTCCCTTGAAAAGAACTAGTTTATTTTTTAGTTCGTGAGAGTGTTTGAACAATTAGTCAGAGCATGCAGATTAAGACTTACAACTAATAGAGGTGATAAGATCAAATATCACCTTCAATAAAAAAAAACAAACACTTCTAATACAGAACTAAAATTAAAATTTATAAATGTAGGAATTTGAACTCTGATGTCGACTATAATATTAGGATATCTTGCTAATTTGGTTGCGGCTAATTGGCAGCTAATTTTTTTAAAAAAAATTGAAACTTGTTTTCCTGGCTTATACGGCAGGACAAATTAAGTATAAGGAAAAGCAAAAAACGAGTCCTCCCCTCGGTCATTAGTTTATTACGGGTTGAATTAAACTAATCTACTAATCAATAGAAGTGGTGGGTCCCACCACAAATCAGACTCCGGACGAAGACACACGCCACATCATCATCAGGATCAATTTCTCCGCTTTGTATTGCTCGGGTGGGTCCCACGTCGGCACAGACCAAATGCACAATCCCCCTCTTTCTCTCTCTCTCCTACTAATCATCGAGTCTAAACTACAAAGAAAAACCACTACGTCCACCCAACATCCCTACGTCTGTCTTGGATAATCAAAGACAGAAGATATTCAAACAACCTTAATTGATAATAAAGACGAATTAAAATAGCTAATTATCTTATAGAGAATTTTAAATTTCTCATATATCTTAATTTAGATCATTAATTTTTAATCTAACAATCTAAATGAAAAAGATATATGCTTTTTATCCTCTAAAACAGAAAATAAGAATCTTTTTGACCAAACATACCACACAAACGAGAAATATAATGATACACCATTCATAAAATCTAATTTGTTCTATAACAATTATATATTTGTATTGTACATGTCAGAAAGTATTTTCGTGATTAGTATAAGAAGTGTTTTGAATGCCATGATATATTATAGTCTAAAAATTTTGAAAGCACTAATGAAAATGTCATATGGTGTGTTCCTATGTAACCGTAAATTAAATGAGTGCAAATTTGGATTGGTATTAATAGATTAAAATACAAACCAGCAAAACATGTGCATCTCAGTCTTTAATAATTATATTAACCTTTACTTCTTTTTCTCTAAAATTATTTTAGAATTTATTCTATAAGTTTAAATTGTTTTGAACTAAAAATTCTCAATAAGATGAAACCTTAATAAGTCAATTTATTAGAAGAGTTTAAACTTGACAAACATGCCTAAATCTAATTGATTTTTTGTGTTTTGGACAACACTAATACTCTTGAGATTTATATTATAAATAAAATTCTTAACAATCATGTGGATGAGTAATTGTATTACTCAATATTGTCTAATTTTCCCTATTTTTTTAGTCGACAAGATTAGGTCGGTTTGGCCAAGTATAAGAAACAACGGTGCCTACCGTAGTACACCTACCAATTTCTACTAAACTACACACTAAGCAAAGATTTATGACTCTAAGCTACAAAATGAGCGGCCAATGGAGCTCCACGTGTCCACGGACCCGTCACCAACTCCATCCTCTCCTCCCTATTTATACAGCTCAGCCTCTTCCACCTCCCACTCACACACACACACATCCACATCTAAAAAAAAAAATCTAAGGAAAAAATTAGAAGTGTAGAAGAACCGTGAGCTCCGAGTGAAGTTGCCATGGGAAGCGAAGGCAACGGCGGCGCGGCGTGCGCCGTGTGCGGCGGAGTTGCGGTGGTGTACTGCGCGGCGGACGCAGCGGCGCTCTGCGCCGCCTGCGACGCGGCCGTGCACTCGGCCAACCCCCTCGCGTCCCGCCACGAGCGCCTGCCAATCGCCGTGGCGGCCGCCGTATCCGGTGTGTACGACCTCTTCGCCGACGACGACGGCGAGAGCCGCAACAGCTCCTCCAGCTGCAGCGACGGCGGCGCCGGTGGCGATGGCGATGGCGATGGCGGTGGCGCGGCCGGGAGGAGCCTGCTCGGGCTGCTGTCCGACGTGGACGCCTACAAGGACTTCATGGGCTACGGCGGCGGTGGGCGTGGGGCCCACCTGTCCGACGGCGGCGCCACGGCGTGGGTGCAGCCCTGTCTGACCATGGGCCAAAGGGTAAGCATAAAAAAATCGATACAAGCCGTTAATAGTCACTGAAAGGTGGGCGCAGCTGATGAGTAGGATTTTGGGTGACCCAACTGTCAGTGACTATTGGTTATTAAAAGAAAAGCTTGGGCTTTTCCGAACTCTCAAAGGGGAATATGCAATTTGATGAATGAATGAACTAATTATAATTTGAAAGCAGATGTCATGGTTGCCGGAGGGGAGGGTGGTGCCAGTTGCAGTGACAGGGATGGCGGCGGCGGCGGTCGAGGGGAGGGAGGCGAGGGTGAGGAGGTACAAGGAAAAAAGGAAGAATCGGAAATTCCAGAAAACAGTCCGGTACGCCTCGCGCAAGGCCTACGCCGAGGCGCGGCCTAGGATCAAAGGCCGCTTTATCAAGCGCGGCGCTACTGCCACCGCTGCCACCTCTATAGCCACAGGCAAGGCCGCTAGTGGCACCGCCATGGATGCCTCTGATGATGTTAAATTCTGGCTCTCGTTTTCCGATGCTACCGACCACCACCATGGCGGAGGCAGTGGGTTCTGCATGGATGCTGCGACTTACGGAGTCGTGCCGAGCTTCTAGAATGTTCTAGAAACCTTTTGAAAGAAAAATGATGTTGGCTGCTGTCAGATTGGTTGGGCCGTGTCTCGCCGGTTGCTCCAGTGATCTGTGCTGCCAATATTTCTAGTGAAAAATCCGCATCGCTATTTTTTAAATGATGCGGATTTTCGATGGACTTTTTCCGTTGATCAGAAACCACAATATAAGATTAGTTGCAAAATTGCTCACTGGTGATTTCTGTGTTTTAAGTAATAATTTGTATGTCATTTTCTTTAGAACTACTCTCTTGTGAACTTGAACACTTTGGTGTCTAAGCAGCAGTAACATTATCGATCACAATAAATTAATAGTATGGATGAAAATAGATCAAATGATACGTTTACCTATCTGATGTCGTATCTGATGAATAGTCAATATGAATTGAGATTTAATTATCCGATCAGGTATTGATATAAATATAATATAACACAGATACGAACACAAATATTGCACCTGCCGTCCGTTGCAGCTGGTGCTCGCCGTGCACCATGCCACCCCGCCGTCATTGCGTCCGGCGCTGTAGACCATCCTGTGCGCGCGATGTTGTCCGTCTGCTGTAAGATCCATAGCCGAATGCTCCAATTTTGTCAAAAAAATCAAAGCAGATCCACATGATTGGATACATCAGAATCTCACGTCCAGAAACAAGCTATAGTTTATAATAATTATGAGAATAAAGTGTAATACATGGCAACATTACATACAAGATCCATTATTTACTTAGACACCGACAGCACGAGTTTTTTTTTACTGTTAACCCAGAGTTAAAAAATAATTTCGAAATTAACCCACAGTTACGAGAATTTGCAAAAATGGCCTGCCACGTCAGCTTGTCGAGCTCTGGGAGCTCGACAAGCTGCTAGTCGCACGGGACAGCCACTTGTCGCGCTCCCCAACCACGACAACAGCTTGTCGCGGGTCCCGAACACGACAAGTTAAAACATTTATTTGCCGAAACGGGGATTCGAACCCGGGCCAGAGGACTCAGGAGCGAGCGCGCGAGCCGGTTGGTCTAAGGCATTTATCTGTTATATAAGCACTGGACATTTTAATATTCTGGAGATGACTGAACTGGGAGCTTGTCGTGCTCCAGGAACACGACAAGGACTTGTCGAGCTCTGGGAGCACGACAAGCTCTAGTCGTGTTCCTGGAGCACGACAAGAGGCTGCCCGTGCGACTAGCAGCTTGTCGAGCTCCCAGAGCTCGACAAGCTGACGTGGCAGGTCATTTTTGCAAATTTTTGAAACTGTGGGTTAATTTCGAAATTATTTTTTAATTCTGGGTTAACAGTAAAAAAAACTCCCGACAGCACAGGAAGGTACAGTGTTTTGCTGACACAAGTTGCGAACCTCCATTTGTTAATTTAAGATTGCTAAATTTTTAGTTTGTTAAATTTTAACTTTGGTTTACATAGCACAATATCTTATCGTATATGTGTTTATCTGAATCTGTATCCTATATCTGTTTTCAAATCTGAGAAAAAAATATGAATTAGGATATAAAAAGATCAATATCTAATAATATCCGACGTATTTTCATTACAATGGTGATGGTTTAGGATTTATTTTTGTCTAATAACGTTACACTGTTACACAGATACCTTCAAGTTGCTATGCCTATTTTGGGTTTCTAGAATGTTTTTCCTATTAGCAATTGGAGCGAGGAATAAAGTATCCTATGATCTCCAACGGATAACGTTCTAGTTATAAGATAAGATTCTTTATATAAAGTACATAATAGTATAATTAATACTCACTAGCAAAGATAGAAAATGTGTCATGTGTAAAAAAATCTCTAAAGCTGTCTGATCTCATACAGATAATTTTTGATGTAACTTATCTTACACATCTAAAACCATCTAGTAAAAATTAAACAGTTCTAAAAACTTTCTTATAGAAAACTTCTTACATAATTTTCGTCCACGTTAGACTTGGAATTCTTGAAAAAAAAAACATGTATACTAATATGTGTATTTTTATGGGATTGGCTGTAAAAATAAGAAAAGTATCTGATACTAAAAATTCTACTATATCGTAAGTTGTTACTGATGTTTTAAATAAGTATAGTTTCGATATATTGAGTTGATATTTATAATGTTTTCAAAAAGTAAATTTCATCACTATCAAAGGAGATACAACAATTGCAATTAAATGCTATTTCTTTTAATTTGACATTGGAGGTCCCCATTAGGCAAAAGAATTGCAATAAATTTCCATTTTTTATAATTTAGCATTGGAGTTTCCATTTCTTCTATCTTTCAATCTGACCTTTGATATTTCTAGTTGGACACAAAAATTACAATCAAATTGTTTTGTGGAGTTTTGTTAAAGTGTATGTACTAGTTTTTTTTTATCTTACATGTATTTTTTCTTTTATTAAATTAATCTTCTCTTTTTCAATCTAGTCTTTTAAAGAAAAAAATGAAGAGTATAGATGGTGTAAGTTATTTTTCTTGTTTGTGTCACCTTTTGTTGAAATACATATCAGACAAACATATTGATAAAAATAAAAATAACAATCATAAATGATGAAAAATACAGAAAAATAGTGAAAATAAAGAAAAATACATGAAAGAATATAAATAAAAATTAGTAAACAAGGATAAGGGTTTTTCAATTTAGCACTTTCTTTAAATACCTTTTATTATGTTCATTTTTTATAATTAAAAAATTAGTTGATATCTTTTATGAATGTAAACATTTTTATGATTTTCATTATTTTCTATAAAAATATAAATTTAATATTTTACTATAGAATTGAGTCTTTGGTAAGACTTGGATCACGATTTTGACTACTTTGCCGTAGCAAGCATGTGCAAGAAAATGTAATTTTTCTGGATTTATATCATCTGTCTTAGAGAATAAAGTACATATGGTACATTTTTAAGAATTTCAACTGTTCAATCATAATTTGAATATAAGCTTCTAGGCATTGGGTGTTTTTAAGAAAGCGTGTGAATCCTAATTTATAGAGTGATATATGAAGTAGGGGCTCTCCTCTCAAATTTGTCAAAATTGATTTGGAAGAGAAATTAATGTGGTTAATCATTTCACGATAAATTGAAGACTTCTTACCTATCTTGATTTGAATTATTAGTTTCTAATATAACGGTCCAAATAAAAAGAAAGATATGCGCCATTTGTTCTCTTAAATAAGGAATACAAATCCAATTTTCATATGCTCGTCTATCTACTGTAACAAAATAAGCTGAACCAGTTCTGCATAAATCTTCAAAACAACTTCCCTAAATTACAACTCAAACATCTAAAATTCTGAAAAAACATGAGAGAGAGAGAGAAAAAGAAGATGAAAAATAGAACAAACACCATGAAAAGAAACCATACCAATACCAAACCAAAACAAAAAACAAAAAAAAAAAAGAGAAAATGAAAAATGCTAGCTTGGAGGAGAACAACATTCAGAAAGCATGGTGCAATCATCCATGTCATCAACCTCATCCTCTGGTATGTTCCATTTTTCAGGCTCCTTCAAACACTCATCAGTAGACAAGAAATGAAGCACCTGAAAAAGAACCATATAGAAAGACTGAATTTGATCAGCAATTTTCACAAGACAAAATGCAACAATTTGCTAGCTAGTAGACTGACGATACCTCGGCGATCGAGGGTCGCCACATCGCTGGTCGCATAATGCAGCGAGAAGCGGCGGTAATCATCCTCTTCAGTTGGTCCTTGTCATAGTTGTTGCCTAGGTTTGGGTCAGCCAGTTCAGTCACTTGGCCAGCCTCTAGAAGTGGCTTTGCCTGACACAAAGAAGAAATGTCATGTATCTTACTCGTTCTTTAGTACTAATTTGTGTTACTTACTTATGTGAAATGAAAGTTCATTAGAGTAGAACTCACCCACTGAAGAAGGCTCAGCTTGGAGCAATCAATAGGCCTCCTGCCAGTGATGATCTCCAGCAGCAAAACCCCAAATGCGAACACATCGGTTTTCTCATCGACAATGCCATGCATGAAGTATTCTGGAGCCAAGTACCTGATCAAGATTCACAGAGTTCTTTTCAAAAATTTTCATTGATACAATGTATCTAAATCACAACTTTAGATATCAGTGTTTCTGTGATGACCCGAATGTGCCTTCTATTGGTATGACAGAGTGATGAGTCCACTGCTTTGGAAGCCATTTTGCCAGTCCAAAGTCTGAAATCTGTAGCCATAAACAATGATCTCATCTCAATCAGATCACCTTATGTTGACTCAATTTAACTTTTCTAATCTGAAATTCAAATGATACACTGTTTCGGTGCGACAACGGGTTCACCTGAGGCTCGAAATCATCGTCGAGGAGTACATTGGAGGCCTTGATGTCACGGTGGATTATCCGATGCCTGCAAAACATGTGCAAATACTGCAATCCCCTCGCAACCCCGACCGCGATCTTGTACCTCGAAGGCCATTCGAGAACCTTGCCGCTTTTCCCTGAAAATTTTGATCTTTTTGTTGTTGTCAGATGGTCACTGAAAACATTTTTCACCGCAATGTTCAAAGATGCTAATGACTGAACATGGGTACCGTGCAATGCCGATGCGAGTGTTCCGTTAGGGCAGAAGTCGAATATCAGGTACAACCCATTCTCGACGCAACAACCGAGCAGATAAGCCGTGTTCGGATGGCAGACATGACCCAAAATCCCCAGTTCTGTCAGGAACTCTTTCTCCTTCTGCTCACTGGCCTTTCCTTTTGCCAGTCTCTTAACAGCTACACATTGGCCATCAAATAGATCCCCCCTGTATACTTCTGCATAGCCTCCTCTCCCAGCCATGTTATCTATATCAATTCATCAAGTAAGTTACAATCTTACAAACTTATCTTGTTCCTGTATTTGTCATATAGGTTATAATCTTACAGTCTTCACGTTAGAAACAGTTGCAAAGGAGAAAAGCAATACAAATTTCTTAAGAATACTGTGACTTTCTTGCTCTCACATGCATTCTGTTTTCTTCTGAAATGAATTAGATGCAATTGCACTTGTTCAGTTTCATATATGGACCAATTCACCCAAAAGTTTAATTTGCTGAGAAAAGACAACTAATCTACTTATACTTTACTTCAATCTTTCCTCTCACATCTAAATCTACAATGTAGACTCAATTTGAGTCAGAATCTGATTCATTCTTAAGATCTCTAAGTTTTGATATCATATTGAATATTATATTTCTATGTATTGATCAATTCACATAAAAATTTAAGTTATTGAGAAAAGACAATCAATCTATTCTTACTTCAACATCACCCATGAACCCATGAAAGACCTTATTTACACTATCTTATTGTCAAAAGCTTGATACTATTAAAGTTCACTTTCAGAAGAACAACATTGTCAGAAACTAGAACAACATTGCACTTTCAGAAGATCATGCAATTTCTTGTCTTTGGCATGATATTGATCTTAAAAAACTAGATGATTAGTTGAAAATAAGACAGTAATGCAGATTCTTTAGGGTACTGACATGGTATAGACTTCTTTCTGTCACATGCATTCACTTTTTTTTTTGGAGTCTTTAATTTTTCTAAATTGTCTGAATGATTCTATTAAGTAAAAATAAATTAGATTGAAATGGGGCTGTATTAAGTGCATGATTCTTGCTTCAGAAGTGAAATTTTGAAATTTCAAGTGAAGTACTAAATGGATTTGTACCTGGATGGAAGTCATTGGTAGCAGCTGAAATCTCCTGAAAGCTGAAACACCTCCAGACAGGCTTCTGTTCTTCGGTATAAGTCGAGCACACATCGCTCTTCGCACTCTCATCGTCGATGGATCTCAGGAACGGCAGCCAGAGCTTCATATCCGACAACCGCCTCCAGATACCGTTGTGACCGCGACGGCTCGCCTCATTGCTAGATGTGCTGTAGCATTCCTCAGCAACCTGGTGCTCCCCTCCCTCTGGTCCATCGAGAACCGCCCTCGGTGAGCTCTTGTCGTCGTTGCCATCGCTCGTAGACCGACCACGCTCTCGCATTGAGTTTGCTCTAAACAGCCTCTGAATTGGTGGGAATCTCCTGCTCCATGTTGAGCTTGAGGAAGTGTTGATTTCTGAATGTTCAGTTTCAGAATTAGTGTGCAAAGAAACATATGTATTTCTCAACGGAAGAAACAAAACTTTTGCAGTGGTTTCACCATCGTATGCCTGAGGCTTCGATTCAGCACGAGTTTGTGACACTGACAAGGGCTGCTTTCCGATGGCGATCACCGAGCAGCCTCTCGGAGAATGCGAAAAGCAGTAGCTTGCAATCTCAAACTGATTCCTGTAGTGGCAACAATTGTAACATTCAGAAGAATGTGCAATACTTGCATTGGAAGTATAGCACATTCAGAATTGCTTTTGAAATGAATACAAATTACAGAGTGAAGTAAGGCAGTTTAATTGTAAGATTACATGTGAGGTGCATTTGTTTAGCATAGTAAAATTTTTACCTGTGAGATGCATTTTTTGATCTGCCAACAATGAGGAAGTTTGCATTAGTCCATGAAGCTTCTTGGGTCAGCGCTCTCGCAATGTTTGAGCTGCAAATCACCTTTGCCTCCAAATTCACCTAAATAAAATCAAATAAAGGATAAAATAATTATCACCCATGATTTCAGCTTGACTTAAAGGTTATCAGAGAGAAGTGTAAATGAAACTTAAACAAAATATTGATGATTTTGATACTCTTTTTCCTGCTAACTGTTGCTTCTGACTTCTTTATAACTGTCTCAAAAGTGAAAAAAAAACATGAAAAAACATCAAAAGAAGAAAGAAGAAAAAAGAGAGAGAAATATGATGATGGCATTTTGCTCCAGCTTCACCAAACAGAAAAGAAAAATGACAAAAACTGACAAAAAGGAACACACCAAACTAATAAGCACAGCCTTTGCTTCCAAATTCCAACTGCACTTAAAAAATAACAGAAATAAAAACAAATTTCAAGAAGAAATCAAACAAAGAAAAAAAATTATGACCTTAATTCAAAAAAAGAACATCACACAACAATAATCAACCAAACTATATTTATTTTGCCCTTAATTTCCACCTGACAAAAAGGAACACCAGCCTAATGAACACAAATTTCGCTTCCAAGTTCCAACTACACTAAAAAAACTAACAGAAAATAAAAGAGAGATTTAGTTCCATAACACTACAAAAGTTAGGATTTAACAAAATACCACTAAGTGTGTCAATGATACGTGGGACAAACCCAATCTCACAGTCGCTAGTATTTTGTTACTATAACACTTTTGTAGTGGTACGAGGTTAATTTTTCTAATACTATAAATAAATAAATAAAAAAAAATAAATTGCAAGGAGAAATCAACAAAGTTAAAAGTTAAAAAAGACCACTCATATCACCTTTTGCATCCAATTGAACCAGAAATTATCACAAAAGAACCACCAAGAAGTAAAAAAGAACAAAATTAGAAGAACATAACACAATACTGATAAATCAAATTCTACTTATTTTTGTAGTAATTTGCACCTGTTTAGCCTCACATGTCTCCACAAACTCCCCAAGCATGTAGATCACAAATGCATTAGCCTTTTGCAGCCTACTCTTCTTCTTCTCCTTCCCTCCTGGCAAAAAAAAAAAAAAAAATGTTACAACATCATCAACAACGACGACGACGGCGACGACGACGACGACGACTCAATCAGAAACAAGAATAACAATCACCAAGAACATGTAGCGCGACGACGGAATCGTTCGGCCGTGCGACGACTCTGATGGCCCAGGAAAGGAGCTCTGAGCAACCCTGAGAGTTGTTTGGCACACCAACTAGTATCCTGGAGCCAAGAACACTGTCACTGCTGCACTCTTCAATGGTGTCCATGTCTGGCTACTTGTCCTCTTTCGTCGTCGCAACAACGACGATGGTGACCGCGACAACGACGACGACAGGGACAGGAAGGCAGACAGCATTCCTGGTGCAGATTTGTAGGGGAGGATTGTTTGCAAAGATTGGTGAAAAGGCAGTTAGTTAGTTGGAAGTAGTGATGGCTTGCTCTGTGGTGGTGTGTGGGCAACCACAGTAGCTCTTGTTATGCCACTTCAGTTCCAGAATAGGATTAGATTGCTTGCTTAAGCTTGAAGATGCGTGCAAGTAGAAACATGGGTAATCACTTGTTGATTTTCCAAATAGCGGTAAACTTTGAGTGAGCGGTCATCCTGCCTCTTAGTGGTTATGCCATAAGCAGTTTAATTTTTAGAAACCAGATATATTTATATGTAAAATATTATATATATATAGATAGAGAGAGAGAGAGAGAGGGGGGGGGGGGAAGAGAGTTAGTTTTTAATATGATGGTGTATAATTATGATATAAAAGGATTTGGATGATTTTGAGTTCTAAAAGATTATGAAAAATTTATTGTACACAGAGGAAGATATATTATTAAGATTTATAAAATTTAATGACTAAATACGACTATATGTAGGAGTATAAAAAAGAGAAACAATTGATAAATATATATATACTCACTTTGACCTTCTCTTTCTTGTATTTCATTACTACATTTTGCAGATCTTCATTATATGATACATCTATAACCTCTAATTTTTTTCATATTTCTTAAGAATTTGGGACCCCTAAACTCTATCTTTGTTGTAAATATTATATGTTATAGCAAATCTGCTTCCTACACACGAAGATGGGTAGAGGGAACATCGTGCCACTTAAAGTTGGTAATCACTTATTACCAATATTCTAAATAATGGTAAATGAGCAATCATCCTATTGCTTAGAACTTGCATAGTATGACCGTATGAGGTCTTACATGCGGTTTTATTTTTAGAAATTAGATTATATTTATATGTGTAATGTTATGACATATATGTTGAAAAAATAAAGGGGCAATTTTTTTATACCACTATAAAATTTCATTATTTTATATTTGTCAATGGATGTCTCGTTAATATATGAGTTCGATTTTGCCTTTTGATGCTCACAATTCACAATTTTAAAATTTTTGTAGTAGTATAGAAGAGATGTTCCCATAAATAAATAACAACAAAACCTTATAATTCATTCATGAGTCTGAAAATTTCGTTATCAAGATTTATAACAATATTTTGAGTATACTTTCTGTTTGCACAAAATGTGAGTATGGTGTACACGAAAACAACAATAAGAGGCCGAGTGGGATACTGGATCGGCAGACCTACCGCTAACATTTGTGCGGGTACACTAATTGTTAGAGCGACCTGATTTAGAATCATGGTTCTTGTAATACTAACTTGAGGTATACTCGCATATTATTCAAAATAAAATGCTTAGATTTTGGAGCAATCAAAACAAGAACAAGCAACTATTGGTGCTTCCTCCGTTTTGCTATACAAGAGTATCAATTGCATGTGCGGGAATTAATGTGCACAAAATGAAAAAAAAAATTGTAGTAGACTATAATATTTTTATTAAAGTAAATTTGGAATTGAGTAGAATAAATATTAATGAAGTAGTGATAAAGAATATTAGTGTGGATAAAATTTAAAGTTGTATTGAAATTGTAAGTAGTCTTATATTATAAAATATTAAAAATAAAAAATAAATTATATAATGAAACGGAGTATAAGACTATGCTATCATTTTTATTTGGAATTAATATGTTTAAGGCTATAAGAGTAGGGGTGTAATCGGATTCGGATTTAATCGGATAATCCGGATACCGAATTCGGAAAAATCGGATTCGGATGTCTTTTCGGATATCCGATTATTTAATCGGATTCGGATTCGGATATACATCCGATTATTTTCGCGGATTCGAATTCGGATAATATCCGAATCCGGTTAGAATTTTGGGTCACATAAAACCCTACCCGTTTTCGGTTTTCCTCAAAGCTCCCGTTCCTCGTCGCCGCCGCCATCCCCACATCCCTCGTCCCTGCCAAGTCCCCCGTTGCCGCCCCCGTCCCTACCGACCCCATCCCCCGTCGCCGTCGACTCCCCGCCGCCTCATCCCCGCCCCGTCCTCGCCGCCGCGTCCACGGCGCCTCACTGCTGCGGCCTCCTCCCATTTCGTCGTGAAGCTCCGCGATCGTCACCGCCGCCTCATCCCCCCCCCCCCCCCCCGTCCCCGCCGCCGTGTCCACGGCGCCTTACTACTGCGGCATCCTCCCGCTTCGTCGTGAAGTTCCCCGCCGACCCCGTCCCTTGTCGCCGCCGCCTCATCCCCCCCCCTCGTCCCCGCCGCCGTGTCCACGGCGCCTCACTGCCGCGGCCTCCTCCTGCTTCGTCGTGAAGCTCCCCACCGACCCCGTCCCTTGTCGCCGCCTCCCCGCCGCCTCATCCCCCCCCCTCGTCCCAGCCGCTGTGTCCACGGTGCCTCACTGCCGCGGCCTCCTCCCGCTTGGTCGTGAAGCTCCCCGCCGACCTCGTCCCTTGTTGCGCTGCCTCCCCGCCGACCCCATCCCTCGTCCCTCGTCGCAGCCGCCTCCCCGCCGCCTCATCCCTGCCCCGTCCCCGCCGCCGCGTCCACGGCGCCTCACTGCCGCGGCTCTCCACGGCACTTATTGGTTGATATGTGTAATTTCGATGCGACTTTGGTGATGAAACTGCAGATGACTCGAAGATCACAAGTACGCATGGCCTATTTTTGATTTTGCCGTGGAGAGCCGGCTATTGTTGAAATCATGACAAAATTTTATGGTGCTACTAACATTTGATAGTTTCCTTGTCAAAATGTGACGCCCAAAACAAATGGCAAATTTTGGTTGACCAATGTCCCTCTCAATCTGTGATAAACAGAGCCCTAGATTAAACACCAAAATTTAGCCACCATTTAATGCATGACCAAAATTTTTAGCTCCACTCCTCCAACTAACGGAGGATACTGAATTTATAATGTGTGATATTAACTGATATTTCCTACATATTTCCTTTAACTTGAAATTTATTTGGCAATTTTATAGGAATAATACGATGTTAATACTTTAAAACAGCAGTATAATCCGAATAAAATTCGAATTTGATCCGAATGAAGTAAAAATCCGCTTTGAATTCGAATTCGATAACTATCCGATTCGTATCCGACTCCGAGTATATTCGAATTCGTATTCGAATTCGATTAAAGTTAATAGGATTTGGATTTGGTATGACCAATATCCGACCGAATTCGATCCGATTACACCCCTATGTAAGAGTACATGATGTACATCCTTATTAGCTATTTGGTGTGACTGACATAGTCTGAGATAGGGTACCATTGCAGGATAGTGTTTCTATGCTTTTTAAAAAATGCATATATCCTCAAGTACATGTGGTTACTAATGGCTGATCAATGCCCCAATTGATTCCTGATTTGTTTCCTAAACTGTGCAATTATCTGTCTAATGAGCATGTAATCAATCATATTTTTCAAGTATTTAGTTGACATAGCTCCACTTGGTAGTATATAACATGATCTTAAGAGTTGGAGACATGCTTGGAATATGCTAGGTTTATTATTTGCCGAGTGTTTACAAAAATGCTCGGCAGAATTTTCTAGTGTTTTAAAAAACAATCGATAAAATTCAACTTTTCCGATTGTCCCAATATAGGCGCTCGGCAGAGTGAATTGAGAAACTTTTTCTTATGTTATTTAAGTATGAAAATTAGTTGCTACTACCCATTTTACGTGCCTCCTTGAACCCTCTTGTTTAGATCCTAGCCTCTCAATTCTTAAGAAAAAAAAATGGACTACCCTAAATGTGGGGGAACTGTAGATAAAAGTAACTGTACAATCTTAAAACTCTTAACTATAACTTTTTGGTTAACTATTTAGGCACATCAAGTACGTTTACTACATATAGACCTATTTAAAGCAGTCATTTAAGTACATGATAGTGTATTAAGCTGAGTCTAATATCGGGGCATCTGCCCAAATGTTTCAGAAGAATATTTTCCGTATATTTTGTGTCACGTATGTAAACGCCACTTGAAACACCCACCACTCCAATGCAAAGGCACTTGGGGAGGTGCTTCGCACGGGCTACGAGTAAATTAAATATTTATTAGAATTTAGGTGATTTTAATAAAACATAAATAACTTTTAATTCAAAAATCGAATATATGTGATGTTTGGTCTCGATATGAAGATAATTTAAAGATCTACAACTTTGTAAATATAATCAAGATTTAATTTGAATTAGATTGATACATAAATCAAGAAACAAAAATTGTATACAATTTGATTGCATGGGAATCGAGGAAAAAAACTCAGGCAGCAGACGCCTCCGGAAGCGTCCTTTCTCTCCTGTTAATAAAAAAAATAGTTTTTTATTGCAGGCGCAGGGTCAGGCGCCCGCGTTGGACCTCGCCTTAGTGGAGAGTAGAGATTCAATATGACATGTCATTGAGAACTCTTGTAAGTGACTGTTCTGTTGCTGGTCCATAGTTCAATTTTTCTAGGATGATAATTAATTTGGGGAATATTGTTATGTCAAAAATTTGAATATTTTATATTTATTATTTGATGTGAGGTTAATATGTGAGTCCGACTTCAGTTTACCAGTTTTAATTAATTGGGAGTGTGCGTGAGGGAGAAAGAGATCAGGTAATGGTGGTTGGTAGAGAGGGGGAGGCTTGTTTAGGGTGGAAGCAAAGGCTTGGTGAGGTGATTTGATTCTGCCTTGATGGTGAAGTCAAAAGTAGAATCCATCTAGTGCCCTAGGTGATCATGATCAAGAACCATGTATATATTGTTGTCTTGTGATATAGATTAGGAAGATTTGGTCCACTCTCAAATGTTTTAATCCAAATCCTGCAATTTCTTGGATGCAATTATTGCTTGATTAGTGGTGGTATGAGCTCCCTTTAGAGGTTTCTTGGCTTCTTTCTCACTACAAGAGGATCATTACATAACAAGTAGCAGGGTCCACATGATATGTACACTGTGAGTATGGGAAACTTTGTATAGGGGTAGCACAGAATATGTTCGTGCATGTGCAATGCACATTCTTTTTTTTTTTTTTTTTTTTTTTTTCAGAATTATGTCTCTTATATAATGAAAAACTATATGAAACTAGATTAAACTACTGCGGTATACATAGCGAATGGTTGAAACAATATTGTTCTAGAATAACCCAATAATTGTATTCGTTTATTGGTCTTGTAAGTTGATCTATCGCACGACAGATATGTGGCAAACATTGTCAGCTTCTATTTGTCATATTTCTAAAATATGTTGTTTGTGAAACTGTAGATTATTTTGTTATTTTTCTTTTTTTAATAGGTTATTAATGCAAAACATTCCATAATGCATTGGTGTTGATGTATTGGCATGCATCATGAACGGGTGGTAAGATTGAAATTTTGTGACTTTGTTACATTCATATGCTATGAAGTGTATTAGAAACATACACTAAAAATGTTTTCTTCTCAATAATAAACATATTACTTCTTTATAACATACAGTTGTCTGGGAGAATTTCATATCTCTTATGTCAGTTGTTTTTCAACTATAGTAGAGAATTTTTAAAGATATAGTTATTGTTAACATTTTCATTAAACTTATTAGAACGCTTGATCTTGACTAGTGACTTTACTTTGCTGTAGTGTTTTATTAAATAAAAAATAATGCAAAGATGTTCACTCAAAAGCTGTCTAAACGTTCATTTTATAGATTATAAGTTAGAAATTTCATTTACTCAAAAAAAGGTCAGAAATTTTATAGCATCCATTATATATTCGAGATTTAATTCTATTAAATCAAGAGTATTACAAAACTTTAATCCTTCATGACAATAGTCCGCTAGAAATATCTATACTTAAACTACTAACGCTAATCTTCTACTAACACCTCACTAAGTAGTAGCGGTTTTCTCTACTTGAGAGCACCTTGCTCTCTTCACTATCTCTCTCTAGTTTGTTGGTTGCTTCTTTGCTTTTTATATAGTGGTTGTGGGATACTTCTCGATGTGCTTCTAGAACATCCCGATCAAACTCATGGTTTTGCAAATCTATAAACTACACACGGTCTGAGAAGATTTTTGAATGCTCTTCTCTTATCTAGTTAGTGCTACCTTTTAACAGATTGAAAAAGATTGTGCTCTCCTTTCAAAAATAAAAAAATATATAGGCTAGCTGTGTCCTTGCGGCAGCAGAGGTATAAATTACTACAAAAGATTGCAATAAAGGGTTACGAGAGAGATTTAATAAGTTATCAGAATTTTTTTAAATAATATTTTTTAAAAAATAAATATAAAAATAATCTATAATCAAAAAAATTTGCAAAACTAACTTGCAGCCGCTATTTTGAACTGTGATAGGACTAAAAGACTGAAAAATCAGCATAGTCACCAACCAAAATGGTGACTAGACTAAAAATTTGGAATTCAGTCCGATCACCATTTGGAAAGACGATTGGGTCAATATTCAATTTTTTGAAATTAATTCAGTTCTAATTATTCTAAAATTTGACGATTCTTTCGGGATAATATCTTATGATATATAATTTCGATTAATGATTCATTTGAATTAATAGATTTGTAATGTCCAAACGTTAGATTGATACAAACGGATAATCAATCAGAGTTATAGATCACAAAATATTGTCTTTCGATCTTGTAATTCTTTCAGGCTCAATATCTTATAATATATAATTCTAATTGATGATCTGTTTAAACCAATGAATTTGTAAAATTAAAATGTTCAGGTTGTCATAAACGAATCATTAATTGGAATCATAGATTGTAAAATATTGATTCCGAAAGAATTGTAAGTTTCAAAGATAATATCTTATGATATATAACTCCAATTGATGATCCATTTGTATTGATCTAATTATTTTGACATTAAAACTTTAATGATTCAAATAGATCATCAATCAGATTTATAGATCACATACAAGATATTGATCTTGAAAGAATAATCAAATTGTAGTATAATTAGAATTGAATTAATTTAAAAAAAATGAATGTGGAATGGCAACGGGATTGAATTCAAAATTTTCAACCCTGTCACCAGTTTGGTTGGTGATTATGTTGATCTTTTTTGATTTTTCAGTTCTATCGCCGTTCAAAATGACGACTGCGAGTTAGTTTTTTGATCGTAGATTATTTCTACACTTCTTTTTTTACCTGGAGTATTTAAAAAGTTATTCATGTAATCGACCTTCTCAATCTAAGTTAGAATTTTTAGTTTTTAGTTAATTTATTCCCGGTATCTTCATTGTTTTCTCGTTTTCCTACAACCGAGAGGAAAAGAGAAAAGAATTAACAATGTTGACACATAGATAGTACATCATGTAACATAACATCCATCAAGAGACCAGAAACATACAAAATAAAAGTGTTGCAATACGTGCATAATGAGTAGAAAAAAGTGTTTAGTAGTTATGATTTCATACCATACATACTACTATTGGTGGATTTAGAAAATACAATTTCGGTATATAAAATATTTCTGAAAAAAAAATAGCTGTCTCGGTTAAAATGTGCATCTACACACAAACTTTTACTACATCTTACAGTGATGCTTTTGTAACAAATTAGTGCAACATTTGAGATCAAATGGTCCCATAACGTTTCTTTTCTTGTTACTACCTCTTACGAGGTGCATCAAGCAAATACTGCACTGTTCTTAAAATAAGAGAAAGCAAATTTATGGTACAAATGGTCTGATCAATTTTAGAATAAATTGTATTCGTCAAATTTACACTATGAAACAATAAAAAACATTAGTTTATTATTGAGTTTTGACATTACTAACTTCTCATGAGATACTAACAACATCAACTTCTCGTGATTGAATGAATTACAATTCTTCTAACACTAACACTACAAGATAACAAAGTTTATAACATGGCATTTGATGTAAACGCCGTCAAATAACAATCGGCCGGCATTTATTTGGATGTAAGGACACTAATATCTTGGTGTATACATATGCCCGCCTAACATATATCACGATATTTATATATATGCCGAGAAAACTAGCATTAACGAAAGCAATTGTTGTGTGCTGACTTAAAAGATGCCATGACATTTACGTACGAAGAGAAAAGTAGAGTTAACGAAGGTACCTATAAGAACTGGGATGGTTTGAGTGGGCTTCTGAAGTTGAGCGATATTCCGAAATTTCACATCCTTTCTCACTTATCTCCCTTTCCAGTCTCTCTCTTCGGCGGCCACGAGCAACATAACCTTTGGCGAGCTCAAGTAAGCTCCGACAGCACAGCCTTTGGCATCCATAGGCTTTGGCAAAATTTAGTTGGGCTCCGGCGGCTGCCATCAACAACGACGACGGCAGCATGACCTTCGGCAGCCATGGGCAGCGGTGGCTACGGTAACACGACCTCTGGTGTAGCCATGGGTAGCATGATCTTTGGCCTGGCCGCAAATAATTGGATTAATATGCCCTCCTCACGGTATGCTATGCCCTCCAACAACCTCCGATGACTAGAAATCAACTAAATTAATACATGCCCATCCCCAATATATCCCCTCAAAGAAAAAAAAAAAGTAGGGTGCAAGTAAACTAAGGGAGAAATGTAATAACATGGCGCATGATTTCCTAAAAGAACGCCACGGAAAAGTATTTCAGGGCGTTTATCCGGATTTGCTGGCAGCTGTAAACGCCTAGAAAAGTCCTCCAGGTCGTGGTGGAATCGAACGAATCAAATCTGGAATTTATATCCTCTTATTTTTAAAAAAATTCTCATACGATACCATTCTCTATTTTTATAAGTACACAAAAAATAAGTGTAGTAATTAAACTGGTAATACACATTATTTCTTTGTATCATGTTCTTTTAGGCGCATGATCAATTCTTTGTATTTATTTAAAATCATGATTAAATTTCAATCGATAGAATATTTTGATATTTTTTAAGTTGATCGGTCAAAAATAATATATAATATTGAAATAATAAAAGTCGAATAAAATATAAGAAAAAAAATCCAAATATTAGTAGTAAATTGTATTTTCCCTTATACGAAAGGTTTACAAGATCAGATTAACATGTAGTTACCCATCTAAATCTTAGTCTTCAAGTGATGCCTTTTGCAATAAATTGATGCTTATATCAGCAATATAAATGGCCCCATAATATTTTTTTTTCTTGTTAAGGAACTGCACAGCTTCTGCCGCCTTAGACGGTGTTGAAATAAAAAAGGAAATAGCATATGTCGAATTGAGCTTCAACTCAATTCAACCTGCCGCCGCCGCCCGTCATGGAAACCAACCTTGTCGAAGATCCCGTCGCGGCTGCTAACCATGCTGTCGCCATTGCACTACTCAGAGTTTCGATGGATGGATCTGAGATTTGGAACTTTACAAGAATAAAAAAAGAATACTAAAAACAGTCATAAGAAATTTTGTAGTCAATTTCCCTAGATGTTTAGCTAGAAAGATTTCTAGAATAATTGAATCTCACATAGATAATTTTGGATGTATGAAATAGATACATCGAGAAAATATATTCATAAGATCTAATAGTTCTAGAGTTATCTTACACAATTTTCATTCTAATATTAGAAATTACTATTTATTCCTCAACTGTATTTTTAATTTAATGCTTTCTTTGCATAAAATGTTTTTAAACAATTTTATGCTATAAGCCAAACTTTTTCCAAAAGTTTTTGGTTTTGTTTTTTCTTAAAAGACAACTTCTTGAGTTCTTCACTATATGACTTGGAAGTTGGTTTATTGGAGAAGTTATAGTTAGGTTGAATAGACTATTTTATATTTGTCAAATCTACATTATAGATTGCTAATAATACTAATTTTTTTAATGAGAATTTAATATTGCTAGCTTATGATCTTAGTGGGAAAAAAAAAGGCAAAATGATCCTCGATTTAACGTGAGTAAGAAGAATTTCTTTGTATCATTGCTCTTGTAAGTGCATAAAAAACTGGTTGAAATTTTCAATGGCAGAGCACACCATGATCCTCTATCGCAAAGCTTTTGAAATCAAAGAGTTTGGAGATAATACTTACTTCTTTCAGAGTTATCGTATGCTAACAGAAAAAATTATGCCATTAACAACCTTGTTGCGGCTTGAAGCTCCCAATGTATCCCAATCCTATAGATAGATCTTTAACAAACGGTATAAGGTGATATCTCCCTATAACAACATCTGAGGCCATGACACAAGACATGGTTTTGCTATCGATTCTCCGATATTTATATACATGTAACCAATTTATTGGATGAGAGAAGTACATGACCATATCTTGTCGTACGATTTGATTCTCTGAAACGATTTTACTGTCACTTGATAGATGGGTTTTCTGTGCCCCTCATCAAACTTTGCAGGCCCCAACCATTCACCTTCCTCCACTTTACTCCTATGTAAGTGTCATCTTGATTATATGTGTAATATTGGAAAATATATGATTAAATCACCCAATACAAGATTGCATTTACATATCTCTACTACCCAAGCAGAGAAGATCCAAATTAATACTCCTTAATATAAGAATAAATATTTCAAATTTCTTCTTATAAGAAGAAACATTGGTCAATCCATTAAAGGGAGTTTGATTCCAAGATGTTGTCTCCATATTCTGATTAATCGTAGAAGAAATAGATTATTTGTGTATTGATCATATCATATCATTTTGTAATCGTAATGTCTGTATTTGAAGTTCACCTTATAGAATCCCCAATATAGTCAAGTAAGATATATTTGTCACCCATTTCACCTCTTATTTTAATGACTTATAAAACCTATGACACCATTTAAGTCAATTGCATCCTTACACTGCACAGAAGTTTATGCATATATACCTACAAAATATTTAAATATAAATACATTTTGCAAGAATAGTATGTTTGTAATCTAGAACCAAATTTTTAGCACTTTCGCTGTAAAAGATATCCTACTGGGCATCATTACAATTTGGTTCTCGATGATGTAAAAAAAAATTGGCTATGGATTAGTTCAGAATTTTTTTGCCTAATAACTCATTTAAAAAAATAAATTCAAAAACTAACCCACAACTTTTAAATTTTACAAAAATGATCCTCAGTCGCAAACTGGGCCGCGCGACTGATCTTCAGCCGCTAGCGACTAAAGACGTGGCACGGCCGAACGCCCCTGTGGCCTAGGTGCCGTGCCACGGCTAGTGACTGAAAGCCAAAACTAATTATTTGGAATGGTTTGAGTGGAGTGGGATTTGGATCCGGGCCAACAGGTTTGAGTGGAGTGCGTCCAAACCAAGTAAGTTATGTAACATTTCTGAAATAGTTTCCTATTGCACATATTAATCCTGTACTTATTAATTGATTAATTAAATGCAAAGAAGACATATCGCATTACTATATATTCGGGTAATATGTGCTATATGATTGTAAAAGGATATAATTTTAATAAAAAAATAGAACTTGTAAACAACCTACTCCGTAGAATTATATTCCTTTTATATAAATTTTATGACTATATAACTGTAAAAAGTAAAAAAGATGTGTTATATAATTATAAAATGTAAGGATTAGAATTGTATGTTGATCACTAATGCGGTACAAAGTTTCGCAGAGATATTTATTATAAAATATAAGGATTCTTCAAGTTTTGCGGAGGTATCAGCACACAAAGTCTTGATGCGGTACAAAGACTAGGGTTTCGGTTTCGAATTCCGTAGATGGCAATGCGAAAGAGTACAAAGTCTAGAGTTTTGATTTTCAGTACAAAGTCTTGATGCGCTAGATAAAATATAAAGTTACACGCGTGTGTGACAGTTGCAAAAACAATTAGAATGAGGCCCACAACAGCAAAATGTGATCAAACTACGATGCGCCACCTGATCCGAGTAGAAAGTGTCAATCTTGCCTAGAAGATTATTTATAGTGGTCCTCTCTACCTCATTCCAATTTGGGTCGAGCCACGACATGTAATCGCATCTATCCCTCTCCTCTTGGCGGCCACAATGTAGGTAGTTTCTACTAGTAATGTCGTAGGCCCAAGACGTACTTACTCTAACATAACCTCGGCATCTACACATAAAGTCATCCGTGTCGGAGGCATCGTCGGGCCAGTTGAACTCCTCAGTAGGACGCGTTGTTGGGTACGTGTCTCCATCGCAAGAGCAATAACACGGACGTCTATAGCAACACATGTGTTGAACAATGTGCATGCTGATCGACAACTCCTCCATGAAGTCAAGCTGCTCGCGAAGTCTCTTCTTTCTGCAGAGAAGATAGAGTATCGTACGTGCAGCCTTTGCACTCCACTCGGGGTCGAGCCAAAGCAGGAAAGTGCACTTGCGCGCATCTTCCCTCGGACACTCGAAAAATCTCCTCCCTTAGTCACCTTAAACGGAGGACGTGGTAGTCTTCGGTAATAAATCGCAGTTGCAACGACATGGCCCTGAACTTTGTCCGTCATCCTACGAACAGAAGGGAATAACCCAGAAAGTGACGCATAAATTGGAGCTTCATTTATGCGAGCTGATTATGTACTTACCTTGGTGCGTCTTCTTCTCCGGCCACAGCTACTATCGCCCACCATGTTTAGATGGGCGTGTGAGAGGAGTGTGAGTTGTGTTTTGAGCTGAACGGCTTAATTTATAGATTTGCTAGTCATGAAGAGTTGTATCGTTGGTTGGACACATCTGTACGAAAGCAGATGTCTTCGTTCAAAAGATGAAAGGTGCAAAACTTGAGAAGTAGAGAAGACTAATCGTATAAAAGCTGAAGAATTGAAAAGCTGAAAAGCAGAAATGCAGAGTCGTACAAAAGTAGAACAGTAAAAAAGTGCGACAGATGCATTGCAGAAAAGTTTGAAAGCTGACAAAAATGTATGAAAAAATTGAACAGTATGACGAAACCCTGCATCAGACTACTGCTCCCTCCTCCCCCTATGTGGCCGGCCCTGATACTCCGATGGTGTGTAGCGAGAGGGGGCTGACGATCCCTGACGCGCCGCCTCCTCGCCGGTGGTGTCTGCCCAGACGGCGGAGCCTGGGAAGGTTGTGTCGGCTATGTAGGCGGTGGAGCATCGGCAAGAAAGCCAGGCTGCGTAGGATGCTGCTGTGTCTGGTTGAGAGGCTTGTGCCACGCAGGAATATCGAGCTCTTCATTTGAAGAGCTGTCAGCAGGCACGAAACGCGGCTGTGGAGGTGGAGGGAGCGACGACGACGGGCGGTCCACTGGTGGCACATGCGACGAAGGACCTTGCACTGACGGTGATGATGGGGGATCACGGTCAAGTGAGGTGCAGCAGTACTCTGAAATTGATCAGAATCTGATCGACCTGCCGCTCGACCTTTGCACAATAGGCATACACATCGTCGCTGGGCATAGTGGGTGCGATGCGGGACCTGAGCATCATGTCCTATGCATCGGCAGAGACGGCCCCGAGGGTGTCTAGATGCGCATACGAATTAATGCAATTATAGAATGACAATCCATGTGAAAGTAAGGTTGCAGAGAGCTAAGGAACTTATAGAAGAGTGGATTCGCCCTGGAAGGTGTAGGTCGAAGCGCTCGTCGATGGTGGTAGGAGGGACGGGCTCACCAGGTGCGGCTGGTGGACCGCCCACCAATCGGTAGATCGTGCGAGGTTGGTACCAAGACAGGTATGAAAATTGGATGTCGTGGCTGTACGGCCTGTGCTCCTCGACCGTGCGTATGTTCGCCCAATCCATCCACTCCTCCACATAGGGCCGCTGCCGACGAACAAAATCGTCCCTCACTAGACCCTTCCTCGATTGCCTGTGGACAAAAAAATTAGTTAGTAACAGAAATTATTTATAAAATCACATGCGAATGTAATGCATATTTGACGTACTCATGGATATGGTGCGGGATCTGTCGAGGAGGCGGCACCGGGATAAGCTAGCGTAAGCCGAACTGGCGCATAACTTGCTCAGGCGAGTATCCCTCAACCATGTGTGAGAAGACGAGAAGAACCTGGGTGCGCCAGTAAACAACATCCTGCGTACAAAGAGAAGAAATGCCAACTGGTGCGATGGATTGCAAGTTTGAGGTGGTCCACAGATCTCAGATGATGCTGTCGTCGAGGAGCAGATCGAAGCTCTTGGCGTACGCAGGATAGCAGAGGTGTGCTTGATCTGTGGACCACCTCAAACTCAGCCTGGCCCACCTCCATCCCATCATGGGGCCGTCCCTCGCATCACTGGCCAACACGAACTGATCCCGCGGCACCAGTGATCGGCCGACGGGGAAATGCTCGTACGACCACATCTGCAAGAGTATGGCCCACCCAGCAAAAAGAGATCTCACCTGGTCTCTGCTCGTGGCGTCGCACAACCCCCTGTAGGTGTGGCAGAGCACGGCGGATCCGAAACTGAACCGTGGCACGTGCCCCAGGTCCGAGTTGGCAATACTCCTGGCGAGCTGAACGTACTACTGCTCGCAGATGTCTTCGTGGGTGCTAGGGAAGAGCAACCACCCAAACAGGTACAGCAAGTACGCCTCAAGGTGGCGCCTGAAGACCTCCTCTGAAGCGGCCAAAGGGAGCGCACCATCGCAGACTGCGCACAGGTAACTCTGCGGAACTCCCGCATCCTGCACAAACCCCCCCGCTGGCCCTACTCCCTCAAAGCACTGTAGGAAATCTAGGCGCCATGCAGCTCTGTCGGTGGCCGTGGGGACATATATCTCGCGGATAGGCAGCCCAAGCAGCATGCTGACGTCCTGCAGTGTAATGGTGAGCTAGCCGAAACTGAAGTGGGACGTGTGTGTCTTGGGCCTCCATTGGTCCACAAGGGTGGTAACCAGGGCTTAGTTGAAGGGGAATCGCCTCGCCCGATCTACCATGCGGGCGACCAGCAACAGTCCGGCCTCAAGCAAATAAGGCGCAAACCGCTCATCCAGAGGACACATCTCACGCGGTGTCCTCATGCGCAGAGCTAGGAGAACGGTGCCCTGTAAAGGCGTCGAGCACGGTGACACTCCTGATGGTGCTGTGCAATCAGCTCGGGAAGCTAATGGTCGTCCGCCATACCTGCAGTTGTCACATATTGGTCGACAAGTTGAAACATTACAATTAATTAACAAACATTACAGTTTTATGTAGGAAAATTCAGTACAACTCATACAGGGAAATTGCATTGGTTTAGTTTCTCGAAGAAGTTGATGTGCTTGCCACTTGCGGGCATTGATTTCTTGTGTGGCCAGGCTGCCTGCAAGTGCTGCATCTACGTAGGTCATCTTCACGCTCCGCTGCATCCATATCGTTCTGTATCCTCCTGGATCGACGTCGGCCGGCATGGCCTACAAGGAACCTTTTTTCTGGGATCCACGTGATGGCATCTTTCGGCGACAGCTCTCGATAGTTTCCCCTTGCCGCAAACCCATGGAAGACACCCTCCCAGGTTTTCCACAAGTACTGCAGAGTATAATAAGTTGATATATACTGTGTCGGATCGATCCCAGGAATGGTGCAGGCAGCGATGACATGCGAGCAAGGAATGTGTAGTAGTTGAGGCTTGTTGCATGTACATTGGGCATCTACATTTGTAATTCGACATTCGTGGACCCGACCTGCTTGCAATGTGCCACGGACATGTTTGTGCCTTAGCCGAACCTTGTAGTTTCCGTTCAAATGACTCAGCACTGAGACATCATGTGTCAACGACTTTCATGTTGGAAATTCGAGGTAATCATTGATCTTTTTGGGCCAGTGTACTAAAGGGTCATGCACAAGTGTTGATGCCGCCAAACTCCTGCTGTCGTAGTATGCTACTGTGCGATAGAATGTCATCTCAATTATTGCAGTGAGTGGTAAGCATCACACACCTTTTAGGATAAAGTTGTACACCTCGGCCAGATTTGTCGTCATGATTCCGTACCGAGCTCCGCTTGTGTCGTATAGCAACAACCACTTCTCAACTAATTTGGGCTGAATCCATTGACTGAAACTGAGACGACTCTGGCGGTTTCCCTCGCCGGTAATGCCGCCATCTTCTGGAGCACCTGGCTCTTGCCGTCAACGCACCTTCCTCCAGCGACTTCCATATATTTGAGAACTTTGACTCTTGGTAATGGTTGGCAAGCCATTTGAACACCTGTATCAGGCGCCTGCTCTTGAAACGAGTGTGAACATTCGCGCCAAGATGCTGAGAGCACCAACGGCTCTGCAAGTCAATCCCAACTCAGCAATGAATCCACTCCCGATTGCATGTACTCGATCACACTCAGCATTCCTCTGTTTCGATTGTGAATCAAGCACACGCGCTCCCGATCTTTGATGACCTCATTCTTGAATTTGTCCAAGAACCACAGCCAACTGTTGTAGTTCTCCCCCTCGACCACGGGATATGCTATGGGGAGAAGCTGGTCGTTGGCAACAGCAGTCACGGTAGTCAGCAGAGTTCCCTGGTATTTGCCAGTAAAAAATGTTCGGACAATGCAAAGAACGGGTCTTATGTACCTGAATGATACAACGCACTATTGAAATGCCCAGAAAAATCTCCACAGTACCATGCACCCAGGAATCACAACACCCTCCGAGCCGATTGCTGGTGTATCAACAATTTCGGTGACTGTGCTTGGATTTACTTCGCATATCCGCCGCAAGAGCCTCGGTACGAAGTTGTATGCCTCAACATAGTCCCAAAAAGCTCCTCCAGTATCCTCTATTTAGCCCTTCATGCATTCCCGTACTTGATGTTATAACCGTACTTCTCCGCAACATGTGCAATTATCACTTTCGGTGTCATTGCCATATTTTCCTTTACTACTGACAATATCAGGCTGGCAACAAAACTAGCAGTGATATTTCTATGCTGCTGCACCATGCCCTCAGCTAGACATCTGTGGTCTTTGACTCTGGTCACCTAAAAGAAAGACCCATCTTGTGGCCGTGTGACACATACGTACCATGGACAGTTCTCGACTAAGCACCTCACAATCCACAGGCTTGGATTTGATTTACCCATCCGGAATGGCCTATTCAGTGAAACAACCCATGCATTTATGGCTTTCTTTGCATCTTTCTTAGTCCAAAACAGCTGCCCAAGCTTGACGGTTGATTCATTATAGGACCATCGCGAATTCAGCTCATCATGAACCACAGCGGAAATCAAAGATGATGGATCAGTCCATTCATTTATAGGATTCTGCTGTTCCTTGGATTAATCTGGAGATTCATACATATCTCATGGATCAATGTACTCCTCCTCGTTAAAATTCTCATCCAATTCGGGCAATTCTTCAGCTGCATCTACTTGATGGCCGCCAAACTGAGTTGTATCTCTTGCTGTTTGCATAGTTATACTGGCAGTTGCACTGGCATTGGTACTGCCACCGGCACCGGCACCGCCACCGCCACCGTGACCTCTGGTACTGAAATTAGTGCTGCTCTTTGCTCTTCCTACAGAATGACTGCCCTCCGAACTATGTACACTTAAGATTTCAACGTACAGTATGATGACCCCGCCACCATAGTCTGGATTTGTCACAAATCGTCCAAACGAACCCCATGATTTGTCACTTCAGTTTCTTAAGCATCCATTTGTTTCCCTCCGGAAGCATGCCTTCAACCCTAAGAGTATCCGTCATAGGATTGAGTTGTAACAGGTCGACTAACCACATCTCCAAATCATTGAAAGACATTGACTGTGGTTGTGTCATTTGACCATAAACATGTATACAACTACCAAGATCATCACCATTTGCTCCATTATGGATTATACCAGCTTCGTAATAAACGCAAACCGTACTGGGTTGCTCCATAGCCTAATCAATTTGTCATTCTGTGTTAGGTTAAAACAGGATAGTGCGACGATGCGCAATAACTGTAGCGGAATTGCTTCAATTTCTACTTATCTCAAAATTGATTCCTTTTATTTTACTACTAAACCATGCACCGGTATTTCTTATGTACTGTCTTTATTTCATTAATCATTAGTCAATGATCATTCGATTCTCCTGTCCTACGGAGTAGCGGAAATTTAAATTTTCACTTTTCCTAAATCATAGAGTGAAGCGGAAAAGTATATTTCAAAACCTAAAACCCTGAGACCCTAATCTAGGGTTTGTAGTGTGGACAATAATCTAGGGTCTCTAGGGTTTGTTCTGTGCCTAGTTTGTAATTTTATATGCGCCTTTCATCGCATGAACTGTATACTTGTCGAAACCCTAACCCTAACCCCAAGTCATGCAACGTGTAACCCTAATCCTAAGTCACCAAAAACAAAATGCTAAGTCTAAGTGGCCCTGACCCTAACCATAACACTGACTCCTCCTAACCCCTAACACTAACCATACTGTTATTCTAGGATTACGGTTGCTGCGGGTGGAGGCGGGGGCCGATGGAGGTGGCTACTAGTATTAGTGTTAAGATTTTAGTGCCAATAGTATGGTTGTACTGCGATGTTGAGACTATGAGATGTGTCAAAACTAATTTATATCTTGTATTGTAGTAGAGTATATAATTAGAGGAACAACATTGCTCAAAATACTACAAAAAACATGGTTTTTGAAACAAAAGAAATTTTCTAAAACTGCATTTCAGTCGCTATTAGGCTACACGATTTTTGCCTAGGAAAAAAGTGAAGCGAACAATTAAATTTATAAACCCTACAACCCTAAAAAAATAGCCGCTCTCGCTCTAAACCCGTGCGGGCAAGGCCAAGACGGCAAGGGCGACGGCGGTGACGACTAGGGCAGCGAGGCCACGAGAGCCCTAACATAATATAAAACAAATCTTTACACCTGCATACTAGCAAACATTTTAATCTACGTACTAGAAAACATTTTAATCTACATACTAATAAACATTTTAATGCCCAACCCTAACCCTAACCCCAACCCCAACCCTCAATAATAGCCTAGGACTAAAGTGAAGCAAAAAATTAAATTTCTAAACCCTACAACCCTAAAATAATAGCCACCCTCACTCTAAACCCATGCGGGCAAGGCCAAGACGGTCAGGGCGACGGTGGTGACAACGAGGGCAGCGAGGCCGCGAGGGCCCTAACATAATATAAAACAAACTTTTAAATCTATATACTATCAATCATTTTAATATACGTACTAACAAACATTTATATCTACATACTAACAAATATTTTAATCTACGTACATACTAATAAAATTTTAATCTAAATACTATCTACGAGTTAACGAAAATGGACCTCAGTAAACAAATTTGAAGAACCTCCGAAAATCGAAACTTGAACAAACCGCCAGCAGTTTTTTTCCTCCTCTTTCCTCTTTCTTCTCTTCTTCTCTTCCTTCTCTTTAAACAATTTTTCGTTTTTTCGAAAATATGAAAATGTCCGTACTATGAAAGTGACGGCCAGGGTTTAAATAGAGCTTTTAGTCGCTAGCCGGGCTAGCGACTGAAAGCCGGTGTGGCACGGCACCTGAGTCACGCCAGCGTTGGGCAATGCCACGTCTTCAGTCGCTAGCAGTCGTGCGGCCTAGTTCGCGACTGAGGGTCATTTTTGTGAAATTTAAAAGCTGTGGGTTAATTTTTGAATTTGTTTTTTTTATTGGGTTATTAGGAAAAAAAATTCATTAGTTCATAAGAGCTTGCAACACATTGAGAGGAGCGTATTTGCAAATTAGGTGAAAGGATTTAACAAATTTGTTCTTCTCCAAGAAAAATTAACAACATATATGAAAATGGGGAAAATCTTAATGGAGCAAATTATGCACTGGTATTTTGTTAACTAGCATAAGGCCCGTGCATTTGCTGCGTATATGGTTGTAAGAAATCCATTATTGTAGAATAAATATGGAAAATATTGTCTTAAATGAAACTATAAAAAAGGTTAACATTTTTGTTGGATTTTTTTTGGTTTTGGGAGAAACAAAAAGTATCTCAATTGCTTCAAGTGAAGTTTAGGTGGTGTTATTAATAAAGAGGCATGTGCAAAGAGGAGACCATGATTGGAAGGTTAATATTATGTGAAAAAAATGCAATAGCTATAGAAAAATGAATGATTCAATTAGATGTGGTGCTCCGAATGAGAGTGAACAATGCAAATAAGAAAGATTAAAAGTACATTTTGATGTGATCAATTCTTTGAACAGAAACATTATGTATCTGAATTTGTGTATCAATATTGTGCTAACTCTATTATACACAATAACTTTCTATTACCTAACATTTTTCTTATTTTCTTCTGTCAATATCATGAAACTACATCAGCCAGTTGTAGTTAAAACCTTATCCTATGTGAAATCGAAAACCTCGGGGGAAGAAATTGAGCATTTACTAATGAAAATTAACAATGAAAATAATAAACAAAACATAGTGATTTATAATATTGGTCACATTCATGGACATGGCTCTACAAACATACAAAACTACAAAACTAGACCATTAGTTAGAGATCCATACCATTCACTGAATCACAGGCCCGAGATCGAGTGCCAGGGTCAAAGCCTTGATGACCGGTAGGGGGTGGGGGCAATAAGCTTGCTTCTTCACAAGCTTATCCCCGCTCCCTTTCCTATCCGTCCCGACCGGCAGCAGTTGGGTCTCTCCATCTCTCCTCAACTTCCCCGGTCTTCGGCCTGAGCTGTATTGATGTTCGTGCTTTAAGTCAGTTCGTACTTTTCTGTACATAAGAGAATGAGTCGATAGGCAAGAGCTCACCTGAAAATGAAATGAATATGATTATGCCCATCTTCCTGGGGAGAAAGAAGTGTGGCTCATTTCATTCCTCTATCTCACCTTTTTACTGCGGAAAAAGTGGCAAATTTTTCAAAGAAGTTTTGGTTTGATTCTGGATGGAATTATTTGGAGTGACATTCCTACAATATAAATGGCGTAATCATCTGACTTGAGTTTGGCGACACGTGGATTCTCCTGTTAAATCCCAAAGCCTTTCAAAGTTTCCATTGAATAATATTGGATATAAGTTCATGAATTTTTTTTTATATAAATAACCTTTTTTAAAAAATAAAATTATAAATCTGACTTAGTGTTTCAAAAATTTACAAAAATAATTCTTTTTAGAAGTGCAGTTGAATCTGTATGTAACACGTGGTAGTAAGAGTGCGCAAACTATTTGTCAAGACAAATTGCTGCAAATTAAATTAAGTCTGCCGTACTAGGACTTTTATTTTGTTTTATTAACTAAAAACTCAAAATTTTATACAGAAAAATTTCAATTCTTCCAGCATCGATATCTTTTAATCTATAATTTGGATTGACAATCCGTTTGAACTAGTGGAATCATGAAGACAAAATGATCAGATCGATACCAACATATTATCAACCGGAGCTATATATGACAAGATATCATATATTTTTATATCTTGAGATATATAAGTCCGGTTGATGACCGGTTTATGTTGATCTGATTGTTTTGACCAATAGATTGTCAATCTGAGTTATAGGTCAAAAAATATTAGTCCTGAAAGAATAAAAAATTTCAGTATAATTTAATCTCAAAATTATACAGAATTTAACTCGAACTTTCAGATTAAACCAAATTTTATAGGAATGATTCCTGGATTATAACGAACACAATCGTGAAAATGGATTGTAAAAATGATAGAAAAAGTCATAAAAAATGTCACATCAAGGCGTATGAAACAGTAGATCTAAATATTTTTAAAATTTTCAAATACAAGTGTTTGGTTTATTATATCTCAACCTTAGAAAAGAATGGGCTTGCTCAACCAAATTTAATTTGACAAATTCTTTCACAAAGAACTTAAAATAAACAATCGCTAAATTAAACAATCATAATGTCATAAATTATTCTAAGTTTGCTAAATTGCTCCAACTAAAGAGAAAATTTTAAACACTTTTATTTTTTTTGATTCGTTTGAGACATAGCCTTGGTTTTCGCACTAGGCTCGCCCAGATTCTAATATGTGGAATTACAGGATCTTACTCGGAATTACCGAAAGCCAAAGGATGATCGAAAACACAGCTCAAAGTAATTGCACAACTTTTTATTTTCAAAGAGGGCTTTACACGTCGAACGTTAGGTCGCACTCGCCTACGTCAAAAGAACTATAAGCTGGATATATGATCCAAGGCTGTAATAATATTCGATTGTATTCGATAGATTTTCGATGATCTAAACTAGTCCTATTACAAGGTATTTATAGTCCAATCGTATGAGTACATATCAGACTCAACAACCTAACTAATCCTAAACAGATAAGCTTAGTTAAATATATTCGGATCAAATTACAATTCCGAACAGGGAATGAATTCCTTTTCATGGTCGCGAACCAATCCATGGTCGCGAGCCCATCCATGGTCGCGAAACCTTTCCGAACACGGTTAAGGTCGCGAAGCCGTCTGCGCTTAGGACTTGAAGATCCTCCCAGATCATGACTCCCTTGTTGAGAAGGAGCCAACCCCTGTTGCAACCTCTCGATCAAACTGGAGATGTGAAAATTGCGCTTGTCCATGTTCTCTGGTGTACCACTTTGCCGCACGTGCCCGTTGACATTTCCGACCGATTCAAAAAGTTTCCTTTGTGCCATTGCGGGTGATAGTCACCTTCTTCTCCAGAATCACATCTTCACGTAGAGGTTCGTCTCGTTGATAGACCAAGTCTTCAACAGATGGTGCTATGGTATCTGGCTCATCATCCAGCATTGAAGGCTCGAAGAGTTTGAGGTGCTCAACATTGACAACCGAGTAAATATCCATGTATGGAGGTAATTTGAGCTGACAAGCATTATTACTCACTTTCCGCGAAATCCAAAAAGGACCATAATGAATGGGTTTCAATTTCTTACCTTCACCTTTAAGTCTCTCC
This sequence comes from Pharus latifolius, assembly GCA_019359835.1. Taxonomy (NCBI): domain Eukaryota; kingdom Viridiplantae; phylum Streptophyta; class Magnoliopsida; order Poales; family Poaceae; genus Pharus; species Pharus latifolius. The sequence continues at coordinate 69,206,619 of CM033326.1, read as the reverse complement.
TTACTCAGATGTAACCATACCATATCACCTTCTTGAAATTGCCCATCAATTCGGTGTCGATCATGTCGCGCCTTGTACTTGAGTTGAACTTTCAGCAAGTTCTGTTTAATCTCACGATGGAGTCATTGAATACCTTCCAGGAACTTTTGTGCTCGATCCTGATCAGATGCTTCCTTGTTGTTCTGTGCTGAGGTAGGGATCACAAACTCCATGTGGAATGGACTCTGTGTTAGAAATCCTAAACAGACCTCAAACGACGACTTTCCAATCGAACCATGCACTGCTCGATTAAAAGCAAACTGCAGGTACGGTATGCTTTCATCCCAGGTCTTCGGGTGCTTCGAGTTGTATCATCTCAAGAGATGAATGACTGTGCATTTACCACCTCGGTTTGACCATCAGTTTGCGGATGAAAGGTAGTACTCCTTTTTAGCTTGGTTTCCATCATCGCCCAGAGCGATCACCAAAAGTGACTAAGGAACCGGGTATCGCGATCAGACACAATAGAAGTCGGCAGTCCGAAGTGTGTCCAAACGTTTTGAAAGAATACCCGAGCTACTTTTTCTCCCATGATAGTCTTTCGACAAGGTATGAGAATAATCATTTTGGAGAACCGATCAATGACCACGAATAGATAGTCGTTGCCACGTTGGGTCTTAGGCAATCCTCTCAAAAAATCCATGGATATGCTCTCCCATGGTCGCGATGGAATTGGCAAAGGAGTGTACAAACATAATTTTCAGTTTGCCGGTTTCGAGATGCTGCAGATACCACAACCTCAAACAAAACTACCCACATCTTGCTGCATACGCGGCCAGAACACATGTCGGTGAAGATTTTGCAATGTCTTTGTAACCCCAAAGTGACCAGCTACCTTCGATGCGTACGCTTCTCTCATCCATTGAATTCGAGGTGCTCCACGAGGTATGCAAAGCAAATTGCCCTTGTACAAGAGTCCTTCTCGACGAACAAACTCTGTAGGTTTCCCTGTTTCGAGCTCAGTCAGTGCTGTTTGAAAATCAGGGTCTTCACTATCAATATTGGCATAGTCATCATGACACGAGGACTCGATCTGCATGAACGCTGATAAATAGAGGGTCGTATCTGGTGGTCACGACAACATGTCCGCCAATTTGTTGTGTACGCCTTTCTTGTACTTAATCACCAGATTAAACTACTGCAGATACGACATCCACTTCATGTGCCGAGCTTGCTGTAGCTTGGACTGAGTTTGCAAATATTGCAACCGTTGATGGTCGGTGTAGACAACCGTCTCTTTACCCAAGAGATAACACCACTAATGTTTCACGGCCTGATGCAGTGCGCATAACTCCTTATCATAAGTCGGGTAGTTCTTCTGAGCTCCCTGGAATAACTCGGAGTGATATGCCACTGGTCGACCTTCTTGCATGAGCACTGCGCCCATCGCATAATCTGAGGCATCGGTTTCTAGCTCTAATGGTTTCTGGAGATTCGGCAAAGCTAACACAGGCACCTCGCTGATCTTCCTCTTCAGCAAGGGAAACGTGCCCTCATGTTTCCTTGTCCACTCGAACTTTTGATCAATCCTGGTTAATGCATGCAATGGAGAAGCCACAATCGAGAAGTTTCGGATGAACTTCTGAAGATATTGGCAGGCTCCCACAAAACTACGCACGTCCGTAACTGTTCGCGGTCGCGGCCATTCGTGAATCACTTTTACCTTATCAGGGTCGATTTGCAATGTACTGTTGCCGACCATGAATCATAGGTAAAGTAGAGTTTGCTGGCCGAACTCGTACTTTTTAGGGTTGAGGCGACGTCGATGTTGCCGAAGCTGTTCGAACACCTTTGCAACATGAATGAGGTGCTCATCCCACGAACGACTATAAACCAATATGTCGTTGAGGTAAACGATCACAAAGTCGTCGATGAACTGTCTCAATACGTCATTCATAAGACGTATGAAGGTTACCGGGGCGTTGTAGAGACCAAACGATATGACCAGCCATTCGAACAGACCTTGTCGTGTTTTGAACGCGGTCTTCCACGTATCCTCCTCCCAGATGCTCACTTGATGATATCCTGACTTAAGATCCAATTTGGAGAAGACAGCAGCATGCTTCAATTGGTCAGTAGGTCGTCAATACGAGGAAGGGGGTACCGGTTCTTGATGGTGATCTTGTTCAGTGCTCGGTAGTCAATGCACATACGCCAAGTCCCATCTTTCTTTGGCACTAACACCACAGGAGATCCACAAGGTGAACTACTCGGTTGAATGACGCCATCGTTCAGCAACTCACCAAGTTGTCTCTTGATCTCTTCATTCTCCAATACTGAGTTGCGATACATACTCAGATTGGGTAGTGTGACACAAGCTGCATTTCGTGCTCGACTGGACGTTTTGGCGGACGACCCTGGGTAGTCTCGAACAGATCACTGTATTTCTCCAGCAGTCCCGACAAACGACCAAAATCCTCTCGGTACACTAACGACAATGCTGGTCGAATACCCTCACCTTGACCAATGGGTCGAATCATGACAAGCACATACTTGTGACATGCATTAACAATTCGTTTGGCTTGATTTGCGGTAATCAAGTTCGAAGTATTGACGTGGATGTCTCTACTGATCACAAACTTAACTCCATCTTTGGTGAGGTCGTACTCTTGCGCTCGCCGATGGAAGTGAGCGTCTTGATCATACAGATACGGACTCCCAAAGATCACCTGACAGATATCGACAGGGACAACATCGCATTGCACCTCATCGATATATCGTGCAGAGATCGCAAACTTCAACACACACTGACTCGTAATCTGTTGGTTCACATCGGATGTAAACCAACCTAGCGGATATGGTTGCGGGTGTGTGGTTGTCTTCAAACCATGTCGCCGAACCAGTCCAGCGGAGACCAGATTCTTCTGACTTCCGGGATCGAATATCGCTGCGACCACTTTGTGCTTCACCTGGATGTTGATGGTGAACAAGTCTTCCGTTGGGTGATGGTCGTTTGGGAGATCAGAACCCTTCTCCTTCGGCATTGCCATTAGAGACAAGGTTGTATCCGCCTCATTAACCGAATTCACTCGGACAACATCTTCGTCGGGTGAAGTCGCAGTAGCCGTGGCTGTTCTTTTTCCTGGTCCATTTTTCTTTGATCGAAGTTCAGGATGAAGCTTGTAGCATTTGTCCTTGGTGTGTCTCGCGACTTGACAATGTTCACAAAAGGCACCCGTGCCCGATTTTGAAGCGTTCTTCTTTGGACTCGGCTTTTTCTTTGTCGAGGTCACACTTTCCTTCGTGCTTTTGTCGCTGCGGGATTTATTCTTCTTCTCGATCGCCATAGCAGGTGTGCTTGCGGTCGTAGTGTCTTGGACGTCGAACAGACTTAGCTCAGTACTGATCGAATTCTGAAGTCCAGATGTGTATTTTTGAAATACCTGAGGATCGGACAGTGAGATGCCGATGACCATTGCTTGTCACCGAAACTCTGTCGTATAGTCTTGGACGGTCTGGTCGCGCCGTTGGTACAATCTGTGCCAACATTCCCATCTCTTCTCAAGGTAACCCATCGGATAGAATTCTTGTCGCAGAAGTCGTTTGAATTGACCCCACGCAAGGTCGTCAGCTTCACCACTGGCGACAAGGGCTTTCCACCAAGTCTTGGCGTGGTCCTTCATCTTCAAAGGTGCAAATTTGACCTTTTGAACGCTACTAAACCCTTTCAGGTCAAAGTAGATCTCAAGCTGGTCGATCCAAGAATCCAGTTTCTCGGCATCGATCACCCCATCATATATGGGTATATCAATCTTAGCGTCGACCTTAAAAGATCCAACAGCTAAGGAGGTGTTGGCAAGGTCGTCGGTCTTATGGTCGCCTTCGTCTTCATCTTTGTCTGCCCTGCGCAAGTCTTCACCAGTCTTCACACTCATAACCTTCCCTACTTCAGGAGGTACAATCATGGCCTGCTGCTTAATCCAAGCAAGCACGGTTTCTATGTTGGTGGAGAGTTTAGCCACTTGTTCGGCTAGGTTAGCTTGAACGGAGGTATCGTCAGACATTGTCGGAGACGCGGCTGTAGGAACCGTCAATTGATCGCCTGGAGTTTCACCGGAAGTTTTGTAACCCTAGCGAGTCTTCACCATCCACAGGATAGGAAAGTTGCTCTGATACCAACTTGATCAGTTTGAGACCTAGCCTTGGTTTTCGCACTAGGCTCGCCTAGATTCTAATATGCGGAATCACATGATCTTACTCGGAATTATCGAAACCCAAAGGATGATAAAAAACACAGCTCAAAACAATTGTACAACTCTTTATTTCAAAGAGGGCTTTACACGTCGAACGTTAGGTTGCACTCGCCTACGTCGAAGGAACTATAAGCTGGATATATGATCCAAGACTGTAATAATATTCGATAGATTTTCGATGATGTAAACTAGTCCTATTACAAGGTATTTATAGTCCAATCGTATGAGTACGTATCAGACTCAATAACCTAACTAATTCTAAACGGATAAGCTTAGTTATATATATTCGGATCGGATTACAATTCCGAACAGGGAACGAATTCCTTTTCATGGTCGCGAAACTTTTCCGAACACGGTTAAGGTCGCGAAGCCGTATGCGATCAGGACTTGAAGATCCTCCCGGATCTTTTTTATTTATATATATTTATTTTCTTTGTTTCTTTTATTCTCCAACTTTTTTTTGCTCTTAGCCAGAATGTTTTGAACTGGATCATTTCGTCGCGGCCAGAGGAGACACAACGCTTACTTAAGGGCACTTATAGAAAGATAGTTTGTCGGTTTCCTGAGCCCCTGTAAGCAATCTTTTTGTTTGTATGCTTTTCGTTCACCAGCTCGTCGACGGTTTATCACCACCTCCCCCAGTAGGTCGCATATACGTCACAAGAGATTAGACAAAGCCGCATCTTAAGCAACCGTTTTATTATAACAAAGGAATTTTTTTTGCGTGCTTGAGTAAAATAAACTTTCCTTTCCCCAACTGGTCAATGATTCATCACCACCTCACCCCAGAATACACATTTTTTTATTTTAAAGAGAAGGTAACAATAGCAATCGAAACATAAAAAGTAACAAAGGAAAATTAATTTAGACAATAGTTTATTAGAAATCTTAAATTCGGAAGAAGTCAATATTAATTTAAAAGACAAGCACAATATTTAATGGTTAAGATATAATGGATGCTAAACACAAGTATTTGAAATTTTAAGAGAGCTAAATTCAATTGATCATACGCAATGATGTAATAGAATGAACCATCTTCTTGATTAAAGATCATCCTCATAACTAGGCATCCCAAATTGACATCAATTTATTTTTATTTTCGTCTTATGATGGCAAAAGGTGGAATGATGATGTATTGAAGGTGGAGCAAAGAAAAAATGGCTATCCCCCCAAGTTAAATCAGACATTGTCTTTAATGGATGGAGAGTGATACAAATTACCGTTTGTGATTGCGGTGGCGGTGGTGGAAGATTATGGGATTGATGAGGTGGAAAAGGGTGTTGTGGTCCACGTAGCTCCAATCGTTCAATCCAAGGTGTGCAAGTTAAAACCTGGAAATAAAAACAAAAAGAAACAAAAAAGAAAATAAAATAAAAATAAAAACTTGCGTACCTTGGAGATCAGTCATCGGAGGGTCCTGGAGGTGGTTGGTGGTGGGTAGGGGTGTGGAGGAACGCTGAGGGTGTGAGGACGAACCCCATGGTAGAAACATAACGAACACAACTGTAAAAGTAGATTGTAAAAATGATAAAAAAAAGTCATAAAATGTCAGGTCAAAAGAGTTTTCACTATGTTTTTAGGTGCAAACCTAGGGCAAAAGCTATACCAATTAAGCACTTATCAACGACGGACCATTCTCCTTTGGAAGTGTTTGGAGTAGTCCTTCACCATTGTAAAAATCATCAAGCTACTTCAGTTAAAGCTAACAATTTTTAAGACTGTCTCCTTGGACTTGATGCAAGAGACACCATTGATCGTTTGAACGATGATCATTAATCATGAAGACCTTCTTCTTTTGAGAGGAAGTTGGTTGCCGTTGAGTGTGTCCAGAAGCAGATTTAGCACTTTTTTGCTTGTGCTCTTCAAATGTTACGACCTCCGTGGTGGCATGTACTTTCTTTTGCTTTTTTTTTTAGAAGGTTTTTTCTATTTCGTCTCAGCCTTTTTGGCCTTCTTGCTAAGACCTAGTTTAGGCGGCTAAGTTTCTTGGTTCATCATCTTGTTCCACTAAACGGCTTCACTAGCCGTGGCGTAACGGTCAACCATGTCGAAAAGTTCAACATTTCGAGGAGGGTTGCCTGTTTGAAGGCCCAGATGACAGACGACTTCGAAATCTCTGGGATCATGTTACCAACACGTACGAAACGCTTGATGAATTATTGTAGCATTTCGCTCAAAGTTTGATGCAATCGATGGAGATCATCCTGCTTGCTAAGTCATGCATATGTTCCTTGGAAATTTGCAATTAGAAGATCGCAGAGATGTTCCCAGGAATATGTTGGTTCTAGTGCCTGATTCAGTAGCCAAGATCTTGCTGACCCTTCCAGAATTGTGGGAAGATAATTGACCATTATTTTTTCATTACCTCAAATGGATTGGAGTGCAGTGCAGTAAACTTGGAAAAATTTTGATGGATTTTTAGTTCCATCAAAATGTTGTATAGAAACTATTTAAAACTTTTCTAGCCAGTTTACTACTCACAAATCAGCTGAGAATTCCTTACCACCAGTAATGACCTCATGGCAACGGCGTTGAGGGATTGAGTTCGTTGCTGAATTTGGCGAGTGCTATAGAACTTGCCCTGCTCGTCTCTGAGGATCAACACGTGGTCCGAAGTGATCATGAACATTATGTTTGGTTGTAAATTCACGACCATGATCCTTCTTGCTCGTACAACGAGCATCCAGAGGAGTACTAGCTATTGATGGTAAGCTCAATCTCCTCTTACTTCGACTAGAGTTGGCTGAGATCTCTTTAGTCGCTTGGCTGAGAGTTCCTGCCAAATTGGCAGCGAACTGCGTGGATCCCACAATCTGGTTGAGTCCAGGTAGAGGTTCACATGGTTGTTGCATAGCACCCTGGAGTTGTTGTGCCGCTGAATCATGTGGTCGAGGAGGCCTATTCCCTCTCTCCAGAGCAAGAGGGGTATGAGGCAAACCAATATCTCCTACAACAAGAGTTTCTAGTTTGACAGGTGGTCGTGAACCTCTTGCAACCTCATTGGTGGTCACACCCGATGGTGTGTGTCGACCAGAAGTTTCTTCCACATTTCCATCATCGTGGTTGTGGTCATCATGAGGATGATCGTCAGAATGATGATCTGATGGGTCCGCCAAATGATTAGAATCATCTCCATCAATGACACCCACCCTCTCAATGATTCAAACTTGCAAATGTAGATAATATTTCCATCTCCTCAGAAGTAGGAAATGGAATTGTACTATCTACAACTCCAACCAACTGTTGACTTGAGTCAGCAGTGGTTGTTTGAGTTTGATCAATGCCTGTCGAGTGGGACACAGAGTCGCCATTAGCCAACATCAAATCATCTGGCTCCTGCATGATTTCATCTTCATCAAAGGCAAAGTTGAAATCATCCTCAAGATTGTTGGATCTTGGTCGATCTAGGTATCTAGGTTTTGATGATTAATGACGATTTGGATAAATCCCTGATGATTAAAGTTAATCTGGAGAATGTCAGATTTGATGATTAAATGACAATTTAGATAAATCCTGATTTAGCACAAGTAAATTAAATTGATTATTGATAAACCCTGAAATAGATATTTCCTTAGTTGTGGGTTTAATATTGATGCATATATAGAGGGGGAGCTCGGTGGTTGCATCAATCTTGTGCTAAGTGTAAATTGGAATGTCATGAGATATATCCTGAAGTTTGATGGCTCCTTATTGAGGTTTTGACATCGATGCATATACTGAGGGGGAGCTCATCATATTGGTAATCTGATCTGATTGCCATAATGACATGTGTAGTATAGATCGTGTACATATGTCTTTATCATATACGATTCTATATGATTATGTATTTTATCTCTTACTCATTTGTTGCTTATTGAGATTGGTTCAGTCATTAAACACCAGGAAGAGAAATTGTTGAGTTAACTCCTGTGTGGAGTAATTTCTCTGGTGGTGCTTAATGACGACCTATATATGAGACTAACATTGTGCATTGAGTGTTTGTGTTGTAGTCTCAGATTGGTCGCGAGATGAAAGCAAGCAAGGGAGTGCAAAGGATGAAGGCGATATGAGTCATCTCGAGCGAGGTCAATCTTAGCAAGGTCGAGCTTTGCGAGGACAAGCTTCGAGGGATCAAGCTTCATCGAAAGGTAAAATCCAAGATTAAGGATTGTTTTCTTAGGATTTTACCGGCCTCAGTGTTTGGAGGTAGACTGGGTGGATAGGATTCTTTTTACTAGTTTGACCGTACTATTAAGAGGGGTCGAAAATTAGTAGCTTGAATCTATCTAGTGCGGAAGCTCAAATGCATTCATATCATCTTAGCACTAGTGTTTTATTGCCTCTTGCATTGCTATAAAGTCTAAGTGTAGTTTGTGCTGCAGTAGAGAAAATGTTTTGATAATTTCACTTAGTTGTGCTCGCCAGCTATTTCAATTGGTTTAAATCTAGAGTTGGTCATGATCGTATTTGCACATTCTGATCGTATTCTTGTTTGGAGCGTGGTCGTGTTTGCCGATTTGGCTGCATCGTGTTTAGAGTTTGGTCATGGTCGCATTTGCACATTCTGATCGTATTCTTGTTTGGAGCGTGGTCGTGTTTGCCGGTTTGGCTGCATCGTGTTTAGAGTTTGGTCATGGTCGTAGGAGTTCAAGATGGTCATACCAGTCTTCAGCTCGCTTGCGTACGCTCGACTAAATCCACTTGACCACCTATTTTCGACCGGATGTTCGACCTGTGTGGTCATAGTCGTTGCTGAGTGTCAGCAAACATATCAGCGAGAAAACAGACAAATTGCTTTAGAAATGACATTTGTGTTGGATATTTTGGCAGCAGGAAGGTTTTTTGAATTTCCTAGAAATATCTAGGGATATCTAGGTCTTGCTCCTGTTGATAAAATTGTAGCCCTTTGAGTTATCTTTCCAACAAGCCAAAAATCACCACAATCAGATCTCTAGATCAAAAGGTATGCTTATTTTTTTGTCAACTTACTTTGGCCGGACTTTGTCCGGGCATGGCCAAACAAAGTCCGGCATGTACAAATTTCTTTGAGTTAAATTGGACGTGTAACCAGAGACGTTTGCATCTGTCTGGGGGCTTTTGTCCGGGGTAGGCCAGACATTGTCCTCTGTGGCCGGACAATGTCCCGCTTGTATAAAAATTGTGAGGTGTTAACAGAGACAGATATATTTGTCCGGGGGCTTTTGTCCGGGATGGTTCGGACAATGTCCAGATGGCCGGATATTGTCCGGCCTTTACAAAAAATCCCCCAACAGTAATTTTGCAACGGTCAAAATTTGTTGTACTAGCCAGTTTGTACAAAATTTCGCCTCTTCGTCGCAAACGGCTAGTTTTCTTTGAGGGCTATATATATCTTGTGTTTGCCTTCATTTGGGGCTACTCAAGAAGTGAAAAGCTCAGTGTATAAGCTAGCCAAGTCTTTGCTTTTGATTAATTGCATCTAGAGGCTAGATTTTGAGCAAAATCTTTAGTGGATTTGGGAGAGAGCATTTGGGAGAGGTTTTGAGTGTTTAGTGCACTTCATCTCCGTTTGGAAGTTAGTGCTAGAGTGTTGAGCATCTCATTTGCATCATTGAGCTTCTAGCACGTGATTTGTTCAAGCAAAAGCGCTTCTGACTTGTTACTCTTGGTGATCGCCTTCGCCTAGACGGTATTGGAGGAGAATCGCGATCTCTTCATTGAAGTTTGTCGGAGAGGCCGGCAAGAACTTGTGAAAGGTATTGGTGCTCGTCTATCCGGTGTGGAGAAGGAGCAACCCTAGTGAGATATCTTTCATGGATATAGAAGTGAGGCTCAAGCATGAGCACTTCAACGAGGAGTAGGGGAGACCAGACGAGTCTTTAAGATCTCAGTAAAAATATTGTGTCAATTACTTGTCTCGTATTCATTTTATATTTATCTTAACACAATTGTTTGAATCAATCTAGTTGCTTGTTGTATTATATTTTCATATCGATCAATTGCAACTAGATGTTAGATTGTTGTTGCATATTAAATTGCTTATTCTATATGGTTGAATGCAACTAAATTGATTAAATAGTTTTAAACCTCTTTGCAAAATCTAGGTTATCCGAAACATTTTTTAAAATTGCTTAATTGAAAAGAATTTTTAAAAACCTCCTATTCACCCCCCTCTGGTCGGCATCCTTGATCCTACAATTGGTATCAGAGCTAGGTCTCTCTTTTATCGGCTTTACCGCTAGAGAGAAAGGATGAATTCGATAGAGAATTTTGGATTGATTGCTCCTCACTTTGATGGCTCAAATTATTCACGTTGGAAAATTATGATGAGTACTCATATTGAGGCATTAAATTTAAAATTGTGGAGGTTAGTGCAAAAAGGTATAACTAATTCATCATCTTTGGATAAGCACATTCATCTCTTAAACTCAAAAGCTAAAGACGTGCTCCTTAATTCACTTAGCCATGATGTGCTAGAACTAGTGAGTGATTGTTCTACCGCTCACGATGTTTGGATGACCGTTGAGTCTTTATTTGTAGGCACATCTAGTTTTGAGCATGTTAAGATGCGCTTGCTATTGCAGGACTATGAGGCATTTGTGATGTTGGAGCATGACACACTCTCCACTATATATGATCACTTGATCAACATCACAAATGAGCTCAAAGCCTTTGGTGCTAATATTTCCGATCTAGATATTTCTCAAAAATTGCTCCAGGTGTTGCCGGAGGGTTGCTATGGAGACTTCATCACCAATCTTGAAAATGGTGACCTTTCCGACACTTCACCGAGCGAGTTCATTGACATGCTTATGTCAAATGAGACAATGTCCAAAGAAAAGGACATGTGTTCCACCTCTGAGCATATCGAGGACAATGATTTCAATGCGGAGGATCAGGAGCTTTCTAGCGAGCTCAAAGATGTCAACGACTTGGTTTGCCTAAGCAAAACAAAGGCAAATTCTTGCAAGAAGAGCTCAAGGAAAGCTAGAAAGAAAGCATCAAGGTCAAAGTCTTCAACTCAAGACAATTCTAGATGCCCTATGGCATGCGATTTGATGGTATCAAACTCTAACCTCTCTAATAATGAGCTTATGGATATAATTGTAGAGTTAAAAGATTTGCTTGGCAATATGAATAAAAACTTTAGCACTTTAAAGAATAATTATTCATCCTTAAAAGTGCAATATCAAGAGTTAAAAAATTCTCATGATTCTTTGCTTGCCAAGGATATTAGATGTTAGAGTTGCTTGTGACTCCCCTATTGATTCATCTTTAGAGTCACATAAGCCTACCTCATATACTAGCAATAATTCAATTGTTGATTCATAGTTAGATTCAAATGCTAGCAGTGTGGATACTAGTGCTTCATGTGATAATATGTCTAATGATTCATTTATAGATTTACATGCTTGTATGGACGATACTAGTTACTCATACCATGATTCATCCAGTTACCCATCATCATGCCATGGTGTTGGTATTAGTAGTTCTTCTTTTGATATGCCTAGCTCATCTAGTGATTTTAGTGCTATGCCTTCTAGTTCATCTACTTGTGATGACATGCCGTCATGTTCTTATCATATTTCACATGTTGACGCGAAATCATCTCAGGAACTTGAAATTGAAAATGATGAACTTAAGACGAAAGAAAATGGTTTGAGCAAAAAATGTTACTAGATGTCATGTGAGTAGTGCTATGCTTGTTAAACTCCCTTTAGATCATAAAAATTCATTTAAAAAGAGAAAATTAAATCATGTACGCTCATCTAGTAAAAGGCATCATTTATTCCATCACACTCATACAATTTATTTCAAAAAGCCCTCTCGAACTTCATGTTTATCATATCACTTAAAAGGGCAACATTCGCATGAGTGTGTGTCTAATGCTTTTAGATTTGTTTCTTTTGGCTCTTATTTGGTTTCTTGCTCTAGAAAGGGTTTATTTGCAAAACTAATTGATTTTCATTTTCAAAAACCTAAAGATAGAGCTATTTGGGTACCAAAAGACTTATGCAACAAGACTAGAGGGCCTCGTATGGTTTGGGTACCAAAAAGAGTTTAAATCTTTTTGATGTGTTTAATAAAAACATTTGCATTGCATCTTCTCCCTTTATTCTTTGTTGTTTTAAATCCATATGGCAAATTTTGCAAAAGAGTGAAAATTTAAATCTTATGTTGTTGCATCTCTATGGGATGTAATTTAAAATGCTTCCATTGCCCATCACAACCCTATATGTGAAATATTTTAAAATTACAATTATAAGTTTTAAAATGAGCTCATTTGGTCAAAATGTCAAATTTTCATTCAAAAGGCCAAAAATCATAAATTCCAATCAAAATGGTCTTCAAAATGTATTTAAAAGGTTTTTAGAGGATTCAAATGAAAAACAATGTCAAAAAGTTCTTATAAAAAACTAGCCTCAAAATGATCTCCGGGTATCTTGTTTTCCAACCAAATCGTTTTCGAACGCAAATCAAAATCCATTTGGAATTTGCAAAAAGTTGCTTAAAAAACTCCTAGATATTATTATCCATAAGAATTTTGAAATTGAAAACTTTCTCAAAAGAGTTCTCATTTGAAAGTTATGGGTATTTGAATCTCACCGAACAACTTGAATTGACACGAAATACCCTAAACATGCAAAACATGAGTTTAGCTATTTTTATGGTCTTTATTTGTGAGACTCGGCTCAAAATGATTTGAATAACTCATGTAAGCCCTTTCATGTCAAGAATCTCATGAAAATCAAATTTGAACTCAATTTGTAAAGGTTTGTCAAAATTCAACCTCTTTGCTAAATACAAAGATCATTTGGCCATAACTTTTGATTGAAAAATCCTTTTCAGAAAATTCTTTTTGGAAATAGTATTTGATGCATTGAAATCATTGCTGCAAATTTTCATTTGAATTGGATTTGATTTGAGAAAAATTGACTCTTTTCACAAATCAACTTTGAAACTTGCAAAATTCAGTTTTCTCATGGTTTTTGGCTGATTTGTTATTTTTATATCTCTATATTGGTTGGCTATTTGAAGAAAGTTTCTATGTGAAATTTCATCCTCTATGATTGGTCGTTCTTGATAATTTATTCAAAATTATTGGAAGTCATTTGCATAGATTTTCATGTGCTTTTAAAAGTGTAAAATGATTTTCTCAAACCTGAAATCTGAAACTTTAAATCTGACCAACATTTGTCTTTTTCATATCTTATTGTTGGATCATATCTTGGCTTCACTATAAAAGGCAATCTAGTTCCTCATTGCATCATTTATCTCCAAAACTTATTTTGGAATTTTTGGAACTTGTTTGCATATGTTTCGATGATTATAAAGAACCCACGGGGTTCTTGAAAGTATTAGTAAATTTGGATGCTAATCTCTCAATTCTTTCAAAAGACTAAAATTTTTGAATCTTGGATCTTCATGAAAAGTGGTTGAGTTGATGTTATTTATCTCTATGAAACTTTTCATGAGTTTTGATGATCATTTGGATGATTTTTTTATTTGAGTTCAATTTGGATCTTTTTGTTTATCTTTAGAACTCATTCGTTTAATCCATATACTATTTGGTAGAAACTTCAAAAATGAAAGTAAATGAAATTTATGCCAAATAGCATATTCTCTTGGCTTTAAATTGAATTCATTTCAGACATTCTTTGTTTAGGACAAAAAGAATGAAGTTCATGTTTGCCACTTTTGTTATGGTTTTTATTGAACTCAATGATATTCAAAATTAGATCATTCCATCTCTTGCAAATAATTCTTGAGAAAACTTGGATGACAAATTTAGGGGGAGCAACCTCAAAGTCATTGAATCCTTGTATACCCTAATTGTGCACATATATCACATTTTGCAAGCATTTTGGTAAAAAGGGTCATTTTTGAGCAAAAAGGTAAAAAGAGCTCAAAACTGTCAAAATGTTCAAAATTACCACAAAACCTTCAAAAATACATTTCAAATATGTTTTCAAAGGTTTTGAAGGTGAAACAAAAGGTTTTTGAGCTAAAATGAAAAATTTCGACAAAACTAAAAACTTCAGGATCTTGTTTTGGCCTAAAACGATTCATTTCCATAAAACAATATGGGTTGAGATTTGATCAAAACTTTCTGCATGAAACATTTAGAACTCACTCACCCGAAGATAGTTCGTATTGAACTTTTTCTCAAAAGACCTATGGTTTTCAAGTTATCACATATCCTAGGTCGCTCGAAAACGTCTTTCTACTCGAAAATACCCAAAAGTGCATTTTTGTGAATTTGGCTATTTGGACTGAACTTTCTTCCATGTCTTGGTTTGAAATGGTATTTCAAACTCATCTAAGTCCAAAATTTCAGAAAAATCCGAGTTTCCTCAAGAATTGAAGTTTTTCGAGAAAATCACTTCTCTTTTACCCATTTTACCCCAAAATCACTTTTTAAGGATTACAATCAAGATTTTTTTCAAAATCAAATCTTACTAAAAGCTATTCTTCTAAGTTCCTGTCATGATATTTAAATATTTTTTGGAACTTGAATCTATTTTTGAAGCTAACATGCAAAATTCAAAAATTTTAGAAGTTTCAGCAGGTTTTTTTGAACTGTCCGGACTCTGTCCGCCCCGAGCCAGACTCTGTCTGCCCAAACCAAACTTTGTCTGGCCCTGGCAGACATTGTCCGGCCTATGTGAAACTAGATAGTTTTTGAATCTTTCTGCTGCTGTTTCTTCTCTTTCTCTGTTTTGGTTAGACTTTGCTTCTATTTCTCTCAATATTTTGCATTTCCCCATGATTTATTTGCTGATGTTTGAAATGCTTTTTGATTATGCTTTTTGCATATCAATTAAAAAATATTTTTCATGAATTTGGAGTACGATTCGCATGAATTTGAAATTTGAGTTTTCTTTTGGAAATTTTAACATCTCATTAGGTCATATATCTTTCTCTCAACGTTGCGACCTAAAAATGTTTCGACAAACCTCTTTTTGGCATATTCCTCATTTGTATGTTCTTTTTTGTGATTAATGCCAAAAGAAGTAAAATTTTTTTGAGGATTGAATCTATTATTCCCAATGGGTTTTTTTTAAAAAAAGCTTAAAATCTTTTCTCATATCAAAAGCTTTCCAAATTGAAAGATTAACACAATCATCATCAAACATTCAATCGAGACATTATATTCTTGTGTGTCAAATACATTTTGATGACATGACTTTTGATTATACTAATGAATCCTTCTATCAAGAATTTTTGTGCGATGATGTTTAGGGAAAGCGAGATGATTCAAGAGCAAAGTTACTTCCGTGCACGACAAAACAAGCAACTCAAGAACATAATGTTCAAGAGTGAATTCAAACATGTGAAGAAATCGCTCAAGAGCCTCGAGATGCACGATGATGAAGTTATTACAACTCTCAAGGCTACATATGGACATCTCGACATGGACGAACATGAAAAGGCGGTCAATTCTAAACTCTATCGATCTTTGATTGATAGTTTTTCTTTCTTTTACTTCATTTAGACTCATCATCATATTTAGTGATTGCAAATATGCTAGAATTCGATTTTTTCCTAAGGAATGTCATATGATAGCCATTAAATGCATTCGTAGGTAATTCAAATGTAATCTTAGATAGATCTTTGATATCCGAAAAGTACAAATCTTGAATTAGTAGATTATTTGGATTCGGATTATATGACTTGCAAGATCAATCGAAAGAAAACATCCAGTGGTTGTTGTGCTTGATCTTTATGGATGAAACAAAATTGTTGGATTCTAGAATTGATTTTGAATATATGCCACTCTTATGAAATATTGAAAGTATCGTAAAGATGATGAATAATTTGATTCAAAACTCTCGGTTGGAGTATATTGATATACGACATCATTGTATAAGAGACTTTGTGGCATAAAGAGAAAAATATAGAGATCAATCAAGATATGGAAAATATGCATCTAGTGGATATCTTCACATCAAACAATTAGATGCATCTAGATTTTGAATGATTAGAAATGGATCAAATGTGATCGATATAAATGTCTTCGATATATCCATTGTGTGTTGATTGTCTTGATTCTTTCTATATTCCTTGAATGTATTTTCAGAATCACTTGCATCATTCTTCTTGTGATCTTGTTTTTGAATGAAAATCATTTCAAGTAAAAATCAGTTTTTCTTGGAAATTTCTTACAATTTGTCTTAGCAAACTTGAAAATGAGTCAATGCCCCCCAAAATTTTGTGTCAAAATTTGAGTTCTCAAACTTTCCTTTTGGTACTTGATGACAAAGGGGGACAGAAATAGTGTTTGAGAGAGAGTGTTTTAGAGATAAGCTTTAGAGAAAGCTTTAGGGGGAGCGATTTTGAGAGAGTTTAGGAGAATCTGACAATTGAGTTAATTGACAAAGGGGGAGAGATAGATATCATTTGGTATTTGATATATTTGATATTGATATCTGAGAGAGATGAGATGAGTTATTTGAGATTGATAAATGATATTTGGGGAGAGATATTTTTTGATATCATTAATATTGATATTTGGGAGAGATAATTGAGTTAGAGAAAATTGAGATAAGTTGATATTTTGGAAGATGACTTGATTGAACTTGTGCTCAATCGTCACTTATATTTCTCAACCTATAAGATTAAATGTTTTGCTCAGTTCCAATATATTATTGCATATATTGAGGGGTCTATTTTGGATTTATTGAAATTATAAAGGTTGTTGTCATCAATCATAAAAAAGAGGGAGATTGTTGGATCTAGGTTGATCTAGGTATATAGGTTTTGATGATTAATGATGATTTGGATAAATCCTTGGTGATTAAAGTTAATCTGGAGAATGTCAGATTTGATGATTAAATGACAATTTAGATAAATTCTGATTTAGCACAAGTAAATTAAATTGATTATTGATAAACCTGAAATGGATGTTTCCTTAGTTGTGGGTTTGATATTGATGTATATGTAGAGGGGAAGCTCGGTGGTTGCATCAATCTTGTGCTAAGTGTAAATTGGAATGTCATGAGATAATCCTGAAGTTTGAGGGCTCCTTATTGAGGTTTTGACATCGATGCATATGCTGAGGGGGAGCTCATCATATTGATCATCTGATCTGATTGCCATCATGACATGTGTAGTATAGATCGTGTGCGTATGTCTTTATCATATACGATTCTATGTGATTATGTATTTTATCTCTTACTCATTTGTTGCTTATTGAGATTGGTTCAGTTATTAAACACCGAGAAGAGAAATTGTTGAGTTAACTCCTGTGTGGAGTAATTTCTCTGGTGGTGATTAATGACGACTTATATATGAGACTAACATTGTGCATTGAGTGTTTGTGTTGTAGTCTCAGATTGGTCGTGAGATGAAAGCAAGCAAGGGCGTGCAAAGGATGAAGCCGATATGAGTCATCTTGAGCGAGGTCAATCTTAGCGAGGTCAATCTTAGTAAGGTCGAGCTTTGCGAAGACAAGCTTCGAGGGATCGAGCTTCACCAGGTCAAGCTTCATCGAAAGGTAAAATCC
Organism: Pharus latifolius; assembly: GCA_019359835.1. Classification (NCBI taxonomy): domain Eukaryota; kingdom Viridiplantae; phylum Streptophyta; class Magnoliopsida; order Poales; family Poaceae; genus Pharus; species Pharus latifolius. The sequence continues at coordinate 69,188,922 of CM033326.1, read as the reverse complement.
AAGATTAAGGATTGTTTTCTTAGGATTTTACCGACCGCGAGGACAAGCTTCGAGGGATCGAGCTTCACCAGGTCAAGCTTCATCGAAAGGTAAAATACAAGATTAAGGATTGTTTTCTTAGGATTTTACCGACCTCGGTGTTTGGAAGTAGACCGGGTTGATATGATTCTTTTTACTAGGTTGACCATATTATTAAGAGGGGTCAGAAACTAGTAGCTTGAATCTATCTAGTGCGGAAGCTCAAATGCATTCATATCATCTTGCACTAGTGTTTTATCGCCTCTTGCATTGCTAGAAAGTCTAAGTGTAGTTTGTGTTGCATTAGAGAAAATGTTTTGATAACTGCACTTAGTCGTGCTCACCAGCTATTTCAATTGGTTTAAATCTAGAGCTGGTCGTGATCGTATTTGCACATTCTGATCGTATCCTTGTTTGGAGCGTGGTCGTGTTTGCCGATTTGGCTGCATTGTGTTTGGAGTTTGGTCGTGGTCGTAGGAGTTCAAACTGGTCGTACCAATCTTCAGCTCGTTTGCGTACACTCGACTAAATCCACCCGACCATCTGTTTTCGACCGGATGTTCGACCTGTGTGGTCATAGTCGTTGCTGATTGTCAGCAAACATATCCGCGAGAAAACAGACAAATTGCTTTAGAAATGACATTTGTGTTGGACATTTTGGTAGTAGGAAGGTTTTTGAATTTCCTAGAAATATCTAGGGCTATCTAGGTCTTGCTCCTATTGATAAAATTGTAGCTCTTTGAGTTATCTTTCCAACAAGCCAAAAAGCACCTCAATCGGATCTTTAGATCAAAAGTTATACTTATTTTTCTATCAACTTACTTTGACCGGACTTTGTCCGGGCATGGCCGAACAAAGTCCGGCCTATACAAATGTCTTTAAGCTAAATTGGACGTGTAACCAGGGACGTTTGCATCCGTCCGGGGGCTTTTGTCCGGGGTAGGCCGGACATTGTCCGCTGTGGTCGGACAATGTCCGGCTTGTATAAAAATTGTAAGGTGTTAACAGAGACAGATATATTTGTCCAGGGGCTTTTGTCCGGGATGGGCTGGACAATGTCCGGCATGGCCGGATATTGTCCGGCTTTTACAAAAAATCCCCCAACGGTAAGTTTGCAACAGTCGAAAATTGTTATATTAGTAGGACAGTGTCCGGCATGGCCGGAAATGTCCGGCCTGTACAAAATTTAACCTGTTCGTCACAAATGGCTAGTTTTCTTTGAGTGCTATATATATATATTGTGTTTGCCTTCATTTGGGGCTGCTCAAGAAGTGAAAATCTCAGTGTATAAGCTAGCCAAGTCTTTGCTTTTGATTTATTGCATCTAGAGGCTAGATTTTGAGTCAAAATCCTTTGTGGATTTGAGAGAGAGCATTTGGGAGAGGTTTTGGGTGTTTAGTGCACTTCATCTCCATTTGCGAGCTAGTGCTAGAGTGTTGAGCATCTCATTTGCATCATTGAGCTTCACGTGATTCGTTCAAGCGAAAGCGCATCTGACTTGTTACTCTTGGTGATCGCCTTCGCCTAGACGGTGTCGGAGGAGAGTCGCGATCTCTCCATTGAAGTTTGTCGGAGTGACTGGGAAGAACTTGTGAAAGGTATTGGTGCTCGCCTATCCGTTGTGGAGAAGGAGCAACCCTAGTGAGATATCCTTCGTGGATATAGAAGCTATGCTCAAGCGTGAGCGCTTCAACGAGGAGTAGGGGAGACCCAGGCGAGTCTCCGAGACCTCAGTAAAAATATTGTGTCAATTGCTTGTCTTGTATTCATTTCATATTTATCTTGACATAATTGTTTGAATCAATCTAGTTGCTTGTTGTATTGTATTTTCATATCGATCAATTGCAATTAGATGTTAGATTGTTGTTGCATATTAAGTTGCTTATTACATATGATTGAATGCAACTAAATTGATTAAATAGTTGAAAAGAATTTTTAAAAGCCTCCTATTCACTCCCCTTTAGTCGGCATCCTTGATCCTACAAGGACCACTGAAATCAATCTCAAAGTCGTTCTCCTCGTCAAAACAAGGTGACAACTCCATCATCGAGTTCTTTGTGAGAGTTCTTGGTTTAACTTAAAGGCAAAGATCCAGGACAAGTTAAAAAATGAAGTAAGCCTTTGCTAGAACAAGAGTTGTGGGTTTGAGTTGTTGAGGAAGGGAGATAGAAACAACAATTATCTCCCCATGGTTGGCACTAGTTGTCGACGATTAGAGAGTTGATCGCCGAACTTATGGTGAAAGAAAGCTTAAAGACAAGAAAGATTAAAGAAATGTTTGGGCCCTCGAACAGATCGAGTAATAACCTTACGTCCTGTGTGGTGTATTACTAGAAAGTATTCATGTATATTTTTTTAGTCTCTGCACTCTCCCTTTACATCACTTCCCTACTTATATTTGTACAATGGTGGTTCCAAAAAGAGGTTAATGAAAACTACTCGACGATTTTTGAAGAACTGTCTTGTAGTTGCCGAATAACTGCCATTAAATGATGAAGACCCATTTGCCAATTAACAAATAATCGCTCACCGGATGTTTGCGGTCCTTGCCATGCAAGAACTATCTTGAGGTGGGTTGTAGCGGTTGAGAGAGCTTCCTCCGAAAATTCTAGAAGGACTTTATCGACCAAGTTTGGTCGAGTATTCGACCAAGTCTAGTCCAAGTTGAATCAATAGTTTAAAACTGGTCAAAACTAATGGCTGAATCAATGGTTTGATATTGGTCGAAACTAATGACTTTAAACTGGTTAAAGACATTTATTACTTAAGTCAATATAAAAAACTAACATTGAATTTAAGTATGAGAATTAAATATCTTAATCCTCGTCAATAGTGATATAACACAAAAAAAGTGATTTTATATACTCATTTGTCTTAATTTCGCTCTCCTTCTGTGATTTTCTGGGTCCACCACTATCTTCTATTACAATTAGGCCTGAGCATTTTCAGGTTCAAGCCAGGCTAGGAAAAACCTGGGTTCTTTGTGCTAGCATGAGCTCGGCCTACTCTAACCCAATATGCATATTGAGCTGGTCGAGTTCAGCTAGGCCGGACGAATTTAACCAAGGCACATTCAAAAAATAGGATGGGTTTGGTCAGGGTCAGGCTTTTTAAATTTTGGGGTCTCAAAGTGGGTGGGGAGGCTTGAGTCCAGACCTAACCTTGGGTTGGGCCAAGCCAAGCCAAGCGGGCCGGATTATGTTCTATTATGCATTTTGTTTAACCTTTTAAGCATTATATAATTTTTTTTGACTGCCTGATGGTTGAAATGTGTGCTAATGTTTAGGAGCAGAAATATGCAGAATTTCTTTTTGCAAGATTTGAGAAATGATGAGAAGATGAAAGAATCTGGTTTTATAGTTCCTGTCCTTCACATTGCTTATTGGCGTTCTTCTTTGCAGTTGTTGTTTGATCATGCATTATTTGGTTGTGATGTTCATTCTCTAATGATAAAAGCTACATGGAACTATATGGAAATGGGAAAATACTAGCTTTAATCATATTTTGGTACTGCTGCTGGGGAACCGGCTCCTCTAAAATAAAGAAGTTACTTTATAAGTATTGTATGCAATGTCATCTGTTGGATGAAATAAAAACAATCATAATTAATGATTTGATAAAAAGTAATATTTTTCTGTGTGTAAAGCACTTGATCTGGACCGTCTGTTACACAATCCAACGGATGGAAATGCATTACTCTCTATATAGTAGTTCCTCTACTTTAGAGGATCCTCTTCCTACTTGGGGGTTTGTTTTGTTGTTGCAGTTCATCCAAGGAATGGTTTTACTAGATTAAATATTTGGTGAATTCCTTCATGTATCCATGTGTTGTATTTGCCGTTGAGTATCTATAGCCCTATCTTCTCAGTCTCACAAACCAAAGTTTTAGAACTTAATTTATAGTGGCACAAAAGAAATTTTCCTGAAATGGGAAAATTTATCTATCTTATGTTATAAAAAAATCCCAGTGCTTATTTGTACATATTTGAATTTTTAAATAATACATTTAAGAAAACTAATTACAAAAATAACACTTAGTGTTCAAATTTTGCAAAAATAGCAGCCTGTCGCCACGATGTTTGGCGACACAATTAATATCCGCATCCAGTTGCCAGTATGTCTGGTGACAGAGCAAAGTTGCCACTATGAATGACGATAGACCAACATATTCTATTTAAAGTAATAAAATATTCTACAAGTACATTTAATTTGATATAATAAAATTTAGAAAGTGACAGTAAACAATTATTTAGAAAGTTACGAAAACATGAAGTCTTTTGTAGAAAATCAAAATTTTTTTGAATAAAAAACCATTAAAAAAATAAATTCTGAAAATAGCCCAATTCTTGAAATAATATAAAAATGGCGTTCAGTTGTTGGATTCAAAATGTGACTGGGCTTCAGTCACTAATCCGGTCGTTCCAGCTTGTCATCATTCGTCATTTGAGTAGGTTGAAAAGTAGTACAGAAAATCAGAAAAGAAAGATCAGCAAAAATAAAAAAGAAATTGGGAATTAGAAGTTATTATGGACCCGCTGCACTTGTTATCAAAATTTGAGTAGATAAAATAGAAAGGTATATTCGCCTGTGGCATTTGCAAGAACAATTCGAGCTAGTTCTACAGCAGCAATTGGTGACCAAACTTCGGAGCGACACTTGATCCGAGTAGAGATTGTCTAGCTCGCTTAAGAGAGTATCTGTATTGTTCTTCTCTACTTCATTCCACTCGAGGTTAAAATATGATATGTAATTGCAATTCTCCCTCTCATTTTTGGCAATGTACATGCATTCTGTTAGCATTGTCGTAGGCCCAAAAGTAAGGATGCCTACAGCAGCACATGTGTTAAAGAGATCGTGCATGTTGATTGACATGCTCTCCATCAAGTCCACCTTCTTATAGATTGTCTTCTTTTTGCAGAGAAGATAAAGTATCGTACGCATAGCCTTTGAATTCTATTCGGGGTCGAGCCAATGTAGGTAAGTGCACTTCTAAACATCTTCCCTCGAACACTCTAGAAGTCTTCTCCCGTAGTCGTCCTGAAAGGAAGATGTTGTAGTCTTGGGAAACAAACCAAAGTTATAGTGACATGGCCCTAAAATTTGGCCTTCATCCTATAAACAAAAGAGAATAGTTAATAAAGTAAATGCATACAAAGCCACTTATCTGAGGCTAGTTGATTATATATTTACCTTCTTGCATCGTGTTCTCCACCCACAGCTATTCTCACCCACCATGTTCGGATAGGGTAGTAGCAAATAGTGAGTTGAGCTATTATTATTGAATGGTCAAATTTGTAGAAGTGGATGACATCAACAATTTAAATGTTGATTGGATGCATTTGTAGACTTTAAGGAGAAACTAGAAAAGTTGGAAAGTTGGAAAAGCTGAAAAGTTAAAAAGCTGAAAAGATGAAAATTTGAAAAGTGGAGAATCAAAAAAGTGGAAAAGCTGAAAAGGTTGCAAGTCTAGGAATCATTTTGGAAGTATCATGGTTTGAGTTGCCCATAAAACTATTGATGTTGGATGAGGAACCCATACGGAGATACGAAAATGATAAATTAGGGGAAAACCCAGGGAAATTTGATTAATGATCATACATATTAAATTCCAATATCTGATTCATGCAAAAGGCAAGGAAGGTAAAATGTGATCACCAGTTAGTTACTACAACTCAATCTAATGGTAGCCTCTCTTCGCGCCAGGAGGTTGAGGTGGGCGTTGATGACGGTCAGATGGAGACCATCGAGTCGGCGGGGCAATAGGTCGCTCACTGGGACGGCAATGTGGTGGGACCTATCTCTGACGTCTGTTCCCACCCTAAGGTGAAGGCGGTGGACTCGTCTACATCGGCTATGTAGGTGGAAGCGGTGGAATCATTTGTGTAAGATCTAGGTTGCTCGATGCACTCCCACCAAAAATGGCTGCATACCATCCCTCGAAGTCAGTGTAATCTCCTAGATTGTGACTAGGATCGATATTGCTCGAATGCTATGGTATCCATGATGGCCTAGTGTTGATATGGGTGCGGTCATGCGTTGTGGATGGTCTTGGTCGATGAGTGAATTGAGTTACCATGATTAAGTCCAACTGAGACATCCCTTTGTCGGCTGCCATACTCTCAGTGATCAAGCGATCATGTTGTTGCCGTACCATCGAAATATCCTCATCCGAGGAGCAAGACCCCACATTTGGCGCCTCAGTTGCAGTGCTAGATGAACCAAGAATTCCAAGGGGTCGATGACATCACCCCCTCCGCGACATTCCATCTCCTCCATGTGGCACTTCGACGTCTCACATATTCTGTTGAGTACGATAGTGAGCTCGTGCCTCGCCACCTACAGTCCCCATTGGAGACGGTTGAGGACTGCTCAAGTAGAATGGTAGTTGTTTCAAAATCCATTAGCCTACAACAATTTCAAAATAAGATTAGATGAAAATCTATCTATGTGTGAAAAAATGCACTATAGGTCATTTTACTAACCATGCGATGTAACCTAGCAGCAGTGTCAAGATCATGTGTGAGCTCCATAATAAGGGCCTGCATCGTGTGCTCTTCTATGGAAGAGGTATGAACAAGTCTTGTGCGTGTCCTTGGTATGTATCACTCCAAGTACTCAGCCCATGAAAGTGGATCGAATGGATGGGCCTCAGGTATGATGTCCTGCTCTGCATTGTTTGTACATGCATCAGTCCATATCAGTTGGTCATTGGACTATCCGTCAGAAGTGTTGCCCTTCCTACTTTCCCTTTGCGTACAATTCATCAAAATTAGTGCACAACATATTATAAACAAATGAATAAATTAAGTTGAGATAATATAACGTACTCATGCACGTTTCGGGCAAGGGGTGGCACCGGTAGTGGAGGTACATCCTGGTGGAGATCAAACTGACACATCACTCTCCACGAGGTGTACGGCTCCACCATAAAAGAAAAAACTAATTGGCATCGAGTAAGCTAGAATTGGTGGTCCTTGGTGCAAAGTGTGGACAGACAATAAGGAGCGACCTAATGTATGTAGTCCTTGGTTCACTGCCATATGACATCAATGTCATGTAGATGATTGAACTGGGTAGTGAAGTCTGGATAACATCTGATAACCTAATGGTGCGCCTACACATGCAACTGTCGAGTCCATCGTAGGCCCATTGTTGGCCTATCAATGTCGTCATGCCATTGGGCGGGAGGAGGATATGGGGTGATGTCAACCCGGGGCCTACTGATGCTGAACCACTCATATGACCACAACTGTAGAAGTACAGGGCAACCTATGAAGCACAAATTGTGTGATCGGTGCCGTGATGAGTTGCAAAGACCATGACATGTAGCGACAGAATGGCCGAACCCCAACTGATCGCTAGCACTTACACATGATTGACCACCTTGGCAATCCTCAGTGCAAGCAGAATAAAACTGTTGTCCACAATGTCCCGGTGTGTAGATGTGAACAGCACCCACCCAAATAAGAAGAGCAGATATGCCTCCAGATGCCTCCTCATAATCTAGTCTGGTCCCTAACCCAAACATACCTCGAACTGATGGATCCAAGTTAGGGGCACTCCGACAGGATGGTTAAACTCAGCGTATGGTGCCTCGACAAGTCCATGCACCATGACATCATGGAATTGCTACAGGAATGTCTGGCACCATACTATGTGGTGCATGTCAGGGGGAATGTACACCTCTCTAGCAGTCAGCAAGCCTAAAAGCATGGAGACATCCTACAACATGATGGTCATCTCACCGAACGGGAGTTGGAAAGTTTGGGTCTCTGGCCTCCATTTGTCAACTAACATAGTGATCAACGAACGGTCAAAAATGAATCGTCAATCACTGGCCTCGACCATCCTGGCTAGGGGAAGCAGACTGGCACATCTGAGAATAGGAATGAACCACCAATGCATCCGCCAGTACCTATTAGGACCACGTAGGCGAAGAACATCAAGTACCTCTCCTCTGGCCAGCATGCGTGCCTGATGCTACTGATCAATATCACGATCAAGTAGCTCCCACCTCTCGTCGTTGATAGCCATGTCTACCTATAATTCGCAAACCAATTAAAATTAAAGGCGAAATTCCGATACAACATCAAAATTATTATATTATACAACAACAAAAATGATAATAATATATAAAGTTATGACATTGCATTGTAGCATAACAATACATAATTCCGATACAACATCATACAAAATTATTACAAAGCAAAAATACATAAGTAATACAGAGTTATGCATTACTACTAGAGCCATTGGGGCATTGTCTTTTTGTATATCCCGGTTAGCGACAGGTACTACATTTACGGAGTTTGCCATGGTCTTGTTCATCCATGTCATTTTGAATCCAGCAAGATTTGCGTCGTCAAGGTCGTGTGTATTACAACTGCTTGTTTGGAATCCAAGTGGTCTCTCCGCCCTTTATTTCTTTGTAGTCGCTGAATGTTCCAAAAGTGTTGAAGCTATTGTCTCCACCTTGTCAATGTTGTACCAAACTTTATAAACTAAAGTAAGAGGAAAGATATTCACCTGGATCTTTAAAACATTGGATTATGCTGCAATAACATGTGAGCAAGGTTTGTGAAGAAGCTGTGGTTTGTTGCAAGTGCAGCGAGCTACTCCATCTGCTAGATTGCACTGATGCATCTTCTGCGATCTTATGTGAGCCGCCACATGTTTTTGTCGCAACTGCACCTCGTACCTCTTCTGTTGAATGCTCATCTTTGTCACAATATGGGATTGAGATTTTTTTAATTTTCTCGTCCATATATCTTTGAGTGACCTCCAGATATCATACATTTGGGTTCATGACTGGCTGCATTGCGGGAGGCAATATGTTTTTGAAATAACGAACCGTACGGTAGAAAGTCATCTCCACTATCACAGCTATGGGGAGGGATCTCACCCCTTTCAACACATTATTGTATACCTTCACAAAATTTGTTGTCATTATGTCGTATCTCGAACCTCCAATATCCTCAATTAGAGCCCACTTTTCTATTGGAAGACCACCAATCCAATTGGAGAACTTCTTTGTTCTACATCTTTAGCGTATTGTGCCATTAGGGTTGACTTGCAGATCGTCCTCCACTCCCACTTCTTGTCTCATACCTCGTCGCATGTGCACTTGGTCTTGTTGTGGTCCGGATTGTGCCTCCCTGTCTTTTGTTAGATGAAGTGTGAGATGATCTAACTTGTCCTTGGGATTCTCAAACTTATTCTCCTGGTTCTGTAAACACAACTTCTTAAAAAGCGTCATAATCAGGCGTCGATTGAACTGATTGAACAAATTGGCAGCCATATGACGCATACACCAACGACTTTGTATATCTTTCCATGGGTACAACTCACTCTCAAGTGTCCTCATGTCCTCAATAACATTAAGAAACCCTTTGTTGCGATAGTGAATGGCGCAGACATTCTCCTAATCTTTCACAATCCACCTCTTCACATTACTTAGGAACCATAACCAACTGTCTTTACTTTCATCTTCAACAATTGCATAGCCTATAGGAAGTAGCTGGTCATTAGTGTCTGAAGCTACAACATTTAGCAAAGTGTCATAGTACCTCCCAGATAAAAAGGTGCCATCAATGCATAGCACAGGCCAGCAATACTTTAAGAATTTATGCACTACTCGAAAGACTAGAAAATACGATGAAGAATATGATGTGATGCAACACCATCGATCCTTTCATCAGCAATGTCTATAACTGTGCCGGTTAGCCTATTGAATAAAATCAAGCAATCTTGGCCCATAATTGTAAGATTTCTTGAAAGTTCCAAACCTCGATTCCAACGCCTTCTGCTTAGCCATCCAAACCTTGCTATATTTTATCTTGTATCCATACATGTCATCAATTTGGACAATTATTTCCTTAGGAGTCATCGCAAAATTCGCCATCAAGTTAGAATATATCACACTACAAACAAAAACAGATGACATATTTTTGTGCTCACCCAATGCTGCTATTAACATGCATGAATGTTCATTTATCTGATATACGATAACATAATTTTCATCTTTCGGTTTGTGCACATGCACACGCCATGAACATTTTTCTGATAGACAACGCTCCTCGTACAAACACTTACTAGACCTCGCCACTATCTACTGCCTGTTGAATCTATGTCATGTTTAGGGTTTCAGTGATTAATGATGAGCAAAAAGAACGGAACTATTCCGAGTGGTTTAAGTTGTAGGTCAAAGCATGACACTACTACATAAATACGGAGTACTAACAGTTCTAAAACATCATTACTAATGGTTTTCCAACCGCTAGTGATCGGCATGATAGAACAAGCCTAGCACTGCTCTAACTATTTGCAACCGTTAGTTGAACAACTTACTCTAACGATTCTTATTAGTGAACCATTAGAATAACTTACTATATTCTAACTATTTTTATTAGTGAACTGTTATAATAGCTTACTATATTCTGACATTTATTAATTAATAACCATTAGAATATGTTATATTATTCTATCAGTTATTAATTAGTAACCGTTGGCATATGTTATATTATTCTATTAGATTTTAATTGTAACCATTAGAATATAGTAAACTGTCCTAACTGTTGAGATGAATGAACTGTTCGAATAATCATTCTCTTCTAACTATATGTGCTGTAGAACTATTACAAGAAGCTACAGATACAAAAAAGGTACATTCACAAATACACCAATACAAAAATACACAAATACACAAATTGAATTTATTCACACATTCAACAGATTGAATTTATTTACAAATACACCAATTCACACATTCAATGTATATTACAAAAGTCATGTCTGATTGTTGATAACCACTTTGTCGATCACATATTGTACCCAAATTTGTCGCAGCTCCTTATCTGAGACAGCCTGTATTTGTCTTTCGACATGGTGCTCTGTATGCATGTATGAAGAGTTAGTAATTAATTCCTAGTTCCCAATGTCACATCCAATGTTCAACTTTGAGTTAGGAAAAATGCTTACCTCAGGGAATTGGGCAAAGTCTGTCCTGATTAGGTCATACATAAACCTCATCACATAGAACCCACATTCCCACGATTGTGGCTGCTGATGGCACTGAGATAATTGCATACGAAGACATGTTAGCTATTGTTGTCAAACTTGAAAGAACTAATTAAGTATAAATTAAAAGACTCATAAGTAGTTCCATCCTTATTAATTACCTCATATTCTTTCCAAGAAATTGTTGTGCCCTTCAACGCGTCATGCCTCCCTCTAGCGGGAACATAATTTTGAAAGCCCTGCATTTAATTTAGCATTGCCGGTTAATATGTTATCATTAGCTAGTGAGATCAAAATTTAAATCAACCATGTTACTTACGCGTCCATATGCCACGAGATCACGTATTTATTCGATACCCTGTTGTGCATCGAATCTAGGTAGTACACCTCATTCCTCCATGGGCAAATCATGACGAGGACCCAGTGGCCCCTATATTGTACATAAAAGAGAACTGTTTCATGTATATGTTAGGCGTAACATACAAGAATGAGTAAAATTAGTAGGAAATGCACTAACCTTTGGTTGTACGGTGCAAGAATGAACTCCCGGTCCTACCGCGCCACAGTACCCTTGATATGTATTGTTTCGCTTGTACTGAGTCTTGCTCTAGCATCGTCAGGCTTATTTTCTCTAGGTCGAGGAAACCCACCTTGTCACATGCCCTCATCGATGCCAGTCTGTACATGCACCTGCATGCAAAGGATGACATTAGTACTACATAGAAAGTGATTAGATTTTTAAATGAACTACAAAAATATATAGACTTAGCAAACTCACAGGACTCTAGTTCGTATGATGGACATATCAAGTTCCCCACTGTTCAAGAGGTCGAACAAATCCTTGTGGACCACAGATATGCTCTCGGCCTCACGGTAGAAATGTCCAGGCCTTAAGGGACCCAAAAGTTCATGTGGCGCCAAGACCGGATCAGGTACCACGAGTGGAGTCTTCTAGTTGTGTTATCCATACTATGCAGAAGGGACTCCGACACAAGTGGGAACCCGTTCTTGAATGTATCCGGTTAGCTCTTGCCTTTGCCCGGGAGCGAGTGTATACCTGCGAAGATCGAGGCGAGGTGCCAACGGCTTCATTTGATGGAGAAGGGGCTTTCCGAGAAGGCGTGGATCCTTTGGCTGGGGTCGAGGCCATCAGAGGAGGCATGAGGGGCAAAGGATCTCGGTCGGGCCTTGTACTGGGGGTGGGGCCCTCAGGAAGTACACTGGCATCCATCATCCACTTCAATTTATGAACACGTATGTTAGATTTTGCAACTTGAGTATATTAAATAAGTTGTAAGCTACAATGGGTGGGATTACCTCTTGTAGTTTAACACCCTTCTTGGGCCATTGTATGTAAGAGCCCAATGCCTCCACAATTGTCTAGATCTCCTCTGTTGGGACAGGCAACGGAAAAGTGTTGTACCCCTGGAGGCATATGTCTACCTGTACCTTTGCAAACCCCTTCTTCAGAGGTACATAGTAGATCCAGACATCCTCCCAAGACGGGTATGCGAACCCGTGTGCAACCACTACAGGGTCCTCACCTATGTGAACCACTAGGCTGTAGCTCTCCGGCCTCTACAAATTTTCAACAATTAAAACAGGTTAGCGAAACAATTCTAACGGAATGAGAGTGACATCAACTTAAGTGCACAGTTCAAGGCTTGCAATATCTCAAGTAGACCCACCGGATCCACATGGACCTTCGAAGAGCAACTGCTCGACCAACCCAATGGGGTAGTGTCGGCCTCAACTGCTGGATCTAAACCCTTGGACTGCACAATTTTGTTGAGCCATTCGTACTATTTGCACATTTGAGTGAACATGCACTCAAACTGTGCAGTCACGTCTAGGGCCGGAAATGAGCTGAGCTTGAGTGAGCCCAGGCAGTGCACTGGGCTCGGCTCGGGCTCAGCTTGAAACATTATCAAGCTTAGAACCAGGCTCCGGCTCAACTCGAAGCAAGCTCGATAGAGCTCGAGCTCAGTTCGACAAATGTTTTTTTAACACCAAAAGGCTTCAACATCGGTCGGCGCCTCCTCGTCGTCGTCCTCCTCCTCATCCTCCGAGAACAGTGTGTCTTCTCTGGCCGGCCGACCGCTGTCGAACACGGCCTCCTCCACCGCTCCTCCACGGGCGCCGCCGCCGCCTCCTCTCCCTTCCCCGCCGCCTCCTCTTCTTCGCCTCCTCCTCCACGAGAGCCGCCGCTGAAAGGGATCTAGGATATCGACTAGAGGGGGGTGAATAGGCGATTTTAACAATTTAGCAATTAATCAAACAATGTAGAGATAATGAGAGCAAATAAATAACACAATATGAACAAAGCACAATTCCAACACAAGGATATATCCCGTGGTCTCGGTGATTTGCCGATCACCCCTAATCCACGTTGAGGCAAACTCAAATCTCTAACTGCTCCTCTTTTCTAGTCAATCTTCTCTCGAGAAGTGACCTAGATCTTGAGCCGGATTAGTGCGATGAGTTATCCAAACCTCGATTTCACTAAGGATGCACTTTACCGCTCCGGCAAGGTGTGCTCAACCCTTTCACAAGACGTTTTGAGGCTTCTTCACAATCTTCCTTGAAGAGCTCTCCAAAACCCTTCTCCTAGCCGTCTAGGAGCTGGCAAACTCCAAGAGTAACAAGCCGGTGATGATCACTTAGCCTTCTTCTAGTGCCACGAGGATGATTTAATGATCTAGATGCAATGCACTAGAAGATCTCAAATGCGCACTCTCACAAATTCGAGAATTTGAACCCTAGAGTGTATGAAATGTGCTAAAGCTCTCAAGGATGATGACAATGCTCAAATTATGCCAAGTGTTGTGAACAGGGCCGTGCATGGGAGTATATATGATCCGGGAGGATCTTCAAGTCCTGATCGCATACGGATTCGCGACCAAGTCCTGATCGCATACGGCTTCGCGACCTTAACCGTGTTCGGAAAGGTTCCGCGACCATGGATTGGTCTGCGACCAGGAAAAGGAATTCGTTCCCTGTTCGGAATTATAATCCGATCCGAATGTATATAACTAAGCTTATCTATTTAGGATTAATTATATGAGTCTAATACGTTTAGGTCTCTAAGTCTGATACGTACTCATACGATTGGACTATAAATACCTTGTAATAGGTCTAGTTTAGATCATCGAACTCAATCGAAGAGTCATAGAACTTATTTGAGTTTTAGACACTTATAGTTCCTTCGACGTAGGCAAGTGTGCCTAACGTTCGACGTGTAAAGCCCTCTTTGAAATAAAGAGTTGTGCAATTACTTTGGGTTTCGGTATTTCCGAGTAAGATCCCGTTATTCCGCATATTAGAATCTGGGCGAGCCTAGTGCGAAAACCAAGACTAGGTCTCAAACGGATCAAGTTGGTATCAGAGCAACTTTCCTATCCTGTGGATGGTGAAGACTCGCCAGAGTTACAAAACTTCCGGTGAAATTCCATGCGATCAATTAACGGTTCCTACAGCCGCGTCTCCGACAATGTCTGACGATACCTCCGTTCAAGCTAACCTAGCCGAACAAGTGGCTAAGCTTTCTACCGACATGGAAACCGTGCTTGCTTGGATTAAGCAGCAGGCCATGATTGTACCTCCTGAAGTAGGGAAGGTTATGGGTGAGAAGACTGGTGAAGACTTGCGCAGGGCAAATGAAGATGAAGACGAAGGCGACCACAAGACCGACAACCTCGCCAACACCTCCTTAGCTGTCGGATCTTTTAAAGTCGACGCTAAGATTGATATACCCATATATGATGGGGTGATCGATGCCGAGAAGCTGGATTCTTGGATCGACCAGCTTGAGACCTACTTTGACCTGAAAGGGTTTAGTAGCGCTCAAAAGGTCAAATTTGCACCTTTGAAGATGAAGGACCACGCCAAGATATGGTGGAAGGCCCTTGTCGTCAGTGGTGAAGCTGATGACCTTGCGTGGGGTCAATTCAAACGACTTCTGCGACAAGAATTCTATCCGATGGGTTACCTTGAGGAGAGATGGGAGCGTTGGCACAGATTGTACCAACGGCGCGACCAGACCGTCCAAGACTATACGACAGAGTTTCGGCGACAAGCAATGGTCATCGGCATCTCACTGTCTGATCCTCAGGTATTTCGGAAGTACACATCTGGACTTCAGAAATCGATCAGTACTGAGCTAAGTCTGTTCAGAGTTCAAGACATCTCGACCGCGAGCACGACCGCTTTGGCGATTGAGAAGAAGAATAAGACCCGCAACGACAAGAACTTGAGGGAGATTTCAACCACGATGAGCTCTGGAGAGGGTACCCACGATACGGGTAACACTTGTGAGCATTGTCATGTTGCTGGGCACACAAAAGAGAAGTGTTATAAACTTCATCCTGAACTGCGACCAGAAAGAAAAAGGAGGGATGAACCAAGCACACGAGCAGCTATGGTTACTTCTATTCCGCTCACAGAGGAAATTATCCAATTGGATTCGGTTGAAAAGGTAGACACGACCTTGTCTCTAATGGGAATGCCGAAGGAGAAAGGTTCGGGTTCATCAATTGACCACAACCCGACAGAGGAATTGTTCGCTGTTAACATACAGGTGAAGCACGAGGTGGTCGCAGCCATCTTCGACCCCGGAAGCCAAAAGAATTTGGTCTCTTCTGGGCTAGTTCGACGACTTGGTTTGCAGACGACTCATCATCCTCGACCATATCCTCTGGGATGGTTCACTTCCGACGTGAATCAGCAAATCAAGAGTCAGTGTACTCTAAAGTTTGCAATATCTGCTCGTTACATCGACGAGGTTCAATGCGATGTCATCCCCATCGATATTTGCCAAGTGATTTTTGGAAGTCCGTATTTGTATGATCGTGATGCCCATTACCACCGAAGAGCTCAAGAATACGACCTCACAAAGGATGGGACGAAATTTATCATCAGTAAAAATGACCACGTCGACACCAAGAACTTGATGATAGCAAATCAAGCGAAACGGTTTGTCAATGCATGCTCAAAGTGTGTGCTGAGCGTGATGCGTCCAATTAGCCAAGAGGATTGTGCTGCATCGAGTATGGAAAGTGATGGTTGTTCAGCAAGCTTGCTGGAAGAAAACAACGTGCTATTCGCAGAGGTATATAGTCGATCACCACAACGACTAGTCGAAAACGACATGCAACTTGTCTCTATGGCGCCACTATTCAAACTTTGCAATCCTAACTTTGGTATCGGTGATGGTATCAACCTCAACAAGGGGAAGGCTATCCGCGAGTGGCCAAGGCCACAATCCATGACGGAGGTGCCAAGCTCCATGAGCGCCTATCCATATATTCGATCCGACGATTGTAGCATTGCTCATTGTGTGTTCGTTCCAAAACTCCCAGTCGTTCTCTAAAACTTCACAGTTGGTCACAAACGGGAGTTGGCTCCTTCTCAACAGAGGAGTCATGATCTGGGAGGATCTCAGGTTGAGTTCTCAACGGATTTGCGACCACGAAAAGGTTTGCGACTTTGGAAAGGTTTGCGACCTTGGGAAGGATTCAAATTCTTCGAGCCTTCAATGCTGGATGATGAGCCAGATACCATAGTACCATCTGTTGAAGACTTGGTCTATCAACGAGATAAACCTCTACGTGAAGATGTGATTCTGGAAAAGAAGGTGACTACCACCCGCAGTGGCACAAAGGAGACTTTTCGAATTGGTCGGAAAGATCAACGAGCACGTGCGGCAAAGTGGTACACCAAAGAAGATAGACAAGCCCAATTTTCACATCTCCAGTTTGATCGAGAGGTCGCAACAGGGGTTGGCTCCTTCTCAACAAGGGAGTCATGATCCGGGAGGATCTTCAAGTCCTGATCGCATACGGATTCGCGACCAAGTCCTGATCGCATACGGCTTCGCGACCTTAACCGTGTTCGGAAAGGTTCCGCGACCATGGATTGGTCTGCGACCAGGAAAAGGAATTCGTTCCCTGTTCGGAATTGTAATCCGATCCGAATGTGTATAACTAAGCTTATCTGTTTAGGATTAGTTATATGAGTCTAATACGTTTAGGTCTCTAAGTCTGATACGTACTCATACGATTGGACTATAAATACCTTGTAATAGGTCTAGTTTAGATCATCGAACTCAATCGAAGAGTCATAGAACTTATTTGAGTTTTAGACACTTATAGTTCCTTCGACGTAGGCAAGTGTGCCTAACGTTCGACGTGTAAAGCCCTCTTTGAAATAAAGAGTTGTGCAATTACTTTGGGTTTCGGTATTTCCGAGTAAGATCCCGTTATTCCGCATATTAGAATCTGGGCGAGCCTAGTGCGAAAACCAAGACTAGGTCTCAAACGGATCAATATATACCCCCCACAATAAATATAGCCGTTACAGGCCATTGGGAGAAAAAGCTCACTTGGCGGTCAGACCGCAGGTATAAGCTCGGTCAGACCGCCGCAATTGCAACGGCATTACACAGGCGCAATAAATGCTCAACTGCCCTTGTCAGGCACACACACGGTCAGACCGGAGCCTATTTCGGTCAGACCGTGAAGCTGTCCAGAGACGACCTAGTTTCTGGACACCTTATACGGTCAGGCCGAAAAATACGGACAGACCGGCCATACGGTCAGACCATAGTACAAAAACACGGTCAGACCGATTTCACGGTCAGACCGGTCTAATAAAACGGTCAAACCGTAATAGCTCACAAACAACAGAAAGATAGTTCATGAGGTTCCAGGAGACTGACCTAGGTTTTAACTACGGACAGACCGACCTTATAAAGGTATATACTATACTAAGACATAACGTCGGTCAGTCCGAGAATTCTAATCGGTCAGTCCGTGAATACGGTCAGACCGACTGAGACAGTGCTGAGCAGAAATGAGCTGAAACAAGTATATTCAAAGTATATGACCTTCTAGTATGCAATGCAAGTTGATTTTATGATTTGTGGCACATAGATGAAGTATTTTGTGATACACCACATGCTCCTCTTAATAGTACGGCAACTATCCTAAAATCTGGTCAAAATTCTTCTCTAATCACCTTAGACCGGTAAAAAAAGGAAAAGACCCTATTTCGTACCTTTGCTCTTTTGATCAATGCCCTTTCTTCATCATGAGGCTCTTTCTTTGCCTTTCTTTAACCTGTCTTTAAAGTTTCTTCTTTACACAACTAGGCAGGTAACGTTAGTGTAGCATTTGTAGTTGTCATTAATTATTAAAATACTCTTTAGGGGCCTAGAAGCTACAGCTGCCGCCTCCTCTCCCTTCCCCGCCGCCTCCTCTTCTTCCCCTCCTCCACGCACACCGCCGCCGCCTCTTCTCCCTTCCCCATCGCCACCTTCTCCTTCCCCTCCTCCTCCACGCACACCACCGCTGCCTACTCCCCCTTCCCCGCCACCTCTTCTTCTTCCCCTCCTCCTCCACGCGTGCGGTGCCGCCTCACACAGTGTCCGCCGCTCCGCTGAGAACCCACACCATCGGTCCTTACGCCTCCGCCGTAGTAGATCTAGTGGTGCGGGCGTGCGACCGTGGGTCTAGGTTGGGGAATGGCGGAATGGGGGCGAGGCGATGGTGTCAGTGTGGGCCGTAAGGCATATGATGGTGTATAATTCGAGCTTTAACGAGCTGAGCTCGAGCGAGCTCTGGAAGGCTTGGGCTCGGCTCGAATTCTCTCTCGAGCTTCACCTTAGGCTTGAGCTCGGCTCGTTAAGGGCTTGAGTCGATCTTTGATCTGATCCCGAATAGCTCGCAAGCTTCAATCTTTTTGTCCAGCCCTAGTCTCGTCTGCCCGTACCTTCTCGGCCAGCTCTGATTGCTTGCCCTTCGAAGAGCGGGCCCTTCTTCCTCCGTGCCCCACACTCTTCGAAGCCATCCTTCCATGGCATGACCACTCCCACGGTCTGCGTTCGCCCAGGATGCTCCTTATTTCCTAGAGCCCGGGTGAGGAGGTCATTCTCCCTCTCGGGAGTAAACAACCCCTGGGTCGCCTCCTGCTAGCCAGAGATCTGTTACATTCAAACCTACTTTGTGAGAAAAAAATATATATATATACTTGTGCATACACAATTTACGAAGTTAGCCAACCTACCATTCACTGCACGACCTTGGCATCCTTAGGGTTTGGGAACTCCACAGACCCCGTGGACGACACGGACCCTCTCCCCCGCCACCATTGCTTGCACCGAGAATTGCGGATCTCAGAGATCGGTAAGTCAGGGGAGTCGACGAGAGCATTTTCCTCGTTTCCTTCAACCACTACTCCTCCTTCCCTGCATAGTCCCGAGATCCGAGCCAATGCAGGTGGTCGTTCCTCTTTTGGATCCCCTTAGTCTTCTCGCTAAGAGCCTTCGAAGCAAAAACAAGCAAATGAACCGTTGGTTAGTCCATACGATTGAACATATAGTGTAACCAAGCAAAGAAAGCATATATACCTTGAATTCAGGGATCCCCTTCTGCTGGGTGAATTCCTCCCATACCTCCTCCGTTATGAAGGGGTGCTTCTCGCAAAGAGATTTTCCTGCAGCGAGGAAGGTACTGATGAGGAAGTTTTTGAAGGTTTTCCATGTATTGTTCATGTGCTTCAAGCAAGCCATCTTGGATGCATCGTCGGGGATGTTCCACTTGGCTTGTTTTCAAACAGTGCATATAAGCAGGAGTTAGTTAATCTTCAGGATAAGCCAACGGAATGTGATTATGAAAGAGTTCAGAGATTTTGATTAATTTTACCTTCACTTCCTCCCACAACCTATCCTCTCGTTCGTGTTCACGTCCTTCCAGCTCTGGACAATGATCTTTACCCTTTCTTTCGCCAACAAGCCAACGTAGGTAACGTACTGTCCAGCGTTCTTTCTGATCGGTCTCCCAAACTAGTTGAACTCACAGGAAAGATCGATGCATTTGACCAAACAGCACAACATCGTCACGCCTCCTGCCTTCCTCTTACATTTGGGATGAAGAAGCATCAGCTACGTTGCCCCTCGTGAACCACTAGTATCAGGCGACGAAAATACCTCATCCTTCGGGTGGTACTCTCAATCCTACTCCACTGACATGGCTTTGCCTAAAATTCCATGAACAAACCATCAAAAAGCTAAGTACATATACATCGTTTGTGGTTTTCTTGTTTCATTCAATTTACTTGATCAAAAATATGATATCTTAAATCAGTCCCTTATTGCAATTTTTTGTTTATGGTGAAACAAAGAAAAAACAATACCAAGGCCCTAAAAATGGTATTCGCCAGCTTGAGCTGATTAGAAAAAACAGGAACAAAGAATATCACATTGGAGAAAACAAAGAACAGACCAGCCAAAAGATGAAAATTGCTACCATCAACTGATTGGTTGGTCCAGTTACAGATAAATTTTTGTCATCAAGGTATCAGTTTGGAGTTTATGCAAATTTTGAAGCACAGTCTATAATACTTTGAACCGGAAAATCATTTAGCATAATATAATTTCCTTGTATGGTCAATGACCTAGATATCAAATGACAATCTATGTTTATAAGAATATTATTCCAAACACACTATTCCAACTTATGCTAAAAAACCATCCATTCTATATAGACATACCAAAAAAAAAGCACAAGAACATGAACAGCAAAATATTTAGGCAAATTCACTAACAACAAAATGAACAAAGTCTAAGTTGATTTCCCAAATGACTCAATCAAACAACAGAAAGATCCTTATTTATCAAAAGAAATGACTAATGCTACGGCCTTTCTTTTCATGAATCATTCTATATAGTCATCTATTGAGTTGTCAGCACATCAAATAGTTGACACACTCATGAGCAACAGTAAGGCTTGGCTTAGGATGGCCACACAACAGAAATGATTCATGAATTCTATGTTTTTTATTTGCATCCCATTAGGATGATTTCATCCCTAAAGTTTCTTAGCATTCACTGCACTAGAGGCAGTTCTCAGAATTTGCCAAAACTTCCATCTATTATTGATCAATCCTAAGTTACAATTGCGTGTAACATGAAAAACTTCATCTATTATTGTTTCTAATTAATTCAATTAGGCAATGCTTAGGCTTCAGACTTACAAATTTAAATTGTAGATGCTGTTGCAAATATGCCACACCAATTATTCTACACAAACATTCCACACTCTTCAGGCTGCAGTTTTTGCTTACATTCATTTTCATGAAAATGTCTAGTCTTAAAAGCTGCCATCCTGCAAGAACATGTTCAAAACCTCATATGGAAGAGAGAAGCTATAACTGTACACAGGATTTTGTAGCAAATTGATTCGGCATAGCACCCTCTCCATGAGTGAAGGGGTGATACAAGTGATTCCAAGTTTTAGCAACCTTACAGGCGCTCCAGCAGGAGCATAACCGAATCTTCTTACAAAGGATTACAATGTACAACATGAAACCCTCACAGATTAAAGGGAAATGTTACTTGTCTTGCTTGTAATGCCGAAATTTAGTCGAGGGAGTTGAAGTTATGAGGTCTTTCGACTTGATTCACCAGAAACCCTAATGGCCGGCGGCGGTGGAGAAAGGTGCGGCGGCCGGCAATGGCGCAATGAAGTGCCTGGCGGTGGAGAAAGGTGTGGCGGCCGACGATGGAGGTTTCGGGTAGGGTTTTTCGTGCTCGAGGAGAAAATAATTGGAACAGTTCGATTGGAGGGAAAATTCCAGGGCACAGGGTTTTTTACAGGATTCTAACGGTTTGACAAATTGAACTGTTAGTACAATTACGTTTCTTCTAATGGTTATTTATTAAAAATTATTAGAATAAAATAAAATCTATTCTAACGGTTCCCAAAATACAACTATTAGTATATGTATATTTCTTCTAACCGTTAATATATTCTAAACTGTTAAAAAAATCATGTGGTTTTTACTAACAGTTTCTCACAACCTAACCGTTAGTAAAAAAATCCAATCAAACTGCGCACCATGTACACTAAAGGTTTTTCCCAAGATGGCGTAAAACCGATAGAAGCTATGGGTTAGTAGACTGCATTTCTATAATAGTGTGATGACGTCGTGACAAAAGCAACAAAAGGAGAACCCTCAAACCCCATGACCGATGGCCGAGGTAAAGATGAAGATTAAGGTTCATTTTCTAGTCTTTTACCGGTTGTTGGTGGTGAAGTCGACCGGATTCATCCTTTTAGTTTTAGATTTATTGGTCATACTATTAAGAGAAGCGTAACCCTAATAGCTTGTACTATCTAATGCCTTGAAGCTCAAAATGCATATCATATAGTATAGATGCAAGCTAGGGTCTTTTGCAAAGCTCTGGGATAAGTCTTTGCATTTGATTACATTGGCCGTACATAGTCTGCTCGGGGCGGACAATGTCCGCCCTGTTCAAAAGTGGCCTAGTATGCATGTGTAACCAGAGACCTTTGGGTCCATCAGGGCTCAATCTGTCTGACATGGAAAGACAATGTCCAGTCTATACAAAAATTATGTGACATAGGATTTTAGTAAAATGTAATCAGAGACGTATACATTTGTCCAGACCAGTTGTTCGGCTAAGCATGTATATGTCGGGCCTTCACAAAAATTGTCTCGAATGGTAACTAACATGTATATTAATTGCCCAACAGTTACTATTCACTTGCACTAGCTGGACAATGTTTGATGTGGCCGGACTTTGCAACTTTCATCTAAAACTTGTGTTGCAAAGCTAAGAGCATTCAAGTCTCATTCAATTCACATCAATTCTTGCATCTAGATCTAGTAAATTATATTCAATACATTAGTTGCATTGAAGAGCTAGCTTGAAGAGCGAATTGCATTGCATGTTGAGCTTTTTGTGTAGAAGTGGATCAAGTTAAAGTGTTTCACTTGTTACTCTTGGTGATTGTTGTTACCTAGATGACTCGTGGAGTCCGGTGATCTCTCCATTGACAGAGTTTGTCGGAGAGGCCCGATGATTGGGTGCGAATGCTTGCTGCTCGCCAATACGGAGAAGAGAAGAGCAACCACTAGTGAAATTGAGGCGATACTCTTGTGTAGAGTACTTCAATGAGGATTAGTGGAAATCGAAAAATTTATGATACCTTGTGAAAAATAGATTGTGTCATTGGTTATTTCTTCTCTCGCATTTTCATATTTAGGGTTTGCTTATTTCTATTGAATTGATCACCCTTGCAATTAATTCGTATTTGATACTCTCTTGTGCTTGTATTAGAAATTGTTAATTGTGATTAAAATTTTTAATACCGTCTATTCACCCCCATCTAGTTGGCATCCTTTGATCAACATGTGGTAGCAGAGGACGGTCTCTCATTTCTAAGACTTTACCGTCTTTAGAGAGAATGTCTTCTATTAGAGAAAATTAAATGGGAAGGTGGCCTTCTTCAAGGGTGAAAATTATTGTTATTGGAAAATTAGGATGGCGGTTTATCTTGAGTCTATTTGTTTAGATGTTTGGAGAGTCATTAGGGATGGTTTTAGAACACCTCTTGACATGGAAAATCTTACCCCTTTGGAAACTAAGAATATCCAAGCAAATGCTCTAGCTAAGAATGCTATTTTTAGTGGACTAAACTTAAATGAATTTAATAGGATAAATAATCTTGACACCGCTCATGAAATGTGAGAAACATTAGAAGTAATTCATGAGGAAACTTCAAAAGTAAAAGAAGCTAGACTCATTAAGTTAAATAGAGAATACAATTCTTTTGTCATGCTAGAGAATGAGAATGTAAGTGATATGTTTACTCGAGTAAATCATTTGATCAAGTATCTTAAAGGACTAGGTATGAAGTTTGAAAACATTGATGTTGTTTGCAAGATGCTCATTGTTTTGGCACCAAGCTTTGATACAATTGTAACCATGCTAATCAACGACAATATCTCCTCCACAACACCCATCGAGCTCTTGGGTACTCTTATTACTCATGAGATGAAAAAGGAGGAAAGAAAGGAGTCACAGAAGCCTCCGGTTCCAAGAAGAACTTGGCATTCAAGGCTAAAGCCGAAGTATCAAAAAGGAATGATGAGAGTTTGGATGACTCATCCGATGATGATTTGGCTATACTTGTGAGGAAGGCACGGAAGCTCCTAAACAAACTCAACAAGAAAGGTTTTGACTTTGAAGAGGAGAGAACCTCACAAGAAAACATCCTTCAAGAATATCATATGCTACGAATGTCATGAAAAAGGATACGTCGCTTCAAGATGTCCCAACAAGAAGGAAAAAGGCGAAAGAGGTGGGTCTCTAATGTAATGGTTAAATCACTAGGTGGCAAGCTAGAGGTCTTGAGTTTGACTCCCCACCTCTACCATTTAATCCTGTAGGGCTGAATCGGCAGTACCCTATAGTCTCTCTCAAAAAAAAAAAGAAGGAAAAAGGTGAAGCGTGTTTTGGAGAGTGATTCTCCGAATCCAATGGATCGTACTCCGAGGATGATGCACCATCCACCTCCAAAAAATTGCGGGAGTTGTGATTGGAGAGCCCACCTCGTCAAATGAAGACTTATCTCTTTGCCCTATAGCAAGTGAAGACACCAAGGTATCGGGATGCGATCCATCTTATGATGATTTAATTGATATGGTTATGGAGCTAAATGAAGCTCTTGACAAAACAACAAGGCAATACAAGTTACTCAAGAAAGAACATTCCCACTTAATAACTTGTATAATGAGTTAAAAGAACTTTATTAGTCCAAAACAAACAATGGATATAGGCATTAGATGTGACATTCAAGAAAATCCACCTCATCTTGTGTGTTATTCTATATCAACATCTTGTGATGATTTAATATTAGATGATGACCTTGTTGAAGTTCCTATTGCGAATAATATCTCTCATGTGATACAAGAAAATGTGGAACTTAAGACTCAAGTAGAACAACTAAACAAAGAGCTAGCAAAACGTTTCAAAGGCAAAGAAACCCTTAATCTCCTTCTTAGTGATCAAAGATGTTCTTTTAGAAAAGAAGGCTTAGGTTATGTGTCCTCTAAAAGCAAGAAGTTAAATACTAAAACTAAATTTGTTGAGGCTAGCAACAAATTTTGTTTTAAATGTCATAATGTAGGTCACTTAGCCGATGTTTGTCCATTAGCATCGAAGAGTAGAAAAAATATGTATGGTTCACACTATATGCTCAAAAAGAATAAAAACAAACATATTGTTGCAAAAGTTGTTGGTGCACCATTCTTGAGTCACCATAAGAAGAAAATTTGGGTGCCTAAATCTCTTTCCACTAACCTTCAAGGACCCAAAAAAATTTAGGTACCAAAACATACTTGATGTATTTTTTGTAGGTAACAATGACTTGGGGGTAGCAAATGACAATCATGACCATTGATGAAATCAAGCTCAAGGTTTCTTTTAAGTTGAAGATTTAGATTTTGATGAAATTTTTGCCCTCATTGAACAATTAGAAGCTATTCGTATTTTATTTGCATTTGCTTCTAGCTTTGGTACCAAACTATCTTAAATGATTATCAAGAATGCTTTTCTTAGTGGTAAAATTTTGGGAGTTGTTTTTGTAAAACATCACCGGGGCCAATCTCTTCATATTTGCAAAAATCAAAATTGTTCATCAAATTACCCGTTTTCATCAAAACTGAGATGACACATTAAGGGAGAGTACTTCAAACTTCATTGAAGACCCACATACCTCATATATATATATATATTAAAATAGATAAATATGCAAGGATGTTGTTAAGATTATGAATTTTGTTTAAAAAGTCAACAAAATCCTAAAAGCGGTAAAAGTTTCCAAAATAGGCTGGAAACTTTCAATATACTTCAAACAATATTTCAAAGGTTTTGAAATTTGGAAAACTGAATTTCGAGCTCAAATGTCATTTTTGACAAAATTCGGAACTTCGGGAATCTTGTTTTGCTTCAAAACGTCACATTCTCCCAAAACAAGATACATTGAGTTTTGGCAAAAACTTTGTACATGAAACTTTTAGAACTCAAACCCTCAAAGATAATTCATTTTGGACATTTTCTCAAAGGGCCTATGATTTCCAAGTTATCTTCTTTCAAAGGTCGCTGAAAATTTGCTTTTGACCTGAAAATACCTAAAACTTGCATATTGTGAGTTTGGCTATTTGAGCCGGATTTCATTCCATATCTAGGCTTGGAATAGTATTTCAAACTCATAAAAATCCAAATATTTCTGAAAACGACAAATTTGGTTGAAAATTGGCTACTTGATGAACACATGTCAAAAATACCTTTATTACCTCCTCCTAACTCTATTTCAAATCGAATTGAATTCATCTCTTTGCAAAATCCTTCCTGATCGATTCAAACATGTCCCAAATACATGTTTTCAGGCTCAAATCAAATATGGGACAAATTAGAATCAAATTGTATCAAAATGTTAAATTTTTTAGAAATTTCACTCTGTTTTGCAAGGTTTTAGTAAAGGCCGAACTTTGGCCAGCCTGAGCGGACAAAATCCATGCCTCTGGACTTTGGCCGGCTCTCACGGACTTTGTCAGCCATGTGCATTTCAGTCCAGGTATGCATGTCTATTTTTTTTCTTAAAGTGATCCAAGACAAGCATGCATGTGACACACACACACACACACACACACACATATATATATATATATATATATATATATATATATATATATATATATATATGCATGTGACACATATATGCTTGTTCGTTATCATTTGCTTCCATTGCTTATTATTATTATTACCCTCTTGTGTGTTTGATTCATATATGTGTGTGTGTGTGTGTGTGTGTGCATGCGTGCGCGTGCGTACATGTCTTATTGTCTTGTTTTTGTCCCTTTTAGGTGATTAATGCCATAGGGGGAGAGAGAAGAAAAGGCATGGTGACATATATGCATGTTGATATATATGTTTGATGTGGTTGATATATGCTAGAAATTGTACAAGGGAAGCTCCGCCCAGAAATTTCAAGAGATATTTGATTTGGGGGGGGGGGGGGGGGTTTATGAGTTTATGACTCTTTTCATGCATTTGATCTTGTGTTTATGCATCATACTTTTCGATTGTCATCAATCACCAAAAAGGAAGAGATTGTTGAATCTATGTCCTTTTTAGGGTTTCGGTGATTAATGACAAGCAAAAATAACAGAACTAATATGTTTATTCCGAGTGGTTTAAGTTTCAGGTTAAAACATGATGACGTCGTGACAAAAGAAACAAAAAAAGAACCCTCAAACCCCATGACTGATGATCGAGGTAAAGATGAAGATTAAGGTTCATTTTCTAGTCTTTTAGCAGTCGATGGTAGCGAAGTCGACCGGATTCATCTTTTTAGTTTTAGATTTATCGGTCGTACTATTAAGAAGGGTGATCCGGGAGGATCTCAGGTCGAGTTCGCAACAGATTCGCGACCACAAAAAGGTTTGCGACTTTGGAAAGGTTTGCAATCTTGGGAAGGATTCAAACTCTGGTCGGAATTGTAATTTAATCCGAATATGTATAACTAAACTTATCTGTTTAGAGTTAGTTAGTTATATGAGTCTAATACGTTTAGGTTATTGAGTCTGATACGTACTTATACGATTAGACTATAAATACCTTGTAATAGGTCTAGTTTACATCATCGAATATTATTACAGCCTTGGATCATATATCCAGTTCATAGTTCCTTCGACGTAGGCAAGTGTGTCTAATGTTCGACGTGTAAAGCCCTCTTTGAAATAAAGAGTTGTGCAATTACTTTGACCTGTGTTGTCAATCATCCTTTGGGTTTCGGTAATTCCGAGTAAGATCCCGTAATTCCGCATATCAGAATTTGGGCGAGCCTAGTGCGAAAACCAAGACTAGGTCTCAAACGGATCAAGTTGGTATCAGAGCGACTTTCCTATCTTGTGGATGATGAAGACTCGCCAGAGTTACAAAACTTCTGGCGAAACTCCAGGCGATCAATTGACGGTTCCCATAGCCGCGTCTCCGACAATGTCTGACGATACCTCCGTTCAAACTAACCTAACCGAACAAGTAGCTAAACTCTCCACCAACATGGAAACTGTGCTTGCTTGGATTAAGCAGCAGGCCATGATTGTACCTCCTGAAGTAGGGAAGGTTATGGGTGTGAAGACTGGTAAAGACTTGCGCAGGGCAGACGAAGATGAAGACGAAGGCAACCACAAGACCGACGACCTGGCCAACACCTCCTTAGCTGTCGGATCTTTTAAGGTCGACGCTAAGATTGATATACCCATATATGATGGGGTGATCGATGCCGAGAAACTGGATTCTTGGATCGACCAGCTTGAGACCTATTTTGACCTGAAAGGGTTCAGTAGTGCTCAAAAGGTGAAGTTCGCACCTTTGAAGATGAAGGACCACGCCAAGACTTGGTGGAAAGCCCTTGTCGCCAGTGGTGAAGCTGACGACCTTGCGTGGGGTCAATTCAAACGACTTCTGCGACAAGAATTATATCCGATGGGTTACCTTGAGGAGCGATGGGAACGTTGGCACAGCTTGTACCAACGGCATGACCAATCTGTCCAGGACTACACGACGGAGATTCGGAGACAAGCAATGGTTCTTGGCATCTCACTTTCTGACACCTATACGTTCAGAAAATACACGTCTGGACTTAAGAAAATAATCAGTGTTGAGCTAAGCCTATTCAGAGTTCAAAACATCTCGACCGCGAGCACGACTGCTTTGGCGATCGAGAAGAAGAATAAGACCCGCAACGATAAGAACGTGAGGGAGATTTCAACCACGACGAGCTCTAGAGAGGGTACCCACGATACGAGTAACACTTGTGAGCATTGTCATGTTGCTAGGCACACAAAAGAGAAGTGTTATAAACTTCATCCTGAACTGCGACCAGAAAGAGCAAGGAGGGATGAACCAAGCACATGAACAGCTATGGTTACTTCTATTCCGCTCGCAGAGGAAATCATCCAGCTGGATTCGGTTGAAAAGGCGGACACGACCTTGTCTTAAATGGCAATGCCGAAGGAGAAAAGTTCTGGTTCATCAATTGACCACAACCCGACAGAGGAATTGTTCACTGTTAACATACAGGTGAAGCACGAGGTGGTCGTAGCCATCTTTGACCCCGGAAGCCAAAAAAATTTGGCCTCCTCCGGGCTGGTTCGACGACTTGGTTTGCAGACAACTCATCATCCTCGACCATATCCTCTGGGATGGTTCACTTCTGACATGAATCAGCAAATCAAGAGTCAGTGTACTCTAACGTTTGCAATATCTGCTCGTTACATCGATGAGGTTCAATGCAATGTCATCCCCATCGATATTTGCCAAGTGATTTTTGGAAGTCTGTTCTTATACGATCGTGGCACCCATTACCACCGAAGAGCTCAAGAATACAACCTCACAAAGGATGGGATGAAATTCATCATCAGCAAAAACGACCACGTCGACACCAAGAACTTGTTGACAGCAAATCAGGCGAAACAGATTGTCAATGCATGCTCAAAGTTTGTGCTGAGCGTGATGCGTTAGCCAAGAGGATTGTGCTGCATCGTGTATGGAAAGTGGTGGTTGTTTAGCGAACTTGCCGGAAGAAAACAACGCGCTATTCGCAGAGGTACGTAGTCGATCACCACAATGACTAGTCGAAAATGACATGCAACTTGTCTCTACGGCGCCACTATTCAAACTTCACAATCCTAGCTTTGGGATCGGTGATGGTATCAACCTCGACAAGGGGAAGGATATCCACGAGTGGCCAAGGCCACAATCCATGACGGAGGTGCCAAGCTCCATGAGCGCCTATCCGTACATTCGATCCGACGATTGTAGCATTGCTCATCGTGTGTTCATTCCAAGGCTCCCAGTCGTTCTCTACATCTTCACAGTTGGTCACCAGCGGGAGTGGGCTCCTTCTCAACAGGGGAGTCATGATCCGGGAGGATCTCAGGTCGAGTTCGCAACAGATTCGTGACCACGAAAAGGTTTGCGACTTTCGAAAGGTTTGCGACCTTAGGAAGGATTCAAACTCTGGTGGGAATTGTAATTCGATTCGAATATGTATAACTAAACTTATCTGTTTAGGGTCAGTTAGTTATATGAGTCTGATACGTTTAGGTTATTAAGTCTGATACGTACTCATACGATTGGACTATAAATACCTTGTAATAGATCTA
This sequence comes from Pharus latifolius, assembly GCA_019359835.1. NCBI lineage: Eukaryota > Viridiplantae > Streptophyta > Magnoliopsida > Poales > Poaceae > Pharus > Pharus latifolius. Next base: position 69,158,853 of record CM033326.1, on the reverse strand, counting down.
GTTTAGATCATCGAATATTATTACAGCCTTGGATCATATATCTAGCTCATAGTTCCTTCGACATACGCAACTGTGTCTAACGTTCGACGTGTAAAGCCCTCTTTGAAATAAAGAGTTGTGCAATTACTTTGAGCTGTGTTTTCAATCATCCTTTGGGTTTCGGTAATTTCGAGTAAAATCCCGTAATTCCGCATATTAGAATCTGGGCGAGCCTAGTGCGAAAACCAAGATTATGTCTCAAACGGATCAAAGAGCGTAACCATAATAGCTTGAACTATCTAATGCCTAGCTCAAAATGCATATCATATAGTATAGATGCAAGCTAGAGTCTTTTACAAAGCTCTGGGATAAGTCTCTGCATTTGGTTACACTGGTCGGATAGAGTCCGCTCTGGGTGGATAATGTTCACCTTGTTCAAAAGTGGCCTAGTATGCATGTGTAACCAGAGACGTGTGGATCCGTCCGGGCTCAATCTGTCTGACATGGGCCAGATAAAGTCTGATGTGGCACGACAATGTCCGGCCAGTACAAAAATTTGATGACATAGGATTTTAGTAAAATGTAACTAGAGACGTATACATTTGTCTGGCCAAGCATGTATATGTCGGGCCTTCACAAAAATTGTCTCGAACGGTAAGTAACATGTGTATTAATTGCCCAACAGTCACTATTCACTTGCATTAGCCAGACAATGTCTTATGTGGCCAGACAAAGTCCGACCAATGCAACTTTCATCTGAAACTTACCAAATGGCTAGTTTCTATTGGAGGACTATAAATACGCTTTATTTGGTATTCACTCTAGAACCTTTGGCACTTAGAATTCATAGCTATTGCGTTGCAAAGCTATGAGCATTCAACTCTCATTCAATTCACATCAATTCTTGCATCTAGAGGTAGCAAATTATATTCAATATATTAGTTGCATTGAAGAACTAGCTTGGAGAGTGAATTGCATTGCATATTGAGCTTCTTGTGTAGAAGTAGATCAAGTGAAGGTGTTTCACTTGTTACTCTTGGTGGTTGCTGTCACCTAGATAACTCGCGGAGTCCGGAGTCCGGTGATATCTCCATCAACGGAATTTGTTAGAGAGGCCCGATGATTGGGTGTGAAAGCTTGGTGCTCGCTAATCCGGAGAAGAGAAAGACATCCAGTAGTGAAATTGAGACGATACCCTTATGTAGAGTGTTTCAATAAGGATTAGTGGAAATCGGCAAATTTCTGATACCTCGGGAAAAATTGATCGTGTCATTGGTTATTTCTTGTCTCGCATTTTCATATCTGGAGTTTACTTATTGCTATTGAATTTATCACCCTAGAAGAGTAAACTTGTTATTTGTGCTTGCAATTAATTCATATTTAATACTATCTTGTGCTTGTATTAGAACTTATTAATTGTGATTAAAATTTTTAATACCGCCTATTCACTCCTCTCCTCTAGTTGGCATCCTTTGATCAACACTGCCTATTTAGTGACAAAGCCCATTTAACGATTGCTTTTTTTAAGTTTTCATTGTTCCTAAAAATCTGCCCGAGATGGATGGTGCTCTCATTTAAATCCCACAAAGAATTATGCTCTTTACTAACAACGGTTCCACAAAAACTGCTTTCGTCGTGTCATTCTTCTGGTTCACCGATCTTTCATCCCCACTATTGCTCTCCTCTGATTCGGAAATGATGAGGACATCCCTAGCATAATTCTCATCCCCACTATTGCATTGAAGAATTAAATCTCTCTTGGAATTAAATTACGATGAGAATATCGATTAGAAATGAAGAGAGAGAGTATAACATGAAGGACATAGCCACTAAGGACTAAATCGAATCTATTCATACACATGCTGAGTGGAAAGAGGGGTTTCTAAGCTTTCCAGCGAGCCCAAGATCACTCAATTCCGTCAAGGATTGCACCCGCTACAACCAAAAGAACTCTGCTTAACATGCAGTCTGTCAATCAAGTAACAGTCCAACGTATGACCAGAAACTTCGACCAAATGTCATTCTTAGCATAGATGTCCAAGTTGGTCATGTGAGTACTTGTTGGAAAGTAATTCAAAAGAGCTTTCCAACAAATCAAGAATCATTGAATTCCGACATCGTATGCAATCAGCAGACCTAAAAGAGTAACGACTGCACGGAAGGAAAGAGTTCAATCTGAATCCGAGAAGATTGATTCCAGGCTTCTTTCATCTTTATAGTATGATAGGATTTTTTTCCATTTTGAATTAGATTCAGATTAAACTTATAGTTTAAGCCTTCTATTTTTTGTAAATACCACCCTCTATAAAAGAGAGGTATGGTCATAATTTTGAGACAACTACGAATTGAATACACAAATATTTTCAGAAAAACTGTTGCTCTTATTTTACGGTTTGTGCTTATTAAGCTACCATCTAGAATTGGGAGTTATTCTCTTTATTATAGTTCTTGTAATTTTTTTCATTGATTGCAGGAACTGTGCATCTACTTTTGCGTGGTCAAATAGACAACGATCAAAGCGTGTGGTTGGGCGAATTCTTTTGTCGTAGGTTGCTGTATTGATAGTGGTTGGCACCATCAGTTCATCAGGTTACACGAATCAACGAGTTATCAATGATCTTACGTCGTGAAGATCGGACACCCCGTATCAAGAAATGTCATCATCTCCACTGTCTTCTGAATTGACGTCCGTGTCTGTCGCATGGCCATCACCAACTCCTTCCACCAATTGGTAAATGTCGTTACGTGCAAATGTAAACTCATCAGCTTTGACATTTGCCATAAACGAGGATGCAGCGTGAGGGGTGGGTACCTAATACAATTTAGCATACATCAGCATTGTGTTTATAAGACTCTTTGGGTTCATCAACTTACAAACGTAGGACGACCATGTCTGCTCATACACAAGTTTTCGAAGCAACCAGTACGGTCTTGAATTTTGTTTACTCTACCACGAAACCAGTCCTTTCAATCTGACATTGTGGAACCCAACCCTCTCTTTAAATAAACGAACAACCCATACACGCATTTGTTCCAAAGACCATGATTTGGGATTTATTGCTTCACTACTCAAATACTGACATATACTCAAATCAGTCCCATCTGTACCATCGTATATTGCACCTTCACCATAATAAATATATACAATTTCATATTGTGGCATATCCTACAAATTTAAACATCAAACGTACCAATTCAATTGTAATGTAATTTAAATTTAATTTAAGTATGTAGCACATTATCATTTTTTAAAATATCCTACAAATTTAAACATCAAACATATTATTTCAATTGTAATGTAATTTAAATTTAATTTAAGTATGCAACACATTTTCATTTTGTAAAATATCCTACAAATCTAAACATCAAACGACCATTTCAATTAATGTTCTCTAAATCCAAGTGTTATATACACTAAATTTAATTTAATTATGCATTAATTACAACAGATAAATCTACCTAACTAATACATAAATACTAGTTACCGAAAGATCTAAGTACTCTTGGGAGGATTAACTTGTGACTCAAATATCCACAGGTTTTGTAATTTCTTTGACACTGTAGTCAAATATCGTATAAAAATTTAAGTCTTACTAATTATTTAGTATAATATACAAAAAAAATTTAATTACTAAAAAAACTCACCAGCGAATTGCAGTAGATCGACGACCATGCAAAGTAGATAGAACCTCCACGCATTGTTTCTTTCCTCTCCTCTCCTCTCCTTAACTTTAAATTTTTTTTCCCGAATTAAAATAAATTTTACATCAATTTTTAGGGTTAATATAGAGGCTGCTACCTTAGTCGCCTGGACTTCTGGTGACCTGGGATGGAAACTGGCTTTGTCATCAAACAAACTGGCGATTGGCTGCAAGAATTACCTCTGTTGGTGCACCGCAGTGATAAGCTGTTTTTTTTGTAAAATCTGTACAATAACCATTATTTCTGTAATTAGTTTGTTCAAATGTATTATTTAAAAAAAATCCATGAATTTCAACTTGTGTAATATGGCACCATGGAACACGCTGCGCTGAGGAAGCATAATGGCATCTGAAAGCTCAATAAGCTAGGATGTGCTCCCTTTCTTTTCACAGAATGGAAAAGAAATTGATCCAAATTATTATTATTAAGAAAAATAAAATATAAAATATAAACAATTTTTATAGAATTTTACAAATATAGGTTGGATGCTGAAAACCACAACTTCCACTAGGGACCTCATGAGGTTGTTTGGTTTATAGTCTGTCTAAAATTTGTTTGAAGTTATTTGCTTCACATGAGATTGCCTTGCTGGTCAGAGATGGGTTGGCCATGGCGTATACTTGACTCTCTCAAGAAGTCCATTTGGGGTGCATGGAATTTCTGGTTTTAAAGGGGCAAAGCATCAGACTAGGTTCGTCTTAGATTCGGTAAGAACACAAGCCAAATAAACACCGACACTCTAATATGTTTTAACTGATGTGAACAAATAGAAGGATAGAAATTTGATCAAAATAGGAGTTAAAAGATTGCACATTACATAAGATCCTTAGTCAAAGAATTCAATCAAATCTTACTAGTTTACGGTGGTAGATATATGTATATAATGTCACTTGAGACTAAGAGCACTAATTCTGAGTTAATCTTTTTTGTGAAATGAGGACAAAAATATAAGTGAGTTAGTGTGTTAGGTTTTCTGTGCAAAAATATAATAATAACATGTTGAATCCTAAACTGTTACACAATTTTCTCATATGTCTTCGTACAAGACTCGCATTACCCAGTCTTTCCATCTGAAAGACCTTAATTTTTACAAATAAAAATTAGTCTAATATGAGAAACAGATTAGAAATTTGAACAGAAAAGTTTTGTGTGTCTTTATGAAAACATCAACACTACCAAATTTTGTATATGAAAGTAACTTAGCCCTGCCAGCTACCGACATCTGCTAGTGAAGGCACTTGACCTGTTGACCAGGGGTGAATATATGTAGGGGCAAGAGCTGACAAAATGCCCCCTGCTTTTTATAATTACGAAGAGATCTTTTTAGGTGATAATTACTGAATAACAATTTGTCTCTCTTTGGTTTCAAGATCAAATGTAAGTCCTAATATTAAAGAAAATCTCTTCAGTTTAAATTCTTTATGAAAATTTAGTCATCTATACTTTCTAAATGATATATAAGTCCATCTAATTTTAAATGCAAGTATTACTATATCTACTCTATTTAAATTTTATCCCATAAATTTAGTTGCTGGATCTACAACTGCACTTCACCAAGCTAATAGCTAGACATCATAGCAGACTTGCTTTCTCTCACTTCCTTGTGATAGATCTGTTTTTCTCAGGATGGATCAAATTCAGTTTTGAAATGCCCCTACATTTATACATAATGTTAATCCAATATAGACAAGGATATAATATGTAAAAAAATCTACTCAAGGAAAACAAACCAGAACTTAAGGATTAACAAAATTGCTAAAAAGACTAAAAGATTTGACAAACGAAACACATAAAATGTATTCAGATGATACAAATTCAAACGGAACTGAAAAAAAAAAAAAAGAAAAGGAATAAACTGCCAGCAATCTCTATGAACAGATACTCATACTTAGTACAAATACATAGATTTACAAGGTACAATATATTTTGTTTCCAAATATTCATACTTAGTACAAATACATAACCGAAACCACCCCTAAGGATTTCAACATCCCCTCTTGTGTGCTAGACTGCCTCGCTGAAAAGGCGCTGGTGAATTTGGATCCAATAGGGCATGTAATCACCTCCCGGCATCTGTAGAAGGTTTGTAGCACTCTGTGTGCTATGCTGACTGAGATGACTCTGTGGCTAGCGGAGCATCCATGAGCTGACTTGGTTGAAGCTCATCATGCGGGTAATACTGATACGCATGAGGATCCGGCATATCAAGCATACTAAACACCCAATCATCATGTTCTCTCAGCTGTGTTGCCCACCTAACCTCCTCCACCTGTAGAGCATACATGTCGTTGTCGCCCCGCTCGGAAGACGAATGTTCTGAGGGCTGCCCCCAAAATGAATGTCCACCTTGCTTTGCTGGGCGTTGAGGCATCCAATGAGGTGCATGCTGCTGGCTCATTTGCTCTAACTCACCCTGCTCCTGAAGCTCATCTGCTGCCAACTGCTCCACCAATGCCCTACGAGAAGCCTCTTGGGCTCTTCTGATGTCGTCCTCAGTATCTGAGTCATTGGAGTCGTCGCCACCTTGCACAGAATGTCTGGATGACCCTCCTATCTGCAGAGATCTACCTCGATGAGTGTACATTGATGATGAACATGGAAAACGAGTTGGGGTAGTAGACGTCCCCGTTATATCACTCCCCAATGTAGACAATGTGTTGTATCGAGTAGGCCGTGCACCAGATATATTGGGATGCACAGAGGATGTGCTCAGTCGAGCACCAGTCGTGCTAGGGCGCGTAGATATTGGGCTAGGTGGGTGGCCCCCTCTCTGGTGCGGGACAGATGTGTCGGTTGTATAGCCGTAGCTCAAGTCGCAAAAGATACGCTGAGCACCAAATTGGATTGCACGCAAGGCAGCAATGAGCTCCGTACGGCACAATCGATCTCCGCGTTCTATTCTAGCCAATAAGGACGTAGCTTGTTTCTCGATGGCAAGTGCGATGTTGCACTGCATATGAAAAATTTTGTTTGTTAGTAAAAAGGGCATATAGCATATAACGAAAGAAGAAATATCGTATGGACATACCGTACAGTGGATTCGGCCCTGCCAATATGGATCAAACCTTGCGCGCAAACTAGATGCATGCGTTGGTTGTATGTCCCAGAACCAGACATAAAGCACAAAGCGGCCGCCTAGTCTGCCTCTAGGGTGCTTCACTCTGCGCATGAATGAGTCCCATGAGTTGTTTCCATTCACTCCACGCAGCACCCAATATGGGTTGTTCTCAACCTCCCTGACAATAAGCCCCTCAATTTGAACCATTTCATCTTGTGGACTCTTTCCAAATAAACTCAAGATCCACAACATCAGATCTTTGAATGATGTGTTATGTATGTCTAGATCGGCCATGACATACTTACAACGGCTCATATCTACACCGTTTGGACCGTCACGAATCAAGCCTTCACCATAAAATATGCAAAAAGATTCTGGTTGCTCCATTGCCTACAGACATTTATGTAGTTAAATATAATACAAACATTTATGGGTATTTTAATTAAATTGAGTAATTACAATATCTGCTGCTGTTTTCTTGCTAAAATAAGTGTTAACATATTTTTCATTAAATATTCCTATATGACATTTAACAGATTCTAAACATATATTGAAGTAAACTAAATTATAGCACACATATAAATACAACTACAATTCTCATTATTTTTTAAAAACTTTAAAATTTTTAATGTAATTTTTTGCAAAAATTATACATAAAAACAAAACAGTTCATCTAAAATTTTGATTTATGAAACATTTTATGTTAGTTATTTTCTGTTATGTTTACTACTTTTTTTACCTTCCTATTATTTCAGTTTTTACAGTTCTCATGATAGCTTAATTATTTAACAGATAATTTTCAGTTTTTATAAATTCATTTTCCAATTCTATGATTATTTTTGGTTCATTTATTTTGCTATGCTTTTTTATTTTAGTTTTTATTTGATTTCATTTTTTCCCAAATTATTTTGACAAACTATTATACATTTTGTATTATTTTTCAGAAGTACTGTATATTAATTAATTATAGAAAATTTACATTTTCAATGCAGTTCTTATTTATGATCAATTTTTTAAGCTATTTTCATTAATTATTATGCATTTTCCATTAATAAAGAGAGGGTACTGTGCTTTTCTTGATTATAACAAATTTACGTTATCAATGAATTTTTTATTGATCACTTTTCTTTAGTTATTTTCTGTTTTGTTTACTATTTTTTTACCTCTATATTTTCCCGTGACGGCTTTATTATTTCATCTAAAACCTATAAAACGTACGTTTTAATCACAACTAAATAATATAAACCCCACGGTTTAATTTTTCTAAACTTAACATAAACACAAAAATTTTCATCCACTAACCTAACATAACCTAAACTTAAGGTCATTAACCAACTAAATAAATTTTCACCCACAAAAAATTCGAATAATACACAACAGCAGCATGAGAACTAACCTATCTAAGATCATATGCCATTTAGTTAATTACTAATCACATAATTAAAGAAAACATTAAGAAAAAAATTGTTGCATTTCATCGAAAGTTACCTGGTTTCCAAGAACTTTCAACGATCTACAATTTTGATAACAGCAACAACTCGAAATAACGGCTAGATTTCAAGATAATCAGGGAAAAAAATTTAGTTTGTATCTGTGTAAGAGAGATGAAGAAATGGTGCTGTGGGGAAAGAAAAGAAATGGGAGATAGGGGGACCAGAGCCTGTTTGGTTGGCAGGGGAGGGAGCCGCTTGTGGAGTTATAAGGCCGAATTTTTTTTCTTTTTTGTCTCGATTTTCGTGAGATCAAACTGTATATAATTTTTTATTTTTTAATTTTTATATTAATCTAATTTAATTTTAATTTTAATTATATTAAAAAAATTTAAAATTTTAAAATTATCTTCATACAGACCAAATATGACATATATTCAAGTTTTGAATTAAAAGTTATTTATATTTTACTAAAATCATCTAATTTCTAATAAGTATTTAATTTATTCGTGGGTCCGTACGAAATGCCTCCTAACACGTTTTTGTATTTGAGTGTTAGGTTTTTTTGTGACACTTCACACATGTAACATAGAATATACTGAGAATATTCTTTTGAAACACTGAGACAGACGCTTCGACATTGAACTCAACCTCACACAAATGCCCCCAACATTGAACTAAGTCGCTTGCTAAGTCCTCAATATTTGACAACTTTTTTTTGACACTGTTTGACAAATTGATGTCACACCATAAGCAAACATGGCGGGTTTAGAAATGTGATAAATTAACGTGGCTGATTTTTTCTATTAAAAGACAGTAAATACATATTATTTTGATAATTTTTTTAGTTATTTTAAAAAAAAATATGAGGTTAAGATATATGTATTATTTTTTTTATCTTGTATATTTTTTTCATTATTTAGATGAATCTTTTCTTTAGATTTCGCATTATTAGAAAAAATAAATAATATAGATGATTGAAGGTTTTTTTAAAAAAAGTGTACATGTCAGACACTAAAAAAATATTCGTAACCGGTATGCACCGCTTTTTTTTCTCGGAAATAGATAAGGGTTTGATGGGAATTTATGACATAGCGGGGCCCACACAAAAGATAAGTAAATACTGTGCCCCCGTGGGTATACTGGTGCACGTGCTCCGTATAGGTTAGTTTGTCAGACTTTTATATATATATATATATATATATATATATATATAATTAAGGGGGCTCCCACACCTTCAATGTAGTTTTCTCCACGGTTCTAAAAACGGTCTCAGGAGCCGTTTAAGGTAAGCATCACGACTTGAATTTTTTTTTAAATAACCAATAATAAACATTAAATTTCAAAATTGATCTACAGTAAAAATATTACAATTTTAACCCGCCAAACCGCGACAAGCCGCCTATTACGCCTCAGCAAATCAATCACGGCTCCAATCCACGATAACCGACTTGTCGCCACTCCAAATCGCGATACCACTGTCTCTACCGTTCGGTTTGATTTACACACGCCTGTCACAGCTCCAGAGGTGACAAGAAGCGGCTCGACTCCAGCCAAGTCTTGCACACACCTGTCACAACTCAAGGAGGGTAACAATAACTACTCGACTCCAATTCGAGTGGCTGTCAAACTTGTCACGACTTGAAGCCACCACAGATCTCCCACCTCTCTACAAATCCTTCCCACAGACTCTTCTTTTACTGAATTGTGTTATTTTGTCAGTCTCCCACTTGCAAATGTCTTTTCTTTGTTTTATTTACTCCACTCCACTACAAAGCTTTCACACAGATACTCACACACACACACACACACTCACATTCATACCCAAACTCACACTCACACTCACACTCACACTCTTCTCCTCTCTTTGCTTGAAACCATTTTTATTTTATTCTCATTATCTCAAAAATTAACCATAATCTCAAATTGATAAAATTGAAAATATTCAAGCACAAGCAACACACTTCCAAACTACGTAAGTTTTATTCAAATCTAATAATGTCGCTGCTAATCTTTTGCTAATCTAGTTAGTAATAATTTGGATTAGTATTTAGATAAAATATTTGATGCATGTTTGCATTTGTTTGTTACTATAGTTACTATCAATTTTCATGTAGCTAATCTTGATTTTTGATGTCGTTAAAGTAGTAATGTTGGTTAGTTTTATAATAATGATTTCATGTTTTTGTTCGTAATTATTTGTATGTATATGTTAATATTGTAAATATTAAAAGTACTAGTGTAGGTTTGCATGTTTACATTAAAATATTGAAATGGTCTACATGTGCATGCTAATGGTTGTGGGATTTTATTAGTAATTGTTTACATATATGTACTAACTATTTATATGTTTATATTATTAATTGTTTCCATGCTTTTATTCACTAGATGAAGTAATTATATTATTTATTAGTAATTATGTAGCATGTTAACTATGTTAAATGAGACGATGTTAAGTATACTAGTAACACAATATTGATGACTTTAAAACTTTTTAAAAAATCATAGAAATAAGTAAATAATGGAAACAATGAATAAAAAATTGAAATAATAAAAAAATTGAGGAAAAATATGTGTACTAATTAAAACAACGAATATAAATTAGAGAAATAATTAAAAATTGCAAACAGTGACTAAAAATTTGGGAAATTAGTTATAAAAATTAAAAAAAAAATATTTTGTCTAGTTAGGAAAATACGACAACTTAAGTTACTTACAATATTTTCATACGAAAAGAATTTTTTTTAAAAAAGTGCAACAGCAGTAAAAAAAAATACGACAACCTAAAAAAACAGTTTATTTGTCTAATTAATATTGCAAGAAAAATAACTTGGTTGAAAGGTATTTGCAAACAACCAAGATGAAAAAGAAAAATTAAAAAGATATAGTTTCAAAAAATCATATTAAAGAAGTTGCAACATAACTAGTGCTCCAGATAAGCCAAAGTTGAAAAGGAAAAAAATGAAAACAATGTGGATCTAAATTTCCTATAGTAAATATAAATTTCTGACAATTATTATTTACAGGTTATTTAATTTGTGTACAGTTATATCTTAAATATTACTTAGATTAGTTAATTATGCTTATGATGACAAATAAATTTTGTAGCTATGGCTAAGGAAGATATACAGCTTCCAGAGAGCAACTAACTGGCAAGTATGATGTTGTCCGTCATGAACGTTTGTTGTCACGAGGACGAGAGCTTGAGCCACTTGTACTGAGGGCTCCCATGGAGTTCTAGCCTCTTCATGCAGAATACATCCCCGTTCTCGTAGTTACGAGTCTACTATCTTTTGCCCATATGCAGATTGGTCATAGTCTCACACTGGACAAGTCTTTGATCACCGCTTTAGTAGATCGATGGCGTCCTGAGACACACACGTTTCATTTCCAATGGGGGAGATGATGATCATATTGGAAGATGTGAGCATGCTTCTAGGCCTACCTACCACTAGAGCTCCCATCGTTCCTGATGCAACAGCGGCCCAATCTTCCGATAGGTTCTACTTTGAGGAACGGAGACGTCCGGGTTTCAAGGCTTCCAATCAGCAGGGATTGAGTCCTTGCAATCGCTACACCCACGCACCTGTCATTATCAACAGTGCTCACGCCCGGATGACCTTACCATGAAAGTTAATTCCTGCACGCAGTAGAAGAAACGAGCAGGAATGAGAAAGTACGCAATCTAAATTTCAGAATGAACAAATTGAGGTTATCTTTCATCAAACCAGGTCCGGGGACACTACTCCAATAAAAAATTGTCCCTCACACAACGGAGGAACAACGTAGCAAATAACCTACCGAAAAGGATAGGGGTAGCGGCCATATGTTGTAGGAGTATGGCGGTCAGAGATAGGCCACCGGTTAGAGAATCCACCCTCACGTAACCCTAGGGATACACGGGCCTTGGACCCAAAGTAGATGTGGCACAGCACCCGACAGAATCTGTCTGTGAACTTTTTTCGTCGATTTCGGGAGATCCAAAAGGAATTTGGCAATGGGGCCAGATCCATTGGAAAGGTGGCATCGTGGGTTTCTCCATAAAGTTCTCATTCACCCCAAACGGACTCCGTACGTGGCCTGGACGTCCGTTTGAAGTTGGCGTGCTCCTGGATTGTCGAATCGGGCTCGCATATGACTTCACTTTCATCTTGGGCTTGTCTTGGAGCGTGGACAACTTGGGCTTCTTCTTGGGCTCGTCTTGGAGCGTCGTGGTATGCTGGACCTTCAGTGTAGATAGCTTGAAAGGCTTGACATGTGGGTTCATGCCGACTTGATGTTCTCCATAGTTTTCGGACGACGGAGTGGGAGGATTGGAAGGAGCGACGTTCATATCGTGTTGGTGATGTCCTCATCAGTTCCACCACTAGCACCTACAGACTGGTGCACATCAGGTTTGACATCGTCGATCAGGTAGATCATATTCTAGCAACTAGGTGTGGCGTGTAGGATCAAGGATGCTGACTAGAGGGGGTGAATAGGAGACTTTAAAATCTTTTTCGACTAAAACAATTTTTTGTAAGATATGAAAGAAAACCAAGTTTTCACAAAAGGATCTAAAACTAGATCAAGTTTCATTCAACAAGATAGAAAATGAAATACAATATGCAACAAGAGTAAGCGGAAGCAAATAATTCAAGGCAAATATAAAGTGTGCAAGAGACAAACCAAGTGACAACAATTTTTACTGAGGTCTCGGAGACTCGGCTGGTCTCCCGTACTCCTCCTTGAAGTGCTTACGCATGAGTCTCGCTTCTATATCCATGAAGAATATCTCCACTCGAGTTGCTCATTCTCCACTCCGGATAGGCGAGGACCAATGTCTTTCACAAGTCTTTATCGGCCTCTCCAACAAACTCCAACGGAGAGATCGTGACTCTCCTCCAACAACCGTCTTGGCGATGGTGATTGCCAAGAGTAAGAAGTCATACACCTTCACTTGAATAAATCAAGTGCTAGAAGCTCAAATGATGGGTGATGTGCACTAAGCACTCTTAGCCTCTCACAAATGCACTAAGTCAAGCAATGATCTTACTAGGGATATGAAATGATGTGCCAAAGATCTTTTCTTAATTGCCAATAATCACCGACAAACTCTAATGATGCAAATAGTGCAAATGGTTCTTCTCAAAGGATCTCTCATAAACTCAATAAATCTCTTTTTGATCAAAAGATCAAGTCTTGGATACAAGAATACTTGAGCTCAAGTGTGTATCAAATTCTAGCTCAGAGAGACAGCTAGCAAAAACATACTCACAACTCATATATATAGCCCACAACATTCAACTAGCCTATATGGTCGTGTAGGAAAAAAAGCAGTACACGCTGACAGTCAGCATCGACCTCAAACGTCTAGTTATGACATAGTCAGAGACCGTTGTAATTTTTGTCAGCACATGTGCTGACTGTCAGCGTGAGACAGTCAGTGTTGTCACGCTGAAAGTCAGCACAGGTCAAAACTATTTTACTCGAGAAACATACGTCTCTAGACAAATGTCAGCACTCACGCTGACATTCATGCTAACAGTCAGTGTCCCATGCGGACAGTCCACATGGATCTATGCAGCTGACAGTAAAACAATTATAAATTTTGATCTAGAGATCTGATTGAGGTGTTTTTTTTTTGCTTGTTGGAAAGATAACTTAAGGGGCTACAATTTTGTCAACAGGAGCGAGACCTAGATTGGCCTAGATATTTCTAGAAAATTCAAAAACCTTCCTACTGCCAAAATGTCCAACATAAACGTCTGCATCCACGCGGACATGCATGCTAACAGTTGGCATAAACCACGACCAATTTTGATTGATCAAGTTGAAGACTCATTTGGAAAACTGGTCAAAAGATTAGTGGTCGATAGCTGCTGGTAGAAAACAGGTGGTCAAATTGATATGGTCGAATGTCCGCATTCGAGCTGTGTACTGGTCGAATGTCCACATTGAGCACTTATACGAATAGTCAAAATAGTGAAAATATGACTACGACCAACTTTAGTACTGGCACGACTAGTTTGAACTTTTACGACCATGACCAGTTCCAAATAGTGATACGACCAGTTTGTGCAGATACGATCACGACTAGTTCTAATACTGATATGATGAAAACCAGCTCTAGTTCTGATACGACCAGTTGTTTACTCTGTGCGACCACGAGCAAGTGTAGTTTTTAGATCTTAGCTCCAATTCAAACAATTTATACTTGTTTTCTAGCAATGCAAGAGGTGAATGAGCACTAATGCAATATGATAGAATGCATTTGAGCTTCCACACTAGATTGACTCAAGCTACTAGTTTCTGACCCTTCTTAATAGTACTGTCAAACTAGTAAAAAGAATCATATCAACTTGGTGAATCTCCAAATACCGAGACCGATAAAATCCTAAGAAAATGATCCTTAATCTTCGATCTTACCTTCGGGGAAGCTTGACTTCGCTCAAGGTAGCTCATATCAACATCATTCTCCATACGCCCTTGCTTGCATTCATCTCGCAATCCATTTTGAAACTACAACACATATACTCGTTAAACCATGTTAGTCTCATAGTTAGGTTGTCATTAATCACCAAAATAATTACTCCCAAAGGAGTTGACTCAACAATTCCCCTTTTTGGTGTTTGATGACAGAACCATTTTAGATAAACCATAAAAGGGTAAGAGATGAAATATACAGTCATATAGATCCATACATGATAAGAAGTAAGCACAAAATCCATACTAATCATGTCATGATAATAATTAGAACAAACTTGATAAAACACAAATGACTATTATGATGAGCTCCCCCTCAACATATACATCGATATGAAACCACAACAAAAGGGATATCAACTTCAAATCCTTCTACTAAATCAAAGTTTATCCAAATTGTAATTAATCATAAAAACCTAGATGCAACATGGCGTGCAACATAGATTTTTGCTGCGGTATCGTGAGTGCCCGCCTGATGCACTAGATCATGTTGTGTGACAGTATTGGTTTGCATACCTAATGGTTATGTTCCAATACAGCTTGTTCCCATCTACACATGGAGATACAGTGTACACATAGTTCATTCCATTGGTGGAGAGAATAGTGGATGCCCAACCCGACCAGGTTCTACATTAGAGTTGGGCTATGTCTGTGTTATGTGCCATGTACCGAAGGCTATGCGATGCATGCATCAAGAGCGCAGCGGAGTCCTTATTGTCTGCATGTTGCATTCTGCTCTAGTTGTGCTCTTGGGGGCACTTCCCAGTTGGGCCGCCATGCTTTGACCGACCGATGCATCTGTATCCTATGTCTGATGACATACATGATTGGATGGACCGACCAACCATGGGCGCAAGATGGCTACGAGGTCAACTGAGATGGTCTATGTCTCAGGTTCGCCGGTGCTATGTCTCATATCAAGGGGAGTTCAATATCCTTCTCGAAACGCAAGTCATATGGAGACCGTGGATGCTGGAATTCATAGAAGAGATTGCACTACATGGCATATCGATGTTGTGTCGAGTGGGGCATGATTCTTGGATGACATGATGTCATCATGTTTTCTCTCATATGGTGGAGCCATACTACCCAGAAAGGGTGATGCGTCAGTTTGGACTATATCAGGAGATCCCACCTCCGGGCAGAGTACAGGACGGACATCTTCCGAGAGAGGTCCACAGGTACGCCCATGCATGCATAATCTTTCACTTCAATTCTATATCGCATTTTCAGTATCTAACATTACCAACATTTTATATTGCAGGCAGACAAAAAAAGGAACGCATTCTAATAATTGGCATATTAGAAAAGCTAGATGGGTACAAGAGTGGAACGATGTTGCACAGATAGATGTTTTTGTCGAGTGTCGACCATACAATCCCACCATGTACCAGGCGTATTTTGACTAGTATGTGCCACGTACACGCACACGACTCTCTCATCTGTTCGAGGGTATGCTGGGGCCTGTGTCGTACTCAGCTAGTGTGCAGTTAGGGTTCAATCCTGACTGGCCAGGGTGGATACACCATTCGGTACATTCAGACGATTGTTCCCTTTTATGTTCTACCATTTACTCATTCTTCTAACAAACTCAAACTTGTCTTAGGCAGTACGACATCGTGGCTGCTATTGTGAAGCAAAGTAGATCGATTCTATGTGGCATAGCATGTGGAGGGCGCTAGTGCCGTAGTGAGATCGCCAGCGCCTAGCATGTAGTCCATGTTGGGGCCACACACAAATCTCAGAAAATATACCTGAGCCAAACCATCATTTTATGTGCTTTGTTTGTCCTAACACTAACATAAAATATAAATGCACGTTAATAAAATATAATAAACAATAATCATTACTTGAATATAATTGCTAAATGTAGCCACATAAAAAATAAATGTATGTTATTAACAAAAATTATACATTCATCATACTAATGCGATGACATAAGCCAACTCATATACATACCTCTATTGTCCCTCTGTTAGGGTTTCCACCACTTTCGATTATGGTTGGGCGTTCAAGAGAGGTTAGGGTTTGGGTTTCGGGTTAGGATTGGCTTAGTGGAGTTAAAGTTATAGTTTAGAGTTAGGGCTAGGGTTAGGATTTGGGAGAGTTAGAGTTAGGGTTTGCGATCAGGACGAAGTTAGGGTTTACAGTTATTTTCGCAACATGGTTATTTAAAAAAATTTCATCGCTGAATAGAGATGACACAAACGTCTCGCAAAATATACCTTAGCCAAACCATCATTTTATGTGTTTTTTTGCCCTAACACTAACATGAAATATAAATTCATGTTACTTAAATAAATTAATCAATAATCACTACTTGAATAAAGCCACTAACCTAATCTTAATATAAACCTAGCCCATAAAATATAAATGTATATTATTACCATAAATTATACATTAATCGTACTAAGTCACTATGGTAATCTTGTGATTATCAATCAAATTTTTTATATAAAATCCTAATCTTTTAATTATAAATCAAATAATTTATTTTAAATGGGGACCTGAGCCAGTGGCTTGTCGCGGCTCGAAGATTATTAAAATAAATTATAAATTAATTATAATACAATACTATCGTAAACTTGTAAGTATCAATCAAATACTTAATTTAAATCCTGATCTTTAAATTATAAATCAAATAATATAAATTAATTATCAAATAATTGGGGGAGCCAAGACAGCAGCTTGGGTTATTTATAAAAAAATTATATCTCTATCTATAGTATAAGATTTAAACTCATAATCTATATAAATAAGGATTTGAACTCCGGTATCCAACCACAATTATGAAATGATAGATAAGCCTGCAAAAAAGTGAGCCACGGGTGAAAAGGAGGCAAGCCTATCGCGGCTTGGAGCCGTGACAGGACTCTAAGCCAAGCTGACACATCCAGCCAAGCCATCGAGGCTTATCGCGGCTCCAAGACATGACAGGCTGATGTGGCATCGTTTTTTGCACTAGCGAGGTTGGCTGAGTGGCTTAAACCACTGTTGCGGCTTGGAGCCACGACAATCTGCTTGTCACGGCTCGGAGCCACGATGGGCTCACTGGGCCACGACAGGTTGAGGTGGTGGGTCAAAAATACAATTTTGTTCCACTGTGAATTATTTTTTGAATTAATTTTTTATTTTGAGTTATTTTAAAAAAATTCCACACAACTTATCTTTTTCTATAAATGATTATAATATAAGCAGTATAAGTAGACTCAAATACATATTCTTTATTTTGTATAGAAAAGAGTATACTACAATGTTAATGTGGTATTTGTTATTTACCATTATAAATGCATGACCGTACTAAATATCATTGTGTTTAGAAATTTATTTGTTGTATATCATTGATCTAAAAAAATAATTTTTTTTAATTTGAAGAGAGATTTTTTTAAAATAACCAAAATACCCTAACCTAAGCCCAAGCCACCTTCTAAGCCACCACATGAGTTGTCAACGTCGAGCGAGCCTGCGCACAACATTGCCACATGAGTTCACAGAACAAGCCCAACACTGTTGCATGAACCTAGTCGCCACGATACCACACTCCAACCATGGCAAAAGTATAGGTCTAGAGTAGTTTGGTCATTTCTTAAAAAATTATTAATTTAGTAGATCAACAATATACAGTAAATAAATATCTAAATGCAATAATATTCAATAAAGTCATGTGTTCATAATGATGAATAATAAACACTATCATAATACATTAATACACAGCTTTTTTCCTAAAAAAATAAAGAATATGCATTTGAGTCTACTTGTTTAGTTTAGATTGTAATGATTTATATAAAAGATAAGTGAAGAGAGGACACTTACTTACCGTTTAAGCTAAGCTGCTGCTAGTGTTTTAGAACAGTGGAGAAAACTACATGGAAACCGTTGGGTGGGACGTGGTGGACGGTTCAGGCCTTCGTAAGTTCATCCCCAGGACGCACAAATCGGTATATTTCTCCAAGAAATTTTCTTTTGCAAACCAAACTATGATCCTCTGTCGCGAAGCCTTTGAAATCAAGGATTTTCGTCAATCTACTTACTTATTTCATAAAATTATTCTATTTTTACAAAAAAAATCATATTACATACAATGTAATGTTCTTATTATTGGTATGTTCCTGATATCTCTCAAACCTACAAATGATTTTTTTAGTAAAAGAAACATGTAGAGCTAAGAAACAAGGCATAATTTGGCTCTTAGTTTTCCTATCTTCGCATATCATATTAATAGATATAGAAGTTCGAACCAGCACTATTTGAAAACTCATCCCACGTTTGTCCACATCATCGCCTCATTTCCGGCCGTTGGATCGGCATTTTTGCTTCATCTTGGCCAACCGTGCAACCGCTTCTCTCCGAGCTGTTGGATTCATCTTAGAATTGATCTCATCCGTCCGTTCGCGGCTTGTATGTTGTTGCTTCTCTTTGAGCCGTTGGATTCGTCTTCGAGTTGATCTCGTCCGTCTTTTTGCGGCTTGGATTTTTATTGCTATAGGCCTCGAGGGTTTCCTCGGGCTCTATTCACCGCATCAACGTTGTTGAGGCACAAACAGAGGCAGCCACGAAGCGGTGGAGAAACACGTCAGTGTCATCTCGCAATCAATCACTCATCCGATGCTCCAACAACATTCCGTTTTACTATCGCCGTGCGCCGCTGCGTCCATCATGTATAGTCCCGATGCAGTGCACATCCATCTCTGACATATGTGTCCTGCGGTGCACAGTGAGTCTTCGTTGTTTGGAGTCGTCACTGTTTGATGCACATCCGGCTGTCTCGCTGTTCGTGCTTGTCCGTGGACCCTCCAATTCTAAACTAATACGACCACAAATATGTCTTGTGTTGATTCGACCAATTTTGAACTGAACGATCATGAACAAAGTTTGTATTAATATGACCAGTTTTCAACTGAACGACCATGACCGGGTCTTGTACTGATAAGACCAATTTTCAACTTATATGACGATGAACAGACCTTGTACTGATACGACCAGTTTTGCCTTTACTGAAAAAATCAGATCTTTTACTGGTGCAACTAAGATTTTTTTCTGTCCTGACAAATTTATGTTTGACTGATTTGATCAGTTCTTTTACTACCGCGACTAAGATTTTAACTGACATGACCAAGTTTCTGTTTTACTGATTTTATCAGGTCTTTTACTGGTGCGACCAACATTTTTTATAATCCTGACCAAGTTTATGTTTTACTGATTTGATCAATTTTTTTATTGTTGCGACCAAGATTTTTACTTAAATGACCAAATTTCTGTTTTACTGGTATGACCAAGATTTTTATTGTCATGACTAAGTTTGTGTACTAGCCGAATATTATCCGGTAACATCGAACATTGTCCGACCATATCAAACAAGTTGTACCTAGACAGATTCATCTCTGGTGAACTAGTGCACAATATTTATCTCTGAAACTCACACTCTGACCTAATTAGCTCCCAGACTATACGAGTATGCACTTGAGCTTCAAAGCATAAGATAAATCAGTACAAGACCTAGTCATGGTCCTTTAGTTTAAAATTGATTGTATCAGTACAAACTTTATTCATAGTCGTTCAGTTAAAAACTAGTCGGATCAAGATAAGACCTGGTCATGATCATTCAATTCAAAACTAATAACAGGTTTTGTACAGATACGACCAGTTTTGAACTAAGTAGCCACGACCAGGTCTTGGACTGATATGACCAGTTTTGACTTTACTTAAACGATCAATTCTTTTATCGATACGACCAACATTTTTTTACTGTCATGACAAAGTATCTGTTTTACTAATTCGATTAGCTCTTTTACTGGTGCAACCAATATTTTCACTGTAACGACCAAGTCTATATTTTACTGATTAGATCATTTTTTTACTGATGTGACCAAGATTTTTATTGTGACGACTAAGTTTCTGTACTAGTCGGACATTGTCCAGTAACTTCGAACTTTGTCCGATCATATCAGACAAGTTGTGTCCGGACAGATTCATTTGTCTCTGGTGAATAGTGCACAATTTTTATCTCTGAAACTCACACTCTGCCCTAATTGGCTTGTAGACTATATGAGTATGCACTTGAGCTTTAAATCATACGATGGATCAGTACAAGACCTGATCATAGTTGTTCAGTTCAAAATTGGTCGTATCAGTACAAGACATGGTCGTGGCTGCTCAATTCAAAAATGGTCGTATCAATACAAATCTTGTTTATAGTCGTTTAATTCAAAACTAGTTGGATCAGGACAAGTTCTGGTCATGGTCGTGTAGTTCAAAACTAGTCAGATCAGTGCAAGACCTAATCATAATCGTTCATTTGTGGATACAATATATTATTATTTACAAATCTATTTTCTCAATATCTGCAACAACAAGCGGGGACTATCATCAATTTATTGGCCGAGAGAAGTGTACGATCATATCTCATTGTATGATTTTGATTGTCCGAAACACTTTCATTGTGACTTAACACATGGATTCTTTGTGTCCCTTAGGCTAAGCCCAAATGCCGGGGCGCCTGCCCCAGTGCTTCCGAAGAATATTCTCAACATATTCTGTGCCACGTGTGTGAAGCACCACCCGAAACATCCACCACTCCAATGCAAAGGTGTTTCGCACAGACTCACCTACGAAGCGCCTTCTCAAGCGCCAAGCACTCTAATCATTGGTGCTTTGTGTGGGGCCGCGTATAAAATATTAATTAATGATTAAAAAATTGCTAAAATGAAATTTGGATAATTCGAACACAACAAAAAGAAGATAAAAATATAAGTTAAAAATTTTACATTTATCTAATTTAAATCGCACATAGAAAATAACATGAAACATATGATATTAAAATTCGGATACACTTGGCCATTAACAACCGCACAAACTTGCGGTTTAGGAAATAAGTAAACTACTACTCGGTATCATCGCCTCCAAAACGCTGCTAAATGTGTTCGACAAGATCCCATTTGAGTTGCAAATGCATTGTGTGAGCACGAAACGCATCATTTCGAGCGAGCATATCTTGAAAATTTGGTGAAGCACCACCGTGGAAAGTAGGCGGCGCTACGGTAGATGTCCCTTGACTATCATACGAATGGGTGATCAGGTCATGACCCGCTCATCCTCGATTATCATGTTGTGAAAAATGACACACGCTTTCATAATATTGGCAAGAGTGGACCGCCGCCAAAATCGACCGAGGCCGTGGAGAATAGCAAATCGGCTTTGCAAGACCCCAAAAGCTCGCTTTACATCTTTTCTTGCGCCTTCTTGTTGTTGTGTGAACAACCTGAGTTTATTCATTTGGGGCAAGGGTATGGTCTTCACGAAGACAGCCCATTCGGTGTAAATACCATCGGCTAGGTAGTACCCCATATTGTACTCTGTCACATTCACGGAGTACTGAACAGTAGAAGCTTGGCTGCTTAGCGCATCAGTGCAAAGGGGGATTGGTTCAGTACGTTGATGTTGTTGTTGGATCTGGCGACACCAAAGAAGACATGCCATATCCACAGGTCTTGGGAGGCTGAAAGGGATCTAGGATATCGACTAGGGGGGTGAATAGGCGATTTTAACAAATTAACAATTAATCAAGCAATTAATAGTAAATGAGAGCAATTAACTAAAACAAGATGAACAATGAACAATTTAACACAAGGATATATCCCGTGGTCTCGGTGATTTGCCGATCACCCCTAATCCACGTTGAGGCAAACTCAAATCTCTAACCGCTCATCTATCTAGTCAACCTTCTCTCAAGAAGTGACCTAGATCTCGAGCCGGATTAGTGTGATGAGTTATCCAAACCTCGATTTCACTAATGATGCACTTTACCGCTCTGGCAAGGCGTGCTCAACCCTTTCACAAGACGTTTTGAGGCTTCTTCACAATCTTCCTTGAAGAGCTCTCCAAAACCTTCTCCCTAGCCGTCTAGGAGCCGGCAAACTCCAAGAGTAACAAGCTGGTGATGATCACTTAACCTTCTTCTAGTGCCACAAGATTGATTTAGTGATCTAAATGCAATGCACTAGAAGATCTCAAATGCACACTCTCACAAATTCAAGAATTAGAACCCTAGAGTGTGTATAACTTGCTTAAGCTCTCAAGGATGATGACAATGTTCACAAATAAGCCAAAAGTTCTGAACAGGGCCGTGCATGGGAGTATATATACCCCCCACAATAAATATAGCCGTTACAGGCCGTTGGGAGAAAAAGATCACTTGGCGGTCAGACCGCAGGTATAAGCCCGGTCAGACCGCCGCAATTGCAACGGCATAAAACAGGCGCAATTAATGCTCACTTGCCCTTGTCAGGCACACTCACGGTCAGACCGGAGCCAAATGCGGTCAGACCGTGAAACTGTCCAGAGACGACATAGTTTCTGGATACTTTATACGGTCAGGCCGATAAATACGGACAGACCGGCCATACGGTCAGACCGTAGTTCAAAAACACGGTCAGACCGATTTCTCGGTCAGACCGGTCTAACAAACGGTCAGACCGTCATAACACAATAATTCAGAAAGATGGGTCATGAAGTACCAGGAGACTGACCTAGATTTTACCTACGGACAGACCGACCTCTTTAAGGAATAAACTACACTTTGACATAACGTCGGTCAGTCCGAAACCCAATTCGATCAGTCCGTATATTCGGTCAAACCGGTATAACAAACGGTCAGACCGACTGAGACAGAGTTTGGCAGAAATGAATTGAAACAAGCATTTTCAAAGTATATGACCTTCTAGTATGCAATGCAAGTTGATTTTATGATTTGTGGCACATAGATGAAGTATTTCGTGATACACCACATGCTCCTCTTAATAGTACGGCGACTATCCTAAAATCCGGTCAAAATTCTTCTCTAATCACCTTAAACCGGTAAAATGGAAAAAGATCATATCCCGTACCTTAGCCTTTTTGAACAATGTCCTTTCTTCATCATGAGGCCTTTCATTAACCTGTCTTTAGAGTTTGTTCTTGACACAACTTAGCAGGTATCGTTAGTACAGCATTTGTAATTGTCATTAATTACTAAAATACTCTTTAGGGGCCTAGAAGCTATAGAGGCGACGACTTCAAGTATTATTATAGGGACTCCATGATCGCCACGAGTGAATTGCTCCCCTCCATGCAACTAGGCAATTGCACCATTCCCAATGCATGCAATTGACACTTCCCAATATTCCTGGGAAACCATGATTCTCTCCTTGCTGAAGCAGACGTTGTAGATTGTCGACAGTAGGTTTATGGAGATATTCTCCCGTGAACCGGTCGATGATTCCTTCGGCGAAATTCTCCAAGCACTCGATGGCCGTTGACTTTTCGATGCGGACGTACCCGTCGACGGTATCGGTGGGGGAGCAATACGACAACATGCGCAATGCCACAGTGTACTTCTGCAAAGGAGATAACCTCTTTCGAAGGAGAGCATCTCTCTTCTCGTTGAAGTACGAAGAACACTCCCTCAAAGCTTCGACGATTCGCAGAAAGAGGGGGTCTCTCCATTCAGAACCTTCTGCAAAACAAGTAGGTAGGATAGACTGGAATGTCGACAAAGTAGTCCGCCATTAGACAATTATGACCGCCTTCACGATATCTGTTGATGTACCTTCTACT
This sequence comes from Pharus latifolius, assembly GCA_019359835.1. Taxonomy (NCBI): domain Eukaryota; kingdom Viridiplantae; phylum Streptophyta; class Magnoliopsida; order Poales; family Poaceae; genus Pharus; species Pharus latifolius. The sequence goes on along the minus strand of CM033326.1, from coordinate 69,134,628 downwards.
ACCTCATCGGCGGCGGTGCGAGGAACCAGCATCTATGCTGGCTTGAATATCATCAAGAATGCGACGGTGCTGGGGTTGGTGTGCTAGCCCGCTCCGTACGAACCCCATCACGAACTCTTCAATTTGGTTGATGGTTTCGTCCTCCGCACTACTTATGCTTGAGCTAGACGTCATTTTTTGGGTTATGGCAAAGGCGTGTTAGAAGAACAGAGGCTTGGTTTTTGAAGATGAGATGACTGAGTTGCAAAGATGAGAGGATGAGGGGTTCGAACATATAGGGGGAGAAGCGATCAGTTCTAACAGCTAAAATCCAAAGGCTTTGATCACATGTCTCAGTTCCAACGGCTAAAATCCAAAAACATCGACCAGATGCGTCAGTGCCAATGGCTAAAATCCAAAGCATAGATCACATGCCTCAGTTCCAACGGCTAAAATCCAAAAGTGTCGACCAGATGCGTCAGTGCCAACGGCTAAAGTCCGAAGGCATCGATCACATGCCTCAGTTCCAACGGCTAAAATCCAACAATGTCGACAGAGATCACATGCGACAGTTCTAACGGGTAAAATCCAAAACGAATTAAATTAAAAGTGGGAGTGCATACATTGAAATAAAAAATACAACGTTTGGCCTACTACTTATTCCTCATTTCCTTAATCATGTCATTGACATACTCTAATGCGGTCGCATGTGCTGCCTTCTGGGCATCCGAGAAATGGGGTGTCTCGACCATCACTAGTTTTGTCAACGACTTCATAAATGTGGCATTTTCTTTGTTTTGGTCAATCCCTGGCAAATTTGATGATGCAATGATGGCTTGTTTGGCCACCTTAGTGAGGTCAGTGTTGGTTTTGCCAATGCTCTGTATGGTCTTCTCGTTAGCCGATGATGTTTCATGCAGTTTGCTCTCCCCTTCCGTTTCTGTTTTGCCGCATCCTACCCTTTCGGTTGGGGAAACTCGACGGGGACATCGTCGTTGTTCGACAGTGACGTGTGGCCACCTTCTTCGTTGAGGCGAGCTCTTTGGCAAGGATCAAAGTAGTTTCGGCACCACTTCGATTGACTACGAATGGCACTCCACCAATGCTCCAGGATGAAGAGATGACCAACCTCCTGCCTATACATGTTGCATGCTTGCGACATCAACTAGTCGTCCGAACGACCACTGGCATAGACATCTCTCAACCTGCAGTAAATGCCATTGAACTGAACAATTTTCTTGTTACTCTTTTGCCAATGGTCTTTGCAGTGCCTCATGTCTCATCTGGGATCGGGCAGATTGTTTGCATTGTACGAGTCAACGACTTTCCCCCAGTACATGTCAAATTTTTTCTTGTTCCCATCGACCGGGTCGAGGGAGTTATTCAAACATGCACTTATCTGGAGGAAGAGAATTCAAATTGTTCAAAATTAATTAAGCTAAAATCGGGGAAAAATTCTACGTCAACAAAATTTCAAATTTAGATGAACACTCACAAGTCGAATGTCGTCTTGTTGTGACCAGAGTAGCCATTTACGCCGTGCTCCAACGGTTCCTTTGTCTTTGCCAGCGTTGTCATCATTGTCGATCACAACTTGGGGTGTGCTATGCGGAATGTCGGTATCCGATGCGAATGTGGAGCGGGAATTTTTGGTCGGTGCTAGCAGAGGTGACATTTGTGCAGGGATGGTCGAAACTCCGCCAAAATGAGGATTATGGCTGTAAGGGCCGTAGGGGTTGTGCGTATGAATGAGCCGGTACATACAGCCTAAGGTGTGCATACGGATGTAGTTGGCCATATGGAGAGGGTGGAGCGAACGGTGGATAACACATCAAGTATGGTGGGGGAGGGGGTTGAAAGCTGGGCGGATTTTGACTGCTGGCCCTTGAGTGTTCTCCTCATCTAAACTAGGCTCACCAAACCAATTAACAAAATCGCTGGAGGGATTGTTAGCCATCGAAATTTTTTTTTTAAAATATTTGCGGAATGAGAGAATGGAAAGTGTATGGTTTGTGGTTGTGTTTAAGTGATATGAGGTGAACCATGCTCATATTTATAGAGAGAGGATGACACAAATTTTCTGCAATTTTTTGTGATTTTTTCTGAATTTTTACCCCTAGAAATCATTAAAATCATTCCAACAGCTAATTTTAAGGACTATATTGCAACGATAGTTTTTATGAGTCACTGACATGTGGGCCCTATCTCTTCTCGGGCCCATCTATCATCGAAACGGGACGGCCTCGTCTGCGGTGCATGTGACACGCGAAACGAGCGCATCCATACGCGTTCACGCGTTTTGTGGGGCCACAACTCTGTGTGGCGCACTTGTCCACTCCACACTCTCTCACTCACATGTGGGCTGGAGTTTCTTTTGGTCCCACCTATCAGTTTTGTTTCTCAGGCGGGAACAAGAGGCACAGGTGGTGAACCGTGGACCCCACAAATAGCGTCCTCGGGCATCGTCGACCACTCCAACGCGAGTGCTTCGACCAGCCCGATGTCGGTGGGGCCTACTTGTCAGAGCGTGGATGGTCGCAGCCTCACGAGGCGTCCTCTCTCTCCTCAAGAGGTTGAGAAAATATTTTTTTAATCCGAGCTCGCTTGTCAGAGCGTGAAAGCGACAGCGTTGGATTTTACCTAATACAACACTTTGAAGAGACCCCAACCACCCACGTTGCTCAACTTTACTCCCATATAATTAAGTGCTCCCATGAGTATATATGTAATATTGAAAGAATTATTAATTTACACTATAGTTACTAATCACCATATATAATAAGTACATATATTTACAAGTTTTTAAAATTTTTTTAAAAATTAGAGGATATAAAGGAAAACTTATTATAGAACTCACAAAATTTCATCAAAAAACTGTAACCATATGTATAAAAAACAAAAAAAAACAAACAATCAATGAATATATATGTTAGTCTGAGTTTGTTTTTTTCTCTCCTACATATGATCTTGTTTTCTCATCAAATTTTGTGAGTTTATATAATATATATTTCTCAATGTCTTTTAATTTTTTCATAATTTTTACGAACTTATATCCACGTCCATATTTGAAAATATATTATCAAATCACCCACCAAAAATTAAAATTTGTAACTGCAAAACCTATATCCTTCCATTAAAACAAAATCATTCAAATTTCTCTTTTAAGTAATAAACATTGGTCAATCAATTAAGCTAATTGCATCCACATACTGCAAACGCATTTCAAAAGTTACGTATTCAAACCAGGGAGGTAGCCAGTCTAATAACTCAATGTAGTGTTAACATACTAATAACACTAGTTAAACCATTATACTATTATGAACGTTTCCAAAAAAATTATATAGATAATTCTATAATTCATCTACCATTACATTAAATTTCAACTCCAAATTCTAATATGTTTGTATATACCTCTTTCGACATCTACACCAATACCTTATGGATGCCCCCACCTAACCCCTACCACATCAACATTTATACAAGGAATTGTGTAAAGTAAATAACTTTTTCTATTTGAGGGAGCTAAGTGAATTTTGATACAAATTCAGGGACATATGATACAACTTACTCTTATTCTTACTTTATTTAGTTGCAACTAGGAGTGAAAACAAGTTGAGCTTGAGTGAACCAGATCTAGTTTGGCTCGGTATGGTTTTCTTAATGAGTTGAGTTGGCTCGACTTGATAAGAGTCACGAGCTAGAGAAGAGAAGCAACTTGGCTGATTAAGATAATTGAGTTGAGCCTAAACTATCCACGAGCCAATAAATTAAAATAATGACAAACAACAATTTGACGGATAGTAGTGTGTCGTCCACAACTAAGTGGAGTAAAGACAAGAGCGATTGTCACAGGAGTAGTGCAATAAATGGAGTGGTGGGTAAGTGACAAGATAGTCTGATGAGCCTGACAGTATATCTGACTACTGATATAATTAAATAATTATAAAATGATTAATGATTCAATTGCAAACGAACATAAAAGGAGGCGAACTCGAGCATGCTACCTATTGGCTCACACCGTCCATCAATAGCAAGCAATAGTGAATTTTTTTTCCTAATAACCCACAAAAAAAATAAATTCAAAACATAACTCAGAACTTTTAATTTTGTATTTGTTTTTCGAATTTATTATTTTTTTTTTGGTTATTAGGAAGAAAAATTCAGCAATAGTAGCTAGAGATTTGGCTAGACTCGTTATCTTCTTCAAGTGGGAGCCGATTCAAGACAAAACCGAGTGTATGCGAGCTTCCAGCTTTTATTTCACCGCTAGTTGCAATGACCCAAGAGCCTCATTCTTTCTAATCTGGTTGCATCCATGCAATGGGCCCAAAAACATCGGTGATCCCATTTGTGTTCGTTTGTCCCTCCTTAGCAAGTATTTTGACAGCGCATCCCGATTAATAGAGTTTTTAGTTAAAAAAATATTAAGAAAAAATGATTCAACCATACTCATTCATAAATATTATAAAAATGAGAAAAAATATTAGTGCGAGATTAGTCATAAATAATAGAAAAATAAAAAAATTTATAATAATAGAATAATAAAGATGTCCATAAATTTATATGCAAATATTATATTGTACAATAAGAGAATATCTTTTTTTTGGGGTGTCATCTTCTATTATACTGCCTCAATTTCTAAATGATTTATTTGTTGTGGCACCTGTTGTCAAACTTTCAACTTGACCACTAATACACATGAAAATATTTGTCTAGATTGAAATGATATTAATATGATACTCATCAAAATTATTTTCATAATATGATGCAATCACCCTTCTAAAAATCTATGTTCATTGTTTAAACTTTCATATACAACTGCTCTTTAGTTAATTTATTTCCGGTTCCTTTGTTAGTTTTTTTCAATTGTTTCCCCATGGCACAAAGATTTTACACAATCGCATTCATACAAAAGGAAAATGGAAAAAAAAATTATCAAGAAAGTTGACACATGAACATCTAACAAGAAACCATAAACATGAAAAAAAATTATCAGGCTCCATTGAAAATTAAAGGAAAAAAATCCATAATGCTCCTCTAATTTCATAAAAATCCAAATAACTCTCTGTACTTTAAAACATGACAAATTATCTCTTGTACTTTAAAAATTAATACATATTTCATTCTACATGCAATTTGATGGTGATTTTGTTATGTTAATATGATGACTCAGCAATCACTAATATATAGGCCCACATAGTAAAACCATGTATCAAATTATATGTGAATAAAATGTGCACTGATTTTTGAAATACGGAAAATAATTTGTCAAGTTTTAAAGTATAAATGGTTATTTAGACTTTTATAAAAATAGAGGAGATAATATAGACTTTTTTCCAAAATTAAAATGTGAATTAGTTGACAAAACGATTCCAAAATTATTTTAATGTGTGATTACACACACACTTTTACTAAAGCTTACAGTAATGCTAACAACATCCTTTTACTACAGCTTATAGTAATGCTAACAATGTGCGATGAATTTAAGGTTCGATAACATTTTTTTTCTTGTTGGCACATCATGTTTATTAAGTCTACATAAGATGCTAATAGTATTAGTATTTTGTGAAATTTTGGTGTTGCTAGCTTCCGATCCTAGCTGGAAGAGGAGTGACACTGATACTCAATTTAAAGGAAATAAACATAATTTCTTTGTATGAATGCTCTTTTAAGTGCATCAAAACTAGGTCATCCCCTCCATAGAACAAAATATAAATAGTCTACACACAAAGCAGTACGTTTTCCCACGAAATTTTTGCAGACCACACCATGATCCTTCGTAGCGAAGCCTTTGAAATCAAGGAATTTCATGAGTCTACTTGCTTCTTTCATAGAATTATTCTATGCTAAAAAAAAATAGAGAGAGATACTACATACCTGAGAAACTTCTTTTTTGTTTGCTTGTTCCAAATGACTCCCAAATCTATAGATACGTCTTTAGTAAACATAATAGAGTGATATCTCCCTCCAACAACATAGTGATATCTCCCTCCAACAACATATAAAGTCCCGAAACAAACATGATTTAGCTCTTAGTTCTCCTATCTTCAAATGCAGCATCAATTTATTGGACGAGAGAGATACATGATTATATCCTACTGTATAATTTGATTCTCTAAAACGATTTCAATGTCACTTGGCACATGAGTTACTCCACAACCCCAACTACCTTACTCCACTTTACTCCCCTATGCTCCCATGAGAAATGTGTTATGTTTCAAAATACATAATCAAATCACCCAACAAAAGTTTGTATTAACAAATCTATATTTTCAAAACAGAGAAGATCCAAACTAATACTCCAATATAAAAAAAATCTTTCAATTAAAATTTTCCCTTTGGTGACAAATATAGGTCAGTCCATCAAGTCAATTGCATATGTGCAATGCAAAAGTTTTAGAATTTTATATATATATTATATTCACCTACAAGATATTTAAACTATGAATAAATTTTAAAATACTCTTGACCTGGAAAGAGAAAAGCAAAACAAAATATCTCTACACAGAGAATATCAAGCATGAACCCCTCTTCAGGTGCAAACCCTCTCAAAATCTTTCTAAATTATTTTTAAAAATTCTTAAGAAAATTGAAGAGACATTGACCTGACGGAATTGAGTATTATTTGATTAGTAATGAAAACATGCAAAGAAAATAATAAACAAAACATTGTGATGCAGCACAAAGATGTTTTGGTTTGAATCAGGATGGAATTCATTGAACTGACAATATTATCATGTTAGTGTAAAGACTTAGCGGCTGGTTGGATCTCATGTTTTGATAAAATGTGATTTTGTTATGAGATTTGGAGTTTAACTATGTAAAGTTTTGTTTATTTCTCTATAATTAAAACAAGTGTAATAAGAATAAGTTCTCATAAAACACAGAAAAATGAATTTTATGAAAAAGCAAGAGACCAATTTTTCAAAAAAATCAAACAAGAGAATCTTAAATCTGTTTTGTGCCAAACAACATTTTGGTAAACCTGATTCTAATAGACCAATAAACTAAAATTTATTTTGCTAACATATCTAATAAAACTTGTTTTAGTAAAATCTCTCTCTAAAACTAATGATGCAAATAGCACCAAAGAGTTCCATATTTTGGAGAGCGCCCAAGAGCCTCATTCCTTCTAACCTGGTTTTAATGGGCCCAAGAACATTGGTAACCCATTAGTTTGTGATATCTTTTTTTGGGATCCTCTTCTATTATTCTTCCTTAACGCCCTTAATTACAAATGAGTGATTTGTTGTGGAATTTGTGTTGTAAAACCATTTTTTAACTGGAAAAATAATATATATAAAAATATCTACCTAGATATGTCATATGAAAATAATATTAGTAGATTAATCATGAATATAAATTTTTATAATATTATTTTTTTTTATTTTTATAAATGTATTATTAGAAAATTGATGATTAAAATTATATCTCGAAAGTCGAAGAAGGAGGTGATAAATCCTCGATGCATGCCCTTTACCCAGCAAAGAGCCCAAGCTGCCCTGACCCTTGTTTCGCCATTGCAAAGGCTCGCACCTTGTTAGTTGTCGGTATATTACTTACTTCTTCCCGCTTTAAAAAGAGTGATGTTTTTGTACGTGTGTCCGGCAAATTTTTTTAACTTTAATGATTAATATATTTATAAATATTTAAATTTATTATATAAAAATTATACAAGTATATTTATCATAAAAATATTTTCACAATATTATAATTTAATAAATTTTTACTAATATATTATAATAAAAAATAATTGTCAGAATTATATTTGGGAGAGTGTGCACAGGATACAAAATGGTATTCTTTATAGACTGGAGAGTATATCAGTCCTTGACCTAGTTTTACCCTCGCAAAGAGCATCCCTAGCTGATGAATGTCCTTCACTCTTTCGTCCTGTTTCGATAAGAGAAAAATTTTCTATAAGAAAGGTGTTCCTAGCATGATTTGCATTCCATTAAACTAATATGTCTAACATGCCACATCGAAATCGCTCAAGAACGGGCCAAACACTACCAACCCAACCAGGCGTATTTTGGTATGAAAAGGAGAAGCAAATATAGACGACTTTCTTTTAAACTTGGCCCTCCAATCAACTCCTGGATGGTTCAAAGCTTCACACCATTTATGTCTCGCAGGTCAAGCAAAACACGGGCTAGGTACCTGCATGCACGCGCGCCCACCCAACAAATTAAAGCAGCAAAAAACGCGCGGCTTTAACTGCAAACTTCACATGAAACCTGCGTACTTACCGGCTGTCTCCATTGCCTTTTCAAAGCTATACTAGTGTAGTACTGCTAGTGGTTGTTCTTGCATGTAAATGACGCCATCTCTTACATGAGATATATGTACGTACATACTTACGTCCATGAGGCGCTTCCATTTGCATATATGTCGATGTTTAATTAGTTCGCATGCATGCCTATCTTGTTTGTTTTAAAAAAAATTGCCTTGGTACTATATTATATTATACTGGCAACACACAACATCACTCACCCCAACCCATGTTTTAAAACACTAGTCAAACAAGTAACCAAATTGATACTCAAAGGAAACCATCCAAATATGCCACCATCTATCTTATCATTGTTATAGACCTAGTAGATAATAAAGATGTCGATAAATTGGGATAAGGATTTGAATCTATATAAACACATGGGAGGTGGGTTTAGAGAAAATGAACCAAGTATGGTTTAGAAGATTAATCCAGACTAAAAATAACAGGGGCATATAGAGGGCAATAGGCTAGAAGTTTCTTAAATAGCATACTCTTGCACAGGATGAGACTTGAGGGGTTCAGGGGATGCGATGGTTGGTTGAGAGCGTTAACCTCTTACTCTTTTGAAGTTGTGCTAAGAATTTGTGGTCTTTTTCATTAGTCTTTTCTCTCTCCAATTACGGTTGCTTCTACATCATTATCGTAATTTTCTCTGCAAAAACTCTCAATTCACATTCTTGTTATTGTGTGCATTTAGCTCGTATTTCGTGAGGATCAAATCCAATCTAAGGTGGGGAATTCCATTGTTTCGAACAACGGTATCAGAGTTAAGAAGCCAGTAGAGCTATTTAAATTGGATCTATTGAAATGATAGGTAAGTGTTGTGGAGGCATAAAATAAAGAAATTACCTAGTGGGTGTAGCCATCTAGTATAAAAATTTAACAGCATGAGAAGGTGGATGACTGAACTGTGCTAGTTGCTCATGAACCATATATCTCATATATTAGACATGATTGTTGCTGCTACATATGTTTGGAGAGGGGATATTTGATGAAGGATCTCTATGTCCAATGGATGTTGGAATACATCACACACTATCAGTGATACAGTATGTCTTTGGCTCAAAGAGCCCAATATCCATGAGAATGCATAGATTTCATTGGTATAATTATGATCGCTAGATGAAATCACGTAGATCATTTGTAGGGGCAGGTGATCATGAAGAGTATCTGAAACAATAAGACATACCGATTGGTAGGTGGAGTAGTCAAAATGAGATCTAAAAGAAATCCTGATTAGGTGGATCAAGCTGAATTGTTGAAGGCGGGTATTTAGATCTTGTGTGTAGTGAGATGCAAAACTACATACAATATGGTTGCAAAAGACGATGGTAACAAAGTTGCGTATTGTTGGCTGTGAGAAGTCATAGTGGGACCAACCATGTAGTATCTACGAGCAAATTGTGCTGAAAAATAGTACAAATATATGATATGAAGGATTATAGTTATGGTCGGTATCACTAATCAAGTTGCACAATTGAAGAACTCTCATAGATATACATAAGTCTTCTGTGGTGGAGGCGCTCTTGCAGAAGTAGGAGAGGTGAAAAAGAGTTGAAAGCAAAGTCTTGAAGAGACACAATAATTTCAACAGATAAGAATCAAAGTAGAGTTATTGAGAATGTTTCTTATCTTAATTATATTAGGTTTGTAAGACTACTAAGAGTACTAATCAGGTTGTATTATATATTTTTCTTTGTAAGTTGGAGTTGGGATTATGATCTATATAAGTCCATGGGAAGTGAGTTTAGAGAATATGAGCTAAGTATGCTTTAGAGAGATCAATTTAAAGTAGAAACAAGAGGGATATATAAAGAGCAAGAGGTTAAGAGTTTTCTTATGTAGCTGACTCTTGCAGAAAATGAGAATCGAGGGTTCAAAAGATATAAGAGAAGGTTGAAAGCATCAATTTTTTGTATTATTTTGAAGTTATGATTAATAATTTGTAGTCTTTTTTGTCATTTTTTTCTCTTCGATTGTTATTATTTTACTATTATTATCATAATTTTCTCAGTTAGATCTTTCTATTATTGTCTTGTTATTACACGTGCTAAAATCATATCTGGTGAGGTGGTATCTAATCTAGTGTCAAAGCATCTGTTGTTTCTTAACACTCGTTACGATAGGAAAATTAATCAAGTTGATCTGTCTGAGGTTGCTTGCCCTACTTTATGTGTCAAGATTTGAAACAAGGCAGATGGAGCCAACTAGATATTTCATATAGCTGCATCTACATATCTGTTTGTTGTTGCAGCCGACAAGTAATTCAGAAGGGACACGCTTTGCACTTACCGTGTACCTGCATGTTGTTGGGTTGCTTAAATTTAGGGTTACATATATCATGCTTTTGGCGCCAAATAATGCATGCACGGCACAGATAAGCCACATCGTAGCTGGCATTGCATATACATCACATCAAGATATGATGTTGTGTACAATGACAACATCCTGTGAGCAGTGGTAGAAAACAAAAAATTACCGTGCGTAGGTAAATTAGTAAACAACGAATAATTAGAGGCAAATAGAAACTTTTGTATATTTTATATTGTAAACTTTTGTGTACGAAAAGGGTGTATGCCTAGCATATAGGGCGCTAGCCCTCGCCTATACCGCCCTCTTTAGGGTTCTCAAATCAAGCGTATCAGAACAGGTCGGGTTGATCGGTTAACGGGTATTTATCGGGTGGATTTTAAGATTTGATAAATAAAATTATTTTAAAATAAAAATAATTTTCTAATAACTAATTTTATGAAAATATCATTATAAAAAAGAAGATATATACAAGATAATTAGTGAAAAATATATGATACTAATAACAGTTGAATATAAAATATTATAAAACTAGTTAAAATAATATAATAATATTTATGAATTATACTAATATATTTAAAAATATATATATTATTATATATAATCAAGGCGGACAAGTCGACCTACCACTTGCCCTTACCTCAGATCAGATCAGGACATCTCTGGGTCGAACCGAATGTCCGAGTTAGGTGGGAGCAAGTAAGATTAAGAAACCTACCCTCTCCACCCCCATCCTGCGAGCACTAAGATGTGTTGTGCTCAAGATATTTGGGGAGATACTCTTAATGGCAATCATTTGTTCTGGCATTTGCAAGAAAATTTGGCATTTTAAAAGAGTATAATAGTCATTTTTATTTGGGTCTAGCTCTTTTGAATTTGTTAAGAGTGATATTTTTTTAGAACAAGTCTTGGTTTCAAGTGGCACACAACAAATAATGCGAATTTTAATGTCATTTCCCAAATTTCCAATTTTCAGTGGCATATAACGATTTTAAATCCCTAAGAAACAGATGTTTGCATATCAGGGTGACTTAACTGATGAATGGATCGAACTTATAATATTATATAAGTTTAGGGATCCGGAAAAATAAAATTAAAATTTAAAGATCGAAGTTAGACCAATGTAATATGAAGATATAATATATTATACTCTTTTGTACATGTATTAATAGCTAATGAGATGAGTGAGTAAGAGAAAGCATTACACTTTGTTGGCTAGAGGGCAAAATATTTATCAGTATTACCTAATTTGAGAATCTTTCTCATCGGATTAATATAATTTGTACTGATCCAACAATAAAGAGGTGAGTCATTTGGTCAAACAATATCTTACCAAAACACTTTTTAGGATGGAGAGAGATACCCTGGTGGGTCAAACCCCCAAATAAGTGCTACTCTTCTAGTCGTAAAGTTCGCATATGAGGGGAAGATGGTTGACCAGTGGGTAAGGTGCAAATATAAACTAATGAGTGCATCTCTCATGCATCTAAACACTGACATATCTCGCATGTCAGTTTTATTATAATTGATGATAAACTTGACAAAAGAAACAAAATAAGAACATGATTAAAACAAAACCTAGATTCCTGAATTGAAAGGTAGGGAGTAACCGGAGAAAACCACCAAAAATACATAAAGGTGTTTAGACAGATTCAGCCTATTATGTTTTTTGTGGTGGTAGTCATCAATGGTTTATTCAGCTGGTGATGCTTCACAGCAATCTTTTGCCTCTATCGGATGAAGCGGACGTCCGGACAATTATGGGGTCTGTGAGTGGTTATTCTACTCTCCATCTTTATCAAATACTTATAGGTTTAAATACTATCTCTAAAGTGTTTATTTGATACTAGAAAAATAATTGTATGCTAAAACATAAGATTTTCTTTTGGACTTTACTTCAAAATAAATTGCATGCAAAATATTTATTAGGGCGCAAGAAATCTCAACTTCCAACTTATAACTGTAACCTTTGCTTTGATAGCATTTTGGAGACCCATGATAGCCTCTTCTATCATTGCCCTTTTGCAAAGATCTGTTGGCAATTGATTGATCTTTGATGGAATGCTTCCCAGCATTTTTCATGAGTTGTTTATCTCAGCTAAGAGGATTTGGGTCATTTGAGTATTTTTTTTTTTCATGAGAATGTCATTCTTCCACTTTGGAATATTTGGAAGATTTGCAACTTGAGCATATTCAGCAAATTACAGGGCATCCTTCTTGTTGGCTCAATTTATTTTTCATGCAAGAGTACCTTATGCTCATTGTGGAAAGAGGCACTGAAAGCTACAAGATTGGCAATCAGATGATGGAGAGACATTGTATCATCTTTTTCATTCTCTTTTTCCTTGTCTTTCCTGTGTATATCTTTTCTTTTCTTTTTTTAATATAAACATTGTCATTAATGAATTTCAGTAGTACTCTCTACTACTGATTTTTTTTAAAAAAATTGTCATAAGGTCAATCTTGAAAGATATAAACATAATTTATCTCAATTATAAACACAACTCTTCGTACAAAAATTTTTTATAAAATATTAAGTATAAGGGAAGTATCCAGTACATTTTCTCTGATACTCCTCTGCATCTCACATTAAAAACAACATGTAAATGATTTAAAAAGTTCTATAAAAATTTGAGAAGATGTGTTTGGGATGATCAAGTATTCAATATCTGACAAAATTTTAACTCTAAACTCATTATGCGTTAGGAGAAACAAAGATAAAAAATACCACTAAGTATTACTTCCTCTCTTTTTAAATACATATTATTTTGACACAAAACATAAGAAATAAGACATCACGAGAAAAGATTATAGTAGCCTCATTTAATACACTTTATTGGTATCCCTCCTAACTCTCTAAACCACATATTTGTCTTTTCAAAATATTAAATAAATGGTATGCAGAGAATGTGATGTACAAAAGTATCTCAAAAATCATAGAACAATATATTTGAGAATAACATTAGAAAACAAAAATGACATATATTTACAAACAGAGGGAGTAAATTTTATTCTTTTCTTTTATCTTTTTATTTTCATATTTATTTTCAACTGAAATTGCCTTTTTTCCTCCTTGTGTATATTGAGTTTTGATTTGAAATTTTGTGAAATTATAGATACATTTTATATCTATTATCTCAAATTTTTGTAGAACTTTTTATTATTATTTACATCATATTTTGAAGTAAGATATACAGAAGTATCGAAAATATTGGATACTCCCTTTATTTTTAAATATATATCATTTTAAACTTATGGATAGGAATGAAGACGTGGTTGAAAATGTTCGGTCTAACACTATTAAAGTTTGCATAGAGTATTAATTATAGTTAGTTAAGTTTTTTACTCATTTATAAGAGGGAAGGCATAAAAAAAAATATAGATTATAGAATGACATATATTTGTAAACAAGAAAAAAATTTAAAATGAACTGTATTTAAAAGCAGAAGAATAATAAAAAAAACTCAAAAAGCAGATGTGGCAGACGGATCGCCGCTTCCTCCTATAATATGGCTAATCTAATCGCTGGAATACATATCCAAAGGTACTTAACATAGTTATCACGTGTTCCCAAAAATAATTTAAAGCATGATTTTATTGTGCATAATAATAAGTCGATTCTTGAACAGTGTAGCCTTGCTTATGTATATGAATGCCACCTCAACATGTCATGCTGATGTCTTTAGCTCCTTGCTGAAGGGGCCGGGCTCCAGTTCGTAGTTTTTAGATCAAAGTCAAAACTATTTAGTTATACATTTTAATTTTAAATCACAGTTTCTAAAAAATATATGTGTATTATTCATATTCTGATCTCATAAGTATTTGAATGTCCAGGAATTTTTGATTGACTTGGTGTTGAATAGTCTATGTTTTGAAACCTTGGTCCTTCAAGTACTATAGTCACGAGTAGTTTAGTTTGTCAATTTAGTTAGTCAAAAGTCCTCATGTGCACAACGAGCCACTATCACCGTATCTTGCTTTGTTAGATTTTTATAAACTTGTTTCTGATAAAACCAGCGATGACAAATCCTTTTTCTGCAAAAGAAAAAAAAAGTTAAGAGTTTCTTGAGAGTTCGGTGAAGCCATATCAATTTCAATATAATTTTTAGAGTGCCTCCACCAGGTCCAAATGCTAGAAGTAGGGGCTTGCCTTTGCTATAACTTTCTGGTTTTATTCATGACTCATGAGTTTAGCAAACGTTAGATGCTTTACTTTTTGAAAAATTAAATTTAAAACATTTGCATTCTTTTTTGCATGGCGAAAAGAAATTCTTGCACATTCAACCGTTTTAATCCATTAATTGTGTTTGATGAAATTCATCCAGGCATGACACGCAAGGGAAAAATTTATGTTTCATGCATCATACTCTCTCCAATAAAAAAAAATGTTATTTTCTTGTACACATTCTCTAAAATACAATTTTGACCATTCTTTTTAATAATATATGAGAAATGTTAGAAAATAGTATACCATTTTTCTCAATTCTAACGAAATGTGAAGTCACCAATAGTGGTATGCAACAGTAATGGTGGCGTTGTGGTGGCATTGAGGCGGTGATTTCACACCAAGACCCCCCAAGGGTTCACCAGTCCTCTAACTTTAAATCCCAGGTAGGGTAGTCAACAATAGGTGGTGGGTGGCAGTGGGGTGGCGCCATCGCCGTCGACCGCGGGTGGAGATGGTGGGAAGTGGCAGGGGGGAGGAAGAAAAGAGGAGGAGATGAAGGCGGTGGGGTGGTGGTTTAGCGAAGTAGCGATGATGGCCAGCAGGGTCACAAGGAAGACGAGCGATGGAGGAGGCGGGGATCCTGGTAGAGGATGAGGGGTGGAGGGGCGGAGGAGCGGACAAGGAGCGGAAGAGGTGGAAAATACTATATATCAATGGGGATTGTGGGAGCTGCTAGATCTAATCCAATGACTTCGAGAGATGCCATTTTTATAGTCCGAAATTGATCATTGTCGGTTAGTAATCTTTGTAATATATTTGTAAAAATTTATAATATTGTAATATTGCAAAAAATATTTTTCATAAAAAATGTGATCTTATAGTTTTTTATAGTTAATCCAAATATTTATAAATATATTAATAGTCAAAATTAGAAAAATTTAACTGTCACGCACACAAAAAATGACACTTTTTTACAAAAGATATATTCCACATTGGCTCCTTTCCCTTGCCGCGTCCCATACCCCACCCACCCAACTCAGGGTCTGTGATCATATCTCAGGTGGTTTACAGACTTAATTTGTTAAACCAATAGAATACCTTAGAGTGAATTTATATAAATTTGTTTGACAAGCAATCAAATCTTTAAAGTTTCACTTCTTCATAAAAGATGCAGTATAATTTGTGTACAAACCGCAACGGAATTGACTTGCTTTATAAGGGTGGATGCAAAAGGTTTTCTTCCCTATAGGAAGGAGATTATTGAGCCGGGGTTTCTTTTCGTCATATTTTATGTGTACCATCTTTATTTTTGTAAGACTCTTGTCAATTTATCAAGTGGAAAGCAAAGTAAACTATAGTTATGTAAATTTCTTAATTATAATTTTATACAATTTTACTGTGAGTGAAACTTTAAGTAAGAGAACCACAAAATCACTTGCAACATTTTGATCAAAATAAATCACTTGCAACATTTGGATTCATATCTAGTGTGATGTGAGGTGGCATCTATCTTGTTGCGTGTGCTTTTGATCATACTACACAACTTTAATTTCTCTACATAACAAAGCAAAAGTATCTTTTTGATTAATTAAAGCCACCGGCTGTTTCTATTAATCCCGGATTTATGGATCCAAATGATACTTTTTTCCCCCTTAAATCCAGAACAGTTTCACACCAAATGTGTGGCCAAAGGAACAGTTATGAAATTATTGTGAATTCGTCGTCTAATACTACATATTTATTTCCATCATCTATGTTTTTGTTTTACAATTTTTGTCGTAGCACTATAACAATTTTGAATTTGATTATATGGCACGATATTTCTTTAATATATAATCTTGAATTTATATATCAGTCTCACATCCAATATTTTTATTATAAAATCATATTTTTACAGTAACCTTCAACTAATTTGCTTTTTTTTTTTTGCCCTGACAATCCCTAAATAAGGAGTTATTCTAGCTAAAATATTATTAAAAAGAGATGAAAGAAGAAAATTCAAAATTCAAAAAATTCTAATAGTCGCCCAAATAATTCATCTCACAAGTTTATTTACAGTCACGGCAGAGCCTTAAAAACAAAAAGAAATTATATAATATTTGGAAAAAGAGATAGAGAAAAATTCTCACAGAAAACCCCCTAATACTTTTTGTTATGTCTTCACGCCCCATATCGTCGGCTCTGCTCACCGCCAACCCCCTCCTCCGCCTTACCTCTGCTCCCCTCCTCCTCCGCCACCGCCGTCTCCGGCGATCCCTCCCAGCCTCCGGCCATGTAGGCGCCGGGCCGGCGGCCAATGGGCGCCGCCAAGAATGTCGGCATGTTCTCCCCTGCCATGACGACGGCGACGAGGTCCGTGAAGATCGACGGCGAGGCGGCGGACGCCGCCGCAGGAGACTTCGAGCCGTCGCCGTCCCCGGCGGACGAGGCGTGGCCGGCGCCGAGGTAGTTGTTGAGTTTCCAGTACGAGCAGGCGAGGATGAGGAGCGCGAGCGCGATGAGGCCCAGCATGGCTGCCAGGCCGCCGAACAGGTACGGCACCGGCGAGTGCCACGGCGACAGCGCCGCCGTAGCAGGAGACGCCTCCGGCGAGGCTGACGCCGACATGGGCGCCCCTATTGACCTCATGGGTTCTTCACTTGTGCTGCTCTGTTTGTGTGTGTTTGTGTACTGTGTAGCAATTCTTGGTTTCTTTGGAGAGAGATACAGTAGAGAGAGAGAGGAGAGATAGATGTAGTAGAGGGAGGAGAGAGATGGGGGAAGGGAGATAGAGAGGAAATGGCGATGGCATTGGAGAGAAGGAAGAGAGATGGTGAGAGGTATTTATACAAGGTAGGACAATTACTATTGGTTCTCGGAAAAAAAGAGAGATATTTTTGGTTTAATTTTCTTTATAATTTTTGGGTTTTTAGATGAGAAGGAGTACTAGGTAAAGACTATGAAATCACCAACCTGTTTCCTCATATTAAAGGAGAAATTTTGAGCGTCATACAGCTAAGTTTCTTCTACAATTATTGCTATTTGGAATGGATCAAGTACTTTTTGTGTAAATAAACATTCCTAACGTATGGTTGGTAGGTGCAGCGGATTTGAGTTTTGAGCGCGTTATGTATTACTATAGAGTTTATAAAATTAGAAATAAATATACTAGATTTTTTTAATATTATTTAGTGTCGTAGAGGACACTGTAATAAGTACTATAGTGATTTTTAGTCTATGTACTGTGTCTCAATAGTGATCAATTTGGTTTGTTCATATTTTGATAAGATAAATGTAAGATGCAAACGGATTTGTATGATGGTTTACATGGTGGTGTTAGGTTTGAAGGAAAATATTAGTGCTTATTTATGTATAGAAACTTATAAATGATTTGATATATATACTGTGGTTTAGCTGGTGGTGATAACAAGTAGGAAATTATGAGAGCGTGTGCATATGTGGATCTCACGTGGCATATGCTTTGGTTTATCTTATAATTTGAAGAATTAGCTTACTAATTTTTTTGAGAGGAACTTACTAAAATTTTTCGCATTGATATATTGAGATCTATGAAGAGTATACAACTGTACAAATAACCTTTATATGGATGAATGTGCATGTGAGAAATTAATACAAGTCATATGGCGTATGGGATCCTCTACATTACCATAAAAAACTTATTAGTGCATTTCACCTCTTTGAAATACGTTCGATAAAAAATAATGGTTAGGATGGTGGTGAAATGTGGATCATGAGACGCTGGTGTTTAAATTTCTCACAAAAAATTTAAAATTCTGCCGATAAAGTATGATCTGAAATATTCGTTTTTTACTTACATGATTCTCGAGAGAGTAATAGACTTTCATTTTTCTACAATAATACAGAGGATAACCAAATCCTATCTTTGTTATAATTGGATGATGTTGTGAATAGTGAAATTTCTTTTTACATATCTTAACGAACGTAAGATAAAAAGTGCAAATTAGGTTAGATCTAGATATGTTCACTGTGCAAATTAAGTTAGAATTTATCTAGGGCGCAAATCATGAGTTTATGAAACTTATGTAACTAGCAAAATGGAACAATATAAACAAAGGAAAAAACAAAAGTCTTTTTACACCTGGTCATTTTCTTTCTACACATGAAAATTTGAAATTATTTGCCAAAAACAAAAGCACAAACAAAAATCGAATACAAAAGAAGAAAAAAAATCAAAGGTTTCCAATTGATGGAGATGGTAACGATAATTAAAGAGGTGGATGGACGGTTAGCTGCAAAAGTGATATGTTTTGTTCACCTCACATGTGATTGTAATTAACACATTGTGGTCAAAACAACCCATCGAACTAAAAGATGAAATCACACAAATTAATTAATAATCAGTCATGAATTAAAGGGTTTTAAATCAGCCAAAATGAATGTTATTTTCCTCTTGAAAATACTTAAATGGCATTTGATTTAAACTCATAATCATAATCGTAATGAGTTTTAAAATTCATTAGAGTTAGAGTTAGAGATAGAATGGGTAAATTATATAAAAATATGTTTGATTTAAGTGGAGAATGAAATAAGATGTGATGGTTTTACAATACATCTCATTTGAATGTATTTGAAGAATATATTGAGATATATTTTGATTATGTGTATTCTGATTACGGAGTGATCCAACTAAACATTAGATAATGTATTTTTGTAATTACAATACAAAGCAAACACATCTTTACAGTTAACACAGAAATTTTAGTCTCTAGAGACCATATAATAGTTCAATGGTTAAGATCGATGATTCGTTATTATATGAGAGGTCAACTTCGAGTCTTGTGAGTTGTGCTAGGTTAAGGGAATTTTGGGGAAGAGTTTGCTCTAATCATCTATCAAAATATCAAGAAGAAGAAGAAGAAGAAGAAATTGAAATTTCTGGTGGCAGCTAGGCCTCATTCTACTTCTATTTTGACGTAGATATCCTACATGGGTTATTTTTCCTAATTTAGCTAAAAGCAAGAACAGTCAATTGCGTCGTTCATCACCTATCTTTTTCAACGTTATTGTTGTCCACATATATTAGTGCAACTTGAACTTTATATTTCTTGAAAGATTTGCTAATTATCTGAATCTATGATGCTAACTAATCTCTTATTCAAGACGTCGATATCTTTAAAAAGCTGCCGTCTCTTATAGGTTAAAAGGTTTGGAGTAAAGCCACAGCGAGTGGTTAGGTTGAAGTGGTGGATCCAAATGTTTTTACTTGTGAGATCAAATATTCTGTGATAGATTTATCCTTTTAGTACTTAAATATTGAGTTTTTGGTAAGGTATATATATCTAATTCTTTTTCTTATTTTTTATATTTTTTTATTGTTGGATCAAAACCTACTTCTTTAAATTTGGTCCCCTTTAAGGTTCACATAGTTCCCTCTTTAGTTTCATGACGACGATGGTATGCGGATGTACTGCCAGCCATAGGTGGTGGCAGTGGATGGTCACAGCTAACAGGGAGGAGGAGACGCCGAGGGAGGGGCGGGAGGTGCCAACACTGTCCTCGACATCAATGGCCATGATGGGGGACGAGTAATAGGCAGAGGATCAGGCGGCAAGGGGCACTGGCGACCGGCAAGAGTAGGGGCTGTGAGGTGGAGGAGGAGTAGAGGCGGGTCTATGGGGAGGGGGAGGATGAAGAAGAGAAGAGAGAGTTGATAAACACAAAAATGGTGTAAAGGAGTTTATTGGATTCATCAGTTCAAGCCCTTGCAAATTGATTTGTTGAAGAAGTTAGCTTACTCACTTACTTAAACGCACCAAACAATGATAGGTCCATAAGAATTCAAATGGTCTAGATTTATATGGAATAGAAATTGAAATAATTAATCATCAAATTTCAAACTTCTTACACGCCTTAATCCGGATTATTAGTTTACCTCTCTAACAATTCGCATAGAGAAAAAGACACATTGTGACTTTTATTGTTAAAGATAAATAATACAAATCCTACTAAAACAAGTTGTTTCAAGGGAAGGCTTTATACAAATAATGAACCCATTTATTTTTGGCTGGAATGACGAGTAGTTGGACAAATTTCTTACAATCTTTTCATAAACATCCATTGGCAGACAACCCCTTAATCGAAACCCTTCGATGGGAGTATTGACATAATTGAAGAGCTCGGACCACATAGGTAGAGCACTCCTACAGAATTATTGATAGTGTTTCGTGATATAGATCCGGTAACCACTATTTATCCCTATATTGATCAAATAATTCATAATTAGTTTATATTCTTTTATCTTATATTTTTAAAATATTGGTACCTACTTGGAGTTACTATTTGTTTCTTGTTTTCAGGTCAAGCCATGTCGCCCTTAATTCTCTAGATCAACCACACAGATCATTTGAACTAATAAACTTTTCGCTCGAAAAGTTTACATCAAACAAAACCCTATAGCTATCTCCACCATCTTGTAACCTTTACCTCCCCAAAACGTCTCTCCTTTTCACTGTCATCATCGCCTGAGCCCACACACCCTGCCAGAGCCCACACACCCCGCCATCACCAACCATCCACCTCATAACCCTGTCACTCGTGACACGTCCCACCTCCCGCACCTCCTCTTATAGCTTCCCAATTGCTTCCACATCCCCACCATTTGTCACTAGCTATACCATCGCACCCTCCCTAGCATACCCTTACAGTCACACTCCCAACCTTGCACTACCATCCCCACTTATCATCACTGGCGATGCCTCAACATCATCAACAAAATGCCCTTATCATAATTGCCGACCTCCGTCCATCCCTCTCCTTCTTTCAAGACAAGTTCTCACCTAAAATACATTCTAATATTCTATAATTGAGTAAAAAAGATACAAACTCCCACAGACACACATATTGACATACAGATGTCATATATGGACCATCATGCATGGGTATAAATTGAGTAAAAGTTTATGTGAATACAACATTGATCTATTATAGAGTGAGCGATCAATCAATTTAGATAAGTTCCTCGAGCAAGAATCTAATTCTCCATAATTAGATAGAATGATTTTAACTGGACTAACACTACGTCCAATGTGGGCACCCAGAAAAAATTTTTCTTTTTGAAAAGAAGAGAGATGTCTGGGGTGGCAGTGGGTGTAGGATGATTTTTTTAATTTTTTCTTTCTCAATTTTTGTGCCAACAAGTTGTATATAATTTTTGTTTCATTATTTATGCATTAATTTAAATCAAATTAGATCTTGATTATATTTAGAAAACTGTAATTTTTTGAGTTATTTTTATATAGAATTCAAAAATCACTTAAATTCGATTCAAAATTAAAAGTTATTTATGTTTTATTAAAATCATCTAAATTCTAATAAATATCTAATTTATTTATGAGCTCACTCGAAAAATCTGATAAAATATAGTAGTTCACATCTCAAATGACGTTTTATACGCATAATATAAAATGTTTTTATGAAACACCTCTTCCTCCGTTGTTTTCCGTGTATTTAGCATAAATAACTAGAGACCGAGTCCTCGTACAAAGTGCATTCTCGACTGTCAGTTCAGATGGGTCCCATGTACAGCTATAAAAGCATGCAACGTAGGCAAATTTGGATGGTTCGTCGTAGCTGACACGTCCCGTTCGGGGGCTCCACGCAAGCAAATTAATGCCTTCCCACCTTTTCTCCGCGCCATTAGTCGCGTGCTCCGGCCAGCAATTAACTCTTCCGGGTATTCGGCCGCTGCCAGCGCCGGAGAAGAAACTCGGCCACGCTTTTTGGTGGGTCCACTTACGAGTTAAAAAATTCACATATACACTTAAACATACATCTATACAAATAATTTCAGCATTTCAAGTCGTGGATTTAACCTCGATGTCGTATGTTTTCATGCATATGTTTTGTTGAGTGTTGTGTTAGTATGTATCAAGTGAGTTGTCAAAAAAATTACTATTTGCAAAAAATATTTCTCTTCAATAAGAATTAGTGCCGTGTCATCAATATCAATGAGAAGGTTCTATATAGAAATATTGGCCAGCCGGCCTGATCTTGAATTTGCATTTTTTTCTATTTAAAGAAAAAGTTCTCAGTGGATAGAAGGGTGTTTGGTCAAAGTACTATCTAACTAACTCAAAGACCCATGTTTCTTGATATTAATCTTTGTAGAACATGTTAATATGAGATCAAGAGTGTATTTGATTGAGTTTCAATTTAAACTTATTGTCACAGTAAACTCAAGTTTTAACTAAATACGTGATTTCTATGTGCAGTTTCTTAAGTGATTTTAGTTTATCTGACCTTTTAAACCACAGTCGTTAGAGGCCAACTTCTCTGACTTCTCCATTTTCTATCCATTACACTTGTGCAAGAAACTAATAAGTTACAAAATTATCAAACATCTTTTAAACTGTTAAGTTTATAAGATAATGAGTCAATTTTTTAAGTTTATAAGACAATAAATTTAAAAACTGATTTCTATAAGAAATTCAAACTCGACTAAACATATTATTAGGGAGGAAGGTACAAATTTTTTTGCCACATGAACACAGAGTAAAAGGCTACCTGATGATGTTGGTTTGTTTGGCAGAGAATCCGGGTTGAGCCCGAAGAAACAATCTGAGGGCCCACCACATTCTATCTGCCTGCCATTCAAGGATGACAGTGGACCCTGGTCAAGGTAAGCTAAGACGGTCCAAAGTCAAGATATGACATTTGGTGTGCCTCGCTGGCCATTATTTTTGTACAATTAATGGTTTTTAGCCTAATTGAATCAATTTTGAAAGTTGTAAGAGTTGGTTCAAATTGAAAGTGAGACTTAGACGAGAATAATACTATTTAGGGAGATATATTGGTGATAAATTATTATTTTTTTCTCTAAATCATTCTATCGAAAATGAAAATGGATCTCAGTCCAGATAGACAAGACTCATAGAAAGAAAAAGAGTTTAAAGAAAAAATTGACATGAATATTAGAGATAATTTTCAATTTGTTCTATAATTTGATAAAATTTTATTATCTAAATCATTCTATAAAAATAACAATGGACCCGAGTCAAGATAAGAAAAACTTTTGAAGAACAAATAGTGCACTATTTTCTTGTTAATCATCGTCACTGATAGTGACCCACCCAAATTAAACCCGACTTTCTGAAAGCAAAATAGTTCAAATAAAAAGAGCCGACAAATATTACTAGAGATGAAGCTCGATGTGTTCTATAATTTAATCAAATTTTCTTCGTTAAATCATTCTATAAAAAATTGACAGGACAAACTTTTGGAGAAAAAAAAGCACACTATAGTTGTGGTCGTCTTCGTCGTCGTCATTAGCACTAATAACTCACGGCTTGACGTTTGGGACAAGGCGACAATCGCGTCAAATATTCTAAACAGATTGGAAAGCTCCTGCTGGCTATTTCTGAATTCTTGGCGACCTGTTTATACTTAAACAGACAAGGATATTAGTTCATTAATTTAAAAGAATTTTTGTAAAATCCATATGAAGCCAGCTAATGCAAATATTAATGATCTGAACTAGATATTTTAGAAGATTTCTCATATCTAATATATATATATATATACACACATACTCATATGTGTATTTAGATAGTTAGAATATATGCCTACAAAAAAAAATCATGAATCAACTTCCAATCTCTCTACTTTTTCTTAAAAAAAATGAAAGATACATATATGGCTTTGTATATTAGTTTTGAATTTTTTTTATGAACATACGAACATTCTATAGGTTATCATACAGTTGTGTAGATCCAAATAAGTATAAATATATAGATATCGGTTGTATTTGGATAAAATATATGCACTAATATAGAGACATGGCATGTATTTGAATACAAAAAACAAGGACATGCAGTGTAGCTACCTATCGTACTATCAGAAATTGTAAATTTTTACATGTATTTTTAATTTTGGCAAATTCTCGCCCGCACTATTAAATTGCCGCATATTACCAACTCCACTCTAAAGTCTAAATCCTATTGATATATGCATATAAAATGGCCTATTTACCCCAATGCTAAAATGAGCACTTAAGACCATCTCAAGGTAAAAAAAAAATCGTTCCATACGTGAATTAGAAGTGGATATCGTAATTTACAACTATTTAATAATATAATGAAAATTGCATTCGAATTTCTCGTATTCTAATATCGCCAAATCCCGATCGTGAACCAAACGCCACGTAGTAATATTTCAAAATCAGAAATATCATCAGACTCGAAGAAATGGAATGGAACAAATGCTTTCATTGACAAGGACACAACCGTACATTATCTGAAATTTTGAATGTGACATTTGCATGTCAACATCAGTCTAATCTTGAATTTTTGCATACATCATCTTCTTTTCACCTTCTCCCTATCTTTGCATCTTGTACTCTACTGGTTAATGCCAAGTTATCCACGTTGATATGATGGAAAGATGCTAATGGATACTGTATTGGTTAATCACAAGCAATTGATAATTTGGTGTGCAGCTTTGCTATATATATACATAAAATTTTTCTATAAATACTGAATGACAGGTGTGTCTGTCATATCAGATGAAAGTTAAAGGATTCTGTGTGTCAGTGAATGTTACATAATTTTGACAATAATTTTGTTCGTACTCGGAATCTTTTTCACTTTTACATCATCTTAACTAAAGGTAAGATCCAGTGGGATTCGGCCAAACAAGACTGTCAGTGCTCTATTACCTTAATCAATTTTGGTAGGGCATGTTTATCGCTTATCGACTTATATATATATAACTTTAAGTTAAGGCCACACAGATAGACATTTATCGGTCTTAATAATTTAAGTTTAAGATTTTTTTATTAGAAGATCTAAATAAGTTGAAGTCAATGGATAGAAGTTTAAGGAGTTGTTTGATTAAATTTCAGTTTCAGTTTATAGATTTATAAGTTAATTTATGGTCAAACATCTAGTTTATTATAGAACTTATTTTATAATATAAATATGTTTAAATTAGAAACTCTCAAATAAGATAAAGATGGTGGAAGGATATTTATTGGGTTTATAAACTGAAACTAAAATAAACTAATTTAGAGAAAGCTGTAGTTTGGCCAAAGGAACATCTAACTAGTAACAAGTAAGATTTGATGATGTTTACAAGGGAATCAACACCCTTAGCGAGAGACATTGACAAGGAGAACAAATGTGCTTATCTACCTCAAGAAAAAGACAATAAAGTAGACATGAGTGGTTTGGTTGGCTATCATCATCATAAGAGAAAAATGATACAACTTTCATATTATACAATGGGGATAGTTTAAGATATGAATGATGCAGGGTCTAATTGTGCATCATTTGGTAGTGTTGTATGTATGTCTCATTTTTCCAAAAGGTTGAGATGGTACGTTTTTTGTGAATGCTCCTTTTTTGCTTGGGACCAACACTGACAATGACGCTGTAATCAGCTCAATTCAAGATAGGGTTCTTGAATGGGAGGGTTGGAAAGGGTTTTGCTTATACACGCACCTATCTATATATATTATCCTCAAATATTTGCGGGAAAGTTTTTTATATGTCATTACAAAAATTTTAAAATTTTAATTTGTGAGACTAAGAAAATGGGATTGAACCCGAGTTACTGAGATATCTAATGATAAATACATATTCAAATTTGTAGTGGTATTGGTGTGCACGAACTATATATATACAAATGCCCCGAGTTAGAGTTCTTTTCGATCCCAAAATCATTCAAAACCTGTAGCTATTTTTTCATTTATAAATTAAACAATTGAATACTGAGGATTTGTTTTTATTTATTTTAGACAAAAATGCGACAATTTGGGGCAAGTTTGAAGAAAATATGCAATAGAACAAAGTCGAAACAAATTCAGAGAATTAAGTGGAGCGTGAAATGGACCAAAGAAACAATAGAAGTTGAGGTTGGCATGGGTGCTGGCACCAGTATGCCCCGAGCTAAGCGTGCCCCGTGCCGCCACCCATTCCTATCTTCGTTTCCACACCAACTGCCCAACCGAGGCCAAAGCCAGCACAGGCCAAAGCATGCCTGTGCCCACAACCAAGCATCAGGTGTGCCAAAGCCCATGCCCGACTCAGTTTTCACCACTCAGTTGATTTTGCACTTTTTTCGAGATAAAATTTGAGTTGGTTTATAAAATTAGAGGATTACATTGTGTTGGTTTGGGACTTTTTAGGCTATAAATTGAGAAGCTTTTTGCTTAATTTATCATCCAGGAAATCTAGTTTAGTTCCTTTCTCTGTAGATTAGGTTAGTTTTAGTTTAGTTTTTAGTATAGTTTCTGAGTCAATTAATTTGAGCTAATTTAGATGACTATTCTTTCTTTGTCAGTTTAATTTGGTACGTTTTATGTTATATCATTCGTTGCTTTTTATTAATGGCTTCTTATAAGTAATTTTCCCTCTAGGATTAGGGATGACCTAATCTAGAAGACACAATTTTGACTCTAGTTTGTTTGAAATATTACCAATTTAATTATCTGAATTCTTATACT
This sequence comes from Pharus latifolius, assembly GCA_019359835.1. Classification (NCBI taxonomy): domain Eukaryota; kingdom Viridiplantae; phylum Streptophyta; class Magnoliopsida; order Poales; family Poaceae; genus Pharus; species Pharus latifolius. Next base: position 69,107,436 of record CM033326.1, on the reverse strand, counting down.
CTAAACCCTATATTCATTCTTCATCTACAGTATTCATACGTTAGGGCAATACGCACCCGTTGCACTTTGACGATTAATCTAGGGTTTGGAAGGAGTTTTGTTCTTAGTTGAGTTAGAGAAACAAGTATGATTCTTATAAGGTTTCAAATCATCAACTTAATTTGTCTCATTAAGAATCTTGATAATATTAGTTTACTGCCTTTGATAAAAATTGTGCCTAATGGTGGCAAAAATCCCAAAACCCTAGATTTTTCTCTTTGATTTATTTAAACCTATTTCAGTAGTTTTATTAGTTTTATTTTAGCTCTAAAAAACATTCAACACTCATAGATTTAGTTTAGTAATTTTCAATTTGAATGTTGGTTCTGCTTGTTCCTTGTGGATTCAACTCTCAACTACTCAGTAATAAGCTATCCACTTGTGGTTTTAACATAACACACCCTTTTGGGGCATGTCATGTATTAAAAAAAAGGCTTTTTTGGGGTGCAGGTGGTTGTTTCTTTCTTCTAAAAACTTACACCATCTATACCATACATCCAAATCTAAATTTAATCCCCACCCTCTCTTCTCCCCCATAGTTCTTCTTCTCCCTCCTCATCCTCCCAATCCCTTGCCACTATCAATGTCACCACCATCTTCTTATCCCTCGCCGGCCACCACCTCCCGCTGTTGACGTTAGCACAGCTGCCTCGCTGCACCAGCACCCTTCCATCACTTATCTCCTCTACTAGCTACTTGACATGCCCCAGAAGAGTGTGTTTTGTTGAAACTGCAAGTATAACTAGCTTTTGAATCGAAAGAACTAAACTAAATCTAGCGATTGTTTCTTTGAGAGCAAGATTAATCTACTAAAAACTAGTGTCACTAGTACAGAAAAGTTTTCTTCTATCGGTAAAAAAAAACCCTTCTACTATCGGTTTTCGTACCGATAGAGATAGACACGATAGAACAAGACAGAACATTTTCTATCGGTAAATAACCGACAGAAGAAATTAACAATTCTATCGGCATATTAGGAGTGTACCGATAGAAAACCCGTCATAGTCTGACGATTAACGGTGGGAAAAGTACCACTATTCTAACGGTTAATTACATGATTACCGACAGGAAAATATTACTATTCTATCGGCACCTTATGATTGTACCGATAGAAACCCGTCGTCGTCTGACGTTTAGCGTTGGGAAAAATACCCATATTCTAACGGTTAATTATAAGTTTACCGACAGAAAAAAGTGTAGCACTCTCTCGGTTGGAAATGAAATTATCGATAGAAAAAATCTTAGTACTCTCTCGGTTGTGTATGAGTTCACCGGCAGGAAAAATCACACTCTTCTAACGGTTAAGTATAGGTTTACCGATAGAAAAAACCACAGTAGTCTCTCGGTTGTGGATGAGTTCACCGGCAGGAAAAGTCATACTATTCTGATGGTTAATTTCAAATTTACCGATAGAAAAATACCAATAGAAAATTTGTAGTGGTCTGTCGGCTGTGAATGAATTTACCAATAGAACATTCACATATACAGTACGTTTACATTTACAATACAGTACATTCACATATACAGTACATTCACATATACAGTACAGATGCAATACATTATAGATTGGATACACAATACAGTACAGATGCAAAGAAGGGTAAATTCACAGAACAGATTGACACATTAGACAGTTATTCACATTTATTCACATATATATGGACAAATACAAATTGCAATCCAATGTGGACATTTATTGACATATATATTTATTCACATGTATATAAACAGTCTATGCACAGAGTACACGAAAAAGAGAAAATTATCATGGCGGATGGTTGGGCGCAACTTTCTCCATGACATATTGAGCCCAGATTTGTCGAAGATCTCTAATCTTTGCATTTTCGTATGAGTCTTTCGACATGGCGATCTGCAAGCATGTGTGAATACTTAGTAACTAACTTCCTAATTTAGAACGTGACACTCAATTTTCAAATTTGAGTTAGCTATCGATGCTTACCTGGGGGAATTGGGCAAAGTTTGTCTGCACTAGGTCGTACATGTAGCGCAACACATAAAACACGCATTCCCACGATTGCGGCTGTTGATGGCACTGAGATAATTGCATATGCGAAGACATGTTAGCTATTGTTTTCATAAACTAATTAAGCATAAACAAAAAAGTCTCGTGAGGACCTCATATTCTTTCCAAGCTAGTAGGGAGCCCTGCGGTGCGGCATGCCTCCCTCCAGCGGACGCATATTTATCAAAAGCCCTGCATTTCAGTTAGTATTGCCCGTTAATGTATTATCATTAGCTAGTGAGGTGAAAATTTAAATCAAACATATAAGTTACTTACGCCTCCATATTCCCCTTGACCACATATTCGATCGATAATCTGTCACGCATCGAATCGAGGTAGTACACCTCGTTCCTCGGCGGACAGATCACGATGAGGATCCAGTGGCCCCTGCATTGTACGTAAAAGAGGACCGCTGGCTCAAAGTATATCTCAGGTGTAACATACAAGATCGAGTTAAATTAGTACGAAATGCAAACCTTTGGTGGTACGGCACCAGAATGAACTCCCTGTCCTGCTGCGCCATCAGCGCCTTGGATATGTACAGCTCAGCGTGCGCGGCGTCATGCTCTAGCATCGTGAGGCTTATTTTCTCTGGGTCGAGGAAACCCACCTTGTCACACGCAGCCTCCGATGCTAGCCTGTACATGCACCTGCATGCAAAGGACGACATTAGTATTGCACAGAAAGTTACTACATTTCAAATGAACTACAACAATGTAGAGTTAGCAAACAGAGTTAGAAAACAGCAATACATAGCATCAGTAAAATCACAGGACTCCAGTCCGTATGATGGACATATCGAGCTCCCTCCAGTTGTAGAGGTCGAACAGATCCTCGTGTGCCACGGATATACTCCTGGGCTCACGGTGGAACTGCCCAGGCCTATAGGGAACTAAGAAGTTCAGATTGCGCCGAGCTCGGTGTAGGTACCACTCGTGGAGGTCTCTGGTTGATCGATCCAATTTGCGCAAAGCTGCCTCCGACATGAGTGGGAACCCGTTCCTGAACCTCTCCGGCTGTCCCTGTCGCCCTTTTCCCTTGCCTTTGCCCTTGCCTTTTGCCGGGGACTGAGCGCGTACCTTCGAAGGCAAGGGCGAGGTGATGGCGGCTTCCTTCCGAGGTGAAGGCGTGGATGCGCTGGGTGGGGTCGAGGCCGTCTTTGATGTGTCCAGGGTCGCACGAGATCGGGCCTCATGCCCCGAGCTGGGGGCGCAGTCCCCTGGTAGCCCAGCGGCAGGCCACTTCAATTAATGAGCACGTATGTTAGATTATGCAAGTTGAGTGTACTGAGTATGATGTAATCTAAAATGTGTAGGATTTACCGGTTGTATTACAAGACACTTCTTGGGCCACTGTACGTAGGAGCCCACTGCCTCAGCAAGTGTTTGCAGTTCCTCTGTTGGGACTGGCAACGGAGAATCGTTGTAGCCCGGCATGGCCATGTCCACCTGTACTTTTGCGAAACCCAACCGCAGAGGTACACAGTGGACCCGGACATCCGGCCCAGACGGATATACGAAGCCGTGTCCAACCACTTCCTGCCCGGCGCCTACGTGATTCTGTAGGATGCAGTCCTCCGGCTTCTGCAAATTTGTAACAATTAAAACAGGTTAGCGAAACAACTCTAACAGAATGGGAGTGGCATCAACTTAAGTGCACAGATGAAGGCTTGCAGTACCTCAAGTAGATCCACTGGATCCGCGAGTACCTTCGAAGCGCAACTGCTTATCCGACCCCGCGGGGTACCGTCGTCCTGGGGATCCGCATCTGCACTCTTGGCCAGCAATGCTTCTCTCAACCGTGCAAACTCTTCCCTCATTTGTGTGACCTCGGACTGCACCTCAGACTGCACCTCAGCCTGTATCTCAGCCCGCATCTCCGCCCGTATCTCCTCCCGTACCTCAGCCCGTATCTTATCGGAGAGGTCAGCTTCCTTTTCCTTCCAGGAGTGGGTCTTCTTCCTCGGTGGAGCCGGATCTACGAAACTGGCCTTCCATGACACAATGGCTCCCACGGCCCGTGTCCGCCCGGGATGCTCCTTATTTCCTAGATCCCGGGTGAGGATGTCGTTCTCCTTCTGCGGGGTAAACAATCCCTCCGCTGCCTCCTTCTCAAAAGAGATCTGTTACATTTAAAGGTACCTTGTGAGACAAATTGCCTTATATACACTTGTGCGCACACAGTTTATGAGGTTAGCCAACTTACCATTCGCCTCACAACGTCGGCGTCCCCAGGGGTTGCGAACTGCACAGACCCCGTGGATGACACGGACCCCCTCCCCCTCCACCATCTCTTGCACCTCTCATCCCGAATCTCGGAGAGCGGCAACTCAGGGGTGTCGATGACAGGATTTTGCTCGTCTTCCTTCTTCCACTGCTCCTCCTTCCCCGCATAGCCCCAGGATCCGAGCCGATGCGGGTGGTCGTTCCTCTTTTGGATCACCCTATTCTTCTCGCTAAGGGCCTTGAACTCCTCAGTCCCCTTCTGCTTGGTGAATTCCTCCCATACCTCCTCCGATATGAAGGGGTACTTCTCGCAAGGAGATTTCCCCGCAGCGAGGAAGTTACTGACGAGCCAGCTCTTAAAGGTTTTCCATGTTCCGTTCATGTCCTTCAAGCAGGCAGTCCTAGGTGTATCGTCGGGGATGTTCCACTTAGCCTGTTTCTGAAAAATGCATACAATTAATCACGAGTTAGTTAAACTTTAGTATAAGCCAAGAGAGCGTGATTACGAAAGAGTTCAGCGATTTCAGTTAATTTAACCTTCACTTCCGCCCACAACCTATCCCTCTCGTCCGCCGTCACGTCCTTCCAGCTCTGGACGGTGATCTTCACCCTTTCTTTTGCCAACAGCCCAACGTAGGCCGCGTACCTCCCAGCATTCTTTCCAATCGGCCTCCCAAATTGGTTGAACTCACAAGAAAGATCCGTGTGTTTGGCCAAACGCCCCAACATCGTCGCGCCTCGCCCCACCCTCTTGCGCTGGGATGTAACAGCTGCATCTTCAGTATTTACGATGGGGTTGGCCCTAGTCGAACCACTAGTACCATCCGATGAAGACGACGACATGTCTTCCCCTACAAAACCTTCAACAAACCATATGGCAATTAATTCGCCTTGAAGTTCCATAACTCAGCCCAGGACTGGAGACTAACTAGGGCGGCAAAAGGGAAAATAATACAAAAAGAAAGACATGCATAAATTACTTCCTGAACTCTTCAGAAATATTTTCTATCGGTAAACACATGAGCTGCCGATAGACCATAACAATTACCTCCACAGAAGACAATTTTTCTATCGGCAAACCCGTGAGATACCGATAGAACATAACAATGTTCTCTACATATGGAATTTTGTTGACAAGCCACCATTCACTGTCATCACATAATATTCTCGATGATTTTCTATACTAATATTCATGGGCCAGCATTATTATTTCACACGTAAATATGCACACAAGCATCTAAGTGCCACTGTGCATAATCTTTAGCCTAGCCTGTATGTGAGTCATCAGGACTTCACATCTATTAGGTTGGGAAAAGTCATGTATAGGCATTTGAAACATGTACATCGAAGACCCATCCACATTGCCATATATTCATACGAAGTGAGTAAAAATTCCCAACCAAACTAGTACATTGCATGGCTCATGTCCTTCCAGATCCAAATTAAGTTTTACTACTTGTGCAGAAATATTTTCTATTGGTAAACACATGAGTTGCCGATAGAATATGTGTAAGAACACCTCCAACATATAATGTGCATTACATGGCAGTTGGATACAATTGATCACACATACAGCAGTATAGATAAGTTAAAATCTCAAAACAGGTTCATTACAGCACTGGAACATATTATGTAAACCCTAATTTAAATCAACATTGTCTGCGGAATGTACATAATCCAACACAATAGGGAACCCTAGTGTAATTGCAAAACTCGAAGAATTAGTACGTGCAAAACACTAGGATCAAATAAGGAAGATGCTGGAAATAGAACGATGAATTAGGGTATTTACGGCGGCGATCAGTTCTGGTGATGGAGAGGCGGTGTAGAACACAGCGGCGGCCGGCGAAGGACGAAAATAAGAACCGGTGGCAGTGGCGAACCAGTGTCCAGCCGGCGATCGTCGTGTGGGAGAGAGGAAGTGAGTGGTCACGGCGGAGGTTGTGGTTTTCTTCGCTCTCGAAGAGACGCAGTGCTCTAAGGTGGAACTGTTCGAGTAGAGGGCAACCCAAGGGCCGTGTACGAGTAATAAAGCAGTGGAGGAACTTTTCTATCGGTACAACAAATTGATACCGATAAAATTATGTAATTTTCTATCGGTACAACAAAATAGTACCGATAGAACAAGCAAATTTCCCGGAAAAATATTTGAAGTAGTGGATGCTTTTTTCTATCGGTATAAACAATAAAATCCCGTGAGACCAATTTTCCCCAGAAAAAATTTTTAATTAAGTGCTTGAGATTATAGTATTGGGTGCCCTTTTTCTATCGGTAAAAACAACAAAATACCGTCAGAGTAATGAAAAGGTACACACAATTTAACATCAAATAGACCGTGGTTGAAAGCTGCAGAATGATAAAGAAAGAGGGAAGATAGCTGGAAAATTGGAAAATTGACATAAAAAGAAATTGTTCATTCATTGTTGTTTTATCACTTACAAAAAAAAATAAAACCCAAAATGCTAGGTCAAGGGGTGGTCTTAGCCCTGGCTGCATGTAGATAGAGTCAGTTAGACTTGCAGCCAGGACGCAGGACTCCTCTAGCGACAAGTTGTCCCTAGGCTCAACTACTACCGCATCGAGAAGACCTGCGACCTCCCTCAGCTTCGCTATGGTATCCTTCATAGTCAAACCGCAGCCAGCGATGGTCATATCCGCGGCTTTCTTCTCCTCGCAAAGACGCCTCGTCCTCGCCCTAGCATTGTCACCATCCGTCTTCATGCGCTTAATGCGCTGGAAGAGATCGTCAAGGTCAAGCCGTAGCTGAGTGTGCTTGTCTGTAAGGAGCTTGTGCTCCTCCTGGAGGGCCCTCAGGTCGGCCTTCACTTTGGCAGTGTCTTCCACGGCTACCATTCCCTGTGCAAATCAACAGGTCAAGAATGAACTGAACATGGATTAACAATACAGGGGTAAACCGAGGAGATTTAGAGTTCTTACCGGGGAGGGCGTGGCTGACGATCCCATGGAGGTTGCCATTGTGAAAGAGAAGATGAGGAGTCGAACCGTTTGAGAATTAGAAAAACAACAAAATACCGCGACGCATGGCGAGGTACTTATAGAGTTTCCAAGGCGACGCATGGCGACACGGTTGAGAATTCAAAGCGGCAGAGTATTTTTCTATCGGTAAAAACAGGAAAAAACCGTCAGACAACAAATACCGTGAGACTAACGAATTTATTCTAACGGTAAAATAGAACAATACCGATAGAAAAAGTTTTGAAGTGCCTGAGAGAAGTGCCTGAGACACATGAAAGTAGCGGATGCCTTTTCTATCGGTATAAATAACAAAATACCGTCAGAAAAAAGGGATTTTTGTAGAACTTAATTTGAAGAAGCAAGAGGCTGCGATGAGATTTTTGCAAGTGCTATTTGAAGGGAAGAATTAAGTATTTACAGGATAAAGGTACTGTACATGTTAGAACTCATGCTGTGGAGTAAAATTGAGATGTATTAATGCTGTGAACTAGCTTATCATTAAGTTCTAAAGAAAAATGTACTGCCTGATGTATTAATGATAAGTTCCTTACCTTGCTGCAGAACTTGTGGGCTGTTTGCTTGGCATTTATCCCTGAAATAGAAATTAATCATCAATGGTTCTCAACCCATAATCCTTCTTCATGGTCATCTCGCAGATACGTTGTTTCGTCGATATCTTCAGTACGGATAGATTGAATGTCCTCTAAAAATGGAGGTATTTCATCGAATTGGTTATACTCCTCTTCGTCGACAACATCTTCGACCCCAACAATACGTCTCTTGCTGTGGAGGACAACATGCAAGTTTGGATTGGCCGGGTCAACGATGTAGAATACCTGTGTGGCTTGCTTTGCAAGTATGAATGGATCGTCTTGGTGTCCGACTCTACCAAGATCGACGAGAGTAAACCCGTAACTGTCAACTTGAACACCTCGAGGGATTTCGACCCATTGGCATCGAAACAGGGGAATCTTAAGTAATCCGTAATCGAGCTCCCATATTTCGTCAATAGCACCGTAATATGAGTTCAGCGCCCTTACTGACCTGGCATCCTCGGAAATAGCAAACAGTGTCACTCCGCTACATTGCGTGCTACTCTTGGCGTCTTGAGCTCTTGTGTAAAATGAATACCCATTGATGTCGTACCCCTGCCAAGTCCCTACAGTGAATCTTGGGCCTCTAGCCAACCATGTCACAGTTTCACTTACGGAGCCCTCGGCAGCTCGCGTGACTCTTTCTTGGATCCACTCAGCAAATTTTCTGTTATGTTCTCTGCTGACCCAAACGTTTGACTTCGAAGAATTCTGTGACCGTAACATTACCTTGTGCTTGTGTATGTATGGCTCGACCTCCGTCATGTGTTGTAAGACCCAAAAATGTGATTTTGTGTACACATCACGAGCGGGGACGATAGCTTTGAATCCAATCGTTCCGATTCCCTGAAGCCTACCCTCATGTCGGGACCTAGGAACGCCAATTGGGTCAATCCCAGCCATATAATCTGTGCAAAATTCAATCACCTCCTCGGCGGCATAACCTTCCATGATACTCCCCTCGGGTCGACGATGAGTCCTTACGTATCCCTTCAATACACCCATAAATCTCTCAAATGGATACATGTAGCGCAGGCACACGGGTCCACAAAACTTAATTTCTCTGATAAGGTGAACAATCAGATGGACCATAACATCAAAAAAGGATGGAGGGAAATACATCTCGAGCTGACAAAGAGTTGTAACCACATCGCGTTGCAAAGCGTCCAATCCATCCGGATCAATTACCTACGAGGACACAGTTGCGCCAAATATTCATATCAGAAAAATCTTCTAATTAAGCTCCACAGATGGAGATAATGAACTGATAGTACGAGTGCACGTACTTACCTTGCAAGATATTGCGTTGAAGAAATAACATAGGTTTGTGATTGTCTCTCTGACTTTAACTGGGAGAATGCCTCTGATAGCAATGGGAAGCATTTGTGACATCAGGACATGACAGTCGTGGGACTTCGTGCCAACTAGTCTTAGGTCCTTCATGGACACAAGTTTTTTCAAGTTCGCGGAGTACCCACATGGAACTTTAACACCGTGCAGGCACTGACAGAGATCTGTTTTTTCGCTCTTGGACAACGTATAGCAGGCTGGAGGGAGGTATGTACGCTTTCCATTCTCTAAAGGTGCAAGCTCAGTCCTTATCCCCAATGCCACCATGTCACGACGAGTTTTCACACCATCCTTTGTCTTTCCCGGAATGTTCAACAACAAACCAATCAAACTGTCACAGACATTTTTCTTTACATGCATGACGTCAAATGCAATGTCGAACTTGTAAGTGCTCCCAGTACGGTAGATCCCAGAGAATCGATCTCTTCTTCCAAGCATTTTTTTCTCGAGGTTTAGAATGCTTACCGAACTCAACTTTGATGTCGTTCACGCGCGAGTAAATCTCCTTACCGGTTAGAAACACTGGAGCTGATCCCTTCTCAGGCTTCCCGTTAAATGATTTCCTCTTCTTACAGTACGTGTGATGCACCGGAAGAAACCTGCGGTGACCCATGTACACTGTTTTCCGGCAGTTTCGCAGCCACATGCTCTCAGTTTCATCTAGGCAAATAGGGCAAGCCTTGGCTCCTTTCGTACTATACCCCGACAAATTGCCGTAGGCCGGAAAATCATTTATGGTGCAAAATATCAGGGCCCGCAAGATGAAATTCTCTTTCTTGTATGCATCCCACACCTGCACACCCTCGCTCCACAATTTCTGTAAGTCCTCGATTAAAGGTGCTAGAAACACGTCAATATCATTTCCGGGTTGTCTGGGTCCTGAGATTAGTAACGCCATCATGATGTACTTGCGCTTCATGCATAACCAAGGAGGAAGATTGTAGATACATAAAAGAACCGGCCAAGTGCTGTGCCGACTGCTCATATTACCATGTGGGTTCATACCATCTGTACTCAGCCCAAACCTTACATTCCTAAGTTCGCCGCCGAACTCAGCAAATGTTCTGTTGATGTTTCTCCATTGAATAGAATCAGCAGGGTGTCTCAATTTTCCGTCTTGTTTCCGGGCTTCAGCATGCCAACGCAAGTGCTTCGCGACTTTCGGATTTGCAAACAGCCGCTTCAATCTAGGTATCACAGGCAAGTACCACACAGTTTTTGCCGGGGGTCCTTTCCTTACCTCGTGACGTTCACTGTCAATCCGGTCCCTACGCGTATACCTCGATGCACCGCATCTTGGACAAACATGCAAATTGGAGTACTCGTTACGGTACAACACACAATCATTTGGGCATGCGTGTATTCTTTCGATTTCCATTCCCAACGGACACAACAGTTTTTTGGCTTGGTAAGTAGATCTTGGCAACTCATTTCCCTCTGGAAGCATGTCCGCTAGAAGATCTAATAGTGCCGTGAAACTCTTATCACTCCAACCGTTTCCTGCCTTCAAGTTATATAATCTCAGCACAGAAGACAGTTTTGTAAATGTTGCACATCCAGGGAACAGAGGCTTCTCAGAGTCAGCAATCAGTTTCTCAAATTCACAGAAGTCATTTTCGTTGTAATCTTCCTCTACATCACGTAACATCTTATTTAGATTGTCATCATCATCATCTACGTGCACATCGGAATGAACATTACCAAAATTGGGATGATCATCGATATTATTGCAATCCACATCCGAGTCGTGCTGATTGGTAGTAGTGGTGCTTGTTTCCTCAAGATCTTCGCCATGCCATATCCAACGGGTGTATCGCGCGTTAAAACCACGACGAATCAAATGACTCTTAATTTGATCAGAGTTGCTAAACCTCTTCAAGTTCATACAATCTGTACAAGGACAGAGCATATTTTTCTCTCCCTTCCTCTCCTTTTGTTGCTCAGCAAATTTAATAAACTCATTCACACCATCCAAATATTCAAGAGTAGTACGTTTTATTCCATACATCCAATATTTCCTGTCCATCTGCAATTAACAAAATTTAACGAGTAAGCCATGCATGAAACCTGCCCGATTAAGTTATGTATATGTACATGTACAGCCTCTTACAACAGATACATGTGTTGAACCCTAGCCTGACGAAATTAACACTAATTAACCTAGCTAACTACACAATACAAGCTAGTTAGCTCCTAAAACATGACGCATTTCCAGCTACCAAGCTCCCAAGCTTAGAGCTACAAACTTAGAACTACACAATACAGCTAGCTTGCAAGTAGAGAGGAAGGGAGATCTAGAGGGAGAGAGAGATAAGTGTCGACGATTAAGCGTACCTTAAAGAGAGGGGCGCAATCAACTTCCCTCCAGCCTGCGCTGATCACCCTAGCAGTGTAGCTGGAACTTTCGTCACAAACAGAGGGACACAGAGTGCAACAGAACAAATTAAAGAGCAGCACAGCAATGCACGAGTGGGGTTTTCCTTATAATGGACATTTTTCTAACGGTAAATACATGAAATAACCGTTAGACTAACTTAGGTAATTTGCCGCTCACATATTCTATCGGTAAAAACACACACATACCGTTAGAGAATGTACATTACCGAGCAAGTACAGGACGACTTCTTTCGGTAAATATGTGTATTGACCGTTAGATCATGCATGACACAGCACGTACATGAGTTTTTCTATCGGTAGATATGTGTACGAACCGTTAGATGATGCATGACACACGAGTAAGAGTTTTTCTATCGGTAAATATGTGTATTTACCGTTAGAATATGCATGACTGAGCAAATATATGTGTTTTCCTATCGGTAAATATGTGTACTTACCGTTAGAGGAGGTACTGGTACCAAACTGGGACAAACATGCACATGCCATTTCTCACATTCAAGGAATCATATCAATGTAACATCAAACAGATCTTACATCAAACAGATCTTATATCAAACGGATCTTAACTAGAAGATAAAGCAATATATTTCAAGAAATGCTAATTTATGGATTAACTAGGAGACACAAAAATACTTTTCTTAGGTACTTGGGATTTCATCTTGCCAAACAAATTACACATGCCAGTTCACAAATTCAGGTACAAACATACACATGCCAGTTCACCAATACAAATTCAGGTACAAACATACACATGCCAGTTCACAAATTCAAGTGCATGTCTGAAACAGCAGTACAAATACACACCTACCTACCAATACAATTAAATACACAAATACTCCCTGCACATTCAAGTTCATGTCCCAATTAGCAATACATGATACACAAATATACAACAATATACAAATACAACAATTCACACATTCGATGTATATTAGAAAAGCCACGTCTGAAATTAACAACAGATCACGACGAGGACCCAGTGGCCCATACATTTTACATAAAAGAGAACCTTTGCAGGTTGCCACAATGCAACTACCGACTACAAGTTAGACCTGATACATCACAAATCCATTCATCCAAAACAGCAAATGTCTGAACCACATTGGACTTAACCATAGGAGTTCAGTTCGAAGACGCCCGAGGAGCTGGAACTGCCGTCGACATACATTTGTACGTATTGGTGATTTCCTCGGACTCAAACTCGATCAACTCAACTCAACTCAACTCCATTAACAAAAAGAACCTGCCTTCCAAGATGTTGTTCTGTGTAGTGATGGTGTAGAATGGCTGTGCAAATAACAACAATTCTTCTTCTCCAAGCAGGTAAGCATTTGGCCACAAGCTGGTGCATGCAAAAAAAGTAAGATGCTTTCTATAGGTCTTGATTTGAGAAACACGCCGGGCTTAAGCATCTTCTCGACCGAGCCAACCAAGATCTCGCCCTTCACGTCCTTCCAGCTCTCGACGGTGATCTTCACCATTTCTTTCGCCAACAAGCCAACGTAGGCAGCGTACTGCGATGAAGAACCGTGAAATACGTTGCCCCTCATGAGCATCATCCAAGGATCTGAACAGATCATAATCATATTGAAAAGAAGACACATCAAAATGAAGGATACAAAAAAAGCAGAATTATTGCCATAATCGGATTAGAATAATCTAACAATATTGCAGAAATTTTACGTACCTTCCTTGGGATGCCGACGTCTAGAGGGCGTCGATGGAGGTGCGGAGGTGCAGCGTTCCCCTGTAGAGGTGCGCCGGCCGTCCATGGAGCTTACGGGTTAGGACTACGAGCCCCAGATGAACTGTGAGAATGAAAGAGACATACCCGTGTATTTATACAAATATATATTTTCTATCGGTACGAAAATAGAATACCGTTAGTAATAAAAACATCTGTAGAAGGCGAATGGTTCTATCAGCACAATAAATATTACCGATAGAATATTACTAGTTGTAGAAGGCCAACAGTTCTAAGATATTTTTTGCAATATTCTACCGGTATAAACATTCATTACCGATAGAATCAAACTATTTGAAGACGAACAGTTCTAAGCAATTTTCTATATATTCTAACGGTAAAAGAATCCATTACCGATAGAATAAAAATATTTGTAGAAGGCCAACTATTCTATCGGCGCACTACATATTGCCGATAGGAATTTTTAATATACTCTGTCGGTATATTAATACAGTACCGATAGAATAAGTCTAGTTATAGAAGTCGATCAGTCCTATCGGCGCACAACATTCTCCCGTCAGTACTTATGCATCTCTTCTAACGGCAAATATGTTCATCACCGCTAGAGTAAATCATACTATTTATTGTGGGACCCCCATTTGAGGAATCCCGTGGCAACCGCCCAGGTGGATTGCACACAGGTTGGACCATTACAAAACTCACATCAAGCGGAAAACAGTTATTGCATAAAACATAATTAAACAGGTACGACGTCACAAGGACCAATATTACATTAACATAGCGCCCAGAATGACGCTACTTAGAGTTGCTATGAAAATAACAAGTTTATCCATACAAGAGTCGGCATCCAGATACCGGACACACAAAACAAGGCAAACAGCAACGACAAAGATCTTCACTTCTGGCAGCAACGGTTCTGGTAGGGCTTCCTCCACATCGGACTCAACTCGGCGCGAGACCCTCCTAGAACTCCGAGTCATCTGGGGCGTTCCCATCTTCTGCTTCATCATCATAACCAAACGAATCGGGATCGGCGAATCCCTCTTCTGATTTGTTTGAGAAGGCAAGGGTGAGCATGCTTTGACACAATGCTCAGCAAGTCATTTATTTACAAGTGCAGTTATATAGATGAGGAGTGATCAAGAAAAGGGGCTAAGTCTTATAATTATAAATAGTATAGATTTCAATCCTTTGATCTTTTAAATAGGGGTTTTGTTTTCAACAGCGGGGTTTTAGAAAACCTTATAATAGACTTTAAGAAATTGTTATGTGATGGTCTCCCATGAGTCATCACTTCTGTCAACCCATATTATGAAAACATTCCAAATAGTTACTTGTGTTGAACCACATGGATAAATCCACCGCGAACATACTCCATGAACTGGGAGTACAGAGTATCTGATACTTTTCTTACGCTTTGCAAAGGTGTACCTCTTTTTAAATCCACTTCTTCACTCAGCTTTCAAGTCAGATCAGCTCCATGTGACTTATACACATGTGACAAGACCGAGATCACACAACGCTTTTGCAGTTCAGTGTTAACAGTATCCCCGCCCGGTAAATAGACAACTAAGTCTCAAGTACCGTTGTGGGTCCTCCCCACTGCCTTACTTCCTAGCCTTTGGCCTACGCTCCCGCAGGACACATAGCCTTGGTCTGTCCATGTGAGACATTTGACCGTCACGATTACAACCGCTCACGGCTTAATCGGAGGCATAGGGCGTCTTCCTTCTTTCACCTTTTCCTCTCATGCTTTTTCTGAACTCAGATCACTCACGGACGAACTGCGCCCAACCAGTTTCCACGCGAGAAACCAGACCGACAAACCATGCAGGGAACTGCTAATACCAAAAAGCTACTAAGTCGTGCCTGTCCCATACCAGGCAAGTGGTTGGTACGTTTTTCATGCCGCATAGGGGCACAACACAAGGTTCTAGTCCTTATGAATTAATAGTGAGGAGCCATCCACATTCCCTGGTGCGCACCGCACCCTCTCCATACAAACCAATCCTCACTATCAATACTAATTTGACATTTCATTTCACAAAAGGGGGTTTCAAATCCATTTCTCACATATTAGCCATTTCACATCCAACATGTATACTTAAATAAGATTAAAGCCTAAGCATGGTATCCTAGGGTGACAAGGTTGCATGATGATTCGATATCAAAAAGGGGTTTCCACATGAAAGTTGGGTCATATCTATTCACATGTTTCTAAACATAGTTCTATCAAATATTCAGCATGCATATATCTTTAGAACAGTGAATCTACTTTACTTCAAGATACTGGGTGAGACATGATCAAGGGTGATGACTTGCCTTGCCAAGTTGGGTCTAAGAATTCTGCTGGATCTTCAAACGTTCCTTCCAAATCTTCTGCTCCTTGCTCTGCATTCGCACAAGAACACACACAACACATACAATACATAAGCATTTAGAAAATAGGCTTTATACAAGACATAAGTAAAGTATACGCATGAATGCAAATGAGGGAGATTGGGCAGAAACAGGACAGCGGAGAAAAGGATTCTAGGGTTAGGTTCACTGGACAAGACTCGAATGCGACGAAAGCCAAGGGTCGGCATTCGGTTCGCGAACAGACAATGTCCGAGAAGGACACTAGGATGATTTAGGGCTTCCAGATGATCAAAACTGGTGCGAGAGGTGGCATTGTGTGCCAAATGCTGTGAGGGACCTAAATGACAAAGTGGACTTTTCACAAAAGCCCTTGAATTAACAGAAATTCACAGCAAAGCTCAGGACACAGGAAATCGAATGCCACTGTACAGCAGCGAACTAGGGCACATGCGTCTGGACGAATCACACGTGCATTGCTTCGCCAAACATGTCAGGGAGGTAGGCGGGATCAAGACAAGGTTGCTGGTGGGAGGAATTTGGCTGGGGCGGCTGGCCGGCGACGAACGGCGAGGTTGAAACCTTCGGCCGCCTGGGACAAGGACGAGCCACGGTGACAGGGAACTGGAGTTAACTAAACTTGAAATTGACCGAGGGGAAACACTTCTGGGGTGGTGTGGATTGCTCTGGAGAGAGGAATTGGACAGTGGTTAAGCGTACGAGCTCGTCGACGTTGCCACCGGAGTTGGAGAAGACGGTGAACGACGAACTGGCTCCACACTGCAATGTAGGCTATAAGCCTTGGGCTACACCATCTAGGGGTTACAGGGAAGGTGTAGGTGGCTTTAGTTTGGAGAGAGCAGCAGCGAGGCACGCCGGCGACGTGAGACGTCCACGGTGGCGCGCGAAATTGGGAAAACGCACGGTACTGCTTCAATTTGAAAATGGCTGAACAGGCTTGCTAAGAGAGGGCTAAGGATCATTTGATTCTACTGGAGTGAGTGATGAAAAGCACTGGAACAGGTTTAATTTCTGGAACAGGGGTCTTCTGGTTTTCCGGCGATCACCGGTGATGATGAGCACTAGGATGCAATTGGTTGCTTGGACACGGGAAGATGGGTGTGTTGGACTCACTGGTGAGCTTGGATTGAAGTGAGGGGCTGTAGTTTGCTCTGGCGTCGATGGCCTCAAAATCGGCTCGTCGGGGAAGAAAGGGAAACAGTGAGCAAACTGGAAAAATGGCTAAGTCCTGGCGTTGTACTTCTTCACAGCGCTGAAGGGGTTTAAATAGGCGATGAGGCGGAGCTTGCGAGGGGAAACGGCGAGAGAACTTGTGCCGGGGACGAGACCGGCCGGGTGCAGCTGCGACAGCGGTGACCGGCGATGTGATTGCGCACTGGCGGTGTAGCTGCTCTACAGGCTTTGTCGATTGCATTGGGACTTCACCAGTGATGGCGCAGATGCGGAGGCAGTAGCAAAGCTCCGGCAACGACACGTAACGCATGCAATTGCCACGGCAACGGTTGCGCGCACGAATGCGATGCTCTGGAGCGCGGGCGTTTATCCGCTGGTCATGGCGCGGTACTGGTGGCTGGCACGTGCGCGCGGGGTGGTTCATTTGCTCACAAGTGCAGGCGACAAGAAGCGATGGCCGGCGGTGAGCAGCTGCGGCGAGAAAACGCGGCGCGGCTCCGGCGATGCAGCACTGGTCGAGGGCACGACCAGGCGCTGGTCGAAAACAGCAGCAAAAGACTAGAAGGGCTGATTTGCAATTACAAATTCTTGATTCCAGGGACCAATCTGTAAATCTGGCATTTGGCTTAGGTAGAAAGGGTTTTGATTTTGCTAAATTAATCCACAAGGTTTAAGATATTGATCAGCAGCTAGGGATGACAAAATTTTGGACATTTAGGCAAGTTTTGAGATGAACTGAAAACAGGGTAATTAGGGTAATCTGGATTTTAGAAGTTAGACAAGGCTGAAACTAGGGTTTTGGCAGGGTTTTGGAAATTCTTCCAGAAGGGAAAAATGTTCAGAATAGTGAAGGGAAGGTTTTCACTGAATCAAATCATGATTTGGAAATGATCTGTGGCTTTTAGCCTTTTTGGGGCTCTTCAGATATCTGAAAAGGACTAATTTGTGAATCTTTTGGATTGATCTGCGAAAATGACTTGAATGAAGGAGTTTGGCTGCCAACTTTTTAGGGTAACACTTTGGTATCACCAAGATCTCATCCTGATATGCAGATGGTCAAGGTAGGCCAGGGTTGGGAAAAACAGGGGTGTTACATTTATTCTATCGGTAAGTTTATTATAAACCAATAGGAAAAATACACCCGTCGCCCTTTTATGACCGCGAGGCACATTTTCTATCGGTTTTCAACTAAATTGCTAATAACCGATAGAAGATAGGGGTTAGTAGACTGCATTTCTGTACTAGTGTGTCGATGATCGGAAAGTCAACTGTTGGACTTATCAAGGTAAAAAGATTATTAGGACAATGAAGGGGCACAATAATTTATATAAGTTCAGGCCCTCGATGGAACGAGTAAAAACCTTACGTCCTGTGTTTTCTGTATTCGACGAATCTCCCTTTTACCGTTACAAGAATTCTTTGCTTATAGTTGTACAGAGTCGGTTTTGCCCGAGGAAGTTATCCCCGGATGCCCCATTACTTGTGGTTACCCTAGTTGTTCCTAGAGATCGTGTTCTAACTGCTCATCATGGTAAAAGTGGAGGTGTCCACGTGTCCTTGACTGATGCTACCGCAACCATGGATGGCATGGCTAGTTTTGTGAGACTGGTCATGGGCAGCCCGTCGTGAGCCGCAAACATACTACTACAGAAGTGCATTCTACTAACCCATATTTTCTAACGGTTATAAGCAATCTGGAAAAAATCCGATAGAATAGGACGACAGGGGCGGAAAAGAGGCATTTTACTATCAGTTACACACTAATCCAACGTTAGTGAAATACAAATACTTTTTACTATCGGTCATTACTGTACAAACCGATATAATATATTAAATAGTACTATCGGTTTTCCACTTTTAACTGATAGTAAAATTGCGCACTTTATACTATCGGTCATTACTGTACAAACCGATAGAATATATTAAATAGTACTATCGGTTTTCCACTTTTAACTGATAGTAAAATTGCGCACTTTATACTATCGGTTATTACTGTACCAACCGATATAATATATTAAAACAGTACTATCGGTTTTCCATTTTTAACAGATAGTAAATTTACTCACTTTATACTATCGGTTCGTATTGTACCAACCGATATAATATATTACATAGTACTATCGGTTTTTCTCGCGTAACTGATAGTGAAATTACTGACTTTTTACTATCGGTTATTACTGTACTAACCGATACAATATATTAAATAGTACTATCGGTTATATAAAACAAACCGATAGTAAAATGACTTCATATACACTAATGGTTATGACAGTGGGGACCTTATTTTACTATCGGTTTGTGTTGTTGAACCGATAGTAAAATTGAACAACTTAATTAGGTCGACTCCTGCTCTGCGCTCTACATGTTGGAATCATTTCAGCCGCGCACGACTCCAAGCTAGAGTGATCTGGAGAAGCTAGTTGAGAGGTTGATCATATTTTCATCCCCCTCAGTATTGTCATCTCCTCATCAGCTCTCTCTCTCTCTCTCAATCACTCTTTCACATACACTCTCCCTCTCTCTACTTGCAATTCAGTAAACTAGATACATTTATCTCCAAACTAGCTAGAAGGCTAGGTTGGCTAGCTAGCTATAGCTTGCTGAATTTAAGCAGCTAGCTGGCTCTTCCAATTAATGCATGGATCAAGTTAATTAGGGTTTCATTTATACAAATCCATTTAATGTAATTAAGCAGCTCATGTACACACATATGGCCTAGCTAATTATGTTTCATGCATATATGCATGCCCTGAGTCATTAATTATTTATTTGAATTTGTCAATTTTGTGAAATAATTGTAGATGGACCGAGAATATTGGATGTATGGAAAAAAAGTACTACTGTTGAGTATTTGGAGGGTGTGAATGGGTTTATTAAATTTGCTGAGCAAGAAAAGGCGAAGAAGGGAGAGAAAGATATGCATTGTCCTTGTATAGATTGTATGAACTTAAAAAGGTTCGGCAACTCTGATCAAATTAGGAGTCATTTGATTCGTCGTGGTTTTAACGCACGCTATACCCGTTGGATATGGCATGGTGAAGATCTTGAGGAAACGAGCACCGCTACCACTCAGCAGCACCCGGAAGTGGATTGCAGTAATGATGATCATGATCAGAACATTGGTAATGTTCATTCGGAAGTCCATGTAGATGACGACAATTTAGATGAAATGTTACGTGATGTAGAAGAAGAGTACAGCGAAAACGATTTAGCTAAATTTGAGAATTTAATTGTTGATTCTGAGAAGCCTTTGTTCCCCGGATGTGCAACATTTACAAAGTTGTCTTCTGTGTTGAGATTATATAACTTGAAGGCAAGCAACGGTTGGAGCGATAAGAGTTTCACGGCGCTATTGGATCTGTTAGCGGACATGCTTCAAGAGGGAAATGAGTTGCCAAGATCGGTTTACCAGGCCAAAAAACTATTGTGTCCGTTGGGAATGAAAATCGAAAGAAGACATGCATGCCCAAATGATTGTGTTCTGTACCGTAACGAGTACGAGGATTTGCATGTTTGTCCAAGATGCGGTGCATCGCGGTATAAGCATGGGGACAGAATTTATCACAATGGATGTGATGAGGTAAAGAAAGGGCCTCCGGCCAAAACTGTGTGGTATTTGCCTGTGATTCCCAGATTGAAACGGCTATTTGCAAATCCGAAAGATGCGAAGTACTTGCGTTGGCATGTTGAAGGTCGGAAACAAGACGGAAAACTAAGACATCCAGCTGATTCCATTCAATGGAGAAACATTAACAGAACATTCGGTGAGTTTGGCGGCAAAGTGAGGAATATAAGGTTTGGGCTGAGTACGGATATTATGAATCCACACGGAAATATGAGCAGTCGACATAGCACTTGGCCGGTTCTTTTATGCATCTACAATCTTCCTCCTTGGTTATGTATGAAGCGCAAGTACATTATGATGTCGTTACTAATTTCAGGACCCAGACAACCCGGGAATGATATTGACGTGTTTCTATCACCGTTAGTCGAGGACTTACATAAATTGTGGAGCGAAGGAGTGCGGGTGTGGGATGCACATAAGCGAGAGAATTTCATGTTGCGGGCCATGATATTTTGCACCATAAATGATTTCCCGGCCTATGGAAATTTGTCGGAGTATAGTACGAAAGGAGGCAAGGCTTGTCCTATTTGCCTGGATGAAACTGAAACCATGTGGTTATCGAACTGCAGAAAAACAGTGTACATGGGTCACCGCAGATTCCTTCCGATGCATCACGCCTACCGTAAGAAGAGGAAGTCATTCAATGGGAAGCCTGAGAAAGGATCAGCCCCAGTGTTTGTGACTGGTAAGGAGCTTTACTTGCGTGTGAAGGACATCAAAGTTGAGTTTGGTAAATGTTCTAAACCTCCAGGAAAAAATGTTTGGAAGAAGAGATCGATTCTTTGGGATCTGCCATATTGGGAGCACTTACAAGTTCGACATTGCATTGATGTCATGCACGTAGAGAAAAATGTTTGTGATAGCTTGATTGGTTTGTTGTTGAACATTCCAGGAAAGACGAAAGATGGCATCAACGTTCGCCGTGACATGCTCGACATGGGCATAAGGACTGAGCTTGCACCGTTCGAGAAGGGAAAGCGGACATACCTCCCCCCGGCCTGCTATACTTTGTCAAAAAGAGAAAAAAAAGAACTCTGTCAGTGCCTACATGGTGTCAAAGTTCCATGCGGGTATTCTGCGAACTTGAAAAAACTTGTGTCCATGAAAGACTTGAAACTGGTTGGTATGAAGTCCCATGATTGTCATGTACTGATGTCACAAATGCTTCCCATTGCTATCAGAGGCATTCTCCCAGTTAAAATCAGAGAGACAATTACAAAGCTATGTTATTTCTTCAACACAATATCTGGCAAGGTACGTAAGCGTGTACTCCTAGCAAGTTAATTAGCTCCATTCGTGGAACTTGTCAGATTTTTTGGATCTGAATATTTGCTGCAACTGTGTCCTTGCAGGTAATTTATATGGATGGACTGGACGATTTGCAACGCGATGTGACTACCACCCTTTGTCAGCTGGAGATGTATTTCCCTCCATCCTTTTTTGATGTTATGGTCCATCTAATTGTTCACCTTGTCAGAGAAATTAATTTTTGTGGACCCGTGTTCCTGCGCTACATGTATCCATTTGAGAGATTTATGGGTATCTTGAAGGGATATGTAAGGAATCGACATCGGCCTGAGGGAAGTATCATTGAAGGTTATGCCGCCGAGGAGGTGATCGAATTTTGCACCAACTATATGGCCGGGGTTGACCCAATTGGCGTTCCTACGTCCCGGCATGAGGGCAGGCTTCAGGGCATTGGAACGATTGGATTTAAAGCAGTCGTCCCCTCTAGTGATCTGTATGCAAAAGCCCATTTTTGGGTCTTACAGCACATGACGGGGGTGGAGCCATACATGCACGAGCACAAGGAAATGTTACGGAAACAGAATCCCTCGAAGCCAGAGATTTGGGTCACCAGAGAACATAATAGGAGGTTTGCTTGGTGGATCGAAAATAGAGTCCTGCAAGCTTCTGGGGGCAATGTAGATGAAGATGTTACATGGTTGGCCAGAGGGCCTAGATTTACTGTAGGGACTTGGCAGGGGTATGACATCAACGGCTATTCATTTTACACAAGAACTCAGGACGAGAAGAGTGCTATGCAATGTAGTGGAGTGACACTACTTGCTATTTCGGAGGATGCCAGGGCAGTAAGGGCACTCGACTCATATTACGGTGTTATTGAGGAAATATGGGAGCTCGATTATGTATTACTTAAGATTCCTCTGTTTCGATGCCAATGGGTAGAAATCCCTCGAGGTGTTAAAGTCGACAATTATGGGTTTACTCTCGTCGATCTCAGTAGAGTCGCACACAAAGATGATCCATTTATACTTGCTGAGCAAGCCACACAGGTGTTCTACATCGTTGACCCGGCCAACCCAAAGTTGCACGTTGTCCTTCACAGTAAGAGACGTATTGTTGGGGTCGAAGACATTGTGGATGAAGAAGAGTACGATCAGTTCGACGAACTACCTCCATTTTTAGATGGAATCCTTCAATCTGTCCATACCGAAGATATTGACGAAACAAGTTACCTGCGAGACGACCACGAAGAAGGATTATGGGTGGACAACCATTCTTGACTAATTTGCAATATGTAAGTGACGTATATTACTTGGATCTTTAATCAAAGAATTCTTCAAATCATTTTTCAAAAATTGTTTGGGAAAACATACGTGATGCATTGAGAATCATTTCTGCAAATTTTCATTTCAATTGGAGTATATACTTGATTTGAGCAATAATTGATTCCTTTCACAAATATATATGAAAATTGCAAATTTCCATTCCATGATTGGTCTTTACTGTTAATTTATTTCAAAATTATTGGAAGTCATTTTCATGGGGTTCATGTGTCTTTACAAGTGCAAAATGATGTACTGAGACCCATCTGTAATTGTTCTCAGAAAATACCTTTAGATCAATTTAACAGTATTATACTATCGGTTTCAACCTCCAAACCGATATGAAATTAACATATACTATCGGTTTATTGTCATAACTGATAGTAAAATACAATACAAAATGATGTACTGAGATCCTTTGTAATTCTTCTAGGGGAAATCCTTTAGGGTCAATAGCATTGTATTTTACTATCGGTTATAACTGTGAAACCGATATGAAATTAAACTATACTATCGGTTTATCGTTCATAACCGATAGTGATTTACACTGTGTTATGAGCCCCTTTTCTTAGTTTACTATCGGTTTATCATTCATAACCGATAGTGATTTACACTGTGTTATGAGCCCCTGTTCTTAGTTTACTATCGGTTTAGTGTTCACAACCGATAGTAATTTACACTGTGTTATGAAAACCCTAACTTACATGTTTTTACTATCGGGTTTGTGGTTATGAACCGATAGTAAATATTCATTTATTAGGTTATAACCTTGCACGATTTTCCCTCCAGTGCAACTGATCACATTCCAATTTCCAAATACTCACGCGGAAAACCCTAGATTCGCCGACGTTCGCTTCTTCGCTCCTCTGCGCCACTGGTTCTCCACCGCCTCCGGCACTGCATTGCGCCACCGCCTCCGGCCACTCCACGATCGACTGTAAGTGTTCTTGACCAAATCGCTCGCGTGTATTGCTTAATTTTGTATGCAATGGTTCATATCCCGTTCAATGGATTACAAATATAAACCTAGAGTAAAATTCATGAACTACAAACTTGATAGCTATGAGAATGACAGAATTGATAAAAATCACTAGCAATTTGTCATACAGTGTAGTTCACTATCGGTTTCTTATTTATAACCGATAGTAAATACCTTAAACTTAATTTTCTGTTAATTATTTCTCATTTTCTAATTTTCATCTGAAATTTTGGTTCATTTACATTTTAACATACTTTATGTTCTTGCTGAGAGACTAGCATAGTTTGCACTGCTAATCTTATAGATTTTACTGATTTCAAACTTGATTACTATCCGTTTGACTTGGAAAACCGATAGGAAATAGTAGTGCAATCATAGTTTGCATTGCTAATTTGAATTTTCTGTGAATTACTTCCCATTTTCTAATGTTCATCTCAAATTTAGGTTCATTTAAATTTAAACAGACTTTATTTTCCAGCAGAGAGATTAGCATAGTTTGCACTGCTAATCTTTTAAATTTTCCTGAATACAAATCTTATTACTATCGGTTTTCCTTTCAAAACCGATAGAAAATAGAGTATGTCTTAGTTTGCACTGCTCATCTGAATTTTCTGTGAATTACTTCCCATTTTCTAATGTTCATCTCAAATTTAGGTTCATTTAAATTTTAACAGACTTTCTTTTCCTGCAGAGAGATTAGCATAGTTTGCACTGCTAATCTTTTAAATTTTCCTGAATACAAACCTTATTACTATCGTTTTTCCTTTCAAAACCGATAGGAAATAGAGTATGTCTTAGTTTGCCCTGCTCATCTGAATTTTCTGTTAATTACTTCCCATTTTCTAATGTTCATATGAAATTTTGGTTCATTTAAATTTCAACAGACTTTATGTTCATGCAGAGAGACTAGCATAGGGCACAACAATTTTAGTTATGAACTTTGTCATGTACCTTGCTTCATATCAATTGATGGTTTGTTCATGGTATTTTAGGTAAAGCCATGTCGGCATCTTCCTCGGCTGATAGTAGTGATTCGGCGAGGGCGAACGTAGATGGCGCTGCCTCGTCCCAGCGCAAGAGGAAGGCGCGAGGCGTGACGATGTTGGGTCGTTTGGCCAAACACGCGGATCTTTCCTGTGAGTTCAACCAGTTCGGGAGACCGATCGGGAAGAACGCCGGGCACTATGCTGCCTATGTTGGCTTGTTGGCGAAGGAAAGGGTGAAGATCACCGTCCAGAGTTGGAAGGACGTCAAGGCCGACGAGAGGGATAGGCTGTGGGCGGAAGTGAAGGTAAAATTAATCAAAATCACTGAACTCTTGAGTAATCACATTCGCTTGGTTTATCCTAGAGATTCGGTAAGTCCTACTTATATGCACCATTTGAAACAGGCCAAGTGGAACATCCCGGACGATGGTCCCAAGATAGCTTGCTTGAAGGACATGAACAACACGTGGAAAACCTTCAAGAGCGTCCTCGTCAGTACCTTCCTCGCTAAAGGCGAATCTCCATGCGAGAAGTACTGCTTCATAACGGAGGAGGTATGGGAGCAATTCGCCCAACAGAAGGGGACTCCTGAGTTCAAGGTATGTATGGTTCCTTTGCTTGGTTACACCATTGTATGCAGTAAGCAGTGGTGCATTAATTTTCTTGTTTCTGTTACGAAGGCCCTCAGCGAGAAGAACAGGGCAATCCAGAGGAGGAACGACCACCCACACCGGCTCAGCTCTCGCAGTTATGCGGGGAAGGAGGAGCAGTGGAAGAAGGCTGAAGACGAGGCGTCGCATTTCGTCGACTCCCCTGACCTACCACTCTCCGAGATCCGCGATCAGCGATGCAAGCGCTGGTGGCTGGCCAGAGGGACCGTGTCAGCCACGGGGACTGTGGCGTTCCCAAACCCCAGGGACGTCGAGGTCGTGCAGCGGCTTGTAAGTTGGCTAACTATGATCACTAGTGTGCGCACAAGTTTGTATATATTTCTTCCTCACAATGGAGAGCTTTCAATGTAACAGATCTCTTGCTCGAAGGAGGCGACCGAGGGATTGTTCAGTCCCCATAGGGAGAACGACATCCTTACCCGGGCTCTAGGGAACAAGGAGCATCCAGGGCGGACTCGAACCGTGGGGGCTGTGGTGCCATGGAAAGAAGGCTTCTCGGAGCCCGGGCAAAAGGCGAAGAAGGCTGGCAACTGGAAGGAAAGGGAAGTTGAGCTATCTCAGAAGATACGGGCAGATGTGACTGCACAATTCGCGGACATGTTCGCTCAAATGAACGAGAAGTATGAACGCCTCAGCCGAGTTGTGCAGTCCAAGGGTTTAGATCCAGCTGCCGAACTCGACGCTGCCAGGCCGAGTAGTGTTGGCTCGAAGGTTCACGTGGATCCAGTGGACCTGATCGAGGTATTGCAACTCTTGAGCTATATATGCAGTTCGGCTGATGCCACTCCCATTACGTTAGAATTGTTTCGCTAACCTGTTATAATTGTTGCAAATTGCAGAAGCCGGAGAGCTGTAGCCTATTGATCAACATAGGCGACAAACCTGTTGCGGTTGCAAACGGGGTCGTATACTAGTCTTGGGAGGATGTCCGGATCCACTGCGTACCTCTGGAGCCTGGATTCGCAAAGGTATAGGTGGACATGGCCCTCCCGGGCTACAGCTCTTTTCCGTTGCCCGTCCCAACGGACGAAATGCGGACAATTGGCGAGGCATTGGGCTTGTACATACAGTGGCCCAAGAAGGGTGTTAGACTACAGGAGGTAAACCCTAGCCATTCTAGCTTACAACTCAGTTAATATACTTAATTTGCAAAATCTAATTTACGCATTTGAACTTAAAGTGGACGATGGATACCAGCTCACTTCCTGAGGATACCAGCTCACTTCCTGAGGACACCACCCCCGCCACAACGCATGAGCGAACTCCTTCGGCCCCCATGCCTCCTCCGACGGCCTCAAACCCTTCGCCATCAAATGAGGCCGACGGCACCACACCCCAACCTTCGAAGGTATACACTCGCTCCCCGCCCAAAAGCAAGGACAAGGCCAAAGGCAAGGGCAAGGCCAAAGGCAAGGCCAAACAAAGCCAGCCGGGTACGTTCAAGAACGGGTCCCCACTCGTGTCGGAGTACCTTCTGCGCAATATGGATCAAATAACCAGAAGTCTCCACGAGTGGTACCTGACCCGGTCTAGGCGCCACATCAACTTCTTGGTTCACTTCAGGCCAACCCATATCGGTGGCCCACGAGGATTTGTTCGACCTCCTCAACTGGCGGGAGCTTGATATGTCCATCATACGGACTGGAGTCCTGTGAGTTTGCTGTTGTCTAAGTTATCACAGTTCGTTTCATAAATCTAATCACTTTTTGTATGCACTATTTACTAATGTCTACTTTGCATCCAGGTGCATGTATAGGCTGGCATCGATGAGGGCATGTGACAAGGTGGGTTTCCTCGACCCAGAGAAAATAAGCCTCACGATGCTAGAGCACGACCAAGCACATGCGGAGGAATACATATCAAGGGCACTACTAGTGCAGTAGGACCGAGAGTTCATCCTTGCGCCGTACCACCAAAGGTTAGTGCATTTCCTACTAATTTAACTCATTCTTGTATGTTACGCCTAACATATGTATGAAACGGTTCGCTTATATATGCATTGTAGGGGCCACTGGGTCCTCGCCGTCATTTGCCCATGGATGAATGAGGTATATTACCTCGATTCGATGAGCGACAAGGTGGCGCATGTTTTCACCCTCACATGGCACATAGACGCGTAAGTAACATAGTTGTCTTAAATTTTTCTTTGACTAGCTAATTAATGATAACATATTAATCGGCAATGCTAAATTAAATACAGGGCTTTAAAAAATTATGCTAGTGCTGGAGGGAGGCATGACGCGTCGAAGAGCACAACAATTTCTTGGAAAGAATATGAGGTAATTAATACGGATGGAAGTACTCATGATGAGTCTTTTAATTTAAGCTTAATTAGTTCTTTCGAGTTAATGTGGGTTTATGTCTTTGCATATGCAATTTTTCCAGTGCCATCAGTAGCCACAATCGTGGGAATGTGGCTTCTATGTCATGAGATTCTTGTATGACCTGATCAGGAGAAACTTTGCCCAATTCCCTAAGGTAACCATTTTTCCTGACTCAAAGTCGAACTTTAATTGGATGTGACGTAGGATCCTAACTTCATACACGCATATGTGCAGAGCGCCATGTTGAAAGAGCAGTATGAGTTGCCTCAATTGAAGGAGCTGCGAACAATTTGGGCTCAATATGTCATGGAAGAAGTGGCTATCAACGATCGATAGTAACTGACTTGTGTTGATTGCTGTATTTGTGAATATATATTGAATGTGTTGATTGCTGTATTTGTGAATAAACTCAATATGTGAATAGATTCATTGATGTATTTATGAATAAACTCGATCAATATGTGCATAAATTCAATCTGTCCAATTTGTGAACAATATGTGAATATGTGAATATTGCTGAATTAGTGTATTTGTGAACAAATTGATCAATATGTGAATATTGCTGAATATTTGTAAATATTGGTGTATTTGTGAATGATCCAATGTATCTCTGTATAGCTGTATGTATATGTGCATGATTCCAGTACTAACCGTGCCAGTACACAACCGATAGGAAAAACTAATATTACTATCGGTTATATACTAAAACCGATATAAGAAATATTACATTACTATCGGTTCATATGCAACAACCGATAGAATAAAGTTTTCAGTACTAAACGTGTCTACAAATTACTATCGGTTATATACTACAACCGATAGAATAAATATTACAGTACTATTGGTTCATATGCAGAAACCGATAGAATAAAGTTTTCAGTACTAAACGTGTCTACAAAATACTATCGGTTATATAATATAACCGATAGAATAAAGTTTCCCGTACTAACTGTGTCCAGACAATACTATCGGTTTAGATAATACCCGATAGAAAAAAACATTAACATTACTATCGGTTTAGATCCTAGCCAATAGAAAAAGCCTAAACAATACTATCGGTTTATATACGAGCCGATAGAAAAAATGTATATAATACTATCGGTTTAAATTTGAGCCGATAGAAGAAATAGTCGATAGCGATTAGTGAACATTGGGAATGTAGATGTTTTACTAACGGTTTTTGAACCGATAGAAGTATTCTGCTCCTCTACTATCGTGCCGACCACTATCGGTAAGAGAACCGATAGTAGAGTGGATTTTTAACCGATAGTGAAAAGCAATTCTGTAGTAGTGACACGTGGTCACGACCATGTGTAAAAGGTTTTGGGTGCTACTTGTCCAGACCTGGTCATGGTTGAGTAGGCTATTGATCAGAGTGGATCTTAGTCTTTTAATAATTTATTAATTCCAAATGATTAATCATCGTTAGCTAGCCCCCTGGTCTCAATTAAATGGATCATTGTTGAGATGTTGCATTTGTGGCCCTTCGATCAGTAGATTTGGAGCTTTTATTGAAAGAAAGACCAAAGGACTTCATGAATAAAGTTTCGTTTGGTTGAGATTATAGGCAACCTCATTGAGTTTTACAGGATAATGATGGGGTATTTATTGTCGTAATGATGATGGTGCAAAGAACGAAGCAGCGTGCATTTTCGTGGATTGCCTCGGTTCCCATCTTTGGAATGTTTTTAAAATGTCTGTGCGTCGGTTCGCATTCTCACCTTTTCAATCACCATTTTTCCTCTTCCCAAGGTTTCTCTCAAAAAAGAAAAAACCCCTTCTTCTTGGTGAAGAAACCTTCGACTCCTACCAATGGCGGGTTGGAGCGCTTCGAACTATACCAGCACCCTCCTTATGGACCTGGAGGCGGATGGTCGCTTGGATGCAGAGGTGATACTTGGCTGTTGCTCGGCGGCTAAGGCTAAAGACCCCCCGCACCAGTAGATGGAGAAGTGGTGATGTTCACTCATTTCTTAGAGTGTGGATTTGATCTTTCGACCAGGGCACTCCTAGTAGCGGTAATGGAATGCTGTGAGGTGGAGCTCATCAATTTTATCCCCAATTCCCTGGTCATCATGAGCATCTTCATCCACCTTTCCGAGGTGTATAAAGGGTTCGAGCCTTCGATCATGGTCTTCTCTTACTTTTACCAGCTTTACTTCTCCAAGGGTTTGGGGGCCCCTAGTTGTGTGTACTCCGCCTTAGTGAAGGAAGGAAATCGGAATACCTTATCATGTTGCTAAAGAAGTCAGAGGTGGGGTGGAGATCCAAGTGGTTCTACACCTTTGTCCCTGGCAGGGATTCATAAGTACTAAAGTAGTATTAATTTTACCCTAGGCTAACGGGTTTTTCGTGATGAAAATTTATTTGACACATCATTTTATTTGATTTTTTATAACATTTTTCCAATCCTCTTTCACAATTGTGGTTATAATATTTCAAGGATCAAACATACCAAATTTGGAAGCATTTTGACATCGTTTGAATAGAAAATGAAGCAGAATAAGAAAACACATTTGACATGTTATTTTATGTAACTTTTTGTAATATTTTTACAATCCACTGTCACAAGTGTGTTCTTTATGTTTCAAGGAACAAAGTACCAAATTTGGAGGCATTTCAATATCGTTTGGATAGGAAACGAAGCGGAGAAAGAAAATGCTAAAAATTTGAAAACCCTGAGACCCGAAATAGTAACGGGCATAGGTTGTGGCACGACAAGAGTTATAATTGGTTAATCCTAAGACTTTTTGTATGTAAATGGAGAGGCTTTTGGCTTAGTTTTCATCCACAATCCATGGATCTTCGAATCCAATTAGGTTCAGTTTAGCCCCCCTCTCTATTGTGTTCTAGTTTTCGCTTCTGTAAGCCGGCTGTGAGACCCCTATTTGAGGGTCACCTTGGCAACCGCCCAGGTAGATTGCGCACAGAAAGGTACATCACAAGCTCACAACAACAGGATTCACTTCCAATAATAAAGCTGGTAGATAAAGCAAGTACAAGGTCACGAGGACTTCTATCACAATATCATAATGCCACGGGTGGCACTAATTAAAGTTGATACAAAAGTAGAGAGTTTTTCAAAATCAAGAATCGGTATTGAAGTACCGAACACAGAAAAACAACACAAAAAGCAACCACAAGGGTCTTCACTTCCTTCTGCAGCGGCTCTGGAAGGGCTTCCTCCACATCGGACTCAACTTGGCTCATGACCCTCCTAGAAGCTCAATTCGTCTGGAAAGACTCTTTCCTCTTCTTGGTGCTCAAGGCCAGGGAAATCGGAATTCTCCAAGTCTTCTTCTGAATTTGTTTGCAAAGGCAAGGGTGAGCATGTTTTTACACAATGCTCAGCAAGTCTCATTACAAAAAAATAGGTATATAGATGAGGAGTGATCAAGAAAAGGGTTTAAGACTTATAATTATAAATAGTATAGATTTCAATTCTTTGATCTCTCAAATGAGGGTTTTGTTTTCAGCAACGGGATTTTGTAAATCTTAAGTTATACTTTGGAAATCGTTATGTGTGATGGTCTCCCATGAGTCATCACTTTTATCAACCGTATTATGAAAACATTCCAAATCATTACTTGTGCTATAACCCGTGGATATCATCCACTACGAAAAGACTCCTGAACCTGGGAGTACAGAGTATCTGATACTTCTTTTACACTTTGCAAAGGTGTACCTCTTTTTAAATCCACTGGTTCACTCGGCTTTCAAGTCGGTACAGCTCCATGTGACTTATACACATGTGACAAGGCCGAGATCACACAACGCTTTTGCAGTTTAGTATTAACAGTATCCCCGCCCGGTAAATAGACAATTAAGTCTCAAGTACCGTTGTGGGTCTTCCCCACTGCCTTACTTCCTAGCCTCTCTGGTCTATGTTCCCGCAGGACACATAGCCTTGGTCTATGTCCATGCGAGACATACGACCATTTAAGATTACAGCCGCTCACGGCTTAATCAGGTCTAGGGCGCCTTCCTTCATTTACGCCTTTTTCTCTCATCATTTTTCTGACTCACATCACTCGTGGCCGAACCTTGGCCTTCCAGTTTCCACGCGAGAAACCAGATCGTCAAACCATGCAGGGAACTGCTAATACCAAAAAGCTACTCAGTTGTGCCCGTCCCATACCAGGCAAGTGGTTGGTACGTTTACAATTCGCATAGAGACACAGCACAAGGTTCTCGTCCTTATGAACCAATAGTGAGGAGCATTCACATTCCCTGGTGCGCACCGCACCCTCTCCATACAATCCAATCCTCACTATCAATTCTAATTCACATTTTCTTTCATAAAAAGAGTTTCAAATTCATTTCTCACATATTAGCCATTTCACACTTAACATGTACGTTTAAATAAGATTAGAGTTCAAGCATAGCATCCTAGGGTGACAAGGTTGCATGATGATTCAATCTCAAAAGGGGGTTTCCACATAAGACTTGGGTCATATCTATTCACATGTTTCTAAACATAGTTTTATCAAATACTCAGCATGCACATATCTTGAAAACAGTTAATCTACTTTATATCAAAATACTAGGTGAGACATGATCAAGGGGTTGAGACTTGCCTTGCACTGCTAGGTCTAATTACTCGGACGAATCTTCAAAGACTTCTTCCGCTCCTTCAGCTTCGGGCACTGCGGCGGACACAAGCAATACAATACACACACTACATAAGCATACATAAAATAGTTTCCATAGAAAATATTGAGTAAATAAGACATGCATGCAGGGGAAAAGGTTAGGGCAAGGTCACAAGGGTTCTGGTCGAAGAAACGGCTAAAAAGGATTGAACGTCAAAGGGTCGACATTCAGTTCACGGCTTTGGCATAGCTTTAAACTGGTATTAGGATGGTTTTCTGGAGAAGTGACAGAAGGGAAAGATGTAGAACACAACTCCAGGAATCTAGGGGACAAAGTGAAATTTCCATTGCTCAACCAGAAGGGGTCAAACAAGGCTAATGCCAGTGGCTGACATGCACTGACATAGTGCAGACATTGCCAAAATCTAGGGCTTGACATAACTTTTGATACAGGGCTCCAATTGATGCACAACTTTGTCTGGGAGGTAGGCATTGATAACAGAAACAAAATACTTAACAGGATCAAGGGCTGAAAGTGGCTGGAAGGTGATGAAATTCAGTGATGAACTGCTGTGATCTGGACATGAACTGGGCTTCTGGACAGTGATCTTGGCAAGGGCATAACTTACAATCCAGGCAGATCCAGATGTCGAGCTAGTGGAAGAAAATGTTCAGGGAGGTGAGGCAAAGCTAAGGGACAAAGTTTCAAGAGCTAGATCGGCCGGGGAAGAATTCCGGCGACCGGTGCTGGAGAAGACGACACTGGAGATTGGGGGTTTTTGATACAAAGCATTTGAACTCGATCGCTTGCTCAGAGAGTGATAGGGTGAAGTGTGGAAGCTAATGGATAAGTCAATTTGGCTGGGGAACAGCTGGTACGGCCTGGCGACGAGAGCCAGATCATCGGCGGCGAGCCAGAACGGGAAAACTTCAATTTCAGCTCAATTATGCAATCTGAGCGCACAGGCTTGCTAGATGGGGCCTACTGATCAAGAAACTCTACTGGAGGGGAAACCAATTTGGGATGAAATGAACAGTATTGGGGAAACAGGGCAAACGGCCGTTTACGGCGATCACCGGCGATGGGGTTCACCGGCGGCCAATTGGGAGCTACACAACGAGATAGGTATGGGGAACTCACTGGTGCAGTTGAATTGGAAGGAGAAGCCACGGTTTGCTCTGGCGACGGTGGCCTCAAAAACAGCTCACCGGAGAAGAAGAAGGGAGCGGCGAGGGCACTGGAAAAGATTTGACTAAGTCCTGAGATAAGGAATTTGCACAGCACTGGGGTTTAAATAGGCTCTGGGGCAACGCTAGCGAGAGGAAAACAGCGGGGAAAATCGAGCCAGGGACAAGGATGGCCGGGCGTAGGTGCGACAACGGCGACGACGACGTGATGTGCACGGGCTGTGCAGTTGCTTTGCCAGCGTTGTCGGGACGCCTTGGAACTAGGTTTGAAACGGCGCGGATGCGGAGGCGGCAACACAGTTCCGGCGATGACACGTACACGCATGCAAGTGTCACGGCCACGGGCGTGCGCGCGCGAAAACGCTGCTGGAGCGCGGGCGATTAACCGCTGGGTTTAGCAGGGTCTTTGGTCACTGGCACGTGCGCGCGGGATGGCTCAACTGATCACGAGCACAGGCGACCGGAGAAGATGACCGGTGGCGAGGAAACACGGCGAGGCAAAGTGGCGGGGCACTGGTCGAACGGGCCTGGTCGAACAGGGACCGAGAAAGAATAGCTCGGGCCGAAATGCAATTTCGAAACTTGCTCCAGGGACTGATCTGTGAGGAAAAGTTGAATTGGAAATGGGCTTGATTGTAAATCTGGAGATCTAGGGGGCTGATCTGAAATCTGATTTCAGGAATGAGTTGCATAAGATTAATGGAACTCATCTAGCCAAAGTTTGACAAGATCGGGCAAGATCTGAAGGGTTTCGACAAAAGTGGGGAAAACGACCTTAGGGTAAAACAGGGTAATTAGGGTTTCAAAAACGGCGAGGGTCGAAACTCAGGTTTAGGGCAGGATTTGGAAATTCTTCCAGAAGGGAAAAATGTTCAGAATAGTGAATGGGAGATATTCACTGAATCAGATCAAAGTTTGGAGGTGGTCTGAGACTTTTAGTCTTTTTGGGGTTCTGACAATTCTGAAAAGGGCTGATTTGTGAAAAAGATCTAAACGAAAGGGTTTGATTGCCTACTTTTTGGGGTAAGATACTGGCATAACTGGGATCTCATTCTGATATAGGGAGGGACGAGGTAAGCCAAGATTTGGGAAAATCGGGGTGTTACACCGGCGTAGATAGCAGACTTCATTATTGGATGCAATTGAGTAGATTTTTCTTTAATTCTTGTTATTTTTGTGTTTTTATGGTTTTTTGTGAGTAGTTCCCTTTTAGAGTTAGGGATGACTTAATCCAAAGAGTGTAATTTTTCCTCAGTCCCATTTTCAAGTTTTGTAACTTAGTTTTTCGCATTTTCTTCCTCTAATCCCTAATTTCTTGCCCTAACAATAGATATAATAGTTGAGTCTAAGCAAAAACTTAGGGGAGTTCTGGAGTTCTTTCGACCGAGCAATTGCGCTGTAAGACGGAACTATAGAACAAGAGAAAGGATCTCGCCAGACTTAATCGTGGAAGCGATCCTCTGACTGTTGTACCGGTGACTGTACCAACAACTTAATACGTCTTGGAAAACACTTGAAACTGATTTGCAACTCACTGACCCTGGTTAGAATTACGCTTGATGGTTATGGAATTCTCGAAACCCTAGGTTTTTTCTCAATTTTTCAAACCTTAATTTTTTGCTAAAACCCTAGATTTCAATATTCACATCTTTTCGCTTTCAAAACCCTAGATTTTAGATTTTAGTTTTTGTTTTAGTAGTAGCTTACAAAAACCAACTCTCGTTCTAATTTAGTTGGCAAATTCTTAATTTGAAAGATGAATACGCCTGTTCCTCATGGATTCGACCCTCAAGTGTTCAACGTTCAACTATTCACTTGTAGTTATTACTAAACGCATCCCTCTTGGTGTGTGAGGGATCCTCTATTCTATGTTGGAAATCGTGTGAAGAAGAACGAGAGTTGGGACGTTGCTGCGGTTCTCACTAAGGAGCATCTTCAACAACTTGTCGCCATTAAATACCTACGGAGGTAGGGTTTAACTAGTCATTTTGTAGCAGCCGACTTTGTTTGTCGTCGCATCAGCCCCCTGTGAGCATGCGACCACTCAGCCTAGATGTACACTGGCGATGACGATTCAACCAGGGATAGCAATAAGAGTAAGTGCCTTTTGTTATTTGCTCGCTGTGTCGACCAGTTGGTCAAAAAACTCATTCTTTTATGCTTTTGCAGATTTGACTCTTTCTGTCATTGAATCGCGCATCAAATTCATGATGGGTCCTTACAAGAAGGATCTGGAGGGCACTGTGAAAAGTGTCCCTCCAAGTTTAATTGATGCTTCTGCTCAACAGAGGGAAGCGAGGAGGAAGGTAACTTCCTTTCCCATGATCCGTTTGAGAGCTAGCCTTGGTTTTTGCACTAGGTTCGCCCAGATGCAGAATATCGGGATCTTACTCGGAAGTACCGAAACCCAAAGGATAATCGAAAACACAGCTCAAAGTAATTGCACAACTCTTTATTTCAAAGAGGGCTTTACACGTCGAACGTTAGGACACACTCACCTACGTCGAGGAACTATGTGTCTAAGACTTCAATCTAGACTCGATGATCTAAACTAGACCTATTACAAGGTATTTATAGTCCAATCGTATGAATACTTATTAGACTCAAGAACCTAAAACGTATTAGACTCACATAACTAACTAACCCTAAACAGATAAGCTTAGTTATACATATTCAGATCAAATTACAATTCTGACCAGAGTTCGAATCATTCCCAAGGTCGTAAACCTTTCCAAAGTCGCAAACCTTTTCGTGGTCGCGAATCCGTTTTGAACTCGAACTGAGATCCTCCCAGATCATGACTCCCCTGTTGAGAAGGAGCCAACTCCCGTTGGTGAGCAACTGTGAAGATATAGAGAACGACTGGGTGCCTTGGAACGAACACACGATGAGCAATGCTACAATTGTCTGATCGAATGTATGAAAAGGCACTCATGGAGCTTGGCATCTCCGTCATAGATTGTGGCCATGGCCACTCGCGGATAGCCTTCCACTTGTCGAGGTTGATACCATTATCGATCCAAAAACTAGGATTACGAAGTTTGAATAGTGGCACCATTACAAGTTGCATGTCGTTTTCGACTAGTCATTGTGGTGATCGATTATGTACCTCTGCGAATAGTGCGTTGTTTTCTTCAGGCAAGCTCGCCAAAAAACCACCACGTTCCATCCTCGATGCAGTACAATCCTCCTGTTTAACTGGACGCATCACACTCAGCACACACTTTGAGCATGCATTGACAATCTGTTTCGCCTGATTTGCTATCAACAAGTTCTTGGTGTCGACGTGGTCGTTTTTGCTGATGATGAACTTCGTCCCATCCTTTGTGAGGTCGTACTCTTGAGCTCTTCGGTGGTAATGGGCACCACGATCGTACAAGAATGGACTTCCAAAAATCACTTGGCAAATATCAATGGGGATGACATCGCATTGAATCTCGTCGATATAACGAGCAAATATTGCAAACTTTATAGTACACTGACTCTTGATTTGCCGATTCACGTCGGAAGTGAACCATCCCAGAGGATATGGTCGAGGATGATGAGTCGTCTGCAAACCAAGTCATCGAACCTGCAGCCCGATGGAGACAAAATTCTTTTGGCTTCCGGGGTCATAGATGGCTGCGACCACCTCGTGCTTCACCTGTATGTTAACAGTGAACAATTCCTCTGTCGGGTTGTGGTCAATTGATGAACCTGAACCTTTCTCCTTCGGCATTTCCATTAGAGATAAGGTCATGTCCGCCTTTTCAACCGAATCCAACTGGATGATTTTCTCTGCGAGAGGAACATAAGTAACCATAGTTGTTCGTGTGCTTGGTTCATCCCTCCTTGTTCTTTCTGGTCGCAGTTCAGGATGAAGTTTATAACACTTCTCTTTTGTGTGCCCAGCAACATGACAATGCTCACAAGTGTTACCCGTATCATGGGTACCCTCTCCGGAGCTCGTTGTGGTTGAAATCTCCCACACATTCTTGTCGTTTCGGGTCTTATTCTTCTTCTCAATCGCCAAAGCAGTCGTGCTAGCGGTCGAGATGTCTGTCGACGATTTGGACTTGGGGTCCCCTGTCGATCTTACGCAGATTTGTGAGTTATGAGACCTTTCAGAGTGTTCCTCAAGGAAGATAGGATAAGTAATGTCAGAAGAGACACGAAGATTTATGCAAGTTCAGGCCCTCGATGGTGGGAGTAATAGCCCTACGTCCTGTTGTGATTTCACTATATATGGTAAAAGTGTTTACAGGGAGAAGAGATTATCACAGGCGATGACCTCTTCTGTATTTTTGTCTACCTAATTATGCCTAAGTCTTCAAACTTTGTTGACTTGTTCTCTTCCTTGTTAACCGCCCTTTAGATCGTGCATTGATCCACCTTTTATACTGAATAAAAGGGTGCCAACGCGAAGCAGTTATGGACGGTTTCTCTGATGCAATTTGTGTAACCGCACTTTTCTCCCTTGCCTGTTAGACACATGCAAATCGTGGATAACCGCACATGCTAACCTCCTGATGGTTGTCCTCTTACGTGGAAAAAGTTATCTTAATCTTGGGAATGTACTCAGTAAAAACTCAAGTAACCCCAAATTACTCTGGTCGCGCACAGTCAGTGACCCTCTGACCGCGTACTGTCTGCGGTCTTTATGATCGCACAAAGGCTGTGATCATAGAATAAGTTTGTGTCCATCAACGACCATAGCGGCTACTAAGACACAAACTCATAGGCACACATTGAATTCGATCTGACTTGAACCTGACATGTGTTAATCTAACTAGCTTGGGTGACAATCCTCGTCAATGTCTTGAACTCCGAATAAGCTTAGCTCAGCACTGATTATCTTCTGAAGTCCAGACGTATATTTTCTGAACGTATGAGTGTTGGAAAGTGAGATGCCAAGGACCATTGCTTGTCTCCGAAACTCCGTCGTGTAGTCCTGGACAGATTGGTCACGCCGTTGGTACAATCGGTGCCAATGATCCCATCTCTTCTCAAGATAACCCATTAGATAGAATTCTATCACATAAGTCATTTGAATTGACCCCACGCAAGGTCATCAGCTTCACCAGTGGCGATAAGAGCCTTCTACCAAGTCTTGGCGTGGTTCTTCATCTTCAAAGGTGCGAACTTCAATTTTTGAGTACTACTGAACCCTTTCAGGTCAAAGGAGGTCTCAAGCTGATCGATCCAAGAATCCAGCTTCTCGGCATCGATCACCCCATCATATATGGATATTTCAATTTTAGCATCGACCTTGAAAGATCCGACAGCTAAGGAGGTGTTGGCGAGGTCGGTGGTCTTATGGTCGCCTTCGTCTTCATCTTCGTCTGCCCTGCGCAAATCTTCACCAGTCTTCACACCCATAACCTTCCCTATTTTAGGAGGTATAATCATGGCCTGTTGCTTAATCCAAGCAAGCACAGTTTCTATGTCGGTGGAAAGCTTAGCCACTTGTTCGGCTAGGTTACTTTGAACGGAAGTATCGTCAGATATTGTCGGAGACGCGGCTATAGGAACCGTCAATTGATCACATGAAGTTTCGCCGGAAGTTTGTAACCCTGGCGAGTCTTCACCATCCACAGGATAGAAAAGTTGCTTTGATACCAACTTGATCTGCTTGATACTTAGCTTTAGTTTTCGCACTAGGCTCACCCAGATGCGGAATATCGGGATCTTACTCAGAAGTACCGAAACCCAAAAGATGATCGAAAACACAGCTCAAATTAATTGCACAACTCTTTTTTTCAAAGAGGGCTTTACACATCGAACGTTAGGACGCACTCGCCTACGTCGAGGAACTGTGTCTAAGACTTCAATCTAGCCTCGATGATCTAAACTAGACCTATTACAAGGTATTTATAGTCTAATCGTATGAATACGTATCAGACTCAAGAACCTAAAACATATTAGACTCATATAACTAACTAACCCTAAACAGATAAGTTTAGTTATACATATTCGAATCGAACTACAATTCTGACAAGAGTTCGAATCCTTCCCAAGGTCACAAACCTTTCCAAAGTCGCAAACCTTTTCGTGGTCGCGAATCCGTTTCAAAATTGAACTGAGATCCTCCCGGATCATCCCATCTGATAGCTTTTTCTTCTGTAGCCACTTAGAATTTATGTTGCTACTCTTGATCAGTCTATTTTGGCCTTGGAGCCATCTTCGTCGGGGAAGGGCTCGAAGCGAAAGGAGAGGGCAGAACCACCCCTGGAAACATTGGCCAAGAGGAGCCAAAGAAAGAAGAGGAAGTTGGTGGCCCTTCGCTACCAGGAGAAGAAGCGGTCACAGCTTCCTGCTGATGAGCCCCGCCACAAATTGGCGTCAAGGCTACTTCTAAGGGAGGAGCACCTGCGTTGCAGCAAGTGCTTGCCTTGGGCGCATACGTGCCGGATCACACCCGAGAGGGACGCGTTTAATAATGCCGCAAGCGAGCGGTTGATGTTGAGCACTTGAGGGTTGAATTCAATGAGAAACAAGTGTATTTGTCTCTTAGGTTAAAAGATTGCCAATTATGTCTGATTGAATTTGGGGGTTTGTTTATCTACTACTAAGTTATATCACCAAAAGTTATCAATATAGGGTTTTAAAGTAGTAAAAGAGTAAGTATGAAAACTAGAGTTTTAAAAACGAGAGAGAAAATATAGGGTTTTGGGAATTCCATAACCATTGGACGTAATTCTAACCAAGGTCTGAGAATTGCAAATTAGTTTCAAATGCTTTCTAAGACAGATTAAGTTGCCGGTACGGCCGCTGGTACAATGGGGATCGCTTCTACAATTAAGTCTCGTGAGAGCCTCTCTCTCTTTTTTTTTTTGAGAAGAAATAGTAAGAAAGCTCTACTGTAAGAAATATGTTATCAATAAAACAATGAAAAAGTTACAAATGAAAAACAAAACGAGAACAAAAGAAAATTACAAAAGATCAATCCATATGCTTAAACCACTATAAAATAGCACTTCAATGCTAGTAGTAGAGCAGCTGGTAAAAGCTAGCATTGGCAGCACTTTAGCTGCTGGGAATAAAGTTTGCTACTGCTGGGAAAAAGGTACTGCGAAAAGTTTTCCCAGCTGTAGGTCCAATGGCAAAGAGTATTCTCAACTATAGATAGCTTGGAAAGTTTGAACTTTTCCTACCTGTATATCCATTTCTAATATATTATTGCAAGCTGTATAACTATTTGAAATATTTTTTCCCAGCTGTAGGTCCAATGGCAAAGAGTATTCTCAGCTGTAGCTCGCTTGAAAAGTTTGAACTTTTCCCACCTGTATGTCCACTTGTAATATATTATTCCAAATTGTACAACTATTTGAGATAAATTATTACAAGCTGATCTGTCATTGATAATTTAGACATTCAAATTTTAATATGTGAATTATTTGTAGTAAATGATCGCTGGGAATTGTGTCAATAATTAATTATATATATTTCAATAATTAGGCAAGCAATTTAACAAATAAAACTATAATATGCACACTATCTTAACACAAATCACACCACATTTTGCAACCACTTCAAAATAAAAGCACAAATTTTGCACCAGTGTAGATCGAATCTGGCAATCTCACACAAATCCCATTTCATACATCTCAAACATCCATCTCATCCATTCATTGAACAATAGAGAGGGTGCAAGAAATTGAACCGCAATCACTATCTGTTGGAGTTTGTATTGTAGATCTCCTGGGTCTTCTGGAGAGATGCTAAAGCTGTGAAGTCATGGCCAAGGTGGAGAGCTGTTGGCGTTGGAGATCTTCGGATTTAAAAGTTGGTAGCTGAAGGTCGCAGAGTTGTCGCGCACACCGGTGTCGTCTCAAAGTTGGGGACCTCGACTGGAGCTCAGAGAAGAGGCCATCATGAGATGAACTCGCGTTTTTGAAGAAGTGGGCGCCGTGGGGAATGATGTCGGTGCGAGGGCGTGGCGGCGTAAATATAGCGTTAGCGGTGGCACACGTAGCGGCAATGGTGAAGGTGGCGGACGCGATACACAATGGAGGCGGTGCAGATCGGGATGGCGGCTCATGGGCTAGGTTGGCAGCGGAATTGAGTTGGTAGTGAGCGGCGGCAACGGAGCAGATCTATGGCGACGCGGGCTAGGAGCCGCGGCATAGCACGGGTTTGGGCGGATTTATGCAACTGGATGCGGTGGATGTGTGCGGCGCCGATTTGGGGGAAGAAGAGGATGGCGTGGATCTAGATGTGGAGCTCTCTGGTGCGGTTGGATTTAGCAGAAAGGTGGGGGCGTTGGTTGGCGGTGGGGGAGAGGTGCATTGAGGAGGTTTGGGGGGGGGGGAATTAATGGAAGGTTTTTGGGGAGGTACAGGAGGAAGGTTTTGACATGGTATATTAACCAAGTTTATTTTCTCTCTCAAAATAATAAATCTGTTATTTTTTTATGAAAATTTTTAGTTTTGCGCCAAAAAATATTCTCAGCTGTCCCAAAGATTCTATATATCTTTTTCCAAACTAATCTACAACTTGCTATATATTATTTATTCCTAGCAGTAGATCTACTAAAAATAATAACTTTTTTCAGCTGACACATCGGTGAAAAATCAAACTTATATTCTCACCTACAGGACTGTTGGGTAAAAAAAGTTTTTCCCAACATAAAAAATATTCTCAGCTGTCCCACAGATCCTATATATATTTTTCTAAACTGATCTAGAGCGTGTTATATATTATTTATTCCTAGCGGTAGATCTGCTAAAAATAATAACTTTTCCCAGCTGACACATCGGTGAAAATTCAAAATTATATTTTCATCTGCATGACCGCTGGTAAAAAAAGTTTTTCCCAGCAGTCTTACAGCTTACGCTGGTCTACCGTGTTGTAGTGAACTAGGTTTTTTAGCTGGTTTAATTCTGAATAAAATAAGGTGTAAATCAGAAACGAAGTTCTTCAACCACTCCGCTATTTCCCTTGAGTGATTTTGAAATATAATATTATTTTTGGTTTTTCATAAGTTCCACAGAGCTGTGATCACCACTTCCAAGTAGAAATCTTCAATTTCCTTAAATTGAACTT
Organism: Pharus latifolius; assembly: GCA_019359835.1. Taxonomy (NCBI): domain Eukaryota; kingdom Viridiplantae; phylum Streptophyta; class Magnoliopsida; order Poales; family Poaceae; genus Pharus; species Pharus latifolius. The sequence continues at coordinate 69,064,617 of CM033326.1, read as the reverse complement.
TGGTTCTTAATATCATGTCCCAAATATTATCATCAATAGTCCAAGATATGCCAATACTCCTCCAACAAGAGATAGCAAAAGGACAGAGAAAGAATAAGTGAACTTGGGTTTCTAAAACATTGCTTTGACAACAACACAATCCTGATTGTCTAAGTTAAAATGGTTTCTTCCTAACACTACTACAGAAATGCAGTCTACTAACCCCTACCTTTTAACGGTTATATGCAATCTGGGAGAAAACCGTTAGTGTACGAGGACCGTAGTGGAGAAGAGATTTTGCACTAACGGTTATGGTCTGGGAAACCATTAGTGAATAGCATGTAACCTTTACTATCGGTTATTAGTATACGAACCGATAGAAGAGAGGAAAGTTCACTAACGGTTGTGTTTTTGAACCGATAGTAAAATTACGTCATTTTTACTATCGGTTATTAGTGTACGAACCGATAGAAAATATGAACTTTTACTATCGGTTTGTTTATTCAACCGATAGTAAAAGAAACAATGGGGGCCTTCATAAGAGAGAAAAGTTCACTAACGATTGTGTTTTTGAACCGATAGTAAAATTACGTCATTTTTACTATCGGTTATTAGTGTACGAACCGATAGTAAATATTAACTTTAACTATCGGTTGTTTTTTCAACCGATAGTAAAAGAAACAATGGGGACCTTTAGAAGAGAGGAAAATTCACTAACGGTTGTGTTTTTGAACCGATAGTAAAATTACTTCATTTTTACTATCGGTTATTAGTGTACGAACCGATAGTAAAGATTAACTTTTACTATCGATTTGTTTATTCAACCGATAGTAAAAGGACGTCATATATAATAATGATTATGACAGTGGGGACCTTTAGAAGAGAGGAAAGTTCACTAACGGTTGTGTTTTTGAACCGATAGTAAAATAGTACAAGACCTCTATAATGGGTTAAACACGCGGGAGTTTTCCCTCCAGTCCAACCAAACACATTTCCAAATAAGTCTCTACTCGCGCGCGGAAAACCCTAGCCTCCTCGACGTCCTCTTTTTCGCTCCTGCACCACCATTGCTGCTCGCATTTGGGTTCTCCACCGCCGCCGGTCACTGCATCGCGCCATCGTAGGCCACTCCACGAACTGTAAGTGTTCTTGACCAACCCGATTAAAATTGTTCTTGCCGCTCGTGTCAGTTTCTTAAATTGATACTGAACGCGATTAGAACCAAGTAGTCTTTAGGAAAGAGTAATTGAAATGAAATCAGTTTCCTAACTTCATACAAGCATGCAGAGCGTCATGTTGAAAGACCAATACGAGTTGCCTCAATTGGAGCAGATGCGATAAATTTGGGCTCAATATATGATGGATGAAGTGGCTATCAACGGTCGATCGTAAATGACTTGTGTAATATACATTGAATGTGTTAATTGATGTATGTGTATACTTGTATTGGTGTATTTGTGAATAAACTTAATATGTGAATAATTAGATCCAATCTGTCCAATACATGTGTATATCTTTGTATTAGTGTATTTGTGAATAAATTCAATCTCTGAATAATTAGATTCAATCTGTCCAATGTGTGTCTCTCTGTATTGTTGTATCTGTTAATAATCCTTTGTAATACTATCGGTTCATATCCTACAACCGATAGAAGAAAGTTTTCAGTACTAACCGTGCCGAGTAACTAACCGATAGGAAAACTATACAGTACTATCGGTTTCCAGTGTAGAACCGTTACAAGAAATCTAACATCACTATCGGTTGAGTTCACTGAGCCGATAGAAGAAATTATCATTCACGATTAGTGAACGTTGGAATATAGGTATTTTACTATCGGTTTGCAACCGATAGAGTTGTGCTACGTTTTTTCTATCGTGCTGATCACTAGCGGTAAGAGAACCGATAGTAGAGACGATTTTAAACCGATAGTGAAAAGCAATTATGTAGTAGTGTAACAAATCTTTTGTATTTAGTCTATTAAACAAGAAAATCCAGAAGAAAGTGGCTATCAACAATCAGCCACTACTACAGAAGTGCATTCCACTAACCCATATTTTCTAACGGTTATAAACAATCTGGGAAAAGTCCGATAGAATAGGACGACAGCGGCGGAAAAGAGGCAATTTACTATCGGTTACACACTAGTCCAACGTTAGTGAAATGCAAATACTTTTTACTATCGGTCATTACTGTACAAACCGATATAATATATTAAATAGTACTATCGGTTTTCCACTTTTAACTGATAGTAAAATTGCGTACTTTATACTATCGGTTATTACTGTACCAACCGATATAATATATTAAAACAGTACTATCGGTTTTTCGTTCATAACAGATAGTAAAATTACTCACTTTATACTATCGGTTCGTACTGTACCAACCGATATAATATATTACATAATACTATCGGTTTTTCTCGCATAACTGATAGTGAAATTACTGACTTTTTACTATCGGTTATTACTGTACTAACCGATACAATATATGAAATAGTACTATCGGTTATATAAAACAAACCGATAGTAAAATGACTTCATATACACTAATGGTTATGACAGTGGGGACCTTATTTTACTATCGGTTTGTGTTTTTGAAACAATAGTAAAATTGGACAACTTAATTAGGTCGACCCCTGCTCTACGCTCTACATGTTGGAATCATTTCAGCCGCGCACGACTCCAAGCTAGAGTGATCTGGAGAAGCTAGCTGAGAGGTTGATCATATTTCCATCCCCCTCGGTATTGTCATCTTCTCATCACCTCTCTCTCTCTCTCTATCACTCTTTCACATGCACTCTCCCTCTCTCTCTACTTGCAATTCAGTAAACTAGATATATGTATCTCCAAACTAGCTAGAAGGCTAGGTTGGCAAGCTAGCTATAGCTTGCTGAATTTAAGCAGCTAGCTAGCTGGCTCTTCCAATTAATGCATGCATCAAGTTAATTAGGGTTTCATTTATACAAATCCATTTAATGTAATTAAGCAGCTCATGTACACACATATGGCCTAGCTAATTATGTTTCATGCATATATGCATGCCCTGAGTCATTAATTATTTATTTGAATTTGTCAATTTTGTAAAATAATTGTAGATGGACCTAGAATATTGGATGTATGGAATAAAACGTACTACTGTTGAGTATTTGGAGGGTGTGAATGGGTTTATTAAATTTGCTGAGCAAGAAAAGGCGAAGAAGGGAGAGAAAGATATGCATTGTCCTTGTAAAGATTGTATGAACTTAAAAAGGTTCGGCAACTCTGATCAGATTAGGAGTCATTTGATTCGTCATGGTTTTAACGCACACTATACCCGTTGGATATGGCATGGTGAAGATCTTGAGGAAACGAGCACCGCTACCACTCAGCAGCACCCGGAAGTGGATTGCAGTAATGATGATCATGATCAGAACATTGGTAATGTTCATTCGGAAGTCCATGTAGATGACGACAATTTAGATGAAATGTTACGTGATGTAGAAGAAGAGTACAGCGAAAACGATTTAGCTAAATTTGAGAAATTAATTGTTGATTCTGAGAAGCCTTTGTTCCCCGGATGTGCAAAATTTACAAAGTTGTCTTCTGTGTTGAGATTATATAACTTGAAGGCAAGCAACGGTTGGAGCGATAAGAGTTTCACGGCGCTATTGGATCTGTTAGCGGACATGCTTCAAGAGGGAAATGAGTTGCCAAGATCGGTTTACCAGGCCAAAAAACTATTGTGTCCGTTGGAAATGGAAATCGAAAGAATACATGCATGCCCAAATGATTGTGTTCTGTACCGTAACGAGTACGAGGATTTGCATGTTTGTCCAAGATGCGGTGCATCGCGGTATAAGCATGGGGACAGAATCTATCACAATGGATGTGATGAGGTAAAGAAAGGACCTCCGGCCAAAACTGTGTGGTATTTGCCTGTGATTCCCAGATTGAAACGGCTGTTTGCAAATCCGAAAGATACGAAGTACTTGCGTTGGCATGTTGAAGGTCGGAAACAAGACGGAAAACTAAGACATCCAGCTGATTCCATTCAATGGAGAAACATTAACAGAACATTCGGTGAGTTTGGCGGCGAAGTGAGGAATGTAAGGTTTGGGCTGAGTACGGATGGTATGAATCCACACGGAATATGAGCAGTCGACATAGCACTTGGCCGATTCTTTTATGTATCTACAATCTTCCTCCTTGGTTATGTATGAAGCGCAAGTGCATCATGATGTCGTTGCTAATTTCAGGACCCAGACAACCCGGGAATGATATTGACGTGTTTCTATCACCGTTAGTCGAGGACTTACATAAATTGTGGAGCGAATGGGTGCGGGTGTGGGATGCACATAAGCGAGAGAATTTTATGTTGCGGGCCATGATATTTTGGACCATAAATGATTTCCCGGCCTATGAAAATTTGTCGGGGTATAGTACGAAAGGAGGCGAGGCTTGTCCTATTTGCCTGGATGAAACTGAAAGAATGTGGTTATCGAACTGCAGAAAAATAGTGTACATGGGTCACCGCAGATTCCTTCCGATGCATCACACCTACCGTAAGAAGAGGAAGTCATTCAATGGGAAGCCTGAGAAAGGATCAGCCCTAGTGTTTGTGACTGGTAAGGAGCTTTACTTGCGTGTGAAGGACATCAAAGTTGAGTTCGGTAAATGTTCTACACCTCCAGGAAAAAATGTTTGGAAGAAGAGATCGATTCTTTGGGATCTGCCATATTGGGAGCACTTACAAGTGCGACATTGCATTGATGTCATGCACGTAGAGAAAAATGTTTGTGACAGTTTGACTGGTTTGTTGTTGAACATTCCAGGAAAGACGAAAGATGGCATCAACGTTCGACGTGACATGCTCGACATGGGAATAAGGACTGAGCTTGCACCGTTGGAGAAGGGAAAGCGGACATACCTCCCCCCGGCCTGCTATACTTTGTCAAAAAGAGAAAAAACAGAACTCTGTCAGTGCCTACATGGTGTCAAAGTTCCATGTGGGTATTCTGCAAACTTGAAAAAACTTGTGTCCATGAAAGACTTGAAACTGGTTGGTATGAAGTCCCATTATTGTCATGTACTGATGTCACAAATGCTTCCCATTGCTATCAGAGGCATTCTCCCAGTCAAAGTCACAGAGACAATTACAAAGTTATGTTATTTCTTCAACACAATATCTGGCAAGGTACGTAAGCGTGTACTCCTAGCAAGTTAATTAGCTCCATTCGTGGAGCTTGTCAGATTTTTTGGATCTGAATATTTGCTGCAACTGTGTCCTTGCAGGTAATTGATATGGATGGACTGGACGATTTGCAACGCGATGTGACTACCACTCTTTGTCAGCTGGAGATGTATTTCCCTCCATCCTTTTTTGATGTTATGATCCATCTAATTGTTCACCTTGTCAGAGAAATTAAGTTTTGTGGACCCGTGTTCCTGCGCTACATGTATCCATTTGAGAGATTTATGGGTATCTTGAAGGGATATGTAAGGAATCAACATCGGCCTGAGGGCAGTATCATTGAATGTTATGCCGCCGAGGAGGTGATCGAATTTTGCACCAACTATATGGCTGGGGTTGACCCAATTGGCGTTCCTACGTCCCGGCATGAGGGCAGGCTTCAGGGCATTGGAACGATTGGATTTAAAGCAGTCGTCCCCTCTAGTGATCTATATGCAAAAGCCCATTTTTGGGTCTTACAGCACATGACGGGGGTGGAGCCATACATACACGAGCACAAGGAAATGTTACGGAAATAGAATCCCTTGAAGCCAGAATTTTGGGTCACCAGAGAACATAATAGGAAGTTTGCTGGGTGGATCGAAAATAGAGTCCTGCAAGCTTCTAAGGGCGACGTAGATGAAGATGTTACATGGTTGGCCAGAGGGTCTAGATTTACTGTAGGGACTTGGCAGGAGTATGACATCAACGACTATTCATTTTACACAAGAACTCAGGACGAGAAGAGTACTATGCAATGTAGTGGAGTGACACTACTTGCTATTTCGGAGGATGCCAGGGCAGTAAGGGCACTCGACTCATATTACGGTGTTATTAAGGAAATATGAGAGCTCGATTATGTATTACTTAAGATTCCTCTGTTTCGATGCCAATGGGTCGAAATCCCTCGAGGTGTTAAAGTCGACAATTATGGGTTTACTCTCGTCGATCTCAGTAGAGTCGCACACAAAGATGATCCATTTATACTTGCTGAGCAAGCCACACAGGTATTCTACATCGTTGACCCGGCCAACCCAAAGTTGCACGTTGTCCTTCACAGTAAGAGACGTATTGTTGGGGTCGAAGACGTTGTGGATGAAGAAGAGTACGATCAGTTCGACGAACTACCTCCATTTTTAGATGGAATCCTTCAATCTATCCCTACCGAAGATATTGACGAAACAAGTTACCTGCGAGACGACCACGAAGAAGGATTATGGGTGGACAACCATTCTTGACTAATTTGCAATATGTAAGTGACGTATATTACTTGGATCTTTAATCGAAGAATTATTCAAATCATTTTTCAAAAATTCTTTGGAAAAACATACATGATGCATTGAGAATCATTTATGCAAATTTTCATTTCAATTGGAGTATATACTTGATTTGAGCAATAATTGATTCTTTTCACAAATCAATATGAAAACTGCAAATTTTCATTCCATGATTGGTCTTTACTGTTAATTTATTTCAAAATTATTGGAAGTCATTTGCATGGGGTTTCAGGTGTCTTTACAAGTGCAAAATGATGTACTGAGACTCATCTGTGATTGTTCTCAGGAAATACCTTTAGATCAATTTAACAGTATTCTACTATCGGTTTTAACTTCCAAACCGATATGAAATTAACATATACTATCGGTTTATTTTCATAAAACCGATAGTAAAATACAATGCAAAATGATGTACTGAGATCATCTGTAATTCTTCTAAGGGAAACCTTTAAGGTCAATAATATTGTATTTTACTATCGGTTTTAACTGTGAAACCGATATGAAATTAAACTATACTATCGGTTTATCGTTCATAACCGATAGTGATTTATACTGTGTTACGAGTCCCTGTTCTTAGTTTACTATCGGTTTGGTATAATAAAACCGATAGTAACAGTGCCAACACTGAAAACCCTAACTTACATGTTTTTACTATCGGTTTATTGTTTATAACCGATAGTGATTTGTACTGTGTATGAGCCCATGTTCTTAGTTTACTATCGGTTTGGTGTAATAAAACTGATAGTGAAAAGTGCCCATACGGAAAACCCTAACTTACATGTTTGTACTATTGGTTTGGTGGTTATAAACCGATAGTAAATATTCATACATTAGGTTATAACCTTGCACGATTTTCCCTCCAGTGCAACTGATCACATTCCAATTTCCAAATACTCGCGCAGAAAACCCTAAATTCCCCGACGATTGCTTCTTTGCTCCTCTGCGCCACCATTGCCGATCAGAATCTGGTTCTCCACCGCCTCCGGCACTGCATTGTGCCACCACCTCCGGCCACTCCACGATCGACTGTAAGTGTTCTTGACCAAATCGCTCGCGTGTATTGCTTAAGTTTGTATGCAGTGGTTCATATCCCGTTCAATGGATTACAAATATAAACTTAGAGTAAAATTCATGAACTACAAACTTGATAGCTATGAGAATGACAGAATTGATGAAAACCACTAGTAATTTGCCGTACAGTGTAGTCCACTATCGGTTTCTTATTTAGAACCGATAGTAAATACCTTAAACTGAATTTTCTGTTAATTATTCCTATTTTCTAATTTTCATCTGAAATTTTGGTTCATTTACATTTTAACATACTTTATGTTCCTGCTGAGATACTAGCATAGTTTGCACTGCTAATCTTATAGATTTTACTGAATACAAATTTGATTACTATCGGTTTGACTTCGAAAACCGATAGAAAATAGAGTATATCATAGTTTGCACTGCTAATTTGAATTTTCTGTAAATTACTTCCCATTTTCTAATGTTCATCTGAAATTTAGGTTCATTTAAATTTTAACAGACTTTATTTTCTTGCAGAGAGATTAGCATAGTTTGCACTGCTAATCTTTTAAATTTTCCTGAATACAAACTTTAGTACTATCGGTTTTCCTTTCAAAATCGATAGGAAATAGAGTATGTCTTAGTTTGTACTGCTAATCTGAATTTTCTGTTAATTACTTCCCATTTTCTGATGTTCATCTGAAATTTTGGTTCATTTAAATTTCAACAGACTTTATGTTCATGCAGAGAGACTAGCGTAGGGCACAACAATTTTAGTTATGAACTTTGTCATGTACCTTTCTTCATATCAATTGATGGTTTGTTCATGGAATTTTAGGTAAAACCATATCGGCATCTTCCTCGGCTGATAGTAGTGATTCGGCGAGGGCGAACGTAGATGGCGCTGCCTCGTCCCAGCGCAAGAGGAAGGCGCGAGGCCCGACGATGTTGGGTCGTTTGGCCAAACGCGCGGATCTTTCATGTGAGTTCAACCAGTTCGGGAGACCGATCGGGAAGAACGCCGGCCACTATGCTGCCTATGTTGGCTTGTTGGCGAAGGAAAGGGTGAAGATCACCGTCCAGAGCTGGAAGGACGTCAAGGCCGACGAGAGGGATAGGCTGTGGGCGGAAGTGAAGGTAAAATTAATTAAAATCACTGAACTCTTGAGTAATTAATCATATTTCCTTGGTTTATCCTAGAGATTAGGTAAGTCCTACTTATATGCACCATTTGAAACAGGCCAAGTGGAACATCCCCGACGATGGTCCCAAGATAGCTTGCTTGAAGGACATGAACAACACGTGGAAAACCTTCAAGAGCATCCTCGTCAGTATCTTCCTCGCTAAAGGCGAATCTCCATGCGAGAAGTACCCCTTCATAATGGAGGAGGTATGGGAGCAATTCGCCCAACAGAAGGGGACTCCTGAGTTCAACGTATGTATGGTTCCTTTGCTTGGTTATGTTGAATCTTGAGCCCTAATTAGGGTTTTGGTGATTAATGACATCCGTTAGATTTGCGACTAATCTCTGTATGTGAGACACAGGTAAATCAAAGGAGAAAGCATCAAGAAAAGACAAAGCAAGGTTATCAAGACTCCATAAAGCGAAAACGACGAAAATCTCGACAAAAGTACAAATACCTAAACCTAGCGTCTTCTAGTTTTGAAATTTTCTAGGTTAGATGGTCGTACTATTAAGAGGGGTCTTAGCACAAGTATCTTGATCAACCTTGAAGTTTTTAGAAGCATATTTGCATTTGCTTTTGCCCCAAATCAAAAGTTGAGTAAAAATTCAGAAGTCTGTTTTCGTTTTGTACTAGCCGGACAGTGTCTGAAGTGACCGGACAATGTCCGGCCAATACAAACAATTTCAGTACTTTGCAAACACGCGCAACAGAGACAAATACATTTGTCCGGGACATCTGTCCGGTGAAGGCCGGACATTGTCCGAAGTGACCGGACAATGTCCGGCCAGTACAAATGTTAACAGCATATTGATTTGAGACAAATACATTTGTCCGGAGGATTTGTCCGAAGTGACCGGACATTGTCCGAAGTGACCGGACAATGTCCGGCCAATACAAAATCTGGTCTACTGTAAGGGCTGTGTTAACAGAGACAAATCTATTTGTCCGGACATTTTGTCCGGACAAATCCCATATGTCCGGCCCATACAAAAATCTGGAGTATATTATGTTAAGTGTTAACAGAGACAGATACATCTGTCCGAACATTTTGTCCGGACAAATGTATCTGTCCGGCGTGTACACATCATTTTAAACAAGGGTGTCAACAGAGACAAATGCATCTGTCCGGACATTTTGTCCGGACAAATACATTTGTCCGGCCTTCACATTTTAATCCAAACGGCTACTGACACTCGCAATTCACGTGAATAACGGTCAAAATTTTTGTACTGACCGGACATTGTCCAAAGTGGCCAGACAATATCCGGCCAGTACAATTTTCGCCCAATCTTCTTGATTTCGACCATTTTTGTTGAGAGTATAAATAGATCACTGTTGTAGATGTCTTATACACATGAAATACATCTCATAAACCCTGAGCAACAGTGTGCAAGCTCTCTCACATCCATTCTCTAGCAATTAGAGTCAAAACTTGAGAATTCTTGAGTGCTAGTTGAGTTAATTTGGTTCCAAGCCTTCTTGCATTTGCATTGTGTTCATCAAGCTTTGAGATTGATCAAGCAAGGTGCTAGGCTTATTACTCTTGGTGATTGCCGTTACCTAGATGACCCGGGAAGTCCGGCGATCTCTCCATTGACGGTGTGTCGGAGAGGCCCGGCGAGTGGTTGTAAAGGCTTGGAGCTCGCCTATCCGGAGTGGAGAAGGGCTACCTCTAGTGGAATCGAAGCATAAGCTCAAGCGAAGAGCGCTTCAATGAGGATTAGTGAAAATCGGCAAATTTCCGAGACCTCGGGAAAAACTTGATCTCTTCGGTTACCTCTACTACTTGCTTAACTTTCATTGTGATTGAATTGTTGCTAGTAATATTATAGAAATTGCTAAATCTGAATTGAATTGTTTTTCCATACCCTTAGAATATTTTTTTTTGCAATCTTAGGTTGTTAAACCCTAATTTAGAAGAAAATTTTTAAAACCGCCTATTCACCCCCCCTCTAGTCGGCATCCTTCGGTCAACAGGTTACACCATTGTATGCAGTAAGCAGCGGTGCATTAATTTTCTTGTTTCTGGTACGAAGGCCCTCAGCGAGAAGAACAAGGCAATCCAGAGGAGGAACGACGACCCACACCGGCTCAGCTCTCGTGGCTATGCGGGGAAGGAGGAGCAGTGGAAGAAGGGTGAAGACGAGGCGTCGAATTTCATCGACTCCCCTGACCTACCACTCTCCGAGATCCGTGATCAGCGATGCAAGCACTGGTGGCTGGCCAGAGGGACCGTGTCAGCCACGGGGACTGTGGCATTCCCAAACCCCAGGGACGTCGAGGTCGTGCAGCGACTCGTAAGTTGGCTAACTATAATCACTAGTGTGCGCACAAGTTTGTATATATTTCTTCCTCACAATGGAGAGCTTTCAATGGAACAGATCTCTTGCTCGAAGGAGGCGGCCGAGAGATTGTTCAGTCCTCATAGGGAGAACGACATCCTTACCCAGGCTCTAAGGAACAAGGAGCATCCAGGGCGGACGCGAACCGTGGGGGCTGTGTGCCATGGAAGGAAGGCTTCTCGGAGCCCGAGCAAAAGGCGAAGAAGGCTGGCAGCTGGAGGGAAAGGGAAGTGGAGCTATCTCAGAAGATACGGGCAGATGTGACTGATCAATTCGCGGACATGTTCGCTCAAATGAACGAGAAGTATGAACGCCTCAGCCGAGTTGTGCAGTCCAAGGGTTTAGATCCAGTTGCCAAGGTCGACGCTGCCAGGCCGAGTAGTGTCGGCTCGAAGGTTCACGTGGATCCGGTGGACCTGATCGAGGTATTGCAACTCTTGAGCTATATATGCAGTTCGGCTGATGCCACTCCCGTTACGTTAGAATTGTTTCGCTAACCTGTTATAATTGTTGCAAATTGCAGAAGCCGGAGAGCTGTAGCCTATTGATCAACATAGGCGACAAACCTGTTGCGGTTGCAGGAGGAATGGAGCATAGACAGTGGAAGACTTAGGATTTTAGATAAGCTGGGGCCCATGGGATGGCCTTGGTCCTCTGCCGAACCAGACAGCGGGCTCACTGCTTGCGGCCTTGACCTCATTGGAAAAAGTCAGTTATGGTTTCAATTGTTTCTCCAACAATTTCCCCTATTAGTCAAACTTTTTCTAGTGTGTTATATCATTGCAATGTATGATAGTTAACTCAGAAGTTTGCAAACAACTCAACTTCATTCTCATTATCTTGTTTCCAGCATGCAAGTAAATCAGCTCTCCAAGTTTTTCCCACACGAAAGCTCAACATATTAGATACCTCCTAGTCAATGAGATAACACACTAGGTGTTGGTGTTATAGGGAAACCTATGTTATGAAAGTTCTTGTAGAGTATTCATTTACATTTAATTTAGTAAACAAGTAAAAAAAATAGATCCAGATAAACTCACTTAGTACTTTTAATCTTGCGATTGGAGGACAACTTGCTACCCCAAGGAGAACTGCCTTCCTGGTGCACTTTGTACTTTCAGTCTTCCACCATGTGTAAGCTATTGATATGGCTATTTAACTAAAACATTATCCTCTGCAACTGCAAAGAACAAACTATAGAAGTCAGGATTACTATAGAAGTCAGGATTGCTGGTAATGACATATAGCTTAGAAGATTAAGTAGAAAATGGAAAGATAAAAAGGGAACTAGGGCATATAAAGATTAAAGAGTTCGAAATAAACAAACTCAAATTAGCGGCACAGTTATAATAAATTGAGAAGAAATGACCCCACCATGAATCCTTATTGAATTATGGATCTCTTAATTTGTGAGAGTTGTTGATTTTTTATTTTTATTGTAATGCCCATCTTTGCAACTACTAATTGAGAACGCCACACAGAATTCCATGGTAATACACAACAACAATATCACTCTGAACCAAAGAATCCAACATTTCCAATTTTGTACTTCTGTTATACTAGATTCTCTTCCCCAACCCCAAATTCAATTCCAACTTCCTAAGAACTCAGCTTCATCTCATCTTTATACATAGCAAATCAGATGGTTGACACCAATACTTTCCCATCTTATATTTTCATATTGAAATGCCACTAAATCTTTAGTTCCCTTTTTATAATTCCATTTGGCATTTATTCTTTATGAGCGACCTTGTCAGCATCAACAATTCTAACTTGTATAGTCTTATTAGTAAATTACATTGTCCTCTCATCTCCAACTTGACCATTCCAAGAGAAGTAGCATTCTCATGCAAATTTCGTCATCATGGCTAACCAAGACTAAATAGAAACAGACAGAAAATGGGGGAAAGTGTAGAGAGGAGAGCTCACCGCATAGACCCTTGGATGTAGGTGTGGTGGAGCAAGAGCTGGAGCATTCAGATCATAGAACAGCCATTTGGGGCTAGTGTTTGGGGTATTGCTGGTTGCGGGCACATGACAAAGGGCCTTGGCGAGGGATCGTGGCTGGCGGCCCAGTGCGGCAGAGGGGTTAGCGAGGCCCCGGTGCAGCACAGAGGCAGAGGGAGGCGAGGGTCAGTGCTCGACGTGGTAGAGCTCTGGTGGTTGTAGTCCCCATGATCTGGAGTTGCCTCCAATTTGTGAGAATAATACAAGTAAGAGTATTATTATTGATCAAATTTCTTTAAGAAATTATCTCTTGGATGCTAATTGTTTTTCTTAAGAGTCTTGAATACATTAGTGTAGATAGTACATGTATATTATTTTTCTTAAGAGTCTTTGATGGAAAAAAATAGACATTTTAGATGATGCTCAAATGAGAAATTGAAATACCAATTTATCTCAATTGCACCTCAGAATATGATCTCAAGCATTTTTTTTATCATATGGTTTGTAAGAGAAGAAACAGAACTTGTGCATTACCTATAGTAATGCAGAGAATGTGTGTCCCACTACAGTTGGGTTTAGCTCCAACATCTCAATCATTATTTTAGTTTTCTCGATCAAATTTGGAGAGAATAATAGATAATAGAGTAATTTATAAATACCCAAGTAGTGCATACATTTATTAATTGAGATTACACCTAAATGAAAAGTCCTACTTAACTGCTCACTAAGCAAGTTTTTTGAATTGGTTTTTGGTAATGCCACGACACTGGTTTTGTTGACATGTTCATTCATGCATCAAGTGACATAGTTTTCCTTTGCATAAAGTTGTTTAAGGAAAACATGTCCCAATATGAAAATAAAGTCTAGGATGAGTAAGATAAGCAAATATAAGATTTTATAAGTTTAAACTTTTTCTTTTTCAGTTGATTTTGGAGTATTGAAAAGCTTCAAAAATTAAAATTGAAATATTTTCCCTATGCCTAATATAATTTCTTAACATAACTAAGCCTCTATTGACACTAGGTAAACTCAACTTAGTTTTTGAACAACCAAATAAAGTCATTTTTATCTATACCCTATTGGTGAATCTACTTTGCTAGATTCATTGTGATCTGATTTGTCAAAATAGTTGTTTTCTCAATTCATTTGAATTTATTTCACTGCTGTAAAAATTCTGGTAACATCTATTTGCTTGTACTTATGCTAGGATTTCTTTGGCAAAACAGCATTTCTGACGGTGTCTAGACAACTCAATGGTGAAACATATGCTTCAGCTCTATTTGATGTAATCTTTCATTTGCCAAGATTCATTCTAAATATTTAACCCTATTGTGTTTATCTATAACCACTGATCTTGTCATTTTCTTACATTCACATCTTTTCTCCAGGTCTACACATTTGGTCCCATGTTTAGGGCTGAAAATTCAAATACTTCAAGACATTTGGCTAAATTTTGGGTACTGAAACATTCTTTTACACTTGTTTTTGAGAATCCTACACTTTAAAGTACTGAATTTGCAGCCATTTTTTGGCTTCCTATCCTGGTGAAGATGATCAAACCTAAACTTGCCTTTGATAATATAAATGATGACATGGCATGTGCAACTGCCTATCTCCAATATGTAGTAGGTTCCCTCTTCTATCAAAGTTTGCTTTATACTCAGTCTTATGTTTAGTTCTTTCTTTAGTACAATCTGGTTTTAGAAATATTTGAAATGTGTTACATCTGATTTGATAATTTTTGAGCAGATGTGTGGACATTTTATGTCTTAATGATGCTAGAATTGCTTTATTTCATGCAGGAAAAGTATATTCTAAGGAACTGCAAAGAAGATATGGATTTCTTCAATACGTGGATTGAGAAAGAGATTATAGATCGGTTTAATGTATACCTCTTGTTTCAGCTTTCTTGCTTCTAGTTTTGCATCTCTGATGGTGTGTAGGGCTTTTTTTTGACTCAGTTGCCATTGTTTTGCTTAGAGGCATGATGAAAAATTTTTATGCTTGCTCCTATGATGCAGTGGAGAAAAACTTTATTCACTTATCATATTCAGTTTCTATTGAGCTATTTCTTGGGTCCAAGAAGAAATTGGAGTTTCTAGTAATGAACAAGTTTTATTAATAAATTTACCATTTTCTCAAATAATATAATAAATTTATCATATTCAGACTTTCATTTCTAGTCTTAATGAAAATTAAAGTAAATACTTTTGCAAAATGGAAACTGGATGCAAGTTTTATTAATAATTTTGTCATTTTCTCCCTAATATGATTTATCTGATGTCTCTTAATTTGACTTTTATTTCTAGTCTTGATGAAAATTGTAGTAAATATTTTTGCTAAATAGAAGATGGGAAAGGAAGGAACTGATGGTTAGATAAAATGGGAGGTCTTGTATGATTAGTTTTTTAGTTCCACAAGTGAAATGGGAGTTGGATCTTCAAAGTGAGCGTGAAAGATATATCATAGAAGTTGCTTTTGGTGGGCGCCCTGTAATAATTAGAGACTATCCAAAGGTTTGTACAGTATGTGTAGGATCAAGGATGTCGACTAGAGGGGGGTGAATAGGAGGCTTTTAAAAACTTCAATTTAAAACAAATATTTGCAAATAAAGAAATCAAGAACAAATAATAATATGAGAAAGAGGAAGAAAGAACAACACAATGATTTTTACCGAGATCTCGGAGACTCGCCCAGTCTCCCCTAATCCTCGTTGAAGCACTCAAATAAATTGAGTCTTGCTCCAATATCCACAAAGGATATTATCCACTAATGATTGCTCCTTGTCCACTCCGGAAAGGCGAGCACCGATGCCTTGTACAAATGCGCCGAGTCTCTCCGACAATCTCTGAAATGGAGAGATCTACGGCCACGCCACCAAACCGTCTAGGTGAGGGCACTCACCAAGAGTAACAGGCAGCAAGGTCTTCTCTAGACCTTCAAACAATCACCAAGAAACTAATAGGATGCAAATGATGCGAACAGAAAGCACTCGGTGGATCTGCAAAACACTCGACTTGATCAAAAGATCAAGATTTTGTATAAGAAACTAAAACTCAAGAATGTGTATGAGAGGAGACTGCTTATTGTATAAAATACGAGCTCAAAGCCTCTATTTATAGCCTCAAGGATCAAAAGAACCATTGGAGCTAGGGCTGAAAATCAGCAACTCAAACTGACAGTCAGTTCACCTAACTGACAGTCAGTTACATACACAACGGCTGACAAAATTTACGGATAAAAAATAGCTAGTCATTTGTGGTCGAATAAGGAAACTGAAACCCCAAACTGACAGTCAGTTATGCAAACTGACAGTCAGTTCGACCAAAACATCGACCAGTTAGCATAGAAACTCAAATAAAACCAGCTGAGGTCGAAATGCAAACTAACAGTCAGCATGGGCATACTGACAGTCAGTTTAGTACAAAAAATTTTGGCCCAAAAACACTCTCTAGACAATTGTCAGTTAACACAAACTGACATTCAAACTGATAATCAGCATGAACAAAAATAGCTATAACTTTAAACCCAGAAATCCAAATCAAGTGTTTAATAGTTCGTTTGAAAGATAATTTAAAGGGATACATTTTTTTTAACAGAAGAATAATCCAGATCTGCCTATATCTTTCTGAAAATTGTAAAAACTCTTCTGCTATGAAAAACTCAATTGAAAAACCAAATAACTGATAGTCAGTTAAAAACATCCATAACTTTTGATCCAGAAATCAGATTTAAGTGTTTGATAGCTTGTTTGAAATATAGTTAAAAGGGCTATCTTTTTGTCAATAGAAGAAAAATCCAGATCTTCCTAGATCTTTCTAGAAAAAGTAAAAACTCTTCTACTGTCAAAAACTCAACTAAAAATCCAAATCTTTCAAAACCAAAATCAAATCAAATCCAACCAAAATGATGCAATGCAATGACCTAAGTTTCTCAGTTCATGTTGGAAATGTAGAGAGGACTTTACAACCCCTCTTTATAGTACGGTTAAATCTAAAAAAAAAATCCTTAACCGATCAAACTCCAAACACCGAGATCGGTAAAATAAATATGCATTTTACGTTAAGTACGTCTTTTGCTGCTTCATTCTTGGCGACTTTGCGCTTGCGACCATGGCTCGCGACTTTGTGCTTGCGACTTGCAGATCCGAACGGCTTTCTTCTTGCCAACCTTGTGCTTGCAACTTTGGGTAATACTGCGACCTTAGGTGAAATAGGTCTCTGCATACAGATAGCTCAAAGACATGATTAGATAAAAACACTTAATGTCATCAATAATCAAAATCAACAATAATAGGGGCCTAGATGCAACAGTATGTTTCTCAGTGTTACCTGATCAGACAACAAAGAATCATCATATCTTAAACTTCCTGCAATATTGTAGGAAACTAAAGCTTTTTATATGCGACAAAATGACAATGGGAAGATAGTTTGGAATGGATCTGTTGGTTCCTATGGTAAGTACATAAATAAAATCTGGAGCTCCACATCATATGCAAAAATATCTTGATACATGAATGAATGAAGAAAAAGGCAGAGAGGCTTTTAGCTCTAGTTATGCCAATAGAATTTTCTTTTTTCTGTTGAACTTCAGGTTGGTGAGCTCATTGTAGGAAACCAAAGGGAAGACGCCTTGATTACCTTGAAGCCCGGCTAGATGAATTAAATCTTAATAAAGATAGCTACTGGTGGTATTTAGATCTACGGTGATTTGGACCAGGTTAAATGCCTAAACCATGCAATATTGAAAATAAGTTGGCCAATGTGATCTTAGTTTTTGTTAAATGCCTAAACCATGGAAATATTAAAAATAAGTTGGCTGATGTGATCTTAGTTTTTATTATAGATCCCAAATTAATTTTCTTGTGCTACATCTAACTCTGACATGGTTTTTAATCCTGTCATGAAAAATTTCCACTTTTATAGTTTTCAGTTCCTCATGCTGGTTTGGGTCTTGGATTCAAACGACTTGTACAGATTGCAACTGGAATAGACAACATAAGGGACGCCATTCCATTTCCGCGGGTTCCCGTCTCTGCAGAGTTTTAGCACTCTGTGTTTCCATATATATTATTTACAAGCATTCTTGATTGAGAAAATCATATGTGAACTTTTCATTGTACAAAGTTTAGCTAATCCCTTGCTAATCTGGTGCAAAGAAAAATTGTGGCAAGTTTTCATTGTTCATGTAACTTATACCAATGATATGAGCAATATTGTAGCCATTTTCATCTGCTGTAATTAAGTCAAGAATAATTTTTTATGTATATTACTATGCAATGAACATGACATTTTGGCTGTAGAATTGATATTTTGGACTTGTATGGGATAAGATAGTTGCTTAATGAATGAATATAGCACTTGGTCCAGGTTCCTGCTGAAGTCTGAATTTTGGTTGAATTCTATCATTTATCCTTTGTTTGATTATTTTATTGTAACATGTGATGTGATTTGTGTTAGGATAGTGTGTATATTATAGTTTTAGTTGTTATATTGTTGCGTAATTACTGAGTAAAATATATATTTAAAATTAATTATTGACACAATTCATAGTGGTACATTTACTACAAATAATTCACATATTCAAATTTGAATGTCTAAATTCTCAAGGACGGATCATTTGCTAATAATTTATTTTAAATAGTTGTACAGCTTGTGCAGGACCCTCATTTGAGGAATCCGGTGGCAACCGCCCAGGTGGGTTGCACTCAGAATAATACATTGCAAGCTCACAACAACAAGACGCATTATATAATAATGCAAATAATTAAAACAAGTGCTGATCACATGGACCAACATCACAATAACATAGCGCCAAAATGACGCAAATTAGTGTTGATACAAAATCAAGGAGTTTTCTTTGACACGAAGGTCGGCACAAAATGAAACAACAACAACAAGCAAAAGGGCTTCAATGATCTTCATCTTCAACTGCAGCGGTATTGCATGAGCTTCCTCCACATCGGACTCAACTTGGTAAGTGACCCTCTAGTAAGCTGGATCTTCGAGGATGATTTCTTCTTCTTCCATATTGGGTTCAAGACTGTAGAACTCGGGATCAATGAATCCTTCATCTAAATTTTGTTTGCAAAAGTAAGGGTGAGCACATTGTCCACATAGTGCTCAACAAGTCTCAAATAAGAATGCAGGTATATAGATGAGGGGGATTTCCAAAAGATGGGCTCTTTGGTTCATAGATAAGGATAGAATAGTTTTTCAATCTAAGTTTTGAGGAAAAGGTTTTGCTTTCAAAAAGCGAGGTTTTTAAAGTCCTAAACTAGATTTTCAGAAGATGTTATGCGTGGCGGTCTTCCATGAGTCACCACTTTAATCAATATTATGAAAAACTTTTCCAAAAACTACTTGTGCTGCATCGACGTGGATAGAATCCACCGCACGCAGACTCCATGACCTAGGAGCTCAGAGTATCCAATACTTTTTATAACTTTGCAAAGGTGTACCACTTTAATCCACCGATCACTCAGCTTTCAAGTCGGTACCTCTCCATGCGACTTTTACGCATGTCACAAGGCCGAGATCACACAACAGTTTACAATCCTAGCATTAACAATTCCCTACCCGGTAAATAGACATTCCAGTCCTTATTACCGTTGTGAGTACTCCCCACAGCCAATTCTTCCTAGTCTTGGCCTATGGTCCCGCAAGACACATAGCCTATGGATTCAGCTGCGCACGACTCGGAATCCTGGTGTAGGGCGTCTTCCTTCAATATGCCTGATTCACTCATTAGCTCACAACACTCATGGCCCTCTGTGGCCCACCAGTTTCCTCTCGAGAAACCGGACCGACAACCATTGCAGGGAAAAGCTAATACCGAGAAAGTTACTATGTTGCGCCCGTCCCATACCGGGAAAGTGGTTAGTACGTTTTTCATGCCGCATAGAAGTACAACACAAGATTCTTGTCCTTATGAATCTTTAGTGACGATTCTTTCACATTCCCAATGTGCACACAGCACCAACCAATCAAACCATCCTCACTATCGATTCCAATCACATTTCCTTTCACAAAAGGGTTTTGAACATATTTTTCACACATGTGACCATTTTGCACTTAACACATAATTTTAAGCATAAGCATAGCCTAAGCATGATATCCTAGGGTGACAAGGGTGCATAGAAAATATGACATGAGGGGCTTCACAAAGATTTAGATCATATCTACTCACATTCTTTCAACATAGCATTTAATTTGAACATAAAGCATGCGTATACTTTAAAACAGAAATTAGTCTAGTTTACTCAAAATACTGGGGGAGACATGATCAAGGTTAGAGACTTGCCTTACAGTGTGGGGTCTGACGGCTCTAAGGGTTCTCCGAAGTCTTCTGTTGACTCTTCTGCTTCTTACTCTATTCTCGCACACAAACAACGAGACAATTCAACACATCGCACTACAGAAACATACAGAAAATAGTTTCTATAGGAAATAATAAGTAAAATATAACATGCATGCAGGGAAATGATCTAGACAAAGATACTTGAGCGTTGCTCGAAGAGATGGGTTTAAAAAGGGTCGAACGTCGAAGGGTCGACATTCGATTCACGGCTAGACGTGGCCTTAGGTCTGCTTTAGGTGAGTTTTCTGAAGATGTAGCAGTAGAGTAAATTGTAGAACATGGCTCCAGGAATCTAGTGGACAAAGTGGCACTTCATTTGTTCAACCAGAAGGGGTCAAACAGGGCTAATGCCAGTGGCTGACATGCACTGACACTGAGTTGACATTGTCAAAAGCTAGGGCAAAGCAGTAGATTTGGTTCTGGACTTCAAATGCTTTGCCAACTATGTCTGGGAGGTAGGCAAGAGAAACAGGAACACGATGGTGTGGTTTCAAGGGTTGTGGTGGCCGGACGGCGATGAACGGCGGTGATGAACTGCGGTGGCGACACGGCACAGATACAGGTTCTGGACCAAACTTGGCAAGGCTATAACTTTCAATCTGGGCAGATCCAGAGATCAGGCTAGTGGAGGATAATGCTCAGGAGATCGAGGCGAGCATATAATACAAGATGGCATCAGCTAGAACAGCCGGGAACAGATCTCCGGTGATCGGTGCCAGAGAAGACCACACTGGAATTGGGCGTTTCTGCCACAATGCTTCAGGGGTTAATTGCTCACGGTGAGAGCAATAAAGGGGTAAAGGGAAGCTACTGGTGAAGTTAATTTAGCTGGGGAATAGGTGGTGCGGCCTGGTGACGGGAGCCGGTCGTCGGTAGCGCGCGAAAAAGAGGAAAGCTACACAGCGAGCTTCAATTTGAAAACTAAGATCATAGGCTTGCTGGAGGTGCCCTACTGGTCAAGATACTCCACTACAAGAAGGATCAATTCGGGCTAAAACGGTGGCATTGCCGAAACAGGGCAAAAGGGGAAATCCGGCGACAGGGTCTGCCGGGATGCGATTAAATGCTATAGCATAGAGAGGTAGATGAGAGGGACTCACAGGTCTGATCAATTTGAGGATTGGCGCAACAGGCTGAGCTGGCACCGAGCTCCCTCTCACTGGCTCGTCGGAGATGAAGAAGAAATGCGAAGAGACTGGGACTTAGCGGCTGGTGGTGGTGTGAAGAAGCTCTGGGCAAGGGGGTGGGTTTATATAGGCAGTGGCTGGGGGCTTCGAGACTTGAAGTGAATCGAGTAGGATACGACGTGACTGGCAACAGTGGTGGGATCGAGACGACATTGGGACGCCGCAGCAGTTGGATTGCCTCGAGAGTTGCAGTGGCTGAAGTGACCGAGCGAGGTGGTGACAACGGTGAAGACACGGCGGCCTCGAGAACAGGCAAGCATGCACTGGCGATGGTAGTGACGCAGCGACTGGGGGCTCCGGCATGGCTGTGACGTGGCGGAAAAGTTCTATCACAGCAGCAGCAGGCGATGGCGCAGCTGCGCACGCGCAAGGGAAAAATCGACGTGCTGGTGCTGCTACAGTAGCTCCACGGTGGCCAACCAATGCGCACACGTGGTGGCAAGTCTATGGCAAAGCTAGCGACGGTGGGGCCTCACCAGTGGCGGGGAATCACGGCGAAACGGCACTGGTCGCGGTCGAAACAGCTGCTGGCTTGGTCGTGGTCGAATGTCCTGGTCGAAAAGCACAGGGCTTGGTCGAAACAGCAGGCTGAACTGAAATGCAAGAATTTGTTTTGGATTTGGACCTGATTGCAAATTCTAAGATTTGGAGAGTTTAAATCAGAACTGATTCACAGATCTGCATAACTTTATTCCACAAACATTTTGGCCAAGGAAAAAGATAAAATTTAGATCGTTTGAATAGATTTTGGATAAAACGAAAACAGGGCAATTTAGGGTATTTAGGGTTTGGATTTTGTCAAGGCCGAAATCTGGGCTCTGGGATGAGATTTTGGGATTTTTTCTGAAGAGGATTTTGTTCAGAATAGCAATTGGGAGATATTCCCTAAATCAAATCAAGATTTGGGGCTGATTTGGGGCTTTTAGCCCTTTCAGGCTTCTGGGAAAATAAAAAAAGGATCAATCTGAAATACTTTTGGACTAAAATGCGAAAATGGCTTAAACAGTGGAGCTTAACTGCCAACTTTTTAAACTAAGGTAGTGGCATACCTTGGGTCAAAATTCTAAGATAAGAGATCAAAAATGGGGTCGAGACATCCGAGAATTCAATGAAGATATGCTGACTGGCATGCTAAGAGAGCAAAAACTGGGATGTTACATTTTGGAATCATATATTATAAGTGGACATTCAAACTTTCCAAGCAACCTACAGTTGGGATACTCTTTTCCATTGGACCTAGAGCTAGAAAAAATATTTCAAATAGTTGTACAGCTTGGAATAACATATTACAAGTGGACATACAGGTGGGAAAAGTTTAAACTTTTTAAGTGACCTACAGTTTGGAATACTCTTTTCCATTGGACCTACAGCTAAAAAAAAATTACAGCTGGAAAAACTTTTCGCAGCACCTTTTTCTCAGCGGTAGCAAATCTTATTCCCTCAGCTAAAGTGATGCCAATGCTAGTTTTTACCAACTGCTCTACTGCTATCATTGAAGTGCTATCTTATAGTGATTTGACATAATTATATTTAAATAATAGAGCACCCATTATGCCACATAGTTAGAGCACTTGGCAACATTAGTTTTAACATGTACTTGCAATTGTTTTAAAGATTGTGTGACATGCTTTTCGAAAGCCCCATATTTTCCCATGTTACTACTTGATGGTTTATAGCTAATCTTTTATGGTTACACATAGGATCAAATTTTCAACCATTGAAGAGGAAAATAGTCTTATTGATGAAAGATCGCTCTACGTAATTTAGCCAAAACAATGAAATACATTCAATAGTTACAAATGAAGTTAAATTGGAACCAAATAAGAGCTAAAATGCACTTAATTTCCAAATTTTCACAATGAAAACAACCTCAAATGGGAAAAATTTGAACTTGAATGTTGTAGATGATTGATTTTGATACATAGATCATTTCAATTCGAGTTCGTATGTAAAAGTTATAGTGTTTGGAAGATTGAAAGCACAATGCAAACTAGGATTGAGTAGAATTGGATTTGAGTCACAATTCTACCCAATTATATGACTTGGATAGAGATTCGGTCATGATCCTACCTGATTTTGATCCAGCATGCGACTTGGTTCATTTTGATCTGGTAGAGTCGTAGAATCATACGATTCTACAACTAGAGTTGCAATTTTGACTACTTTGCATGGGATAAACTATGTAGGAGTAGAACCAAAAATAGAGTGTGTGCGTGTGGGGGGGGGGTGTGGTGGTGCAAGTAAGCTAGTGTAGTGTAGATCTATTTTATGAGGGAGACAAATGATAAGTGCTTAAGTGGTATTAATTTTGCCCTAGGTTAGTAGGTTTTTCGTGTTGAGAATTTATTCGACACGTCATTTTATGTGACTTTTTGTAATATTTTTACAATTCTCTTTCACGAGTTTATTCGTCATGTTTCAGAGAATAAACGTGCCAAATTTGGAAGCATTTAGACTTCGTTTGGATAGGAAAAGAAGCGAATGAATTCAAACAAAATACACAAGAAAATAGAGTTGAAATTGACTCCAGGAATCTCCCACTTGCAAGGCACCAAGTGCCCCAGTCTGGTCCCTACATGTGTGCCCAAAGGCCCAATTGGGTCCTAGTTAGGTCCTGTCAATGATTGGAACCCGAGAGTCCTCCTGTCAAACTTATGTAAAATTGAGATGGGTTATGAAGGGAGCCAATCAGACAAGTACCAAGGTATTCAAGGTATCTACGAATCTAAGACACGGGAATTTATCTAAGTTCGGGCCCTCGTAGCTAAGTAATGACCCTACTCCTGTGTATTTATCTATGTGAAAAAAGGGATAACAGAAAGAGTGTTACAAAGAGAATGCAATGTCTATTCCTATTAGGCTATGTCTAATCTTCTCTGTTGTTCGTCTCTTCCCTTGATCCTTCTCTTGAAGGCCTTTTTATCCTTGTCGAAGAGATCGTCGGTTGTCCTTCTGAAGACACGCCCCACAACTGCCTCATGGTGGTAGCTACGGGTCATGGGTAAGTGGTGGTTGCCGTAGATCGTGGTTACGTGGCAGTTAAGCAACTTTGACTTGGCGTCGTGGAAACTACCTCACCATCCTAATCTCCTTAGATGGTTATCTTGTCAGGGACTTATGATTATTTCAGGAATATTCATAAGGATCAAGGCATGGTTATGGTGGAAGGTGATCGCGTACCTCTGCGACCATGTATTGATATCAAGCTTTGTTTCTGCGAGAGGGTGTGGTCGTAGGTAGATGTCTCTACGATCATAGTGCCCCCGGATACAGCACAAGACTATAGACTTTACAATAATAAGTGTTTAAGATTTATAGAGTCTCATAGCTAAAATTGCAAGAATTAAATATTATTGATAGGCTATGTCCAGAACACCCTTGGACTACCCGGTATCTCTTTCCTAGACCTTCTACTACCATAGAAAGGTATGTGCGACCATGGAGCATTGTGCATGACCATGGGAAGATATGCGCGACCATGGGTGTCTAAGCACGGTTAACAATCCTCATCAGGACCCAATTGGTTCTCGAGTCCGGGTCGTAGTCAGATCCCGTCTGGGTCCCAAGTCCTTGAGCACTTGTCTGGCTGGGTCCTTACTCGGGTCCCATCCTAGATCTTGCGTTTTGGAGATCGATTTGGTGTCATTTTTGAATTATTCTTTTTAAGGAGTTGTAATAATATTAATTTATGATTTTTGTGTATAAATAGAGAGGCTTATGGCTTAGATTTCATCCACAATCCACGGAACTTCAGATCCAGTTAGGTTTAGTTTAGCCCCCCTCTCTATTTAGTTCTAGTTTTCGCATTTGTAAGTCGGCGTGGACGGCAGACTCTATCATTGAATGCAATTAAGTGAGTTTTTATTTAATTCTTGTTATTTCTATATTTTTATGTTTTTTTGTGAGTAATTCTCTTCTATGTTAGGGATGACCTAATTTGGAAGGTGTAATTCTTTCTTGGTCCTTATTTCAAGTTTTGCAACTTAGTTTCTCGTGTTTTCTTCCTCTAAACCCTAAATTCTCGCCCTGGCAACAGACGTAATAGTTGAGTCTAAGAAAGAATTTAGGGGAATTCTAGAGTTCTTTCGCGCCTTGACACAAGACTCTGAACAAGAGAGAAACTCTCGCCAAACTTAACCGTAGAAGCAATCCTTTGACCATTGTACCGGTGACCATATCGGCAACTTAATCTGTCTTGGAAAATACTTGAAATTGACTCGCAACTCTCATGCCTTGATTAGAATTACGTTCAATGGTTATGGAATTCCCGAAACCCTAGGTTTTCTCCCTCGATTTTAAAACCCTAATTTTCATACTTGCTATTTTACTGCTTTTAACGCTAGATTGATAGCTTTTAGTGGTAGATTTAGTTGTAGCTTTTAAAAACCAACTCTCGCCCTGATTTAGTTGGCAAATTCTTAATGTGAACGATGAATACGCTTGTTCCTCATGAATTCGACTCTCAAGTGCTCAACATTCAACCATTCACTTGCGGTTATTACTAAACGTGTCCCTCTCGAGCATGTCAGCAAAGAGTATTGGTGATAATCTCAATAAATTTCAAGGACTCATATGAAAATTTTAGCATTATAGTGCACACCCAACCCTAGTATGTGCCTCTAAAATTAGAGACACAAACTAATTTAATTAAAATTTCATCCTCACTTAGAGTAAAATAGTCAAGTCAGAGTTAGTGATGTTGGTTACTAATGAATTACACACACATCCAATAAATCCTAAACTCCCAATATAAGACCAAACATCTCAGCACCACACATAAGCCATCTCAACTGGGTGGGTTATCACACCTATTTCTACACAATTATCAAGGGACCCAATTTCGCAAATTGCACCTTTTAATAGTAGAATTTGATTTGGTTTAATTTGGGTATTGGTTGGTATTTGACGAATAGATGGATAGCTTGCCTTGGTCGAGATAGATATAGAACTATAGTCTTGTTAATATTAGAACCTAAACACAACAAGTCCAACAATTTTCTGCCTAAAACATATACCAACACTCCAAGTTTGCAACCCTAACTCTACTTTTGATGGTGGCAGTGATTTCAAAAACTCAAAACATCAAAAAAATTTGAGAGTTCTAAAATTCTATTTGAAAGGAAAGTGTGTGTAAAATGGGAAAGACTTCATGTACTTGAAAAATTCCCACCAGCTCTTTGCAAAAAATTAATCCACACCCTTCATTATTCCTTACATTCATAGCTATCTTTGGTCTATACTAACCTACCTTTGATATGCACTAGCTAATCTATTTTTGTAAAGATATTGTAACAACTTTTTTTTTTGGTAGCATTGCTCATGTAAAGTTTGTTTTGGACAGATTAAACCTCTTTCTTCTCTACATGAGAAAGGCTTTCTATAGTTTGTTCAAAAAGAATTCTAAGGTGTTGTTTGGAACTATGGCTTTAAATCCTAAACTACTTGTGTTACCAAAATAGAAGTTTTACTGAAATATTTGCGAAACACGCAACACATACTAGGATCCTGCACAGTCATACTCAACTTGGAACAAGATCCTTCAAAAGTCCTAGTCTTCAACACTACCTCCATTTAGCTCAGGATCAATACAAAACTACTAATGATCATTGAAGTCTTCTCCCGTTAAATCTAGATTTTACAGCAAGTGAGTAGTAGGTACTCAACAAGCCATATCATACATAAATGCAATTATATAGATGATAGATTGGTCAATGGAGTAAGTAATAAGTTTTGACAACATTCAACCTTGCAAAATGTACATAGACATAGATGAATCATTTGGATAAGCACTCAAAAGCAGTCCTTTAAAAACATTATCAATAGCAAGTCATAATGAAGGGGGGGGGATCCCATGATGGTTATCAACAGTCAACTAGTTACCAGTTTAATCAAAATTGACAATACTACTTGTGTTGTTCAACATGGATAAAACCCACTACGACAGACCCCAAAGACTTGGGGACACAGTACTCGAGTACGTCTAACTTTGTAGAGAGGTACTACTTTTCCCATAAGATTTCTCAACCTATTACTGTCAGGCCATATACATACAACAATTCTGTAAGCCATTGAGTTGAAGATAACATGCTTTCACCCTATCTCATAACAACTTTGCTTTGCTCAGTAAAAGGACTACCACATAGGTAACTGCCACCACTTAAGCATATTCTAATACCGCTATGGTGGGATCTTCCCCACCGCTATTTCTCTTCCTATTACGGGGTCAACAATAAAATGGGCACACTTGTGCTACCTCATTTACATACATACCATTGTCATCCATGTAGAGCTAAGTTAATCATTTGACAAGGATACTAGATCATGTGTGTCCCATACCAAACTTGTGGTTAATACATATTTCATGCAACTAGAAGTATAACACAATTATTTAGTCTAGGTGAGGGGTTTATCTCATCATCCCAATATGCATCAAGTGCCCACTAGCTTTCTCACCTTCACCATCAACATCTTTATCCAAAATTAACCAAAGTATTTCCAAATCCTTTCACAAAGTAAGCATTTCATCCATATCAACCCATGATTTAACATAGAGGCATAACAGAAGAATTTTAACACAATACTCCCATACTAATGAATCTAGGGTGACATGGCATATGATTCACACATCAAGGAAGGCGATTTCAAGCATAGACATTAACTACGTGTGTTAATTCCAAACTATTTGTTAACAACATAATCATGCCTGATAGTTTCGAAATTGCAAATTAACTAGGGTTTCCAAAATAGTAGGTTCAATATGGTCAAAGGTTTGTGACTTGCCTACTAAGTTGAGTACATAATCCTCAAAGGCTGGATCGACTGCTTGCTCTTCAAAGCTACTTTGATCGGCACCTAAATCAAATTGGCTAAATGCTAGTCTGTCAATCAAGCAAAAATTAAGTATATACTATATAAATATATATAACTATGCATGCATGCTTGAAGGGTTGCACAAGAATGAATGGCCTGATCAGAAGGGTCCTCGGGCTTCGACATGATTCAAAAAGACGAATAAAAACCTCTAGAACTCAGGGAACAAGATCAAACGACAAACCTAGATTCGGGATAACAAATATACAAAATGACATAGTTTGGAACTGGTTTGGCACGAATTAGACGCACAGTTGACACTTAGGAAAGTGGTGGCTGCTTTTGGACATAACCATGGGTGAGTTAGCTATTGGTTCGGCCAGCGACTAGCTGGATCTAGCTCCAGTGAGCTCTGGCGGTTGGCAGGGGGCAACAAGGGCGGTGGTGGCTAGGACCGGTGATTAGAACAAGGTGACGATAACAACGGTGATGGTGATATATGGTTGGAGGTGCTCGACGTCGACAAAACATGGCAAGGAATAGGCCAATGTGAGTCAGCTTGCAAGTGATGGCGACAATGACCGGCAGAATCTCCAAGACAGTGTAGACTATATGACATGGTCAATGGCGACCACGTAAGCAACAAACTGCGGTGATTGGCAACGATGACCAAGACGAAGACACATAATGAATTGCGTCGGTGAACAACACAACAACGACGACGATAACACTGTCGATGGGTTCGACAGCAAATCCAATGCAGGGCTGACAGGATGGTGACGATGACTACAGCGACAACGGCGCCGAGGTGGTTGGCAGCGATGCAACCTCGCTGAATAGAGGAAATGGTGGTTTTCATCAGTGCTGGAGCAATCGGGACAGCAAGATGACTAGCGACAAGATTGAGGAGGTTGGGGGTGATGGCTAGAATGTAAAATCAACGGTGGTTGGTGCGACAATGAGCCTGAGGTTGCTAGCAACAGTGGTGCTGTGGCATGTAGAGCACGCGCATGGTGGTCTCTAGCAAGAGATCACCAGAGGCGATGATGGTGATAAGCATTAATTCTATATATATTAAACCTTGAATTAGAGTCTGTTTCAATTTCTTAATTGTCCAAAACTCATAAATTATCATGTTCTATTCTCTTATTGGATAAAATTACTGTCGTACAATGTTTCTTATTTGTTTCAGGACAAAATATGATGATTTGGAAGAATTCAAGTCAAATACACGAAAAAAATGGGGTTGAAACTGACTCCACGAAGCCACCACAAGCAAGGTTCCAGAGCTTATGTCAAGTCTTTACTTATGTGCCTCAAAAGGTATTAGGGTCTAGGTCGAGTCCCCGCTCATATGTCCCAAAAGACACTGGGGCCTAGGTTGAGTCTCTACTCATGTGTCCTAAAAAGTACTATGGCTCAGGTCGGATCCCTTCCCCAAGTGCCCAGATGGGTCCTGTATGTGTGCCCCAAGTGCCTAGTCGGGCTCTAGTTCAGCTCCCTGCGTATGTGCGCCAAGTGCTCTAGTGCCCAATCTTGACTCTAGTACTCTATTTAGCTCCCTGCACATGTGCGCTAAGTGCGGCGATATGAGATGAAGTTGCCTAGTACGGGTGATGGTGTGAGGACGCTCTAGCAATAATCTCGGCAAGGTGGCATAGTAAAGATGTTGAGGAGAGGACATTAAATCTTAGGGGCTTGCTCCTGTGGGCGGCAATGCCCCACCGGCGTTTTGACAACAATGATTGCCTACAACAGAGAAGTGAAGAGGGCATTGAAAACTTGCCGCGCAGGAATGTGGCACTACCGCGACTGAAGTGTAGTTAGAGGTTGCTGCTAGGTGTGTGAGTGTGTGTGTGTGTTGTGCCGAGGAGAAGATGAAGGATTGCTCACGTATTGGGTGTGTGTGCCAAAGCTTGATGGTACAATCTATGTGATGTGCTTCATAGCACAAAAGGATGAAGATGTCTTGCATGTGCTAGGTGGCATCACTAGGGCATTTTGGTAATTTCTCTTATATGCACAAGGGCAAAATAGTGATTTGGCTAGATTGGTTGATTTAGAACAATCATGATTGGAATTTTTGAGGGGTGACACGTTTGACAGTTTGTAATATAGAAATTTTAGAACTTAAAAGGATTTTTTTTTCTAACGGTAGGTATTTTGGAAAAAAAAATGTGTTTTGCTCCAGAGGATTCATTTTCTACCCAACATATTTTTGTAGAAAAAAAAAACATTACTTAATGGCGTAGAGAAAAAATGTTAGTGCTCTGTCAGGAAAACAGCGTTGTCTCTCTTCCATCCTAAATGATGGGAAGTAGTGTTGTGTCTTCCTCACATGTCATATGATTTTTCTGTAGTGTGACCATGTGTTTTTAATTTTCTTAGGATTTAATTTGATGTACCATTCAATTTCAATGTTTTTTAGTTTTGTTTCTCTCATTCCAAATAGATATACATTCCAAAATGAAAAAATTTTGTCATAGGATTCATGTTCTCTCTCTCTCTCTCTCTCTCTCTCTCTCTCTCTCTCTCTCTCTCTATATATATATATATATATATATATATATATATATATATATATATATATATATCCAAACACCATATTATCAATTTTAAAGGATAAAAATAACCTTTCAAATTTGGGGAATTTGTTTATATGCCAATGCTAACTAATCCTACCATAAAGGAAAAAAAATACTTCCTCATGCAAAGTCAAGAACTATACAAATACTATTGCAAAGCAACAAGTCTTTCATCTATGCCTCTCTAGTCCATTTTCTAGCATGGGCTCATTAATATTTAATAAATAGAGAAACCAGTTAGATTCCTTCTAATTCACAACTATACCCTCTCCAAAACCATAACTCCCAAAAATTCCCCACCTCTATCCTCTGACTTGTTACTTCTTAACATCCAATCTGGATGCTAACTAGCCTCCTTCCCTCCAAACATCCAATAGCTCTCATCATCATCCTCTAGCTCCCCACTTCATGTCCTAATTCCTGACCTCTAAAGCTTACTTAATGTTGACTCATTTCTTGCCCTCTCAACATCTTTGACTCCTAACATCTGGCTGACTAGCCTTCACATTAACTTGCTATCCTCCCCTTCTAGATACTTTTGGAGTGGCTTTTGAAAAGGACAAATGCCTTCTATATGTATTTTTTTGAAAGAGAAATATAAATAAAAATGAGTTATTATTTTGGAGTAGTATTTTTTTTAGTTCTAGACTATATGATGGCATCTTTATTACTTGAGTACTTTACAACAGGGCATGTTTAGTTGATGCCCAAATTTACCTAACCAAAATTTGGCAATAACCAAAATGGGTTACAATGAAAACAACTGGTCACAAACCAAATAGGTGTTAATCGCATTAGTTAGCAAATTTTGGTAACCAATCTATACTACTACTCAAAAAAAATAAAGAGGGAGATTGGGAGCCAATATTTTGATGTACATTTTCGTCCCCCAAGTTTTAACCAAGTTTAGCTACAACTAGCTACATCATGCATATGAGCGTTATCATGCCAATGTTTACATGTTAATCAAACACTTTCAAATAAGTGAGTCATGTCTAATTTTTTGCAGGGTCAAACAGGAGCTCACATCCAATTAAGCACAAAAATTTTCCAAATATACTCATTACCTACAAAAATTCCTCCATTAAAGTAGGAAGATTGTCTAAAACATATCCCCGTGAGAATGTAGTATATGATACTCCCTAAGTTGGGTATCAGGAACTAGGGTGTTCCCCACCTTTATTCCTGTCCAATTGACTCATCTCGGGGGCAGGGTTGCCTCATATATGACATGCAGTGCCAATCTCTCCAAATATCTATAAACAAGTATATGTAGTACAATTCTAGATGTATTCCCTACATTCACAACTCAACTAGCAGTCACCTCTCTACAGACCACACATAGTCGCCTCCTAGTAGACCTGTGCAAAAACTAGTTCTACCCAAGTTGTCAAAAGACTCAAGTCTATCTATTCCAGGCGGATGAGTTCTACACAAACCTAGTCTAGTTCATATTGCACTTAAAAGGGCAATCAGACTAGAGTCATGTCGGGCCAAACGCAGTTGAATGTAGTCTTCAGGTCTCAAATTCAAAATCCGACTTAGTCTTATAGACAACAAACTCAGATTCAAATTGGGTTGAGCCGAATTTGCACAAGCCTACCTCCTAACCTCCTCCAGGCAACCCCAACTCCAAGCCGCCAGCTTCCACACCAGCCGTTGCTCACCCTAAAGCCACCTATCTCTATAGTACTTATGTAGATAAATGTGTACTGAATTCTGTTATAAATACTTTGTTGTGGATACTTTTGCCTTAGAATTCTTTTGAAGCAATATATTGCTTTGGTCTAAATACCTTTTGTGTCTTCGTTGTTTTTTTTTTTCCACAATTAAAGTAATGTGTTTATATCAAGTGTTCCTATATCTTTAAGTTTCAGAATTCCATTACATATATTAGCTCTACAATGAAACACAAAGATATAGATACATGAAAAAGTGGTAGATGTTTTGTTACCCATCCCCGCTTTGTCTAGTTGCTATCCCTTAAGCCAGTGCAAATCTAGACTCAAGTCAGACCGCTAAAAATCTTGGTTCCATTTCGACTGAGTGTCTTTTGCTCAAGCATATGCAATTTACACTATTTTAAACAATTAGATTGAAATTAATGTAGATTGAGCCGGGTGAGACCCGGTTTGCTTGTCGGATCTTAAATTCAAAACTAAGTCTGGTATTATGGGCATCAGGCTCATATCGAATTAGGCCGAGGCCGGTTTTGCACAAGTGTACTGTATCACTACATTCAACATTATGTTTTTCTACAATAATACATGGGGTATGTTTGGATGCCCGCATAGATTTGAGTTTGACTCATATGAGTGGGACATATTGAGTAAGAAATAATAATGATATTTGGTTGGTTGAATGGATGATGTAAGTAAAAAATATATAGTGTGAAAAAAATAATACCAAAATTAGGAGTATGTGATATTCCACTTTTATATGCCTTAATAATATTAATTAATCTTAATGGATACTAAAATTCATTAATTCGGGCTTAAACTCATGAGATATTGCCAGGAAGAAATCTTACACCGGTGGTCTCTACTTTTTGCATCTGCCGGCTTGGAGCACCTTCACTTCGCCACATCCCCTTCTCTCTACCATTTTTTTCCCCAAACCCCACAAAACCCAAAAAGCAAAAGACAAGCAAATCTAGGGTTAGGGTTAGGGTTAGGGCTCGTCTCTCGCCATGGCCGGCGCCGGCATCCACCCCTTCCACCAGCAGTGGCCGCCCTCCGCCGCACCGCCTCCCCCCGCCGCCGTCCCTCCCCCTCCCGCCCTCCCCACCGCCGCCGCCCCCGACGCCTCCTCCCGCCTCGGCGCTGACGAGGTACGCACCCAAATCCAACACCCTACGGTCTGGAAACTCCCGACATGACGAAGCTTCTGGAATGTTCTGGAAGGTGCGGACCATCTTCATCACGGGACTCCCTGGGGACGTGAAGGAGCGGGAGCTGCACAATCTCTTGCGGTGGCTCCCGGGCTTCGAGGCCTCCCAGATCAACTTCAAGGGCGAGCAGCCCATGGGCTTCGCGCTCTTCTCTTCCGCGCAGCACGCCATGGCTGCCAAGGCTGCGCTCCAGGTGGGGGCTGGGTTGGTTTGGGTCTCTGGTTTCGGCGTCTTAGGACTTGGATGTGATTTGGTGTTGGTTTTGCAGGATTTGGTTTTTGACACGGAGACCAAATCGGCGCTGCACATTGAGATGGCCAAGAAGAATCTCTTCGTCAAGCGAGGTGCGTTGTGACGGATGTTAGTTTGTTTTCATCAAGAAATTTGTTGATATGGAGGTGCCGAGTTTGTTGACTCGTGGTAATAAAGCCATTAGATAGTGGAAATTCTTCAAGCGTTCTGTACGCTCAAAAATTTGAGAATTCGTGAAGAAATCTTCACTGCGAAATGAAACTATTTGAGTGTTTCAAAGTGCTCGGTAGAGTGGATTCAAAATCTTTATACACATTAAGGTGGAAAATAAGAAAGAATCATTTCATTGAGACAACCACCTAGTTCTTTGTTATGTGTTATCTGACCACTGATCTGATAGGACGCAAGGATAATTTGTCACTGGATTGAGATTTCATACCTTTCATGAATATTGTGTGCAGTAGAGGGAGATTCTTCTCATTAAGGGAGGTGCATTTATCATATGTTTTCTTTTCTTTCCTTTTTTTTTTGCAGCATTTTGTCAATCTATACAAACTACCAATCACTAGGGAAAATGACCAATTATTAGATAAAATTTGTAGTGCGCTGTTGGATTTGGTAGAACATCATTTCCAAATCCAGTCCAATGTTGTGAAAGTATATTCATGTTTCAACCTTTTTCATCATAGTTTCATTTTACCACAACTTTTTCCTAGCACTGTTGATTGGTGGGGACAAAGAACTGCAAATTGGTGAGTTTGTTGATTTATTGTGGGATAATTGAATTTGATAGAACAGCAGTGCAAAAACCTGGCCACAAATCTTTGGTCCTATGCCCATATAGGTGGAAAAAAATAATCATTTCACCTGAGATGTTGCATTTTGTGAGAATTTTAGCTATCTAGTGTTAATATCAGTTTATAGGAAGAAAGTTCTTGTGTCTTTGAGCTTTTTGCACTGAATTTTTCTATGTTGTATAACATTGTTGAGAATTTTCTTGCAAGTTCTAGTCCCATGCACTGAGGGAAAAATAATAATCTTTTTGTCAACATGGTTTGTTCACAGCACTTGCTGTTATCGATACAATATGATGAAATTGATGTGAAGAAAGTAAGAAATGAAAAACAGGGCAAAGCGAATGTGTTAGATTTAGGGTGTGTCTGGCCTAGCTTCAGCAATTTCATCAATGTCATCATTAATTTAGCTTATAAGCCCATAAGCTGAAGCTGAAGCTAGGGCCAAACAGGTGGGAGATTATTGAGCTTAAGCTGAAGCTCCTTTTGTGAGGATTCTCTAAGAAATTCCAATTTGATTGGGCACTGGTCCAAAATTGTTGTGTCTACGTACCAAGTCCAATGAAATTTGAGATCAGAGTTCTATCTGCTGTTACTACTAAAGGAAGGGTTTTTATACCTTCTTTGACTTGATGGAACACCAGTTAGATTTTGATTTAACATAATTTGTGATTGGTAATATTGATATGCTCATTTGGTAAGATGGTACTATTGTTGGCAGCACTCAAAATTATAGCTGATGCTAACTATAGAAAAGATTGCAGTAGCTACCATGGCCCCTTCAATTGTTGTACTGCATTCCTATCTGTATTAAGTTATGTAACAACTGCTTGCACTTTGGAAAACTATATTACTGGAATAATTCTGAAGGAGCAATAATGTATTCTTTCTCAGTTCATGTCATATCTGCAATTGTTGTTTTCTCCCTTTGCTGTATGGTTTGGTCAATGTGATGGTTGATTTATGCATTGACACAACTTATGTTTATTTTAGGCGTCGGAACTGATGCAAATGCTATGGACCAAAGTAAACGCTTACGGACTGGTGGAGATTATACCCCTCCTGCCTATGCTCAACCTCCATTTCATCCACCACCACCAGCTGTTTCTATGTGGGGAACTGCAGGGTAAATTGTTTAATATCTTTGTTGTTTTAGTCAACTGACACTGGATTTTTTTGGGGCCTTATTTAGTGCTTTTTTGGGTACGGTCAGTTATATGGCAGCACCACCACCTTACAATCCTTATGCTAGCTATCCAGTACCCACAGTAGCTATGCCTTCACCTTCTCCTGTGCCAGCTCCAACTGGCTATGCTCCTGTGCAGGTAATTTTGTAATTATGTCGACATGTACACTGAGAATTTTATTCCTATTTTTCATTGGCACTGCCATTTTTAAATGGTGCGATTTCTAGATGTTAACAAAGTATCCTTGGCATTGGTTGGTTGTCAAGTTAGTCTTAAAGACGTGCTGCTGACGTAGCTATGTTTAATGTATGGTGCAACTTTTGCATTAACTTGAGTAATTTGCTTCTTTTCTTGATTATAATTTCACACCTTTTGTGTATATAGCCTTGATTATAGAGAAAGGCTGAATCATGTCATGAGTCCATATGCTTTTATACAATATTCATTTGGGTACATGTACTCTCAATTGTCTATTTGAATTCTGATGCTTCTCATGTTAATTTGAGCCCCTGGACACTCAATTTTTTTGTGTAAGTTCCTTAATTGCTTTTAGTCAAAGGGTCAACACTAAATTCATATTTAATTTATAATGCAACTTTTGTGGTTGTCATGCCATAGTTGTCACTTAACTTTTGACTAATGATAATTCAGTACTGGGGTTTAAACGATGAAATTAACAGTATAAAAACATGGATGAACAATTTTTCAAAGTATACAAACTTTAGTGAAGAAACTGAAGGTACCAGAGTCTAATTAATAATTTCAAAAGTAAAGGAACTTATCTATACTTAAAAAGATATATCCTTTATCCGAACACCTTCTCTTCTCTCCAGAAAATGAAAATGGACTATCAGCTCCTATGTAAAAGAACTAAACTCTGCTGCCTACTGTCT
This sequence comes from Pharus latifolius, assembly GCA_019359835.1. Classification (NCBI taxonomy): domain Eukaryota; kingdom Viridiplantae; phylum Streptophyta; class Magnoliopsida; order Poales; family Poaceae; genus Pharus; species Pharus latifolius. The sequence continues at coordinate 69,027,709 of CM033326.1, read as the reverse complement.
TATTGCTCTTGCACTTTCTGAAAGGGCCTATATATATATGAGAAGTATTCGGTGCGTCTCACCCCTCCAGTATTCATGTACATCTCTGGTCAAAAAACCATGCAAATGGTCATGAAAAATTCGATACAAATTGAAAATGGTGTATATTGGGACAACCAAATAGTCTACAAAATTTCAACTCTAAATTCAAATGTATATTAGGAGAAACAAAAATGACAAATTTCGGTGAATTGTAACTTTCATCTTTTTATTTTCGGATTTATTTTTCAGCAGAATTTGACTTTTTTATTTCTACTTGTTTGATTGAATTTGGACATGAAATTTTGTGAGATGGTAGATTGATTTTATATTTACGCTCTCAAATTTTTGTGGAATTTTTTATGAGTTTTTGAAGTGGGGAGTATGGGAGTATTGAAGAGGAGGGATGCATTGGATATATATATATATATATTGGATACTCCCCATACACACACACACCCCCTCATTTGCATATAGAAAAGTCTAATATACAGTTTAGAATTCTTTCTGCAGGGAAGTGTTTCGAATTAAATTAGAGTAACAAAGTCTCTGTGATTGCACAGAGCTTCATATAAAATTTTACAGAAAAATAATCATTTTCTGTAATATCAAAATATAACTAGTATAATATGGAGTACACTTATATAGTCTGCAAGCTCACTCACTGCTTACATTCATGAGTTCAAGATTTTGGAGATAAGAACCTATTGACAATACCTTTGAATCTTTGATTTACTTTTGCAGAACACAAAGGATAACCCCCCATGCAATACCCTTTTCATCGGTAATCTTGGTGAGACTGTTGTTGAAGAGGAATTGCGGGGTCTCTTCAGTGTGTAAGAATCCTAACTATGAACAAAAAATTAGTCATAGTGGTTTTTGATCTGTCATTTGTTATTGGAAGCATTGCAGGTTTCTCTTTTTTTGGGGTCAGCTATCAATTTGGTTTTGATTGAGAAAATGCTACCTGATCTTTTTTTTTTTTTTTTTTTTTTTTTTTTTGCAATCTGTCTTGCAGGCAACCTGGTTACAAGCAGATGAAAGTGTTGCGCCAGGACAGGAACACCGTATGTTTTATTGAATTTGAGGCGAGTAATTATTGTAGCTGCTCAATTATAATGCAAGCATAGAGCAATCTTTGTTTCCTATCCATAATGTCTCGATATGTGCATCACTCAGGATGTGAATACTGCCACAGCTGTGCACCAGAGTTTGCAGGGTGCTGTTATTCCTAGTTCTGGCCGTGGTGGAATGCGTATTCAATATCCTTTATCAACTGATTTCAGATCTCTTGATCTGCGTTTTATTCCATCGTCATATTAGCATGTCAAAAACATGCTGCCATGGACTTCCAGTTTATTTTTCTCTGTTTTTTGATGTTTATAGTATAAACTTCACTATTCAACTGTATATGATTTATGATTGCCTCTTGGTATCCTTGACTTGTCCAACATTTTCGAAGAACCCCTTTGGGCGAAGGAAGGATTCAGCCGGTGGTCTTGCAAGCACACTGAATGGAGCTGCCAATTAGTACCGAGGGGATGTATTTTGAACTTTAGCATGCCATCATGGATTTCATGCTACTGCATCCTACTTATCATCTGCATCCTTGTGCTAAATGCACTGCTTCTCTCTTATGTGTGGCATTACCATCTTCATTAAGTGGAGTTTCTTGGACATGATCATCATCTAGCATTGTCACCATTATCATAGTTGGCAGTGCCAGCTTTGTTATATTATCTATGCAGCTTGAGAAGGCCATCTCGAACTTCTTCTAGATGTGCATTGGCATTTGTCATGGATATTTTGTGGTATTTATGTAGTTTCCTTTACACAATTGCAACATTTCATGTGCTCATGTCACCGCCACATTGCAATATGGCCATGTTGTATAAGTATATCTAACTATTCAATATCGCGTACTAACAATTGACAATGTGGGATGCTGGGGCGGTTCATATCATCATGGCATGGCATGTTCATCAGGGAAGAGGACAGTCGATACACATCTCATGACATGGCATACTCATTTGATGAAGGCCGGAGCATTGTCTTATACCTACGAAGCATCCAAGCATCCATTGCTTATTAACATTCCATTAATTTTTTTAGAGTTGTTTTCTCCTGGCTTTGGGTGACCCTAAAATTGGAAATTTTTGCTAGCCTTTTTTATTTTTCTTTTAGCAGATGATGGAATGCTTAAGAGTGGCTGTGATCTCGGTTCTCACACTGAAAATGGTTCCTTTGGTGAGAAAACTTCATTGATGGCGATGAAGAGGTAAGCTAGTCTGCAGTGGTGGTGCAAAGCGGCAGCGGATGGAGTTACTTGGTATTCAGATGACCGTGAATGGTATCTGCTGATTGTTTCTTGGAAGATAATAGTATTTGATTTGCTAATTGTTTATCATTGCTTAAAAACAATGATATAGAGAAGTGAGCTCATTCGATGTATGCAAGTTTTAGTTATGTGTCTGCATGCGTGATTGCCAACATGGTGGTAGTTAGAATTTATGAGGAATGTTTTGCTCCTCCTCACTTTTCATAAGAGTTTTAAGCGATAGGGATTCTATAATTGTTAACGGGTTGGATGCTGTTGGATGGCAAAACGTCACTCGTCATTGGCACACTGCTATCAGAGGCAGTGTTTAAAGAATGTGCCACGCACACTAATCCTTAACTACTACTTGATTTGCGAGGGAATGTGTGAAGCACACTCATTGTAGACCCACGCTATAAAAAAAAATGTCAGCCCTACCACTACCAAGATAACAGATGTTGGATTGCACTCCCTTACCTCACGCGAGTGGCTAACTAAACCCACTGGGTGCAGAATTGCGTCACCTGGTCGACAAATTTCTTCCTCGCACACTACCATGTTTCCCTTGACACCAAACACAGTTGGTTTTTTTTTGTTTTACTCCGCTCTGCTCCGCACCGAAAGTTTGACAGTACCAATCTCATAGAAGCAAAAGTGACTATTGCACTCTTCTTTATTTTTATTTTTATGTGTTTGGTTGCGTGCATCTACCCAAAAAAACCCGAGGGGTGTATTATTAACAACTGATACTATCATTTATAATAAATACAGTTTTCTATAGATAAAAATATTATTTTCTAGTCTAAGCGTAGCTTTCTACTAGAATACGTTTAGTAGTTGTATACGATTGTGTCATTTTGCGACTTTACCAAACTTTGGGATGTCATACAACATTGAAGTTTTCGTGTATCATTTTTCATGTCTTTTTTTCAGGGTCATTGACCTAAATATCCCAAGATAAAATGATAAATTTGTTTTTGTCTCAGCATCTTTCTTTACGTATGTTTGGTACCGACCGATACAGTTGCCAATTCCATCCTCAAATTACTGATCATAGACAACTTTCTACAGTGCATAGACAACTTCAGTTCACATCAAACCACAAGTACACTAAAATTCTGTAATTTTTGTGCAAATTCCACGCTATCCTCATCGCCGTGTACATTTGAGCTTGGGCAAGTATAATCAGGAGAGTTTAGCAATCTTGGATGCTCAAAATCATTTACAGCTCCAGCAAATAATCAGGTCAGGGCATAAAATCAGGGCAAGTCCTCACTGACGATCTTCACCATTGATGATCAGCGAGTGGTAAGGCACCCTTTTGATATCGACAAACGTCGAATACTCGGGGCTTAGTGGTTGTTTCCACGGCTCGCCATCCATTTGCATGTATGCATCCTTCCATTGACCACCTTTGATCTCTAACCTGATTGCTGCTGCCTGAAACGGCAGAGTAAGAAATTATGTAAAATTCGTCCCTTTGGACAAGCAGCATTTGATGTTGAAAGCTGAAACCACACTTTGGACACTTGAAGACCATGAAATAAACACGAGATGTATCCTTTTTGTGATTTTGAGAACATTTTGTAATGGGCAGTAGTTTGTGTTTATATATATTGCTAAGAGAGAAAATAGTTTATAAAGTAGCACTGTACTGTTGCCTCCTATTTTTAACAATATTCGAAATAACTGTAAGTAGTAAGCAAGTGGTCATTTTACCGCTCAACACTTATATGGTACCTCGTTTTGTATTCGGCCTTATGTATAGTTTAGTTTTTAGAAAATAGATAAAATTATATATACAATTTGTATAAATGCTAATTCAATAAACAAATAAAGTTTACAATTCATTAATAATTCTATACCAAGATGTGTAAACTATATTTTGAATAGGAAAAGTTCATATTGCCCCCTTCTACTTCTGAAAAAGTCTAAATAACTTCTTGTACTTTGATATCAGACATCTACATCCTATATTTTAAAATCGGTGCATATTTGATTTAAAACCACCTTTTAACTGGTGATGTGGATGTGAAATTTTGCAATTTCACTCCTTTAGTTTTTTTAAAGTACACAACAATAATTACTACTTTATTTACTATTTATTTTGCGTTAGATTTTGCAAATTTCAAACATTGCCACCGAGCTCCTCCTCAAATTATGAATTTGAAATTTCAACCTCAAATTTGGAGTTTGAAATTCAAAATTCGAAATTCAAAGGTCAAAATTAAATTTCGGATTCAAAAATTCAAATTTGAAATCTGAATTTCAAAATTCAAATTTTAAACTTCAAATTTGAATATAAGATTTGTCTGAAATTTGAATTTAAAAACCAAATCCAAATTCAAATTTGTAATATAAATTTGGAAAAAATTCATAAACTCTAGAAGTCATCTTAATTCTCAAATACCCCTCAAAAGAAATTTCAGAATACTTACATTCTCACAAGTATTTTTTTGTTTAAAAACACACATCCCATTATTTTACTCTTAAATATAACAATTTTTTATTTAAAGATTATAAGAATATAATCACTGACATGTGAATCCCAGAGTAATGGTAATTGTTTATTCTTCTTTTTATATCTAAGCCTCCCCCTATCTCCTCTCTTTCTCTATGCCCCTTCTCTAAACTTTGTTTGAGAGGATTAAACTTTTTTGAAAAGCAACTGCCAGTTGGCTGTCTTGAAAAGCAGTTGATGGGAGGATTGAATTCTCTGTATATGAGTGATTTGGGTTTGGGTCATAAGTTGTTGTGGAAATCATGTATTTGAGAGTCGTTAGACTTAAAGTCAGGATAAGTGTAAGTTAAGCCTCCAAATAGGGCCCTTGTCTCTCCTGGCCCTCTTGATGGGCAGTGGCAATGTATTGTAAAATTTTTAGTGGAAGAGTTTTTGAAAGTGGAAGTGACATTTGGGGGTGTTTATAAAATTTTTCCTACATCTTTTTGTCATATATATTTCTTATAATAGTCTTATTCAAGAACAAAAAAAAAAAAAAGCAAGTTCTCTGAAAACCCAAGCACAACCCAAAATGGCCAGAACATTCCATTCCACCAATTCCACCAAGCAATCAGGATAAAAAGTCATGTCTTCCATTCCACTAACAATTCCGCTCGTTCCATCACATTTAGCCCAGAATGACCAGAATGTTTAAGTTTATAATTCGAAGTTTAAGTTTTAATGTTTGGATTGTGTGTACCAATTTGATAAGAAAATATATTTCTACTAGTATGTTTTGCATATTTATGTTTTGTTATTATCATATATCGGAACAAAATGCTATAATAGTCCAGGATGAAAAACATTCCATTTCAATAAGAAATCGGAATTGCCACCGGAAAGGAATTGGCAAGTATGCATGAAACAGATACTTTAGCATTTTTCTTCCATGTGCTAACTGCCAGACTTAATGTTATGCACCTAAAGGATTTTCTCAATCAGTTGTCCCATCAAATACTGTACAGTATACAAAACCACTCTCATATAAGAGATCGTTGATATATACTGCACAGCTATGGCAATAAAAAGGACATGGATTTACCACTACACATAGTAAAAACTAAATATAACGAGTTTGTGTCCCTCCGCATACCAGTTATATAACTACTCGAACAACTTCTGTAGTATAGTGCCAGTACCTGAGCAATGTGCTTGGCAGATATAAGTTCAACCATCACAAGGGATGCATGCCATCCTTGCTTCAGACCAAATATTTCGAGAAGACCATCATCTGATTGGGCTTCAACGAACCCTCGCTATTAGAATAAACAAACATATTAGAAGTTTATATCAAGGCATTTGCTGATACAGTAAGTGATAAATGATTAAAGCACTTCACGGAACACACTTTTTCTAGATAATCAGACTTCAAGTTTCCCCATGGATTCCTTCCACTTGCATAGTTGTGAAGGTTCAAAGCAACAATGGCCCTGACACTGCATTACAGATATTGCTGTCAGACTTAACTACATTGTTCATATTGTGAAAAGACTAGCCTAATACCACAGTAATTCACTAATTCTACACATTAGCACATTTGCAAAAGAGAGCATTTCTAAACACTTTCAAATAGAAGAATAACTTCTGAACATATCGGTTAGAAGGTCTTAATGAGATTGAATGTCAAAACTACAGAGCAAAATATGTTTTCAAAAAAAATTACAGATTGAAATTATTCAGCCAAATAACAGAAGAGAGCACGTTTGCCAACTTGCCTTGAAGGTACAGGAATGTTCTCCCACTCAGAGCTGTCCATCTTCTTGATTGATAAATTAATAATGTTCCTCAATCCCCTGACATGTTAAAAAAATAAGCAAATCATTACATGGGCTCTGGCTCTGCTATCATAATCAGGGTTTAGCAAATCAGCGACTACAGACTAGTTACGGTTGAATCCTTGTCTGGATCTGTAGCGGTAGAGCAAGCAGTTTACCCCAGTGAAGAGAATTATAGCTTTTTCAAGTTATGGATGAATTTGATCTTGGAGGATTTGGTGGGTGGGGGCGGGGGATGGGGGATGATAACAAATTTAAAAGCATAAAGTAAGTCAATTCTTCAAACACTAGCAAAATAATATCAAAATGGTGAAATGACAGCAACTTGGGTGGTTATTGGCTGAAATTGACTGGTTATCAGCCAAGTTTAGAAGCCTGTGAATTTGGGTATCTCAAAAATTCAGATGGGTTAATTACTTCTGGTAAACGGGCAGAAACTGATACCAGCTATTCAGTGAAAATAAGTCCAAAGCGGGTTTGCCTTTATGTTAATAATGACATATGCTTGCTTTTTGTACTCCAGAAAAGCAAATCTTTATTGAACCTATATTTGTCAAATGGGTACAATCGACTCATGGTAAGGTGACATATGGGTTCAATATACTCTGCTCTTCAGCAAGTGACCCCACCTTCAACGCCAGTCGAAGCCTATATGCTTGCCCGGATGGTTGAAAAGACTGATTCCAAATCACATGTTGTACCTGTTTCTCTTTATAAGGAATACCAATTGTACATTAATAAAGAATGGTTGTTCCTAAGGTTATTTCTAAAACAACTAAAAGCTCAGAGCAGAAAAAAAAATGCATTCAACCAGTAGAGTTTCCAGAGTTTTAAATATTAGTAAAAAAAAAAATACTATACCTTAGTTCAGGATCACTGATGCACTGTGTAAAGAACCAACCTTGCTTGCAGGTGTATCCTGCATAAATCAACTGTCATAAAATCGGCCAATCAGTAATTTATCTAGCAAAAACTCTATAAGTTATTTACAAGAATCAAGGTCATAAACTTATAAAAAAAAATCATAATTTTTTACCATCACAACTTATGTCCCCCTGAAAACAGAGAACTAAAAGAGGTTGCAAGTGTATCCTGCGTAAATCATATTTTTTTACTATCATAAAACTTATAAAAAAAAATCACAAATTTTTACCATCATAAATCATACTATAACCCAGTCAATGATAGAACTGACTCCTCTAAAATAGAGAAGCTACTGCATAGGTATTGTATTTTCATCTGTTGGATCAAATAACAACAGTTATAATTGATCTTTTAATAAAAAAAATCAATTTTTTTTTTTGTGCTTTCCAATTTTTGTGATATTTAAAGAGCTCGACCTAAGCCATCCATTGCACAATCAAACGGGTGGAATGCATGCATTACTTTATATGCAATAGCTCCTGTACTTTAAAGGAGCCGGTTTTGTCAACAATACCCTTAATTCTCAAATATCTCCATTCTTGGAGGAAATTTAAAATCCTTTAAGGTACGTATTTTTCATCTGTTACTTGCAGTGTACGAACAACTAAATGACCATTTAGTAAATAACATCTTGCAAAATACAGCTGAAAGTTGGATTAGTACTGAAAAATTATACTGTGGATGCAGCCTCTCTTCTTCAGCCTTTTTCCCCCCTAAATAATAAGTGGGGTTATTTTAGTTCAATCCTTCATTACATCAACAGATATTCAGGAGATCTCCTGTAACATTGATCCCCTTCACAAGTGAGGCTTATGAGCATAGTTCGAAAATAATGGCATTGAAGTCACAGCTGAGAAGCCTCTCCATTGTATAAGTAGAAGAATGGACCATAAGTTTTGAAAAGAAGATCAGCAAGCTGCATACCTTATTAGATAAAGGACCACTTGCAAGGAATGGCTTTTCATCACGCAATTGATGAAATCCATAAGCCACTTGAGCATCCATTCCTGCAATAGATGGAAACTATTATCACAAGTTGCATTCTGAAGGTACCAATACAATGAACCAAGTGACGATATAATAACAATAAAATTCCAATAAACATAATATTTAAGCTACCATCCTTTTTTCTGACCCTTACAATCATAAGGGGTGTGATGCAAGTTTGATTAGAAAATCCTTTCAAGAGAAGTATAATCTCATTACTTCCTACTAATAAGGGGTGTGATGGAAGTTTGATTAGAAAATCCTTTCAAGAGAAGTATTATCTCATTCTTCCTACTAGCTAGGTTTCACTGATGTTCTACTAGGCAGCAAGTCATGTATCTAACGCATATCAAACATCGACATTTCACCTACACTCCCCCAACATGCATTGGAGCCATGAGCGCATGACACTTCTATCGAGTTGTCAATGTTGTATCCAATCCTTGTTAATGCAATGCTTACATCATGTCTAAGGGAAAACACAATAAGAGAAACTAGATATCTGATGTTTCAAATATTGTGTTCTCTGTTGTATAGAACACTTCAACTTTATTTTGGTCATGTTGCTCATTTGTGTTAGCATTTAAAACTAACTAAGTGATCAATTATGCTAATTTCTTCACTTCATACATGGATGCTGAACTTACCTTATAACATATGCTATTAAGGTTTAAGTTACAAAAACAAATATAACATTTAATTTTTTAGTATACATATTTACATAACCATGCCCCCTTGTCAGCACTTTTGGAAAAATGTGCACGTCACTGTGTTCGTATCATGTCATATCCATATTGCTTATCCATGTCCATGCAACCTAGCCCCTAGGTCCTACTATAAAATATGCTCAGTGGTGGCCACCAGTCGACCATCAAAAGGAACAACCAGAATTTTCAGCCATAGACCATCATTGGAAACCCTTTTGCACTGACCACCAGTGTGCGCTACTAGCATAGTTGTTGAATTACCAAAAACACATGGAAAGGTTGTCAAGACAACACATAAATTGATAACCAATTCTTGTGCCATTACTTTCCCTCCATAACAATTAACATAAACAAGCACAAAAGAACAAACATTTATCACACAAGAAAAATATTAAAAAATATACTTCAACTAACTAAAAACCATTCGAAAAGATAATGACCCAATGCTTATTAATGTTTAGAGAAAAGAATGATCTGCTAAATAGTTCTGTTAGCTGATATCTGATATACTTTCCCTTATTAAGATGCCTGATAAGAGGGAATAATAGATATGTGGATATTCTATAGCCAAAAAAAAAAAAATTTAATTTGTATTGTCTGATGAACTGATATAAGTTTATTTCACCTAGGCTATGAAAATCTAAAAGATAACAAAAATAATGCCCAGAATAGGTTAGATTATTAAGTCTACAACAATGAAATGGTAGCATAACACATATCTTCATGAAGAATAGAAAAAGAAACGCATAAGCAATGTAGTAAGAAGTTAAACAACAAAAAGACCTACCTATGCTGAAGTAATTATAGAAGACACCATCAAAGCAAGAAACTGTCTCAGGCAACTCCCCCGCAGTATGGCCATCCTGCAGCATTACATGCATGTGAACAGATAGATCTAAGAATATCATATCAGGGAAACATTCCAAGATGTGAGTAGAAGGATTACATCATAAAATGTACACTCTCCAAGATGCCTGAGGGAGTGCGGAAGATCCACTTCTTCTCCTTCTGGCATTGAAACAACAACATGCCAACTGCACATAGGTTACTATATTACTCAGCAATGGAAAGTAGTTCTAATTTGAAGTACGGATCCTCCCTACTGAGATTTCAACTCAAAAGCGAACTTGGCCGTAAAGATAAAATTCTGCAGCTCTAATTGGTGTAGAATTAAAATAGCACATCATACAAACATCAAGTAGCCAGTTACAACACAAGCTAAACAAATAGAAAAAGGTCAGTTTGAGCATGAGCGTCATTCTTCGGGATACAAAGGCATTAACAGGTGCATGAAAACTTTCCATATAGCAATCATGGACTTTGCGATTCAGTCAATAACTCACCACCCACAATATCACAATTGTGACACCCTAAACTCAACATGCCTTAGCAGTTAGTAATAGTTGCACTTCTGCCGTCATAAAACAAAAGGGCAATTCTGTTGCCAAGTTTGGATGGTGGCAAGTTACATGTGATTCTTCACAATTTCCTGATGTGGGAACTAAAGGGCGGGCGCCAGGTAGATAACTGGGATCTTATGACAAGCATAGGAAAATCCATTTAGCTAAACATACAGTAGCAATGGGCAAAGTATGGATCATTTGAATTTATTAATCATATACATTGAAGTCAACATAGTATACAACTAGAGCTCGCAGTCATACGGATCAAGGTTTATTGCATGGTAAGGACAATGACAGTTAATCCTAGCTCAAGTGACAGTTAGACATACACTATCCGGTGCAGAGAAGACTTAGAACAACAAAATACAAAAAATACAAAAAAGTTTCATCACTATTTTGTGCGGTGAATGAGTAGAAGATTTCAATAACTTGTCGATGCAGTAAACAAGACTCACCTATCTAAACAACAAACTGGACCCAAAATAGCTTTGTAGAGACATCGTTTAGCAGCTGCTTTCCATGAGAAAGGAAATGAAGCGCCCTAAAATTATAATGCAAGTGATAACACATTGCAGTGTGTAGCTACAGAGGAAGACTATAAGAATGAAAAGGAAAAGATCCTTCTACCCAACCAAAGCTCCTGGAAAGATCATTTCCTGTTCCAAGTGGTATGACAGCAACTGGAGGAACTGGCTCCCTGTTCTGCACATATAATTCTCCTAAACATCCCAACACCCAGCCCACTGTACCGTCACCTCCTGCTACCTAGGCAAGTTTAGAACTATAAGTACCTGGAGGTCACAAGTTATTGGAATATAAATGAGAAAATTAGCTCAAAGGGACTGAAAAAAATGTTGTGTTGTTATAGAACACTAATTGTGAGACTGACATATATTAATAAAATCTACATTTCATTGAGACACTTATATCTTATAGTTAAATTCAAAATTTTTCTAGTGTTACAGAGCAAAATGCCCCAATTTAAGGTGGATATTGCTGATGGTACAGAGACTTGTGCCATTATACGAAACACCAAAAACAGCACATTCTTGTCCATAATGTTGTTTGAAACTTTGAATATCTTACAATTTAGAATAATTGTTGTCATGCTAAAATATTAACTGTTAGGGATGAGGTCAGTAGCATTATCAAACGCATAAAACAATTTGAAAGTAATGCATTAATCTAGTTGTAGAATGTGGCGTTCCTCACCGCTACTAGACCTAACTTGGTCACATACATACCACAACTCTCAGATTGTGCCGAATGGTCCTTGCAATATGATCCCCAGAGTCAGCAAGCTGTTCTAAACAAGCCAGAGCGTATTCGACGAAGTCAGAAGGCTTCACAACTGTGAGATCAAAAACCTGCAACATGTAATGGTAAAATTTTTTTGTCAATGACAAATTGACAATGTATTCACGGCATACTTATCCAATTTAAACTTAGGTGTTTGAAGAACTGAGCAGGCCCAAATTTTATTGTGTAATGATCTGCATTCCCACTATCCATCTCAATACCATTCCAAAGTGTGACAAGTATACATACAGGAACTCAAAAGTAATGGCTTTCTTGTGTTTTTGAAATATGCTGGTCATTTTCAGTCACATCCTGCCAAATTTTTGAAAATTTAAGATATTGTTCAATAAAATTCCATAAAAATGATACTGCACACACTAGAAACGATCTAGGATGAGCTAGTAGTAAGTTCTTAGAAGGATGAAAGTTATGATAGGAAGTGAAGTTGTATGTAATAAAGCCAGTTCATTGAATCAATGAGGCATTTAAGGAAGTGACCCCAAAAAAGTTTAGAGGGTTAGAGTCTTAGAGAGGAGGCATTGAACTCATTTAGTATGCACCATCCACTTCATTATTCATTTTGTCAGTCACAAGAAATTACAATTCAAACTTTTCTCAGCATAGCAAACCCTGGGACATATTAGCACTCCATGCAAACTCACTCTATAGCCTGTATTGAATATCCAATGTATCTTGAAATTCTTGACAGTATCAGCAAAATCCATCATGCTACTCTTACCCATTTGAGTCACTTATGTGTTCCATAGCATTTCACCTTCTGCTTATGCCCAAGTCTCCATGAACAAAGTTTTTATCTCTGCTCAACTTCTACAGTTCATCTCTAGCTCCCTATTCCATAGTTATTTAAGCACAGTAACAGTGGATTAACAGCATGTCACCTCCTGTATGAGTCATAGACAGCCTCTCAAGAATCAGGCTCTGACATTTAGTAGACACAATTGTTAATTATCACCAGTAGTCCTTGCATGAACAACTGCCAGCTTTGAACAAATGGAAACGTGTTCGATCTCTAACAACAATTTCTCTCCCATATACTTTGGATATAAGTTTGGTGACATGATGGCAATCACAGCATACTCTGAGGTTCTTGACCACCCGGATGGGCATGTCTTCACTTGTACTAATCAAAGCAAATGCTATTGCCAGCTTCTCACTGTGGCGGCTGAGCGCTCCTTCCTTCTCTTCCTCTTCAATGTCAAGTAAAACTTCCTTCCTGTCAGGGATGTAACCCTCCTCCAACCTTATCCTACTGTCAATCTCCTCCCACTTTGTTAAAATATCTGTTATTTGAGGATGAGACAGATCTCCAACAATGAATTGGTGTACAACTCCTCTAATCTCCACAGTGCTACATCCAGGAGTTTTCTCAACTCCTTTCTTCTGCATTAGGTGCCTAATATTTCTAGCAGCAGAATGCCTACCAGAGGTTGCATAGATGTTAGCAAGGAGTACATAAGCCCCACTTTTTTCAGGCTCCAATTCAATCAAACGCTTGATGGCATCCTCGGCCAACTCCACATTCTTGTGAAACCTACACCCTGCCATCAGGGCACCCCAGATATGAGCATCAGGTTCCATTGGCATTTTCTCAATCAAGTCTCTAGCCTCGCTAAGCAGTCCATTTCGTGCCAAAAGGTCCACCATGCATCCATAATGCTCAATCTTTGGTCTAATGCCATATTTCCCCACCATGGAATCGAAAAGCTCCTGGCCCTTGTTGACTAAACCAGCATGCGTGCACGCGCACAATGCTCCAATGAAGGCAACGTCGTCAGGCCTAACACCTAAGCTTTCCATCTGGGAGAAGAGAATCAATGCCTCCAAGCCTCGACCATGCATTGCCAGCCCTTTTATCATAGTAGTCCAAGCCAGAACATTCTTGTCCTTCATTTCCTCAAACACTTCCATTCCAAGCTGCACCTCGCCACACTTGGCATACATATCAACCAACGCAGTGCCCAAGAACACCGTGATCCTAGCACCATTCACCTTCAGATAACCATGCACCCACTTCCCCTGCTCTAGTGCCCCAAGCTGCGCGCACGCTGCAAGCACCCCCACCAGCACCATGTCGTTCGGGCGGACCCCCTCAGCCTGCATCCGGGCAAACATCACCAGCGCTTCCCTCCCATCCCCGCCCTGCACGTATGCATTCACCATGGCACTCCATGAGACGCCGTTCCTCGCGGGCATTTCGTCGAACAGGGCGCGTGCTTCGCCGACCCGCCCCGCCCTGGCGTACGCCGTGATGAGGGTATTAAAGGTGGAGGCGTCGGAAGAAGCCGCACTGCGCAGGAGGTGCAGCGCGTCGTCGAGGCGGCCGAGGAGGGCCGCGTAGACGCGGATGAGCGCGTTGTTGACGAGGACGAACCGCACCAGGCCGAGCTTCTCGGCGTGCGCGTGGACGGCGAGCGCGAGGCTGCCCGCGCCAGGGGCGGCGGGGGACAGGGCGAGGCACTTGAGGAAGGAAGGCAGGGTGTGCAGGGTGGGAAGAAGGCCTGCACGGACGAGATGCGCGTAGAGCGGGAGCGCGAGTTGCGGGCGTGCGGAGCGCGCGAGCGCCCGCACGAGGTCGTCGTGGAGCTCCGCGCTTCGCCAGAGCCGCCCAGACACGAGCAGAACCGCCTGGATCTGATGGATCTGCCGCACGTCGTCGCACCGCGACAGCAGCTGCACGTAGCGCCCAACACCCAACGCCCGCGTCATCACGTAGTGCCCTCCAGGTGCTCGCCGAAATGCCTCACCCACGTAACATATATACTAGTTGGATGGTGAATTAAAGAAGAAGCGGAACAGAGGGTCACCTGGTCAGGGCCGATGAGTCGCTGGAGGCGAGATTTGATGACTGGGCCGAGGCGGCCGCCGCTGCGGGGGTTGACGAAGGCGACGAGGGGGGAGTCGGGGACCTCCTCGGGGACGACGTGGAACCACGCGTCGTCGGCCGCTGCCGCCACGGCTGCCGAGGCGCCGGCGGCGGGGTCGTGCGCGCGGAGCGCCGCGAGGACGGCCGCGCGGAGGCGGGGAGGCACGGCGGCCCGCGCACGGAGGTCCTCCTCCTCGAAGGCCGCGCGGAAGCCGCAGCTGCGGAAGGAGAGAGACTCGAGCAGCGCGCCCACCAGCGGCGGAGGCGGCGGCGGAGGGGGAGACGGCAGCGGCAGGCGGAGCTCCTCTCGTTCCGGCGGCCCCGGCGACAGCGACATCGTCGGAGGAGTTAGGGAATAGAAGGGTTAGGGATTTGGGGATTTTGGGAGAAGGAAGCGGGAGAAGCGGAGGTTGGAACAGGAGAGGTGGGAGGGGCGGTTTGTTCCTTGGGTTTTCCCGCGGGAAGGGAGAAGAGCTTGAGCCCTAGAAATGGGTCCACATGCACAAAATAAACAACAGAAATTGTAAAACAAACATAGAATACTATACATATCAAAAGAATATATGGGTTGTACTTGTTTATTTGTTTTTCTTAAAATATTTACACCACCTATATCATACATATAAAACTAGGTTTAATCTATATCTTTTATTCTCTCACTTTTCTCTTTCCTCCTTCTTCTTTTTCCTTTCTAATCCCATACTACTGTCGCCTCTTCTTCTTGCCACTTCTCCCATGTTGGCCACCACCGCACCACCACTACGATCATATCTCTTCCGTCGCTAGACTCCCTCGTCAGCCGCCATTGCCCACCACCGCCTCGCCACCTTGCCTCCACTCGCCACCAAGCTGTTGCCACCAGAGAATCTAAGGAGGAGTTAGGTGAATAATAAAGAATTAGATGTAAGGAGAGATATTTGATTCAACAGTGGAGAAATGTGTATGTAAAATAAAAAAAAGTATTGACTAATTAGCAAAACTGAAAAATGCTTACAAGAAATTTTTTATGCTACTACAAAATTTGAATATTTTATATTTGTTATTGGATATGAGATTGACATATATATCCAATCTCATTTTGTCAGTATCACAAACCATAATTAGAACTTTTAGTAATTTTCCCAAAATATTTTTATGGAATGTTTACAAAACCTGATCGGATAATGTAGTGTGATTATAGGTAAGGTCACATAGATGAAGGGTAGGATTGGTTTTTCGAAAGATTTTATAAACAAAAAAAAATTAGTAGCAAACTTTTTTAGGGATTTAGATGGGGCGGAGTGGGTTTTGGCATCATCCCATCCATCTGGCCTAGGTTGGGGCGAGGCAGGTTAGGGTTGACTAGTCCACGAATACACATTGAGGTGATGCTGGTCTGAAGGTTTGGAAAATAAAACATTTTCAAAATTGTCGAGGGCTTACTTCAGCACTTGAATTTGTTTGTCGGTCGAGAAGCACGTGTGGGAGAAGAAGATTGTTGAGAACCATGTAGGATCACAAAGACAAGATTTTTACATGTTCAGGCAGAACGAATCTAACCCTATGTCCTAGGATGCAACTCTAGCGCTCTACGGTGGAGCGAAAAGGTATAGGGGTGCCCTAGCTATACTATTAAAGAGGGATACGGTGATAGCAGAACATGGGACAAGGAAACTAGTCCTTTGCCGACCATTGGCAAAAGTTACAAGAGCACTGGAACAGATAAGTCCCTATTCTCGAGTGAAGGAAAAATATGTGGATCTCTAAGTTTGATTGAGTGAGTCCTTTGCACTTCTTCGTGTTCTCCTTTTCCTCTGCTTCACCATCGTTATTTAAGGTAGGTCATGGTCGCTTCTATCTCCTGAACAAATAGGATTTCATTTGGTGGGATTATAGTGGCGCCCGTTAATTCTATTGAGATTTAGTGGATTTGGGTGCTGAATCAGGAGTATATGGCGGTAAACCTTATCTGCAGTGGATCTAAGGATTTGAGTTGATTCATCAGGCTGTCAAGTGGAGCTGTGCTATCAACAACCCAGCGATTCCTTTGACTCGATATTCACCATGTGTATGGCAGCAATGAATTTTTCCGTCAATTAGCTCCCAGTCTAAACTCTAGTTGTTACATTACTCATAGGTGGCATCGAACTGCTAGGATTGAGGCTAGCGTTTTGAACCAACTGTCGAAGTAAAGCAACGTTTTGGTGGAACAATGCCAACAAATAGGCACCAATGGCTGAAATGTCAATCGTCGCATCGGGAGAAAATAAATAGTTCTTTTTGGTGGTCGAAGTGTCATTTAGTGCCCTATAAAAGAAGTTTTGGCCCTCCGTTATTTGAATCTTTTTCTTGTTCCTTAAAAAAAAATCCTTCATTCCCCCAAGTCTATGTGAACCTTGCATGAATATTTTCCACACAGCCACAAGAATGGATAAATTCAGAGTCTCTGAAGTAGATGATATCCTGGTCCAGCAAATGTGGGCCAGAGGTATCCTCCAGAAGGACATCATGGTGCGCATACCACAGGAGAGAATCCCTTCTCTCAAGGACAGGGAGATTGTGGTTTTTGAGCACTACCTGCCCTCAGGATAGCGGTTTCCTGAGCATAGATTATTGTTGGAGATCTTGCACTATTTTGATCTCCAATTGGTAAATTTGAGCCCCAACAGCCTACTGATGCTCGCAGGCTTCATCTTCTTCTGCGAGTGCTATGTCAGCCATGATAAGTGCTAACTTGGTAGCATCTTTACCCTAGGTTTAGTATTAAAAACGTGTAAAATCATACTTAAAACTCCTTTGATGCGACATTTTATGTGTAAAATTTGATAATTTTTACAAATTACTTTCACGGTTGTGTTTATCATGTTTCAGGGATCAAACCTGACAAATTTGGGAAGATTTTGACTACATTTGAGCCCCATATGACCAAGAAACCAAACTGGACAAGCAAAAAAGGCCTGGTCGAGTACTCCACAGACAACACTCCTGGTCGAACACGTTTTGGCGAGAAAAATCTTTATCTGTATATGGCTGGGCGAAAAAAACACCTGTTCGAACACGTTACGACAAAAAAGAGCACATTCTCGGTCGAATACAATGTGGCCGAAAAGAGTCTTGCTTGGTTTCGATTACAACACGTGTGTGATCGCGATTGGGCCACGTGTCCTAGTTGTGTTCGAGTTAGTTTCGGTCACAACACGTGTGCGGCCACGATTGCGGCACGTGTCCTGGTCGTGTTCGACTCGGTTTCCTTGGCTTTTATTGGCAAGCTTTGGTCGGATTTGATCGGAACTGGTCGAATTTGATGGGTTTTTACCAGATTTGGTCGGTTTTAGTCGTATTTGATTATTTTGGTCAGTTTTAACCAGGTTTGATCAGAACTAGTCGAATCTAATCGGTTTTGACTCAGATTTATCTGTTCTCACACCGTTTGAAGCCAGACTTCGTTGCTTGCACCTCAAAGAGTTGTTTTTGAGCATGTTAACCCATATACTATAAATAGAGAAACTTTTGGCTCAATTATACATGCTTTCTTTAGGATTAGTAGTAGTTTTTAACTACTTTTTAGTTTAGTTTTAGTTTAGTAGAGCCCCTTCTCTATTTTTATTGCTTTTATAAGCCGGCAAGGACGACAACTTCAATTTCCAAACAATCAAGTGAGTTTTTATTTAATTGTTATTCTTATTTCTGCATTATTATGGTTTTTAGTGAGTAGATCCTTTCTAGGGTTAGAGATGGCCTAATCCGGAAGGCATGATTCTTCCTCGGTCTTTATTTCAAGTTTTAGAGTTATTTCCTCATGTTTTCTTCCTCTAAACCCTAAATTCTCGTTTCGGCAATAGATGTAATAGTTGAGCCGTAGCAAGAATTTAGGAGAGTTCTTGAGTCCTTAGCGCTTTGACGCGGGATCCTGAACAAGAGAGAGACTCTCACCAAACGTAACAGTGGAAGCGATCCTCTAACCGTTGTACCAGCGATCATACTGGCAATTTAATCTATCTTGGAAAATAATTGAAATTAACTTACAATCCTCGGACCTTGGATAGAATTACGCTGGATGGTTATGGAACTCCCGAAACCCTAGATTTTCATTGCAGCTTACAAACCCTAGATTGATAGATTTAGTTGTAGAAACACAAAACCCAACTCGTTTAGACTTAATCAGTGATCCATTAAGTTAGAAAGACGAATACACTTGTTCCTCATGGAATTCACCCTTAAGTGCTCAACGTTCAACCGTCTACTTGCGGTTTATTACTTCACAAATTGCACTCAACCGTTCGGGTACGATCAAGTTTTTGGCGCTGTTGCTGGGGAACAACGGTAATTCATCCTTTTAGATTAATTTTCACTGATATAAGTCAATCTCATTTCTCAATCTTGCTTCTATTTTTTTTCTTTTTTTTTCCTTTTCTTTGTATCACGAACTTTTCAGGGAAGTAGTGCAAAAATGGATAGCTCGGACAAACCTATCAAAACCGCGCGCCGACTTCGGTACGAGGCAAGGCAGGTAAAATCGAAGGAAAACTCGCAAACTCTTGAAGACGTCAAACAACAACCAACAATGGAGGACCAAAAGAGACTCAAGGATTATGCAATCCCGCTCAGCATGGGGTTGCAATCAGGTATTCTTAGACCACCGATTGAATCAAAGAATTTTGAGATAAAACCTGCGCTTTTAAATTTGGTTCAACAAAATCAGTTCATCGATCTTCCCGCTAAAGATCCATCTTTATATTTGCACATGTTTCTTGAGTATTGTGATACTTTCAAGATTCATGGAGTAACAAAGGATGCACTCGTTTGAGGCTTTTTCCTTTCTCTCTTCGCGAGAAGGCTAGGGCATGGCTATATACTCTTTCTCCTATGTTGATCACTATTAGGACGAACTCTCACGAGCTTTTCTTGGTGAATTTTTCCTCCTGCTAAAACTGTTCATATTCGCAACCAGATTGCATCTTTTTCTCAGCAGGTAGGTGAATCACTTTACGACGCTTGGGAACGGTACAAGGACTTGTTGTTGATCAAATGTCCACATCACAGACTAGAGAAGTGGCTTGTAGTTCAAACGTTTTATAGCGGATTGAACTATAATGCACGGATGGCCGTAGATGCCGTAGCCGGCGGTGCACTAATGAACAAAAGTGTAAACGAAGTATACGACCTCATCGAAGGTATCACTCAAAACTACACTCAATGGGGAACCGAATGAGCTACTCAACAAACTTTGACCAAGTATGTCGTAATTGGCAGAATAGGTAGCACTTCTAACTGATAAACTTGTTATTCTTGGATTATCTACTTCATCAGTTAATGCGATTACACCTATAAGTGAACTGTGCGGCATACAAGGCCACTATGGCCATGAATGCCGATTTAACCCATCCATGGAGCAAGCAAACGCTTTTCAGGGTATGCCACAACGACAAGATAATGCTTTTCCTAAATCGTATAACTTTGGATGGCGCAACAATCAAAATTTTGTATGGTCAGGACAAAATCAGCAACCTCAACGCCAACAACAAAATTTTGGACAGCAGCAACTACATCAACAAAATCCTCAATATCAAGCTCAAAGGCCGCCGTTCCAACCACAAAATCATCAACCTTATCGACCGCCAAACCAACAACAACCTAAGCAGTCGAACATGGAGTGCATGCTAGAGAATTTTCTAGAAAATCAAGAGAAAGAGAAGACGTCCATGAGCCAAAAGATAGACTCCATATCAACTCATGTTCGCATGCTCGAGACTCAAGTCGCACAATTGGCGAATCCTGCACCGAAAAATGATAACCCCCTTCCTTCTCAACCTATTAATCCTTGCAATTCTAAACATATTAATTCCATAGCTTGTTCTAATCCTCTTGTTTCTAATGTAGTGATCTTCAGGAGTGGAACAGAGTTACCGGAACGAACATCACCAATCAAACCTGTAGGATCAAGGATGCCGACTAGAAGGGGGGTGAATAGGAGGCTTTAAAAATTTTAAGTAAAAACAAATTTTGCAAAGAGAAGAACCAAATTGCAATTCAATATATTAAAATGAAAAGATAGAGAGAACAAACACAAGATTTTTTCCGAGGTCTCGGAGACACGCCTGGTCTCCCCTAATCCTCGTTGAAGCACTCAAGTGAATTGAGTCTTGTTTCAATATCCACAAAGGATATTTCTCACTAGTGGTTGCTCCTTGTCCACTTCGGAAAGGCGAGCACCGATGCCTTTTACAAACACACCGAGCCTCTTTGACAATCTCCGAATGAGAGAGGTCAACGGCTACGCCACCAAACCGTCTAGGTGAGGGCGTTCATAAAAAGTAATAAGCAGCAAGGTTTTCTCTAGACCTCTAACAATCACTGAGAAACTAACATGATGCAAATGATGTGAATAGAAAGCACTCGGTGGATCTGAAAAGCTCATGACTTGATCAAAAGATCAAGATTTTAACTCCAAAAACAAATGCTCAAATACGTGTATGAGAGGAGGCTGCTTGTTATATAAAACATCTACTCAAAGACTTTATTTATAGCCTCAAAGATCAAAAGAACTGTTGGAACTCGAGCTGAAAATCAGCAACACAAACTGACAGTCAGTTTCAAATATAACGGTTGAAAAAATTTACGGATAAAAAATTGCTAGCCGTTTGTGATCGTATATGGAAACTGATACCCCAAACTGACAGTCAGTTTGACCACAAAAACATCCAGTTCAAGCAGAAAAACAATTCAAACAGCTCGAGGTCGAAATGCAAACTGACAGTCAATTTAGTTCAAAAAATTTCAGCTCAAAAAACAACCTCTCTGGACAACTGTCAGTTAACAAAACTGACAATACAAACTGACAGTCAGTTTAGCAAACTGACAGTCAGCATGGATAAAAAAAGTTATAACTTTTAATCCAGAGATCTGATTTAAGTGTTTGATAGCTCGTTTGAAATATAATTTAAATGGCTATATTTTTGTCAACAGAAACAAAAGCTAGATCTACCTAGATCTTTTGAGAAAATACAAAAACTCAACTAACAATCCAAATCTTTCAAAATCAAATCCAACCCAAAATGATGCAATGCATTGACCTAGTAGTTTCTCGGTTTATGTAGAAGTCTAGAGAGGACTTGCAATACCTCTTTATAGTACGGTTAAATTCTAAGAAATAAAATCCTAAATCTATCAAACTCCATACGCCGAGATCGGTGAAAACGAAAAAACTCATATTACCTCAGGTCCTTTGCATCTCAATTTTCTTCTCATCTTTGTGCTTTGCGACTTGTGCTTGATCCATTTTACGTCGGGTTTATCTTGATCATCTCGCATTTCTTCCCAACACAACTCTGTTTCAAATATCTCAACAGCACAATTAGTCTGAAACACTTTGTTTTCATTAATCATCAAAATTAGGTTAGGCATAACGGCCTAGATGCAACAAGAACCTACATCGGCAAGCGAAATCGAGGAAATACCATTACCACCGACAAAGATGACGACAAGGAAGCCGAACCAAAAAAAAAGGAAAGTGAAGAAAATCAGGTAATACGTATTTATAATCCAACTCCACCTTTCCTGGGAAGGTACGTAAAAGCGAAACTCGATAAGCAATTAGAAAAATTTGTGGAAATCTTGAAAAAGCTTAATGTGATTGTGCCTTTACTGATTTAGTAACTCAAATGCCTTCTTATGAAAAATTCTTGAAAGACATTCTTACTAAAAAGAGAGATTTGAGTAAATTTCAAACTGTTGTTTTGACCGAGAATAGTAGTGTTTTAATTCAGAACAGGATGCCGGTAAAGTTACGGGATCAAGGGAGCTTTTCCATCCCTTGCAACATAGGTATAGTACACATAAATCGAGCTCTTTGCGACCTTGGCGCAAGTGTTAGTGTGATGCCTCTCACCATTGCACAACATTTGAGCATGGGTGCAATCAAATCTACCCGCATGGTTCTACAACTTGCCGATCATTCAGTGAAGCATCCGGAAGGAATCCTGGAAGATGTGCCTCTTCAAGTCGGTAAATTTTATCCGTAAATTGATTTTGTCATTCTCGATATGGATGAAGATGTTACTATACCTATTATATTGGGACGACCAATGCTCTGGACATTAGGTGCCTTCATTGATGTTCATGAGGGATGAATTACTTTTCGCATAGGGGAGGAAAAATTTATTTAAAATGTCTAAACTTGTTGACTGCCCTATGTATGAAGAGAAAATTTGTAGCGTGGATGATCTAGAAGAAGTCTTAGAAGAGGAGTCGCCACTTTGACTCACTTTGGGAGAAGGAACGGATGAGATTCGAAAATGAAAAAATGGACAACAGCGAAGAATATGAACAAAACGAAGACGAACCAACAAAAGAACCATCCAAAGAAGACATCTCAAATTTCGATGTCACAGGTAAGGAAAAGGTAAGTAAACATACACTCAAGACTATTCCTGTCTCGCTGAAATATGTGTTCTTGGATGATGATGAGATGCAACCTGTCATTGTTAATGCAAACTTGACCAATTCGCAACTAGAAAAATTGATTTCTTTACTTCGTGTGCATCGCAATGCTCTTGGTTATTCAATTGATGATATCAAAGGGATTAATCCTGAAATTCGCATGTATAGAATCTCTCTAGTTGATGAAACTAAAACCTCCATTGAGCGTCAACGTAGATTAAACCCAAACTTGAACGAAACTGTAAAAGCTGAAATTTCTAAACTATTAGATGCGGGTATCATTTATCATATTTCTGATAGTAATTGGGTTAGTCCTGTTCATGTGGTTCCAAAAAAAAGGGGATATGATTGTGGTTAAGAATGCTAACAATGAGTTGATCCCTACTAGACTTGTTACTAGACTTGTCACTAGAAAGGATCACTTTCCATTACCTTTCATTGATAAAAAAAGATTGGCTAAACATGCATATTTTTGTTTTCTTGACGGGTATTCGGGGTTCTTTCAAATCCCAATTCATCCAGATGATCAAGATAAGACGACATTTACTTGTCCTTCCGGCACTTTTGCCTACCGGTGAATGCCATTCGGGTTATGTAATGCGCCTACAACCTTTCAAAGATGTATGATGGCTATCTTTTCAAATTTAATTGAAAAAATAATGGAAATCTTTCACTACTACAGAAGTGCATTCCACTAACCCATATTTTCTAACGGTTATAAGCAATATGGAAAAAATCCGATAGAATAGGACGACAGCGGCGGAAAAGTGGCAATTTACTATCGGTTACACACTAGTTCAACGTTAGTGAAATGCAAATACTTTTTACTATTGGTTATTACTGTACAAACCGATATAATATATTAAATAGTACTATCGGTTTTCCACTTTTAACTGATAGTAAAATTGCGCACTTTATACTATCGGTTATTACTATACCAACCGATATAATATATTAAAACAGTACTATCGGTTTTCCATTTTTAACTGATAGTAAAATTACTCACTTTATACTATCGGTTCGTACTGTACCAACCGATATAATATATTACATAGTACTATCGGTTTTTCTCGCGTAACTGATAGTGAAATTACTGACTTTTTACTATCGGTTATTACTGTACTAACCGATACAATATATTAAATAGTACTATCGGTTATATAAAACAAACCGATAGTAAAATGACTTCATATACACTAATAGTTATGACAGTGGGGACCTTATTTTACTATCGGTTTGTGTTGTTGAACCGATAGTAAAATTGGACAACTTAATTAGGTCAACCCCTGCTCTGCGCTCTACATGTTGGAATCATTTTAGCCGCGCACGACTCCAAGCTAGAGTGATCTGGAGAAGCTAGCTGAGAGGTTGATCATATTTCCATCCCCCTCGGTATTGTCATCTTCTCATCACCTCTCTCTCTCTCTCTCTCGATCACTCTTTCACATGCACTCTCCCTCTCTCTCTACTTGCAATTCAGTAAACTAGATACATTTATCTCCAAACTAGCTAGAAGGCTAGGTTGGCTAGCTAGCTATAGCTTGCTGAATTTAAGCAGCTAGCTAGCTGGCTCTTCCAATTAATGCATGCATCAAGTTAATTAGGGTTTCATTTATACAAATCCATTTAATGTAATTAAGCAGCTCATGTACACACATATGGCCTAGCTAATTATGTTTCATGCATATATGCATGCCCTGAGTCATTAATTATTTATTTGAATTTGTCAATTTTGTGAAATAATTGTAGATGGACCGAGAATATTGGATGTATGGAATAAAACGTAGTACTGTTGAGTATTTGGAGGGTGTGAATGGGTTTATTAAATTTGTTGAGCAAGAAAAGGAGAAGAAGGGAGAGAAAGATATGCATTGTCCTTGTATAGATTGTATGAACTTAAAAAGGTTCGGCAACTCTGATCAGATTAGGAGTCATTTGATTCGTCGTGGTTTTAACGCACGCTATACCCGTTGGATATGACATGGTGAAGATCTTGAGGAAACGAGCACCGCTACCACTCAGCAGCACCCGGAAGTGGATTGCAGTAATGATGATCATGATCAGAACATTGGTAATGTTCATTCGGAAGTCCATGTAGATGACGAGAATTTAGATGAAATGTTACGTGATGTAGAAGAAGACTATAGCGAAAACGATTTAGCTAAATTTGAGAAATTAATTGTTGATTCTGAGAAGCTTTTGTTCCCCGGATGTGAAACATTTACAAAGTTGTCTTCTGTGTTGAGATTATATAACTTGAAGGCAAGCAACGGTTGGAGCGATAAGAGTTTCACGGCGCTATTGGATCTGTTAGCGGACATGCTTCCAGAGGGAAATGAGTTGCCAAGATCGGTTTACCAGGCCAAAAAACTATTGTGTCCGTTGGGAATGGAAATCGAAAGAATACATGCATGCCCAAATGATTGTGTTCTGTACCGTAACGAGTACGAGGATTTGCATGTTTGTCCAAGATGCGGTGCATCACGGTATAAGCATGGGGACAGAATTTATCACAATGGATGTGATGAGGTAAAGAAAGGGCCTCCGGCCAAAGCTGTGTGGTATTTGCCTGTGATTCCCAGATTGAAACGGCTGTTTGCAAATCCGAAAGATGCGAAGTACTTGCGTTGGCATGTTGAAGGTCGGAAACAAGACGGAAAACTAAGACATCCAGCTGATTCCATTCAATGGAGAAACATTAACAGAACATTCGGTGAGTTTGGCGGCGAAGTGAGGAATATAAGGTTTGGGCTGAGTACGGATGGTATGAATCAACACGGAAATATGAGCAGTCGACATAGCACTTGGCCGGTTCTTTTATGCATCTACAATCTTCCTCCTTGGTTATGTATGAAGCGCAAGTACATCATGATGTCGTTACTAATTTTAGGACCCAGACAACCCGGGAATGATATTGACGTGTTTCTATCACCGTTAGTCGAGGACTTACATAAATTGTGGAGTGAAGGGGTGCGGGTGTGGGATGCACATAAGCGAGAGAATTTCATGTTGCGGGCCATGATATTTTGCACCATAAATGATTTCTCGGCCTATGGAAATTTGTCGAGGTATAGTACGAAAGGAGGGAGGCTTGTCCTATTTGCCTGGATGGAACTGAAAGCATGTGGTTATCGAACTGCAGAAAAACAGTGTACATGGGTCACCGCAGATTCCTTCCGATGCATCACGCCTACCGTAAGAAGAGGAAGTCATTCAATGGGAAGCCTGAGAAAGGATCAGCCCCAGTGTTTGTGACTGGTAAGGAGCTTTACTTGCCCGTGAAGGACATCAAAGTTGAGTTCGGTAAATGTTCTAAACCTCCAGGAAAAAATGTTTGGAAGAAGAGATCGATTCTTTGGGATCTGCATATTGGGAGCACTTACAAGTTCGACATTGCATTGATGTCATGCACGTAGAGAAAAATGTTTGTGACAGCTTGATTGGTTTGTTGTTGAACATTCCAGGAAAGACGAAAGATGGCATCAACGTTCGCCGTGACATGCTCGACATGGGCATAAGGACTGAGCTTGCACCGTTGGAGAAGGGAAAGCGGACATACCTCCCCCCGGCCTGCTATACTTTGTCAAAAAGAGAAAAAACAGAACTCTGTCAGTGCCTACATGGTGTCAAAGTTCCATGCGGGTATTCTGCGAACTTGAAAAAACTTGTGTCCATGAAAGACTTGAAACTGGTTGGTATGAAGTCCCATGATTGTCATGTACTGATGTCACAAATACTTCCCATTGCTATCAGAGGCATTCTCCCAGTCAAAGTCAGAGAGACAATTACAAAGCTATGTTATTTCTTCAACACAATATCTGGCAAGGTACGTAAGCGTGTACTCCTAGCAAGTTAATTAGCTCCATTCGTGGAACTTGTCAGATTTTTTAGATCTGAATATTTGCTGCAACTATGTCCTTGCAGGTAATTGATATGGATGGACTGGACGATTTGCAACGCGATGTGACTACCACTCTTTGTCAGCTGGAGATGTATTTCCCTCCATCCTTTTTTGATGTTATGGTCCATCTAATTGTTCACCTTGTCAGAGAAATTAAGTTTTGTGGACCCGTGTTCCTGCGCTACATGTATCCATTTGAGAGATTTATGGGTATCTTGAAGGGATATGTAAGGAATCGACATCGGCCGGAGGGCAGTATCATTGAAGGTTATGCCGCCGAGGAGGTGATCGAATTTTGCACCAACTATATGGCCGGGGTTGACCCAATTGGTGTTCCTACGTCCCGGCATGAGGGCAGGCTTCAGGGCATTGGAACGATTGGATTTAAAGCAGTCGTCCCCTCTAGTGATCTGTATGCAAAAGCCCATTTTTGGGTCTTACAGCACATGACGGGGGTGGAGCCATACATACACGAGCACAAGGAAATGTTACGGAAACAGAATCCCTCGAAGCCAGAGATTTGGGTCACCAGAGAACATAATAGGAGGTTTGTTGGGTGGATCGAAAATAGAGTCCTGCAAGCTTCTGGGGGCGATGTAGATGAAGATGTTACATGGTTGGCCAGAGGGCCTAGATTTACTGTAGGGACTTGGCAGGGGTATGACATCAACGGCTATTCATTTTACACAAGAACTCAGGACGAGAAGAGTACTATGCAATGTAGTGGAGTGACACTACTTGCTATTTCGGAGGATGCCAGGGCAGTAAGGGCACTCACTCATATTACGGTATTATTGAGGAAATATGGGAGCCCGATTATGTATTACTTAAGATTCCTCTGTTTCGATGCCAATGGGTAGAAATCTCTCGAGGTGTTAAAGTCGACAATTATGGGTTTACTCTCGTCGATCTCAGTAGAGTCGCACACAAAGATGATCCATTTATACTTGCTGAGCAAGCCACACAGGTGTTCTACATCGTTGACCCGGCCAACCCAAAGTTGCACGTTGTCCTTCACAGTAAGAGACGTATTGTTGGGGTCGAAGACGTTGTGGATGAAGAAGAGTACGATCAGTTCGACGAACTACCTCCATTTTTAGATGGAATCCTTCAATCTGTCCCTACAGAAGATATTGACGAAACAAGTTACCTGTGAGACGACCACGAAGAAGGATTATGGGTGGACAACCATTCTTGACTAATTTGCAATATGTAAGTGACGTATATTATTTGGATCTTTAATCGAAGAATTCTTCAAATTATTTTTCAAAAATTCTTTGGGAAAACATACGTGATGCATTGAGAATCATTTCTGCAAATTTTCATTTCAATTGGAGTATATACTTGATTTGAGCAATAATTGATTCTTTTCACAAATATATATGAAAACTGCAAATTTTCATTCCATGATTGGTCTTTACTGTTAATTTATTTCAAAATTATTGGAAGTCATTTGCATGGGGTTTCAGGTGTCTTTACAAGTGCAAAATGATGTACTGAGACCCATCTGTAATTGTTCTCAGGAAATACCTTTAGATCAATTTAACAGTATTATACTATCGGTTTCAACCTCCAAACCGATATGAAATTAACATATACTATCGGTTTATTGTCATAACTGATAGTAAAATACAATACAAAATGATGTACTGAGATTCTCTGTAATTCTTCTAAGGGAAAGGGTCAATAGCATTGTATTTTACTATCGGTTATAACTGTGAAATCGATATGAAATTAAACTATACTATCGGTTTATCGTTCATAACCGATAGTGATTTACACTGTGTTATGAGCCCCTGTTCTTAGTTTACTATCGGTTTATCGTTCATAACCGATAGTGATTTACACTTTGTTATGAGCCCCTGTTCTTAGTTTACTATCGGTTTAGTGTTCACAACCAATAGTGATTTACACTGTGTTATGAAAACCCTAACTTACATGTTTTTACTATCGGGTTTGTGGTTATGAACCGATAGTAAATATTCATTTATTAGGTTATAACCTTGCACGATTTTCCCTCCAGTGCAACTGATTACATTCCAATTTCCAAATACTCGCGCGGAAAACCCTAGATTCGCCGACGTTCGCTTCTTCGCTCCTCTGCGCCACTGGTTCTCCACCGCCTCCGGCATTGCATTGTGCCACCGCCTCCGGCCACTCCACGATCGACTGTAAGTGTTCTTGACCAAATCGCTCGCGTGTATTGCTTAATTTTGTATGCAATGGTTCATATCCCGTTCAATGGATTACAAATATAAACCTAGAGTAAAATTCATGAATTACAAACTTGATAGCTATGAGAATAACAGAATTGATGAAAATCACTAGCAATTTGTCATACAGTGTAGTTCACTATCGGTTTCTTATTCATAACCGATAGTAAATACCTTAAACTTAATTTTCTGTTAATTATTTCCCATTTTCTAATTTTCATCTGAAATTTTGGTTCATTTACATTTTAACATACTTTATGTTCCTGTTGAGAGACTAGCATAGTTTGCACTGCTAATCTTATAGATTTTACTGAATTCAAACTTGATTACTATCGGTTTGACTTGGAAAACCGATAGGAAATAGTAGTGCAATCATAGTTTGCACTGCTAATTTGAATTTTCTGTGAATTACTTCCCATTTTCTAATGTTCATCTCAAATTTAGGTTCATTTAAATTTTAACAGACTTTATTTTCCAGCAGAGAGATTAGCATAGTTTACACTGCTAATCTTTTAAATTTTCCTGAATACAAACCTTATTACTATCGGTTTTCCTTTCAAAACCGATAGGAAATAGAGTATGTCTTAGTTTGCACTGCTCATCTGAATTTTCTGTGAATTACTTCCCGTTTTCTAATGTTCATCTCAAATTTAGGTTCATTTAAATTTTAACAGACTTTATTTTCCTGCAGAGAGATTAGCATAGTTTGCACTACTAATCTTTTAAATTTTCCTGAATACAAACCTTATTATTATCGGTTTTCCTTTCAAAACCGATAGGAAATAGAGTATGTCTTAGTTTGCCCTGCTCATCTGAATTTTCTGTTAATTACTTCCCATTTTCTAATGTTCATATAAAATTTTGGTTCATTTAAATTTCAACAGACTTTATGTTCATGCAGAGAGACTAGCGTAGGGCACAACAATTTTAGTTATGAACTTTGTCATGTACCTTTCTTCATATCAATTGATGGTTTGTTCATGGTATTTTAGGTAAAGCCATGTCGGTATCTTCCTCGGCTGATAGTAGTGATTCGGCGAGGGCGAACGTAGATGGCGCTGCCTCGTCCCAGCGCAAGAGGAAGGCGCGAGGCGCGACGATGTTGGGTCGTTTGGCCAAACACGTGGATCTTTCCTGTGAGTTCAACCAGTTCGGGAGACCGATCGGGAAGAACGCCGGGCACTATGCTGCCTATGTTGGCTTGTTGGCGAAGGAAAGGGTGAAGATCACCGTCCAGAGCTGGAAGGACGTCAAGGCCGACGAGAGGAATAGGCTGTGGGCGGAAGTGAAGGTAAAATTAATCAAAATCACTGAACTCTTGAGTAATCACATTCCCTTGGTTTATCCTAGAGACTAGGTAAGTCCTACTTATATGCACCATTTGAAACAGGCCAAGTGGAACATCCCGGACGATGGTCCCAAGATAGCTTGCTTGAAGGACATGAACAACACGTGGAAAACCTTCAAGAGCGTCCTCGTCAGTACCTTCCTCGCTAAAGGCGAATCTCCATGCGAGTAGTACCCCTTCATAACGGAGGAGGTATGTGAGCAATTCACCCAACAGAAGGGGACTCCTGAGTTCAAGGTATGTATGGTTCCTTTGCTTGGTTACACCATTGTATGCAGTAAGCAGTGGTGCATTAATTTTCTTGTTTCTGGTACGAAGGCCCTCAGCGAGAAGAACAGGGCAATCCAGAGGAGGAACGACCACCCACACCGGCTCGGCTCTCGCGGCTATGCGGGGAAGGAGGAGCAGTGGAAGAAGGCTGAACACTATCGGATGGCACTGCTCCTCCTTCCCTGCATAGCCGCGAGAGCCGAGCCGGTGTGGGTGGTCGTTCCTCCTCTGGATTGCCCTGTTCTTCTCGCTGAGGGCCTTCGTACCAGAAACAAGAAAATTAATGCACCACTGCTTACTGCATACAATGGTGTAACCAAGCAAAGGAACCATACATACCTTGAACTCAGGAGTCCCCTTCTGTTGGGTGAATTGCTCCCATACCTCCTCCGTTATGAAGGGGTACTACTCGCATGGAGATTCGCCTTTAGCGAGGAAGGTACTGATGAGGACGCTCTTGAAGGTTTTCCACGTGTTGTTCATGTCCTTCAAGCAAGCTATCTTGGGACCATCGTCCGAATGTTCCACTTGGCCTGTTTCAAATGGTGCATATAAGTAGGACTTACCTAATCTCTAAGATAAACCAAGGGAATGTGATTACTCAAGAGTTCAGTGATTTTGATTAATTTTACCTTCACTTCCGCCCACAGCCTATCCCTCTCGTCGGCCTTGACGTCCTTCCAGCTCTGGACGGTGATCTTCACCCTTTCCTTCGCCAACAAGCCAACATAGGCAGCATAATGCCCGGCGTTCTTCCCGATCGGTCTCCCGAACTAGTTGAACTCACAGGAAAGATCCGCGTGTTTGGCCAAACGACCCAACATCGTCGCGCCTCGCGCCTTCCTCTTGCGCTGGGACGAGGCAGCGCCATCTACATTCGCCCTCGCCGAATCACTACTATCAGCCGAGGAAGATGCCGACATGGCTTTACCTAAAATACCATGAACAAACCATCAATTGATATGAAGAAAGGTACATGACAAAGTTCATAACTAAAATTGTTGTGCCCTACGCTAGTCTCTCTGCATGAACATAAAGTCTGTTGAAATTTAAATGAACCAAAATTTTATATGAACATTAGAAAATGGGAAGTAATTAACAGAAAATTCAGATGAGCAGGGCAAACTAAGACATACTCTATTTCCTATCGGTTTTGAAAGGAAAACCGATAGTAATAAGGTTTGTATTGAGGAAAATTTAAAAGATTAGCAGTGCAAACTATGCTAATCTCTCTGCCGGAAAATAAAGTCTGTTAAAATTTAAATGAACATTAGAAAATGGGAAGTAATTCACAGAAAATTCAGATGAGCAGTGCAAACTAAGACATACTCTATTTTTTATCGGTTTTGAAAGGAAAACCGATAGTAATAAGGTTTGTATTCAGGAAAATTTAAAAGATTAGCAGTGCAAACTATGCTAATCTCTCTGCTGGAAAATAAAGTCTGTTAAAATTTAAATGAACCTAAATTTGAGATGAACATTAGAAAATGGGAAGTAATTTACAGAAAATTCAAATTAGCAGTGCAAACTATGATTGCACTACTATTTCCTATCGGTTTTCCAAGTCAAACCGATAGTAATCAAGTTTGAATTCAGTAAAATCTATAAGATTAGCAGTGCAAACTATGCTAGTCTCTCAGCAGGAACATAAAGTATGTTAAAATGTAAATGAACCAAAATTTCAGATGAAAATTAGAAAATGGGCAATAATTAACAGAAAATTAAGTTTAAGGTATTTACTATCGGTTATGAATAAGAAATCGATAGTGAACTACACTGTATGACAAATTGCTAGTGATTTTCATCAATTCTGTCATTCTCATAGCTATCAAGTTTGTAGTTCATGAATTTTACTCTAGGTTTATATTTGTAATCCATTGAACGGGATATGAACCATTGCATACAAAATTAAGCAATACACGCGAGCGATTTGGTCAAGAACACTTACAGTCGATCGTGGAGTGGCCGGAGGCGGTGGCGCAATGCAGTGCCGGAGGCGGTGGAGAACCAGTGGCGCAGAGGAGAGAAGAAGCGAACGTCGGCGAATCTAGGGTTTTCCGCGCGAATATTTGGAAATTGGAATGTGATCAGTTGCACTGGAGGGAAAATCGTGCAAGGTTATAACCTAATAAATGAATATTTAGTATCGGTTCATAACCACAAACCCGATAGTAAAAACATGTAAGTTAGGGTTTTCATAACACAGTGTAAATCACTATTGGTTGTGAACACTAAACCGATAGTAAACTAAGAACAGGGGCTCATAACACAGTGTAAATCACTATCGGTTATGAACGATAAACCGATAGTATAGTTTAATTTCATATCGGTTTCACAGTTATAACCGATAGTAAAATACAATGCTATTGACCCTTTCCCTTAGAAGAATTACAGAGGATCTCAGTACATCATTTTGTATTGTATTTTACTATCGGTTATGACAATAAACCGATAGTATATGTTAATTTCATATCGGTTTGGAGGTTGAAACTGATAGTATAATACTGTTAAATTGATCTAAAGGTATTTCCTGAGAACAATTACAGATGGGTCTCAGTACATCATTTTGCACTTGTAAAGACACCTGAAACTCCATGCAAATGACTTCCAATAATTTTGAAATAAATTAACAGTAAAGACCAATCATGGAATGAAAATTTGCAGTTTTCATATATATTTGTGAAAAGAATCAATAATTGCTCAAATCAAGTATATACTCCAATTGAAATGAAAATTTGCACAAATGATTCTCAATGCATCACGTATGTTTTCCCAAAGAATTTTTGAAAAATGATTTGAAGAATTCTTCGATTAAAGATCCAAGTAATATACGTCACTTACATATTGCAAATTAGTCAAGAATGGTTGTCCACCCATAATCCTTCTTCGTGGTCGTCTCGCAGGTAACTTGTTTCGTCAATATCTTCGGTAGGGACAGATTGAAGGATTCCATCTAAAAATGGAGGTAGTTCGTCGAACTGATCGTACTCTTCTTCATCCACAACGTCTTCGACCCCAACAATACGTCTCTTACTGTGAAGGACAACGTGTAACTTTGGGTTGGCCGGGTCAACGATGTAGAACACCTGTGTGGCTTGCTCAGCAAGTATAAATGAATCATCTTTGTGTGCGACTCTACTGAGATCGACGAGAGTAAACCCATAATTGTCGACTTTAACACCTCGAGGGATTTCTACCCATTGGCATCGAAACAGAGGAATCTTAAGTAATACATAATCGAGCTCCCATATTTCCTCAATAACACCGTAATATGAGTCGAGTGCCCTTACTGCCCTGGCATCCTCCGAAATAGCAAGTAGTGTCACTCCACTACATTGCATAGTACTCTTCTCGTCCTGAGTTCTTGTGTAAAATGAATAGCCGTTGATGTCATACCCCTGCCAAGTCCCTACAGTAAATCTAGGCCCTCTGGCCAACTATGTAACATCTTCATCTACATCGCCCTCAGAAGCTTGCAGGACTCTATTTTCGATCCACCCAGCAAACTTCCTATTATGTTCTCTGGTGACCCAAATCTCTGGCTTCGAGGGATTCTGTTTCCGTAACATTTCCTTGTGCTCGTGTATGTATGGCTCCACCCCCGTCATGTGCTGTAAGACCCAAAAATGGGCTTTTGCATACAGATCACTAGAGGGGACGACTGCTTTAAATCCAATCGTTCCAATGCCCTGAAGCCTGCCCTCATGCCGGGACGTAGGAACGCCAATTGGGTCAACCTCGGCCATATAGTTGGTGCAAAATTCGATCACCTCCTCGGCGGCATAACCTTCAATGATACTGCCCTCAGGCCGATGTCGATTCCTTACATATCCCTTCAAGATACCCATAAATCTCTCAAATGGATACATGTAGCGCAGGAACACGGGTCCACAAAACTTAATTTCTCTGACAAGGTGAACAATTAGATGGACCATAACATCAAAAAAGGATGGAGGGAAATACATCTCCAGCTGACAAAGAGTGGTAGTCACATCGCGTTGCAAATCGTCCAGTCCATCCATATCAATTACCTGCAAGGACACAGTTGCAGCAAATATTCAGATCCAAAAAATCTGACAAATTCCACGAATGGAGCTAATTAACTTGCTAGGAGTACACGCTTACGCACCTTGCCAGATATTGTGTTGAAGAAATAACATAGCTTTGTAATTGTCTCTCTGACTTTGACTGGGAGAATGCCTCTGATAGTAATGGGAAGCATTTGTGACATCAGTACATGACAATCATGGGACTTCATACCAACCAGTTTCAAGTCTTTCATGGACACAAGTTTTTTCAAGTTCGTAGAATACCCGCATGGAACTTTGACACCATGTAGGCACTGACAGAGTTCTGTTTTTTCTCTTTTTGACAAAGTATAGCAGGCCGGGGGGAGGTATGTCCGCTTTCCCTTCTCCAACGGTGCAAGCTCAGTCCTTATGCCCATGTCGAGCATGTCACGGCGAACGTTGATGCCATCTTTCGTCTTTCCTGGAATGTTCAAAAACAAACCAATCAAGCTGTCACAAACATTTTTCTCTACGTGCATGACATCAATGCAATGTCGAACTTGTAAGTGCTCCCAATATGGCAGATCCCAAAGAATCGATCTCTTCTTCCAAACATTTTTTCCTGGAGGTTTAGAACATTTACCGAACTCAACTTTGATGTCCTTCACGCGCAAGTAAAGCTCCTTACTAGTCACAAACACTGGGGCTGATCCTTTCTCAGGCTTCCCATTGAATGACTTCCTCTTCTTACGTTAGGCGTGATGCATCGGAAGGAATCTGCGGTGACCCATGTACACTGTTTTTCTGCAGTTCGATAACCACATGCTTTCAGTTCCATCCAGGCAAATAGGACAAGCCTTGCCTACTTTCGTACTATACCCCGACAAATTTCCATAGGCCGGGAAATCATTTATGGTGCAAAATATCATGGCCTGCAACATGAAATTCTCTCGCTTATGTGCATCCCACACCCACACCCCTTCGCTCCACAATTTATGTAAGTCCTCGACTAACGGTGATAGAAACACGTCAATATCATTCCCGGGTGTCGACGATTCGGACTCGGGGTCCTCAGCCGAACTTATGCAAAATTTGTAATTGTGAGACCTTTCAAGATGACCCTCCGGGAAGGTATGTAGAACAATGGTGAACAGGAGCACAGAGAGATTTATACAGGTTCGGGCCCTCGATGGTGGGAGTAAAAGCTCTACGTCTTGTTAGGATTTCACTATATGTGATAAAGCTTTACAAACTAGAGGGGAGAAACCTTCACAGGCGAAAGTTTTCCTTATATAAGTGTACAAAAAGAAGCTATAGGAGACTTGTAAGTATTGTCTAATCTAAGCCGTAGACTTGGCTGTTTGAGTGGTCGAGATATCTTGTATCTCACTTATATCAGGGGTCTTGTTCTTCCAAATGTCTTCGATTCCCCGTTTGATGTACTTTGCCCCCTTTTTATACTAGTTGAAAGGGTGCCATATGAAGAAAACTGCATCAAACGGTTGGATGCGGTTCCTGGAGAACCGCTGTTAACTTCCACGGAAGTTATTTGTCGACGATTTGGACTCGGAGTCCTCAGCCGAACTTATGCAGAATTTGTAATAGTGAGACCTTTCAAGATGACCCTTCGGGAAGGTACGCTGAACAATGGTGAACAGGAGCACAGAGAATTTAGACAGGTTCGGGCCCTCGATGGTGGGAGTAAAAGCCCTACGTCCTGTTGGGATTTCACTAAGTATGGTAAAGGTTTACAAGTGGAGGAAAAAGTCCTCACAGGCGAGGATTTTTCCCGTAAAAAATGTACAAAGATAAGCTAAAGAAGACTTAAAAATGCTGTATGAGGTGTGCCGTAGACTTGGCTAACCTCGATCCTCCTCCCGATTGATATTTCATGCCATCCTTTTATACTGCTTGAAAGGGTGCCATGTGAAGGAAACTGCATCAATCGGTTGCACGGACGGTTGGATACGGTTTTTGAAACTGCTCTTAACCTCCACGCAGGTTAAACACGTGTTATTCATGAATAACTGTACGTGTTAACCCCCTGACGGTTGATTTTCCACGTGTAGGAATCTTCGGGATACTTAGAATATCCTGTCGTATAGACAACCGAATAGATAGATCCCAGGTATCCTGATCGGTAGATGTTCTGACCGCGGGATTTGGCTGACCGCGTAATATCCCGAATGTGTAGTTCGCGTATAGCCCACGAACTTTTGACCGCGCAAGGCTTACGGTCTGACCGCGTAAAGCTGCGACTTGATCGCGTAAAGCTTGCGACCTCGTGGTGATGCCTCTCAGAATAGCTTGAGTTCGCATCTCCAGACACATGTCTGGTTCGTTGAACCAGAAGTTTATTAGAAGTGACCCGGGTGTCAATCCTCGTCAGCTAGCCCCCAAATTCGAAGAAAAACGGAGAGACGTGTTTATTTCGAATTTAAAAACCGTGCATTGGATTTTTAACCCGGCCCTTTAACTTCTCCACTTAGTGGCGCACTAAGTGAAAACGGTTGGTTTTTCAAGACGGGTTCTGACATTACGTGACGGGCAATGATGGCGCCGTAGAGATTTTTATCTCGAGGTAAAATTGTAAATGTCTTAACGAAACTCGAGGTGTCTGGGAGGCGAACCGTCGACCTGGCGGCTATAAATACCAGACCCCTGGACATGTAAAGATTTACAATTTCCCTCTCACGCCTAAGTCTTTTTCTTGTTACCTGGCCCCCTTCCTTTTCACTTACTCTTCCCAATGGCAGATCACGAAATCATCGAGATTGAGAGCGATGAAGGGGAAATTGTCGAACAAGGATCGAATGAAGTCCTGTCTCCCTTAAGGAAGAAACCCAAGGTTGACGAAGGATCTTCCAGTGGAACAAAGGTGAAGAATGTAGCGAGTTTCCTTCTTCCTTCAGTTCCTTTGACCCTCCCCGTTCATGCCTCTCGGCAAGTTAGGCCTTTATCCTTAGAGAAAGATCCCATCACATTCAATTCTCCCATCCTTATGGGTGATCAACATCCTGGTCGGCAAGCGGTGACTATCCCTCGACCAGATGATTGCCATATTGGGTTGGCGAAGCAATTTTCTTCTGGGAACGTTGCACCGGGATAGGTAACAATTCTTCTCCCTTTTTGCTGATAATTTTAGCTAATATGACTAACTTTTTGCAAAAATGCAGGAGGTAGGAGGCCCCAGCGATCAGCCTTCTGCTACTCCATCTCTTCCTTCCGGACAGACTCTTCTGGAAGAGAAGAATGCCCTGGAGAAGAAGACCGAGGAGATGGCCTCGAAGATTCTGCGTTTAGCAGAATGTCTTGATCGATCCCGAGAAGAGGCACACCATTTCCGTCGAGAGAGGGACTTCGCTCAGCAACAGCGAGAACTCTCTGACTTGATTAGGGACAATAGTGCGTCTGTTGTTAGGGACGATATAGATAGACTTAGAGTAGTTGCTAGTTCCTTGGGGGTTGTCAGTGTAGATCCTACTGACAACAATATGTCCCTCGGGGAACTTTGTAAACTTCTCTCGGAACAAGTCGATGCTTTTATCGACCGTATTCCTTTTGTATGTAAAGAATGTAATAAATAAAGTTTCTTTTATTCATATGAACATTCTTCATACCTTCTGTGCGAATTTATGGTTAAAAGCTTAGTTCGCGACCATTCATACACAGGAAATTTCAGTTTTGCGATTAGAATCGCGCTTTAAAAGATCACCATGACCTGCCCTGATGCTGCGATCAGACTTAAGGCCGCGGTTACAACTGAAGTGCGACCAGAGTTAGGACTCGGTCAGGCCGTCATTCCGATTAGAATCGAAGTTTCAGCCTAGAACATGATTTCGAAAAAACCATAACCCAATTAGAAACATTCCAGTACGTCAAAAATTGAGTTATATGATTTTTTCGAAGAAAATGTTCAAAGTATAAAAAGAAAAAACGCCTTCTGAAAAGTACTGAAAATTTTTCAGTTCTTTTGCACTTTCAGTTTCCAAAACAAAGAAGCCTTTTTGTTTCAGATCCGACGTCTGGGTACTTTATCGGGTCTATCAGAGACAGTATCCATTATGGGAAATGAATAAAGCATTCAATGGAACTTTTGAAACGAGCCGTTTACCCATTAATGCGTCGCCTTGGGTCTATAAAAAGCAGTAGGTAGTTTCTTGACGAAGCCACTCAGCCGCGAAAAAACCCTTAGAATTCCCGCTGCTCAAAACCCTCATTTTCTTCAGCCTTCGTCTTCCCCAAATCGCCAGCTTCCCCTTTGATTCTACACCATAGATGGCGTCCTGGAGCAGGTCCATTCATCATTCTGAGGAGAGCCTGATGGCGCTTGAGAAGGAGGAGATCCTTTTTCCGCGGCTGCTCATTAACTGGCGACCTGCGGAGAAGGACCAAGAAACCCCAACCGTCCAAGAAGGCGAGTTGGTGGTTTTTGAGGAGTATTTTCGTTGCGGGTTCCGATTCCCTGAGAGTCGGTTCCTTAAGGATATCTTTGAGCATTACGGGTGGGAACTGATCAACCTCCACCCCAACGCGATGCTGATTCTTGCAGTATTCCAGCATCTCTGTGAAGCCTTCGTCGGAGTATATCCCAGCGTGGATCTTTTCCGACGATTTTACTTTTCGGCGTGGTCGAAGAGCACCAACGCCGCCGGATGCATCTACTTCCGGCTGAGGGATAAAAAGGAGTATCCCTCCCCACCCCTGCGAGATTCAGTGCACGGGTGGCACCAGAAATGGTTTTACTGCACCCCTCCGACCGAGAGCGGGCTGTGGTTTGAGAACTCGCGGCCGGAGAAAACAAGCGAGTTGGATACTCTCCCGGCGATGAACGCGGAGTTCATGAAGCATGCCGAGGTGATCCTTCACTTGGTCGAACAAGGGTTGACGGCACGTGACGTCATCCGAGACTTTGTGAAGAATCGGGTGAGCCCCCTACGTGAAAGGGCTCATCCGGCTTGGGAGATCACGTCCATGGCGGACACTACCCTGGACTATAATGAAGGTACTTATTTCTGACATAGAAATCCTTTTGTCATTTTTGAAATGTACCAATTTAACTTGTATCCGGGAACAGTCCTGCCCTCAGCTGAGATTGAGAGGCGGACTAACTACCTCCTCAGGGCGTACAACGCCGAGGTAGAGGGCCCCAAGGGATCGCCTCGCCCCCAAAGCTTGATTCATGCTGGCGACGACCTTAAACAGGAGCGCCGAAAGGTAAACTTCTCACTTGGCCTCTGTTTTGCAGGTTTCATGTATGTCCAGCACTAATCAATTTCATTGGAATGAAAATAGCTCCTAGGGAGGTTCGCGGATGCGACATTCCCAAGTGAGAATGTCGGCTCTCTGAAGAAGCCGGCGGCGAAGAACGTGAAGAAGGTCTCCCAGAGACCCAGGACAAAGAGTCCTGCCCCTAAGAAGACCAAGCTGAACCCTGGGGAGGGGTCTTCACGAAGCGTCCCTCGTCCCGCAAGAAAGACTGCGGTAAGATATCGCATTCCTACTACTTTTTCAGGCGCGACATGGAATCACTTCTTCGTCATACAGGGAGAGGGGAGCGAGGAGGAAGAGGATGACGTTCCTCTGATCCTTCGAAGGAGGAAGATCGCGGATCTTCCATCCAGCGATGTCCCAGGCTGCCCCGCAGAGACCACAGCTGCCGAAGAGGTGGCCGTGGTTGACCCTGCGACCACCGAAGATCTGGTGGTCGCGGGTGACCTTCCAATTCCCGAAGCCCCCGGGGTTTCAGGGTCAGTCATCTCTGCTTCCCTGACTAAGGTAAAGGATCTTTTCGATCATTCCCTCCATGACTCTTTCTGCGTATTTGACAAGTTAATGTACATACAGGAAGGAGAGCTTCCCCCTGGGTCCACTGGGGATTCCAGGGAGGAAAATCCTCCTCCTCCGCGGACAGAGGAGGAAGTAGACGAACGAAGGCCGGCTGTGACGGTTTCAGCAACTCAGGAATCGCCAAGGCCTTCAGATGCAGCCCCACCAGTTAGTCCGGTGGCCCAGGTAAAGATCTTTCTATGTGTTTTTACCTGTTCCCTAAGAATATGCCTGTAACATGATATTTCCAGGGGGGTGCTGTCTTATTTACCATAAGGAAGGCAAGAACCGGAGACGGCTCTCCTTCGCAAGGGGAGTTGTCCCAGAAGTCCCAGGAACGAATGGGATTTCGAATAAGGTAAGAACTCTTATTCGACAGTAATCTTATATAAAAACTGTCTGACCCACTCTTCCTGTTAGGCAAAAGAAGACAGCGCCTATACCTTCAACCGCCACTGGGGAGGTTGAAGCTAGGGCTGATGAGGGAGCCTCTAATGAAGAGCGCTCTACTCCCGTGGTTCAGGAAATCGTCCGGACCGCGGGAGGTGAATCAAGCACAGGGACTAGGTCACCACCAGTGGCCTCTGGGGGTGGCGTCCGGCCGGCACTCCCATCAACTGTCCCCGTTGCAGGCACTTCAGGCGCGCTAGCAAGGATTCCTGCTAGCGTGGATGATGCTGTTTTAAATAAGTTTATGAAGGTATGATGACTCTTGTTTCGGCGTTTGAATCGCCTTTAGATCATACTTGACTCTCTTGCTTTGTGTCACAGGGCTTGTCATGGGTGACGAGCCAGTCGCATGCTGCAATGGCTAGCATGGCGACTGTTTAAAAAGATCGTGACGGCTTGCGCAAGTGAGTATCGTCATCCTTCTGTTAATATAAGTAGGCTTTAATTGTGACTAACCTGATTGTGCTGCAGAGAGGTTACGTTCTTGAAGAAGGAGTTAACCAAGATAAAGCTGAACTCAGTTACAGAGTTTCAGAAACTACGGACTGAAATCAATAGACTTCAGTCTGAGAATGTTGGTAAGTCGATTCCCAACTTGAGAAGACTTAAAGACATTTCTTGTTCATAACCTCTTTTCTTTGTGCAGCGCAAGCAGGTCGTATTAAACAGCTCAGCCAGGACAAAATGCTTCTCGAGTCCTCGTTCGACCACACCAATCAAGTGGTCAAAGAGTTGAGCCTACTGGTCTTCGAAAAACTGAAGGCCATAGCCAGCCTTTTGAATACCAATGTGGTAGAGTTGAGGAAGGACAACCCAGATGTCAGCGATTGGGCATCACTGCTTACAACTCAAGCAGAATCACTGCTCGAATATCTCCCTGGAGATTTACGGTGACGTGAAGAGATGATCAGGACGAGAGTCCGATCAGCCGCATCCGCCGTACTCAGCCGGGTTCGACTTCACCATGGCCCAGATGCGAATCTGAGCGCGCTGGTGGGACCGGTTGAGGTCGAGAGTGACGAACTGCTTGACGCCGTTATTGAAGAAGTTAAGCCCTTCGTTGACAAGCTCTTGGCTGAGCTAAGGATCGAATGATCCTTGTATTTTGTAACCAAACAATTGTAATTACAATGCTATGTATGTAAAATTATTTTTTCAAGAGAAAGTGCATATTCACATCATAAGTTTCATACTATAAGTATATTCCTCTAGCCCCCGCCTCTGTTTTGTGAATACTGAAGCCTTAGTATTTTAAACAGAGGAAAACATAAGTATGATGACCAGGGATATGTGCTTCAAGCCGATGGTCAAGATTAAAGTAACATTTTAACCTTATTGCAAACTGGTAGCCACCCAAATGACCGAAGACTAGCCAGATAGTCCCGTGTGCGTTGAGAAACGGCTTACTTAGGAGTGACTTATCTGGAAGTGATCATGAGATTGACCAGCGAATCCGGTTGAAAAATGCTGTAATAACCTAACCGCCGGCGATCAGCCCCCAGGTCGAATTTGTATAATTTGGGCTTAAAGAAAAACACTCATTGCATGAAAACAAGACATGCTTTTTATGAAAAGATGCTAATTGAACAGGAAAAAAGTGATTGGAATACTTACACGTAAAACTTGCGAAGTTGATCGATGTTCCAAGTATTGGACAAAATCCGACCATCCTCCATGGCTAACCGCGCAGATCCTGACCGCGGCACTGAGACGACAGTATATGGTCCCTCCCACTTTGGGGAGAATTTATTGCGGTTAGACTGGTTTTGAATTTTTCGTAAAACCAAGTCGCCCACGTTGAGATCACGTGGTCGCACCTTTTTACTGTGATACTTGCGTAGAGCCTGCAAGTATACCGCGGACTTAATCAGGGCGCGATCACGCCGTTCTTCCAGGAGGATGAGATCTTGCGATCGTTGTTCGGATTGGTTGACCTGTTCGAATTGATTCGTGCGAACAGATCCAATACTTACTTCCATGGGCAACACAGCCTCGGCTCCATAGACCAAATGGAAGGGTGTCTCACCGGTGGCTCGACTAGAGGTAGTCCGTAGTGCCCATAGAACAGTATAGAGCTCGTCTGCCCAAGCCCCCGAGCGGGTCTTGAGGCGATCAAAAACACGTTTTTTGATACCTTGCAGTACTTGCCCATTGGCCCGTTCTACGGCCCCATTGCTTTGTGGATGTGCCACGGAAGCAAAGCACACCTTGGTCCCAATCTGATCGCAGTAGTCTAGGAAAAGACCGCTAGCGAACTGAGAACCGTTGTCTGTGATGAGACGGTTTGGAACACCAAATCGTGCCACAATGTTCTTGTGAAAGAACTTTTGTGCGGCTGATGCAGTAATATTTCGTACTGGTTCGGCCTCAATCCACTTTGTGAATATGTCAATGGCTACGAACAAAAACTTGTATCCATTGACCGCTTGTGGCATAGGACCGACGATGTCCATTCCCCAGATCGCGAAAGGCCATGCGAGAGGAATAGTTTGCAATGCATAAGCAGGTTGATGAACCTGTCTTGCATGAAACTGACACTGTGGACACATCTTGACCATAAGCTTGGCATCATCGAGTGCCGAAGGCCAGTAGAATCCCTGTCGAAAAACTTTTCCGACCAGTGTTCGGTATGACGCGTGTGCACCGCATACACCGTCATGTATTTCTTTCAAGAGGGATTTTCCTTCCTCCTGAGATATGCAGCGCATGAATACTCCTTGAGTACCCTTTCTGTACATAACCCCATCTATGAGTTTGTACAGACGCGCCTTTCGAATTAACCGATCGCTTTTGGTTTCGTCCTCGGGTAGGGTCC
The DNA here is from genome assembly GCA_019359835.1 of Pharus latifolius. NCBI lineage: Eukaryota > Viridiplantae > Streptophyta > Magnoliopsida > Poales > Poaceae > Pharus > Pharus latifolius. The sequence goes on along the minus strand of CM033326.1, from coordinate 68,983,641 downwards.
CATGTTCAAGATAGACCCTCAATGGATGAGTCCAATCTTGTTCCTGACCGAGGTCGGTAACGAAGGCTATTGCCGGATCATCCTCGACCGAAGTCATGATCGAAGGATGGTCCAAGTGTTCAATGAACACTCCTGCCGGGGCGGATGAGCGTGAGGATCCAATTTTGGATAATTGGTCTGCGAGAATGTTGTCCTTTCGCGGGATATATTGGACTTCGAAGTGATTGAAGTGTTTTTCCAATTTCCTCACTTCCCCCAGGTAATGAGCCATTGTCTCATCGGAGGTGCTGTACTCCTTGTTTACCTGGTTTACGACCAGCTGTGAGTCCCCCCTCACCACTAATCGACGGACTCCGAGGAATTTTGCTGCCCGGAGCCCTGCAAGAAGACCTTCATACTCTGCTGCATTGTTGGTTGCAACAAAGTGTAGTTGAATGACATACTTAAGCTGTTCGTCCTGAGGCGTAATTAAGACCACTCCAGCCCCCGAGTGTTGAAAACTACGGGAACCGTCAAAGTACATTGTCCAATAATCGGGGCACTCCAATTCCTTTGCCGACTGCACGGGTGGCTCAGGGTTGGTCCATTCGACCACAAAGTCGGCCAAAACCTGAGACTTAACCGCCGTGCGAGGGGTAAAGTGGATCTCAAAGGCACCGAATTCGACCGCCCATTTGGCGATTCGACCAGATTTTTCTGGATTTTGGACAATATCCCCTAAAGGAAAAGAGGAAGGTACTGTGATCTTGTGTGCTTGAAAGTAATGTCGTAGCTTACGGGAAGCCATCAGTAGCGCGTAAAGTATCTTCTAGACCTCAGGGTAGCGCTCCTTAGGACCATGAAGTACTTCGCTCACATATTAGACGGGCCTATGCACTCCTTCCCTTTCCGCGATCAGAACTGCGCTGACCGCGTGTGGGGTGGCCGCCAAATACAGAAGCAATGGTTCATCCTTTTCAGGAGACACCAATACTGGCGGACTGGATAGATATGTTTTTACCTCCTGAAACGCTTTTTCGGCCTCATCTGACCACGTGAAGTTATGATGTTTCCGCAAGGCTTTAAAGAAAGGTAATCCCCTTTCGCCTAATCGCGATATGAAACGACTTAAAGCCGCCATGCGACCAGCCAGGCGTTGAACATCCTTCATGGTCGAGGGCGACCTCATTTGCTCAATAGCTCTGATTTTCTCAGGATTAACCTCAATGCCCCTGGAACACACAAGAAAACCAAGGAGCTTTCCGGAAGAAACCTCGAAAGAACATTTCAGCAAGATCGTCCAAATGAGACAATCTTTTGGTACTCTTTACAACCAAGTCGTCTACATATGCTTCGAGATTACGCCTTATCTGGGAAAGAAAGGTCTTTTGCATCAAGCGCTGGTACGTGGAACCAGCGTTCTTGAGACCGAACGGCATTCTGACGTAGCAGTACGTGCCGAACGGGGTGATGAAGGCAGTTTTCTCTTCATCGTCTTCTGCCATGCTAATTTGATGATATCCCGAGTAGGCATCCAGAAAACTCATCAGTTCGCAACCCGCAGTGGAGTCAACCAGCTGGTCGATGCGGGGAAGGGGAAAGTCGTCCTTCGGACAGGCACTGTTGAGGCTAGTATAGTCGACGCACATGCGCCACTTGCCATTTGATTTGCGGACCATGACCGGATTGGCGAGCCAGTCCGGGTGATTCACCTCGCGGATGAACCCGGCTTGTAAGAGTTTGTCTAACTCTTCTCGGATGGCTTCCTGTCGGTCGGTGGCAAAACGCCTGAGCTTTTGCTTTATTGGTCGTTGTCCAGGTCGAATTGCTAACCTGTGCTCAATTACTTCCCTTGGGACACCGGGCATGTCGGACCGTTTCCACGCAAACACGCCTGCGTTAGCTCGGAGGAAAGCAACGAGGTCAAGTTCCTATTTATCATCCAGGGCTGACCCAACCCGAATTGTCCTGGATGGGTCATCTGGGTACAAAGGAACCTGTTTGAGTTTCTCATCTGGTCGAGGAGCAGCTTTGATCGCATCGGTGGCGACAGTGGCGACCTGAGCGTCCCGGAGGGGAAGTTGATCGACCATCTCCAAAGATAGCCGGTCGCACGTGAGTGCCACGTTGCGACTACCTCGGACCGAAATGACACCTTTGGGGCCAGGCAATTTCCCGCACTGATAAGCATAGTGCGTTGCCATCATGAACTTAGCGAGAGTAGGCCTGCCAAAGATTGCATTATAAGCTGAATCACAATCGATTACATCGAAAGTAACCAATTCTGTTCGGAAGTTATCTGGTTCTCCCAGAGTGACCGGGAGGACCACTTGTCCCAATGGCATCATGGAGGGGCCTGGGATTATCCCATAAAACGGATGAATTATGGGCTTGATCTTCGAACGAGGAATTTGCATCTCGTCGAGTGTCTTGACCAATAAAAGATCAAGGGAACTTCCCCCGTCGATCAGGACCCTTTCGACTCTCGCGTTACTGATGATTGGGGTAATAACCAGAGGTAATCTCAATGGTCGAGTTAGCCCCGCAGGACAGTCAGCGCGGTCGAACGTCAAAGGCATATCCGACCAACGGGGATATTGCGGTTCACCAAGGGATGTCTCCGTTTGGTTAACCTCTCGGCAAAAAGTTTTAAACTGCCTTTTGGAAACGAAAGAGGAGGAACCTCCGAAAATGACATTAACATGATTTTGAGGTACCTGGTAAGCCATTTCTTCGTCTCCATCGACGTCTCTAACCCCGCACGCCTGCTCTTTGGGCGGTAAGGTTGGCATTGGCCCAGCTCCTTGGTAGAAATCATCCAGCTGTTTCAACCAACTTCTGCAGTTTTTGAGATCGTGGCCTGCGGAATTGTGGAGTGGACACCACCTTTTGCCCTCCTGCGGATTAGTTGATTTTTCTGGCTGGTCGGAATCCCGGCCACCAGAAGCAGTTTTACTTTTAAAAGAAGACTTATTACCTTTGGTCGAAGGTGGTTTCTCCGCGACCGTGACCTCACGGTACTGTCCAGAGCGGTTCCTCTTCGACTTTTTTGACTTCCCACCCAGTGAAGACTCCGGCTTTTTGCTCGAATCTTCTTTCTTGGCGTCCTTGAAACCTGGTTGGGGCGGTAGGTCCCCCTTGTCAACCATTCGGTTCCATTCGACTGCCTCGGCTGCATCGGAGTATCGATCAGCCATATCGAACAGATCGGCCACCGATCGAGGAGGGTGAATGAGCAAGTCTTCAGTGAATCTCCGGTATCGAACAGCATGCTTAAATGCCCTGATTACGGAGCCATCAGATATGTTCGGGATGGTATTTCTTACCCCGACAAACCTCTTGACAAACTGCCGAAGCGTTTCGGTCGAAGTTTGCCGCAATCTATGCAAGTCGTCCTCCTTACCCGGCTTTTGGTAACAGTTTTGGAAGTTGCTGAGGATGGCATCGCATAGCATTTCCCAATTATAGATAGAACCCTCAAGCTGATTGAACAACCAGGTTCTAGCCGGTCCTACGAGGACTGTTGGCAGGTAGTTAGCCATGACCTTGTCATCGCCTCCTGCTGCTCGGATGGCAGTAATATAGATCTGAAGAAACTCGGATGGGTTCTGAGTTCCATCAAACCTCTCAATGGCCCCTGGTCGAAACTTATCGGGCCAAACGACCGCTCGTAGGCCAGGCGAGAAAGCTTTGCAACCAACGTAAGGACCATGAACCGTCCTGCGACTTTCGGTCGGGTTTCGAGCAAACTCACTTAATGGCGGGGTTACTCGAGGTCCCAAACGAGAATGAACGGGAACTCGATCCCTACTGCGAGAGTCCTGCATTCGCCGATATTTGTCCTGTCGGGACGGTATAGGCGGCGGGTAACTCCGTCGACCAGAGCCAAAATGAGGACCATCTCGATCACGGGAATGTGTCACTGAGCGGGAAGAGGCTGTTGGGGTCGCCTCAGATGCGACCTCGTCCAATCTTTCCGCCAGGATCCTGTAAAAGGCCGGTCTCTGCGCATCCGTGACCGTAGGAGGAAAGTTACGCATGACTTCCGCGATAGATCGCAGTCGACCATGGGTACTTCTCCTAGGGGCACCAGGTGTTATTGTTTCCTCGTCCACTGGGAAGTGCTCCGGTGGTAAGGAAGGAGTCTGGTCACGTCGATGACCACGCGACCGTCGAGAAGAACTCGGGGCAGCATCGTAACGAGCCTGCGCATCTTGAAGAGCCTCTAGGGCAGTTCTGCGTAGTTCGTTGTTTTGTTGCTCGAGATCTTGCTCCTCCTTTTGTTTGCGATCTTGTTCTTCCCTGGCAGCCTGTTGATCGGGAGTTTCCTCCGACAACGCAGCAAACTGCCTAGGGAGAGAAGTCGCCGATGGGGAGAACATCTCGGTTTGTTCCGAGTCGGACTCGAAATCAAAGAGACGGTGAAGGTTATCAGGGTCGAATCTTCCTGGGCTAACCTCGGGGTCACCATCATACTTTCCCTCAGCGGGATCGTACGATGGGCCGCACTCATCACCTAGCACATTAAGAACCTCTGTGGGTTCTGACCCTGTGCCAGTTACCTCCTGGTCGATCATCATGACTTGGGAAGATGATTCATCCTGTGGAAGATTCTGGCCTTCGACCTCTTCCATCGGAACAGGATCACTTGGAGAAGGCATTGGGATATGAGCATAATCCTCGAGATCAAAATCATTCTCGGAATCATATGCTCCAGCCATGTTTCGGCAAACCTCCGAATTTCAATTAAGACGCCTTGAGAAAGGCCCCACGGTGGGCGCCAGCTGTCGACGATTTGGACTCGGAGTCCTCAGCCGAACTTATGCAGAATTTGTAATAGTGAGACCTTTCAAGATGACCCTTCGGGAAGGTACGCTGAACAATGGTGAACAGGAGCACAGAGAATTTAGACAGGTTCGGGCCCTCGATGGTGGGAGTAAAAGCCCTACGTTCTGTTGGGATTTCACTAAGTATGGTAAAGGTTTACAAGTGGAGGAAAAAGTCCTCACAGGCGAGGATTTTTCCCGTAAAAAATGTACAAAGATAAGCTAAAGAAGACTTAAAAATGCTGTATGAGGTGTGCCGTAGACTTGGCTAACCTCGATCCTCCTCCCGATTGATATTTCATGCCATCCTTTTATACTGCTTGAAAGGGTGCCATGTGAAGGAAACTGCATCAATCGGTTGCACGGACGGTTGGATACGGTTTTTGAAACTGCTCTTAACCTCCACGCAGGTTAAACACGTGTTATTCATGAATAACTGTACGTGTTAACCCCCTGACGGTTGATTTTCCACGTGTAGGAATCTTCGGGATACTTAGAATATCCTGTCGTATAGACAACCGAATAGATAGATCCCAGGTATCCTGATCGGTAGATGTTCTGACCGCGGGATTTGGCTGACCGCGTAATATCCCGAATGTGTAGTTCGCGTATAGCCCACGAACTTCTGACCGCGCAAGGCTTACGGTCTGACCGCGTAAAGCTGCGACTTGATCGCGTAAAGCTTGCGACCTCGTGGTGATGCCTCTCAGAATAGCTTGAGTTCGCATCTCCAGACACATGTCTGGTTCGTTGAACCAGAAGTTTATTAGAAGTGACCCGGGTGTCAATCCTCATCATTATTAACACGTGTTAATCATGAATAACCGCATATATTAACCTCTGACGGTTAGTCTTCAACGTGGAGGAATACTCGGGATGCTTGGAATATCCTGATATAAGTATAATCGAATAAACTCCAAGCACTCTGGTCGAGAATGTTCTGACCGCGGAATGTGGGCTGACCGCGCAACATCCCGGATATCCAGTCCGCGTATAGCATACGAACTTCTGACCGCACAAGGCTGTCGGTCTGATCGCATGAGACCCGCGACCTGATCGCGTAAAGCTTGCGACCTCATGGTGATGCCCCTCAGGATAGCTTAAGTTCGCATCGCCAGATACATGTCTGGTTCGAACCTGTCTTGAACCAAAAGTTTATTAGAAGTGACCCGGGTGTCAATCCTCGTCAGCTAGCTCCCAAATTTGAAGAAAACAAAGAGACATGTTTATTTCGAATTTTTAAAACCATGCATTGGATTTTTAACCCGACTCTTCAATTTTTCCACTTAGTGGCGCACTAAGTGAAAACGGTTGGTTTCCCAAGACGGGTTCTGACATTATGTGACGGGCAATGATAGCGCCGTAGAACTATTTTTATCTCGAGGTAAAATTGCAAATGCTTTGACGAAACCCGAGGCGTCTGGAATGCAAACCGTCATCCAGGCGGCTATAAATACCAGGCTCCTGGATTTGTAAAACTCCACAATTTCCCTCCACGCTTAAGTCCTTTTCTTGTTATCCTGCCTTCTTCCTTTTCACATATTCCTCCTAATGGCAGATCACGATATCATCGAGATTGAAAGTGATGAAGAGGAAGTTGTCGAACAAGGACCTCAAATGATTGAAGTCCTGTCTTCCTTAAGGAAGAAACCCAAGGTTGACGAAGGATCTTCCAGTGGAACAAAAGTGAAGAATGTAGCAAGTTTCTTTCTTCCTTCAGTTCCTTTGACCCTCCCCGTTCATGCCTCTCGGTAAGTTAGGCCTTTGTCCTTAGAGAAAGATCCCATCACATTCAATTCTCCCATCCTTTTGGGTGATCAACATCCTGGTCGGCAAGCGGTGACTATCCCTCGATCAGATGATTGCCATATTGGGTTGGCGAAGCAATCTTCTGATGGGAAGGTTGCTCTTCCACCATCTGATGATCTTCCTCCCAAGATGGGTGTATTAACAGGTTATGCATCGGGACAGGTAACAATTCTTCTCCCCTTTTGCTGATAATTATAGTTAGTGTGACTAACTTTTGCAAAATGCAGGAGGTTGGAGGCTCCAGCGATCAGCCTTCTGCTGCTCCATCTCTTCCTTCCGGACAGACTTTTCTGGAAGAGAAGAATGCCTTGGAGAAGAAGACCGAGGAGATGGCCTCAAAGATTCTGCGTCTAGCAGAATGTCTTGACCGATCCCGAGAAGAGGCGCACCATTTCCGTCGAGAGAGGGACTTCGCTCAGCAACAGCGAGAACTCTCTGACTTGATTAGGGACAATAGTGCGTCTGTTGTTAGGGGCGATGTAGATAGACTTAGGGTAGCTGCTAGTTCCCTGGGGGTTGCCAGTGTAAATCCTACTGACAACAACATGTCCCTTGGGGAACTTTGTAAACTTCTTTCGGAGCAAGTCGATGTTTTGATCGACTGTATCCCTTTTGTATGTAAAGAATGTAAGAAATAAAAGTTTCTTATTTCTCATGAATATTCTTCACATCTTCTGTGCGAAAATATAGCCATAAACTTTATGTTCGCGACCATTCATACACAGGAAACTTTAGTTCTGCGATCAGAATCGCGTTTAAAAAAAAGCACCGCGACCTGCCCTGATTCCGCGATCAGTTTCAGAGCCGCGGTCAGAACTAAAGTGCGACCAGAGTTGGAACTCGGTCAGGCTGTCACTCCGACTAGAATTGAAGTTTTAGTCTAAAACACGATTTCGGTAAAACCATAACCCAATTAGAAACATTCCAGTACGTCAAAAATTGAGTTGCATGATTTTTTCGAAAAAAAATGTTCAAAGCATAAAAAGGAAAAACGTCTTCTGAAAAGTACTGAAAATTTTTCAGTCCTTTTACACTTTCAGTTTCCAAAACAAAGAAGTCTTTTTGTTTCAGATCCGACGCCTGAATACTTTATCGGGTCCATCAGAGACAGTATCCATTATGGGAAATGAATAAAGCATTCAATGGAACGTTTGAAATGAGCCGTTTACTCATTAATGCGTTTTCTTGGGTTTATAAAAAGAGCAGATGTCTTTTCAAAGAAGCCACACAGCCAAAACCCTCATTATTCCCGCCGCACAAAACCCTCATTTTCTTCAGCCTTCGTCTTCCCAAAATCGCCAACTTTCCCTTTGATTCTCGACCAAAGATGGCGTCCTGGAGTCGATCCATCCACCATTCCGAGGAGAGCCTAGTGGCGTTAGAGGAGGAGATCCTTCCTCCACGGCTGCTCATTAACTGGCGGCCTACGGAGAAGGACCAAGAAACCCCAACTGTCCAAGAGGGCGAGTTGGTGGTTTTTGAGGAGTACCTGCGCTGCGGGTTCCGATTCCCTGAGAGTCGGTTCCTCAAGGATGTCCTTGAGCACTATGGGTGGGAACTGATTAACCTCCACCCTAACGCGATGCTGATCCTTGCGGTATTCCAGCATCTTTGTGAAGCGTTTGTCGGAATATATCCCAGTGTGGATCTTTTCCGGCGATTCTATTTTTCGGCGTGGTCGAAGAGCACCAATGCCGCCGGATACATCTACTTCCGGCTGAGGGACAAAAAGGAGTATCCTTCCCCACCCCTGCGAGATTCTGTGCATGGGTGGCACCAAAGGTGGTTTTACTGCTCTCTACCATCCGAAAGCAGTCTATGGTTTGAAAACTCACGACCGGAGAAGTCGAGCGAGTTAGATGTTCCCCCGGCGATGAACTCGGAGCTTTCGAAGCATGCCGAGGTGATTCTTCACTTGGTCAATCAAGGATTGACGGCTCGAGACATTATTCGAGACTTCGTGAAGAACCGGGTGAGTCCTTTGCGTGGAAGGGCTCATCCGGCATGGGAGATTAGGTCCATGGCGGATAGCACCCTGGACTACAGTAAAGGTATTTATTTTTTTAGCGCTGAACTTTCCCATTCTTGAATTGTGCAAATTCTGACTCAAATTTGGGAACAGTCCTGCCTTCATCCGAAATTGAAAGGCGGACCAACTCCCTCCTTAGGGCCTACAACGCCGATGTAGAGGGCCCTAAGGGATCGCCTCGTCCACAGAGTCTGATTCACGCCGGCGACGACCTTAAACAGGAGCGCCGAAAGGTACATTCTCTATCTGGCCTCCATTTTTTAGATCTTATGCATGTCCAGCGTTAAACATTTCCATCGAAAATGTGAATCAGCTCCTACGAAGGTTTGCCGAGACGACTTTCCCAAGTGAGAACGCTGGCTCTCTTGGGAAGCCAATGGTAAAGAACGTGAAGAAGGTCTCCCAAAGACCCAGGACAAAGAGTCCTGCCTCCAAGAAGGCCAGGCCAAATCCCGGGGAGGGGTCTTCATGGAGCGTTCCTCCTACCGCAAGAAAGACGGCAGTAAGATATCGCATCCCTTCTGTTTTACCAGGCACAGATTGGGATCACTTCTTCGTCGTACAGGGAGAGGGGAGCGAGGAGGAAGAGGATGATGTTCCTCTGGTCCTTTGGAGGAGGAAGATCGCGGATCTTCCATCCGGCGATGCCCCAAGCTGTCCCGCAGAGACCATTGTTACCGAAGAGGTGGTCGTGGCAGATCCTGCCATCGCGGAAAATCTTGGGGTCACGGATGACCTCCAAGTTCCTGAAGCCCCCGAGGCTTCAGGGTCAATTGTCTCTGCTTCCCTGGTCGAAAGGACGACCTCGGTAAGGATTCCTTACAGTCATACTTTCTTCAATTCCTTCTGTATATTTTGACGAGTCAATGTTTATACAGGGAGGAGAGCTTCTCCCTGCGACTACCGCGAGTCCTAGGGAGGAAAATCCTCCTTCTCCGCGGACAGGAGCAGAGGTGGTTGTTCAAGATCCTGCGGCGGTTACACATGAGGTACCGGCTACAGGATCACAGGAGACAGCGAGATCCTTGGATGGGTCGTCGCCAATGGGATCAACTGCCCAGGTAACGATTCTTCTTGTCAGCCTTTATTTTTCCCTTGAAAAAAAAAATGTTCATAGGGGAAGACACACAGGGAAAGGGGCCTTTGTTTTCCAAGCGCAAGATCAGGGCGGATGATACTCGTCCCCGCGCTCAAGAAGAACTTTCTCAGAGATCCCAAAAACTAGTGGGATTTCAATTAAGGTAAGAACCTTCATCCTGGTTGTATCATAAATGATGGTCACGAATAGTTACTATTTGATTTTTCTTTTCCTCCATCAGACGGAAAGAAATGGCATCCAGTCCTCCAACCGCTTCGGGAAGGGTTGAGGTCACTGCTGGTGCAGGAGCCTCCAATGAGGAGCGCTCCACCCCCTCGGCCCAGGAAGTCGTCCGAGTCACGGGGGGAGAAACAGATACGAGGACCCAGTCGCAGTCGCCGGCGACTGGAAGCAATACTCAGCAGGCACTTCCGCCTACTGTCCCTGCTGTAAGCACCTCCGGGCCTTCGACAAATCTTCCAATTAGTCCGGAAGATGCCTCTCTGCAAAAATTCATGAAGGTATGATGAATCCCTTTCTGGATGTCTTGAATTGCACATAGGACACTTTTCACTCCCTTTTTTGCATCACAGGAATTATCCCGGATGATGGCCCAGTCACGTGCCACGGCGGCGAGCATGGTGACCATACAAAGAGAACGAGACTTCTTGCGCAAGTAAGGATCATCATTCTTCAATTTATAGATGTATAAATTGGTTACAACCATTCCTTCTGTTCTATTGCAGGAAGGTGGCATTGCAGGACAAGGAAATAGCCACAATGAAGCTCCATTCGGTCTCAGTGGTGAGGAACCAAGAGATCGAAAATAACAGACTACGATCGCAACTTGCTGGTAAGTCATCTTCTGAGCTAGGAAGACTTGTCTAAGCAATATGCGAGTAATCTTTTCCCTTGTTGCAGCGCAAGCAGGTCAAATAAGACAGCTCAGTGCGGATAATAAACTCCTCCAGGATTCTATCGAAGCCTCCACAAGGGCAATTGGGAAGCTGAGCCATTCAGTCTTCGAAAAGCTGAAGGCGGTGGCTTACCTTCTGAAGGCTGACGTGGTCGAAACCATCCGAGACGATCTCAGCCAAGAAGACTGGGCTGCCCTTGTTATAACTCAAGCAGAGTCACTTCTCGAGTATCTCCCTGAGGATACACAGCGAAGAGAAGAGGTGATCAGAACCAGAGTTTGGTCAGCCGCTTCTGCTATGCTAAGCCGGATTCGACTCCACTATGGCCCAGATGCAGATCTGAATCCACTGGTGGGACCGGTTGAGATCGAGAGTGAAGAGCTGCTCGATGCCGTCATGGAGGAGATCAAGCCCTTAGTAGACAGGCTTTTGACTGAGTTGGGGATCGAATGATCCTTATTTTTGTATCCAAACAATTGCGTATAATGCAATGTATGTAAAAAACCATTTTTTGACATAAAGTACATATTTTGCAATTTAATATTATGAGTTCCATACTATAAGCACACCATACTATAAGCACATCCCCCCTAGCCCCCGCCTCTGCTTATGAATACTGAAGCCTTAGTGTTATAAGCAGAGGAGAAAACATAAGCGTAACGACCAGGGGTGTGCGTTTTAAACCAACGATCAGGATCAATGTAACGTCTAATCTTATTGCGAACTGGTAGCCACTCAGATGACCAAGAACTTGCCAGATAGCCCCGCATGCGCTGAGAAACGGCTTATTTAGGAGTGACTTATCTGGAAGTGGTCATGAGATCGACCAGCGAATCCGATTAGATTGTTGTAATGATCTGACCGCCGACGGTCAGCCCCCAGGTCGAATGCATATGATAAGGGCTTAAAGAGAGAAACTTATTGCATGAAAGCAAAACATATTTTATTTTATGAAAAGATGCTAATTGAACAGGAAAAAAGTGATTTGGAATACTTACACGTAAAACTTGCGAAGTTGATCGATGTTCCAAGTATTGGACAAAATCCGACCATCCTCCATAGCTAACCGCGCCGATCCAGTCCGCGGCAGTGAGACAACAGTGTAAGGACCTTCCCATTTTGGGGAGAATTTGTTGTGATTAGACTGGTCTTGAATTTTTCGTAAAACCAAGTCGCCCACGTTGAGATCACGTGGTCGCACCTTTTTACTGTGATACCTGCGTAAAGCTTGCAAGTATGCCGCGGACTTAACCAGGGTGCGATCACGCCGTTATTCTAAGAGGATAAGATCTTGCGCCCGTTGTTCGGACTGATTAATCTGTTCGAACTGATCTGTCCGAACAGAACCAATACTTACTTCCATAGGCAATACCGCCTCAGCCCCGTAGACCAAATGGAAGGGCGTCTCACCGGTGGCTCGACTAGAAGTAGTTCGTAATGCCCATAGAACGGTATAGAGCTCATCTGCCCAAGCCCCCGAGCGAGTCTTAAGGCGATTAAAGATGCGCTTTTTAATGCCTTGCAGTATTTGCCCATTGGCTCGTTCTACGGCACCATTGCTTTGTGGATGGGCCACAGAAGCAAAGCACACCTTGGTCCCAACCTGATCGCAGTAGTCCAGGAAAAGACCGCTGGCGAACTGAGAACCATTGTCTGTGATGAGACGGTTTGGAACACCAAATCGTGCCACAATGTTCTTATGGAAGAATTTTTGTGCGGCTGATGCGGTAATATTTCGTACTGGTTCGGCCTCAATCCACTTTGTAAATGTGTCAATGGCTACGAACAGAAACTTGTACCCATTGACCGCTTGTGGCATAGGACCGACGATATCCATCCCCCAGACCGCGAATGGCCATGTGAGAGGAATGGTTTGCAATGCATAGGCAGGTCGATGAACTTGCCTTGCGTGGAACTGACACTGGGGACACGTCTTGACCATATGCTTGGCGTCATCAAGTGCCGAAGGCCAGTAGAATCCTTGTCGAAAAGCTTTTCCGACCAGTGTCCGATATGACGAGTGCGCACCGCATATACCATCATGTATTTCTCTCAAGAGGGATTTTCCTTCCTCCTGAGATATACAACGCATGAATACTCCTTGAGTACCCTTTCTGTACAAAATCCCATCTATGAGTTTGTACAGACGCGCTTTTCGAATTAACCGATCACTTTCGGTTTCGTCCTCGGGTAGGGTCCCATGTTCAAGATAGACCCTCAATGGATGAGCCCAATCTTGTTCCTGACCGAGGTTGGTAACGAAGGCTATTACCGGATCATCCTCGACCGAAGTCATGATCGAAGGATGGTCCAAGTGTTCAATGAACACTCCTGCCGGAGAGGATGAGCGTGAGGACCCAATTTTGGATAATTGGTCTGCGAGAATATTGTCCTTTCGCGGGATGTATTGGACTTCGAAATGACTGAAGTGTTTTTCCAATCTCCTCACTTCCCCCAGGTAATGAGCCATTGTCTCATCGGAGGTGTTGTACTCCTTGTTTACCTGGTTTACGACCAGCTGTGAGTCTCCCCTCACCACTAGTCGACGGACTCCGAGGAATTTTGTTGCCCGGAGCTCTGCAAGAAGACTTTCATACTCTGCTGCATTGTTGGTCGCAACAAAGTGTAGCTGAATGACATACTTAAGCTGTTCACCCTGGGGCGTAACTAAGACCACTCCAGCCCCCGAGTGTTGAAAACTACGGGAGCCGTCAAAGTACATTGTCCAGTAATCGGGGCACTCCAGTTCCTCTGCCAACCGCACGGGTGGCTCAGGGTTGGTCCATTCGACCACAAAGTCGGCCAAAACCTGAGACTTAACCACCGTGCGGGGTGTGAAATGGATCTCGAAGGCACCGAGTTCGACTGCCCATTTGGTGATTCGACCAGATTTCTCTGGATTTCGGACAATATCCCCCAAAGGAAAAGAGGAGGGTACTGTGATCTTGTGCGCTTGAAAGTAATGTCGTAGCTTACGGGAAGCCATTAGTAGCGCGTAAAGTATCTTCTGGACCTCAGGGTAGCGCTCCTTAGGACCATGAAGTACTTCACTCACATAGTAGACGGGTCTATGTATTCCTTCCCTATCCGCGATTAGAACGGCGCTAATCGCGTGTGGTGTGGCCGCCAGGTAAAGAAGCAATGGTTCTCCTTTGTCGGGAGACACCAATACTGGCGGACTAGATAGATATGTTTTTACCTCCTGGAATGCTTTTTCGGCCTCATCCGACCATGTAAAGTTATGATGCTTCCGCAAGGCTTTGAAGAAAGGCAATCCCCTTTCGCCTAATCGCGATATGAAGCGACTTAAAGCCGCCATGTGACCAGCCAGGCGTTGAACATCCTTCATGGTCGAGGGCGACCTCATTTGTTCAATAGCCCTAATTTTCTCAGGATTAACTTTAATGCCCCTGGAACACACAAGGAAACCAAGGAGTTTTCCTGAAGAAACCCCGAAAGAGCATTTCTCCGGGTTTAATTTTATTCCAAAGCGATTCAAATTACAGAAGGTTTCAGCGAGATCGTCCAAATGAGATAATCTCTTAGTACTTTTTACAACCAAATCGTCTACATATGCTACGAGATTACGCCCTATCTGGGAAAGAAAGGTCTTTTGCATCAAGCGCTGGTACGTGGAACCTGCGTTCTTGAGACCGAACGGCATTCTGACGTAGCAGTATGTGCCGAACGGGGTGATGAAGGCAGTCTTCTCTTCATTGTCTTCTGCCATGCTAATTTGATGATATCCTGAGTAAGCGTCCAGAAAACTCATCAGTTGGCAACCCGCAGTCAAGTCGACCAGCTGGTCGATGCGGGGAAGGGGAAAGTCATCCTTCAGACAGGCAGCGTTGAGGCTAGTGTAATTGACACACATGCGCCACTTGCCATTTGACTTGTGGACCATGACCGGATTGGCGAGCCATTCCGGGTGATCCACTTCGCGGATAAACCCGGCTTGTAAGAGTTTGTCTAACTCTTCTCGGATGGCTTCCTGTCGGTCAGTGGCAAAACGCCTGAGCTTTTGCTTTATTGGTCGTTGTCCAGGTCGAATTGCTAACCTATGCTCAATTACTTCCCTTGGGACACCGGGCATGTCGGACGGTTTCCACGCAAACACGTCTGCGTTAGCCCGGAGGAAAGCAACGAGGTCGAGTTCCTATTTGTCATCCAGGGCTGATCCAACCCGAATTGTTTTGGATGGGTCATCTGGGTACAAAGGAACTTGTTTGAGTTTTTCATCTGGTCGAGGAGCAGCCTTGATCGCATCGGCGGCAACGGTGGCGACCTGAGCGTCCCGGAGGGGAAGTTGATCGACCATCTCCAAAGATAGCCGGTCGCACGTGAGTGCCACGTTGCGACTGCCTCGGATCGAGATGACACCTTTGGGGCCAGGCAATTTCCTGCACTGATAAGCATAGTGCGTTGCCATCATGAACTTAGCAAGAGTCGGCCTGCCAAAGATTGCATTATAAGCTGAATCACAATCGATTACATCGAAAGTAACCAATTCTGTCTGGAAGTTGTCTGGTTCTCCCAGAGTGACCGGGAGGACCACTTGTCCCAATGGCATCATGGAGGGACCTGGGGTTATCCCATAAAACGGATGGATTATGGGTTTTATCTTCGAACTAGGAATTTGCATCTCGTCGAATGCTTTGACCAATAAAAGATCAAGGGAACTTCCCCCGTCAATCAGGACCCTTTCGACTCTTGCGTTACTGATGATTGGGGTAATGACCAGAGGTAACCTCAATGGTCGGGTTAGCCCCACAGGACAGTCAGCGCGATCGAACGTCAAAGGCATATCCGATCGAACGTCAAAGGCATTCCTTACATATCCCTTCAAGATACCCATAAATCTCTCAAATGGATACATGTAGCGCAGGAACACGGGTCCACAAAACTTAATTTCTCTGACAAGGTGAACAATTAGATGGACCATAACATCAAAAAAGGATGGAGGGAAATACATCTCCAGCTGACAAAGAGTGGTAGTCACATCGCGTTGCAAATCGTCCAGTCCATCCATATCAATTATCTGCAAGGACACAGTTGCAGCAAATATTCAGATCCAAAAAATCTGACAAGTTCCACGAATGGAGCTAATTAACTTGCTAGGAGTACACGCTTACGTACCTTGCCAGATATTGTGTTGAAGAAATAACATAGCTTTGTAATTGTCTCTCTGACTTTGACTGGGAGAATGCCTCTGATAGCAATGGGAAGCATTTGTGACATCAGTACATGACAATCATGGGACTTCATACCAACTAGTTTCAAGTCTTTCATGGACACAAGTTTTTTCAAGTTCACAGAATACCCGCATGGAACTTTGACACCATGTAGGCACTGACAGAGTTCTGTTTTTTCTCTTTTTGACAAAGTATAGCAGGCCGGGGGGAGGTATGTCCGCTTTCCCTTCTCCAACGGTGCAAGCTCAGTCCTTATGCCCATGTCGAGCATGTCACGGCGAACGTTGATGCCATCTTTCGTCTTTCCTGGAATGTTCAACAACAAACCAATCAAGCTGTCACAAACATTTTTCTCTACGTGCATGACATCAATGCAATGTCGAACTTGTAAGTGCTCCCAATATGGCAGATCCCAAAGAATCGATCTCTTCTTCCAAACATTTTTTCCTGGAGGTTTAGAACATTTACCGAACTCAACTTTGATGTCCTTCACGGGCAAGTAAAGCTCCTTACCAGTCACAAACACTGGGGCTGATCCTTTCTCAGGCTTCCCATTGAATGACTTCCTCTTCTTACGGTAGGCGTGATGCATCGGAAGGAATCTGCGGTGACCTATGTACACTGTTTTTCTGCAGTTCGATAACCACATGCTTTCAGTTCCATCCAGGCAAATAGGACAAGCCTTGCCTGCTTTCGTACTATACCCCGACAAATTTCCATAGGCCGGGAAATCATTTATGGTGCAAAATATCATGGCCCGCAACATGAAATTCTCTCGCTTATGTGCATCCCACACCCGCACCCCTTCGCTCCACAATTTATGTAAGTCCTCGACTAACGGTGATAGAAACACGTCAATATCATTCCCGGGTTGTCTGGGTCCTGAAATTAGTAACGACATCATGATGTACTTGCGCTTCATACATAACCAAGGAGGAAGATTGTAGATGCATAAAAGAACCGGCCAAGTGCTATGTCGACTGCTCATATTTCCGTGTTGATTCATACCATCCGTACTCAGCCCAAACCTTATATTCCTCACTTCGCCGCCAAACTCACCGAATGTTCTGTTAATGTTTCTCCATTGAATGGAATCAGCTGGATGTCTTAGTTTTCCGTCTTGTTTCCGACCTTCAACATGCCAACGCAAGTACTTCGCATCTTTCGGATTTGCAAACAGCCGTTTCAATCTGGGAATCACAGGCAAATACCACACAGTTTTGGCCGGAGGCCCTTTCTTTAACTCATCACATCCATTGTGATAAATTCTGTCCCCATGCTTATACCGCGATGCACCGCATCTTGGACAAACATGCAAATCCTCGTACTCGTTACGGTACAGAACACAATCATTTGGGCATGCATGTATTCTTTCGATTTCCATTCCCAACGGACACAATAGTTTTTTGGCCTGGTAAACCGATCTTGGCAACTCATTTCCCTCTGGAAGCATGTCCGCTAACAGATCCAATAGCGCTGTGAAACTCTTATCGCTCCAACCGTTGCTTGCCTTCAAGTTATATAATCTCAACACAGAAGACAACTTTGTAAATGTTTCACATCCGAGGAACAAAGGCTTCTCAGAATCAACAATTAATTTCTCAAATTTAGCTAAATCGTTTTCTCTATAGTCTTCTTCTACATCACGTAACATTTCATCTAAATTGTCGTCATCTACATGGACTTCCGAATGAACATTACCAATGTTCTGATCATGATCATCATTACTGCAATCCACTTCCGGGTGCTGCTGAGTGGTAGCGGTGCTCGTTTCCTCAAGATCTTCACCATGTCATATCCAACGGGTATAGCGTGCGTTAAAACCACGACGAATCAAATGACTCCTAATCTGATCAGAGTTGCCGAACCTTTTTAAGTTCATACAATCTATACAAGGACAATGCATATCTTTCTCTCCCTTCTTCGCCTTTTCTTGCTCAGCAAATTTAATAAACCCATTCACACCCTCCAAATACTCAACAGTACTACGTTTTATTCCATACATCCAATATTCTCGGTCCATCTACAATTATTTCACAAAATTGACAAATTCAAATAAATAATTAATGACTCAGGGCATGCATATATGCATGAAACATAATTAGCTAGGCCATATGTGTGTACATGAGCTGCTTAATTACATTAAATGGATTTGTATAAATGAAACCCTAATTAACTTGATGCATGCATTAATTGGAAGAGCCAGCTAGCTAGCTGCTTAAATTCAGCAAGCTATAGCTAGCTAGCCAACCTAGCCTTCTAGCTAGTTTGGAGATAAATGTATCTAGTTTACTGAATTGCAAGTAGAGAGAGAGAGAGGGAGAGTGCATGTGAAAGAGTGATCGAGAGAGAGAGAGAGAGGTGATGAGAAGATGACAATACTGAGGGGGATGGAAATATGATCAACCTCTCAGCTAGCTTCTCCAAATCACTCTAGCTTGGAGTCGTGCGCGGCTGAAATGATTCCAACATGTAGAGCGCAGAGCAGGGGTCGACCTAATTAAGTTGTCCAATTTTACTATCGGTCAACAACACAAACCGATAGTAAAATAAGGTCCCCACTGTCATAACTATTAGTGTATATGAAGTCATTTTACTATCGGTTTGTTTTATATAATCGATAGTACTATTTAATATATTGTATCGGTTAGTACAGTAATAACCAATAGTAAAAAGTCAGTAATTTCACTATCAGTTACGCGAGAAAAACCGATAGTACTATGTAATATATTATATCGGTTGGTACAGTACGAACCGATAGTATAAAGTGAGTAATTTTACTATCAGTTAAAAATAGAAAACCGATAGTACTGTTTTAATATATTATATCGGTTGGTACAGTAATAACCGATAGTATAAAGTGCGCAATTTTACTATCAGTTAAAAGTGGAAAACCGATAGTACTATTTAATATATTATATCGGTTTGTACAGTAATGACCGATAGTAAATAGTATTTGCATTTCACTAACGTTGAACTAGTGTGTAACCGATAGTAAATTGCCACTTTTCCGCCGCTGTCGTCCTATTCTATCGGATTTTTTCCATATTGCTTATAACCGTTAGAAAATATGGGTTAGTGGAATGCACTTCTTTAGTAGTGATTCTTAAACATTGTTATTCCTCTCCATGTGGTGGACACGCTGGAGCTTCAAAAACAACGGCTAAGGTGTTGCAATTAGGTTTGTTTTGGCCTTCTTTATTTAAAGATGCTTATGACTTTGTGCAAAAATGCAATCTTTGCTAATGTTCTGAAAATTTGAGTAAAAGACATGAAATGCCCTTAACAAATATTTTTGAAATTGAACTTTTTGATGTATGGGGAGTAGATTATATGGGACCTTTTCCATCTTCTATGGGCAACTCCTACATCTTAGTTGTGGTTAATTATGTTTCAAAGTTGGTAGAGCTTGTTGCTACACCAACAAATGAATCAAAACATGTGATCAAGCTTTTCAAAACAGTCATCGTTCCCCGATTTGGTATATCGCAAGCAGTAATTAGTGATGGCAGTGCGCATTTCACTAATTACCAATTTCAGAAATTGTTGATAAATATGTGGTTATTCATAAAGTTGCTCTTGCATATCACCCTCAAATAAGTGGGTAGGTTGAAGTTTCAAATAGAGAAATCAAGACGATCTTACAGAAGGTGGTAGCACTGTCTTGTACGGATTGGGCGCTCAAACTTCCAGATGTCCTTTGGGCATATCGCACTGCATTCAAGACTCCGCTAGGTATGACGCCTTACAAAATTTTATTTGGCAAAAACTGCTATTTGCTTGTTGAACTGTCACACAGGGTGTTATGAGCGTTAAAAGAACTCAATTGGGACTTCGACAAAGCGGGGCGAAGGCAAATCCTTGAATTGCATGAACTAGAAGAGCTTCGGAACAACTCCTATGAAAGTGCCTTGATCTATAAAGACAACACAAAGAAGTGGCATGACAAACGGATCCTCAACCGTGAGTTCAAACCAGGTGATTTGATTTTACTATTCAATACTCGGTTGAAATTGTTTCCAGGGAAATTGAAATCGCGATGGACTTGGTCATACGCGATAGAAAAAGTCTTCCTATATGGTGCTGTAGAGCTTCGAGCACAAGACAGCACCACTTTCAAGGTAAACATGCACCATATCAAGTTATACAATGCGGGAGACTAGGTAAGTACGCTAAACTCGGTCGATTCTTTCAATTCTATATATTTTTGAACGGTTGAGAATGTTCTGTCGAGTGGGATGTTAAACCATCGCTAGCCAGGAGGCAACCCAGTATACTAACCTGTAGTTCTCTCTTTTATGAACACATCGGCGCGAAAATCACTCAATTTTGATGTCGTTTGACCACCAAAAACTTGTTTTTCGTATACTAGGGCTGACTCTTTTTGAAAAAACAAAAAAATAAAAGTTTTTCAAACTGGCTGAATCGACCACAACCACAGGCACGACCAGTGGTGGCATTGGTTTGGTAATTTTTCAAAAAAAACTATTGTTTTTCTTTTTACTCGAGCTGGACACGACCACAGGAACGACTAATGCCGCGTTCAGGTGAAAATTTTCCAAAAAAATAAAGTTTTTCAAAACCCTCAAGGTGAGCCTGACCTCGACCACGACCAGTGGTGAGCTTGGGTGGAATTTTTCAAAAGAAATAAAGTTTTTCAAAACTTCCCGAGCCGAGCACAACCTCGACCACGACCAGTGTCGGTCTTGTTGCATCTAGGCCCCTATTATTGTGGATTTTGATTATTGATGACATTAAATGTTTTTGATCTAATCATGTCTTTGAGTTATATGTATGCAGAGAACTAAGAGCTATTTCGCCTAAGGTCGTAGTATTGCCAAAGTCGCAAGCATAAGGTCGGCAAGTAGAAAGCCGCAGAGACCTAAGAGCTATTTCGCCTAAGGTCGCAGTATTGCCAAAGTCGCAAGCACAAGGTCGGTAAGAAGAAAGCCACAAGATACCTAAGCTATCTGGAGGATCTACAAGTCGCAAGCACAAGGTCGTGAGCTGAGGTCGAAAGCACATGGTCGCAGTGTCGTCCGAAGTTGCAAGTCCAAGGTCGCGATCTATGGTCGCAAGCGCAAGGTCGCCAGAATGAAGCTACAAAAGACTTAAGGTAAAATGCGTATTTATTGTTACCGATCTCAGTGTTTGGAGGTTGATCGGTTTACAAAATTATTTCTTAGTTTTAACCGTACTATAAAGAGGGGTTGCAAGTCCTCTCTACATTTCCAGCATAAACCGAGAAACTACTAGGTCATTGCATCTCATTCTTTTCGGTTGGATTTGTTTTGAAAAGATTTGGTTTTCAGATAAGTTTTTGACAGCAGAAGAGTTTTTGTATTTTATAGAAAGATCTAGGCAGGTCTGGCTTTTGCTTCTATTGACAAAAATATATCCCTTTTAATTATCTTTCAAACAAGCTATTAAATTCTTAAATCGGATCTCTGGATTAAAAGTTATAGCTATTTTTATCAATGCTGATTGTTAGTTTGAATTCTCAGTTTTGTTAACTAACAGTTGTTCAGAGAAGGTGCTTTTTGAGCCAAAATTTTTTGAACTAAACTGACTGTCAGTATGAGGTTCGACCTCGAACTGTTTTTTTTGCGTTTTGCTTTAACTGGTCGTTTTTTTGGTTGAAACTGACTGTCAGTATGTGATACTGACTGTCAGTATGAGGTGTCAGTTTCCATATACGATCACAAATGGCTAGCAAAATTTTATCCGTAAATTTTGTCAGCCGTTGAGTTTGAAACTGACTGCCAGTATCCCAAACTGATTGTCAGTTTGCACTGTTTTATTTCCATATACGACCTCAAATGGCTAGCTGAGTTTACTTCTGATTTTACTTCTTTCTAGTCATGACCCAAATTGACTGTCAGTTTGTACTGTTGATTTTACAGCTCGTGCACAACAGCTCCTTTGCTTCTTGAGGCTATAAATAGAGGCTTTGAGCAGATGTTTTACAGTTAAAAATCTTGATCTGTTGATCAAGTCGTGAGCTTTCGAGATCCACCGAGTTTTCAGTTCACATCATCTTTGCATACTTAGAGTTTCTCGGTGCATGTTGGAGGCCTAGGAGAGACCTTGCAGCTTGTTATTCTTGGTGAACGCCCTCACCTGGATGGTTTGGTGGCGTGGCCGTTGATCTCTCCAGTTCGGAGTTTGTTGGAGAGGGTCGACGTGTTTGTAAAAGGCATCGGTGCTCGCCTTTCCAGAGTGGACAAGGAGCTGTAGGATCAAGGATGCTGACTAGAGGGGGGGTGAATAGGAGGCTTTTAAAATTTCTTTTCAATTAAGCAATTTTAAAGAATAATTGAGAGACCTAAATTATACAATGAGGCTTAAAAGTAATTTAATCAACTAGTTGTATTCAATCAAATGAACTATTCAATAAGACATGCAACAATGGTAAATATAGCAATTGTGTCAAGATAAATGTAAAGCAAATACGAAATACGCAATTTGACACAATATTTTTACCGAGGTCTCGGAGACTCGCCCGGTCTACCCTACTCCTCATTGAAGCGCTCACTCGGAGCCTCGCTTCTATATCCACGAAGGATATCTCAGTAGGGTTGCTCTTTCTCCACACTAGATAGACGAGCACCACACCTTTCACAAGCTTTTGCCCGCCTCTCCGACAAACTTCAATGGAGAGATCGCCACTCTCCTCTGACACCATCTAGGCGAAGGCGATCGCCAAGAGTAACAAGCCGGATGCACTCACTTGATCAAATCTCGTGCTAGAAGCTCAAATATGCAAATGAGATGCTCAAACACTCTAGCACTTAGCAAGCAAATGGTGATTCAAGTGCACTAAGCACTATTAACTTCACACAATTTGCTCTCTCTCAAATCAACTCAAGATTTGGGCTCAATTCTAGCCTCTAAATGCAATAACTCAAATTCAATTAACTTGGCTAGGTTTTCAGCTGGTATATGAACTCTTTGAGCACCCCCAAATGAAAGCATACACGAAGTATTTATAGCCCTCAAAGAAAACTAGCCGTTTGCAAAGAAACGTGCTGAAACTGTACAGGCCGGACATTGTCCGGCCAGTACAAAAATTTCAGCCGTTGCAAACGTATCAGTGACCGTTGGGGGCAATTTTGTGAAGGTCGGACATTGTCTGGCCACCTCAGACAATGTCCGGCCATCACAGTACAGATGAGTCGGACAGATACATTTGTCTCTGGTTCATTTCAATGCTCAAAAAATTTGTAACAGGCTGGACATTGTCTGGCCATATCAGACAATGTCCGGCCTACCCGGACAGATAGCCCCGGATAGATGCAAACGTCTCTGGTTTCATTTTGCAAAAGGCTGGAAAAATTTGTACAGGGCGGACATTGTCCGCCCATGCCCGGACAATGTTCGGCCACTGCACACTGATTGTAAAATAAGCATAACTTTTGAACCAGAGATCCGATTGAGGTGATTTTTGGCTTGTTAGAAAGATAACTCAGAGCTCTACAATTTTGTTAACAGGAGAAAGACCTAGAAAGGTCTAGAAACTTCTAGAAAACTCAGAAACTTTCCTACTATCAAAATGTCCAATTCAAAAATCATCTCAAATGCAATTTGGGGTATTTGCACATACGGATTTGCCGTTTTCTCGCGGATGTGATTGCTGTCACTCAGCAACGACCATGACCACACAGGTCTGACATCCGATCGAAAACAGGTGGTCGATAGGGTTTGGTCGAGCATACGCAAGTGAGCCGAAGACTGGTACGACCAGTCCGAAGTCCTATGACCACACCCAAACCCTAAACAGAAAGCCGCCAAACAAGCGAAACGACCACGACCACGTATCAACACTGATACGATCAGAATATGCAAATACGACCACGACCAGCTCTAAATAAATAAACTAATTCAAATAGTTGGCGATCACGACTAAGTGCAGTTTTCAAAACATTTACTCTAATGCACATGAACTACACTTAGACTCACTAGCAATGCAAGACACTAGTGCAAGATGGTATGAATGCATCTGAGCTTCCGCACTAGATAGATTCAAGTTATTAGTTTTCGACCCCTCTTAATAGTACGGTCAAACTAGTAAAAAGAAACCTATCAACCCGGTCTGTCTCCAAACACCAAGACCGGTAAAACCCTAAGAAAACAATTCTTAATCTTGGATTTTACCTTAGGTGGAGTTCGACCTCGTGAAGCTTAACCGCTCGACGCTCGTCATCGCAAAGCTCAATCTCGCTAAGCTTGACCACGCGAAGCTCGACATCTCGACGCCTGTCTTCGCAAAGCTCATCCTCGCTAAGCTTGACCTTGCTCGGGATGTCTCAGATCGTCTTCATCCTCTTCCCGCCCTTGCTCGCGTTTATCCTGCAATCAATCTGAGGCTACAACACGTACACAATATTAGTCTCAAATATAGGTCGTCATTAATCACCACCAGAGAAACTACTCCACACAGGAGTTAGCTCGACAGTTTCTCTTTCCAGCGAAATGATGCAACAATATTCAACGAGTAGCAAATGAGTATGAGATAGAATACAATCATATATATCATAAATGATAAACACATACGCACACGATCTATACTACTCATGTCAAGATATCAATCAACCTAGATGACCAAAGTGATGAGCTCTCCCTCAACATGTGTATCGATATCAAATCCAAAACTGGAGTTATCAACCTCAGGTTTTGTCATATAACATCTTGATCAATCAATTTGCACAAGCTTGATGCAACCACCAAGCTCCCCCTCTACGTATGCATCAATATCAAACCTGCAACTGAGGAAACATCCGATTCAAGGTTTACCGATAATCAATTCAATTCACTTGTGCTAAATTAGGATTTATCTAATTTGTCATTTGATCATCAAAACTGGCATCTTCAGATTAACTTAATCACAATGGATTTATGCAAATCGTCATTAATCATCAAAACCTAGATACTTAGATCTACCTAGATCCAACAGGAGCAACCACTAGTGAGAAATATCCTTCATAGATATTGAAGCAAGACTCATTCATTTGAGTGCTTCAACGAGGATTAGGGGAGACCGGGCGAGTCTCCGAGACCTGTGGAAAAATCTTGTGTTTGTCTTCTACTCTCTTTTATTTTGCAATATATATTCATTTGTTCTTTCTTTGCAAAAAGTTGTTTTAGATTTGAAGTTTTTAAAGCCTCGTATTCACCCTCCTAGTCGGCATCCTTGATCCTACAGGTCTCGGGTTGATTTTCAAAGAAGTTTTAAAGTTTTCTAAAACCTCCCGAGGCGACCACGACCAGTAGCACGACCTGTGGTGCCCTCGGGTTGAGAGTTTCAAAACAATCAAAAACCTTTTTATTTTCGACCGAAACGACCATGACTAGTGGCACGTCCTATGCCCTGGTCTAGCACGACATGTGCTCGTGGTCATGCTTGTGTCGGTGAGACCACCTGGTCGAATCGGGTAAACCTGAACCGAGCATGATCCGGAGCACGCCCCATGCCTGTGGTCATGCCAGGCTCGGCTTCCCCCTGTTTTTCGGCCGAAAGTGATCTTTTTGAGTTCTTTTTGTACTTTTCTCACCCCAAACCTTTACAACTCCTACCTAGCACCCTATTTAAAGCCTCCCATCCTCTCCAAACAGCCAATCACCATTGTTGAGCCCCTCAAAACTCCTCAAAACCTCCACAAACCTAGCCCTAGAATTCCAAATCCAACCGTTCAAAGTTCGATCCAATCATGGATTTCGGCTCCTCGCGCCTTGATACCTCCGGATCTAAAGTTTTCTACGGCAATGACGACTCTCCAACGCAACATCAAGAAGGTTACGAAGCGCAAACGCAATCGGAATTTGCAGAATATAGGGCTATGATGGATTCCAGGATGGATCACCTCATAGGCGCATGGATCCCCTCTACGACTATCATGTATACGCAGGCCACATCCTCTCAGAAGACACATTTCCAAGCGCACGCACCTACTACGGGAACCATCTCAACACCCACAGACTTTCTCCACAACCCTATCCACCACCACATATCCATCCTATACATTGCCACAGTTCTACCATTCTCCTCCACCGACTTCCGACGAGTGATCTCCAAGATACGCAAGTATTTCTTTTTATTTTCCGTTTCTTTTTTGTTTCTTTTTGTTTTTCTTTTCAGGTTTTCACTTGCGACGCCCTGGACTACACCATTGGAACTACGTGGACCACAACATCCTCTTTTACCATAGCATCTTCCACAACATCTACCTCCACGAACCATGACCGCAAACGGTAATCTGTATCTCTCTCCATACATTGAGAAGAATGTTTGATTTAGCTTGGGGGGTGTTCACTTAACCGTTTGTTTAGTCTTCATCGAATCATCATTCCACCATTTGTTTAGTCTTCATCAGATCATCATTCCACCACATTCCATCATAAACTAAAAATAAAAAAGATAGATCTATCACTTGGAATGCCTGGTTTTGAAGATGACCTTTAATCAATTAGATGATTATTCTATCACATCTTTGCATATGATCTATTGAACTTAGCTCTCTTAAGAATTTTCATTGCTTATGTTCAATTTTTATCTTAAATTGACCATTAAAGTTTGAACTTATCTATTAAATTGTACTTGACTTCTTCCAAATTGAAGATTTCTACTAACTATTTTTTGGAATTAACTCTCTTATGTCACTTTTTATGCCTATATTGCTAATTGCCCTTCTCTTTAAAAACAAAAAAAATGTGTATGAATAAAGTATAATCGACCATTGGAGGGAGGTGATGGTGAATCATCGACCAGCTGGGGAAGGGAAGATTTACTTAAGTTCTGCACACAAAAAAATTATATTTTCAATAAAACGGTTGCTTAAGATGCGGCTTTGTCTAGTCTTGTGTAACGTATATGTGACTCGTTGGGGGGAAGCAGTGGTAAATCATCGACTAGCTGGTGAAGGGAAGGTATACGGAGCATTGAGGTTGCTTACAGGGGCTCGGGAAACGAACAAAGCTGCCTTTCTGTAAATGCACTTCAGTAAGTGCCTTCAGCTGTGTCTCCTCTAGCCTCGATGGAATGATCTAGTAAAAACATTCTGTAAGAGCATGAAAAAGTTGAAGAAAAATAAAAAATATGAATAAAGAAAAATAAAAAAACATAAATACAAGTGTCTTAATTTTTCTCTGAAGGACAATCTAGCAACTTTATATAAATTGTAGCATAATGAATGTTTTCTTTGTATAGTTTATTCTAAATCCTATATGAAAGAAGATTATTAAGATGATTTAATTGATTAAGCTCTCTCTTTTCTAAGATTGAAATTTGATAATCTTAATATTTGCATTTGGAAAGTTTAAATTGCTTAGATCAATTGCCTCATATGTATAGATGTGATGTGAATTTTTGGAAGATTGTTTATTGAAAATCAGATAAACCGAGGCATCTCAGTTTTTGGAAAAATCATTCACAATCTTTGCTTGAGGACAAGCAAAATGCTAGCTTGGGAGAATTTGATAAGTGCTAACTTGGTAGCATTTTTACCCTAGGTTTAGTATTAAAAACATGCAAAATCATACTTAAAACTCCTTTGATGCGACATTTTATGCGTAAAATTTGATTATTTTTACAAATTGCTTTCACGGTTGTGTTCATCATGTTTCAGGGATCAAACCTACCAAATTTGGGAAAATTTCAACCACATTTGAGCCCCATACGACCAAGAAACCAAACTGGCCAAGCAAAAAGATCCTGGTCGAGTATTCCATTGACAACACTCTTGGTCAAACATGTTTTGGCAAGAAAAATCTTTATCCGTACATGGCTAGGCCAAAAAGACACATATTCGAACATGTCACGACAAAAAAGAGCACATTTCTGGTCGAATACAATGTGGCCGAAAAGAGTCCTACTCGATTTCGATTATGACACATGTGTGATCCTGATTGGGCCATGTGTCCTGGTTGTGTTCGAGTCTGTTTCGGTCACAACACGTGTGTGGCCACAATTGAGCCACATGTCCTGGTCGTGTTCGACTTGGTTTCCTCGGATTTTATTGGTCGATTTTAGTCGGATTTGATTGGAACTGGTCGAATTTGGTCGGTTTTTATCAGATTTGGTTGGTTTTAGTCGTATTTGATCAGAACTGGTCGGTTTTGGTCGGTTTGATCAGAACTAGTCGAATCTGGTCAGTTTTGATTCAGATTTATCCGTTCTCACACTGTTTGAAGCCAGACTTTGTTGCCTGCATGTCAAGGAGTTGTTTTTGGGCGCGTTAATCCATGTATTATAAATAGAGAAGCTTTTGGCTCAATTAGACATGCTTTCTTTAGGATTAGTAGTAGTTTTTAGCTACTTTTTAGTTTAGTAGAGCCCCCTTCTCTATTTTTATTGTTTTTGTAACCCGGCAAGGATGACAACTTCAATTTCTAAATAATCAAGTGAGTTTTTATTTAATTGTTATTCTTATTTCTGCATTATTATGACTTTTAGTGAGTAGATCCCTTCTAGGGTTAGGGATGACCTAATCTGGAAGGCGTGATTTTTTCTCGGTCTTTATTTCAAGTTTTGGATTATTTCCTTGTGTTTTCTTCCTCTAAATCCTAAATTCTCGTTTTGGCAACAGACGTAATAGTTGAGTCATAGCAAGAATTCGGAAGTTCTTGAGTCCTTAGCGCATTGACGCGGGATCTTGAATAGGAGAGAGGCTCTCGCCAAACGTAACAATGGAAGCAATATTATGACCGTTGTACCAGCGACCGTACTGGCAACTTAATATGTCTTGGAAAACAATTGAAATTAACTTACAATCCTCGGACCTTGGATATAATTACGCCGGATGGTTATGGAACTCCTGAAACCCTAGATTTTCATTGCAACTTACAAACCTAGATTGATAGTTTTAGTAGTAGAATTAGTTGTAGAAACACAAAACCCCAACTCGTTTAGACATAATTAGTGATCCATTAAGCTAGAAAGACGAATACTCTTGTTCCTCGTGGAATTCACCCTTAAGTGCTCAACGTTCAACCGTCCACTTGTGGTTTATTACTTCACAAATTGTGCTCGACCATTTCGGGTGCGATCAGGCCACCTAGAGATCCTCGAGCTTTTTCATTGCTTCTTCCAAGTGTAGGTGGTGAACAAAGCGGCGGTCGTCTGCTATGGAGACATCAAACAGTTCTAGTTCTATCTGAAGGACAAACCGGTGTCGTTTTCATTCCCTCAATCAAGCTCCAGGGATCACTCTGCCCATTGTGGGAGGAGGTAGTTTTACGTGAAACAGCTATCGGGCACGCATCTCACCTTTCACTTGGAGGTTGTCATATCCCATGAGGGGAGCACTAAGAAACTGATTCTCAATGCCAGAAGAGAGGTCACCGCCGCCGAGCTAAAGAAGCTGGTGCTAGCGAGGCTAACTATGTGGGATGTAGCAATGGGGTACACTGAGCTCCTGGTGTGCCCACTGGAAAACATTCTTGAACTGGCGGTCAACATCTCCGATCGTTGGAGCCTGAGCCTTGTCAGCCCCATCATGCTCTCCCATGCACTAACAGAGGAGTGTGTGTGGGAGCTGCTAGCCCCCCAATAGTTGACCAAGAGGGAGGCCCAGAAGCTCCCATGCTCCAAGGTGATTCACGTCGAGTCAAAGAACCTTCTCCGAGAACAGGAGATGATCGATGTTTTTGGTGAGGGGAATTTGCTGCTGGCCTGTGGTAAGGAAGAGTGGGCCAATCTTAACACCATGATCACCTTTATTGTGGAGGAGTGTGGTCAGGAGAGCTACAACGACGGTGCCTTCCTAACCACTAAAAAAGGGCTCATCCCTTTGAAGGGGAAGAGGAAGAAGGCAATGTCCACCTCTAGTCCCTTAGCAGAGAAGAAGGTCGAGGACTCTCGGGAAGTGCTCCTAGCCCCTTCTCAAACTAGGGGTTCAGACGCTCTAGCCTAGTCGATGGGAGCACCACTCTTAGCGATCAAGGTGGTGGCTCCATCAGGGGGTCACCATACTCGTCCGCCGAAACCTTATCGTTAACACCTTTGATGATAAAACGTCGAGGCACAGCGGGGGAAAAGCGGTGACTTTGCCTTTTCCCTCATCTCTGACACCTTCTATGAGCACAAGAGGCGCTCGCTCCTCGGCTCGAGTGCAAAGCTCCTTGGGTTGAGTGATGCTCCCACTGAGCTCAGAGGATGACAAGGAGGTGGTGACATTTGCTTCGCTTCTCGAGCGCCAAGAAGGGCTCCAAGAGCAAGCTTTGGAGACGCCAGTGGCCCCCTACAGAGGGGTAGGAGGAGAGGGAGGCGGCGCCTCACAGCAATAGCGTCCCCTCTACTAGAGGTAGCACTGATGCCAATTGTGGTGGAGGCTGGGGCCACTAGCTCGAGTGCTACCCAGCAGCCTTTGGAGGATTTTGGGCCATCTGATCGCTCGAACCTCTTGGAGTTGCTTGATCTTTGGGGCAAGGTAAACTACTCTCATCAACACTTTTGCCTCCGTCTTTTAGGCTTGATCTCATTTGAGTTGAATGTGCAAATCCAACCCAAGGTCACCAGCATCTGGCTCAGTTGGCGAAGCAACCAAGCACTCGGGTGCTGGAAGAATAGTTGGGCCCACTTTGTCCGAGGCACGTACCACCAACAGGATCAGCAAGTGCAAACCTTGGAGGCGATGGTATCCAAGCTTTGGAGATGGTGCACCTTAGACAGGGAGCATATCTCCCCTCTGACCAATGAGATTGCGAAATCCGTTGAGAGGTTGGTTTACCTCTACTCTCTTTTCCTTTAATTAGTAGGAGCGTTTTGTAACAGTCGTCCTCTATTGGTAGCTTGAAGAAAGTTGACGATGAACGCAAGGAGGACAAGCATCAAGCGATGCTCGAGAATGCCCAGTTGTTGCATGAAGATCTTCAGTCCAAGGATTGGACTATCATTGACCTTCGCAAACGATTGGAAAATACGAAGAAGACTGCAGTGCCTCCTGGCCAGCTCATAGATGAACACCAAAACCTTAAGGAGGTGGCGTCATTCTTCTAGGTGGATTCCACAACTCTGACACCCTCCTTGACCCCTTTGGAGGTGACGGTGGATATTGCGCAGAGGGCTACGGTGCTAAGGGATGGACTTCCATAGATCATGGGATCTCTCATCAGAGAGTTTCGTGGGGTAGTCCACTCTATAGTGCTCTGACTCCTTTAGTGGGTGCTGATTCGCCACATGGGAAGCGAGCACCTCCACGCCATTTTGGAAAGCTCCTGGGGGGCTTACAAGGAGGTGCACGACACATCACTTGTTGAAATCGAGGCCTATGTAGACTTTGCCACTTCGCTAGTGAAGGACTGGATCCCTCTAAATTAGCGGATGAAGTAGATTTAGGATTCATTTTGCTTTTAGTCTTTTTTTCTTTTTTCCTGTACAGAAAAAATGTGCAAAGAAAGTTCATCAATGAAACAATTTCTTTTTTTATACTTGTGTTTTATTTTTGTGAATAACTAAGTTCAGCATCTTTTCTTAGCACTCTTCACGAATGTGAACTTGAGACCCTTCAACCAAGCCGAACAAGTGTTACTCAAGACAAATTGCAGGAAGCGCTCGTCATTGTGAGCATGTAGCCAAGCACAAAGGAGCCCCCAAACCAAGTTGTGAGATTTAGCTACCCCAACTCTTGAAACCCATGCAAGTTATAGAGCGGATCCGTGTCCATATCGAGTGTCACAAGAAGACATTAAACTTGAATTAAAACAACAGAACGTAAGAAACTTAGAAGATAAAACTTATCTGGACTTAGCATAACAAAAGAAAACTTTTATTGATGTTGAGTGCCAAAATTCGGGCACTTAGACTCACTCCTACAAAAAGGATAAAATTGCCAAAACAACATGCAGGTCTTATATTATATTTTTTTACGAGCACAAAGCAGCACTCGAAAAAAGGGTCTTCTAGAACGGGAAGGCTAAGTGTTGTGTCGAAGCTTGGGTTTTTATGAGATAACTAGTGCGGGACTGTTCACGCATAGAACGTGCGGAGTTGGTCCATATTCCAGCTATGTGTAAGCTTAGAACTACCTAGCGCCTGAAGGCGATAGTCTCTGGTTTTAGAGTTCGAAATAATCTCATATGGTCCTTCCCACATATGGGAGAATTTTTTGCAAGTTGTAGCTATTACCCTATTAAGGACAAGGTCTCCTGGTGAGAATGATCAAGGCTGAACCTGGCGATCGTGGTAACGTCGAAGAGATTGCTGGTAGTAGGCAATGTACATCAGAGCTTGTTCTCGCCTTTCCTCCAGCATATTGATGTCTTCAAAGCATGTTTTAGTCTCTTTCTCCACATTTTCTCTTAGCACCTAGATAGATCCAAATCTAAGTTCA
This sequence comes from Pharus latifolius, assembly GCA_019359835.1. Taxonomy (NCBI): domain Eukaryota; kingdom Viridiplantae; phylum Streptophyta; class Magnoliopsida; order Poales; family Poaceae; genus Pharus; species Pharus latifolius. The sequence continues at coordinate 68,951,486 of CM033326.1, read as the reverse complement.
GCAAAGAGCACCGCTTCTAAGCCAAACAACAAAGAGAATGGAGTCTCGTTGGTGGAGAGGTTTGGTGTTGTGCAAAGAGCCCACATAATTCAGAGCAATTCGCTTCCCTTAGTGGTTTCGTGCCTTTGAACTTGATCACAAACACATCGCTTAAGTCCTTGGAGTAGTGAATCATTGGCACATTCCACACTCCATTACTTTGTGGGTGAGCTACTGATGCAAAGTGAATCTTGGTTCCCAGATAAGCACAAAAGGTCTTGAAAGGGGTATTGTCAAATTGGGTATTGTTGTCGCTAATTAAGTACTTGGGGACCCTGACTCAAGTGACGATGGTTCACCAAAAGAACTGCTTTATTACTCCAAAGGTCGTGATGTTGGCAGTTGGCTCTACTTTGATCCACTTGGAGAACATCTCGACCACCACAAAAAGGAATTTGAAACCTCTAGTGGTCGGGAGGAAAGGTTCGAGGATATCAACTCCCCAAGCAGCAAAAGGCCATGATGGTGTGATGGTCTAGAGAGCTGTGGTTGGCATGTGTGACAAACAACCATGATACTGACATTGTTTGCACTTGGTCACTAGCTCATGAGCATCAGCCAAAACTATGGTCCAGTAAAAACCTTATCAAAAAGCTTTATCGACCAACATCCGGAAGGAATGGTGAGCACCACAATCTCCTTCGTGTATCTCTTGCAACAGGTATAAACCTTGATCATGAGTTACACATTTCATCAGAATTCCAACGGCACCCTCTTCTGTATAGATGGTTGTTGACCATCTTATTCCAACTGCGATTGAGCTGGTGAGCCTCATTGTCGTCCTTTGGGATGTATGTGTCTTGAATGTACTCCTTGATCGGGTCCATCCAAATTTGCTCTTGGTTGATGGTAGCTACTTCCTCTTGGCCGGTGGCGATGGAGGGGGCACTTAAACACTCAAAGAAAACTTCTTGAGGTATCCCCACCTCTCATCCCCGTTAGCCAAGTGAGCGAGCTCGTCGGCCACTTAGTTATCACGGTGTGGAATATGCTAAACCTTGGCCATGTAGGCTTCCATCGTTGGGTCTGAGCACTGATAATGTTTGCTTATTTGGTTAGCAACAAGCTTTTAATCTCCCTTGGCCAGAAAACGGCTAACTTCTCGAGTTTGAGCCGCTTGTAGGTTAGATAGGAGAGCTTCGTACTCAACAACATTGTTGGTTCTCAGAAAATCTAATTTGGTAGCGCAGTGGAACTGTCCTCCTTTGGAGCTGATTAGAAGATAGCCAGTGCCTGCTCCTTAGAGACAATAAGAGCCGCCAAAGAAAACAATGTCCAAATTGCCTCCACTGAGGTGTTGTCAACACTCGGAGTAGTCCACTCAACCACAAAGTCTGCTAGGACTTGAGATTTGATTGCGGTTCGACAAACAAACTGAATCTCAAAAGTCTCTAACTCAACGACCCACTTGGTAATGCACCCAGTTGTTTCTTTATTTCGAAGCACCTGTCCCAACTGGTACAAGGTCGGCACCATGATGAGGTGGGTTTGGAAGTATTGCCTTAGTTTACGTGATGCCATCAGGAGCATGTATAGGATCTTTTGAATTTCTGGGTAGCACTCCTTGGGACCGTGTAGCACCTTGCTGATGAAGTACATTGGTCATTGATTGCCTTCTCGATCGACCATGAGCACAGCACTCACGACAACAATTGTGATCAAGAGATACAACAACAATTGTTCGCCCTGAACGGTGATAACTAGCACTGGTGCCATTGTCAAGTAGCTCTTGAGCTACCCGAATGCCTCCTCTGCCTAAGCGGACCACTCAAAGCGGTCGCTCTTGCGGAGTGTAGAGAAGAAGGGCAAGTCCTTTTCTCCTAGCTTGCTGATGAACTTGCTAAGAGCCACCATGCAACCAATGAGACGTTGGACTTCCACACCGATGTTGGCAAACGCATCTCCTCGATGGCTCTCATCTTGTCCTAATTTGTTTCTATCTCTTGAGTAGAGATGAGAAAGTCAAGGAGCTTTCCAAACTTAACCTCAAACACACACTTTTTGGGATTGAACTTGACGCCATGCCTTTTGAGGTTGGAGAAGGTTTATGCAAAGTCTTGCAATGGTCGGAGTGAGATGTGCTCTTTACAACTAAGTCATCAACATAGGCCGTGAGGTTTCAACCAAGTTGGTCCTGAAGTATCTTGGTTGTGCTGATAAGTTGCTCCGGCATTCTTCATCTCAAACAACATCCTTACATAACAGTAAGTGCCAAACGGGGTGATGAAGACCATCTTCTTCTCATCTTCGAGTGCCATGTTGATTTGATGGTAACCAGTATAAACATCCAGAAAACTCAGCAATTTGTAGCCAACGGTTGAATCAACCAAATGGTCTATTTTAGGCAGAAAGAAATTGTTCTTGGGGCAGGCATTGTTTAGGTATGTGAAGTCAATGCACATGCATTACCTCCCATTGGATTTCTTCACAAGCACAAAATTAGCTAGCCAATCCAGGTGCTCCACCTCTCAAATAATTCCAGTGCCGAACAGTTTGTCGAGCTTCGTGCAAATTGCCTCCTATCGATTAAGGGCAAAAAAACGAAGCTTTTGCTTGACCGGACACAGGCTTTTTGTTATTGCCAATTTGTGCTCGATCACCTCTCGGGATATGCTTGTTAGATCTGATTGGCTCTAAGCAAAGCTATTAGAGTTTTCCTTGAGGAACTCCGTTAGGGCTCGAACCTCCATCTTCGGAAGATCAACGCTTATTTTAACCACTTTCTTGGAGCCAAGTGAAATAAGGATGACATCACTTCGGTCGCTGACCCCTGGATGGTATTGACCTCTTTAGTGGGCAAGGTTTCGACCAGTTCCAGTGATCAAGCAAAGATCCTTCTTAAGACCTCCTGGTCCCCTTTGATAGTGATCGTGCCATTGGATCCTGAAATCTTGATGTAGAGGAACACGTATTGGGTAGCCACTATGAACTTAACCAGTGACAAGTGCCCCAATATTGCATTATAGGCGGAGGGCACATCGGCTACATTGAAGGTGATGATCTCCATCTTGTACTTGCGGACATGATCGAAGGTCACCACTAAGTCATTCTTACCTTAGGGCTAGATTGGAATGCCCGGGGCCAGTGTCCAGAAGAGATTTTTCACCGATCGAAGCATATCACGGGTGATTTGAATCAACGGGAGGGCACTGGCGAACAAGATGTCTAACGAGCTCCCTCCATCAATAAGAACCCTCTTCAATTTGCAGTTGTCTATTGTGTGTTCCATAACTAGCAGATCTTTGTGCGGGTGGGCCAACTTAGTGGATTGATCCAGTGGTTTGAAGGATGTAAGCTGGTCTGTCCACTTCGGCGGCACTCAGATATTGATGTATACCAAGCATACCTCCCAAAGTGCAGTCTTGCACTATCGATAGGATTCATACATTAAGGAGCCACCTACAATGACATTGACCTCCCAGTATACTTCCTAAAAAGGAAGGTCATCCTCACCTTGATCACTAGTGGTAGGGGGGGTCAGGATCTTTGCCTTGTTTGGGTGGTACGGGGAAATCAACAACACCCTTGTAGTACTGCTCGGGCTTGTATTGCAAAACTCGGTAGTCCTTGGTATTGTGGACGATGCTTGGTGATATCGACAAAACTTTTTGCCACTCGTTCCTCCCACTGCGGGTTCAAGATCCCTTGAACCCAGCCGTTGCTGTGGAGGAATGTGAGGGGTTGCTAGACCACACCCTTGACCACGACCATAGCTGCTGGAGCCAGTCGCAGGGTGGGAGTGCTCAAGATGGCTCAGGATGAGCACTTTTCCAATGCTCTTCTTCTTGGAGCCCTCTTTGCGGTTGTCTTTCTTTTTCGAAGGCTTGGGCTTCTTTTCTTTGCCGTCGTCATGGAAGTTTTTCTCCTTCCACTCAATGGCTTCATTTCCCGTAGCATGCCTTTTCAATGATGTTGAAAAGCTCTCGCACAGTCTTTGGTGAAGACGTAGCGAACTTGTGGGTAAGGTGCTTGTCATGGATGCCAGCAATGGCAGCGTCGATGATGCTACTTTCCTCAATATCTAGGATCGATGTCTAAACTTCAGAGAAGTGACAAAGAAATTGGCGCAGAGCCTCCTTGCCTTGGCACACACGGAACAACTCGTTTGCATGTTTCAGGTGCTAGTAACCATCCTAGAGTTCGCGCAAAACTCCCCGTAAAGCTGCTCCAATGACCTGATCGAATCGGGTTGCAAGTTGAAGATTTAGGATCTCATAGTACCTTCTAACATCGTGGGCAGGAAGTGCACCATAGCATTCTTGTCTCCACCAGCTGCGAGTATGGTAGTGGCATAGACTTGCAAAAATTCTTCGGGATTCATCTTTCTGCTATACCATTTGGTAAGAAATAAATGAAACCCCTGGGACTAGTGTACCTCACGGAGAGGTGCGGCAAACGCCCGGTAGCCGCAAGAGATGTGGTGAGTGGCCTCGTGAGTTCTTCGCTGCTGTCAAGACTTGCGATCGACACTGAACCCATCAATGGAACCATAATTCTTGGACGATGGGGTTGTAGAACCTTCACACAAGCGCTTGGAGGATGGAACCACAGTTCAAACCCTCTCAAAAACACTCGTGCACTTTCGAGTGCATGGGCGCACTCGTTGGCAAGTACCATCTGCTTCAGAGCCCTTTCCTCTACCACTTTGCTAACCTTTCGTAGGAAACAATGGCAGTTCCACATGAGTACGTTGCATTGTCTACACAACGCCTGCCAGATCCTGAACCATCTAGGCTAGCGCCGCCAAGTTAGGAGTTTCCGGCGCCTCAAGTGGTGTTGGTCTATTTTCCTCATCTTCGCCGTGATCGCTTATCTCAACTGAGGGGGTGGGATGAGCTCTAGCAGCTTGAGAAGTGTTTCTCTTCGGCATGGTCAAATCTTCACCACTTCGGTCCCATGGACAACGCCAACTGTCGAGGGATTGTCTCAGCCCAAGAATTTATTTGTTGATGGAGAAGCAGTGTGGGAGAAGAAGATTGTCGAGAACCATGCTAGATCACAAAGACAAGAGGTTTTTTTATAGGTTCAGGCAGAGCGGATCTAACTCTATGTCTCGGGACACAGCCCTAATGCTCTACAGTGGAGCGAAAAGGTCCAGGGGTGCTCTAACTATACTGTTAAAGAGAGATACAACAATAGCAAAAAGCGGGGCAAGAAAGCTGGTTCTTTACCAAGTGTTGACAATAGTTACATGAGTGCTGGAACAGACAAGTCTTTGTTCTCGAGCAAAAGAAAACTATGTGGATCTCTAAGTTTGATTGAGTGATTCCTTTGCACTCCTTTGTCCCCTCCTTTTCCTTTGCTTCACGGCTGTTATTTAAGGTAGGCCGTGGTCGCTTCTATCTCCTAAACAAACTGAATTTGATTTGACGGGATTGTATCATCACCCGTTAATTCTATTGAGATTTGGTTGGATTCAAGCACTGAATCAGGAGTATATGGTGACAAACCTTATCTACAATGGATCCGAATATTTGTGTTGATTTGTCGTGCTATCAAATGGGACCGTGCTATCAATGACCCAATGATTCTTTTGACTGGATATTCGCCATGTGTAAGACAACAATAAATTTTTCTGTCAAAAATAAAAAACAATATTCTATTAAAGATATCTAGAAATTAACTAATGAAAACTAAATGAAAACTATATGATATTAAAAATAATTGAATACAAATGTCACAGAATTAATTAAATTGATGTATTTATATTTATAAAATATATTAATATATATATATATATATATATATATGTCAGTGCAAAATCTAGTATTTTTATCGAGAGAAGCACAATATTAAAGGGTTTAATCAAGTCAATGAGAACTCGCACCGCACAATCAAAATTTAGGTGGTTGAACAATTGAATCGGCAAAGAACTGCAAGTGATAAGAGAAGAGAAGAGAAGAAAAAGAGAATACTTTATATAAATAATTTTTTTAAAAAATTGTAAATCTGAGTCAGTGTTTTCTAAAATTACAAAATTAATCTTTTTTGAAAGTGTGGTTGAATCTAAACATGACACGTGATAGTAGGAGTTTAGTAAATCTTTCTGTTGCACAACCAGTATGCGACAGAGAATAACCAGAAAAAAAAAGTAAGCCACACTCTGAGATACTACCTCACTCTCAGAATACGGTATTGCCCCAGGCTGATTGTTTTTTTGCTGGTTATTCGCTATAGCATATTGGTTGTGCGGCAGAAAGATTGTCGCACTCCTGCTGCCATGTGTCACTTTCAGATTCAACCGCACTTCTAAAAAAGATTATTTTTGTAATTTTTTGAAACACTAGCTAGATTTATATTTTTTTAAAAGATTATTTATATAAAATATTCAAAAAAAAGAATAATAAACATAAATAATAACCCAGAGATTGTGGTGGTGTTTGGTTGGTGTACTTGTTACTCTGTGTCTAGGCTAGAACCTGTCAGATTTTTTTAAAAGTGTTTGATTGGTTCCTTGAGCCAGCAAAAAAAGCATAATAGAGAAATACAATCTAATAACTGCACAAAATATAAAAATCAAAATATGTATTTACAGCATAAATAATAACTCCTCAAAATATTTTAATCCAACTTATTAGAATTTTTTTCCAAATAACCCTTTAAAAAAAATTACAAAACTAACCCCTAACTTTTTAAATTTGCAAAACAGGCTCTCAGTCGCGAAGAACTGCAGGCGACTGTCTTCAGTCGCTAGCCCAGCTAGCGACTGAAGACGTGGCACGGCACAATTGCCCCGCTGGCACCCGTGCCGTGCCAGCCAGGTTTCAGTCGCTAGCCGGGCTAGCGACTGAAACCTGGTTTATAACCCCCAGCCGTCCCTCTCACAGTACAGCACAGTTCATTTTTCTGAAATTTCCCAGAAATTACTAAAATCTGTTTAGAGAGAAGGAAGAGAAGAAAGAGGAGCAGGAAATTTTTTTCGGAGATTCTTCAAATCTGTTCGCTGAGGTATATTTTTTTAACTTGTATATTTAAATTAATTAGATCGTAAACTCGTAGTATTTAGATATGCTTTAGAATGATTGTTAGGGTTAGTGTGATTGTTAGGGTTAGTGTGATGGTAAATGCGTGAATGTAATGAAAAAAATTGAGTTAGGGTTAGTGTATGTTCGCAGATTAGGGTTAGGGTTAGTGTATGTTCGCAGATTAGGGTTAGGGTTAGTGTATGTTCGCAGATTAGGGTTAGGGTTAGGGTTAGTGTATGTTCACAGATTAGGGTTAGTGTATGTTCGCAGATTAAAAAATTTAGTATTTCGCAGATTAAAAAATTTGAAGAACCACTAAAAAATGTGATGTTTTTAAAATTTGAATTTTATTAGTATGCACGTAGATTAAAATATTTGTTAATATGTAGATGTAAACATTTGTGATTATGTATATTAAAATGATTGTTATTATTAGGGTTAGGGTTCACCGCTGTCGCTTCTTTTAGTTGGGGTTAGGGCTGTCGCCCTCACCGTCTTGGCCTTTCCCGCACGGGTTTAGAGTGAGAGGGGTTATTTTTTTAGGGTTGTAGGGAAACATCGTGTTCCCCAATAGCGACTGAAACGGTATTTAAACACTGTGCGTCGCTTTCACACAATATGGCCATTTCATTTTTCCGAAAATTCTGAAATTAGCAGAAAGAAAAAGAGAAGAGAAGGAAGAGGAGGAGAGGAGAAGAGAAGAGAAGGGTTGGTTTTTTTGTTAGATTTAGGGGTAGGGTTGTCAATCAGTTAGGGTTAGGAATCGCGACCTCATTGTCGTAGTCATCACCGCTGTCGCCCTCACCGTGTTGGCCTTTCCCGCACGGGTTTAGAGGGAGAGGGGTTATCTTTTTTAGGGTTGTAGGGAAAAATCGTGTTCCCCAATAGCGACTGAAACGGTATTTAAACACCGTGCGTCGCTTTCACACAATACGGCCATTTCATTTTTCCGAAAATTCTGAAATTAGCAGAGAGAAAAAGAGAAGAGAAGGAAGAGGAGGAGAGAAGAAGAGAAGAGAAGGGTTGGTTTTTTTGTTAGATTTAGGGGTAGGGTTGTCAATCAGTTAGGGTTAGGGTTAGGAATCGCGGCCTCATTGTCGTAGTCATCACCGCTGTCGCCCTCACCGTGTTGGCCTTTCCCGCATGGGTTTAGAGGGAGGGGAAAATTTATGTTGTTTGAAAAATCATGTTTTTTGTAGTACAATGAGCAATGTGGGTTCTCTAATTATACACTCTTGTACAGCTATGGAGCAACCTAGTACGGTTTACGTTTATTACGGAGCCGGTGTAATCCGTAATGGACCAAACGGTGATGATCTTGGTGGTTGTATGTATGTTTGCGGTCAAATGAGACAACCACAGTCAATGTCTTTCAATGATTTGAAGATGTGGTTAGTTGACCTGTTACAACTCAATGTTGCGACGGATAATCTCAAGGTGGAAGGCATGGTTCCGGATGGAAACAAATGGGTGCTGAAGAGACTGAAAGGTGACAAATCATGGGGTTCGTTTGGACGAATTGTGACAAATCCATGCTATGCTGTCGGAACCATCATACTGTACGTTGAAATGTTAGTACATAGTTCGGAGGGCAACCATTCAGTTGAAAGAGAAAGCACTAATATCTGTACCGGAGGTCGCGATGGCGGTGGCGATGTCGATACTGGTGCAGGTGGCAGTACCAATGCCAGTGCAACTGGCAGTGTACCTAACAAAACTGGTGTAGGAAATACAACTCAATTTGGTGGCCATCAAGTAGATGCAGCTGAAGAATTACCAGAATTGGAGGAGAATTTTAATGAAGAGGAGTATACTGATCCGTCGGAAATGTACGAATCTCCTATTGAACCCACGGAACAACATAATCCTATGAGTGAGTGGACTGATCCATCATCCTTGAATAACGCTGTGGTTCGTGATGAGCTGGGTTCGCGATGGTCTTATAATGAATCAACCGTCCAGCTTGGACAGTTGTTTCGGAATAAAAAGGATGCAAAGAAAGCCATAACTGCCTGGGCTGTCTCACTAAATAGGCCATTCCGAGTGGTCAAATCAAATCCGAGCCTGTGGACTGTGAGGTGCTTAATCCAGAATTGTCCATGGTACGTACGTGTCTGGCGGCCAAGAGATGACCCGTCCTTTCGGGTGACCAGAGTTGACGACCACGGATGTCTGGCTGAGGGCATGGTGCAGCATCATAGAAATATCACTTCCAGTTTTGTTGCCAGTCTGATACTGTCAGTAGTGAAGGCAAATACGGCAATAACACCAAAAGTGATAATTGCACATGTCGCGGAGAAGTACGGTTATAATATCAAGTACGCGAAGGCATGGAGGGCTAAACAGAAGACGCTGGAGGAGCTTTTTGGTACATATGTTGAGGCATACAACTTAATACCGAGGCTGTTGCGGCGGATATGCGAGGCAAATCCAGGCACAGTCACCGCAATTGTTGATACACCGGCAATCGGCTCCGAGGGTGCTGTGATTCCTGGGTGCATGGTACTGCGGAGATTTTTCTGGGCATTCCAACAGTGCGTTGCATCGTTAGGTATATGAGACCCGTGCTTTGCATTGACGGAACATTTTTGACTGGAAAATACTAGGGAACTCTGCTGACTGCCGTGGCTGTTGATGCCAATGACCAGCTTCTCCCCATAGCATATGCCGTGGTCGAGGGGGAGAACTATAGCAGTTGGCTGTGGTTCTTGGTCACTTTGAAGAATGAGGTTGTGAAAGACCGGGAGCGCATGTGCTTGATTCATGATCGAAATGGAGGAATGCTGAGTGCGATGGAGTACATGCGATCGGGAGAGGATCCATCGCTGAGTTGGGATGATTTGCAGAGTCGTTGGTGCTCACGGCATCTTGGCGCGAATTTTCACAGTCATTTCAAGAGCAAGCGCCTGATGGTCGTGTTCAAACGGCTTGTCAAACAGAACCAACAGTCAAAGTTCTCACAAATCTGGAAGTCACTGGAGAAAAGTACGTTGGGGGAATTGCGAGAAGCAGGGGTTGCAGAAGATCGTGGCGATACTGGCACAGGAAGCCGCCGGGGTCATCTCAGTTTCAGTCAGTGGATTCAGCCCAAACCAATGGAGAAGTGGGCGTTGCTTCACGACACAGGTGGGGCTCGGTACGGAATCATGACGACAAATCTGGCCGAGGTGTACAACTTCGTCCTCAAAGGTGTGCGATGCTTACCACTCACTGCAATAGTTGAAATGACATTCTATCGCACAGTAGCGTACTACGACAGCAGGGGTTTGGCGGCATCAAGGCTTTTGCATGACCCCTTAGCACACTGGCCCAAAAAGATCAATGATTACCTCGAATTTCGGACAAAAAAATCGTTGACACATGATGTCACAGTACTGAGTCGCTTGCACGGGAAGTACGAGGTTCGGCTAAGGCACAGACATGTCCGTGGCACACTACGGGCTGGTCGGGTCCACGAATGTTGAATTTCAAATGCAGATGCCCAATGCACATGCAACAAGCCTCAACTGCTGCACATTCCTTGCTCGCATGTCATCGCTGCCTGCTCTGTTCCTGGGATCGACCCGGCGCGGTACATCTCAACCTATTATACTCTGCAGTACCTGTGGAAGACCTGGGATGGTGTCTTCAATGGGTTTGCGGCGGGGGAAAGCTATCGACAACTATCCCCGGAAGATGCCATCACGTGGATCCCAGACAAGAGGCTCCTCGTAGGCCATGTCGGCCGACGTCGATCCAGGAGGATAAATAACGATATGGATGCAGCGGAGTGTGAAGATGACGTACGTAGATGCAGCGCTTGCCGGCAGCCTGGTCACAGAAGAGATCGATGCCCGCGGGTGACAGGCGCATCGTCTTCGTCGCAAAACTAAATGTTGTATTATTTCAAGTACTTAATGTTTTGTCGTGAGTTGTACTGAATTTCCATATATCAGTTGTACTTAATTTCCCTAATGTCTTCTCGTGAATTTTTGTAAGCACTACTGAATGTTTTTTTATTTACTGAATGTTTGTTTATGTACTCAATGTTTCAACTTCTCAACCAATATGTGACAACTGCAGGTATGGCGGACGACCATCAGCTTCCCGAGCTGATTTCACAGCACCATCAGGAGCGTCACCGTGCTCAACGCCTTCTACAGGGCATCGTTCTCCCAGCTCTGCGTATGAGGACACCGCGTGAGATGTGGCCTCTAGATGAGCGGTTCGCGCCTTATTTGCTCGAGGCCGGACTGTTGCCTTTCGCTTGCATGGTGGATCGGGCGAGGTGATTCCCTTTCGACCGAGCCCTCATTACTGCGCTTGTGGATCGGTGGAGGCCCGAGACGCACACGTTCCACTATCACGCTGCAGGACGTCAGCATGCTACTTGGCCTGCCTATCCGCGAGGAGATATATGTCCCAGCGGCCACCGAGAGAGCTGCATGGTGCCTAGATTTCCTACAGCGCTTTGAGGGAGTAGGGCCAGCGGGAGGGGTTTGCGCAGGACGCGGGAGTTCCCCAGAGTTACCTTCGCGCAGTGCGCGATGCTGCGCTCCCCTTGGCCGCTCCAGAGGAGGTCTCCAGGCGCCACCTTGAGGCGTACTTGCTGTACCTGTTTGGGTGGTTTCTCTTCCCTGGCACCCACGGAGACATCTGTGAGCGGCAGTACGTTCAGCTCGCCAGGAGTATTGCCGACTCGGCCCTGGGCCACGTGTCGAGGTTCAGTTTCGGATCCGCCGTGCTCTGCCACACCTACAGGGGGTTGTGCGACGCCACGAGCAGAGACCAGGTCAGCTCTCTTTTCGCTGGGTGCGCCATCCTCTTGCAGATGTGGTCGTACGAGCATTTCCCCATCGGTCGACCGCTGGTTCTGCGGGATTAGTTCGCATTAGTCGGGGATGGGAGAGACGGCCCCGTGATGGGATGGAGGTGGGCTAGGCTGAGTTTGAGGTGGGCCACAGATCAGGAGCACCTCTGTTATCCTTCGTACGCCACAAACTTCGATCTGCTTCTCGACGACAGTGTCATCTGGGATCCGTGGACCACCGCAAACCTCCAATCCGTCGCTCCAGCCAGCCTTTCTTCTTTTTGTACGCAGGATGATGTGTACTGGCACACCCAGGTTCTACTCGTCTTCTCGCACATGGTTGAGGGTTACTCGCCTGAGCGAGTTATGCGCCAGTTTGGCCTACGCCAGGTTGTCCCCGTGCCACCTCCTTGACAGATCCCGCACCATATCCACGAGTACGTCAAATATACATTACATTCACATGTTATTTTATACATAATTTCCATCACGAACTAATTGCTTTGTCCGCAGGCAATCCAGGAAGGGTCAAGTGAGGGACGATTTCGTTCGTCGACAGCAGCCTTATGTGCAACAGTGGATGGATTGGGCCCACACACGCACGGGCGAGGAGCACAGGCCGTACAACCACAACATCCATTTTTCCTATTTGTCCTGGTACCGACCTCGCACGATCTACCGATTGACGGGCGGTCCACCTGTTGCACCTGATGAGGCCATCCCTCCCGCGACCATCAATGACGGCTACGACCGACGCCTAACTGGGCGAATCCACTCTTCTGTGAGTTCCTTAGCTCTTTGAAACCTTACTTTCACATGGATTGTCGTTCTATAATTGCATTAATTCGTGTGCACAGCTAGACATCCTCGGCGGCATCTCTACTGGTGCACGGGACATGATGGTCAGGTCCCGCCTCGGACCCACCATGCTCAGCGACGATGTGTACGCATATTATTCAGAGGTCGAGCGGCGGGTCGATCAGATTTTGGTCGGTTTCAGAGTGCTGCTGCCACCTCACTTGACCGTGATTCCCCCACCATCACTGTTGGCGCCAGGTCCTTCGTCACATGTGCCACCAGCCGACCGTCCGTCGTCGTCGCGCCCTCCACCACTGCACATGGGTTTCGTGCCTGCCGATAGCTCTTCGGATGAAGAGCTCGATACTCCTCCATGGCACCAGCCTCTCGACCAGGCACAGCAGCATCCTACACAGCCGACACATCTGCTTCCTAGCTTCCTTCCCGATGCTCCGCCGCCTACGCAGCCGACACAGCCTTCCCAGTCTACGCCAGCTGCGCAGACACCACCAGTGAGGAGGCGGCGCGTCAGGGATCGTCAGCCCCCCTCTCGGTACACACCATCAGAGTATCAGTCCCCCCCACAGAGGGGCAGGAGGGGGCACTAGTCAGATGTAGGCTTTTCTCAGACTGTTCAATTTTCGTACATTTTTGTTAGGTTTCCAACTTTTTGGGGTTTTATGTTTTCTGCTGTTCTACTTTTGTATGACTTTGCGTTTCTGTTTTTCAGCTTTTACCTATTCATCTGATGCTCGTTTTCGTATGATTAGTCTTTTCGACTTTTGCACCTACCATCTTTTGCGCCGAGACGTCTGGTTTCGTACAAATGCGTCGAACCAACGAGACAAAACTAGGTATCAAAAGCACGGTATAAATGCGAAATTAGTATGTACTTGTACGGTCCCGATGGCAAAACTTTGTCGTCTTACTCCTTTTCGCAAATCAGCCTAGAATTATCGCGGCTTATACCTTTTTAAGATTTTCCGCGGAACCTAAAAAGGCTAAAACCCACATCTCATCTCCAAACTTCGATCTAATTTAAGGAGTATCTCCCATTCACTATTCTGACCAAGTTTCCTTTCTGTAAGATTTTCAAAATCTCATCCGACGCCTTAGTTTCAAGTCTCGCCATTTTTCGAAATTCTAATTACCCTAAAGTACCCTGTTTTCGAATTATCCCAAAATCATCAAATCTTGCCAAATTTCATTCAAACTTCTGCTGAATACGCTCCTGAAATAAAGTTACACTTGTGTGTGAGATTAGATCTCAAATCAGCCCTCCCAATTTCAGAATTTACAAACAAGTCTTACTTCTCAAACGAAATCATCACAAAGTCTTTCGATCGTGACCACGGGGCAAAAGAGACAGGATGGGAATTTTCCAGATTTCAGTCGCTAGCCCGGCTAGCGACTGAAACCTGGCTGGCACGGCACGGCACGGGTGCCAGTGGGGCAATTGTGCCGTGCCACGTCTTCAGTCGCTAGCCGGGCTAGCGACTGAAGACAGTCGCCTGCAGTGCTTCGCGACTGAGAGTCTGTTTTGCAAATTTAAAAAGTTAGGGGTTAGTTTTGTAATTTTTTTTTTAAAGGATTATTTGGAAAAAAAAATTCAACTTATTAAACTGATTGCGTAAGATTTCGACATAGGTATTGCTACAATCCTCGACACTCTTCGGGCTAGATCTTCTTCGGCAGGTGGAGCTTTCGATGGGCAGCGAGCAGGTGGAGCTTCGCGAAGACCGGTGAGAGGCGGGCGGAGCTTCACAAAGACCAGCGGCGGAGACAGCTGCGACTACGGGCGACCTTCCTGCATGGCAAAGAAAGAAAAAAAAAAAACAAGCGGAACCGTGCCTGGTTAGCCAGGTTCCCAGGCGCGTCTAGGCTCCAACCAAACTTCCGCTGTGACCTTAGTCGGTGTCAGTAATCTTTACTTATTATGGCCTAAAATATTGACTTGGCCTCCCTCTATGCAACACATAAAGCTCATCCTCACAGGTTCTCTCCACGTACTTACCAGTTAATTGCACAGTTTCGCCTATTTTGCTCTGTATTCTCGTATTTATAGTTGTATTTGATTTTAAATCATAAATCATAATCATAATAGATTTTAAAATATACTGGAGTTGAGTACTGAATAATAAATATAAAATATATTTAATTTAAATAAAAATAGAATAAGACAAGATGATTTTAAAACACATCCCACCCGAATGAATAAATATAAAATATATGTAGTTCAAATAAGAAACGAAATGAGGCGGAATGTTTTTAAAAATACACCTATGTGGGATGTATTTTGAATACCAATATTATGATTACGAAATGATCTAATCAAAAAAAAATAATATTATCTCACTATGCTGAATATAGGTATTATGATTATGAAGTGGTATAACCAAACATAAAAAATACATCTTAACATATATAACCGAATACAAAATAAAATTTATGAACCAAATACCATTCATAAATTTTAAAACCCTTGCGAGCGAAGCCGGTGAGTAGGACGCGATGGTGCAGGAGGAGTAGGGAACCTCGAGTACGAAAGCCATGAAAGATGGATAGATATGGGATTTGGCAGATGGCTTAGACTTGCTTGTTAATAGTAACAATAAATGCACCCGAGCTGCTGGGGTCGGGCTTGGTAGCACGACAGGGTTGCATCGTTGCATGGCCGTGCTGCTGGGGGCAGGGAGGGCGACGAGGCCGGAGGACAACGAGGGCTTGAATCGGTGGGGGCGAGACCGCAGGATGACGAGGGCTTCTATCTTCCCCATTGCAAAGAGCTAGCAAATAGGTCCCATATTGCAAAAAGACAGCAACAAAAATAGAGAACATTTGACGCCCTTTCCGCATCAAGTATGCCAATCGTCCAATATAAAAAAATGTTAAATGAAATATTTATGTGAATTTATAGATCTAAATGTGAAAACCTCAAACTCTTATACTCATCTGAAATTTCGCTACAGTAGTGCAATTTACTCATTTTGTAAATTCTATTTTTAGTTGTTAGATTTTTGTGTTTAAGATGGTTAACTGTATATTTCTAGTTTAATACTGTTAGTTAAAATGCAACAATTGCAACAAAACATGATTGGCCTAATTCTCTTGCTGACGGCGACAACAACAGGTATCAATTTTATAAGATTGTCTCACATAAGAAAAATATATGATTCACTTTTTATCTTTTATATTATATTGATAGATGATTGAGATGTATTTGTAATTGATATATATCAGATAAGATTATAATATATATCAAATAATTTTACTTAGATCTTAAGCACATGTGATTTAAAATCAGAAAACATATCTCACACAATAGATTGGGCCATATAAAAGTATTTTTTGGCGACAACATGTTGCAGTGCCTGCCCAATTAATGCTTCTCAGTTTGAAAGTGACTCACCAACTAGATAAATAATATTTGCCAACTAGTTACGATCCAATTAGTAAGGTATCAAAAGTCTTAGGTTGGAGCTTAGAGATCAAATTCATTGCCAGTATATTGTGTTTAAGTCTTGTACTACAAATACATGGGCTATTAAACTTATTTTATAGAGATTAAGTTGGTGGTATATGGATTTAATTCTAAAACTTCTATTGTGCCTACATCTTTTAGGTAAGTGTTCTAATTAACTCCTCTGACTCTAAAAAGATAAATAATATTTGTAAGCCAGATAAGGTACATTTTTAGTCATTCCAATTTAATAGAATTTAAATCTTTAACTGAAAAAAGGATAAGATATTCTATAGAGAACAATTCAAACAGTCATTTTCCTTTATTTTTAAACATTTGACTAATATATAGAAAAAATTTAGCATAGTCATACACAGATCTTACCCAATTAACAGGATCTCTGTGATCAAGTATACCAATAATCAAGACAGTTGTGGAAAAACAGGTAGTGTGGAAAAACACGACAATCTGAACAAATCAACTCTATAAAAAAAAACGAGTTCATGAACTAAAAAAAATAAAAGTAAGAAGGACAACTATGCCAATCTAGATGCCAACTAGATAACATTGGATCCATGTCGACAAAAGAGAAAAATCAGCCAAACCCATGATTGAGCCATATACATAGATTGTCCATTTCAATACATGCCAAACTCAAGCCCAATAGATTTGAGCAAAGCTGGCTGAAGTCACCATCACAAGACCTTGAAGTATGGACACAATGCAAAATTGGCAACCACCACTTGCACTACTAAAGTCCTTGGTTTTAGACCATGCATGAATTGACCTAACAAGCCATGCAAACACAAGATGCATTCTATAAATACCCCCACCTTCCCTTCAGTAGTCCCACAACACAAGTGTAAAACTAGCAACAGTTGCACTAAGCTACTGGCCAAGATGGCTACTAAGCATTTGGCACTCGCCATCTTTGTCCTCCTTAGTGTTGGTATGACCACCGGCGCTCGGACCCTCCTAGGTTACAGTGCCGGTGGGCAAGGTGGGGGAGGAGGAGGTGGAGGTGGTAGTGGAGGGGGTGGTGGTAATGGTTCGGGATATGGGTCTGGGTATGGGTCTGGGTACGGTGAGGGTGCTGGTGGAGGTGCTGCTGGTGGGTATGGCAGTGGTGGTGGTGGTGGAGGTGGTGGTGGCCAAGGTGGTGGATCTGGCTCTGGGTATGGGTCTGGTGAGGGCTATGGCTCTGGGGCTGGTGGTGCTAGCGGTGGTGGATATGGAAATGGTGGCGGTGGCGGTGGCGGTCAAGGTGGAGGATCTGGTGGTGGTTCTGGCTCAGGTTATGGGTCTGGATATGGATCTGGTGGTGGATATGGGCAAGGCGGTGCTCAAGGTGGAGGGTATGGAAGCGGCGGTGGTGGTGGCAGTGGAGGTGGCCAAGGTGGTGGATCTGGTGAAGGCTCAGGGTATGGTTCTGGATATGGGTCTGGTGGTGGATATGTACAAGGCGGTGCTCAAGGTGGAGGATATGGAAGTGGTGGTGGAGGCGGAGGTGGCAGCGGTCAAGGTGGTGGCTCCGGCTCTGGCTCTGGATCTGGGTATGGGTATGGCTCTGGCTCTGGTGGAGGGAACGGTCACCACTAGATCCATGTTTAAAGAAAGATCAACACTATATTTATAAACTTATGAGTGATAAGTTTGCATCAGTGCTATTTTTTTGACAATACATAATATTGTACCTAGCTTGCCTACTTGGCAAAGCAAATAAATAAAGTGATGTTTGTCATAATATTATAATATTCTCACTACTTAATGGAACAATTTTCGTAACCTATTTATAAGAAAATGGTAAAATACATTTTTACTCCTCTACTTTGTTTTTAGCCTCATTTTGGTCCTCTAATATAAAATAGCTTAAATTGATCCTTCTACATTCAAAACCAGATATCTTTTATTCCCTTAGTGGTTCTATAGGTCATTTTGATGATGTTGTTTTACATGCATAGATGATGTGGTAATTTTTGTTCATATCAATAGGTTTGCAACACAAAATAATCTCATTTTCTTCCCTTTTCAATAGTTGATAGTGCTAGCACAAATGTTAACCTAGACAACATGGAAAGTGCTGTAGTGTATGTGTTAATGTCAAGAGCCTTGTCGGAATACATACTCAACTCATACTTCTTGTATTTTTTGTACATCAATCATATATATTAGTAGGAGAGATTCGGTTTTGAAGGTAGATGGACCAATTTAAGTTATTTGAAATTAAAAGGACTAAAGTGAGTCCGAGGAAAAAGAATTAAGATGGAAAAAGTGCGCATTACCATAAAGAAATGCGATCATATGAAAACACATAGCTTATAGGACATGTCAAGCAAGCATGTCTTGATAATAATGTGATCCATGATAAAAAAAAAACTTCCCTAAAGGCTTCGAGAGTTGGAGCTCCCAATTTTTCTATACATTTTGTGCAATATAGCAAATCATAGAGCTGCAGTATGTGGATTTGACAAGCTGTTTGTGGTATGCTACTTATTCCATCTCTTTCTAAAACTCAGAAGCAAACTGCATTGTGATGGCCCACATTACTACTCTAGGTCGACCACAACGACTCACCTATAAATAGAAGTGCATCGATAAGAGGTTAAGGCAGAGTATTGTGGGTCTCGGCCTGACCAGAATATCAAATGTATTAATGTTGAACTAAAATTTAATACTAAGAAAACTGAAGTATGCAAGTGAGGGCGATCTAAGATCATAACAGGGTAGATTGAGGTCTAAAGGAGGCGGTGTGTTTGTTTGAAATAACCAAAATAATCTAAATGGATGGTCAAAGTGCAGGCTTGAATTACTAAATTGCTGAGCTACTAAAGTGCTACGAAGCTGGGCGCTAATTCTAAGCAACGTGGCTGGCTAATAGGTTATGATGCTGACAAAAACATAACTAGAAAGTGATTTGAGAGTTTTTGAAAAATTTTGCTGTCAAATTTTGCAGTATCTATTCAAGAGTGCCATTATAGTTTCCTCTCATCTTAAAAGTGAGTACTACTACTCGCCACTATATTTTACTTGTCATCGTTCATCATTATTCAAAAATGAATCTTTTTTTGGGCTGTTTACGTATTCCAGAATTAGAGAGAAAAGGGGAAGGGAGTATAGCAAACCTCTGTCTCCAACACACATAAACCATCCAAATGCTTCTTTCACAGCATTTATATAGCTAAGCCCTTAGGCTAAGTCCAGTGTAGAGGCGTTTCACGAGACGCTTCAACAAAATGTTCTTCAGTATATTCTGTACCACGTGTGCGAAGTACCACCCCAAACATCCCCCTACTCCAATGCAGAGGCGCTTCGCGAAGTGCCTTCTCAAGCGCCTCCCTCTCCAATACAAAGGCACTTCGTGCGGGACCCGCATATATAATATGTATAAAGATTATAATTACTAAAATGAAATTCGGATAATTCGAACACAACCAAATAAAACATAAAAATTATAAATAACATTAAAAAAATTCAAAATTTTTTAAAATTTTTTTATTTAATAAATGACACACATAGAAATAAACAAGACACATACTAATTAAAATTCGAATACATTTTAAACAAGACTCCGCACAATCTACTATATTTCGGTACCGTCGCCCCTGAAATGCTGCCAAATGTGCTCAACCAAATCCCGTTTCAGTTGCTGATGCGTTGGGCGAGCCCAGATTGCATCGTTTTGAGCTAGCATCTGTGCGAATATTGGTGGAGTACTCC
Source organism: Pharus latifolius (assembly GCA_019359835.1). Lineage (NCBI taxonomy): Eukaryota > Viridiplantae > Streptophyta > Magnoliopsida > Poales > Poaceae > Pharus > Pharus latifolius. Next base: position 68,931,718 of record CM033326.1, on the reverse strand, counting down.
CGTGAAGAGTAGGCGGTGTAACGGTAGATGTCCCTTGGCTATCGTACGACCCATCAGTCGGGTCATGAGAGTGTCGCTCATCCTCGATTATCATGTTGTGTAGGATGACACACGCTTTCATAATATTGGCAAGGGTTGACCGTCGCCAAAATCGACCGGGGCCGCGGACAATAGCAAATCGAATTTGCAAGACCCCAAAAACTCGCTCCACATCTTTTCGTGCTCCTTCTTGGTGCTGTGCGAACAACATGTGTTTCTCCGTTTGGGGCAAGGGAATGGTCTTCACGAAGACAGCCCATTCGGGGTAAATACCATCGGCTAAGTAGTACCCCATATTGTACTGTGTCCCATTAACAGAGTACTGAACAGCAGGAGCTCGGCCGCCCAACACATCCGTGAAAAGGGGGATTAGTTTAGCACGTTAATGTCGTTGTTGGATCCGGCGACACCAAATAAAGCATGCCATATCCACAGATCTTTGGACGCAACCGCTTCAAGTATTATTGTAGGGACTCCTTCATCACCGCGGATGAATTGGCCCCTCCACGCAACTGGGCAATTGCGCCATTCCCAGTGCATGCAATCGATGCTTCCCAGCATCCCTGGGAAACCTCGCTCCTCTCCTTGCCGGAACAGACGCCGGAGGTCGTCGACAGTAGGTTGACGAAGATATTCCTCCGCGAACCGATCAATGATTCCTTCGACGAAACGCTCCAGACACTCAATAGCCGTCGACTTTCCAATGCGTACATACTCATCGACGGCATCGGCGGGGGAGCTGTAGCACAACATGCGCAATGCCGCTGTACACTTCTGCAAGGGAGATAGCCCCTTTCTAAGGAGGGCATCTCTCCTCTCATTGAAGTACGGGGACCACTCCCTAAGAGCTTCCACGATTCACAGAAAGAGGGGTTTCCCCATTCGAAACCGTCTGCGAAACAAGTACTCGGGGTAGACCGGAAAGTCGGCGAAGTAGTCCGCGACTAGACGGCCATGACCGCCTTCGCGATCTCTATCGATGTACCTTCTGCTACCTCCTTGACGGCGGTGCGAGGTACCATCGTCTATGCTGGCTTCAAGGTCGTCAACAACGCGATGGTACAGGGGTTGGACCGTCAACCCACTCTGGACAAACGCCGCCACGAAATCTTCGACTTGGTTGATGGCTTCATCCTCGCCAGTACTTGTGCTTGAGCTAGAGGACATTTTTTTTTGACAAGGCAAGATATTTTGGACAAGGCAAGATCTTGTGAAGATGAAGGCTCCAGGGGTTCTGATATATAGGGAGAGAAGCGAATCAATCACATGGGCCTCTTCCAACGGCTAAATACAAATGCATCCATCACATGTGTTGGTTCCAACGGGTACAATCCAAAAGCATGGAACACATATCGATCACATGCCAAAAGCAATGGCTAAAATTCAAACAGGTAAATCCAAAACGACTTAAATTAATAATGCGAGTACAATTTTACAAAGGAAAAGTATATCGTTCAAGCTACTACTTATTCTTCATTTCCTTAATCATGTCGTTCACGTACTCGATCTAATGTGGCCTCATGCGCCTTCTTACGAGCATCCGAGAAATTAGATGTATCCCCCATAATCAGTTTCGTCAACGACTTCATAAATGTGGCTTTTTCCTTGCTTTTGGCCATCTCTTGCAAATTTTCGGCTGCAGCAACGGCTTTGTCGGCCACCCTATCGAGGTCGGCATTGGCTTAGCCGATGCCCTGCAGGGTCTCCTCGTATGCCGAGGACGCCGAGGGTGTTTCACTCATTTTTGTCTTACCCTTCCGCTTGTTCTTTGCCGCATCCCGCCCTTCCGGTCGTGGAAGCTCCACAGGTTCGCCGTCGTTGTTTGACGACGACGTGTGAGCACCTTCTTCGTTGAGGCGAGCTCTTTTGGAAGAGTCGATGTAGCTTCGGCACCACTTTGGTTGACCACGCACGGCACTCCACCAGTGCTTCAAGATGAAGGGATGACCCACCTCTTGCTTATACATGTCCCGTGCTTGAGACATTAATTGGTCGTCCGAATGACCACTGGCGTAGGCATCCCTCAACCTACAATAGATGCCATTGAAGTGAACAATTTTCTTATTGTTCTTCTGCCAATGGTCTTTGCAGTGCCTAACATCCCGTCTGCGGTCGGGCGGACTGCTCCTGTTGTACGACTCAGCGACCTTCGACCAATATATGTTGAACTTTTGGTAGTTCCCCTCGACCGGATCAAGAGAGTTATTCAACCATGCACTGATCTGGAGGACGAAAAATTCAAATTTTCAAAAACTAAGATAAAACCTGTCAAGAAAAAATGTACGATACAAATATTTAATATTTAGATGAACACTCACAAGTCGCATGTCGTCTAGTTGTGACCAGTTCAATCGTTTACGCCGCTGTGCAGCGGTTCCTTCGCTTTTGTCGGCATTGTCGTCGTCCTTGCACTCGACCGGGGCCGTGCTATGCGGACTGCCAGTATCTGATACGGATGTGGAGCGGGAATTCTTTGCCGGTGCTTGCAGAGGCGACATTTCCGCGGGGATGGTCGGAGTTCCAACGAAATGAGGATTCTGACCGTAAGGGCCGTAGGAGGGTTGTGCGTACGGATGTGCATATGGATATGGTTGGCCGTATGGAGGGGGTGGGGCATATAGTGGATAGCACATCGGATATGGTGGGGGAGGGGGCTGAAAACTGGGCAGATTTTGGCCGCTTGGCGCTTGGGGGCTCTCCTCATCGAAATTAGGCTCGCCAAACCAGTTCACATAACCGCGGGGGGAGTGTTGGCCATCGGAGAATTTTCTGGGAAAAATTAGCTGAACTTTGCTGGAAAAGTGTGTGGTTTGGGCTTGTGTTGAGTGCAAATGAGCTGAACCTTGCTCCTATTTATAGCCAGGGGAGCACACAATTTTTCAGAATTTTTTGGTGATTTTTTGTGAATTTTTGGTACTTTTTATGAATTTCTAGGCTCAGAAATGAATAAAATATTTAAAACGGCTAGTTTTAACAGCTATAATACAACGACTGTTTTTTTTGTCTCGCTGACAGGTGGGACCAGGGAAAAAATAGCACAACGGCTAGTTTCTGGCACATACAAAACACTCCTCCACACTGACAGGTGGGACCCACAGCCAACCGGGCCCGCAAAGCAGTGAGAAAAATGCGTACACACGCGTGTGCACGAAGCCAGCGCGTCCACTGCCACCACGCGTTTTGTGGGCCCCACCAAAACACGTGGCGCACAAGCACACCTCCCACCCCATCGCTGACCTGTGGGCTGTGGCGCGCGTTTGGGCCCACATGTCAGTGCACGTGACGCGGGAATAGCTAGCGCACGCGGGGGACAGTGGTGGGGCCCACAAACCGCGTCCCGGGGCGTCGCGCGTGCTCCAACGCGGCGCCACATGTGCGAGACGTCGGTGGGCCCCACCTGTCAGAGCCCGATTTTTCGACGCCAGCCGTGGCGTTCTCTCTCTCCTCGCGCGTGTTTTTTAATATTTTTTCGCCATGGGGCCCCCTTGTCAGAGCGCTGGGGCGCTTGCAATGGACTTAGCCTTAGAAAGTCTAGGTTTTCAGAACCAAACCCTGCACTTTGGCACAAAGCCCCTGACGTTCTATGAAATTTCAAAAAGGTCTAAAAGACACTCAGCAGCCTTAGCCCATCGACACCTATTCATCGAAATAGGGAATCTGGCCACCTCAACCCACCAGAGGGCGATTACATGTATAATTACATAGTATTTAGCCATCTGATACACATAATCACAGATTAAGCACATAGAGCAGTAGGATCAAGATAAGTAGTAGGTGAATCAACTAGGCAGTAGAAATTAGGGCCCAATTCTAGCATATTTACACCCTTTTGCATTGTTTGATTCACAGGAACCCCAACAAGATCAACAGAGGAGCAGGAGAAGACACCAGAGTAAGAACAACAAGGTGAAAACCAAGTCTTAGTACCAAATTAGCACGTTCAAGTGTAAAAATTCGGTCTAAACAAATAGTTTAGGCCCTAAACCAACCCAAGTGCACATAGATCATTGCTTTCACATGATCTCTTCACAACACACACAAGAATTCAACACAGATCACAACCTAGACTCAGCCCAGGGTGCCACAACCACAAGCCACAAAGGGTTTGGAGACTTCCCTGGAGCATTGCATCGTCGACCTGGGTAGCTGGTGAGTTGGCCGGCGTGGCGTCCACATGCATGGCAGGCTACCAGTGCAGCCATGCCGCAAGGGCGCGGTCGCGGGCTGCAAGAGAGAGGTGACACGACGTGGCTTGGCTTACGGTCATCCAGGATGCAAACGCCATGAGGGGTGCAAGCGGAGGCCAGGGCGTGTGGGCGATGTTGAGTGTGTAGTAGTGTGTGAGTGACGAGGTTGAGGCGCGGCACCGCGGGGTGCACCAAGCAGTAGAGAGTTCGGCCAGAACCAGGAGACGGCTAGATCAAGTGGCGGTGCCACCGGAATGATCAGGAGGTGGCAGTAGGGCACGAAAGCGGCTAGGACTAAGCTGTGAGGCCCGATTTATTGCGTCGGACCAAGGATAGGTAAAGGAGAGAATAGTGGAGCGGATCTAGGGCCAGATCACCGGCGGCAAGGTGCAGTGCCAAGCTAGGGTTTCAAGAGCATTTATGTGAGGGTCTAATACCACGAGGGTAGTGAGTGTGTGCGCGGTATGCATGTATGTGGGAGAGAGAGGTGTTCTGAGTTGCTACCAGCGAGGAGGCTGACGGCCGACAATGGGGGTAATTACTGTTAATGGCGGCAACGAGTGTGAGTGGGAGGGAGGGAGGGACACGCTCGGGCGCATGTGCACATGTATGCCACGCTAGGGGGGGGGGGGGGTGGGTGGGTGGGAGGTTGGGCCTGGACCGGTCCAATCCGAGCAAGTGGAGTTGGGCCAATCTAGGCCCAACTGAACTATTTTTATTTATTATATTTATTTATTTTGTGTTATGTTACTTTATTTTGTTCACCTTATTTACTCATTTAAAAAATCAACTTGCTTATTATTTTTTTATTTATTTCATTCTGGTAATTACTATTTTTCTTATTTCATCTATCCAATTATTTTAATTACCTTACCCTATTTTATTTCTTCATTAATTCAACTAACTTACGGTCTGTTTCCAACTGTTTTCAAACTCTAGTTTCAAATTATAATTTACATTTATTCTAGTATTCATACATACAAATATGTATATAGAAAAAAATTGAATAAGAGAAAGAGGTACTGAATTAAACTATTCTATTCTATCTTAATGCTATTTCATTTAATTAATAAATTAGTTTCGATTTATTCTTCTTTTTCCTGATTTTAGAAACCTGAAGTTTTATTTTCAACTGATTCAAAATGATTTAGCAAATGACCTTCCAGCTCAATACAATTACATAATCAGTTCACTAGTACGAATATTTTAATCATATATCTACTTATTTAAGTATGCTAATTGTACAATTACATAAGCAATTCAATATATTTATGTTTGAAACTACCTAATTATTTAAAGTTAGTAAAGCTAGTAAGTAAATTTGATTTAAAGGAAATCAATATTTTTAACTTAAATGTTTTATTTGGAAACATGGTAGGAAAGTTTTTGATACAAATTTTACTTTCCAAAGCTTAACTTCCTCAGGATTATAGGCAATTCAGTCATGCAATTCAAGTAATATTAACCAAAATTTTAGTTTATCTGGAAGATTAACATTTTCATATGTTCCGAGTGTTCAATTTACCTTTTGGGACATCTTTTGAGTAGTGCTTCATGATCATGTGTGAGGCGAGGAAACAAAAAGTGTGTAGCGCATGCATCCTTGCATTGTCTTCACTAATGTTTTTTTAAAAACTTGTGTCTAGAACCGCACTTCAATTACATCAATTGAGAATTTTTCTGACATTGTGGGACCAATTACAAGAAGTAGGGTTAACAAACTACAAAGAGAAATGCAATTCCAGGTCAATGCTAACCTTGCATTATTTAATTATAAGATTTCAGATTACGTCATACTACCGGGTTTCTTATTCTCTGGAATGATGGTGTATATGAGAACATATGGCACGATGAGTATTTCCAACCTCGGAGAGTGTTGGTGGTTAACTTATTCTATATGATTACATTATATAGATTCATTGGTTATGATCTTCATGTATATTTGGATAGTCGTTATGTCCTACTAGGGGTCACTGCCGACTTACAATTTGGGAAAGTATTCTTGGGTCATGATCAGATATACATGAATTTATGGGGCCACACACTTAACGGGTTGGAACAAATCAATTGGGATTGGATCTATTATGGGGGTTTTCTTATCAAATTAGGAGACATAATGTTAGACTCCTACAATTCGGATAAGATTTGTTATGTGATATCGTATCATATTAGGAAACCTAATCTGGTAGGATTCTTTCCGTAGGGTTCTATATAAAGAGAGATATGATAGACTTTGAGGATATCACGAAAGACCCTAGTTGTCATCTTCTCTAAAACAACAGTCCCTAAACCCTTGTCATGCGCATTGGTGTTAACACACCATGTTCCATCTTGGAACACGTGGATACCGATAGAGGCAATGCTGAAATTGCTGTGCTGATCAGGATGATCCGCGAGTGATCACCGTACACATTCAATCGCTTCACTAAATCTCCTTCCTTTGTTGGTAACAATCTAATCTATGGTATATTACTTGTAGCCTTTGAGTAAAATTTTTTGAAATTCTGCTAGTGTAGGTTACTCAATTTCCAACAGATATATCTATGGATTTTTGTTTTGGGGTTATCTAGGACTCAGAGAGGGAGGGATTCTATATTTTTTGTCATAAGAGTGATGATGCTTCACACATTGCTGATTTGTTTTTAAGAGAAATTGTGCGTTTGCATGGAGTGTCCATGACTATAGTTTCTGATCGTGACACCAAGTTTTTGAACTACTTTTGGAAGACTTTGTGGGGTAAGCTTGGAACAAAGTTGTTGTTTTCAACCACATGCCACCCACAAACTGATGGACAAACGGAAGTTGTCAACCATATGTTGCTTATGATGTTGAGGGTTTTTCTTAAAAAGAACCTGAAGATGTGGGAAGATTATTTACCACACCTAGAATTTGCATATAACTAGGCATTCGACCACTAACTTTTGTCCATTTGAAATTGTTTATGGTTTTAAGCCGCGTACTCCCATCACTAGTACAAAAATACTGTCTACTAACGGTTCAAAAGTATCTTTTCTAACGGTTCTCATACCGCTAGTGATCAGTATGATAGAACAAATCTAATACTACTCTAACGGTTTCGAACCATTAGAATAGCTACTCTATTCTAATGATTCAATAATAAGAACCATTAGAATAGCTATTATATTCTAACAGTCTCATTAATAAGAACCGTTAGAATATGATAAACTATTCTAATGGTTCAATAATAAAAACTGTTAAAATAGCTACTATATTCTAATGGTTCACTAATAAGAACCATTAGAATATAGTAGCTATTCTAATGGCTCACTAATCAAGGCGGTTTTGTTTGTTCATAGATGAGATAATTTTACAACATTTCTCCATTATTTTTGTCATCCAATACAAAAGTAAGTTATTGATGCTGGACCTATTTGGAAGCAGAAATAGTTATTGACAAATCAAGTCTGTTCAAAGTAAGTGGATCTTCACAAACCAAGTCGCCAAAAGAAAAGAAAAATTTTTTGTTTCAGCCGGGCAACTGTGTGTCTTATTTATTGATTGAAGTGAAGTGGTAAAAGAGACGAGGTTGGTTGGGTTCATGGCTCTGGCTGCATCTTCTCACATTCTTCTCTTATCGACTGAAAGAGCACAGACGAAAGGTACCTCTCACCAAAGCTCGGAAACACCACCTGCACAACAAACGCACATAAATAATGTTATCATCCCCACCTATGTTATCTACATCCATACTTCATCCAACAATCTTCTTGGCCGGTATTATTCCTTGATCACATGAGGTGTTCATGAAAGATGCGATCATAATCATAATTCATACACATACCACGACTAGTTTCCCCGCATTTTCTGGTCTCTTAGCAACCTTTATGGCTGCTGCGGCTGTTGCTCCAGATGAGATCCCAACCTGCACAAAATCCACATATGGAAAAATTTTTCACTACGTTTTCAAAACATATGGAATTACACCTATTGCATAAATTAAGCAGATCTAAATGAAAACACCATATGAATTGTGGGATGTTCTTAAAGCATGATAAAAATCCAGAAACAGAAGTATAGAAAAGTAACATTCTAACGAGTACAAATGGAATGACACCTATGGTGGATGGGTGACCAGGGCATGTATGGATTTTTTTTTCTTTTGAAAGGTGAGGAGAGCTCATTGAAAGTACCATCCGAAACAAGAGAAGAAAAGGTAAACCTACTGCCACAGCAGGTGCTCTTCCAAGTCCAGCAGTGCAATGTATATATGTTACCCCGCCATTATGGTTGATAACCTTGTGCAATTTGCTAACCACACCAGGAAGCCTCAATCGCAAATCAAAAGAATCAAAATACCTGATGTAATTACACATTAGACCGGCTTAGAACTTTCAAACATGCACAATTGAGATAAAAGAAAAACCAACTTCATTGATGTAGAAAAAAGTACAAAAGTACATTGACATATAAGTGATTGTTGATGAAAGTATGCATATTTTAGCTTTAGGGCATCACACAGTGAAAGATTTGTTATTGAAAATTGAATGCAAATATTAATAAGACTCTAAACAATCTTAATAATAATATTGGACAGGCTTAGTTTCTCCTAGAAACTTCAGATGTGCACCCTGCCAAGCAGAGGGGTGCAGGGATAGTTAAGCCTATTAATCATGAATGAGTTTATACTCCTTGTAGTTGTAGAATATATTCAAATATTGAAGAGGGCTTTTGTTTTTGAAGACTTAAGCTCTAAGCTCAAACCCCTCCAAACAAACCTTGTAAAGGACTTCCATCATAGAAAGTCGAAACTCGAAAAGTACCCAGTTACAATTGGTTCCTTGTCACAACGTACTCAAATGCTTTCATATAATTGTTTCAGACACAATTAATAGATATGAAAACTCATATGCGGTTTTGTGATCTGGGGAATGTTAGAGCAACTTCAAATTTGTTAGGGGTGGTTCATGTTACTATGAATGGAACCAAGAACCTGTAAGGTTTTGCTCAACTAAATTCGACATGCTATCTTTACATCCAGGTGATACCAATTGATGTGCTAAATTTCTGTTAGTTTCAAAAATAAATGATGCTAACACAAAACTTTGGGTACCTAATTTCAGCACGGCAGTGCTCAATATCTTTACATTTTAGACAATAGTCTTGAATGGCACTAATGGAAATTTTTGTACGGATATCACAGAATAAAAAAATAATTTTAAAAATAACGCTTAATAAAAAAAAATTGCAAAACTGGCTTCAGCCGCCATCTGGAATGGCGACTGAATGCCACGTAGCTTCAGTCGCCATCCAGGATGGCGACTGAAGGCCGAAAATGTGTTTTTTTCAAAAAAATTGTTGACAATTGTGTTTCTTTTAAAAAAAACAATAAAAATTGTATTTTTTCTTAAAATAACATTCAAATTTGTGTTTTTTTTAAAATTAGCATTCAAATTGTGTTATTTTTTAAAAATAACATTCAAATTTGTGTTCTGTTTAAAGTTAACATTGAAATCTGTGTTATGTTTAAAATTAGCATTCAAATTAGTGTTTTTTTTAAAATTAACATTCAAAATTGTGGTTTTTGTAAATTAGCATTCAAATTTGTGTTCTGTTTAAAATTAACATTCAAAATTGTGGTTTTTTTTAAATTAGCATTCAAATTAGTTTTTTTTTTAAATTAACATTCAAAATTGTGGTTTTTTTAAATTAGCATTCAAATTAGTTTTTTTTTAAATTAACATTCAAAATTGTGGTTTTTTTAAATTAGCATTCAAATTTGTGTTTTTTTTTAAATTATCATTCAAATTGGGTGATTTTTTAAAAATAACATTCAAATTTGTGTTCTATTTAAAATTAACATTGAAATTTGTGTTTTTTTTAAAATAACTTTCAAATTTGTGTTTTTTTAAAAATTAGCATTCAAATTAGTGTTTTTTTTAAAATTAGCATTCGAATTTCGTGGTTGGTTCAATCTGTCGAGTATGATGTTCCCAAAAACGAAAATGAACATAAAAAAATAGTGAAAACATGAGAATACTAATATAAACCAAAATAGTACAACCATGAGAATCGATATAATGTTCCATAAAAGGAGAACATAAAAAAAAACTACTGTCGGCCCCTCTTCGGACGATGGCTCCGGTCGCGCTGAAACGGCGATGGCGAATAGGTGCTGCGCGGATGCACTGTCCTCTGCGAGGGCTGTCGACCGGGAGGCTGAGCACTCGGGTCCTGCGACGGTGGAGGTGCCTCACCAAGCTGCGAAGATGCCAACTGATGTTGGCTCTGATCGGCGTCGTCTCTCATCTGCATCATATCGGCATACTGAGCATACGATGGGTCGCGGACCACCTGGGGGTCGGCACGGACCGACTGACAAGGAATGTATGGTGGGTGCCTTGCAGGAGACCGAAGCGGACCAGCCGACGGGATAGGCACCGTATGCTCAGACATAGCAATGTACTCGTCGTCTGAGTCGAACGTGACGTCGAAGCCCAATCCAGAATCGGAAGTGTGTGCAGAAGGGGGCGCTCGGGGACCCTCAGAGATCCGTACACCACCACGCGACGAGAAGTCCACGTGAGGTGCAACACCTGTACGGTACGAGCGAGCCGGGGGCCCACCGAGATAAATGGGTGCGGCAACGGCCGTACCTGAAGGGCCGGCTGTGTCGGGATGAGGAGCGGCTGAGTGCGACGGCGTATGACTGGGTCGGGCCCGTGGACGTGGAGGTGCAACAAAAGTCGACGAAGTGGAGGCACTCTCAAGGGTCAGCTGCGAGGCGACTCGGTCGACGTAGGCGACGGCCCTCTCGTACTCGTCGGGCGTGATAGGCATACCTGCTTGCCTCCGCTGGACTAGTGGCCGTGTCACGGAACTGATCGCACGGATGCCGTCAGCCTGTAAGACGGTATGACAATGGGAGGCAGAAATAAAAATAACAAGTAGGTCATGGGCTGGCGGCATGTACCTGGCGGTGTACCCGAGACGCGTGATGTCGGTCGTATGTCTGATGCACGCTCGGAGCAGGCACGTCTGCAGGCGCCGGAGGTGGCGGGGCAATGCGAGCTGCGGTGCGAGGGAGGTACCATCGGAGGTAGTTGCCGTATGTCGTGGAATCGTACGCCCTCTCCTCACGCACGACATCTATCGCTGCTGTCTGCTCCCAGCGACGAGTGTAAGGAGACTGTCGGTCCTGCCAACTGACAACCTTCTTGCCCTTGTGACTCTGCCTGCAAAAAAAACAAAAGTGTTCAGTTATTTCACAGAGCGAAAACACTATGCGCGGAGATAATGGAGAACTTACTCGTGCTGGTCATGCGACAAACGATGCGGGGCGTCTGGAGGAGGGATCGTCTGGAATAAGCCAAACTGGCGCATCACCCTCCACGGAGCGTACACCTCCAACATATGGCTGAAGACAAGAATACAGCGGGTGAGCCATAAATCCCGATCCTCGATACACACCACAGAGATCGCGCCGCCGGCTGTGCTCTCGATATAGCTCGTCGTCCAAACCCTCCATATAACACGAGCCGGATGCAACAACTCCAACTCGCCACTATACGCACTGTAGCATGCATGCACCTGAACTGTGGCCCACTGCAGCTCATGTTGCAACCAGCGATCCCCCATGGTAGGGCGATCGATCTCATCCTCTGCATCCCTAGGCGGGTGCCCCTCCGGAAGTGCAACGGGCGTGTCGGTGATGAGCGGTCGTCCGACAGGTATGTGCTCGTACGACCACAGCAAAAGAAGCAGAGGAGATCCGGCCATGTTCGCCGCTCGGGCACGCCGAACGCAGGCGTCACACAATCCTCGATACGTCGCACAGAGAACCGCTGACCCCCAGCTGATGCGTGGGATCTGATCGATCGGCGTGTCCGCGAGCATCTGCGCCAGTGGAACAAGCCAACGATCCACTGTGTCGCCGTGAGTGCCTGTAGAAAAGCAAAAAAATAGGAATTAAATTCAACAAGAGAATGGAAATAGCTGTGCCTATAACATGTTTAAGCATACCAGTGAACATGAAGCCCCCGAACAAGTGCAGCAAATACGCCTCGAAGTGTCGGCTCACAGTCCACTCATCTGCATCTGCTGGGCACGTCCTGAAGTGAACAAGCCAAGTTGCAGGAACTCCGACGTCGTGCTGGAAGGGCTCCTGGCCTAGAGGTAGTGGATGAAACCTCTCGGCGAGCATGCCGTCCCATCTTGTGGGAGTGGGTGGTGGTACCCAGGCCTGCCCGCGAATCGGGAGTCCGAACAACATGGCCACATCCTCCAGGGTAATGGTCATCTCCCCCCACCGGAAGTGAAATGTGTGCGTCTCGGGTCTCCACCTGTCCACCAGAGCAGAGACGAGTGATCGGTCGTGCCTGAAAGTCTCCAGTCTGGTGATCATCCTGCTAAAAGGAAGTAGCCCCGCCGCCCTCAGCCGTGCGATGTATCTCCCGTCGAGAGGCCAAGACGTGCCGGACGATCGCAGGCGGAATGGCTGAAGCTCCTCTCCGGATCGCACCGCTCGAGACCGATGACGACCGTCGTAGTACTGATCGAGTAACTCAGGAAACTGTGGACGAGGGTGAGCCATGCCTGCAAACAAGAACATTAGGTTAGTACATCATCAAATACACAGCAGGAACGAATAAGTGTTGCACAACATTACTCAGCGATCATCTCTTCAATATATTTTACACATTACTCTATACTCATCCTTAAGACATGTGCGACTTATTTTTTAACATCTCGACTAATCGAAATATACTGCATTAACGACATTGCATCACATCTAATCTACAATTCCTATATTATCATCTCACATATCAAATATATGTGACAAAGCTATATTCAAATGTCACCGTCTTCAAAACCCTAAAACAGATCTACATTTTAAAACAGATCTACAAAAACAACACATCTACATAACAGATCTACAAATATAACAAATCTACATAACAGATCTACACATTTTTAAAACATATCTACAAATACAACACATCTACATAACAGATCTACACATTTCTAAAACAGATCTACAAATTCCTAAAACAGATCTACAAATTCCTAAAATAAATCTATAAACCCTAAAACAGATCTACATTTTAAACTAATTATCACAAAAATTTACCTTTCTTCTTCTTCTCCTTCTTCTCCTCTCTTCTTCTTCTCCTCCTTCTTCTCCTCTCTTCTTCTTCTCCTTCTTCTCCTCCTCTCTTCTTCTTCTCCTTCTTCTCCTCCTTCTCCTTTTCTTTTTCCCCTCTTCTCTTTTCCCCTCTCCTTCTCCTTTCCTTCTCCCCTTTCCTCTCTGCCGAATGAAAATTTTTTTTTGCCTTTACAACTCCAATCGCCACGGCCGCGATATATAGTAGCCATCAGTCGCCATCCCGGATGGCGACTGATGGTAAATCCCGCAGTCGCCATTCGGGATGGCGACTGATGTCCCCTCCGTTTCCTTTTTTGGGTAAGTCGCCATCTGGAATGGCGACTGAAGTCATTTTTGCAATTTTTTTTTATTAAAGGTTATTTTTCAAATTTTATTTTTATTCTGGGATATCCGTACAAAAATCTCGCACTAATGTCAACACCAAAATATCAGTAAGGGTGGTCAAGGATAGGGCACATGTGTTCATTAAAAGCAATATGTGGTAACAGACACAGTTAAAGACTCATTTGGGATAACACAAGGCTAAACTTTTTTGGGTAACCAAAAAGCAAGAACAACCCAAAGAGTTGCTGTATAAAATCAGAGTTTATGGATCATAAAATAACTAAAAAACATAAATAAAATTTAGCTGAGCAGCAATACAATGTGCCATAGGTTGAGGCCAGCCACAACTCAGCTGAGCTGCAGCCAGTTTTGGTTTGTTTCCATGAAAGTCACCAAACAGTCAAGGACTTTTCCATTTTTTTTTCCATTAATATTGCAAGTGTTGTGTTTACAAGCCAAAGTAAGGTGTCTTGACCATTGTGAAAAAAACAGACCGGCCAGGATTTCTATACGCTGGACAGTTACCACCACTATCAGGAATCACAGCTACAATTTGTTTGACGAGAATTATTAGTTACTGTTTTAGGCCTCAAAGATTGCACTGACTCTATGAGGTCGCATGTAACCATGGTCGCAGTCTTAACCATGGTTGCCCAAGGTCGGAAAGAAGGATGTAGGGTAATCCAAGGGCGTTCTGGATATAACCAAAAAATCATACCTAATTCACGTAAAGTTCAAGACATTTATTATCACAGAGCTTATGTTTTATGCTGTATTTAAGAGTGATGAAGTCACAAAGGCAGCTCCTGTAATCCTCTCTCTCACAGATATAAGGACTAATCTCATTACCGTGGTCGCAGTACTACGCGAGCGCTCCTAAAACGTTACTTCACCTTGATCCTTATGATTGACCTCGAGACAATCATAAACCCCTAGCGAGGTAACCGTCGAAGGAGGTCAAGACGGTAAAGTAGTTTTACAACGACCCAGTCAGGACTGTCCAAACCACCATATATCCATGATTCATGGCAACCGCCATCCACAATCTCACTATCCCCCACTTCAGGATGGTTAAGAGAGATCGTGGGGCACGCTATCAGGAGAACAACCGGAACCTCTTCGACAAGTACAAAAAGGCCTTCAAAGGGAGGATCAGGGAGGGATCGACAGAGAGAGAGAGAGAAGACTAGGCTTAGCAAATAGGATTAGCTACTTACTGTAAAGAACCTCTCTGTAACTTTTTTTTTCCAGATAATCAATCTCACAGGTTGTAGGGCTATTACCCAGCTTAAAGGGGGCCTGAACCTGGATAAAACCCTGCTCCCGTGTCCTTAGATTCATTAATACCCTGAACATCTTGAGAATTTGTCTGATTGGCTCCATCTTTCCTCACCTTCTTCTTTGCATAAGTTCGGCAGAGGGACCTTTGGTTCCAATCATCGATAGCTGGCGCCCACCGTGGGGCCCTGAAGACATTTTCATCAGGATTTATTGTATTCATGAATCATTTCCCTTGCCTACACGATTTTGAGAACCATTTTGATCTCGAGGATCACGTAGATGCAATGGATGAAGATACCGTCCCTGCTAATGGCGACGACGATACCCTTACAGTTTGTCTTGGGGAAGAGTCCGCTTCGGTCCCAACCACATATGCCGAACAGGAATCGAGTCAGGTGATTCACTTACCCTCAGCAGAGGGCGAGTATGTGCCAGAACCGATTGCTTTGGCCAAGTTGGAAGGGGACGATCTCGACATCCATTTGGAAAACTTCTCCCTAGACAATCTAAAATCCCTCTTTGATTTCAAGTCCGACTCAGACAAAGATGAGATGCTTTCTCCATCTGCGAACTCGATCCCTAGAGAAATTGCTGCACTTTTGGAGGAAACTCCAGAGCAGCGTGATGCTAGGCGGGAATGAGAACATAGACAGAAAGAGGACCAAGAACGTGAACGGCGGGAGGCCGAGGTTCGCAAGGTCGTAGAACATATTCTACAACCAGCAACCACACGCTGAGGTACCGTATTTCATGACCTTGGTCCTGGAACATCTCGACAACCCTCCCCAGGAGGTCGCAGGCCTAATTACATGCCTATTCCCTCTCTGAATTACTCACCACTGGTAGAGGCGACCTCACCAAGAACTCCACTGGCACCTCATAGGAATCCGGAGGATTGTCTCTGGAGGATTGCATATACACTCCGTAATCCGTCCTCCAGTCTCTCGAATGATGACAGAATTATATTCGCAAGAGTGCTTGCAGATAATCTTGACAAAGTAGCCCTTGGTTTTACTCCAGAGGTGACATCACGTTCAATGACCAGAGGATAGGCCGGTTCACTCCAAGGGCAAAAGAGACGTAACCCTACACAATCCCGGCACAACAAGACTGGACAAATAGGTACTTCGCGCGACCATGGTCGCATACCAGTACACTCATGTTTAGGACCACGTCGTGAACCTCCCCAGGTCGACCACTTCCGCGACCAAGGCATTAGTCGCGACGATCAACGACCACGCAGTATGTACATGGTTTGCAAAGCTTTTTCACCTGGGCTATGGAATGTAGTCTGACCGGATAAGTTTAAACCCGGTACAATCAAAAGATTCGATGGGACTCAGAATCCCACTGAATTTCTTCAGATTTACATTACGGCCATCCAAGCGGCCGGGGGAGATGAACGGGTCATGGCAAACTATTTGCCAACGGTCCTAGAAGGTCTGGCGTGAACCTAGTTGTTCAACCAACTGGAAGGATTGATCTACAACTGGGAAATGTTGTGCAACGCTATACTCAACAATTTGCAGAATTGCTATGAGAAGCCTGGCAAGGAGGATGATCTTCATCGCTTGCGCCAGACCTTAACAGAGACCCTTCGGCAGTTTGTTAAGAGATTTGTGGAAGTAAGAAATACTATTCCCAACATCTCTGATTCTTCGGTCATCAGAGCTTTCAAACATGGTGTTCAATACCGACGATTTACAGAGGACCTTAGTATCCATCCACCTCGATCTGTGTCAGATCTATTCGACATGGCCGATCGCTATTCTGATGCAGCAGAAGCTATGTAATGGAATAGGATGGTGGATAAGAGGAACTTACCTCCTCAACCGGGCCTGAAAACCGAAAAGAAAGAAGATTCCACGAAGAAACTCGAATTCTCTGCAGGTGGACGATCTAAGAAGCCAAACAAGAGTGGAGCAAGCCGATTCCACGAGGTCACAGTCCTGGACAAGCAACCACAAGAGAAAGATAAAAAAGTTTCATTCAAATCTAATAAGCTTCCCTCCGGAGGTCGTACTCACGACCACCCGGAAAAACAAACTAACATGCAGGGAAACAAAAAGTGGTGTCCATTGCATAACACTTCTGGACACAATCTCAAGAATTGTCGCGCCTGGTTAAAGAGCTTGGGATATTTCTATCAAGGAACTGGCCCCATGCCAACTATACCAGAAAACGGACAATCTCGGACACAAAGGACGCCGACGGAGATGAGGTAATGCCATATTAGGTACCTAGTAATCATGTTAATGTCATTTATGGTGGTTCTTCCTCTCATTACTCTAAGCATCAATTCAAACCTGTTCACCGGAAGGTAAATAGCGTGGAAACTCCGTTAGGAGAGCCTCAATTCCCCCGTTGGTCAGAAACTGCTCTGACATTCAACAGGGCAGATTGTCCCAAAGTGATGTCCAACCCACGATGACTCCCTTTGGTGATCACCCCCATTATTAGCAATGCTAAAGTGGGGCACGTACTGGTTGATGGTGGCAGCTCGCTCGACCTGCTGTTCGCCAAGGCTCTTGACAAGATGCAAATACCTCATTCCAAGATCAAACCAGTGGCCCACCCATTTTTCGGGATCCTACCTGGCTCCACAATGGTGCCCATCTGGCAAATAGTGTTACCCGTAACACTCGGGGAGCCAGACAACTTCCGAATAGAATTGATTACTTTTGAAGTGATTGATTTTGATTCAGTTTACAATGCTATTTTTGGCAGGCCATCACTCGCCAAGTTCATGGCGGCAACACACTACGCCTACCAGTGCGTCAAATTGCCAGGCCCAAAAGGCGTCATCACAGTTAGAGACAGTCAGAATACAGCCTTAACCTATGATCACATCTCTTTGGAATTGGTCGATCAGTTACCCCATATGGGATGTCAAGTTGGCGACCAAGGAGCCTGATGCGGTTAGGACGACTCCACGACCAGATGAAAAGCTAAAACAAGTTCCTCTCTTCCCAGACGACTCATCTAAGACTGTCCGGATTGGGTCATCACTGGATGCCAAATAGGAACTCGAACTCATTACTTTCCTCCAGGCCAATGCAGATGTGTTTGCGTGGAAACCATTCGACATTCCCGGAGTCCCAAGGGAAGTGATCGAGCACAGGCTAGCAATTCATCTTGAACAGCGACTGATAAAGTAAAAGCTTCGATGCTTTGCTCCTGACCGACAAGAAGCCATCCGTGCAGAGTTATCCAAACTCCAAGACGCTGGTTTCATCCGCGAGGTTCACCATCCCAAATGGCTCGTGAACCCAGTTATGGTCCTCAAGTCCAATGGTAAGTGGTGCATGTGCGTCGACTATACTAGTCTCAACAAAGCCTGCCCGAAGGATGACTTTACTCTTCTCCGCATCGATCAGTTGGTCGATTCCATAGCGGATTACGAACTGATAAGCTTCCTAGATGCTTACTCATGCTACCATCAAATTAGCATGGTAGAAGTAGATGAAGAGAAGACTGCCTTCATCACACCCTTTGACACCTACTGCTACGTCAAAATGCCATTTGGGCTCAAGAACGCTGGTTCCACATATCAGCGCTTGATGCAGAAGACCTTTCTATCTCAATTAGGGTGTAATTTAGAAGCTTAAGTAGATGACCTAGTTGTAAAGAGTTTACAAAGCTCTAATTATGTTAATGATCTCACTGAGACTTTCTACAATTTGAATAAACATGGAATCAAATTAAATCTCAAAAAGTGTTCTTTTGGAGTTTCTTCTGGTAAACTCTTGGGTTTTCTTGTTTGTTCTCGAGGCATTGAGGTTAATCCCGACAAAATACAAGCCATTGAGTAAATGTGATCTCATTCCTCAATGAAGGATGTCCAAAGTCTAACATGTCGAATGGCGACCTTGAGTCGCTTCATATCACGGTTAGGCGAACGCGGGTTACCTTTGTTCAAGGTACTGCATAAGAATAATGGTTTCCAATGGTCGGAGGAAGCCGAAACAGCTTTCTAGGAAGTCAAAAAGTACTTATCAAGTGCTCCAGTGTTGGTCTCCCCGAATGCAGGAGAACCATTGCTCATTTACTTGGTTGCAACCCCATGTGCGGTCAGTGCGGTACTAGTCGCAGAAAGGGATGGCGTGCAGTGACCAGTCTATTCGTCAGTGAAGTACACAGGTCCAAAAACTACTTTATGCCGAGGTCCAAAAACTACTTTATGCCCTCCTAATGGCTTCTCGAAAGCTGCGAGATTACTTTTAAGCGCACATAATTTTCGTGCCATCTCCCTTCCCTTTAGCGGACATACTCCGTAACCCAGAGGCAACAGGTTGAATTGAAAAATGGGCAGTCGAGTTGGGGGCTTTCGACCTCCACTTTACTACCCGGGTTGCAATTAAGTCTCAAATTCTTGTTGACTTCGTAGTCGAAGGGACCAATCCCAAACCACTACCCCAAAAGTTACCAGATTTAATGACTACCGACCTTTGGATGATGTACTTTGATGGTTCTTGCGGCTTCTCACACTCGGGGGCTGGAGTGGTCTTAATTACGCCTCCGGGCGACCACCTCCAATACGTCATACAACTCCACTTTGTTGCAACCAACAATGCAGCAGAGTATGAAGGTCTTCTAGCTGGGCTCCGAGTAGCCAAATCCCTTGGAGTCCATCGACTAGTGGTGAGGGGAGACTCACAACTAGTTGTAAACCAGGTAAACAAGGAGTACAACACCTCCAACGAGACAATGGCTCGCTACCTGGGCGAGGTGGGGAAACTGGAAAAATACTTCATGAATTTCGAAGTCCAGTTCTTGCCGAGAAAAGACAATGCTCTCGTTGACCAGTTATCAAAACTTGGGTCCTCATGCACATCCACTCTGGCAGGAGTGTTCGTCGAGCACTTAACACATCCCTCAATCACTAAGCCGAATGAAGAGATCCCTAACGTCACTATCCTCGAGCAAGAAGTAGATTGGATCACACCATTGAGAATCTATCTTGCGCATGGGACCTTACCCGTGGACGAAACCGAAGCTGATCGGTTAGTTAGAAAAGCACGCATGTATAGATTGATCGACGGCACTCTATACAAGAAAAGTACACAAGGGATGCTCATGCATTGCATCCCTCAAGAAGAAGGCAAGTCTCTTTTGAGAGAAATTCATGAAGGCATATGCGGCCCACATGTCTCTTTTTGAACACTAGTCTGCAAAGCTTTTCACTAAGGGTACTACTGGCCTATGGCACTCAATGATGCCAGACATTTGGTCAACACATGCTCCCAGTGTCAATTTCATGCTCGGCAAAATCACCAGCCAGCATATGCGTTACAAACTATCCCATTAACATGGCCATTCACCGTTTGGGGTATGGAATTTCTGAGACCAATGCCTCAAGCTGTCAATGGATATAAATTCTTGTTCGTAGCCATTGATACATTCCCAAAATGGATCGAGGCCAAACCAGTTCGCACCATCACCGCCTCAGCAGCCCAAAAGTTCTTACATAAGAACATTATAACACGATTTGGCATTCCAAACTGCCTTATCACAGGCAACAGTTCCCAATTCGTCAGTGGTCTCTTCTTAGACTATTGCTACGATATTGACACAAAAGTATGCTTTGCGTCTGTTGCTCATCCACAAAGTAATGGAGCAGTCAAATGTGCCAACGGGCTTAAGAAACATGTCTTCAACCGCCTTAAGATATGCTCGGGGGCTTGGGTAGACGAACTCTACTCCATTCTCTGGGCTATACGCACTACACCTAGTAGAGCGACAGACGACACACCCTTCCACCTAGTGTTCGGTGCTGAAGCCATGTTACCAAGTGAAATACAGCTTGGCTCTCCTCGCGTAACTAACTTCGATATGACAGATTCATCCCAGACCCGTGGAGATGAACTTGCTCTCCTAGAAGAAAAGTGCAATCAAGCATTATTCAGGTCCGCGACATATTTATAAGCCCTACATAAATATCATTCCAAAAGGGTGCGACCACGTAGCCTTCACAGGGGACCTGGTTTTGCAAAAAATCCAAACTCAGTCCAATCGCAATAAATTTTCCTACCAATGGGAAGGACCCTACACTGTAACCTCACTACCACGACCTGGATCCGCAAGATTAGCTATGGAAGATGGTCGAGTTCTTTCCAATACTTGGAATATCGATCAACTATGCAAGTTCTACGTGTAAGTCTTTCCTTTCCCTTCTTTTCTTTCAATTTTTTACACATTTGCTTGATATTAACAGTTACATTCTCATTCACCCCTCCTCGGGCTATGCTCGGGGGCTGATTTCCACAACGCACCTACCCACGATGATTAAGCGGATTCACTGGCCGATCTCATGGTCGCATCTAGCTAAGTCTTTCTTCGTAAGCCGTTTCTCAATGCCTTAGAAACTTACTAGCATGTTTTTGACCATTCGAGTGACTGTCAATTTGCAATAAACTTATGACTTCGTGTTCACGTGCTCCGTAAGCCGATCATCTACTAGCATAGTTTTTGCTACATCCTACGATCAACGTATTAAGTTCAAGTTACATCGGTCATAGGAGGGGGCTAGGAGAAATATAATTTAACTATGATATCAGCTTGTAAGCATTTCATATAGTCTATAGTCTTTCTCATTCAGCATTATACTAACTATGTGCATTTGCAAGGTACCATACTTAAAGAAAACCCATTGTATTATTAGTTTTCTCAAAAAGCTCAAAAAATTCAGCAAAACAACCAAGCGTTAAGGAAGGTCGAGATCATGCAACAGCTTCTCCACAAGTATCTTGACTTCGGCCCTGATATGAACACGCTGGTCAAGGATGCGTTCACGGAGGGTGGCCCGATCTTCACGATGTAGAACCTAGATAACTTGTATCTGAAGATACTTGGATAATTAGTATGACCTGACGAAACAAGATAGCCAACCACTTGCAGAGCAATGACCTGTGTATCAATGAATTCGTCCAACCACACACTGAAATACCTATCCACACGGCCACGCACGGAGTTGGCACATAGATAGGGTGATCACGAAGATCGTTCAAGCAATTCTGAAGGAAATCACAAAAACAAAGAATGAAGAAATTCAACTCTCAACTAAAACTAAGGCTACAATCTGAAATTTCAATATCAATGTCTTGTATCTTGTATCTTCAAAACTATGACAATGTCTCTCTTTTATAGAGGGAGGTATGTACAAAAGATAGAAGAATTAAACTAGAATTATAATCTGAATCTAATTCAAAATGGAATAAAAATCCTAACAAATTATAAAAACTATAAAAGATAAAAGAAATTCAGAATAAATCTCCTTGGAGTTGGATTCAAATTCGGACGGAACTTTTTCCTTCCGTGCAGTCGTTACTCTTTTGGGTCTCCTGGTTGCATACGATGTCAGAATTTAATGATTGTTGATGCGCTAGAAAGTTCTTTTGAATATATTTCGAACAAGTACTCACAGAACTAAATTGGACATCTGTGTTGAGAATGGTACTTGGTTGAAGTTAGACTGTTTCTTGGTCGGTAGACTGTATGCCGAGCAAAATTCTTTTGGTTGTAGCGGTTGCAATCCTTGACGGAATCGAGTGATCTTGGGCTTGTTGGAAAGCTTAGGAAATCCTCTTTCCACTCAGTAGGTGTAAGAATAGATTTGATGAAATTATTTGGCTCATAAGTGGCTATGTTCTTTCTATTATGCTCCCCCTCTTTATTCCTGCTCAATGTTAAAAAGAGCTATTAGGTAGCAGTCTATTCTCATCATACTTTAATTCTTTAAGGAACAAAGTCATCTATTGATGTAGTTGTCTGGTGTTCACTCGAGTGATTGGTCCTTTATATTCCTTGGGTTGAGCTCTAGTGCTACTTGTGCTAGAGATGTCCTCATCAGGCCTTGGTTGTATCCAGCTGATCCTCACTGTCAAAGACAACCTCTCCTATCGCAGGCCTCAGGTCCAAATCAGGACCATGGTGTTGCCTCAGTTTGCAGAGCATAGCGAAGGCCACCTTGCTGACATCGGTCTTCAGTGCCTCCCCACGCTTTCTTACAAACTCTGGGATGTTGGCGAAAAGAGAATCAACCTGTGCTGCTACCAGGTTGCAGGACTCGGCAAGTGTTAAGTCATCACCCCTGGGGACGACAGTTGTCACATCAAATGAGTCCGCGACCTCCTTTAGCTTACCCAAAGTGCTTTTCTCAACAAGAAGGTAGCTATTGATAATCCCTTCCAAATGTGCCTTCTCGTCGAAAGCTGCCTTGGCTTTTTCCTTGGCCTTCTCATGGACCGACAGAAGAGAGCCAATAGTCTCGTGAAGTTTCTCAAGGTCGTTGCCTCACCGTATGAACTTCTCTTCGAATTGGTCCCTCTCCTCGGTCAGCTTTTAGATTGCTTCCTTTTGACTTGATCAGGGAAAAGAAACAAATTCAGGGTAATTTACTCTTGCGTGGTCCAAACAAACATCATCAAATGTCGGGATTGACTCATAGTCAACGTCAGCCTACAACTTGTCACACGCCGACACGAGGCTCCCCTTCTCCCTTAGAGCTTCGACCACTGTAACGTCCTCGTTGCTGCACGCGGTGGCGATCTTTTCTAGTAAAGCAGTGTTTTTCCTGCGACAAATGACCTTGAGAAGTTAGTACGGCTCATTACACGGGCTAAGTAGTACAGCAAAGCACTTACTGCTTTACGCGATCACGCTCTACTTGCGCGACCTTGAACTATTCTATCAGCCGACCAATCATGGCCACACTACGAGCAGGATCCTGCGACAAACATAGGGTTGCGCGAAAGAAAACACATCAAGACCAGCATGAGATAAAGATGTTACTTATCTCTAAAAAGTCAAAGAATAACCTCTCAAGCCCATCACCCAGGTTACAAGAAGTTGAAACTCCAAGCGTCTACCTCTCTGCAGAAGATGGCTGGGGATCTGCGGGCTGTATAACTCTCGTAACCAACGAAGCAGAACTAACCTCTGCCTGTTTATCTGTCACTGCCGCCTCGACATCGGTATCACCATCCCTACAGGCCTCGGTGCCTGCAGCATCTGGCACCACCTCGCCTAGAATTTACGTCAGGTCTACCAGGTAACCTGGCGGTGGGGCGGCGTCAGTAGCCACAACGCCTTCACCAGGTGCTGCCGGATCTACTATGCCACCGTGCACGACAGCCTCAACTGTCATTGTGACATCTTCCCTAGAGACCATGGCCGGCACAATCAAGTTCATCGCAGTCGTCATGACCGCGGTCGAGGGAGTCCTATACAGCCACTCCACAGTCACAACCAATCTTTAACTAAGCACACAAACTTAGTTCGCTATTAAACTCCTTACTTGATGTTGAGTCCCAGAGATTTACGGGAACTCGATGCACCACTTTGGGGAGGCAGCAGCAAAGACAGCGCCTTAAGCGCATGTTTCTTTGACGACTCCACTAACCTTCTCCTTCGAAGGATTAGGGGCATCTCATTGTCCTCCTCCTCGCTTCCTTCCCCCTGTAGAAGCAAAATATAACTCCCATCCTCCTTGTTGGGGCGTAAGAGGTAGAGATGTTCACCGCGGTCACCTTAGCACCGGTCGCCGTCGCCTTGAGCAAAGAAGCCCCAACAAATAGAACTTTTACTTGGCTGGGGGCTGGAGCCCTGGGCTGTTTGGATTTTGGGGTCGTCCTCGCTCTCTTAGAGGAACCACGTAAAGGACCTTCATCGCCCAGGGGCCTCTTCGTCCTCGCCATCTGGTCCTTTGCCAACTACATAAGCTAAGGGAATTATCGGTTGATTTACATCAACACTGCGAATTGTATCAGCAAACACACCTTTCGGCCCGCCTGCAACAGATCATCGGTGCCCCCGACCAAGCTTTCCAGTCTCGACGCACTTAATTCGCCTTCCTCCACCAGGTTAAAAGCCTTCAGTAGATAACTGGCTCTAATTGCAACATCGGAAGGGGACAGCTCTGGACAACATTACATATTCAATGATACAACTGAAACAGTCGAATTCAACAAGCGACAACTCATCAACGTACCAGGGTTACCATCCCTGGTTGCGTCATCCTTGGCCTTGATCTCCCATGCAGGGTGATCCCTCTTCTTCAATGGACTAACCCAATTTTTCGCAAAATCAAGGATCCCGTCTTGGATAGTCAGGCCCACATCAATTAGGCACCTCAGCACTTGGACTTGCCTCTTCTGCTCTTCATCGAGGGTAGGGGCAACATCTCTTTCCTTACTCTTCTCGGGTGGCCGATCGGTAAACCAGAGATGACTTTCCTCTGCCGCGACACAATAAAACCATCTCTGGTACCATTTATGCACCGAATCACGCAGAGGAAAGGGGAGAAAGTCCTCCTACAGACAAAAGTACACAACTCGGCGCCGCCGTGCCCCTTGACATGGCCAAGAAGTTGTACTGGCGGAATAATGCCACGCTAGGAAAAACACCAAGAAACGCCTCGCACAGATGGTGAAATGTAGCAAGGATCAACACTGAGTTGGCATTTAGGCTCACTAGCTCCAAGCCGAAATGGGCGAGATCCTCCCGCAAAAAAGTCGCTCTCCGGCAAACAACACCAACTCGCCCTCCCGCACAGCAGGGCTCTCTTCATCCCCCCAGCAGGTCGCCATGGTATCAGCGACCTTGAGGGAAGAAAACCATCAGCTTCCAACGCCTGCAAGCTCTCCTCCGCTCGGTGTCGATCTTGTCCAGCACGCCATCAAGATGGATTTTTAAGGAAACACACGGAAGACTTCTGTGGGAACTTAGCTAATGCTCAAAATGCGATGAAGCCTCTGTGGGAAGCTAGGGCTTGAGACGAGGGGTTTAAAAACCCACTTCCCTCAGTTCCTCCACCACAGTTCACGCCGCACAGCAAAAGGGGTTCTTCGCATTAAATGCATGTCAAAACAAACCTGACACACGCACTCACAAATGTTTAACGGGAAGTCGAATCGACAAGTCGCCTTTTCAGACGCAGAAACGCCTTTTTCCAGAAAAAATGCCTTTTCCAAGTGAATGGATCTTTTCGCTTCGACTTCGGGGGCTAGCATATAATGATTGCCACTCTCATGATCGCACATAACCACGTTGCGATTAGCATGATCGCGAGTCATTCCATGATCGCGTGTAGCACACTTACCTTTCCATGATCGCGAATCATTCTGTAATCGCGCATGACGCGCATACCCATCTACAGTAGCCAA
The DNA here is from genome assembly GCA_019359835.1 of Pharus latifolius. Taxonomy (NCBI): domain Eukaryota; kingdom Viridiplantae; phylum Streptophyta; class Magnoliopsida; order Poales; family Poaceae; genus Pharus; species Pharus latifolius. Next base: position 68,905,601 of record CM033326.1, on the reverse strand, counting down.
AAGCTAAGGAAAGATATAGCACAATAGTCTAAGAGAATACTAGACGACATTCATGAAAATTCAGCACAAGGAAAATTAACTTTCTTTATTAAAATTTTTTTGCATAAAAAGAAATACAAAAGGCCCGACTAAGGATCGGCCTTAGACCTAACTACATCTAAAATAAAATCAGTTTGGTTGGCGGCCAGGATGCAGGACTCTTCCAACGATAAGTTGTTCTTCTTAGGGTCAACCACGTATGCCTCGAGAAGCCCCGAAACCTCCCTCAGCTTTGCGAGGGTGTCCTTCATAGTGAGACCACAGCCGGTGATGGTTACATCCGCGGTATACTTCTCCTCACGCACAAGCTGCTCCCTTTGTCGAGCAAGCTTTACGGTCTCCCTGGCCTGGTCAAAGCTTGCCTCGAGCCCCCGCCGGGCGTACTTCTCCCCAAGGAGTTTGTGCTCCCCTTGGAGGGCTCAGAGCTCGGCCTTCACCTTGTCCAGCTCTTCCCGGGAATCACAGCTCTGTTCAGCGCCATCAACTTGTGTTAAATCTACCATTTATAGCGAGTCTAAAAAGTTATAAAATCCTTACCGAGGAGGACAAGGGCGAAGAAATTTCATCCTCTGTTGAGAGACGAGGATGATGCAAAACTTGCGTGTCCATGGGTTGTGCCAGAGCCACATCAGGGCCTAGAGTTTCCTCTGTTGCATCTAGGCCCTTTTAGGTTGATTTTGATTATTGATGACATTAAGTATTTTGGACTAATCTTGTCTTTGAGCTATTTCTATGCAGAGCGATTTCTGTAAAATCTGCAAGTGATCTGGGAAGATCTGTAGGTCACGAGTCCAAAGTCACAAGCACAAGGTCTAGAGTTTCCTCTGTTGCATCTAGGCCCTTTTAGGTTGATTTTGATTATTGATGACATTAAGTATTTTGGACTAACCTTGTCTTTGAGCTATTTCTATGCAGTGCGATTTCTGTAAAATCTGCAAGTGATCTGGGAAGATCTATAGGTCACGAGTCCAAAGTCACAAGTGCAAGGTCGCAATGTTGGCTGTGGTCGCAGTTCAAGGTTGGGAGTCAAGGTCGCAAGTGCAAGGTCGCCAAAACGGAAGTCGCAAGATTGAACATGCAAAGGACCTAAGGTAAAATGTTTTTTTATTTTTACCGATCTGGGTGTTTGGAGTTTGATCAGTTTATAGAAATTTGTTTTTAGTTTAAACTGTACTATTAAGAGGAGTTGCAAGTTCTCTCTACATTTCCAGCATAAACCGAGAAATTCTTAGGTCATTGCCTTCATTCATCTTGGTCGAATCTGCTTTTTAAATGATTTGGTTTTTCGATATTTTGGCAATAGGAACTCTATTTGATGTTTATAGATTCATCTAGGTTGATCTAAATCTTTTTGCTGTTGACAAAATTATACCCCTTTAAAGCATCTTTCGAACAAGCTATAATACACTTCAATCGGACCTTTGGATAAAAAATTATGATTGTTTTTATCCATGTTGGCAGTCAGCATAGTGATGCTGACCGTCAGCAGGGTGATGCTGACCGTCAGCATGAATGTCAGCTTTTTTGGTGCCATTTGTCCAGAGAGCATGTCTTTTTGAGCTGAATTATTTTAACTTACGCTGATTGTCAGCATGAGTTGTTGACTGTCAGCATAAGTTTCGACCAAAAATTGCTTGGTTTCTAAGTTTGTTTTATTGGACGTTTTGTGGTTGATACTGACTGTCAACATGTGATGCTGACTGTCAGCATGAGTTAATTTGTTTCCATATTCGACCACAAATAGTTGGCTAAGTTTTATCCGTGATTTTTGTCAAGCCGTTGAGGAAGATGCTGGCTGTCAGTATGTGTGCATTTTTGTTTCCATTTTCAATCACAATGGCTAGCTGAGTTTTCTCCGAGATTTGCTTTTATTAACTGCTCGTGGTCTATGCTGACTGTCAGTGTGTGCTGTTTCTTTCCAGTTCGAGCACAACGGCTAGTTTGTTCTTTTGGGCTATAAATAGAGGCTTTGAGCTATTGTTTCATATAACCAGCAGTCTCATTCTCGTATATACATTTGAGCATTTGTTCTTGGAGTTAAAAATCTTGATCTTTTGATCAAGTCTTGAGCTGAGTGATCCACCGATTGTTTTATTCCCCTCATTTACACACTTAGAGTTCCTCGATGCTTGTCGGAGGTCTAGAAAAGACCTTGCAACTCATTACTCTTGGTGAACGCCCTCACCTAGATGGTTTGGTGGCGTGGCCGTTGATCTCTCCATTTTGGAGGTTGTTGGAGAGGCTCAGCGTGATTGTAAAAGGAATCGGTGCTCGCCTTTCCGGAGTGGACATGGAGGAACTATTAGTGAGAAATATCCTTCGTGGATATTGAAGCAAGACTCATTTATTTGAGTACTTCAACGACTAGGGAAGACTGGGCGAGTCTCCGAAACCTTGGGATAAATCTTCGCATTTGATTTCTCTTCCTCTTTCTTTTAATTGTGCAATATATTATTCAATTGTTTTAGTTCTTGTTCTCTTTCTTTGCAAAAGTTGTTTCATTAAAAAGTTTTAAATCCTCCTGTTCACCCCCCTGTAGTCGGCATCCTTGATCCTACATCCTCATCTGTCGTGGTATTGCGAATACCCCGGCAGGTTTTGTGAACGATCCTAGCGAAGATTACGCGGCGCGGGTTGACCGGATGACCGGTCCTCCCCCGCCGGACAAACACAAGAAATGACATGAGGATTTATATAGGTTCGGGTCTCGGTGGGGGCCCTAGTCCTGTCGGTGCGCTCCCGACCGGAGTCGGCTGGGGAGGCTCTCTCCGGGGGAGAGGCTTTCGGAGCACACCTGTGAGTTTAGCTATTCTAATAACAATGAATCACTTGCTTACAACTGAGGGGTACAAGGGCTATTTATAGCCCCAAAAAGAAGCAAAAAGCCTAAACTACCCCGGAAGCCACCGTCGGATTGAGGGGTAGGAACGTCCTTCTCCCGATCAAACGTCTTGGATGCTTGACAGGTGGTCGCTGATTCCCGAGGTGCTCCTCGCGTGACCTGCACATGATAAATACCTCGAGACTTTACCTTGAGGAGGGCGATGAGGCCCGGGACATGCGCCGAAGGCCAAGTCCCGGGGGGCCAAAAGGCGGCGCCCGGGGAGGCCCCGGAGGTCAAGTCCCCGGGCAAATGGCGGCGCCCGGGACCGGCGCTGGAGGCCAGGTCCCGGGAACCAAATGGCGGCGCCCGGGACGGCGCCGGAGGCCAGGTCCCGGGGGCCAAAATGGTGGCGCCTGGGGAGGCCCCGGAGGCCATGTCCCTGGCTACGTCCCCGGGCAAATGGCGGCGCCCGGGACGGCGCCGGAGGCCAGGTCCCGGGGGCCAAAATGGCGGTGCCCGGGGAGGCCCCGGAGGCCACGTCCCTGGGAAAATGGCGGCGCCCGGGACCGGCGCCGGAGGCCAGGTCCCAGGAGCCAAATCGCGGCGCCCGGGGAGGCCCCGGAGGCCACGCCCCCGGGCAAATGGCGGCGCCCGGGATGGCGCCCGAGGCCAGGTCCCAGGGGCCAAAATGGCGGCGCCCGGGGAGGCCTCGGAGGCCACGTCCTCGGGCGAATGTGACGCAACTTACCTGGACTTAGTCTCGCGGAGATTTCCCCCAACAGCAGCCCCCCATGCCCCCCGGGGACGATGCTCGAGTCCCCGGTGGGCATGGTTCATGTCACCGGGAAAATCTCCGGACCAAGCCACCGGAACCGTGACGCCTCGGCTTCCGTGCCCCGCTCCTATGGCCGCGCTGTTTCGCCATAAATGCGCTCGCGATTCGAACCGGCGCCTCGATTCACGCGCCAGCCCCTTCGTTTCCCGCACACGGTTTGCACTTCAACGGTCCAGATTGATCCGCGGGGTGCCACGTGGCGCCCATCTGGATCACGGCTCGCCTCTATAAATAGGGCCTTGGGGGGCCCGGGAACTCCATTCCAAACTTCCACGGCTCGCGAGTTTTAGCTCTCCCTGTAGCTCTTCCCGGTAGCAAGCGTCCGGAACCTTTAGACGTAGCCTCCTGAAAAGTTAGCCACAGAAAAAAAGAACAAACCTAATGGCACCGAAGGGTCGAGCGAAGACGACCGAGGTGCCCCCGGAGGAAGTCGCTCTGGACTTCCTCTGGGCGTCCGAGTTCACGGCCGAGGACGCCGAGTCCATGGTCGAACGCGGTGTCGTTGAGGACGGGGACATCCGAGTCCCCGTGAAGAAAGACGGAGCCCCCCGCCTCAGGCCCGGAGAGGTCGTGGCCTTCGAGGCCTTCCTGGAGGCGGGGCTCCGGCTCCCGGTGCATCCCATGCTCCGGGAGTTTCTGAAGGAATACGGGGTGGCGCTCAACCACCTCACGCCGAACGCCATAGTCCAGATGGGGATCTTCATCTGGCTATTCAAGACGGCGACCGGGAGGGAGCCCACCCTTCGCGTCTTCCGGTACTTCTACGAGCCGGCGGCGCGGAGCTCCCACCTGGTGAAAGGGGCGCCCAAGTCCCCCTTCGGCTCGGTGATGGTGTAGATGCTGCCGTCCCGGGTGGCCGATTACCCGGCGACAGCCTCCCGGGACCATTGGGGGACTGGATCCGGAGGTGGTTCTACCTCCGGGTCCGGGACGATGACGTGACGTACGCCCTGGAGCCCGCCTCCTACAGCCGATCGTCCGCGCCAAAGCCCCCGGTGTGGACGAACGAGGAGCTCGAGCTCCTCGGCAAGGTGATCATCTCCCGGAAGACCCGCTCTATGCGGGACGCCGCTGAGGAGATGATGCTCCTGAGGATCTCCCCCTTCGCGCGCGGGAGGAGGGGGACCGGCATGGGCCCGGAGCAGCGGCCCCTGGTCAAGCCGGTGACGCGACGTAAGTCCCAGTAACCTGCTTCATTGCAATTACGAATTTTTGAAAATTTCACTAACTCTTTACCTCTTGTAGTCCGGCAGTACCCGGCGGCGCGGGAGAAGGCGGAGAACCTCCTGGGGAGGTACTTCGCCGACGAGCACGAGCGCGTCGTGCGCCTCGTGGGGGAGGGCCCTCCCCGGAACCTGGTGGCTGAGGCCTACGGGCTGAAGCTCCCGGAGAGGAAGCCCCTCCCCACCCCCGGGTACACAAGCGGGGGAAGGACGCGGCCGGGGGCTCTGAGCCTAAGAAGGCCAGAGTCCAAAAATCCCTCGGCCCGTCGACGACGCCGGCGGTGACACCGGCGAAGCCCCGGGATGAGACCCCCAGGACCGAGCGTGCCCGGGCGCCGCCCCGTAAGGAAGCAACACCCCCTCCTCCGAAGAGCCCCGTTAAGGCTCGGGGGAAGGAACCGGCCGCGGACGGGGCCGCCTCCGACTTGGCGAACTACTCCCCATCGCCGCCTTCGATAGCGGCCCCGCCAGCACCCCCGGCCCCCCTGGAGCCGGAGAGGCTGGAGGTGAGGTTCGCGGAGGCCTCGCCTCCTCGGATGGAGTGGCCCGTGGATGAAGGGGGGAGCCCCTCGGTCTACAAGGTCCCTCCGGAAGTAGAGGCCCTGGGGGCCTTCCCTCCCGGAAAGGGGAAAGGGTTGATGGTCCCTCCCCGGGCGGTGAGCTCTTCCGAGAGCTCCCCGGCCACTTCCACGGAGGCCACCTCCTCGGCGACGAAGACGCCGACTACACTGCCGGATGCCCTGGTCCAGGGACCATCCGCCGGCCGCGACGAAACCGGCGCCGGGCGGGAGACCCCCCTGCTTTCCACGGGGGAGGTCGCCCGCTATATGGAGGGCCTGCAAAACCGGAAGGTGCAGGCCTTCGTCGCGGAGGGGACGCTCCATGATCGTTTCTGGGGGCTTCAATCTCTCCATGCCCAGGTAACCCGAGTTGGTGACGTCTTCCTTCATGCCCTGCACTTGAGTTTTTTCTAACTCTAAAGTTTGTAGGCGGCGGCTGTTACCTGGGGCCTTGAGCAGCGGATCGGCCAGCTGCTTAAGGACGCGGAGGACAGGGCCGCGACTTACCTGGGGCAGCGCGACAAAGCCCTCCGGGAACTGGCCCGGGTCCGGGCCCAGGTCCACATCTCCGAGACCGTCAATGGCAGCCTTCGGCAGGAGGCCAAGGCGAGGGAGGAGGCGTTCCGGGAGCTCGAGGGCTCGAGCATCCGGGCGGTGACGGATGCAGGACGCTCGGTCAGCTCGGCCCTCGAGAGCCTTGGCGTAAGCCTAGGCTCCGGGAGCAGCTCGGAGGTGCTCCCGGCGACCCTCGCGGAGGCCGTGCGTTTTCTCAATACGCAGGTCTTTGTCATCCCGGAGGCTGCTGACGCCCGGGCTCGGGGCCGGGCGATCCCCGTTGTTGCGGCCGCGGCAGGGCTCGTCGAGCACCGGGGAGTGGGCGCCCGGGCGATCGGGGGCCGCATCCCGTGGAGCTTCCACGAGTTCTTCGAGCCCTCGCGCCGGGAGGTGGAGCAGCTCGCCGGGGGCTTCTACGACCGGATCATCCGGGTGAGGTTCCCGGCACCGGCGCCTTCGGCAGCGACGCCCCGGCCCCGACACCGATGGAAGCCCCCCGGGGAGAGGACGCCAGTGACAATGTATGAGCCTCCCCCCGGGTCTTAGTTAGGACCCTTTTCCTTTTCTTACGATTTTGATCCCGGTAGCTTCTTAGGAGAAGCCCCGGACACTTGTAAAAAGACATTTTGAATGCAATAGAGTTAGAAATTTTTCTAAGTCTTTAAATTGATGCGATGTTACCAGGGTTCCCGGGAGGTTACTCCCGAGCGAAGGTCCGGGAGGGGCTCTCCGGGGGATGCCCAAGCGGCTTTAATATTGCTAAGCCTCATCTCCGGGGAGCGCAGCGGGGACGCCGTCCGGGAGCCCGTCCGGTTGAGGTGGCATCCGGAGTGGCACTTGGACAATTTTGATAATCATCGCGCTGAATTGTCCCCCCCGCGTCCGGGGTTCCGGATGATCCCTCCTCTTCAAATACTTCCACCGGCGGGATACGAGTTCTGGCCCGAAGGTGTGCTCCGGGACGCTCGACGCCGCGTGCGCGCATTGTACCGGGACTTAGCCTGGGAGCTAGCGGAGAGCCTCCGGGAGTATTAGGCGTAGGAGCCTTAGGATGTAGAGAATCCCCCGGGTTAACTCGGGTTGTACAGTTTTCGGAGCCCATCGGGGGGGAAGATGTCCTCCGGGTTTGACGATGAATAAAGCTGTGTTGTTGCTTTTCTTCTTTGACGTCTTTTTATTTTTTCTTCTTGGATGGTCTGGACGACTCCTTTTCACAAGGATGAGCTAAGTTTTCTCGTGGGCGGTACGGTCGACACCCGGGGGTTCCTTATCCCCCCCGCCCACAGCGGGCCGGAGGGTAGCTTCGCGCGCTGTGGGGGTAGCAAGGCCCCCGGGGTGGAAGTGATCTGTAGCATAGAAATTTTTCTGAGTTAGAAAATTTTAAAACGAGGTTTCCAAGGGAAGGACCTTCCGGGAGACGATCGTCCGGTCGCCGTGAGAACGGGGAGCCGGGAATAAGGCCTCGTGTGGAAGAAACATCCAAGAAAACCTGATGAGATTTCCGGAGACGAGCTTCCGAGGAGATGATCATCCGGTCGCCGTGAGAACGGGGAGCCGGGAATAAGGCCTCCGGGGAAGAAATGTCCGGGAAATCCGTAACTTCTCCGGGAGACAATCGTCCGGTCGCCGTGAGAACTGGGAGCCGGGAATAAGGTCGCTAGGAGGCAATCATCCGGTCGCTGTGAGAACGGGGAGCCGGGAATAAGGTCGCCGGGGACCAAATATCCAAGAATGCCATTAGACGTCCCACTGGGGAGAGCGTCTACCCCCGGAGGAGGAAGAGATATCCATGAAAGCCATTAGACGTCCCACTGGGGAGAGCGTCTACACCCGGAGGAGGAAGTGCTCGATGATGGGTCTTGAGTGTTTGGGCAGGGGACTAGTCTCCCAAAGTGACTCGTTACCGCAGTCGCTGGGGACCGGGTTGCCGCTTACACCCTCAGTCCACGAGGGCTGATCGTAAGCCGCCCTACAGGAGGGACTTGCTTGGTCTGGGCCCACTTCCCCGCGGGGAGGGCATCCTCACGGGAGGGCTTCCTCGCGGGGAGGGCATCCTCACGGGGAGGGCGTCCTCGCAGGGAGGGCATCGCCGCTAGGGGCGGTAATGAGAAGAACCTGCAATGAGATAGTTGAAGAGCAAAACCTATGTATTGCTAATAAAATGAAGTACAGTGCCTCCCCTTGCGAAGCCGCGAAAGGGGAGGAAAAGTAAATACAGTGTCCCTCCTCCCCCTCCGGCGTGACCGCACCGGGGGAGGGGACAAACCCGTAAGGCTAAATATAGAACTTGCGAAGTAAACGCAAGTTCCACGTGTGCTTCAGCTCCTGCTCTTGAAGGTTGGAGAGCTTATAAGCCCCCGAGCCCAGGACCGCGGAGATCCTGTAGGGGCCCTCCCACTTGGGGGAGAGCTTCCCCTGGGCTTGGGGGTCTGTGACGCGCTTGAGGACAAGGTCCCCAAGGCGGAAAGCTCTCTCGCGCACGCGCTGGTTGTACACGCACGCCATCTCTTGCTCGTAGATGGCATGGCGGAGGAGCGCTCGGTCGCGTTCCTCCTCCACGAGGTCGATCTCGAGGCGCTGGTTGGCCTCGTTGGCCAGGTACGCTGCAGGCGTGGCTCCCTCCAGGAGCTCGACCCGTAGTGACCGGAAGCCGATCTCCGGGGGGAGGACTGCCTCCGCCCCGTAGACCAAGGAGAAGGGAGTACGCCCCGTCGCCCGGGACGGGGTCGTGCGCATGGAGCAGAGGATGCTAGGGAGCTCCTCTGCCCATGCACCCTGCTTAGAAGCGGTTTGCTCGAGTCTCCGGCGTAATCCTTGTAGGATCACGCCGTTGACCCTCTCGACAGCCCCATTGCTCCGGGGATGGGCCACTGAGGTGAAGTGGATGACGAGCCCCAGGCCTTCGCAGAATTCCCCGAAATAAGCCGAGTCGAATTGGGTCCCGTTGTCCACGGTGATTTCCCGAGGGACACCGAAACGACATACGACGTTTTTCCAGAAAAACAGCTGGACGGCCCGGGACGTGATGCTGGCCAAAGGCTCCGCCTCAACCCACTTTGTAAAATAGTCGACCGCGACTACCACATACTTGTATCCTCCGGGCGCTGGGGGGAAGGGCCCTAAGTGGTCCATCCCCCAGCGCACGAAGGGCCAAGTGATGGAGATTGTCTGCAGCGCTATAGGGGGGAGGTTCAAGCCCTTGGCCATCTTCTGGCATGCCTTGCACGTGGAGACAAGGTCTCACGCGTCGCGCATGACCGTGGGCCAGTAGAAGCCCTGCCGGAGGGCCTTGGCCTCGATGGCACGCGGGGCTAGGTGAGAACCACAGCTCCCCGCGTGGATGTCTTCGAGAAGTTGAAGTCCTTCCGGCCGAGGGAGGCAGCGCAGGAGGGCGGAAGGCCCCCGCTTGTAGAGCCTCCCCTCCAGCAGGAGATATGCCTGGGCTCTAGCCCGAAGGCGTTTAGCCTCGGTCTCACTAGGAGGGTCCCCCTCCCCCTTGATGAAGGAGATGAGGGGGTCCATCCAAGACGGAGTCCGGGTGATCTCGGCGACCTTCGGGACATGAGGTTTGTCACCCGCGTTCGGGGAGGCCACCGAGGGCTTCGTGAGGATTTACAGGAAAGCCCCCTTAGGGAGCGATTCCCGGGCGCTTGCGGCCCAGGCCAAGGCGTCGGCCCGGTCATTGTCCCTTCGCGGGATATTCCGGGCCTCGAGGCCGTCGAAATGCCTCTCCATCTTCCGCACTTCCTGCAAATAAAGACTTAAGTGTGCGTCATGGCAAAGGTAAGACTTGTCCATTTGGCAAACTACGAGCTGAGAATCTCCCTTGACTAGGAGGCGCCGGATCCCCAGGGAGCGCGCAAGGCGCATCCCGAGGAGCAAGCCTCGTATTCGGCGACGTTGTTGGTTGCGGGGAACTCGAGCCGCACAGCGTACTTGAGTTCCTTCCCCTCGGGGCTCCGGAGGCCTATTCCCGCACCAGCCCTGGCGAGGCACAGCAACCAATCGAACATGAGAGTCCAATGATCACCGCGTCGGGGCGGCACAGGGAGGTCTTCGTCCCCGGGCCCAGAGGCGGGAGTCCACTCTGTGACGAAGTCGGCGAGGACCTGCGACTTGATGGCGGAGCGGCCGGTAAGGGACAGGGAGAAGGGGGCGAGCTCGGCCCCCCACTTCCCAATCCGGCCGGTGGCTTCTTTGTTCCGCAGTACCTCCCCCAGGGGGAGGGACGACGGGACGGTGATGGGGTGCCCCAGGAAGTAATGGCGAAATTTCCAGGACGCCATCAGGAGGGCGTAGCAGATCTTGTCCATCTCCGTGTACCGAGCTTTGGCCCCTTGGAGAGCCTCACTCACGTAGTACACGGGACGCTGCTGCCCCCCTTGCTCCTTCACCAAGACTGCGTTGACGGCGACGGGGGTTGCGGCGAGGTAGAGGAGCAAGGGCTCTTCTGGAGACGGACTCACGAGCATTGGAGGGCTCGTGAGGTACTTCTTGAGGTCGTCGAACACCTCCTGGGCCTCGGGGGTCCAGCGGAACCCCACGAGCCCTCGGAGGATCTTGAAGAACTGGAGGCCTCGCTCCCCCGACCGGGAGACGAAGCGGCTCGGCGCGGCTAGGCGGCCGGAGAGCCGCTGGACATCCTTGACGGAGCGCGGCGGGGGCATGTCTAGGAATGCCCGGATCTTCTTAGGGTTTGCCTCAATGCCCCGCTGGGACATGAGGAAACCTAGAAGCTTCCCCCCGCGCACCCCGAAGGCGCACTTCTCCGTGTTGAGTTTGAGCCCGAACGCGCGGAGGTTGCGGAAGGTTTCAGCCAGGTCGTCGATGTGGGAGGCTGCGCGGGGACTCTTGACGACCGCGTCGTCTACGTAGACTTCGATGTTGCGGCCGACTTGATCTTTGAAGACCAGCGTCATGAGGCGCTGGAAGGTCGCCCCTGCGTTCTTGAGCCCGAAGGGCATATGGACGTAGCAGAAGGTTCCGAGGGGAGTTATGAAACTCGTCTTTTCCTCGTCCCCTTCCGCCATCCGGACTTGATGGTAGCCCGAGTAGGCGTCTAGGAAGCTCATGAGCTCGCACCCCGCAGTGGAGTCGACGAGCTGGTCAATCTGCGGGAGCGGGAAGTTGTCTTTGGGGCAGGCGCGGTTAAGGTCGGTGAAGTCCACGCACATCCGCCATCTACCGGTTGACTTCTTGATGAGGACGGGGTTCGCTAGCCACTCAAGGTGCAGGACCTCCCGAATGAACCCCGCCTCTCGGAGCCGGGCGATCTCCACCTTGATTGCTTCTTAGCGCTCTAGGGAGAGTTTTCGCAGCTTCTGTTTGATCGGGGGGTGACCGGGGGCCACTGCGAGCTTGTGCTCAATGACCTCCCGGGCGACGCCCCGCATGTCTGAAGGCTTCCATGCAAAAACATCAGAGTTTTCGCGCAGAAAAGCCGCAAGTTGCGCCGCATGCTCCTCGGGGAGCTCCTCCACGATCCGGGCGGTTTTGTCTTCGTCACCCGGGGACAGCGGGATATTCTGGAGGCCCCCTTCCGGACGTGGCTTGAGGAGGGGCCTCCCGGGCGGTGGCGCAGCGGCGTCTAGTTCCGGGGGAGAAGCCTCCCCCCGGGCGTCTTTATGAGGTTGATGCTTCCGATTGTGGCCGCAGCGCGCTCGTATAGAGTGCGGGCCATGTCTTGGTCTCCCCGGACGTTGATCACGCCATGCAGCCCAGGGATCTTCATGCAGAGGTAGTTTTGATGGGTGGCAGCCCCCAGCCGGTTGATTGTGGTCCTCCCCATAATCGCATTGTAGGGGGAAGGGAGGTCCACTACGTCGAAGCGGACCAGCTCGGTCCGGTAGTTCTCCGGGGTGCCGAACATCATAGGAAGATCTACCTTGCCCACAGGGTGGATCGCCTTCCCCGGGACAAAACCTTGCAGGGGCCCGGCAGCGGGCTGCAGGAGCTTCTCATCCACCTGCATCTCTTTGAAGGCCTTCAGGAATAGGACGTCGGCGGAGCTCCCGCCGTCCACAAGGATACGGGCCAGGTGGCAGTTGTAGATGGTCGCGGAGACAATGAGCGCGTCGTCGTGGGGGAAGCGAACCCCTCGCGCGTCTTCCGCCGTGAAGGTGAGGGGGACGTCCGACCACTTAGGTGGCGGGGACGCGTGTAGCACCCCCACAACCTTGACCTCACGCGCGTACTCCTTACGCTGGCGCTTAGAGTCCCGCCCGGAGGCGGACCCTCCCACGATGACCTTGATGTGGCGCTGAGAAGTTTGAAAGGGGAGGGCTTCTGAAGGATCCCCTTCCTGCGTCTGCTGACCCCCCGCGGGAGCGGGAAGGGCCGGAACAGCTGGCCGAGGGAGCAAGGAGGCCGAGGCCGGAGTCCCCCCCCCCCCCTGCCCGCGCTGGTCGAGGAACGCCGCGAAGTGCTGCAGCAGCTGGCTGCAGTCTTGGGTAGCGTGGGTACTGGTCCCGTGGAAGCTGCACCACTGTCCTTCTAGCCTTCTCCCCGCGGGGCCTTCTCGGCCGCGCGAAGACTGTCCTCCCCGATGACCCTTCGGTTTGGAGAAGGGGCGGTTGCTCCTCGGGGGGTCGCGCGAGCCGCCTCCGCCCTCGAGGACAAAGGTGTCCCGAGGTCGTGGCTCGTTACGCCCCCCCCCCCCCCCCCCCCCCCCCCCCGCCTAGGACACTTGAGGGGATCCCTGGCCCCCCGGTCGGCGAGGGCGGGAGCCCCCTGGGTCTTCTTCCAGATGTCGTCTTCCTCCGCCCGAGCATACTTTTCGAGTACGTTGAAGAGCTCGTCGGCGGAAGAGGGGCAACCTCGGGAGAGCCTTCGGTGGAGCTCTCCCGGGAGGATGCCGCTTTTGCAGGCTTCGATGACCGTAGAATCAGGGACGTGGGCCACTTTGCTCTTCACCTGAGCAAAGCGCTTGAAGAAGCTTCTGATGGTTTCCCCAATCCTCTGCCGGACAGTGTACAGCTGTGAGGAGTCCAGGGGGCGCACATAGTTCCCCTGGAAGTTTGCGCAAAACTCCCGCTTGAGCTGCGTGAAAGACTTGATGGAGCCGGCCTTCAAGTTGTAGAACCAGGAATGGGCGATGCCGGTGAGGTAGAGGGGGAAGACGTTGCATTGTACCGTCTCGTCCCCCTGGCCGCGAAGATGGCAGTGGAGTAAACCAACACAAATTCGTAAGGGTCTGCCTCACCGTTATAATGCTCGATGTGCGGAGGGCGGTAGGGCCGTGGCCACCGGATGCTGCGAAGTCTTCGGCACAGGGGCTGGTTAGCCCCCTGCACTTCCCGGGGGGAGTCCCGGTCGCTATCTTCTTTGACGGGACCCTTATTGTCGGAGTGGAGGTGGCGACGTTTCTCTTCTGGACCGGGGCTGAGTTCCCGGATGTTCGGGCTCTCCCCCGGGGAGGCTGGGTCTTCCGCGGGTCTCTTCCCCCGACTGGTGCGAGAGCGAGGCTCCCCGCGCCTGCGGCCGGGGGGAAGTTCTCCCCCGCGCTCAGGTGAATGCGTTCGCTCGACCTCCCCCGGGGCGAAACGGACATGTTCCGCCGAGGGAGGGAGCTTATGCACTGTAGCTACCGGCCCGGAGGCTTCCGGGGCCGGCTGGGGGGAGCCCCCTGCGAAGACCCCCGGGACCGGAAAGGGGGAAGCCCCTGTAACATCTAGAACAGGGGAGGGGGCGCCCGTAGCGACGTTTGGAACCGAAGTGGAGGGGGCCCCAGTGGCAACGACCGGAACCGGAAAGGGGGAAGCCCCTGAAACATCCGGAACCGGCGAGGGGGGAGCCCCCGCGGCGACGTCCGGAACCAGGGAGCCCATGCGGGGGGAAGTCCGCCGAGGCACGGGAGCTGCTCTGTCGACCGCCCCCGGTGCGGTAAACGCAACGCGGGGGGCGGGACTGACTCCCGGCGTAGGGAAAACCCCCGGCATGAAGTGGGCTCCCGGCCCCGGAAATAGGCCTGGGACGGGGTACCCCCCTGGTGCCACGAAGGGCCCTGGCATGAAGTAGCCTCCCGGCACCGGGACGGGCCCGGGTGCGGGGAAGGGTCCAGACGTGTATCCCGCAGGGGGAGGGAACCCCCCGGCAAGATCATACTGGGCAGACAGACCCCCGGAGGCTGGAGGGGCTGCCGGGTAACCCATAAACGGGGGCATAGTCCCCGAGTACGGGTGCGACGCAAATGTGGGGGTCGGAGGCCGCGCCAACACGCTGAGTAGCTCATCCATCGAGCGCTGGGCGCGGAGCTGGCCCTCCACTAGAGCCTCAAGCAGGGCGTCCCGGGGAGCAGGTGGAGCCGTCGGGGGGAGACTGGTCCCGGCCGAGGTCCCGCGGTCACCGGGAACGACCTGGAGGTGGAAGCACCTAAGTTAAGAGGAAAGGAGGGAGGCGGTACCTGGGCCAGGCCGCCTCAGGGAGGAAGCGCCGGGACAGCAGTGTCCCAGACGGGCGGCGCCGGGTCTCCGAGATCGGCGTCACCGGGAAGGGTGCGAGCCCTTGTTCTTGGGGGAGCCATGGCGTCTTGTCACGATTCCCCACGGACGGCGCCAACTGTCGTGGTATTGCGAATACCCTGGCAGGTTTTGTGAACGATCCTAGCGAAGATTACGCGGTGCGGGTTGACCGGATGACCGGTCCTCCCCTGCCGGACAAACACAAGAAATGACACGAGCATTTATACAGGTTCGGGTCCCGGAGGGGGCCCTAGTCCTGTCGATGTGCTCCCGACCGGAGTCGGCTGGGGAGGCTCTCTCCGGGGGAGAGGCTTCCAGAGCACACCTGTGAGTTTAGCTATTCCAATAACAATGAATCACTTGCTTACAACTGAGGGGTACAAGGGCTATTTATAGCCCCAAAAAGAAGCAAAAAGCCTAAACTACCCCGGAAGCCACCTCGGATTGAGGGGTAGGAACGTCCTTCTCCCGGTCAAACGTCTTGGATGCTTGACAGGTGGTCACTGATTCCCGAGGCGCTCCTCGCGTGACCTGCACGTGATAAATAACTCAAGACTTTACCTTGAGGAGGGCGATGAGGCCTGGGACATGCGCCGGAGGCCAAGTCCCGGGGGCCAAAAGGCGACGCCCGGGGAGGCCCTGGAGACCACGTCCCCGGGCAAATGGCGGCACCCGGGACCGGTGCCAGAGGCCACGTCCCTGGGCAGCCGGAGGCCAGGTCCCGGGAGCCAAATGGCGGCGCCCGGGGAGGCCCCGAAGGCCACGCCCCCGGGCAAATGGCGGCGCCCGGGACCGGCGCCGGAGGCCAGGTCCCGGGAGCCAAATGGCAGCGCCCAGGATGGCGCCCGAGGCCAGGTCCCGGGGGCCAAAATGGCGGCGCCCGGGGAGGCCCCGGAGGCCACGTCCTCGGGCGAATGTGACGCAACTTACCTGGACTTAGTCTCGCGGAGATTTCCCCCAACATCATCCTCCGTCGAGAAGGAAGGATGATGCGAAGCTTGTTCGGCCCTAGATGGGTGTGCTTGGATGAAGCCTGGTACACATCAAACATTAGCCTTTTCGATGGAGATCCACCAGATGACCCGAGATCATCCCCAACTCGTTTTCTTGAAGAAGTTGAATGCTTAGGTGACTGCATAAGGCAGCGAATCATAGGAAAAGCCACATTTTACAAAGGAGCTTACACTATCAAGAGAGCATTACCTCTCGAGGACCGATAAACTCCATCTCATCTTCTTCGTTGAAACACTCTCCGCTGGGAGATGCCATTAGAACAGAGGCGAAGAAGCTAAGAATGTTTTTTGACTTAGAAAAATTTTTTGTAGGAGGAGTTGAAGTTTCCACCACAAGTGAGCAACTATTTATAGACTCCTCAGGCGACGTTTTCGCTTCCTGGGCCTCGGGCCTGAGGCAAAAGTATCGAAATCTTCCCTAGTGCTTGCAGCTTGCTTCCCAATATGCATCGCAACTGCCGCCAGTACAATGCAGTGTAGGGATTTGAAACGACGGGGCATTGTTGTGAATTCGAAGCGACACACTGCTGAATAAGCCTTTCTGTTACTTCAAATTCGGGGGCTAGCTAACGATGATTATTAGTTACTCTTTTAGGCCTCAAAGATCTCACCAACTCTATGAGGTCGCACGTAACCATGGTCGCAGCCTTAACCATGGTCGCCCAAGGCTGGAAAGAAGGATGTAGGGTAATCCAAGGGCGTTCTGGATTTAACCGAAAAACCATACCTAATTCACGCAAAGTGCAAGACATTTGTTATCACAGAGCTTATGTTTTATGCTGTATCTAAGAGCGACGAAGTCACAGAGGCAGCTCCTGCAATCCTCGCTCTCACAGATACAAGGACTAATCTCATTACCGTGGTTGCAGTACTATGCGAGCGCTCCTAAAACGTTACTTCACTTTGATCCTTATATTGACCTCGAGACAATCATAAACCCCTAGCGAGGTAATCATTGAAGGAGGTCAAGACGGTAAAGCAGTTTTACGACGACCCAGTCAGGACTGTCCAAACCGCCATGTACCCATAATTCACGGCAACCGCCATCCACAATCTCACTATCCCCACTTCAGGACGGTTAAGAGAGATCGTGGGGCACGCCATCAAGAGAACAATCGGCAACCTCTTCGACAAATGCAAAAAGTCCTTCAAAGGGAGGATCATTGAGGGATCAATAGAGAGAGAGAAGACTAGGCTTAGAAAATAGGATTAGCTAGCTACTTACTGTAAAGAACCTCTTTGTAACCTTTTTTTCAAATAATCAATCTCACAGGACGTAGGGCTATTACCCAGCTTAAAGGGGGCCTAAACCTGAATAAAACCCTACTACCGTGCCCTTAGATTCATTAATACCCTGAACATCTTGAGAATTTGTCTGATTGGCGCCATCTTTCCTCACCTTCTTCTTTGCATAAGCTTGGTAGAGGAACCCTTGCTTCCAATCATCGACACTTGTAACTCTTCCTTGCTAAAACATACAAACCCAAAATGACAGCAAAAATAGAACCATTCCTTTAAAGCTGGAATATGCAATGATATATGATAAGATTTATACCGATTTCTGCTTTGAATCTAAAGAATCCTGGTCCAATCACCTCACTTTTGCAATCATACACGGCATCTACAACCTGCCAGAAGCAATAACATCAGCGTCATGACTAAAAGCTTTTACATATTGCCTAAAATTAGATTTGTCAACAAGTTCACCGGATCATACTTCAGAAATTCAAGAACTCGTTGCATATCATGGTCATCAATGGCCCTGCCAATCAAAGTATGCCTATTCCTCTGAATGAGAAAAATAGCAATCTACAGAGAGAGTGCTGTCATAGAGCCATAGCTTTGGGAAAAAAATGGAAGAGAATGAGCAATATGGAGAAGGAAAGCCTCAGCAAGCAATCCAGGTGCATGCATTAACAAAAGCCAACATGGGAAATGTTTCAAAGATCAAATCACAGACATGTTTGCATTCAAGTAAAAGGCTCCTGCCCAACAACTGACCTATGCATAACCACCATACCAATTTTCAAGGAATCAACTGCCACAAATTAGTTGACCTGACAAAACCATTCTGACACAATAAGGTTGGCATAGGCTATACTAGTCATAGTAGTAAATACCAATTGGTACCTGACAGTATCTAGTGATACTAGGCAGGCCATTTGCAGGGTAAATATGTGCCAAACTAGATATGCATTAGTAACAAAAAGGGGTAAGAACCAAGATGCTACTATAAAATGAAATGCTTCAAAGCTATACACATTTCTAGCTAATCAAATGACACTTTGGCATCATACTTGAGAATTCCATAAATTCTGAACTCCATGCACAATGGTGGCACCAGAACCCAAGCAAAATATGCCAACACTAGAACTCCAAGTTGCAACAACAGTATAAACACATCCACTAGTTCCAAAACAAACACGACTATTCTATAACATAAGCAAACAAATATCGTAGTGGATCGAGATGTATACCTCTCCGGTGCTCGCAAAGAAGCCGTAGATGTAATTGTCATCCATCCAGTACCACAGGTCACTGATCCACAACGTCCCCACCTCATTTGACGCCGCCGGGACAGTCGACGCCGCTGCGTAGTACAGTTGGGTGGTGGCGCCTGCCCATAGGAAGATTGCGGAGGCGGCGCTTGGCTCCACATTGCTGGCGGCTGCTGTGACGGCACGTACTGCTGCGGCATCGGTGTAATCTATGCCATCAATGGCCGAGATCTAGGGTTTGGAGGATTAAAGAAGAGAGACGAGAGAGAGAGAGAGAGAGAGAGAGAGGAGGTGGTGGATCACCGGCCGTTGTCACACCGGCGGTGAGGTGCGCTAAGAGACAAAGAGGAGAGGAACAAGCGGCGGCGCAGTAGAGGCGTAGATCTGGGCGCGAGGCGGCATAAGCGGTGTGGATCTAGCGGGGTAGGAGGCACAGTGGAGGCGCAGATCCAGGCGCGAGGCAGCACGGGCGGCGAAGCAGATCCGGATCTGGGAGGGGCGTGGTGGAGCAAGCTCATAGTGGCGCGGTGAGGTAACAGGAAAAATGGAAATGGAGGAAGGGGGAGAAGAAATAGTGGAGGAGAAGGAGGAGGGGTGGTGTATCGGGGGCACGTTGGAGAGAGTAGCGGAGGAGGGAAGGGTAAAGAAAAAGGAGGAAGAAATAGAAAGAGGAGTAAGAAAAAGACAAAGGAGAAAGAAAAGGAGGGGCATCAGGAGCTCGCTATATTTCTTCTAATGGTTCATATATTCAGAACCATTAGAAAAAATCATGTGGTTTATTCTAATGGTTTACAAAATACAACCATTAGTATATGTATATTTCCTCTAACGGTTAATATATTCTATACCGTTAGAAAATATCATGTGGATTTTACTAACGGTTTCTCATAACCCAACTGTTAGTAAAAAACCTCAATGAAACTGCGCACCATATACACTAACGGTTTTCTTCCAGATTGCGGAAAACCGTTAGAAGATAGGGGGTTAGTAGACTGCATTTCTGTAGTAGTGCATGGATCTTTTGCCCTTACCATTGCAGGAAAGAGTTAACTTAGATGCTGCGAAGAGAGCAGAATTAGTAAAGAAAATGTATGAGGAGACAAGGACAAACATCGACAAGATGGCAGCTTAGTATGCGAAGCACGCTAACAAGGGCAGCAAGAATGTGTTTTTTAAGCTAGGAGATCTCGTATGGCTTCATCTACACAAGGAGTGTTTTCCCCAAAAGCGTAAGAGTAAGTTATCACCCCAAGGAGATGGTCCGTTTAAGGTCCTCGAGAAGGTTAATGATAACGCATATAAAATTTAGCTATCTCTTGATTACATGAACGTGAGTGCGACGTTCAACGTCAAAGATTTACTTCCTTTCTTTGGAGAGTCTAAATTGAGGACGACTTCTTTTCAAGAGGGGGAGGCTGATGAGGATATAACTAGCATCGACGCTTCAATAACATCGATTGAGAATGTTTTTGACATCGTGGGACCAACTACAAGAAGTAGGGTTAACAAACTACAAAGAGAAATGCAATTCCAAGTCAATGCAAATCTCGCATTATTTAATTATGAGATTTCAAATTACGCCATACTACTAGGTGTTTTTTTTTCTTATTCTCAGGAATGATGGTGTATATGAGAACTTATGGGATGATGAGTATTTCCAACCTCGGAGAGTGTTAATGGTTACTTTCTCTATTTAGGCCACCATAGTGTTTAGATTGAAGAATTCAACTTATGATTTAAATTGAAGTATGATATGGATGGTTCATGTGCGCAAATTATATATTTTTGGAAAGCCTATCAAGTCTACTTTCATATGCAACAAACAGTGTATCGTTTGGAGTTCTATGAAAAGAGTTATAACCATTTTATTGTGGGCTGCACAGGCTGTCACATGCAATCCGAATTTTAAGTGATGCCATGTACACTCATTTGGCCATCCAAATTTAAGCACATGTGTGGATCCGAATTGGACTCCAATTCATTTGGCAATTATATTTGGATACAAGCCCCTGTGTGGAAATTTCTTTTGTAAGATATTTAGTATTAAGAATGTTTCTTTTCTTATTAGTTTAGAATTCGTCCAAAGTAGTCTAAGGCCGCTGGTTATATAAGGCATGTATGGTGCACCATGTAAGAACAACAAAGATGAATCTGAGATTTGAGACACTTTTTAATAAATTCATTAGTATTTAGTAATATTCGAGAGTCTTACGATCATTGTTCTTTCGATTCAAGAGGAGGTTGTAGAACGCCGAACTACGGTTCAACTATTTTGTGCCTTTACATCTACATGACATAATTGCGTGGACTGGTTTTGTCGATACATAGAAGGATGATTGTCTCAGTAGCTCGTTAGGGGAGTGAGAAAGGGAGAGAGAAATTGATCCTAAATGAGCTCAATTTGATCTTAGATTCTAGCCAAGTTCAAACAATTTTGATAGTCCTACCAACGAGCTGTAGTATGTTTGGCTATCCTTTTTGACGCATTCGGCACTATGATATGATGTTAGCCCCTTGACTTGCATCTGTTAGGGGAATGAGAAGGGGAGAGAACACCATATCCTGTGTGATATTAGTTTTGAACTAATGCTATGGCGTGTGTTTTTTTATAATTAACCCACTTAAAAAAATATTTATAAAACTAACTCACAGTTGTAAAATATCACGAATCGAACCCGGGCCAATGAGGTGGGAGTGTGGTAACCATCACGGGAGTGGGGGTTCGAACTCGGTCAATCAAGGTGGGAGCGCGCTAACCAGCTGGGCTACGACCTTTTAGTGCTCTAAATGCCCTGGCCTTGTAATATACTGTCACTTGTCGAGTGCCCAGCATTTGACAAGTTGTGGTCGCGGTTGAGGGGAGCTGTTGTCGTGTGCTGGAAGTTCGACATGTTGTTTCCACACGACATCCAGCTTGTCGAGCTTCCAGTGCTTGACAAGCTGATGTGGCAGCCTACTTTTGTAAAATCTTGCAACTGTGGGTTATTTTTGTAATTAATTTTTTAATTTGAGTTATTTATAAAAAAAAAACTCCCCTAATTGGGCCATTCTTGAAAAAAAAAGTTTGGATATGCTCTATATTTGAAATTTTTAACAAAATATTTCATAAAAAAAATCATGTTTTAACAATTGCAATCTTGGTCAACCGAATAGCTTAACACAAGCTCTTTTTTATTGGAAGAATAAGCTCCATGTTAGTGTAAAAATGCCACTTAACAAAATATCATTAGTTATAAAATTAATATTTATATGTAGATCGTAGATAACTTGCTATTTCATGGTGCTATGAAATAAAATGCTTTTTTCAAAAAAACCCTAACGCAACTTTTCAAGTTGTTAGACATTATTCTTGAAGCCCATACATGATTTGCGTGTGCAATTTAAATCACGTTAATTAATTGGAATACTCGCAATCAAATTACTCACGCGTGCACAGGCTGTCTTATCAAAATTTGATATTTCAAATTGACATGGTAGAAAAATAAGGGGCATATTTTTTTTTATTTTGGAATATATTTTATTTGAGCTGTCCGTTCAAACAATTCAAATTTGGTGCACTCATCCTGCTGTAGTTGTAGTGGTGATTGCAGCGTAGCAATTAGTCGGTACAATGTTCTTTTAAGTCACACCTTGGGAGAAAATGGATAGCTGACTTTCAAATATGGCATCAAATTAATTGAGTTGAAATTCATTTTGAACTTTGAGTGCTGCCTGACAAGCTGCTGCCGAAGATTTCTGAAGACTTTCACTTCGCTTTCAGCTGCACTAATTTTTCACATATATCTCATGGATCACTTTGATTAATTTCTTACATAATTCTTAAAAACTTATTGTTCCTTCTATTTTCCAACATTAAAAAGGATATGTCAGTAAAATATATTAAAAATCCCAAAAATACGGACCAAACATATAATTATTTCACTAAAGAAGGATATATATTCCTCTTAATTTTTTGAAAGGTATTACACTTATCCTATTAAAACCATTATGGAAAGTGACCAATATACCAATAATCAGATTGTTGCGGAAAAGTAGCCAACGCGGAAAAACAATGTAGTTTGAAAATTTCATATATATATATATATATATATGAAAATAATTCTATATATAAAAAAAGAAGAAATTCATTACTCTTTAAGAAAACTACGTCAAACTACTCATCGACTTGATATCATTGGAACATGTCGACAAAAAGAAAAGTCAACCAAACCAGTGCTTTGGGCTGTATGGCATGTCCATTTCAACCCATGCCAAACTCAAGCCCCATGGATTCGAGTACAACCTTGAAGTATGGACACAACACAAAAAGAAAAAAAAGAAAGGCAACCACCACTTGCACTACACTCCTGGTCCTCATTTTACACCAAGCCTTTAGTTTTGGACCATGCAATCATTTGACCTAACTAGCCATGCACACACAAGAAGCACTCTATAAATACCTTGTTTTCCCTTCACTCCCATCACACAACCAACCAACTAAACTTGCATTGAAGTACTAGCCAAGATGGCTCCTAAGCACTTGGCTCTTGCCTTCCTTGTCCTCCTTAGTGTTGGCATGACCACTGGTGCACGGACCCTCTTGGGTTATAGTGCCAGCGGGCAAGGCAGTGGGGGAGGAGGTGGTGGTGGTAGCGGCGGAGGTGGTGGTAATGGTAATTTAGGGTATGGGTCTGGGTATGGATCTGGGTATGGTGAGGGTGCTGGTGGAGGTACAGTTGGTGGTGGGTACGGTCGTGGTGGTGGTGGTGGAGGTGGTAGTGGTCAAGGTGGTGGATCTGGCTCTGGCTCTGGGTCTGGCGAGGGCTATGGCTCTGGCTACGGCTCTGGTGCTGGTGGTGCTAATGGTGGTGGACATGGAAGTGGTGGAGGTGGTGGTGGTGGCGGTGGTCAAGGTGGAGGATCTGGTAGTGGTTCGGGCTCAGGTTATGGGTCTGGATATGGATTTGGTGGCGGATATGGGCAAGGTGGTGCTCAAGGTGGAGGGTATGGAAGCGGCGGTGGCGGTGGTGGTGGAGGTGGCCAAGGTGGTAGATCTGGTGATGGCTCAGGCTATGGGTCTGGATATGGGTCTGGCGGTGGATATGGGCAAGGTGGTGCTCAAGGTGGAGGATATGGAAGTGGTGGTGGTGGCGGCGGCGGCCAAGGTGGTGGGTCTGGTGGTGGATCAGGCTATGGTTCTGGATATGGGTCTGGCAGTGGATATGGGCAAGGTGGTGCTCAAGGTGGAGGATATGGAAGTGGTGGTGGTGGCGGTGGCGGCCAAGGTGGTGGGTCTGGTGGTGGATCAGGCTATGGCTCTGGATATGGGTCTGGCAGTGGATATGGGCAAGGTGGTGCTCAAGGTGGAGGATATGGAAGCGGTGGAGGTGGCGGAGGCGGTGGTGGTCAAAGTGTTGGCTCTGGGTACGGCTCTGGTGGAGGGAACGGCCACCAGTAGATCAATGTTCAAAGACAGATCAAGACTTTTGTAATAAATTTATGAGTGACAAGTTTCCATCAGTGCTTTATCTTTTTTTGACGATACATAATATTGTACCTGGCTTGCTTACTTGAGTAGCAAATTAAATAAAGTGATGTTTGTCATAATATTATATCTGCTTTTTAATTAATGGAGCAATTTACTTAAGTTATTTATAAAGGATGTGGCCATATAAAAACCTATGATTTGCATGTGTCGATAATAATGTGATGCATGATAACAAACAAGCCGTTTATAAGAATATTGAGAGTCATTTCCTAGCTTCATTATAAGATAATTTTAGGTCAGTCAATGAAATGAATTCGAGTGAATTCAGGTAGGCTCCATTCAGAGTTCGAATAAAGATTGGTTTGAGTTCAAGTTTGAGTTCATTGAAACTACGGTTCGAGCTCAAAATCAATGTTGAATTTGGCTCAAAAAAGATCAAATATATTCGATTTCAACTAGCATGAGTCTGATAATAGTTTACAAAGACACAGTTTAGTTGAGGTCATATTTGTCAAAACTATAATTCGAGCTCAAATCTAACTCTCAACAATAAGTTAAGGATCCGTTTAGTTTGATGCTACAATCCAATCCCTTTGTCACAGTTTATTTCATAACCATAAATTAAAAGTGCAGCAAAAACTTCCACATATCATTCTTATATCTTTTTTTAAAAATGTGAAAAATATGGCAAACTTTTTATTTGCAAAAGAAAATTTTGGTGCACCACACTTGGGTGTGACATGCCACACTTTGTTTAAGCAAAAAATAATATCAAACCAAACAAGTCCTAAAATTCACAAAAATAGTTTAAGTTTGAGTCAAACTCAAACTATTTTGATAGCTCTACTTGTGTGCAATCAGTGTGGTTGGCTGCTATTGTGAACGTCTCTTAGCCTACTCACATTACAATTGGTGGTCTACAAGGATTCCAAGCCTAATCCTATTTGGTGTTTGTTTTCTACTTGCTTTAGGTATTGCATGGAGCAATCAACCGAACAAGTAAGAAAGGCAATCTAATCTAGAAGTAATAGGGATGCAGATTGGCTTTAGATTTTTTTTGAGTAATAGATTTTGTATAAGCAAGAGTCTTACAAAAGATATAAAATAGTTGTGAGATATACTCTGTTTGTCTACCTACAATGTTTGTCATGGGAGTGAGAAAGAGAGCTCACTATATCAATCCAGAGACATTATTTTTGAACTAATGTCATATCATGGTGTTAGTTTTGATACCCTAACGCCACAAATTATTCCTCCAATGGTTGTTTTCTTAACGACATAAAAAATCTCAAAAAAAAAAAAGATTAAAAAAGATCCTACAAGCTATGGTGCTAACCTATACATCGAAATTGAATCCAATCTTGAAAGAAAAAATAGGATATGTTTTATTTTTGAAATTTTCGATGAAAAGATTTAACAAGAAATCTTTGGATAAACATGCATAGTTGAGTTTTACATATATATTCAAATTAATTGAGATGAACAAAGTTTACAGGTCACCGGAGGAGAATTTCTCCTCCCTTTCAGCACTAATTTTTCGTTCTAAAAAAGCGGGTGGGTTTTCCCAAAACTCCCATCCGACCTTGTCTCTGTGGAGCGGGATTGATGAGTCAAAGGATTTCTATTGGATCAGAATGGATTTAAGGTCCAATAAAAATAATTTTTAAAATAATCAATAGTCTTTTTAGTAAATAATTTTATGAAAATATTACTATAAAATAAAGATACCGATAAACTTACTGAAGAAAAATTGTGGTCCTAATAATAGTTGAATTTAAAATATCACAAAACTAGTCAAATACATAATTATGCTTATAAATTCTATTAATGTAACAAAAAAAATAAGATTATATATTTGAGGTGGGATGGACCAACTTAAAACATGTATAAATTTAACCTCATCTCACGGCAGGGCGGGACGGGATTGAGAAAAAATTGAGAACACAAATCAAATCCCAATAGTCACTAAATGACCAATAAACAACCATTAAAATGCGAGTGGTCAGACTTAAATCTTTTTTACGCAAGAACAACCAGGTCCCGTACCAACTGTTGGCCTATAAAATAGAAAATGTATTTTTAGTTGTTCTATTTTCCCCATTTTGGCAAAAAATTATTTGTGGTCCTCCAACTTGACACCAGACTAGTTTTACCCCCAAATTGATGAATTTTATCATAATAGACATAAGCAACTCGTTTTTATTGTCAAAGACCCGTATAATCTTGTTTAGATTCATGAATACACAAAATATGAATTCAAACTTTCAAGTTAGTACTTTTAAATTGACTTGTTTTATGATAAAGAAAAGTTCCTAAATGATTTACTACGTGGATTTTTATCATACTCATCAATTTGGGGTAAATTTTGGAGCAATGTTTCTATGTTTTTCAAAAACTGAATTGCAAAAATTTTAAAATAATAAAGTTAATAGTTGAGTAGTGAGTAGTGGGTAGTTGCAAATCATGTCATCAATTTTCTTTAAAAATTGTGTAGTTTATTTTTTTTGAAAGTATTGAATCACTTCCTAAAAATTTATCATGTCAATTTCTTAATTATAAAGTATAACAGTGGACCAAGTTTACACCCACCTTTAAAGTTCTAGGCTTGCTTTGCTCCATCCTAAAGTTTGAGGATTAAAATGGCCTAGCATCAAAGTTAGAGTACCAAAACTAAACTTTTTCCTAGTATTTTTGTGCTCTGGATTGTTATATTATTTTGTTTTACTTTATCTTGTTTGATCTTGTGCTAAAAGATGCAAGAAACCACAATATATTATCTTGCCAATTGCGTCTCATGACTAGTTTTGCAGTAACTCACCAACCTAGATAATTTATATTCTTGAACCATATAAGACATATTTTTAGTCATTTCAATTTAACAGAAATTAAATCTTTACTAAAAAAATATAAATTTTCAACAAAGAATTCTGACATTTATTTCCTTTATTCCCCAAACATTTGGTTAATATTAAGAAAATTTCTCAGACACCATCCATAGACTACCCAATTAAGGCTATCTGTAATGGGTCTTTTTTCATGGGCATGCTCGACATGTCAGCTGCCAGCTCGGCTCGTGCGAGTGCGTGAACGAGACACAAATGCGTGGCAGAGCAGTAGTAGTGCGTCACTTTTTGTAGGTCCCACAAGAGCGTGTCGAGCCAAGTGGCTCCATTGGAGTGTTGCTTGACTCGCGGGGACGCATTTTGTGGGGCCCACCACTCATTGTTGATTGTAACTCGCACAAGCAACATATGCTGACAGGTGGGACCAAAGCAAGCGGGACCCGTGCATCAATGACGGGAGAAATAGGTGCATTTGGTGAGGCAAGGACAATGGGTCCCACAAAACGCGTGAGCTCACGCGCACATGCGACACCTTGCCTTTCACGCATAACCCGTTTACTTGCACACGAGATGCTAACAGTTGGGGCCAAAAGAAGTGAGACCAACATGTCAACCGTAGGGTTGAATTTCGACGCGTTCAACCAAGTGAGGATAGTGGGGCCCACAATCCACACATGTTTGCAATGCCTCGCATTCCGCATGTACCACGTGCCCCATGCACCCCAGTCGCTGACAAGTGGGTCCCATTTTAGTTTGGCCAACTTGTAAGCCTTTGTTAGAATTAATTTTTTGAAATCGAGCCGTTGGAAATTTGTTGTGAACACTTACCTTGCACATAGTGTATGACAGGTGGGTCTAGACACAATTGGCCCACTTGTCAACCACTGTTTATTAATTTAATTCAAAAGTAACTGTTGAAATTTGTTGGGAATGGGTCCCACATATCAGTCACTCCAAAAATAGCTGTCAGCAGATATAGCCAGTGGAAAGAGTTGTTAGAGCAATTTTTTAATATTTATGGATCAAAAGATTTGTAAAAACTTCTAAACATTTCAGAAAAATTCTAAAAAATCAGGAAAAATTGTGAAAAATTCATCTATAAATAGGAGCTACATTTGATCATTTGGACTCATCGATCTCACATCATTCCTACATTATTGCTTCCTAATTTTTTTTTATCTAAAAATCCATATGGATAGTAATTCCTTGGTAGTTTCTTAACTAAATTACTTCTAATGCGACTGGAGAAATTCCAGAAACACTGAGTAATCAAACTCCGCCAAATTTTCTGCCACCATACCCTGCCAATTATCCTACATATCCACAACCTCCACCATATCTACATCTCCCACCATATGCACAACCCCCTCCATATCCACCATATGGGCAAAATTTTTACTTTGTCAATATGCCAATCAACTGTATGCAATCCTTGCCACCACAACCCCCTAGCAAAAATTTGCAGTCCGTATCGGTGTCAAATTCTAGTACTCCACATTCAGTACCATTGTTATTGCCGATGACAACGATGGCAATGTTCTCACATATATTGGCAGGCATAAGCTAATGCTTTGGTCATAGGACGACGATATTAGACTGGTGAGTGCATCCTTTTCTCAAGAATTTTTTTGAGCCTATTTTTTCTCATCTTCTCTTTACTTTATTTTAATTCAACATTAGTCCTTTTTTGACAAGTTAATTTTACCATCGTGTAGATTAGTACGTGGTTGAGTAATTCCTTTGATCCAATCGATTGGAACAACAAAAAAATGTGACATGTACTGGGTGAGTGTTGCAATGACATACAACATGAGCAGTCCGAACAATCGGAGAAGAGAAGTTAAGCACTGCAGGGACCACTGGCAACGAACTAACAAGAAAATTGTTCAATTTAATGGTATTTGATGCAGGTTGAAAGAGGTGTACGCTAGTGGTCGTTCGGACGACCAACTGATGGCACAAGCATGTGAATTGTATAGGAGGGAGATGAGCCATCATTTCATTTGGGAACACTAGTAGATGGCCGTTAAGATCAACTAAAGTGGGATAGAACCTACGTGGACATGAGTAAACGATTAAGGATGAATGAACCTGGTGCCCACACATCCTCATTCAACACAGAATATGTTCCTGCAAAAGAGATACGGCTAGAAGGGTGCCAAAGGATAAGCACAAAGGAAAAAGCAAGAAGCAAATGCCGGATGGCCAAGAAGACATGAATTGCTTTATCAAGGTTCAGATAGAGAAAATGGCAGCGGCCAACAGTGCGGCCTCCTCCCTGCGTGCAATGTCGAAGAGGAGGGAAAAGGCCACACTTGTCAAGTCATTAACAAAATTGGTAAGGATGGACATAGGGAACTTCAATGACGAGCAACTGAAGGAGCATGCAGCCGCATTGAAGTATGTGAAAGATGCACTCAAGGAGATTAATGAAGAGAAGAATATCTCATGTATCAATTTATTTTATCTTTGTATCCATAAAATCATGTACCCATCATTTAAGCTATTGGAATTTTCTTTTTGGGAACTAGCTGTTGGAAACAAGGCGTTGGAATATTTTTCTTTTAGAACTAGTCACTGGAAACTAGTCTATATATTTTGACCCATCCCAACCCCCACTTCTCACCTTCACCACTACTATTCTTTATGATTCTCTCTCCCTCAAAAAAGTCATCTAGCTCTAACTCTAATACATGTAGTGAAGAGGAAGAGGCCATCAATACGCTGGAAGATTTTGTCGTGGGATTCTTAGAGGAAGACCAGGCTGTGCAAGAGTTAGAAGACTGCATTATCGCTGGTATGGAAGCCAAGTTAGAAGCTTCTACCTCCTGCCGTCACCTTCATGGTGGTAGGAAGTATATCGACAGAGACGGTGAAGGTGGTCATAACTGTCTCATGGCGGACTACTTCTCCGACAATCCGATCTACATTGACTACTTGTTTCGTCAGAGGTTCTGGATGAGGAAACTCCTTTTTCTTTGAATCATCAAAACTCTTGGTGAGTGGTCACCTTTTTCACTAAAAGAAGTGATGCTACTAACCAAGAGGGTTGTCTCCTATACAAAAGTACACTATAGCCATGCGTTTGTTGATGTATGGCTCCCTTGTTGATGTTGTTGACAAATATGTTCGAATATAGGAATCTGGAGAAATCCAGTGCTTGAAGCAATTTGTCAAAGAAGTCATCAACAGTTTGGTGAGGAGTATCTCCGTAAACCCACCATTGAAGATATGCAGCACCTACTTAAACAAAAAGAGGCTCATGGTCTCCCAAGGATGCTGGTAAGCATAGATTGCATATACTATGAATAGAGAAATTGCTCAGTACCATGGAAGGAAAATTCACCCGTGGTGATTACGGAGTTCCTACCATTGTTCTAGAAGAGGTCGCCTTCCAGGACCTTTGGATATGGCATGTCCTCTTCAATGTTGTTGGATCGAACAACAATATCAATATGTTGAACTAGTCGCCCTTGTTTATTGATGTTTTGAAGGAGAGAGCTACTCAGGTTCAGTACTTCATCCATGAAAGGTAGTACAACATGGGTTACTATCTTGCTGATAGTATATACTTAGAATGAGTTGCATTCGTTAAGATGATAATCTTGCCTCAGACGGACAAGTTCAGGTTGTTAACACAGCATCAAGAAGGAGCAAGGAAAAACGTCGAGCGAGCTTTTGGAGTCCTACAATTTTGGTTTACCATCCTGCTTGGCCATGGCCGCTATTGGTAATGCTTAACCCTCATAAAAATCATGCAAGCATATGTCATATTACATAACATTATAATTGAGGACGAGTGAGACTCTAATAGTCCCCTCTATGATTTCAACAACAGCTAGGGGACATCTGCCATAGCACCGCCTTTTGTCCATAATGGAGCTCCATTTTCTTTCGCTGATGTAGTCACAAGAAATACCGAGATCCGTACTCAACCAATCTATGTGCAACTCAAAAAGGATTTGATTGAGCACATTTGCCGACCCACCATAGCCGCCTCGTTAATTGTGCACCACCGCCAACCATGCAGGTTCCCCTCCCCAAACACGCTTCCGTGCACATGGCCGCCAGTGGTGGCTAGGGTTAGGGTTTTAGATCTGGTGGCATGTTTACAATTCATTTAATCTCAAATGACCTTAGTGGGACTGTCATTAAGAGTAATAAATGCACCAATGCCAAGGCAAAGGTGCTCATTTTTCTTCGACATCATCTAAATAGATATCTAAAAAATGAATATCTCACTAAGAAGGCTATGGGAATCCCTGAAAGATCGCTTTGACCAGCAAAAGGATATTGTCCTCAAGCACAATATGACTGGTTGAATTTGGATTTCCAAGACTTTAAGTTTGTAATTGCATAGAATTCAACTATTCACTGTATTTTCTCCCATTTGAAGCTCTGTAATTGGGAAATTATAGAAAATGAGTTGATAGAAAAGACTATCAACCTTCCATGCCAATAATCTTGTACTCCAACAGCAATATAGGACTAAGAACTATGTAAGCACTTTGAGTTGATTTTTCCATTAATAGTAGTAGAAAAAAATGAACTACTTATGAAAAATTATAACACTCACCCAGTAGGCTCCCAGCATGTGCCTGAAGCATATGCCACCGCTCGAAAGTCTAACAATAAATGTGGACATGGAAGAGGTTAGGGACGAGGTGGATAGAGAGGAGGAAGAGGTCATCAAAATAATAATGAAAACAAGAGTCATGGCAAAATACAAGTCTAGGTTAACGACAGAAGCTAGTTTTCTATAGATGTGGATGTGATGGTCATTGTCTCGCATATACAACACACCAAAACATTTGGTTGAAACTTATCAAAGAATGACGAAAAACAAAAAGGGCTAGGAGACCAAACATGAGTCACATTTCACGTACTTGCCTGAAGCAAGTAAGACTCAAATTGATGATGATGACTTGTTGGGATTAGAGCTCGAGGATGATTTTGGGGATCATGAATAGTCCGTTTTAGATATTCAATCTCCCAATTACTTTTTATGTCAGACATACATTTTTATGCCCTATTATTTTATGTTCCCGTTGAACAATTATGCATTGTTGATCCAATTATTTCTATGGTCGATGTTTTATCATTAAATATGTGTTCCTATTGAACATTTTTTTTATTGACATACACCGTGATATTCTCATATTCAACTAAATGAAAAAAAATTTATGATTAGTTTGAAATTTAAAGACCCAAATTCCTTCAAATTATGATATGAGCAATTGGATCATTCTAGGCAAAAATATGACACGCCAGATTATGAATAATTATGCAGGCCACAATATGCAAATCAAGGAACTTCCCTACTCCTGAAGAGTTTTATTTGTGATATCTGTGCAAAAAGAAAATTGATCACGGAAACTTCTTGTACAAAAATAAGGGAAGAATCACCTGTTTTTCTTCAAATAATTTAGGATGATATATGTGGACTAATTGAACCAATATCCGAATCTTCAGATATTTTATGGTCCTAATAGATTCCTCCACTAGGACTCATATATGCTTATTGTCCAATCACAATCATGCTTTTGCAAAGCTGATTGCTAAAATTATAGAATTGAGAGCCCAATTTCTGCATCATCAGATCTAGTCCATCCAAATGGACAATGCTAATGAATTCACCTCAAAAGCCTTCAATGATTATTGTATGATTGTGGGCATAAAAGTGGACCATCCAGTCCTTCACATCCACACTCAAAATGGTTTTGCAAAATCATTAATTATCAAACCTATTACTAAGCCTTTATTGCAAAATTTATAGTTACCCACCAGTAGTCAAGGATATGCAGTCTTACATATCACTGCATTGATACAAATCTGGTCTATTGCATATCATGATTATTCCGCCTTGCAACTAGTGCATGGGAAAGAAACAAGTATTTCTCATCTACGAGTTTTCAGCTATGCTGTATATGTATCGATATCACCACCCAGTGTACCTCTATGAGCCCCTATCGGAAGTTAGATATATATGTTGTATATGAAACTCCGTCAATTATTAAATATCTTGAACCCATGACAAGAGATCTTTTTACAACTCGGTATGCTGATTGCATATTTGATGAAGATCAATTACTGGCATTAGGGGGAGAGAAAACCCCAAATTTGAAATGTCGTGAAACCCAAATTTGAAATGTCGTAAAATTTCATGGGATGAAAACGATCTTTAATATCAAGATCCACGCACTAATCAAGTTGAATTGGAAGTTCAAAAGATAATTAATTTTGCAAAGTTTAGCAAATAATTTACCAAATATTTTCACTGATTATAAAAGAGTGACTAAATCGCATATACCTATAGTAAATACACCTGAAAGAGTAGAAATACGTAGAAAAAATAGTGATAAAATTAGCAATCACTCTATAAATCTCCCTTAGACCAAAAGCAAGGTAGACCTATTGGTGCAAAAGATTTTAATCCGCGGAGATGTTCGTAGATATAGAAGTCTGATAAAATTGTCAATCACTCTATAAATCTCATGAAGAGACTCACCCTAAAAATGAGAAGCTTCTTGAAGAGGTTCATGCTGAAGATAAGAAGCCCAGCAAGCTAGCACGTGTAAAACATAATACTGGGATTACTAAACAACCAAACTATCATTTTGAGAAATCATAAAGAGATGGTCGATATTAACAATGAGATATCCACGAATTATGTGGACATAGGAGAGACATGTACTAGAAATACTACAATTGTGATCCGTTTGATACCTAGTCTTGGTTTTCGCACTAGGCTCCCCCAGATTCTAATATGCGGAATAACAAGATCTTACTCGGAAATATCGAAACCCAAAGTAATTGCACAACTCTTTATTTCAAAGAGAGCTTTACATGTCGAACGTTAGGTCGCACTCGCCTACGTCGAGGGAACTATGTGTCTAAGACTTCAATCTAGACTCGATGATCTAAACTAGACCTATTACAAGGTATTTATAGTCCAATCGTATGAATACGTATCAGACTCAGTAACCTAAATGTATTAGACTCATATAACTAACTAACTAACTAATCATAAGCGGATAAGCTTAGTTATATATATTCAGATCGGATTACAATTCCGAACAGTGAACGAATTCCTTTTCATGGTCGCGAAACCTTTCCGAACACGGTTAAGATCGCGAAACCGTATGCGATCAGAACTTGGTCACGAAGCCGTATGCGATCAGGACTTGAAGATCCTCCCGGATCATGACTCCCTTGTTGAGAAGGAGCCAACCCCTGTTGCGACCTCTCGATCAAACTGGAGATGTGGAAATTGATCTTGTCCATCTTCTCTGGTGTACCACTTTGCCGTACGTACTCGTTGACCTTTCTGACCGATTCGAAAAGTCTCCTTTGTGCCACTGCGGGTGGTAGTCACCTTCGTCTCCAGAATCATATCTTCGCATAGAGGTTCGTCTCGTTGATAGACCAAGTCTTCAACAGATGGTACTATAGTATCAGGCTCATCATCTAGCATTGAAGGCTCGAAGAGTTTGAGGTGCTCAACATTAGCAACCAAGTAAATATCCATATATGGAGGTAACTCAAACTGACAAGCATTATTATCCACTTTTCACAAAATCTGAAAAGGACCATAACGAATAGGTTTGAGTTTCTTACCTTTACCTCTAAGTCTCTCCTTACTCAGATGTAACCATACCATATCTCCTTCTTCGAATTGAGTATCAACTCGGTGCCGATCATGTCGCACCTTGTACTTGAGTTGAGCTTTCAGCAAGTTCTATTCTACCTCATGATGGAGTCATTGAATACCTTTCAGGAACTTTTGTGCTCGATCCTAATCAGATGCTTCCTTGCTGTTCTGTGCTGAGGTAGGGATCACAAACTCCAAGTCGAAAGGACTCTGTGGTAGAAATCCTAAACAGACCTCAAACGGCGACTTTCCAGTCGAACCATGAACTGCTTGATTAAAAGCAAATTGCAGGTACGGTATGCTTTCATCCTAGGTCTTCGGGTGCTTCGAGTTATATCCTCTCAAAAGATGAACGACTGTGTGATTTACCACCTCGGTTTGACCATCAGTTTGCGGAGAAAAATAGTACTCCTCTTTAGCTTGGTGTCCATCATCGTCCAGAGCGATCGCCAAAAATGACTAAGGAACCGGGTATCGCAATCAGACACAATAGAAGTCAGCAGTCCGAAGTGTGTCCAAACGTGTATAAAGAATACCTGAGCTGCTTCTTCTCCCGTGATAGTCTTTCGACAAGATATAAGAATAATCATTTTGGAAAACCGATCAACGACCACGAATAGATAGTCATTGCCACGTCGGGTCTTAGGCAATCCTCCCAAGAAATCCATGGATATGCTCTCCCATGGTCGCGATGGAACTGGCAAAGGAGTGTACAAACCTAATTTTCAGTTTACCTGTTTCGAGATACTGCAGAGACGACAGCCTCGAACAAAACTAGCCACATCTTGCTACATAAGCGGCCAGAACACATGTCGGTGAAGATTTTGCAACGTCTTTATAACACAAAAGTGACCAGCTACCTTCGATGTGTGCGCTTCTCGCATCCGTTGAATTCGAGGTGCTCCACGAGGTATGCAAAGTAAATTGCTCTTGTACAAGAGTCCTTCTAGACAAACGAACCCGTAGGTTTCCTTGTTTCGAGCTCAGTTAGTGTTGTTTGAAAATCAGGGTCTTCACTGTACATAGTGGCATAGTCATCATGACATGAGGGCTCGATCTGCATGAACGCTGATAAATAGAGGGTCATAACTGGTGGTCGCGACAACATGACCGCCAATTTGTTTTGTACACCCTTCTTGTACTTAATCACCAGATTAAACTGCAGCAGATACGACATGCACTTCATGTGCCGAGCTTGCTGTAGCTTAGACTGAGTTTGCAAATATTGCAACGATTGATGGTCGGTGTGAACAACAGTCTCTTTACCCAAGAGATAACACAGCCAATGTTTCACGGCCTGATGCAGTGTACACAACTCTTGGTCTTAAGTAGGGTAGTTCTTCTGAGCTCCCTGGAATACTCGGAGTGATATGCCACTGGTCGACCTTCTTGCATGAGCACAGCGCCCATGGCATAACCTGAGGCATCGGTTTCTAGCTCGAATGGTTTTTGGAGATTCGGCAAAGCTAACATAGGCGCCTCGCTGATCTTCCTCTTCAGCAAGAGAAACGTGTCCTCATGTTTCACTGTCCACTCGAACTTTTGATAGATCCTGGTTAATGCATGCAATGGAGAAGCCACAATCGAGAAGTGTGAGATGAACTTCCGAAGATATTGGCATGCTCCCACAAAACTACACACGTCCGTAACTGTTCGTGGTCACGGCCACTCGCCAATCACTTTTACCTTATCGGGGTCAATTTGCAACGTACCATTGCCGACCATGAATCCTAGGTAAAGTACAGTTTGCTGGCCGAACTCGCATTTCTTACGGTTGAGGCGAAGTTGATGTTGCCGAACCTGTTCGAACACCTTTTCGACATGAATGAGGTGCTCATCCTACGAACGATTATAAACCAGTATGTCGTTGAGGTAAACGATCACAAAGTCATCGATGAACTGTCTCAATACGTCATTCATAAGACGCATGAACGTTGCCGGGGTGTTGCAGATACCAAACGGCATGACCAGCCATTCGAACAGACCTTGTCGTGTTTTGAACGTGGTCTTCCACGTATCCTCCTCTCAGATGCTGACTTGATGATATCCTAACTTAAGATCCAATTTGGAGAAGACAACAGCATGCTTCAATTGGTCTAGCAGGTCATCAATACGAGGAAGGGGGTACCGGTTCTTGATGGTGGTTTTGTTTAGTGCTCGGTAGTCGATGCACATACGCCAAGTCCCATCTTTCTTTGGCACTCACACCACAGGAGATCCACAAGGTAAACTACTCGGTTGAATGACACCATCGTTCAGCAACTCACCAAGTTGTCTCTTGATCTCTTCATTCTCCAATACTGAGTTGCGATACATACTTAGATTGGGCAGTGTCGCATCGGATATAAGCTGAATTTTGTGCTCGACTGGACGTTTCGGCGGACGACCCTGGGTAGTCTCAAACAGATCACTATATTTTTCCAGCAGTCCTGACAAACAACCAGAAACCTCTTGGCACGCCAACGACAATGCTGGTCGAGTGCCCTCACCTTGACCAATGGGTCGAATCATGACAAGCACATACTTGTGACATGCATTAACAATTCGTTTGGCTTGATTTACGGTAATCAAGTTCGAAGTGTTGATGTGGATGTCTCTACTAATCACAAACTTAACTCCGTCTTTGGTGAGGTCGTACTCTTGCGCTCGCTGATGGAAGTGAGCGTCTCGATCATACAGATACGGACTCCCAAAAATCACCTGGTAGATATCGATAGGGACAACATCGCATTGCACCTCATCGATATATCGTGCAGAGATCGCAAACTTCAACACACACTGACTCGTAATTTGTTGGTTCATGTCGGATGTAAACCAACCCAGCGGATATGGTCGTGGGTGTGTGGTTGTCTTCAAACCAAGTCGCCGAACCAGTCCAGCGAAGACCAAATTCTTCTGACTTCCGGGATCGAATATCGCTGTGACCACTTCATGCTTTACCTGGATGTTGATGATGAACAAGTCCTCCATTGGGTGATGGTCGTTCGGTGGATCCGAACCCTTCTCCTTCGGCATTGCCATCAGAGACAAGGTCATATCCGCCTCATTAACCAAATTCACTTCGACAACTTCTTCGTCGGGTGAAGTCACAGTAGCCGTGGCTATTCTTTTCCCTGGTCTGTTTTTCTTCGGTCAAAGTTCAGGATGAAGCTTGTAGCATTTGTCCTTGGTATGTCCCGTGACTTGACAATGTTCACAAAAGGCACCCGTGCCCAATTTTGAAGCGTTTTTCTTCTGACTCGGCTTTTTCTTTGTCGAGGTCGCACTTTCCTTCATGCTTTTGTCGCTGTGGGATTTGTTCTTCTTCTCGATCATCATAGCAATTGTTCTTACGGTCGCAATGTCTTGGACGCCGAACAGACTTAGCTCAGTACTGATCGATTTTTGAAGTCCAGATGTATATTTCTGAAATACCTGAGGATCGGACAGTGAGATGCTGATGACCATTGTTTATCGTCGAAACTCTGTCGTATAGTCTTGGACGGTCTAGTCGTGCCGTTGGTACAATCTATGCCAACGCTCCCATCTCTCCTCAAGGTAACCCATTGGATAGAATTCCTGTCGCAGAAGTCGTTTAAATTGACCCCATGCAAGGTCGCCAGCTTCACCACTAGCGACAAAGGCCTTCCACCAAGTCTTGGTGTGGTCCTTCATCTTCAAAGATGCAAATTTGACCTTTTGAGCGCTACTAAACTCTTTTAGGTCAAAGTAGGTCTCAAACTGATCGAGCCATGAATCTAACTTCTCAGCATCGACCACCCCATCATATATGGGTATATCAATCTTAGCGTCGACCTTAAAAGATCCAACAGCTAAGGAGGTGTTGACGAGGTCGTCAATCTTGTGGTCGCCTTTGTCTTCATCTTCGTCTGCCCTGCGCAAGTCTTCACCAGTCTTCATACCCATAACCTTCCCTACTACAGGAGGTACAATCATGGCCTGCTGCTTGATCCAAGCAAGCACGATTTCCATGTCGGTGGAGAGCTTAGCCACTTGTTCGGCTAGGTTAGCTTGAATAGAGGTATCGTCAGACATTGTCGGAGACGCGGCTACATGAACCGTCAATTGATCGCCAGGAGTTTCGCTGGAAGTTTTGTAATCCTGGCGAGTCTTCACCATCCACAGGATAGGAAAGTTGTTCTGATACCAACTTGATCCGTTTGAGACCTAGCCTTGGTTTCCGCACTAAACTCACCCAGATTCTAATATGCGGAATAACGGAATCTTACTCTGAAATACCGAAACCCAAAGTAATTGCACAACTCTTTATTTCAAAAAGAGCTTTACACGTCGAACGTTAGGTCGCACTCGCCTACGTCGAGGGAACTATATGTCTAAGAGTTCAATCTAGACTCGATGATCTAAACTAGACCTATTACAAGGTATTTATAGTCCAATCGTATGAATACGTATCAGACTTAGTAACCTAAACGTATTAGACTCATATAACTAACTAACTAATCATAAGCGGATAAGCTTACACTACTACAGAAGTGCATTCCACTAACCCTTATTTTCTAACGGTTGTAAGCAATCTAGGAAAAATCCGATAGAATAGGACGACAGCGGCGGAAAGACATCATTTTACTATCGGTTATACACTAATCCAACGTTAGTGAAATGCAAATACTTTTTACTATCGGTTATTACTGTACAAACCGATATAATATATTAAATAGTACTATCGGTTTTCCATTTTTAACTGATAGTGAAATTACTGATTTTTTACTATCGGTTATTACTGTACCAACCGATATAATATATTACAATAGTACTATCGGTTTTTCGTTCGTAACAGATAGTAAAATTACTCACTTTATACTATCGGTTGGTACTGTATTAACCGATATAATATATCGAATAGTACTATCGGTTATTCTCGGGTAACTGATAGTGAAATTACTGACTTTTTACTATCGGTTATCACTGTACTAACCGATACAATATACTACATATTACTATCGGTTCAACAACACAAACCGATAGTAATATGACTTCATATACACTAATGGTTATGACAGTGGGGACCTTATTTTACTATCGGTTAATGTTGTTGAACCGATAGTAAAATTGGACAGCTTAATTAGGTCGACCCCTGCTCTGCGCTCTACATGTTGGAATCATTTCAACCGCGCACAACTCCAAGCTAGAGTGATCTGGAGAAGCTAGCTGAGAGGTTGATCATATTTCCATCCCCCTCGGTATTGTTATCTTCTCATCACCTCTCTCTCTCTCTATCACTCTTTCACACTCTCCCTCTCTCTCTACTTGCAATTCATTAAACTAGATACATGTATCTCCAAGCTAGCTAGAAGGCTGGGTTGGCTAGCTAGCTATAGCTTGCTGAATTTAAGCAGCTAGCTAGCTGGCTCTTCCAATTAATGCATGCATCAAGTTAATTAGGGTTTCATATATACAAATCCATTTAATGTAATTAAACAGCTCATGCATGTACACACATATGGCCTAGCTAATTATGTTTCATTCATATATGCATGCCCTGAGTCATTAATTATTTATTTGATTTGTCAATTTTGTGAAATAATTGTAGATGGACCGAGAATATTGGATGTATGGAATAAAACGTACTACTGTTGAGTATTTGGAGGGTGTGAATGGATTTATTAAATTTGCTGAGCAAGAGAAGGCGAAGAAGGGAGAGAAAGATATG
Organism: Pharus latifolius; assembly: GCA_019359835.1. Taxonomy (NCBI): domain Eukaryota; kingdom Viridiplantae; phylum Streptophyta; class Magnoliopsida; order Poales; family Poaceae; genus Pharus; species Pharus latifolius. The sequence continues at coordinate 68,865,963 of CM033326.1, read as the reverse complement.
CATTGTCCTTGTATAGATTGTATGAACTTAAAAAGGTTCGGCAACTCTGATCAGATTAGGAGTCATTTGATTCGTCGTGGTTTTAACGCACGCTATACCCGTTGGATATGGCATGGTGAAGATCTTGAGGAAACGAGCACTACCGCTACCACTCAGCAGCACCCGGAAGTGGATTGCAGTAATGATGATCATGATCAAAACATTGATAATGTTCATTCGGAAGTCCATGTAGATGACGACAATTTAGATGAAATGTTACGTGATGTAGAAGAGGACTACAGCGAAAACGATTTAGCTAAATTTCAGAAATTAATTGTTGATTCTGAGAAGCCTTTGTTCCCCGGATGTGAAACATTTACAAAGTTGTCTTCTGTGTTGAGATTATATAACTTGAAGGCAAGCAACGGTTGGAGCGATAAGAGTTTCACGGTGCTATTGGATCTGTTAGCGGACATGCTTCCAGAGGGAAATGAGTTGCCAAGATCGGTTTACCAGGCCAAAAAACTATTGTGTCCGTTGGGAATGGAAATCGAAAGAATACATGCATGCCCAAATGATTGTGTTCTGTACCGTAACGAGTACGAGGATTTGCATGTTTGTCCAAGATGCGGTGCATCGCGGTATAAGCATGGGGACAAAATTTATCACAATGGATGTGATGAGGTAAAGAAAGGGCCTCCGGCCAAAACTGTGTGGTATTTGCCTGTGATTCCCAGATTGAAACGGCTGTTGGCAAATCCGAAAGATGCGAAGTACTTGCGTTGGCATGTTGAAGGTCGGAAACAAGACGGAAAACTAAGACATCCAGCTGATTCCATTCAATGGAGAAACATTAACAGAACATTCGGTGAGTTTGGCGGCGAAGTGAGGAATATAAGGTTTGGGCTGAGTACGGATGGTATGAATCCACACGGAAATATGAGCAGTCGACATAGCACTTGGCCGGTTCTTTTATGCATCTACAATCTTCCTCCTTGGTTATGTATGAAGCGGAAGTACATCATGATGTCGTTACTAATTTCAGGACCCAGACAACCCGGGAATGATATTGACGTGTTTCTATCACCGTTAGTCGAGGACTTACAAAAATTGTGGAGCGAAGGGGTGCGGGTGTGGGATGCACATAAGCGAGAGAATTTCATGTTGCGGGCCATGATATTTTGTACCATAAATGATTTCCCGGCCTATGGAAATTTGTCGGGGTATAGTACGAAAGGAGTCAAGGCTTGTCCTATTTGCCTGGATGAAACTGACAGCATGTGGTTATCGAACTGCAGAAAAACAGTGTACATGGGTCACCGCAGATTCCTTCCGATGCATCACGCCTACCGTAAGAAGAGGAAGTCATTCAATGGGAAGCCTGAGAAAGGATCAGCCCCAGTGTTTGTGACTGGTAAGGAGCTTTACTTGCGCGTGAAGGACATCAAAGTTGAGTTCGGTAAATGTTCTAAACCTCCAGGAAAAAATGTTTGGAAGAAGAGATCGATTCTTTGGGATCTGCCATATTGGGAGCACTTACAAGTTCGACATTGCATTGATGTCATGCACGTAGAGAAAAATGTTTGTGACAGTTTGATTGGTTTGTTGTTGAACATTCCAGGAAAGACGAAAGATGGCATCAACGTTCGCCGTGACATGCTCGACATGGGCATAAGGACTGAGCTTGCACCGTTGGAGAAGGGAAAGCGGACATACCTCCCCCCGGCCTGCTATACTTTGTCAAAAAGAGAAAAAACAGAACTCTGTCAGTGCCTACATGGTGTCAAAGTTCCATGCGGGTATTCTGCGAACTTGAAAAAACTTGTGTCCATGAAAGACTTGAAACTGGTTGGTATGAAGTCCCATGATTGTCATGTACTGATGTCACAAATGCTTCCCATTGCTATCAGAGGCATTCTCCCAGTCAAAGTCAGAGAGACAATTACAAAGCTATGTTATTTCCTCAACACAATATCTGGCAAGGTACGTAAGCGTGTACTCCTAGCAAGTTAATTAGCTCCATTCGTGGAACTTGTCAGATTTTTTGGATCTGAATATTTGCTGCAACTGTGTCCTTGCAGGTAATTGATATGGATGGACTGGACGATTTGCAACGCGATGTGACTACCACTCTTTGTCAGCTGGAGATGTATTTCCCTCCATCCTTTTTTGATGTTATGGTCCATCTAATTGTTCACATTGTCAGAGAAATTAAGTTTTGTGGACCCGTGTTCCTGCGCTACATGTATCCATTTGAGAGATTTATGGGTATCTTGAAGGGATATGTAAGGAATCGATATCGGCCTGAGGGCAGTATTATTGAAGGTTATGCCGCGGAGGAGGTGATCGAATTTTGCACCAACTATATGTCCGGGGTTGACCCAATTGGCGTTCCTACGTCTCGGCATGAGGGCAGGCTTCAGGGCATTGGAACGATTGGATTTAAAGCAGTCGTCCCCTCTAGTGATCTGTATGCAAAAGCCCATTTTTGAGTCTTACAGCACATGACGGGGGTGGAGCCATACATACACGAGCACAAGGAAATGTTACGGAAACAGAATCCCTCGAAGCCAGAGATTTGGGTCACCAGAGAACATAATAGGAAGTTTGCTGTGTGGATCGAAAATAGAGTCCTGCAAGCTTCTGAGGGCGATGTAGATGAAGATGTTACATGGTTGGCCAGAGGGCCTAGATTTACTGTAGGGACTTGGCAGGGGTATGACATCAACGGCTATTCATTTTACACAAAAACTCAGGACGAGAAGAGTGCTATGCAATGTAGTGGAGTGACACTACTTGCTATTTCGGAGGATGCCAGGGCAGTAAGAGCACTCGACTCATATTACGGTGTTATTGAGGAAATATGGGAGCTCGATTATGTATTACTTAAGATTCCTCTGTTTCGATGCCAATGGGTCGAAATCCCTCGAGGTGTTACAGTCGACAATTATGGGTTTACTCTAGTCGATCTCAGTAGAGTCGCACACAAAGATGATCCATTTATACTTGCTGAGCAAGCCACACAGGTGTTCTACATCGTTGACCCGGCCAACCCAAAGTTGCACGTTGTCCTTCACAGTAAGAGACGTATTGTTGGGGTCGAAGACGTTGTGGATGAAGAAGAGTACGATCAGTTCGACGAACTACCTCCATTTTTAGATGGAATCCTTCAATCTGTCCCTACCGAAGATATTGACAAAACAAGTTACCTGCGAGACGACCACGAAGAAGGATTATGGGTGGACAACCATTCTTGACTAATTTGCAATATGTAAGTGACGTATATTACTTGGATCGAAGAATGTTCAAATCAATTTTCAAAAATTCTTTGGGAAAACATACGTGATGCATTGAGAATCATTTCTGCAAATTTTCATTTCAATTGGAGTATATACTTGATTTGAGCAATAATTGATTCTTTTCACAAATATATATGAAAACTGCAAATTTTCATTCCATGATTGGTCTTTATTGTTATTTTATTTCAAAATTATTGCAAGCCATTTGCATGGGGTTTCAGGTGTCTTTACAAGTGCAAAATGATGTACTGAGACCCATCTGTATTTGTTCTCAGGAAATACCTTTAGATCAATTTAACAGTATTATACTATCGGTTTCAACCTCCAAACCGATATGAAATTAACATATACTATCGGTTTACTGTCATAACCGATAGTAAATACAACACAAAATGATGTACTGAGATCCTCTGTAATTCTTCTAAGGGAAATCCTTTAGGGTCAATAGCATTGTATTTTACTATCGGTTATAACTGTGAAACCGATATGAAATTAAACTATACTATCGGTTTATCGTTCACAACCGATAGTGATTTACACTGTGTTATGATCCCCTGTTCTTAGTTTACTATCGGTTTACTGTTCACAACCGATAGTGATTTACACTGTGTTATGATCCCCTGTACTTAGTTTACTATCGGTTTACTGTTTACAACCGATAGTGATTTACACTGTGTTACGAAAACCCTAACTTACATGTTTGTACTATCGGTTTTGTGGTTATGAACCGATAGTAAATATTCATTTAATAGGTTATAACCTGCACGATTTTCCCTCCAGTGCAACTGATCACATTCCAAATCGAAAAATACTCGCGCGGAAAACCCTAGAATCGCCGACGTTCGCTTCTTCGCTCCTCTGCGCCACTGGTTCTCCACCGCCTCTGGCATTGCATTGCGCCACCGCCTCCGGCATTGCATTGCGCCACCGCCTCCGGCCACTCCACGATCCACTGTAAGTGTTCTTGACCAAATCGCTCGCGTGTATTGCTTAATTCTGTATGCAATGGTTCATATCCCGTTCCATGGATTACAAATAGAAACCTAGAGTAAAATTCATGAACGGTATACACCTATCTGAAATTGTTTCCTGTGATGATTGTAAAGAACAAACCTGAATATTGGATGAACCGATAAGCTCGGTGAAGATAGTTTGAATTGCATTTGCATTAAACTGGGGTTCTTTTTGTATGGAACTAAGCTCTTAGTTAATCTAATTGCAAATTTAGAACTATGTGTAGACTTTGGTGTCAAAAATCTGTGTTTTGGCTACTAACTGCAATGCTAAATTGGATATTTCAGTGACTGAGCCTTACGCCATTCTTCAATTTCTAGAATTTGTGTTGTTTCTGTATGAATGGACAGGACTGGGGTGATTGAAGCTATGAATTGAAGTCTTATTCTGTCATTGATTGCTTTGTCTGGCTCTTAGTCACTTGCGTATTTGAATGTTTATCTACTGCTTGTGCATTCTGTGATTGCTGCTTGAAGTAGAGCTAGTGAAGAAATGAAATTGATTATATGATCTTTTGGCTTTCTTCTGAGTTGGTGGGAGATTGAAGTTTCTATTTCAGTTCTCTCCTTACTTGTGTCGTCCAAATTAGCAAGTCGTATTCTAGACAGCTGATTGATCAGTTGTTATCTTGAATTCTCTCCAGCATTGGTTTGACTACCCTTCTTGTATTAACTTAAAATTGGTTGGTTGTTTAGGCTTTGAGGTTATTTGAGAGAGAGACGATCATCTTGAGTCTGTGTGTTTGTTCCCCGGATTTGCCGTGTAGGCTATAGTTGAGAGGCTATTGGGGAGCGGTGTTTGTTAATTCCTTGCATGATCAATTCATTGATACCGTCAATAGGTGTATGCGTTTTAAGTTAATACATGAACTACAAAAGTCATGAACTACAAACTTGATAGCTATGAGAATGACAGAATTGATGAAAATCATAGCATACAGTGTAGTTCACTATCGGTTTCTTACTCAGAACCGATAGTAAATACCATAAACTGATTTTTCTGTTAATTATATCCCATTTTCTAATTTTCATCTCAAATTTAGGTTCATTTATTTTTTAACATACCTTATGTTCCTGCTGAGCAATTACTTTCTGTTCCTGCTGAGCAATTTTTGAAATTTTTCCTAATGCTGACTTGATTACTATCGGTTTGACTTGGAAAACCGATAGTAAATAGTAGTGCCATCATAGTTTGCACAGCTAATATGAATTTTCTGTGAATGACTTCCCATTTTCTAATTTTCATCTCAAATTTAGGTTCATTTATTTTTTAACATACCTTATGTTCCTGCTGAGCAATTACTTTATGTTCCTGCTGAGCAATTTTTGAAATTTTTCCTAATGCTAACTTGATTACTATCGGTTTGACTTGGAAAACCGATAGTAAATAGTAGTGCCATCATAGTTTGCACAGCTAATTTGAATTTTCTGTGAATTACTTCCCATTTTCTAATTTTCATCTCAAATTTAGGTTCATTTAAATTTTAATAGACTTTATTTTCCAGCAGAGAGATTAGCATAGTTTGCACTGCTAATCTTTTAAATTTTCCTGAATATAGACCTTAGTATTATCGGTTTTCCTTTTAAAACCGATAGGAAATATAGTATTTGTTAGTTTGCACTGCTCATCTGAATATTCTGTGAATTACTTTGTCATGTACCTTTCTTCATATCAATTGGATGGTTTGTTTATGGTATTTTAGGTAAAGCCATGTCGGCATCTTCCTCGGCTGATACTAGTGATTCGGCGAGGGCGAACGTAGATGGCGCTGCCTCGTCCCAGCGCAAGAGGAAGGCGCGAGGCGCGACGATGTTGGGTCGTTTGGCCAAACGCGCGGATCTTTCCTGTGAATTCAACCAGTTCGGGAGACCGATCGGGAAGAACGCCGGGCACTATGCTGCCTATGTTGGCTTGTTGGCGAAGGAAAGGGTGAAGATCACCGTCCAGAGCTGGAAGGACGTCAAGGCCGACGAGAGGGATAGGCTGTGGGCGGAAGTGAAGGTAAAATTAATCAAAATCACTGAACTCTTGAGTGATCACATTCCCTTGGTTTATCCTAGAGATTAGGTAAGTCCTACTTATATTTGAAACAGGCCAAGTGGAACATCCCGGACGATGGTCCCAAGATAGCTTGCTTGAAGGACATGAACAACACGTGGAAAACCTTCAAGAGCGTCCTCGTCAGTACCTTCCTCGCTAAAGGCGAATCTCCATGCGAGAAGTACCCCTTCATAACGGAGGAGGTATGGGAGCAATTCGCCCAACAGAAGGGGACTCCTGAGTTCAAGGTATGAATGGTTCCTTTGCTTGGTTACACCATTGTATGCAGTAAGCAGTGGTGCATTAATTTTCTTGTTTCTGGTACGAAGGCCCTCAGCGAGAAGAACAGGGCAATCCAGAGGAGGAACGACCACCCACACCGGCTCGGTTCTCGCGGCTATGCGGGGAAGGAGGAGCAGTGGAAGAAGGGTGAAGACGAGGCGTCGCATTTCGTCGACTCCCCTGACCTACCACTCTCCGAGATCCGCGATCAGCGATGCAAGCGCTGGTGGCTGGCCAGAGGGACCGTGTCGGCCACGGGGACTGTGGCGTTCCCAAACCCCAGGGACGTCGAGGTCGTGCAGCGACTCGTAAGTTGCCTAACTATGATCACTAGTGTGCGCACAACTTTGTATATATTTCTTCCTCACAATGGAGAGCTTTCAATGTAACAGATCTCTTGCTCGAAGGAGGCGACCGAGGGATTGTTCAGTCCCCATAGGGAGAACGACATCCTTACCCGGGCTCTAGGGAACAAGGAGCATCCAGGGCGGACGCGAACCGTGGGGGCTGTGGTGCCATGGAAGGAAGGCTTCTCGGACCCCGGGCAAAAGGCGAAGAAGCCTGGCAGCTGGAAGGAAAGGGAAGAGGAGCTATCTCAGAAGATACGGGCAGATGTGACTGCACAATTCGCGGACATGTTCGCTCAAATGAACGAGAAATATGAACGCCTAAGCCGAGTTGTGCAGTCCAAGGGTTTAGATCCAGCTGCCGAGGTCGACGCTGCCAGGCCGAGTAGTGTTGGCTCGAAGGTTCACGTGGATCCGGTGGACCTGATCGAGGTATTGCAACTCTTGAGCTATATATGCAGTTCGGCTGATGCCACTCCCGTTACGTTAGAATTGTTTCGCTAACTTGTTATAATTGTTGCAAATTGCAGAAGCCGGAGAGCTGTACCCTATTGATCAACATAGGCGACAAACCTGTTGCGGTTGCAAACGGGGTCGTATACCAGTCTTGGGAGGATGTCCGGATCCACTGCGTACCTCTTGAGCCTGGATTCGCAAAGGTACAGGTGGACATGGCCCTCCCGGGCTACAGCTCTTTTCCGTTGCCCGTCCCAACGGACGAAATGCGGACAATTGGCGAGGCATTGGGCTCGTACATACAGTGGCCCAAGAAGGGTGTTAGACTACAGGAGGTAAACCCTAGCCATTCTAGCTTACAACTCAGTTAATATATTTAATTTTCAAAATCTAATTTAAGCGTTTGTACTTAAAGTGGACGATGGATACCAGCACACTTCCTGAGGACACCAGCCCCGCCACAACGCGTGAGCGAACTCCATCGGCCCCCATGCCTCCTCCGACGGCCTCAAACCCTTGGCCATCAAATGAGGCCGACGGCACCACACCCCAACCTTCGAAGGTATACACTCGCTCCCCGCCCAAAGGCAAGGGCAAGGCCAAAGGCAAGGCCAAACAAAGCCAGCCGGGTACGTTCAAGAACGGGTCCCCACTCGTGTCGGAGTACCTTCTGCGCAATATGGATCAAATAACCAGAAGTCTCCACGAGTGGTACCTGACCCGGTCTAGGCGCCACATCAACTTCTTGGTTCACTTCAGGCCAGCCCATTTTCACCGTGAGCCCGGGAGCATATCGGTGGCCCACGAGGATTTGTTCGACCTCCTCAACTGGCGGGAGCTTGATATGTCCATCATACGGACTGGAGTCCTGTGAGTGTGCTGTTGTCTGAAGTTATCACAGTTCGTTTCATAAATCCAATCACTTTTTGTATGCACTACTTACTAATGTCTACTTTGCATCCAGGTGCATGTATAGGCTGGCGTCGATGAGGGCATGTGACAAGGTGGGTTTCCTCGACCCAGAGAAAATAAGCCTCACGATGCTAGAGCACGACCAAGCACATGCGGAGGAATACATATCAAGGGCACTACTAGCGCAGCAGGACCGAGAGTTCATCCTTGCGCCGTACCACCAAAGGTTAGTGCATTTCCTACTAATTTAACTCATTCTTGTATGTTACGCCTAACATATGTATGAAACGGTTCGCTTATATATGCAATGTAGGGGCCACTGGGTCCTCGCCGTCATTTGCCCATGGATGAATGAGGTCTATTACCTCGATTCGATGAGCGACAAGGTGGCGCATGTTTTCACCCTCACATGGCACATAGACGCGTAAGTAACATAGTTGTCTTAAATTTTTCTCTGACTAGCTAATTAATGATAAGATATTAATCGACAATGCTAAATTAAATATAGGGCTTTCAAAAATTATGCTAGTGCTGGAGGGAGGCATGACGCGTCGAAGGGCACAACAATTTCTTGGAAAGAATATGAGGTAATTAATACGGATGGAAGTACTCATGATGAGTCTTTTAATTTAAGCTTAATTAGTTCTTTCGAGTTAATGTGGGTTTATGTCTTTGCATATGCAATTTTTCCAGTGCCATCAGCAGCCACAATCGTGGGAATGTGGCTTCTATGTCATGAGATTCATGTATGACCTGATCAGGAGAAACTTTGCCCAATTCCCTAAGGTAACTATTTTTCCTGACTCAAAGTCGAACTTTAATTGGATGTGACGTACGATCCTAGCTTCATACACGCATATATGCAGAGCACCATGTTGAAAGAGCAATATGAGTTGCCTCAATTGAAGGAGCTGCGAACAATTTGGGCTCAATATGTCATCGAAGAAGTGGCTATCAACGATCGATAGTAACTGACTTGTGTTGATTGTTGTATTTGTGAATATATATTGAATGTGTTGATTCATTGATTTGTGAATATATGTGAATATATTTGAATAGATTCATTGATGTATTTGTGAATAAACTCGATCAATATGTGCATAAATTTAGTCTGTCAAATGCATGTGTATATTACTGTATTAGTGTATTTGTGAACAAATTCAATATGTGAATATTGGTGAATATTTGTAAATATTGGTGTATTTGTGAATGATCCAATGTATCTCTGTATTGCTGTATGTATCTCTGTATTGCTGTATGTATATTTGTAAATATTTAGTACTAACCGTGCAACTACATAACCGATAGGAAAAACTAATATTACTATCGGTTATATACTACAACCGATAGAATAAAGTTTCCAGTACTAACTGTGTCCACACAATACTATCGGTTCATATTTAGAAACCGATAGAATACAGTTTCCTGTACTAAACGAGTCTACAAAATACTATCGGTTATATAATATAACCGATAGAATAAATTTTTCAGTACTGACTGTGACCACACAATACTATCGGTTTATATATAACAACCGATAGAATAAAGTTTCCAGTACTAAATGTGTCGACAAAATACTATCGGTTTATATAAGAGCCGATAGAAAAAAATGTTTAGATTACTATCGGTTTAGATCCTAGCCGATACAAAAGGCCTAAACAATACTATCGGTTTATATAAGAGCCGATAGAAAAAAATGTTTAGATTACTATCGGTTTAGATCCTAGCCGATACAAAAGGCCTAAACAATACTATCGGTTTATATATGAGCCGATAGAAAAAACTTATACAATACTATCGGTTTAAAACCGAGCCGATAGAAGAAATAGTCGATAGCGATTAGTGAACGTTGGGATTGTAGATGTTTTACTAACGGTTTTTGAACCGATAGAAGTGTGCTGCCCTCTACTATCGTGCCGACCACTATCGGTAAGAGAACCGATAGTAGAGTGGATTTTTAACCGATAGTGAAAAGCATTTCTGTAGTAGTGTTAGTTATATATATTCGGATCGGATTACAATTCCGAATAGTGGACGAATTCCTTTTCATGGTCGCGAACTAATCCATGGTCGCGAAACCTTTCCGAACACGGTTAAGATCGCGAAGTCATATGCGATCAGGACTTGGTCGCGATGCGATCAGGACTTGAAGATCCTCCCAGATCAAATTGTCAACAACTATTTATCTCTACAATTGCTCAAACTATCTCAAATGAGAATTTGGAGCTAGAACCAAAGTCTATAGTAGAGTGCCGGAAGCACTCAGATTTGGTCAAATGGAAGGAAGTAATTAAGACTGAGATACACTCTCTAAATAAAAAAGTTTTCGGACTAATAGTTTAAACACTACAAAATGTTATCCCTGCAGAATACAAATGGGTCTTTGTAAGAAATAGAAATGAGAAAAATGAGGTAGTGAGATATAGAGTGAGATTGGTAGCCCAAGAGTTCATGCAAAGACCTAATATTGGTTTTATTCTCCCGTTATGGATAGAACTACGTCCCGCTACTTAATATCTCTAAGAACAAGCATGAATTAAATATGCAGTTGATGGATGTAGTGACCGCTTATCTATATGGGTCACTTGATTCAGACAACTATATGGAAGTTCTTGAAAGACTCAAAACCCCTGACTTGGAAGGGAAAGAAAATTGCAATATGTATAGTATCAAATTTTTAAAGATCTCTATACAGCTTGAAACAGTCAGCTAGAATGTGGTACAACTGACTAAGTGAATTCCTCCTGAAGAATATATATTAATAACGATACTAGTCCTAGTGTGTTCATAAAGAAGTCACTGAACAACTTCTGTATCATCTCGATTTATGTCAATGATATAAATATTATTGGAACCACAAAGAAAATTGAGAAAGCAAGCTCATACCTAAAGACGAAGTTCAAGATAAAAGATTTGGGTAAAACCAAATATTGCCTCGGCCTACAGATCAAATATCTCCCTGAAAGAATATTTATTCACCAATCAATCTACCTGAAGAAGGTTTTAGACTGGTTCAATATGGATAAATCCCATTCTCTTAGCATACCAATGGTCGTAAGATCCCTAGAAGCGAACAAAGACCTATTCAGTTCTAAAGCAAGTAGTGAGGAAATATGGGAACTAGAAGTTCCGTATTTGAGTGTCATAGGATCACTGTTGTATCTCATGAATTGCACTTGGTCTGATATTACATTTGAAGTAAGTTTGCTAGTAAGATACGGTGTATGCTTAATCAGAAGACATTGGAACAACATCAAACATCTCCTCAAATATCTTCAAGGTATAAAAGATTTTGATTTATATTACCAGAAAAATCGAGACATGACTTTGGTGTGCTATATAGATGTTGGCTATCTACTAATCCCCACAATGCCAGATCCCAGACCAGTTATAAAATCTTACATGAATGTGTATGACTAAAACAGTTGATACATCACATCCAACAGTCATGTGAAATTATGACTAAGATTACCCCCACAGTCCTATATGAAGACAATATTGTTTGTGTTACACAAATGAGTAGTTGATATGTTAAAGATAATATGACAAAACATATTTCTCCCAAAGTTATTTTATGCTCACGATCTCCAAAAGAGTGGTGAGATAAGTATTCAGAAAATAAGATCAAGTGATAATCTCACAAATTTGTTGACTAAATCTCTTCCTATGTTAGCATTTGAAAAGTATATCTATGGCATCGGAATGTGCAGGTTAGGAAGACTGTTGTCTTTAGGAGGAACAAATTTTAGACCCTGAAAGATCTTACATAAATTTTACTACTCAATATAGTTACAATCATTGAGAACCTGAAGATCAATTCAATTAGATCCTAAAGATCTATGTCATACTCTTTTCCCCTTAATAAAGTTTTTTCCTACCAGATTTTCTTGATTGAACATTTTTAATGAAGCAGCATATACAATGCAAACAATATGTGTGTTATGTTCTCCGACCGTTTTTTCCCACTAGATTTTCGATGAAGTTTTTAATGAGGTATATGTATGTCATGGTATTGTCCAAGGGGAGTGTTGTATACGAATAATTATAAAAGTTAATCATCCTAGTATGGCATTAACAAAACTGCCCCTAGGGCAATCCAGACTTTCTGTCTACATAAAACATTGTATACTATAAAGAGATTATATTGAATAAAGAGTTTCATCTGTTATTCTCTCTATATTTGTACCTCCCTATTTCTATGATTTGTTTGAGTGGATTGATTATACCCTGTTGGCATTGTGACGACGCTTGCAATTTACAACATATACTTTTTTACGAAAATTGAGCGTGTACAACTAAAAAATATGTGTACTTATATATAGACATTGAGCATTTACAACTAAAAGTATGTTCTCTTAGACATAACTGTTAAGTTTTTGCAACCGAAAGAATATGAATGCTAGCTTTATACATGTGTATTAATATTCCATGGGAAGTAGTTAGTGCATTCCATATTTTTGGTATTCCCGTACTATCTACTTCAAGCACCATTTAAATAGTCATAAAAAAATTCTATACAAATTTGAGAATGTATTTATAAAATTAACCTATCATATCACAAAATTTCAAATCCAAATTCTACTAACAAGAAGAGAAACAAAAAAGAAAAACTATGTTAAAAAGTAATCTAAAAATAAAAAGATAAAAGTTATTATTCACTAAAATTTGTTATTTTTGTTTCTTCTAATATATATCAAGTTTAGTGTTGAAAAATTTGTAGTCTACTTGATCATTTCATGGCACACCTTATCTAATTTTTATGGATTTTTATAATCATTTATATGCTATTTTCAGGTAGGATGTATGGGGTACTTAAGATAAGACGAACTGGATATTTACCCAAACTTTTGCACAATTGAAGTATATGCGTATACTTACACATACATATTAAAATTTTTACAAATAAAAAAAATATGTATACTTACACATATGTGCTAAGTGATTATATATAAAAAATATATGATACTTGTAATACAAACAACGTAGAAAAAAAGGAAAATGAAAAGAAAAAAGACACTTACAATAAAAGACAAATGATAAATAATTTGTTGGACAAAAAATAAAATTTTTTTAATAAATATAACAAAATAAAAAACTTATTTTTATTAAATGTAACAAATCGTTTTTCTAGTTTCTTCAGCGGAATGAATTGGTTCTCCAAAGGCATTATTATGCATAGAAGACAGTATTTAATAAACAATAATAAAGCAAGTGCCATAATATGAGGTGACAAGTTAATAGCGGGCCCACCAGCCATGCGATTCTCTGTCATGAGGAAAAAGAGTGCAGGCAATTGTGTAGCTTTTTCTCAAAATTTTTTAATCCAATATAGGTATAGAAGCCACATAAAATGCCTTGTAAGAGAGTTGAATTATATGGACGTGTTTCACCTTTCTGCTGCGCCAATCAATCAAGGAGCGAAACCTAGACTGTGCACCAGTTAAAAACTAGTTTACCGTCGTGTTCTTATATGACACATGGATCCTATTTGATCATAAGTTAAAATATAAAATCTGTGTATTAGTCTATGAGAGTAAATAAATATAAAACGGTATCTATTCGTCAATACGAATACAATAATATATAATTTATCCTATAAATTTGTACCAATGACAAACCGTCCCTTGTTCTATTTGATGTATCGTCCTGACTGAAACTCGGTGTACTAATTTAATCATGTCATACTGTCAGTCTAATTGTGGGTTGTGGTTAATCATGACTCTATTATGTTTTCACGAATCAACCCAAAGTCATGAGAAATTTAAAAAAAGTATAGTCAACGGGTGGTTCGTCGGTATTATTGTAGAGACCTATTTGTAAATTGGTCTTAACATTTTCATTGTTTATTAGAATAAAGTATTCTATATCTTTTTTGAAACTTTATAATATGACAAACATACTTAATGCAATACAAAAATCAGAAAATCTACTCTAGTCAAACTGATACAAAGATCTAACTATCAATCGGTGATAACTTTTGAGTCTTTCAACAGAATGAGTAGTTCGATGATTTTCAGAATCTTCTAAAGATGATGAATTTAAATAATGTGCTATTATGATTTGAATAATATCTTTGAAAATTTACAGTCTATCCAAATGTCTCCCAAAGACCGAAATATAAATATAGCTATAACTATTAAGCTGTGGAGTGTTCAAAGAGTGGCAAAGAATGATGAAATAGTTACAAAATTTCCCAAGGAAAACCTTGGGAAATCCATCCGTGCTGGACTGACATTGCCAATGAAGTAACCACCGTTGCAAGTCATGAAGTCAAACGCAATCTAGAATTGAATAAGGAATGACATTGAACTTGGTAGGCGCTGCGTGCAAGTATTCCTCCGTTTTGACTCTGTAAATGTTATTCAGCCGCTGAAAGTCCAGCCAAAAGTATCTTCTCATGTGATATCTTAAGGCATGTAGCCATTTAACTATTATCTCAATAAATTCTTTTCCATCAGCACCATGTTTAAACATCAAAAGAGCACACCGCAATGCCATGAAGAATAGAGCTTGAATCTCTATAGGGTAACCATAAACACCCACTCTTCGATCAATCATGCAGCATCCATCAAGACAGAGCAACATGGGTAACGTGTCTTAAGCCTTTTGACAAACACAAATTGAGAACAAGTCTTGTACCCTTTTGGTTTGAATAATACATTCGAAGATTTATAGCTTGTCTAAATGTCTTTCAGGAGTTGAAATGTAAATATGGTCATAACTTTTACCCTACATTCAAATTAGACAAATAAATATTTTATTGTGTTTTTTTCTCCGAGACAAACACAACCATATATAATTTGCTTATATGATTTTATCTAATCGAAGTTGACATTTTTTCTAAACCCGGATGATGTGTCGAAGTAGCTTGTATTCAGTTCAAAGGCACCTTTTCATATACAATCTGGGGGAGGATAAAAGATGGAATAAGTGGGTCTAAAATATTCACACAATTCATCAAAAATTAAAAAAATAAAAGGAAGAGATAAAAAATAGCTCATTTCTTTGAAATAGTTAGATTTTATCCCTTGGAATATTTTCTTCAAAAATTTTAAATTCTTATATTATCTCCTTAATATTATGTGATTTGAAGATTTTTCATCTAAAGAGGGTTCTGCAATTCCGCTCCCTGTGCATAAGTCTTTGTTGTAGAAATATATGTAAGAACTCTCCCTTCTGTTCACAACGTATAAGACTATAGAGACGACCATCAATAGTGAGTACCTATCATCGATGTAGCATACATTATTCATCATGTGGAAAGTCTATGCAAAGGTGGCTCAGGCGAGATTTCATGAAAAGTTCGATGTTTATGTCAACATAAAAGCCCCATCTACTAAGCAAAGGGGAATCTGATACATTGTGTCTAGGGATTAGATATAGGGAATATACTAGCACAATGCATCACTCCAAATCTATGCTAAGTCATATCATCCCACCAAACAACAAAGGAGCATCAACCCATTATCTTGTGTGCCATCATATCCACCATCCCGAAGGAGAGCACGATGAAATTCATGGAGCATAAGGTGGAACCATGCCAACATATGGCGGCACAATCTTGAATCTCTCGACTCTTTCTTTCTATCTTGCATCTGATGAGCTATATTAGTATAAAGGCCCCCATCCAACCATAAAGGAGAGTCTGATCCATTGTGCCTAGGGATCAGATTTGAGAAATATGAGGGCATAACATGTCACTCAAGATCCATGCTGAAATTACTAAGGTGATCTATCCTGAAGCCATCCATGAGTCCACCAATGCTGAGCCATCTATGCCCCACCTTGAGAGCGTTATCCAGAGTTATCGATGCACATCTTGATATGTTTCCATGCCATGCCATATGCATTTCTAAAGCCAAGGCACGATCACAAACCTATCATCCATATATCCTGTCGTCGGGCATTGACTGACGAAGCGAAGACAACCATCTTGTCTGTGACAGACAAAGCTAAACACTATTAATGTCTGGCACCAACACGGTGAAGGCATCCATCTATTCGCGAACAATGAGACTGAACAATACCTGGGCTGGGCACTGATGAGATGCAGGCCCCACCATGTGATAACACCGTAGACTGATGAGGCTATAGATTTGCATAGTCGCATGCATGAACAAACGTATTGCATACACGAATGGTAGATTAGAGGTTCAAAGATGATGACAATCAGCGATTTAATCGAAGGTCTTTCTATAGATCCTACCTGCGGATATAATTAACCAAGAGTTTTATGAAGTCCTAAGAACCAGGAGCCACATAGTCCCTAATGTCAGACGAATTTCTTAGACGCATGAGAATGAATTTTTTTATATAAATAATCCTTTAAAAAAAGAAAATTGCAAATGTGATCCAATGTTTCAAGATTTTGCAGAAATAATCTGTTTTAGAAGTGCGGTTGATTTAGGTAGTGACATGTGGAAACAATCTATGCGGCAAGCCTTTACCGCACTCTGGAAGTGCGGCAGACTAGGGCATAGTCTCTGCCGCACTTTGGTTGTGCGGTAGACACAAAATATGTACAACAAACAAGTTTTTAAATCTCTGCCACACAACTAAAGTGAGATAGACACAGAATTCAATGCGCAAACAAATGTTGAAATAATTTTTAAATCTCTGCCGCACAACCAGAGTAAGGTAGACACAGAATTCAATGCGCAGACAAATTTTTAAATCTCTGCTGCACAACCAGAGTAAGGCAGACATTTAAAATTATTTAAAAACTTGTCTGTTGTAGATGTTGTGTCTACCACACTTTGGTTATGCGGCAGAGACTATACCCTAGTCTACTGCACTTCTAGAGTACGGCAAAGCCCTACTGCACAAATTGTTATCATGCATCGCCCTCTAGATCAACTGCGCTGCTAAAATAGGTTATTTTTGCACATTCTTCAAATTGTGCGTCACATTTGTAATTTTTTTTAAAGAATTGTTTATATAAAAAATTCGCATGAGAATATGTAAAATCTCAAAAGGGACTTGTATTTTGCAATTCAAGATAAATTAATAAAGTATATTGTTTCTCTTATGATTGTGTGTTCTCTTTTGTCAAATGTGTATACGTATATATATTACATACTTTTAAGTTTAACCGGAAAGGAAGTTTTCTCGGTGAAACAATACTAAAGGCGCCCAATTAATGGCATTTCTTTGGGTTGTGCTGAAATACACCAATGATCGAATGGCTGTGGAAAAGCGGCCAAATTGGCAAACATGGAAGTATAAATAAGTCAGATCTAAATGAAAGAAGGATTTTATTACTCTTATAGAAAACCATGCATACCAATCTAAACACCACCGACTTGATATCATTGGATCCATGTCTACAAAAGAGAAAAGTCAGCAAAACAATTGCTTTAGCTATATATACGTCCATCTCAATCCATGCCAAACTCAAGCCCAATGGATTTGAGTAAACTTGAAGTCACACTCTTGAAGTATGGACACAACACGAAAAAGGCAACCACCACCAGCACTACACTTTTGGTCCTCATTTTACACCCAACTCTATGTGCACCACAGCCTTTCGTTTTGGACCATGCATGCATTGACCTAACAAGCCATGCACACACTAAGATGCACTCTATAAATACCCCATCTTCCCTTCACTCCCTTCACACAACTCATTATCAAAACCTGTAGCTAAGATGGCTAGTAAGCACTTGGCTCTTGCCATCCTTGTCCTCCTTAGTGTTGGCATGACCACTAGCGCTCGGACACTCTTAGGTTGTAGTGCTGGTGGGGAAGGTGGTGGGGGAGCGGTGGTGGTGGTAGCGGTGGGGGTGGTGGTGGTGGTAATGGTAGAGGATCTGGTAGTGGCTCGGGGTCTGGGTATGGAGAGGGTGCTGGTGGAGGTGTTGCTCATGGGTATGGTTGTGGAGGTGGCGGTGGACAAGGTAGAGGATCTGGTAGTGGCTCGGGGTATGGGTCCGGATATGGATCTGGAGAAGGATATGGGCAAGGTGGTGCTCATGGGGGAGGGTACAGAAGCAGTGGTGGTGGTGGCGGCAGCGGTGGTGGACAGGGTGGTGGATCTGGTGATGGATCAAGCTATGGTTCTGGATGTGGATCTGGTAGCGGATATGGGTAAGGTGGTGCTCAAGGTGGAGGGTATGGTAGTGGTGGTGGTGGCGATGACGGCGGTGGAGGCCAAGGTGGTGGGTTTGGCAGCGGCTCAGGCTATGGGTCTGGATATGGGTCTGATGGTGGATATGGGCAAGGCGGTGCTCAAGGTGGAGGGTATGGTAGCTGTGGCGGCGGTCGTGGTGGCGGTGCTCAAGGTAGTAGTTCTGGTAGTGGTTCAGGCTACGGGTCTGGATATGGATCTGGAGGTGGATACGGGTAAGGTGGTGCCAAAGGAGGAGGTTATGGAAGTGGTGGCGGCGGCGGAAGCGGTGGCGGCCAAGGTGGTGGTTCTGGCTCGGGTTCTGGATATGGATATGGTTCTGGTGCAGGGAATGGACACTACTAGCTTTGTGTTAAAGACAGATAAAACCTTTAGTTATGTTGGGGGAAATCTCCGCCCGATCGATCTCGGTGAGAAGCACCCCGGTGACCCTCATCCCAGACGCTGCCACCACTCCGGTGAAAAGCGCCCCAGGCACTACCGTCCCGGGCGCCGCCACCAGCTGGGTGAGGAGCGCCCCAGGCACCCGCGTCCCGGGCGCCGCCAACGGCCCGGTGACAAGCGCCCCAGGAACCACCATCCCTGGCGCTGCCACCGGCCCGGTGAGAAGCGCCCCGGGCACCCGCGTCTCAGGCGCCGCCTTCGGCCCGGCGATAAGTGCCCCGGGCACCCGCGTCACGGGCGCTGCCACCGACCTACTGACCCTGTCCCGGGCGCCGCCATTGGCCCAGAGATAAGTGCCCGGGGCACCCGCGTTTCGGGCGCCACCACCAGCCTAGTGACAAGCGCCCGGTGACCCTGTCCCGGGCACTACCATTGCCCCGGGGATAAGTGCCCCAGGCACCCGCGTCCCAGGCACCGCCACCGGCCCGGTGACAAGCGCCCCGGTGACCCGTCCCAGGCGCCACCATTGGCCTGGTGATAAGCGCCCCGGGCACCGCCGTCCCGGACGCCGCCATTGGCCCAGTGATAAGTTCCCCCGAGCACCACCATCCCGGGCGCCGCCACCGGCCCGGTAAGAAGCACCCCAGGCACTCGCGTCCCGAGCGCCGCCATCGGCCCGGTGAGAAGCGCCCCGGGCACCACCATCCCGGGCGCCGCCACCGGCTCGGTAAGAAGCGCCCTAGGCACCCGCGTCCCGGGCGCCGCCATCGGCCCGGTGAGAAGCGCCCCAGGCACTCGCGTCCCAAGCGCCGCCATCAGCCCGGTGAGAAGCGCCCCAGGCACTCGCGTCCCGGGCGCCGCCACTAGCCCGGCCACCATTGGCCCAGTGATAAGCGCCCCGGGCACCATCGTCCCGGGTGCCGCCACCGGCTCGGTAAGAAGCGCCCGAGGCACCCGCGTCCCGAGCGCCGCCATCGGCCCAGTGAGAAGCGCCCCGGGCACCCGCATCCCGGGCGCCGCCACCGGCCCAGTGACAAGCTCCTCGGTGATCCCGTCCCGGGAGGCCCCACGGGCTCAGTGACAAGCGCCCCTGGCACCCGCGTCCCAGGCGCCGCCACTGGCCCGGTGACAAGCGCCCCGGTGATCCCGTCCCGGGCGCCGCCACAGACTCGGTGACAAGCGCCCCGGTGACTCATCCCGGTGATTAGTATCCCCGCGTCCCAGGGAAGGCCGCAGAGGTTTCCTGCGCAGGTCGCGTGAGGAGGGCCTCGGGAATTGGCAAGGATACTTGTCAAGCATTCGATCCCCCTGGCCAGCAAAATGATGTTGATGCCCCTCAATCTGACGGCCGCATTCGGGGTAGTCTAGTAATTTGTATCTTTTGGGCCTATATATGCCCTTGTATCCCTCTTTTGTAACCAAGGACAACTCATTTACATCCAATACAAAAAACTAAAAAGGCTTGCTTAGGAGCACTCTCCCCGCGAGAGAGCTCTCCTAGCCGACTCGTGTCGGGAGCACGTCAACAGGACTAGGGTCTCCACTGAGGCCCGAACCTGTATAAATTCTTGTGTCACCCTCTATGCTTGCCCGACGGGAGGTGACCGGTTGCACGGTCAGCTCGCGTCTCCGTTCGTTTGCTAGGAACTTTCATAAAACCTGCTGGGGTATTCGCAATATCACGACAAGTTATAAACTTATGAATGATATGATTGCACGAGTGATAGTTTTTTACTGTTTTGTATAGCATGTAATATTGTACCTCGCATGCCTTCTTGACAAAGCAAATTCAATAAAGTGATGTTTGTAACAATATTATAATTGAAAATTTGGCTCTATGTCACTAGCGAAAGTGAAAATTCGAGATATGCCATCAAAAAAAACTAATTGGTCTCATGAAAAATATCATTCTTAACTTAATTTTTTTAAAGATGACAAAAATACTCCTACCCATTTTTTCTTATATATGTTTGGCTCTAATTTTGTTGAGAAATTTCATCGAACATGAATAAACATTACTTATATAAATGGTGACAGTCATTGTTATTTGAGTTTGAGGATAAAAGAGTTATTTTAACCTAAATCGCCTGTTTTGACTTTATCAGAATGGCATTTTTCGAAAATTTTCGGGAGTCTAATGGCATGACACCAGTTAGTCTTCTTTTATGATATATCTCAAATTTTCACTTTTAAAAATGACATAGACCAAAATCTCCCCTGATTATAATATTTTTCTTTGTTAATGAAGCTATTTACATGTGGCCTCTTGTTGCATAACTTAAAAGTGGCAATAAAAAAAATAGAGAACCTTTCTTTTGGATTTTCTCGCACCTCATTGGTGAGAGTAAAGCCTCGAAATTTAATATGTTTCGGCTTGGATAAACTACCAGACTCGCACTTAACTCGTTTTGTGCAAAAAAAGTCAATTAGCACGTAGGTTTGTCAACAAGGTAAGCTCGAGCAAACACACACGTAGGCCCAATTCAAGTTGAATCAAGTTTGGTTCAACTTCAAGTTCGAGCTTACTGAAACTAAGATTCAAGCTCAAAGTTGAGCTTGAACTTGGCTCAAATAAAGCTTGAATTCATTTGAGTTTGTCTCGAACAAGTTCAACAACAAACAAATTTCACAAGAATAAAGTTTGATTTAAGCATTAATGTATTGAAACTAGGATTCAAATTCGAGTTTGACTTGAATGAGTTCAACAACAAATTAAAATTTACAATAATGGAGTCTAAGCTCAAGAGAGTTCGGACTTGACTCATACTAGGTTTGAATCAATGTTTCAAAAAGCATATGTTGGTGAAACAGCACCTAGGTGTCATATGGCAGCTAGTGAATGGCGGGTGACTTCTGGAGCGACTTGTTCTAAAGATGACATTACATATTTTTCATTTGGTACAAACTTTATATTATATTGGTAACATGATAAACTTGATAAACCATACATCACAATTTAAACTCTTCGATTGCTAAAGGAGAGGATTGGTAAAAGCTTCTTAAAACTTTGTGTATTTAGGATAGCTCACCAGAAATAACAAATTGATAATGCTAAAATACAAATCTTAAATATAAATTGCATTACATGGTCGACATGTTCCAAAATGATCTATTTGCATAGAAAAGAAATATAGTACTGTCTTTTTATCTTATGCTGACATGACAATCGCTACGGTAGTCATGGCGGCCATTTTTGAAATATTGGCTGAGCCGAGCCCGCCAGATTCAAGGCAAGCACAAAATATTTTGATAACCCCACCCATGCTTAGCTAGTTAGTGTACTTGGCTGCACAAGGTATTATATACCTATGAGGTTATTCCCTCGAGCTCACTGGGGATGGACATGGAGTCCAATGGGTCCTATAGCCCAACTAGATTTTTGCACAATAGTTAATCATGTATTGAAAATTATATTTGAGTCCAAACAATACTAGAAAAATATCTGTTGTAATATTTCTATTTATAAAGGATCCACTGGATCGATTTTCTAGCTCTGTTATTACTTGAGCACCATTTATCAGAAGGGTGAAAAAGGGAGTTAGCACCGTATTTTGTGACATTAGTTTTGAACTAATCCCATATTTCGTGGTGTTAGTTTTAGGACCCTAAACCACATTAGCAAAGACATCTAAATTAAGACCATTCTTGAAAAAAAAAAATTGGATAGGTTTTACTTTTGAAACTTCTAATAAAAAATTTTTAATAAAAAAATCGTGTTTCAACATGTAACTTAATACAAACTCTCATGATGTGTGTGCATTTTAAATCATGTTAGTCAGTACAGTGCTTCGAGAAAAAGTCAAATCTTTGGGGAAACATGTATAGTTGACTTTCACATATATCTTCAAATTAACTGAGAATTTGAGATTAAAAAAAGTTTATAGGTCAAGGGTGAGTTTCTGGATTTTTTATTAAATAATTATTTTTAAAATATAGTTTTAAAAATAGACCCTAATTGCTCTGGTTTCATAAAATGAACCGAGGTGTCACAGTCTAGAAGAAGCCCAACGCCACGGAATAGTGTGAGGATTCTTAAGGTAACACCATATGTGATGTCATTAGCTTTTAACTACATACCCCATGCCATGTAGAATAGTTATGTGTCCATGTTATCACACACATGAAAAAGGATTAACGCCACTAATGATGGTGTTATTGCTACTATAGCCAACACATAGAGGATGGTGTAACTCACAACTTAGCAAAATTTGAAGGAGCACATCTTTATGTAGGTTATTGAGACTAGTGCCACTACAAATAACATCTACTAGGCTTGATAAAAAATTGGCCTGCACAACCCAGCTAGCTCGATCAGCGTGAGCCCAGTCAAGCTTGGCCCAACTCAGCCCAAGATTACTACCGGCTCAGACCTTCCTATGCCCAACTCAATACCCCCTAAAAGCTAAGAAATTCAACCTGAATATTTGAATGTAGCCCAACACAACAACCCCCCTCCCCCCACAAAAAAATTGCTAGCCCAATGTGTGTGTTGGGTTTGAGTTGGGCCAAACTCAAACTATTTGAAACAACCATGCTTTTTGCCGGTCTGGCTCGAACCTGGACAGCCTGAAGATGCTCAAGTCTAGCATTAGCATTAGTGATGCTAAGGTCACAACTAATAGGGTTAGCCTCCATGACCCATATAAATAAATATATTTTTTTGAAATTGCTAAGTATAAATACTAATACTATAATTAATAGTGCTAGATATAGCATATTATCGACGATTGGAACTCAGGATTTCTATGTCGATCTTATGCAAGAAAGTGTACTAGAAGGTATGACGCCAATCAGACAGATTCTCAAGACGTTCAAGGTCTAGAGACACAGGGAGCAAGAGTTATCCAGATTCAGACCCCCTTTAAGCAGGGTAATAGCTCTATGTCCTGTGTAATTGACTATTTTGAAAAAAGAGAGTTACAGAAAGGTGGTTACCAAGTATAGCTAGCTAATTCTATCTTTGCTAAGTCTAGTCTTCTCTCTCTGTCGTCGATCCGTCCCTCGATCCCTCCCTTGAAGGCCTTCTTATACTTGCCGAAGAGGTTGCCGTTTGTTCTCCTGAAGGCACACCCTACGATCTCTCTTAACCGTCTCGAGGTGGTAGCTGCGAGGTCGTGGGTGTGATAGTGGCCGTAGTTCTTGGATGCGTGGCGGTTTGGCAATCTTGACTCGGTCATCGTGGAACCGCTTTAACGTCTTAACCTTCTTCGGCAGTTACCTTGTCAGGGACTTATGATTATCTTGGGAATAACCATAAGGATCATGATGAGATAATATGTAAAGGTGATCGTGTAGTACTGCGACCATGGCGCAAAGATTGGTTGTCGTATCTAAGATAGAGGATGGTCGTAGGGACTATCTCCGCGACCACACTATCCTTGGATATAGCATAAAACATAGGTTTTAAGATAACGAATGTCTTGATTTTGCGTGAAATGAATATGATTTTTGGAGTTATATCCAGAATGTCTTTAGATTACCCAACGTTCTTCCATCTAACCTTCTATGATCATAGGGAGAACCGCGGCCATAGTCATGTGTAAGCATGTGGTGCTATCGCGACCATAGAGGCCTAAAAAATAGCTAACAATCCTCATCACATATCTCATACTATTACATATGGCATTAGGACTTGCTGACATATGTGACGGTATGAACAATAAATAATTCTATGTGAAATAGGTTCGAAGGACTAAAGGAACTATACATGGTGTTATCTTGTGGATATTAGGTAACACTGGCCGCCTAGCACTGTTTCAGTATTTTATGAAATAAAAGTGATACTGGATCATTTGAAAAATTATATGTAAATCAATTATTTAATCAAAAAATTTCCATTCAAAAGCTGCTAAGATCTTTGCAGAGTTTCTCTTCGCTTTCAGCAGCACTTATTTTTGGCAAATATCGCATGGATTCCTTTAATTAAGTTTACACATAATTTTTACAAATTTAGTATTCCTTATTTTCCTTCATAAAATCGAAGTCTGCACTAAAAATTACTAAATAAATGAAAGGTGTGGCTAAGAAGCTCATAATTCTTACATATGAAGAAATTTCTAAGAAAATGTCACAATCCAAAGTAAGAAAATGCGACAATCTTTACTAAGAAAATATGATAATTTTAACTAAAAAAATGTGAAACCTAAAATGATAAAGTACAACCTAAACTAATAAACTATAACAACCTCAACTTAGAAAATTCAACAGCCTAAAATCAAAAAAATATGGTAATATAAAAATCCAAAATGAGACAATATAAAATGAGAAAATGCGACAAACTTAACTAAAACATGAGACAATCTAAGATAAAAAAATGTAATAACCTAAAGAAAATGTGACGATCTAAAATAAGAAATATGATAACTTAAAATAAGAAAATACAATAAAAATATTTGTATTGTAGCCATTCCAATAAATAATTAATTATTCACCAAATCAAAGGATATTCCCCATATCCATTTTCCAAAAAAATAATTCCCTTACTAAATATGTATAACTTATGTATCAATCTATTGATTTTATTTAGGGTGTAAAAACAGATAGGTTTATCCAATTATCGAATCCGGCAACATGCAGATATGATTAGAAATTTTCCGTCCGAATAAAGTTTTTTCTCTTTACGGATACATATCCAATTTTGACCAAAAAAATTTATATCCATATCTGATAAATGATATGCTTGCATATTTGAATTAAAATTTGAATATTATTTTTACAAAAATATTTGTCTAAATTTGTGACATAGCAACTTTGTAATCAAATTCTTACATGAATAATATAAACATTATACAAATTCATTAAAATGAGTTAAGTTTAAGTTTTATACTAATAAAATAATAAAATCAAAAGAATATTAGTAGTATACAATAGAATCCAAAATCCGATCTAAATTTAAATTAATCCAAATCAAATCCATATCCAATATTATCTGATCCAAATTCAAATCTGAACATATATAAATTTGAATTTAAATCAGAATTAAAACTATGGATGCGAATATATCCGAATCTGATACTGTATCACTCGTAATTAATTTTCTTCATGAAGTACCAGAGAAACATAGACACAATGATCCGGGATCAAATCCCAATAATCAATTAATAACCCATATAACTTTGGAACTGTTGGTTGTGGGACTTGAATCATGCTAGTTTGGCAGTGACTCACCGACCTAGATAAATTGTATTTTTTTCAAACCAGATAAGAAAATTTTTTAGTCATTTAAAATCAATAGGAAGTAAATATTTAGTTCAAAAAATGAGTAAGATATTCTGTAATGAGCAATCCAAACGAAACATTAGCACAAAATTTTTGAGAGAAATTTCCGACATATATTGTCTGAATAATTGATTGATACGTAGGATATTTTTCATGCACACGTCATACACATAATTGACCCAATTAAGACTCTATTCAGGTTATGCTCAAATATACCAAGAAGCAGATGGCCATGAAAGGAACACGGTAGGCTGAAAAGTCAGCTCTGGATTTAAAGAAAACCAAGCCAATCTAGACGGCCACAACATATCATTGGATTAGTGTCGACAAGGGAGAAATGTCAACCGAACTAGTGCTTGAGCAATGTAGATTGTCTATTTCAATCCATGCCAAACTCAAGCCCAGTGCATTTGAATAAAACAAGTATGGACACAACACAAAAACACAAAAAAGCACACACCCACTTGCCCTATACACCTAGTCCTCATTTCACACACCTACTTGCACTACAGCCTTTAGTTTTGGACCTTGCAAGCACTGAACTCACAAGCCATGCACACACAACAAGAACTCTATAAATACCTTGCCTTCCCTCCGCTCCCATCACACAACTAACCAACTGCACTTGCATTGAACTACTAGCCAAAATGGCTACTAAGCACTTGGCTCTTGCCATCCTCATCCTCCTTAGCATCGGCATGACCACCGGCGCTCGGACCCTCCTAGGTTATAGCGCTGGCGGGGAAGGTGGTGGAGGAGGAGGTGGTAGCGGCGGGGGTGGTGGTAATGGTGGTTCAGGGTATGGGTCTGGGTATGGATCCGGGTATGGTGAGGGTGCTGGTGGAGGTGCCGCTGGTGGGTACGGTCGTGGTGGTGGTGGCGGCGGTGGAGGGGGTGGTGGCCAAGGTGGAGGGTCTGGTAATGGTTCAGGGTATGGATCTGGATATGGATCTGGTGGTGGATTTGGGCAAGGTGGTGCTCAAGGTGGAGGGTATGGTAGTGGTGGTGGTGGCGGTGGCGGTGGTGGGCAAGGTGGTGGATCTAGTGATGGTTCAGGTTATGGGTCTGGATATGGGTCTGGTAGTGGATATGGGCAAGGTGGTAGTCAAGGTGAAGGATATGGAAATGGTGGTGGTGGCGGTGGTGGTGGCGGTGGCGGTGGCGGTGGTGGGCAAGGTGGTGGGTCTGGCAATGGCTCAGGCTATGGGTCTGGATATGGGTCTGGTGGTGGATATGGGCAAGGTGGTGCTCAAGGTGGAGGGTATGGTAGTGGTGGCGGTAGCGGTGGGGGTGGTGGGCAAGGTGGTGGGTCTGGCAATGGCTCGGGCTACGGGTCTGGATATGGGTCTGGTGGTGGATATGGGCAAGGTGGTGCTCAAGGTGGAGGGTATGGTAGTGGTGGTGGTGGCGGTGGTGGGCAAGGTGGTGGGTCTGGCAGTGGCTCGGGCTATGGGTCTGGTGGTGGATATGGGCAAGGTGGTGCTCAAGGTGGAGGGTATGGAAGTGGTGGTGGCGGTGGAGGTGGTGGTGGCCATGGTGGTGGCTTTGGCTCTGGCTCTGGCTCCGGCTCCGGCTCTGGATATGGATACGGTTCTGGTGGCGGGAATGGGCACTACTAGTTTTGTGTTGAAAGACATTTCAAATCTTTTAATTCTAAACTTATGAGTGCTATGTTTGCAACAGTGCTATACATATGTAGTACTTTTTTTGACATAATCTTGTATCTAGCTTGTCTCCTTGGCAAAGCAAAGTAAATAAAGTAATTTTTGTAATATTGATATCATAATTTTCTTCTTAGTTAATGAAGTAATTTACTTAACTTAATTATACAGAATTGTGATCATACGAAAATATATAGTTTACACATTACAGGGAACACTGTGATGCTCATTCTACACTTGCTTATATGAAATATTGAAGTTATTAAGGGAATTTGAGTGATTTCCTAGCTTGATTGCTGAATGTTCAGAATTTATGTCAGAGGAGAGCTGCGTTACTTACATTTGATCGGAAAGATCCTCAGTGTTGTTGATATGAACACACTAGTGAAGGACGCATTCATGGACGGTGGCTCGATCTTCACGATGTAGAATCTGGATAACTAGTATCTGAAGATACCTTGATAACTAGTATGACCTGACAAAACGAGATAGCCAATCACTTGCAGAGTAAGGACTTGCGTATCAATGAATTCACACAACCACACTTTAAATTACCTATCCACACGGCCACGCACGGAGTTGACGCATAAATAGGGTAATTTTGAAGACGTTCGAACAATTCCGAAGGAAATCACAAGAACAAAGGATGGAGAGATTCAACTCTCAACTAAAACTAAGGCTTCAATCTGAAGATTCAATATCTTGTATCTTAAAAACTATGATCATGCCTCTCTTTTATAGAGAGTGGTATGTACAAAAGATAGAAGAATTAAACTAGAATTTTAATCTGAATCTAATTCAAAACAGGATAAAAATCCTAACAAATTATAAAAGATAAAAGAAGTTCGGAATAAATCTTCTCGGAGTAGCATTCGAATTCGGACGGAACTTTTTCCTTCAGTGCAGTCGTTACTCTTTTGGGTCTCTTGGTTGCATACAATGTCAGAATTTAATGATTTTGATGTGTTGGAAAGCTCTTTTGAATATTTTTCCAACAAGTACTCACACAACTAAATAGGACATCTGTGTTGAGAATGGTTCTTGGTTGAAGTTAGAATATCGCTTGGTCAACAGACTGCATGCCGAGCAAAATTATTTTGGTTGTAGCGGTTGCAATCCTTGACGGAATCGAGTGATCTTGGGTTTGTTGGAAAGCTGAGGAAATCCTATTTCCATTTAGTAGGTGTATGACCAGATTCGATAAAGTTATTTAGCCCATACGTGGCTCTGTTCTTTCTGTTATGCTCTCCCTCTCTATTCCTGATCAATGTTAAACAATAGCTATTAGGTAGCAACATATTCTCATCATACTTTAATTATTTAAGAAACAAAGTCACCTGTTGATGTAGTTTTTTGGCCTTTGCTCAAGTGATTAGTCCTTTATACTCCTTGGGTCGAGCTCTAGTGCTACTTGTGCTAGGGATGTCCCCATCATTCTCCCTTTCTTGAAAAGGACTCGTCCTTGAGTCTGACAACGTAGAACCGAAGAGAGGAGAAAGTTCCGAAACGTTGAATGTAGCACTGACTCCATATTCCCCTAGTAGCTCTATCTTGTAAGCATTGTCATTAATCTTATGCTTTAGTCATTTTGGAACTAGCAAAGCAACAAATCAATAGAAGCAATCAGTTTAAAGCCATAAACAATTTCAAAAGGACACATATTAGTGGTTGAATGTAGCGCCCTGTTGTACACAAACTCTATGTGTGGCAAACAATCTTCCCACACTTTCAAGTTCTTTTTTATCACCGTCCTCAGCATGGTCTGTAGGTGGACGACGTCGGTCTGCCTTTGTATTTCTTTAGTCTCTTCACGGTTGGTGCGATACGGTGGTCGGTTTGGTAGTGATGCTCCAGGTGTTAGATCAATTTGATGCGCAATTCCTCATAAAGGAGGAAGTCCGGATGGTACATCGGCTGGAAATACATTGTTATAAGCCTGCAAAACAGTGGTAGGAACACTAGGAAGAGCGATTAAGTCATTAGTAGAAATCAAAGATTCTTTGTACAAGAGTACAAAACAATCCGGTAATAGGTTTTTTACAACTCTCAAATCTGATTTTGTAGCTATTAAAACTAAACTATCTTTCTCTCTTTTCTTTTGCTTACTCATATTTGGTTTGTGGCTCTCTCTCACCAATATGTGGCACTCACTCATATGTTCACTCACACCATCAACCTTACTGTCAGAAAGTTTTTTCATCTCTTCCAATATGATTTGCTCAGGAGTCATAGGAAGAAGAGTGATGTCCTTGCCCTTGAACTTGAAGAAATATTTATTAGTCCGACCACAATGCTGTGAACTACGATCATATTGCCATGGTCGTCCCAACAGTAAGTGGCAAACTTGCATAGGAATCACGTCGCACATGACATCATCAGTATACCCCTTAAAGGTAAAATGTACCTTCACTATGGAGGTATTTTTGATCTCACCACAAGAGTTAAGCCAACTAATGCGGTATGGATGAGGATGTTTGAGCACTGTAAGTCCAAATTTGTCCACCATCTCCTTACTAGCAAGATTATGACAACTACCTCCATCAATGATCAGTTTACATACCTTGTCTTGGACTTTACATTGAGTTTGAAAAATATTATGTCGTTGGCCTCATTCAGCTTCCATTATTTGAACACTGAGCACAGTCTTGACCACAAGAGTTTGACCTTGCTCGAATGAAAAACCTCCTACTTCAACTTCTACTGCAGCATCTTTGATAACATCTTCGTCACTTTGAGAATCATATTCTCCATCTTCTTGCACAATCATAGCTCACTGGTTAGGACACTGAGATGCCACATGTCCTCGCCCTTGGCATCTAAAGCATATAATTTGGCTTGAGAGAGTAGAAGAACCAACAGAGGAGGTGCTGGTTGTAGGCTTCTTCTCGATGGTCGAAGCTGAAGGATCAAGGATGCCGACTAGGGGGGGTGAATAGGAGACTTTAAAAACTTTTAGTAAAAACAAATTTTGCAAAGAGAAGAACCAAATTGCAATTCAATATATTAAAAAGAAAAGATAGAGAGAACAAACACAAGATTTTTCCCGAGGTCTCGGAGACACGCCCGGTCTCCCCTAATCCTCGTTGAAGCACTCAAATTAATGAGTCTCGCTTCAATATCCACGAAGGATATTTCTCACTAGTGGTTGCTCCTTGTCCACTCCGGAAAGGCGAGCAACGATGCCTTGTACAATCTTGCTGAGCCTCTCCAACAATATTCGAACAGGAGAGATCAATAGCCACGCCACCAAACCGTCTAGGTGAGGGCCTTCACCAAGATTAATAAGTAGCAAGGTCTCTTCTAGACCTCCAACAATCACCAAGAAACTAATAGGATGCAAATGATCCCAACAGAAAGCACTCGGTGGATCTGAAAAGCTCACCACTTGATCAAAAGATCAAGATTTTAACTCCAAGAACAAATGCTCAAGTATGTGTATGAGAGGAGGCTGCTTGTTGTTGAAAACATCTGCTCAAATCCTCTATTTATAGCCTCAAGGATCAAAAGAACTGTTAGGGCTCGAGTTGAAAATCAGCAATTCAAACTGATAGTCAGTTTGGGTCCCGACCAGAAAGAAGTAAAATCCGGAGAAAACTCAGCTAGCCGTTTGAGGTCGAAAATAGAAATAAATCAGTGCAAACTGACAGTCAGTATGGGAGACTGACAGTCAATCCCAAACTCAACGGCTGACAATATTTACGGATAAAAAATAGCTAGCCGTTTGTGGTCGTATATAGAAACTGATACTTCATACTGACAGTCAGTATGGACCACAAAAACAGCCAGATCAAATAGAAACTCAAATAAAACGGCTTGAGGTCGAAATGCCAACTGACAGTTAGCATGGTCATACTGATAGTCAATTTAGTTCAAAAAATTTCAGCTCAAAAAACAACCTCTCTGGACAACTGTCAGTTAACACAAACTAACATTCATACTGACAGTCAGCATAGCAAACTGATAGTCAGTATGAATAAAAACAGCCATAACTTTAAATCCAGAAATCCAAATTGAGAGTTTAATAACTTTTTTGAAAGATAATTTAAAGGGATACATTTTTGTCAACAGAAGAAAAAACTAGATCTGCATAGATCTTTCTAAAAAAGCAAAAACTCTTCTGTTGTCAAAAACTCAACTGAAAATCCAAATCTTTCAAAATCAAATCCAACCGAAAATGATGCAATGCAATGACCTAGTAGTTTCTCGGTTTATGCAGAAGTCTAGAGAGGACTTACAACCCCTCTTTATAGTACGGTCAAATTCTAAAAAATAAGATCCTAAACCGATCAATTTCCAAACGCTGAGATCGGTAAAAATGAAAACTCAGATTACCTTAAATCCTTTGCATCTTCATGTTTGTCTCATCTTTTCTCTTTTGCGACTTGTGCTTCTATTTATTTTATGTCGGGTTCATCTTTCGCAAATCTTCTCAACAGAGCTCTGTATCAAATATCTCAAAAGCACAGTTAGTCTGAAACACTTTGTTTTCATTAATCATCAAAATTAGGTTTAGGCATAAAGGCCTAGATGCAACAGAAGCATTGTTGTTTGGTTGAAGAAGTGTGGATGACGGATTGGACTTGGTCAAAAAATTGTTGCTTGGTCAACCCATTAGATGAGTGGGGTTTGAAGCATTATTGCTTGGTTGACGCCACGTAGAAGTAGTGGTTGCCCGCGAATACAACTTGTCTTCAGCTAATTGTCAGTCCGCCTTTCTTGATAGATGAACAAGTTTCTCGAGATCCTGATACTGCTAATAATTGACAATCCTCTAGACGTCTCTATTCAAGCCATTATAAAAATGAGCAATGGACTATTTAGGTGTCTCCCTAACATCACATCTCATCAGAAGAATCTCCATCTCCTGGTGGTATGCATCAACACTTCGCGGACCATGTTTAAGACCTTGCAACTTGATGAACAAGTCCCGAGTGTAGTAAGATAGTACAAACCTTCTTTTCATGACATTCTTCATCTCATCCCATGTAGCAATTCGAGGTCGATTTGCTTGTCTCCTTAGCTCATGATATTGATGCCACCAAATCAACGCATAACCTTCAAATTCAGATGAAGCAGAGTCTAGCTTTTCTTGTTCACTATCATTGCACATGAGAAGAAGTTTATCCATCTTGAGCTACCAATCAAGATAAACTTCCGGATCCGATGAACCATTAAACTTAGGGATGGTAGGCTTGATCTTTGCAAGTCTTCTGCCATCGTGGTCACGATGAAGATCTCCGCCATGATGTCGGTTGTGAGCATGGTACCCTGGTCGATAATCGGCTTCTATGTGCGGTGGCTGCCAATTACCACAATAATAGTTGTTGCCTTCAGGGTGGTAGTCATACTGGAAGTTGTCATCATAGTCATCACCACCTCCCCCATGCTGACCGAATTGGGGTGGTCGAAAAGCATGATCAGGACTAGTTTGATGTGGTCAAAAAGTTGGAGAATCGCGACGATTCTTGCCTTCTACTAATCGCGCATCTTCCCGATGTCCTTCTGGTGGTGTAGGACGTACGTTTTGCCCCTGATGTAGAGCTTCTGGGTTTACGACCGCAACTCGGAGTTGCTGCAATTCATCAAGGACAGAATCAAACGGTCCCTCGACAAATGTTCAGAATGCAGCATGCTCAGCTCGAGTGACATAAGCTTCCGGATTGATTGATGAAGTAGATGATGTGTTTCCTGCTATTGGTTAATGTAGAAAAAGACAAAATATGTGGAATAGGAAATATATGTGGGATCACTCAATCTCACATACTCTTACCAATCCAAAGTTCTTATGCTTTCCTAGGCAATGCTCAGCACGTTTTCTAGCAATAACCAGTGGGGGCTTATCAGAGACTGATGTGGCGAATTCACAATGAGGTCTTTATGTTTAACAAGTGGATTTATATGTGGAGCTAGATTAGGTTGTAGGATCAACGATGCTGACTAGAGGGAGGAATAGGAGGTTTTTAAAATTTCTTTTCAATTAAGTAATTTTAAAAGATATTTCGGATAACCTAGATTTTGCAAAGGGGTTTAAAACTATCTAATCAATTAGTTGCAATCAACCATATGAAATAAGTAATTCAACATGCAACAACAATCTAACATATAGATGCAATTGATTGATATGAAAATACAATACAACAAGCAATTAGATTGATTTAAACAATTGTGTCAAGACAAATATGAAATGAATACGAGATAAGCAATTGACACAATATTTTTACCGAGGTCTCAGAGACTTGCCCGGTCGCCCCTACTCCTTGTTGAAGCGCTCACACATGAGCTTCGCTGCCATATCCATGAAGGATATATTTCACTAGAGTTGCTTAGTTCAAAAAATTTCAGCTCAAAAAACCTCTCTGGACAACTGTCAATTAACACAAACTGACATTCAAACTGACAGTCAGCATGAATAAAAATAGCCATAACTTTAAATCCAGAAATCCAAATTGAGATTTTAATATCTCGTTTGAAATATAATTTAAAGGGATACATTTTTGTCAACAGAAGTAAAAACCAGATTTGCCTATATCTTTCTAAAAAAGCAAAAACTCTTCTATTGTCAAAAACTCAACTGAAAATCCAAATCTTTCAAAATCAAATCCAACCGAAAATGATGTAATGCAATGACTTAGTAGTTTCTTGGTTTATGCAGAAGTCTAGAGAGGACTTACAACCCCTCTTTATAGTACGGTCAAATTCTAAAAAATAAGATCCTAAACCGATCAACTTCCAAACACCGAGATCGGTAAAAATGAAAACTCAGATTACCTTAGGTCCTTTGCATCTTCATGTTTGTCTCGTCTTTGCTCTTTTGCGACTTGTGTTTCTATTTATTTTATGTCGGGTTCATCTTTCGCAAATCTTCTCAACAGAGCTCTGTATCAAATATCTCAAAAGCACAGTTAGTCTGAAACACTTTGTTTTCATTAATCATCAAAATTAGGTTTAGGCATAAAGGCCTAGATGCAGCAATCTCCCCCTTTTTGATGATTGATGACAACAAGTGTTTGATAATAATAAAAAATGAATAGCTCCCCCTGAGTGTATGCATAAGATTATAATTCTTCCCTTGAGCATAAGAATGATACTTGAAATCACAAATCCAAGGCATACAATAAAGACTAAAACATTATCATATATATCACAACCAAGACAAATATCAGAGCATAGACAGATATCGGAGCATCACAAATATAAAAACCATTATATCCACATAAAAGATCTCAGAATAATCATAACATCATAAAAAGTCAATATCTCATCCATCAATAACATAAGCATATCCATAACAACATATCCACATAACCAACTATAAAAAATCCAGAATAAAGTCATAAAATACTTCTCCCCCTTTGGCATCAAACACAAAAAGGGAGCTAATACAAGAAAATAGAGCCTAATGCTCATCATCAAAAGATATGCCTAGGACTGCTGTATCTCTGGAGCCTGTAGGAGATCCAGTCGCTTCGACGGCTGGTGACACCGGAGGAGTAGCGGCCGGAGCTGGAGAAGCTGGCCCTGAAGCTGAGCCCGGAGAAGACGCAGCTGGGCGGGCCCTCTTGCGAGGGGCTGGAGTAGCAAACGAAGGCAAGCAGCTTAGAATCTCCTCCTACTGGGCAAGCAGACGGAGCAGGATCTGATGATGCTCCTGCTAAGTGCGCAGGATCTGCTACTGGGTTTGGATGACCTGTTGAAGCTGAAATGAGGAGGAGCCGATGCTCGCATCTGCAACCGGAGCAGGATCAATCTCCGGAGCTGGAGCCTCGTCCTCTGACTCCCCCGCAGCATCATCATCAGATGCGGGAGAAGCAGGGTCAGCAACAGCTGTAGGGCGGGCACCAAGACGGCGATTCGCCTGGCCCGGAGGATAGAACTGAAGAAGCTAATGGGGCCACGAAAGCTCAGAATCGACGGCTCGAATGTGCAGAAGCACCGCCATGATGTACGGAGCGTACAACGGCTAGCGACGTGGAGAGAGAAGGACGTGCTGAATCTCACTGATGATGAGATCAGCAACATCGAATAGCTCCTCCTGGAAGATAGAGATAAAAACATGGAGGGCAAGGTAGGTGACCCTGGCTCTGTCTCCGGTCATGGGGACTAAAGTGAGATGCAGAATCCTAAGAGCTAGGTCAACATCGCAGTGCAGGCCAGCGATGTGACAGAGCTGAAAGGGGCCAGAATACAGCATGGCCACCTCCCGATGCTCAAGGTCGGGAAGAGTGTGGAGCTGGCGCCCAGAAGCGGGGCGAACCAGTTCGAGAGCTGTCTGAATCTACTCCTTCGTGACAGTGTGGACCTGGAGGCCTGCCATGAAGGTGAGAAAGGCACGATGAGGAGAGACAAAGACGGGGAAAAAGAAACAGGGTTTTAGGGTTCGGGGGCCCACAACTGACAGTTAGTATGATATACTGACAGTCAGTTCCAAACCCAGAAACATGGAACTGACAATCAGTGTACCACACTGACAGTCAGTTCACAGAATTGAGTTTTGAAACTGACAGTCAGTGTATGAGACTGACAGTCAGTGTGGGTCACCAACTTTGACTGGGAGCTACGACTAAAAGTGATGCACATAACAGACAGTCAGTTTGTGGAACTGACTGTTAGTCTGGTCAACAACTTCGACCAGAGGCTACAACTAGGCTCCTGAGCAAAGGGACTGACTGTCAGTTTGATGAACTGACAGTCAGTATGGACAATTTCAACCAGAAGTAGGAATTGACCAGAGAGGGAATAGAAATATATTTTAATATATTTTAATACCATTAACACATCAACTAGCATTTGAAATATCAATAATGTTCAATTCACCTATGAGAAAACAAAATCTAGTTTCATCTAAGGGTTTGGTGAAAATATCTGCTAGTTGCATGTCTGTTCTAATATAACTCACATCAATATCTCCTTTTGCCACATGATCTCTTATAAAATGGTGTCGTATTTCAATATGCTTAGTTCTAGAGTGTTGAACAGGATTATTTGCAATTTTAATGGCACTTTCATATCACACAAGAGTGGCACTTTATCAAATTTAATTCCATAATCCAAAAATGTCTGCTTCATCCACAGAATTTGAGCACAACAACTGCCTACAGACACATATTCCGCTTCAGCTGTGGAGAGAACTACAGAATTCTGTTTCCTAGATGACCATGATACTAAAGATCTCCCCAAGAGCTGACAGCTACCAGATGTACTTTTTCGATCAATCTTGTATCCCGCATAATCAGAATCCGAATAACCAATTAATTCAAAATTTGCATCTTTCGGATACCAAAGTCCTAGGTTGGGATAGAATTTCAAATACCTAAGGATTCTTTTAATAGAAATTAAATGACATTCCTTAGGGGCTGATTGAAATCTAGCACACAAGCAGACTCTAAACATGATATCAAGGTTAGATGCAGTAAGATATAGCAAACTACCAATCATAGACCTATAGAGTTTAGAATCGACCGTTTTTCCATTGTTGTCCATGTCGAGATGTCCATTTGTGGCCATGGGGGTTTTGATTACTTTAGCATCTTCCATCCCAAGCACTTGAGCAAGTCCTTCACGTACTTCGTTTGACTCACAAACGTACCATTCTTGAGTTTCTTGATTTGAAGTCCAAGGAAGAAGCTTAGCCCACCGATCATTGACATCTCGAATTCCCTAGACATCATTTCTCCAAACTCATGACAGAAATGTTCATTAGTATATCAAAAGATAATATCATCAACATATATCTGACAAATGAATAAATCTTTTTCAATCATTTTTGTAAAGAGAGTTGTATCAACCTTCCCAATTTTAAAACCTTTTGATAAAAAAAAGTCTAAGTCTTTCATACCAAGCTCGAGGAGCTTGCTTGAGACCATAGAGAGCTTTTGACAGTTTAAACACATGGTTTGGAAATTTAGAATCTTCAAAACCGGGAGGTTGTTCTACAGAAACTAGTTCAGATATCTCACCATTTCAAAAAGCACTTTTTACATCTATTTGAAATAATTTAATATTAAAACATGATGCATAAGTAAGAAGCATACGAATAGCTTCAAGTTTTGCCACAGGTGCAAAAGTTCACCAAAGTCTAAACCTTCGACTTGAGTAAAACCTTGTGCAACAAGACGAGCTTTATTTCTGATTACTAAACCATTTTCGTCTTGCTTATTTCTAAAGACCCATTTTGTTCCAATTACATTATGATCCTTGGGTCTTTCAACTAAAGTCCAAACTTTATTCCTAGAAAAATTATTAAGTTCCTCATGCATAGCATTAACCCAATCAGGATCACTAAGAGCTTCATCAACAAGTTTTGGTTCTAGAGAAGATACAAATGAATGATGTTCACAAAACGAGGCGATACGAGAGCGAGTTTGATCACCCTTACTGACATCACCCAGTATTTGATCTAAAGGGTGATCCTTGGTGATTGTTTGATGTTGCCTTGGTGCTTCTTCTTGTGCTGCTTCTTCTTGATTTGGTTCTGGAGGATCAATTTGAGGTGATGATACATTTTGATCATCATTCTCAATGTTCTCATCATCTTCTTGATCATTTTCTCTTGGTTTGATGTCTCCAATTGTAATGTTCTTCACAGCTTCTTGAAGATCTTCACCTGACACTTCATGAGAGACTTGCTCTTTTTGTGAACCATTAGTTTCATCAAATTCTACATCACAAGATTCTTCAATGCAACTTGTATTTTTGTTAAAAACACGATAAGCTTTGCTAGTGGTAGAGTATTCGACTAGAAAGCCTTCATCTACTCTTTTTTGAAATTTACCACCAAAGTTTCTTTTCTTAAGGATGTAGCATTTGCAACCAAAAACTCAGAAATAAGAAATATTTGGCTTGCGCCCAATAAGAAATTCATAAGGAGTTAAATTCAGAAGAGGATGCAAATAAAGCCGATTAATAGAATAGCAAGCAGTATGCACGGCTTCGGCCCAAAAGCGAGTAGGAGTATCATACTCACTTAGCATTGTTCTTGCCATTTCTATTAATGTTTGATTTTTCCTTTCTACGACTCCATTTTGCTGTGGAGTGTAAGAAATAGAAAATTCATGTTTGATTCCAAGAGAGTCACAAAAATCAAATAAAGTTGAATTAACGAATTCTTCACCATGATCACTACGGATTTTCTTGATGGAAAGTTCGAATTCAGTGGTAACGCGTTTTGCAAAACTTTTGAAAACATCGGGGGTTTCAAATTTTTGAGAAATAAAGAATTCCCAAGTGTAGCGAGTAAAATCATCAACAATAACAAAACCATAAATGTTACCCCCAATACTTTGGAACTCGGAAGGTCCAAATAAATCCATATGCAGCAGTTCCAAAGGTTTGCAAGTTGAAAGAACACACTTAATTGGATGTGAAGTAGCTACTTGCTTGCCAGCTTAACAAGCACTACAGGGTTCCTTTTCAAAATTCACATCTTTTAGGCCAATAACCAAATCATGTTTCAAAAGCTTTTTGAGTTGATGCATTCCAACATGTGCAAGTATTCTATGCCATAGCCAACCTTTTGAGATTTGAAAGACAAGACATGTTGAAAGAGATGTATCTTTTGAATTAAAATCAACCAGATAAAGATTTCCAAAACGAAAGCCTTTGAAAATCAAGGAATTGTCTTTCAAACTTTCAACTAAAACTTCTTTAGGATAAAATGTGTAACGAAATCCAAAATCGCAAATTTGTGCAACGGAGAGCAAATTAAAATTCAGAGATTCAACCAATAAAATGTTAGAAATTGAGAGATCATTGGATATCGCAATTTTACCCAAGCCTACCACATTTCCTTGACGATTATCGCCAAAGGTGATATTTTGATTTTCGCTCGAGTAGTCTTCTAATGAGGTGAACAACTTCTTGTTTCCGGTCATATGTTCAGAGCATCCGCTGTCTAGTACCCAATGCTTCCCACCGGTCTTGTAGTTCACTTGCATAAAAGAATCAAGTCTTTTTAGGTACCCAAACCTTTTTGGGTCCTTCAATGTTAGCAATCAAAGCTTTGGCACCCAAATTGATTTCTTCTTTTTATTTAGTATGGGTGCACCAACAAACTTTGCTATAGCATACCCATTCTTCGACCTTTGAAGCATGTAGCAAGTATCAAAATAGTTTGGAGTCATTAAAGGACATGCTTCATGCGAATGACCAGTTTCATAGCATTTAAAGCAAAATGTGTTGTATGCTTTTACAAAAATAGTTTTTGTACTTGGTTTCTTTCCTTTCTTCGGAAAGTATCCAAGTCCTTCTTTTCTAAATGAGCACTTTTGTTTGCTAAGAATAAGATCTAGAGATACTTTTCCTTTGTAGCAATTTTCTAGACCTTTTCCAAGTTTTCAACTTGTACCTTAAGTTCATTATTTTCATTTAAAATTGTTTTATTTGAAGCACAAGGAATATCAAGAGAACAAGTAGGAATAGCATGAGAAGGAGTGTCATCTAGATCACATGAAATGGCTACATCAACCTTAGATGGAGCATGTGTAATATCTTTAATCTGTTTGAGACCTAGTCTTAGTTTTCGCACTAGACTCGCCCAGATTCTAATATACGGAATAACGGGATCTTACTCGGAAATACCGAAACCCAAAGGTTGATCGAAAATACAGTTCAAAATAATTGCACAACTCTTTATTTCAAAGAGGGCTTTACACGTTGAACGTTAGGCACACTTGTCTACGTCGAAGGAACTATAAGTGTTTGAAACTCAAATAAGTTCTATGACTTTTCGATGATCTAAACTAGTCCTATTACAAGGTATTTATAGTCCAATCGTATGAGTACATCTCAGACTCAATAACCTAAACGTATTAGACTCATATAACTAGATAACTAATCCTAAACAGATAGGCTTAATTATATATTCGGATCGGATTACAATTCCAAACAAGGAATGAATTCCTTTTCATGGTCGCTAACCAATCCATGGTCGCAGAACCTTTCTGAACACGGTTAAGGTCACGAAGCCTTATGCGATCAGGACTTGAAGATCCTCCCGGATCATGACTCCCTTGTTGAGAAGGAGCCAACCCCTGTTGCGACCTCTCGATCAAACTGGAGATGTGGAAATTGGGCTTGTCCATGTTCTCTGGTGTACCACTTTGCCGCACGTGCTCGTTGATCTTTCTAACCAATTCGAAAAGTCTCTTTTATGCCACTGCGGGTGGTAGTCACCTTCTTCTCCAGAATTACATCTTCACGTAGAGGTTTGTCTCATTGATAGACCAAGTCTTCAACAGATGGTACTATGGTATCTGGCTCATCATCCAGCATTGAAGGCTCAAAGAGTTTGATGTGCTCAACATTAACAACCGAGTAAATATCCATGTATGGAGGTAACTCGAGGTGACAAGCATTATTACCCACTTTTCGCAAAATCCGAAAAAGACCATAACGAATGAGTTTGAGTTTATTACCTTCACATTTAAGTCTCTCCTTACTCAGATGTAACCATACCATATCACCTTCTTGAAATTGCGCATCAACTCGGTGCCGATCATGTCGCGTCTTGTACTTGAGTTGAGCTTTCAGCAAGTTCTGTTCAACATCACGATGGAGTCGTTGAATACCTTCAAGGAATTTTTGTGCTCGATCCTGATTAGATGCTTCTTTACTGTTCTGTGCTGAGGTAGGGATCACAAACTCCATATCGAATGGACTCTATGGTAGAAATCCTAAACAGACCTCAAACGGTGACTTTCAGTCGAACCATGCACTGCTCGATTAAAAGCAAACTACAGGTACGGTATGCTTTCATCCCAGGTCTTTGGGTGCTTCGAGTTATATCCTCTCAAGAGATGAACAACTGCGCGATTTACCACCTCAGTTTGACCATCAGTTTGCAGATGAAAAGCAATACTCCTCTTTAGTTTGGTGTCAATCATCATCCAGAGCGATCGCCAAAAGTGACTAAGGAACCGGGTATCGCGATCATACACAATGCTATATATAGCCCTCAAAGAAAACTAGCCGTTCACCACGAATAGGCGAAATTTTATACAGGCCGGACACTGTCCAGCCAATACAACAAATTTCAACCGTTGCAAAACGTCAGTTACCGTTGGGGAATTTTTTTTTTGTAAAGGCCAGACAATGTCCAGCATTTCGGACAATGTCCGGCCATGTCGAATAAAAGCCCCCAGACATATATATCTGTCTCTGTAACTCTCGGCTCAAACAATTTGTACAGGCCGGACATTTGTCCGGCCATACTGGACAAAAGCCCCCGGATGGATGCAAACATCTCTAGTTTCATTTTGCACAAGGCTGAAAAAATTTGTACAGGCTGAACAAAATCCGGCCATGCCCGGACAAAGTCCGGTCAATGCACATTGATAGTAAAATAAGTATAACTTTTGATCTAGAGATCCGATTTAGGTGATTTTTCACTTCTTCGAAAGATAACTCAAAGAGCTACAATTTTGTCGACAGGAACAAGTTCTAGAAAGGCCTAGATATTTCTAGAAAATTAAAAAACCTTCCTGCTACCAAAATGTCCAACACAAAAAACATCTCTAATGCAATTTTGAGTATTTGCACATACGGATTTGCTATTTCTCACGGATATCTCAGCTGACACTCAGTGACAACCACAACCAATATGATTTATGAACTAAAACGATAGGTCCAATATCCGATTGAAAATAGGTGGTCGGGTGGATTTGGTCGAGCGTACGCAAGCGAGCCGAAGACTGGTACGACTAGCTTAAACTTCTACGACCACAATCAAACCCTAAACAAGGATATGTTTAGAATGTGCAAATACGATCACGACCAGCTCTAGAATATAAACCAATTTAAATAGCTGGCGATCAAGATTAAGTGCAGTTTTCAAAGCATTTTCTCTAATGCACCACAAGCTACACTTAGACTCTCTAGCAATGCAAGAGGCGATAAAACACTAGTACAAGATGATATGAATGCATTTGAACTTCCACATTAGATAGATTCAAGCTACTAGTTTCCGACCCCTCCTAATAGTACGGTCAAACTAGCAAAAAGAATCCTATCAACCCTGTCTATCTCCAAACACCGAGACAGGTAAAATCCTAAGAAAACAATCCTTAATCTTGGATTTTACTTTCGATGAAGCTCAACCTCGTGAAGCTCAACCACTAGAAGCTAGTCCTCGCAAAGCTCGTCCTCGCCAAGCTTGACCTTGCTTGGGATGACTCATATTGGCATCATCCTCTTCACGCCCTTGCTTGTTTTGATCTCGCAATACGCCTTGAGACTACAACACAAACACTCAATGCACAATGTTAGTCTCATATATAGGTCGTCATTAATCACCACCAGAGAAATTACTCCACACATGAGTTAACTCAACAATTTCTCTTTCCGGTGAGATGACAAAACCTTTTCAACAAACAACAGATGAGTATGAGATGAAATATACAATCATATAGAATCGTATATGATAAAGACATACGTACATGATCTATACTACACATGTCATGATGACAATCAGATCAGATGACCAACATGATGAGCTCCCCCTCAGCATATGCATCGATGTCAAAACCTCAATAAGGAGCCATCAAACTTCAGGATTTATCTCATGACATTCCAATTTACATTTATCACAAGATTGATGCAGCCACCAAGCTCGCTTTCTACATATGCATCAATATTAAACCACAACCGGAAACATCCATTTCAGGATTTATCAATAATCAATTCGATTTACTTGTGCTAAATCAGGATTTATCTAAGTTGTCATTTAATCGTCAAATCTGTCATTATCCAGATTAACATTAATCATCAGGGGTTTATCCAAATCATCATTAATCATCAAAATCTAAATACTTAGATCGACATAGATCCAACAATCTCCCCCTTTTTGATGATTGATGACAACAACCTTTATAATCTCAATAAATCCAAAATAGATTCTTCAGCTCCCCCTCAATATATGCAATAGTATATCGGAACTGAGCAAAGCATTTAATCATTTGAGTTAAGAGATATAAATGACAATTGAGCACAAGTTCAATCAAGTCATCTTCCAAAACATCAACTATCTCAATTTTCTCTAATTCAATTATCTCTCCCAAATATCAATATTAATGATATCAAATAATATCTCTCCCCCTTTGTCAATTAACTCAACTATCTCTAGTTTTTCCCAAACTCTCCTAAAATCTCTCAAAATCTCTCCCCCTAAAGCTTATAAACACAAAAACACTCTCCCCCTTTGTCATCAAACACAAAAAGGAAGGATTTAGAACTCAAATTTTGACACACAAAATTTTCGGGGGCATTGACTTATTCTTAAGTTTGCTAAGACAAGATGTAAGAGATTTCTAAGAAAAACTGATTTTTACTTCAAATGGTTTTCATTCAAAACAAGATCACAAGAAGATATGCAAGTGATTTTGAAAAACACATTCAAAGTATGGGGAAGGATAGCAAGACAATCAACACATAATGAGTATATCGATGACATTTAGTCCATTCTCAATCATCCAAAATCTTGATGCATTTAATAGTTTGATGTGAAAATATTCGCTAGATGCATGTTTGTCATGATTGATCTCAATATTCTCTTTATGCCACAAAATCTCTTGTATAATGATGTCGTATATCAATATACTATAATTGAGAGTTTTGAATTTAAATTGTTCACCATCTTTACGACACTTTCAATATTTCATAAGAGTGGCATCTATTCGAAAGTAATTCTATAATCCAATGTTTCATCCATAAGAATTTAAGCATAAAAACCATCAGATGTATTCTTTCGATCTATCTTGCAAGTCATAAGATCCGAATCCAAATAATCATGTAATTCAAGATTTGTACTTTTTAGATATCAAAAATCTATCTAGGATTGCATTTCAATTACCTAAGAATGCATTTAATGGCAGTCATATGACATTCCTTAGGAAATAATCGAATTCTAGCATATTTACAATCACTAAATATGATGACGAGTCTAAATGCGGTAAAAGAAAGCAAAACTATCAATCATAGATCGATAGAGTTTAGAATTGACCCCTTTTTCGTGTTCGTCCATGTCGAGATGTCCATTTGTAGCCTTGAGAGTTGTAATAGCTTGATCATCTTATA
The DNA here is from genome assembly GCA_019359835.1 of Pharus latifolius. NCBI lineage: Eukaryota > Viridiplantae > Streptophyta > Magnoliopsida > Poales > Poaceae > Pharus > Pharus latifolius. The sequence continues at coordinate 68,821,178 of CM033326.1, read as the reverse complement.
TCTCGAGGCTTTTGAGTGATTGCTTCACATGATTGAATTTACTCTTGAACATTTCGTTCTTGAGTTGCTTGTTTTGTCGTGCATGGAAGTGACTTTAGCTCTCCGATCATTTGCATCTCAATTTCCCTAATCATCATCTCACAAAAATCTTGATGGAAGGATTTATTAGTAGAAACGAGAGTCATGTCATCAATATGTATTTGACACACAAAAAAATAATGTCTCGATTAATTTTTGATGATGATTGTGTCAATCTTCAAAATTTAAAAACATTTGAGATAGGAAAAGTTTTGAAGAGTTTAAACCAAACTCAATTTGAAACAAAAATGTCAATATTCAAAAATTTCCATTTCTTTTGACATTGAACACAAAAGGAACATACAAATGAAGGATATGCCAAAAAGAGGTTTGATGAAAACAAACTTAGGTGACAAGGTAGAGAGAAAAGCACATGACCTAGTGAAGAGTTTAAGTTTTCACAAAAATACTCAAATCTCCAATTCATTTGAATATGCTCCAAAATCATGAAGATAATCTTTACTTAATATTCAAAATCACAATCGAAGGCATTTCAAACACCATCATATGAATCATGAAGAATGCAGAAAATATGGGGAGAAATGGAAGCAAAAACTGACCAAAACAGGGAAGGAGAGAAAGCAGTAGCAGAAAAGTTCAGAAACTATCCAGTTTCACACAGGCCGAACAATGTCCGCTAGGGCCGGACAAAGTCTGGTTTGGGCGGACAGAGTCCGGACAGTTCAGAAAAAACCTACTGAAACTTGAATTTTTAGAATTTTACAAGTTTTGCTTCAAAAATAAAGCAAGTTCCATGATAGGTTTAAATATCATGACAGAAACTGAGATGAATAGCTTTTAGTAAGATTTGATTTTGAAAAAATCTTGATTTTAATCCTCAAAAAGTGATTTTGGGGTAAAACAGGTAAAACTAAAACGATTTTGCGAAAACTTCAATTCTTGATGAAACTTTGATTTTCTCAAATCTCTGGACTTGGATGAGTTTGAAATACTATTCCGAACCAAGACATGAAAGAAAGTCCAGTCCAAATAGCTCAAATCACAAAATGCACAATTTGGGTATTTTTTGGGTCGATAGACGTTTTCGTGCGACCTAGGATATGTGATTATTTGAAAACCGTAGGTCTTTTGAGAAAAAGTTCGATATGAACCATCTTCGAGTGAGTGAGTTCTAAATGTTTCATGTAGAAAGTTTTGATCAAATCTCAACCCATCTTGTTTTATGGAAATGAATCGTTTTGGGCCAAAAAAAGATCCCGAAGTTTTCAGTTTTGTCGAAATTTTGCATTTTAGCTCAAAAACCTTTTGTTTCACCTTCAAAACCTTTGAAAACATATTTGAAACGTATTTTTGAAGGTTTTGTGGTAATTTTGAACATTTTGAGCTCTTTTTCACCTTTTTGCTCAAAAATGACCCTTTTTACCAGAAACATATGCATAATTTGATATGTGTGCACAATTAGGGTATACAAGGATTCAATGACTTTGAAGTTGCTCCCCCTAAAAGTGTCATCCAAGTTTTGTCAAAAAATATATGCAAGAGATGAAAATGATCTATTTTTGACAAAGAGAGTTCAACAAAGATTAATACAAAAATGAGAATCATGAACTCCTTTATGGCCTAAAACAAAGATTGTTTGAAATGAATTTAATTCAAGGCCATGTCATGCAAGAGAATATGCTATTTGGCATAAATTTCATTTACTTTCATTTTTGAAGTTTTTACCAAATAGTATATGGATTAAACGAATGAGTTCTAAAGATAAACAAAAAGATCCAAATTGAACTCAAATCGAGAAGCCATCCAAATGATCATCAAAACTCATGAAAAGTTTCATAGAGATAAATTTCCATGAAGATCCAAGAACCAAATATTTTGGTCAAATGGAAGAATTGAAGAAATGACATCCAATTTGACTAAAGTTTTCTTAAACATGTTAGTTTCTTTATAATCATCGAAACATATGCAAACAAATTCTAAAAATTCCAAAATAAGTTTTGGAGATAGATAATGCAATGAGGAACAAGATTACCTTTTATAGTGAAGCCAAGATATGAAAAAGACAAATGTTGATCAGATTTAAAGTTTTAGATTTCAGGTTTGAGAAAGTCATTTTACACTTTTAAAAGCACCTAAAACTCTATGAAAATGACTTCCAATAATTTTGAAATAAATTATCATGAAAGACCAATTATAGAGGATAAAATGTCATATAGAAACTTTCTTCAAATAGCAAATCAATATAGAGATATGAAAATGACAAATCAGCCCAAAAGCATGAGAAAACTGAATTTTGAAAGTTTCATATTTGATTTGTGAAAAGAATCAATTTGGCTCAAATCAAATCCAATTGAAATGAAAATTTGCAAAAATTATTCTCAATGTATCAAATACATTTTCCAAAAATAATTTTTCAAAAAGGATTTTTCAATCAAAAGTTATGATCAAATGAACTTTGTGTTAAGCAAGAAGGTTAAAAATTGACAAATTTTTGCAAATTGAGTTCAAATTTGATTTTCATGAGATTTTTGACATGAAAGGGCTTACATGAGTTATTCAAGTCATTTTGAGCCGAGGCTCACAAATAAAAACCATTCAAATAGCTAAACTCATGTTTTGCATATTTAGGGTATTTCGTGTCAATTCAAGTTTTTCGGTGAAATTCAAATACCCATAACTTTCAAATGAGAACTATTTTGAGAAATTTTTCAATTTCAAACTTCTTCGGATTAAGAGTATCTAGGAGTTTTGTAAAGCAAGTTTTGGCAAAAACCAAATAGATTTTGATTTGTGTTTGAAAACGATTTTGTTGAAAAAAAAGATACTCGAAGATCCTTTTGAGGCTAGTTTTTAATAGAAATACTTTTTAACATCATTTCTTCATCCAAAGCCTCTAAAAACCTTTTAAATACATTTTGAAGACCATTTAGATAGAAATTGATGATTTTTGGCCTTTTTGAGTGAAAATTTGACATTTTGACAAAATAAGCTCAATTTAAAAACTTATAATTGCAATTTTGAAATTTTTTACATATAGGAGTATGATAAGCAACGGAAGAATTTTAAATTACAACCCCTAAAGAAGAAACATCATAAGATTTAAATTTTCACTCTTTTGCAAAATTGGCCATGGAAAATAAAGCAACAAAGAACAAAAAGAAGAAAATGCAATGCAATTTTCTCTTTGTAAATTAGGAATTCTTTTTATAGGAACTTCAAAAAGAGTTAAGCTCTTTTTTGTACCCAAACCATACGAGACCCTCTAGCCTTGTCGCATAAGTCTTTTGGTACCCAAATTGCTTTATCTTTAGGTTTTTGAAAATGGAAATGAATAGGTTTTGCAAATAATCCTTTTCTAGAGCAAGAAATCAAATAAGAATGAAAAAACATCCCAAAAAACATTAGACACACACTCATGCGAATGTTGCCCCATTGAGTGATATGAGGAACATGAAGTTCGAGAGGGCCTTTTGAAAGAATTTGTATGAGGCGGAGGAATATATGATGCCTCTTACTAGATGAGTGTGCATGATTTAATTTTTCCTTTTAAAATGAATTTTTATAATCTAAATGGGGTTTAGCAAATATAGCACTACTCATATGACATCTAGTAAGGTTATTGCCCAATCTATTTACTTTGCTCCTAAGTTCATCATTTTCGATTTTGGATGCTTGAGATGATTCTGTGTTAACACATGAATTACGAAAAGAACATGAGTGCATCTCATCAAGTAGATGAACTAGAAGGCATAGCACAAAAATCACTAGATGAGCTAGGCATATCAAAAGTAGAACTACTAGTACTAACACCATGGCATGAGATGGATCACTAGAAGAATCATGGTATGAGCAACTAGTATTGTCCGTACAAGCATGTGAATCTATAAATGAATCATTAGACATATTATCACATGAAGCACTAGTATCCTCAATGCTAGCATTTGAATCTAACCATGAATCAACAATTAAATTATCGCTAGCATAGGAGGTAGGATTATGTGACTCTAAAGATGAATCAATACGGGAGTCACAAGCAACTCTAACATCTAATATACATGTTGAGCTAGTAGTATCCTTGGCAAGCAAAGAATCATGATAATTTTTTAACTCTTGATATTGCACTTTTAAGTATGAATAATTATTCTTTAAAGTGCTAAAGTTTTTAGTCATATTGCAAGCAAATCTTTTAACTCTACAATTATATCCATAAGCTCATTATTAGAGAGGTTAGAGTTTGATACCATCAAGTCACATGCCGTAGGGCATCTAGAATTGTCTTGAGATGGAGACTTTGACTTCGACGCTTTCCTTCTAGCTTTTCTTGAGCTCTTCTTGCAAGGTTTCGCCTTTGTTATGCTTAGGCAAACCACATCATTTACGTCCTTGAGCTCGCTCGAAAGCTCCCGATCCTCCGCATTTAAATCATCGTCCTCAATATGCTCGGAGGTGGAACACATGTCCTTTTCTTTGGACATTGCCTCATTTGACATAAGCATGTCAATGAGATCGCTCGGTGAAGTGTCGGAAAGGTCACCATTTTCAAGATTGGTGATGAAGTCTCCATAGCAACCCTCCGGCAACACCTGGAGCAATTTCCTACAAATATCTAGATCGGAAATATTAGCACCAAGGGCTTTGAGCTCATTTGTGATGTTGATCAAGCGATCATATATGGTGGAGAGTGTGTCATGCTCCAACATCACAAATGCCTCATAGTCCTGCAATAGCAAGCATATCTTAACATGCTCAAAACTAGATGTGCCTACAAATAAAGACTCAAGAGTCATCCAAACATTATGAGCAGTCGAACAATCACTCACTAATTCTAGCACATCATGGCTAAGTGAATTAAGGAGCACATCTTAGCTTTTGAGTCTAAGAGGTGAATGTGCTTATCCGAAGATGATGAATTGGTTATACCCTTTTGCACTAACCTCCACAATTTTAAATTTAATGCCTCAAGATGAGTACTCATCATAATTTTCCAATGTAAATAATTTGAGCCATCAAAGTGAGGAGCAATCAATCCAAAATTCTCTAGTGAATTCATCTTTTCTCTCTAGCGGTAAAGCCGATAAAAGAGAGACCTTGCTCTGATACCAATTGTAGGATCAAGGATGCCGACTAGAGAGGGGTAAATAGGAGGCTTTTAAAATTTCTTTTCAATTAAGCAATTTTAAAAGATGTTTTGGATAACCTAGATTTTGCAAAGGGGTTTAAAACTATCTAATCAATTAGTTGCATTCAACCATATGAAATAAGTAATTCAACATGCAACAACAATCTAACATACAGATGCAATTGATCGATATGAAAATACAATACAAATTAGATTGATTTAAACAATTGTGTCAAGACAAATATGAAATGAATACGAGATAAGCAATTGACATAATATTTTTACCGAGGTTTCGAAGACTCACCCGGTCTCCCCTACTCCTCGTTGAAGCGCTCACACGTGAGCTTCGCTTCTATATCCACCAAGGATATTTCACTAGGGTTGCTCCTTTTCCACACCGGATAGGCGAGCACCAAACCCTTCACAAGCTTTTGCCAGCCTCTCCGACAAACTTCAATGGAGAGACCGCGACTTTCCTCCGACACCATCTAGGTGAAGGCGATCGCCAAGAGTAACAAGCTGGATGCACTTTTGTTTGAATGAATCACGTGCTAGAAACTCAATGATGCAAATGAGATGCTCAACACTCTAGCACTAGCTTGCAAATAGAGATAAAGTGCACTCAACACTCACAATCTCTCCCAAATGCTCTCTCTCAAATCTACTAAGGATTTTGGCTCAAATTGTAGCCTCTAGATGCAAAATCACATATGCAATGTCTTGGCTAGCTTTTCAACAGAAATATCAACTCTTTGAGCCACCCCAAATAAAGGCAAACACAAGATATATATAGCCCTCAAAGAAAACTAGCCGTTTGCCACGAACAAGCGAAATCTTGTACAGGCCGGACATTGTATGGCCAATACAACAAATTTCGACCGTTGCAAAATGTCAGTTATCGTTGGGGAATTTTTTGTAAAGGCCGGACAATGTCCGGCCATTTCGGATAATGTCCGGTCATGTTGGATAAAAGCCCCCGGATATATATATCTGTCTTTGTTAACTCTCGGCTCAAACACAATATCCGGCCACACCGAACAAAGTCCGGCCCGTCCGGACAAAAGCCCCGGGACGGATGCAAACTCCTCTAGTTTCATTTTGCACAAGGCTGAAAAAATTTATACAGGTCGGACAAAGTCCGGCCAATGCACATTGACAGTAAAAAAACATAACTTTTGATCTAGAGATCCAATTGAGGTGATTTTTGGCTTGTTCGAAAGATAACTCAAAGGGCTACGTCAACAGAAGCAAGACCTAAAAAGGCCTAGATATCTCTAGAAATTAAAAAACCTTCCTACTGCCAAAATGTCCAACACAAAAAACATCTCTAATGCAATTTTGGGTATTTGCACATACGGACTTGCTGTTTTCTCGTGGATATCTCAGCTGACACTCAGCGACGACCATGACCAATATGATTTACGAACTAAAACTACAGGTCAAATATCTGATCGAAAATAGGTGGTCGGATGGATTTGGTCGAGCGTACGCAAGCGAGCTGAAGACTGGTACGACCAGCTTGAACTCCTACGACCACGACCAAACCCTAAACAAGGATATGATCATAATGTACAAATACGATCATGACCAGCTCTAGAATATAAACCAATTTAGATAGCTGGCGATCAAGACTAAGTGCAGTTTTCAAAGCATTTTCTCTAATACACCACAAACTACACTTAGACTCTCTAGCAATGTAAGAGGCTATAAAACACTAGTGCAAGATGATATGAATGCATTTGAGCTTCCACACTAGATAGATTCAAACTACTAGTTTCCGACCCCTCTTAATAGTACGGTTAAACTAGCAAAAGAATCCTATCAACCCGGTCTATCTCCAAACACCGAGACCGGTAAAATTCTAAGAAAACAATCCTTAATCTTGGATTTTACTTTCAATGAAGCTCAACCTCGTGAAGCTCAACCACTCGAAGCTAGTCCTCGCAAAGCTCGTCCTCGCTAAGCTTGTCCTCGCTCGGGATGACTCATATCGGCATCATCCTCTTCACGCCCTTGCTTGCTTTGATCTCGCAATACGCCTTGAGACTATAACACAAACACTCAATGCACAAAGTTAGTCTCATAAATAGGTTGTCATTAATCACCACCAGAGAAATTACTCCACACAGGAGTTAACTCAACAATTTTCTCTTTCCGGTGAGATGACAAAACCCTTTTCAACAAACAACAGATGAGTATGAGATGAAATACACAATCATATAGAATCGTATATGATAAAGACATACGCACACAATCTATACTACACATGTGATGATGGCAATCAGATCAGATGAACAATATGATGAGCTCTCCCTCAGCATATACATTGATGTCAAAACCTCAATAAGAAGCCATCAAACTTTAGGATTTGAGTCATGACATTCCAATTTACATTAAGCATAAGATTGATGCAACCACCGAACTCCCCCTCTACATATGCATCAATATTAAACCATAACAGGAAACATCCATTTCAGGGTTTATCAATAATCAATTCGATTTACTTGTGCTAAATCAAGATTTATCCAAGTTGTCATTTAATCATCAAATTTGTCATTATCTAGATTAACATTAATCATCAGGGGTTTATCTAAATCGTCATTAATCATCAAAACCTAGATACTTAGATCAACATAGATCCAACATAGGTAACAGATGATATAATCTGTAACTTAGCAATGCAAAATCGAATAACAATCCGATGGTATAGTAATCCTAAGTTGCTGATCACAAGAGAGATGGTATGCCAAAGGGTAAATTGACAATTGTACTACTTAGAGAATTTTTTTTTGACATCAGATGATATTTGACTCAAAGGATGGTCGATGATGATCAGGATATATATATATCTTCTCTTTTTTTTTTCTCTTCAAACACTAAACAAAAAGATCAAACTTGAGACACCAAGATTGACTCAACCAGCAACAAGAACTAAATCAAGGATTAAAAACTCGATAAAGCAAACTAAATTAACAGATTAAAATATGAAGCTTGGTGATATATTTTTGTTGGCAATTTTCTAGACTCTAGGACTGAAAAAAGAAAAGATTCTATCGTGGAACTGAAGCTCTGATACCAACTGATATGAACACATCGGTGAAGGACGTGTTCACGGAGGGTGGCACGATCTTCACGTCGTAGAACCTGGATGACTAGTATCTGAAGATACCTAGATAACTAGTATAATATGACGAAACGAGATAGCCAACCACTTGCAGAGCAAGGACCTGCGTATCAATGAATTCGCCCAAACACACTCTGAATTACCTATCCACACGGCCACGCACGGAGTTGGCGCACAGATAAGGTGATCTTGAAGATCGTTTGAGAAATTCTGAAGGAAATCACAAGAACAAAGATGGAGAGATTCAACTCTCAACCAAAACTAAGGCTTCAATCTGAAATTTCAATATCAATATCTTATATCTTGTATCTTAAAAACTATGATCATACCTCTTTTTTAAAGAGGGTGATATGTACAAAAAATAGAAGAATTAAACTAGAATTCTAATCTGAATCTAATTCAAAACGGAATAAAAATCTTAACAAACTATAAAAGATAAAAGAAGTTCGGAATAAATCTTCTTGTAGTTGGATTCGAATTCGGACAAAACTTTTTCCTACCATGCAGTCGTTACTCTTTTGGGTCTCTTGGTTGCATACGATGTCAGAATTTAATGATTCTTGATGCATTGGAAAGCTCTTTTGAATACTTTTCCAACAAGTACTTACACAACCAAAGTGGACATCTGTGTTGAGAAAGGTTCGCGCAGCGTTAAGACTTTCCATACACCTGGCGCCAAGCAGCAAGCCCGTTCTGGTATATAAAAGAAATAAGCCGAGCGGCGCTTGAGCGGCTAATGCGTTAAGCCTTCTACTTTGGTGGAAGCCTGCTCCAACTTAAAGTAAAAGGCGCCACCTGCCTAGGTGGAGTAAGCCTTTGCTCTAGTACAGCAAAAGTCCCACCCGCAGGGTGGATTCCCTCCAAACAGTAGTAGTTGTAAGTACGCATTAGTCTTTTTGCCTTCAGGCAAAAAACAGCTCCTCAAATTTTTTAAAAAAAAAATTAGCGCTTTTTTGCTCCGCTCCGGGCTTCCCTTCGCGCCCCCTTTAGTAGGAGGCACTTGTTCCACCCTTTGCTCGGCAAATAGTTTTACCTTTTTCCTAGAATTCCCGTACCCCAAGGTGTTCCCTCCGGTATGGCATCGCTTCGTCTCGGTCACTGTCCCACTGCCGTGTCGCTACACAC